>CM037917.1:4908589-6201089 GCA_021346845.1 Apeltes quadracus
AGATTCCTTGAGGACTTGTCTGCAAATAGGTCTGAACTGCCGCAAATAACTACTCTTAAAAACCTGGACACCTCAAACTTTTTGCATAGGAAAATAATGTATGGGTGTACGGCATTGTATGTGCATGTGTGTGTGTGTGTGTGTGTGTGTGGGACAACGGGAAGGTCCTCCATTATTGATGCCCTGCAGTTATGCAGCTGCAGAGTAACGTCTGGGAATTACAGTACGACAGGAGCTGGAGAAAAATAGCGAGTGTGAAAAAAATCCACCGGAGCCACCGGGAGATGGAGGATGACAGAGGAGGAAATGTGGAGGGACAGAGCGAGAAAACAGCGAGCGAGAACGGGGTGAAACACGCGAGTGACCCGATGAGAGAACACAGGAACACTTGATGTGCCACTCGTGGAAGTCCCACAGCTCCTCTGCTTACTGCAGATGTGTTCTGAATACCAAAGAGGAACGTTCAAAAGGGTCCAACGTGACTTCGTGGCCTTTCGTCCCGCTGATGGACTAATCAATGTATCGTTCCAGGTCAGTCGCTAAGTAGTGCTATTAATAAAATACCACAGGATGGGAATCAGACACGAACTATAGAGGAGTTCCTAATAAACCCACAGATTTAAGCCAGATTGGTGAAAGAAAATAGATTCCAAGGTGAAATGTATTCAAGTTCCAGAGAGGGGAAGAGAAACACAACAAAAAAAAACAAAAAGAACATCCCCATCTAACAGAATGTCATTGTACACTGATTTGCACTGGCGTCTCTGTGTCTTTTCGGATTTGTTTGTGTGTGTGTGTGCGAGTCTCTGCAGGCATAACTGTGTCCAATAGCATTGAATCCAACCATAAGTGTGGAGAGAGGGGGGGGGATCCTCTCTGCCCTCAAGTTTGGTTCTGCTGCGCTGCGAGACTCTCGACCGCTGAGAGGATTTCCATAGCAGAAAGAAGTGCATTACCGCCACACTCAGCCAACTAGCACACGCACACACACACACACACACACACACACACACACACACATTTTTAAAGCATTCATTATTCACTGGGCCCCGCTGCCTTCTGCAGCCCAAACTCAGAGAGCTGAACGGAAGCATGTTCTGCTTTCAGCATATGGGGTCTGACCCAGGCGGGGAGGCTTGGAGGAATTAATTCAGTGCGTCAAATATTAGGCCCTCATTTTTGAAAAAAGTTACCTGCATTCAAATATTCTTAATGTTTCTAAGAGTTAAGGCATTTCTTTCACAATTCGGGTTCCCCGCATTATTTAAGTTCCCGTGTCTGTGTGTGAGTTAGTGGATTAAACAAGCGATTATGAATTGGAGTGCGTTTCCGAATGCCATCCGAACAAGGAAAGATGACGCCACATAGACCCATGAAGCCATCCAAAAATTCCTCATTCCAAGATAACACGCATACGTTTTGCTGAAACCAAGTCAGATGATTAATCAAAGTAGCAATCCGCTGTAAGGCTACAATAATGTATATGTTGTTAATGACACAATAAAAGGGAGTTCTATTTGATTTGTGTGTCCATGCACCAGTCTTGTCCTGTGATTCACTGGGAGCCTGCACATGAAGGGAAATGACATCTTGAAGGAATGGATTGTGAGCTGCTATTTGGTGTTTACAGCAGTTTTGAAATCAAAGTAAACTCCTTTCACGTTGTGGGTGAGGAGATCATTTAAATATCGGTTATTATCGACATAACGCATGAAAATGATCCTGGGACGTCAAGATATCTGTCTCACGAGCCTGTGACCTTGAGGAGTCCCTCCTCTCTCCGTTACCACACAGCAACACACACACACACACGCACACACATACACACACACAGACGCGCGCGCGCGCGCGGAGAGAAGAAATGCACGGGCCAAAATGTGAGTAATGCTACTGAACTGGCCTTTCAAGCGCCAAGAACACGTTGCTCGGAATTTAAACTGAAATACTGAGAGAGGTCAAGAGAGTTTAAACGGAAGTAAAACAGGTGTAATAAAATGCTTTCCAAGATAACTCAATGTTTCCATAAAAAGATAAAACTTTTCAACAAGCGGTGCCATGTTGTCCGTGTGTGAGGGCAGCATGTGTGGTCAGCATATCTTGAACAAATAACCCTGCATTGCATTCAATGTCTTTGGTAACAACCCACGAAAACCCATCACCGATCCACCTGCGTGCTGCCCCTCGCGTCCTCCCATTTAACGCCTGTTTAGATTTCACAAGTGAAACGCATCGGTGGTGCGAACGAACGGTGTCACCTCGTCCAGGCAACTTTCCCGACATCATGGAATGCTGGTGCCATTCATTGCCTCGAGCCAGGCAAGGCGGTTTGTGACGCAAACGCCAACAAAAATACTAAAAAATAAAATAAATAACAATAGGAGCCTGACTCATTTCCTCCCCCGCGCAGTGTCGGACAGCTTACCTGCGCCGTCTGTGGATGCAGAGCCGCGGTCAGCGCGTCCGAGCCTCGGTCCGAACGAAGCGGCACATAGCAGCACAAATTCCCCCCCTGCTCCGCTTCGAGTTCTCCCTCGGAGCGGACCTTTCGTCCGTGCCAGTCGTCCTCCGCTGGAAGAGGGCGCCACCGTGCGGTTGAGAAGCGCGCGGCGCTCAACAGGTAGGGAGTCGGTATGGGGGGGGGGGGCTGCCTGCTTTTCTCACCCCCCCCCCACGCCTTTCTCAAGTACTTTCTACAGTATGTGAGTAAGCAAGTATGTGGTCATTTGTGACCTTTCAAAGTAGGTCTTGGGTTTCCCTCAGCGGCTGATACTCTGGTGGGAATAACAATCCACCAGAGTTCAAAGGGATTTAGGTCACGGCTTTAGGTTTTAGGCTTTTATTAAATGTTATTAAATGTATTAAAGTCAGTCCTGATAAACGGTTTCTTCCCATCTCCAACTGGCCTAAATAAACTTGATTCTGATGTTAGTTTATGGGGCTGTAATTCTGCTTGGATTGAAATGAAAACGTATCGTTCAGTTCGAGTTAGATGGTGCTCTCATTTTTGAAAATTAAGATAAATAATGTCTCAGAGTTTAGGAGTGATTTAATGCAGCCTGGTACCACACTTGAGGGTGGGGACTAGGTTAAGCTAAATGAGGCCTAATGGCTTCATGGCTGTGTTCCAGAACAAAGTTATCCCCTACTAAAAATTTACATTATGTCCTGTAATGAAACATTGTTATCATGTTTATAGCTATTATCATCATTATTGAGGATAGTGATAACAGCAGAGGGACATTTTTTGAATAAATAAAAGCTGATTGTGATAATGAAGCAATGACCAACAAAGAAACATTATTTTGTTGTTCTAGTTTGAGGTGCTGCTGAGTAAAAGTGTAAATCAATGTATATATACAACTTTTGCATCATCTAAATATTTCACTCCCTTGCACTGATGAAAGCTCCACGTGATTAGAAGGTGGTTGCAGTGCTGATTCATGTGAGGGGGAAAGGAAAGGAGCGGGGGGGGGGCTGTTTTCCCAGGCATCGTCCACCGGAAGTGAAGCTGAAAAGCTTCAATGTTTACTGCGCGACGAAGTAATATTTTGCTTTCAAAATAAAAGAGAAGGGTTTTTCAATTGGCGTTTGGCTGGTAAACACATTATTTAAATAAGAATTTTGAATTTGAATCATTAGACTAAACAATAATTCAGTTATAAAGTAGGTACCATAATTTACATTTCTATTTTCATTTAGATTTGGCTAAACTGTTTGCTGTGGCAGAAATGAATGGAGTCGCATCGTCTTTCATCATTTACAAACAAATCATGACACAACGGTATGTAAAGCTACTATCCTTGCGGATTTTATTGTGAAAGTCCTCACAGGATGTTGTAATGTCATCCAGGATGTCTTGTCACTTAAAGTCCACCATCGATGGCTAATATTTAGCTAGGAGCTCATTTATAATGTTCATCAAAGGCCATAGACGTCGTTTACGGAATTTGGCGAAGACGTGTGGGAAATCCTACTCAGACCCATAAACACTCTGCAGTATATCGGAGTCCATTTCGTCATTTGAGCGGTAACCGGAAGCTAATTTGTATCCCGTCTTTACGCGTTAGCGTGTCATACTCCAGTCTATGTAAATTAGCCTTAATGACAATGTCTAAGCTGGAAGCCAAATAAAAACAAAAAACATTGAAGTGTCTCCGAAATTAAAGACGTAACTTAAAAGTTTCCAGTATTGTTACTTATTATTTTTGATGTTTCTCTTACAGACAAGTCACATGACAAAACAAGTCCTCACTCATCTCGTTGGACCTGTTTGCATTGGGTTTGGCTTTAGTTGTTCACAATTTGGGAGCAGCAGCAGGAGGAAGAGGAGGAGGAGGAGGACAGATTCTGCAGTTGCGTTGCAGGTCCTGTCGCACCGCCATGGCCTCCGCTCGGTTCCCGGGGGGCAAGAGTGTGGACGTGGCCGCCAACTGGACGGCTCCAGCGCCGGGCCGCCCGGTGTGCGTCAACGGGACGCCGTGGATCCTCTACCTGTTGGAGGAGTGCGTGGACAACGTGTGGGAGTACTGCAGCGTGGTGATTGGTCTCGTATCCATGTTCTGCTTTCTGTTGTCCACTCTGCCGTGAGTAACCACATAGTGTGGCTTTTTTTGAAACGCCTGGCTGACGTGCTTGTGATGTTCTGGTTTTGACCTTCCCTTTTAATATGATCCACCTGTGATCCTTCAATCCGCCCCGCAGGCAGGTTTACGAGGCCTATCGGAACGGTAAAGTGGAAGAGGCCATGTCTTTCGGCTTTCTTTTCTTCCTCTTCAGTGGGGATTTGACCAGCTTCGCGGGCTGTTACCTCACCAGCCAGCTCCCCATTCAGGTAAACACGGACGTGCCCGCTCCTCCTCGGTGTGTCGGTGTCTGCGCTGTCGACTCCATCCGCCTTGGTGGGCTTAGTCTCTGGCAGTTCTCAGTTGCAGTTAAATCTCATACATCTCAGACACTGTACTCACCCGCTCATAAGCAAACAACGACGGAAAAGTTTCAAAATCTATTAAGTTTTTCATTCATCTTTTCTCCTTCTCCCCATTTTCTCTCAGCTAGTCACAGTGGTGTTCTACATCTTCACTGACCTGATTCTCATCTCCCAGTTTCTCTACTACAAGATCAAGAACAGCTCCAGCAGAAGTAAGCTCCGGGTTTGAAATTACTGAGTCTTTCCTGCTGTTGACTCCATACATGTTTTATTTGCACTGCACGACAGCCAGACACCTGCTAACTTCAGTGGTGACAGATGCCGTTCCAAATGTTATTTGCCTAATGATAAGGGGTGACCTCATGGAAGCCACGAGTACATGACTGCCTAATGACTCGTGCTGAGAGTTATCCACAGCCATGCATGCACATCATCTAAACTAGCTTTGTGCAATGCAGTCTTTGCAGCTGTCTACTTGTGGTGAGGTATGTATGGACACTATAGAAGTGTTGGTTCACGTTTGGGTTTGTGTGTCTTCACTGTCGGTTCTTTTTTGCTTTGTGTTTGTGCGAGTGCTCCAGAAAGCCCTGTGTTGAAGTGGCTGTGCTTCGCGTGGTGCGGCGCCGCTACGGTAGTCCTGCTGTCTTTGCCCAAACTCATCGTGGAAAATAACGCAACTTTAGACCCCAAGGTAGGTCGAATGTGTGCCATCTACTGTATATATATTTGCAACCATGTGTCTGTGCAGGTGTTGGATAAAGGTGCTTGTGATCATTTTAGGTTTCCTTCTGTTTCTTGTGTTGCAACATTCGGCCCCCCTTCACCTCTCTCTCTGTTGTCTTCTTCACAAGAGTCCATCTACCTCAAACTCCGTGGAAGTCACTGGCTATGTATGTGGGTACCTGGCATCCATATTCTACCTCAGCTCCCGGTTCCCCCAGCTGTATAAAAACGTAAGTGCCCAGATTTGCCTCGCATGCGAGCAGACTGATGGGAGATCCTGGAAAAGCCTTTGCACATAAAACTACTTGTATAAATCTGTTGGTCATTAAAAAGGACCGTGAGTATGTTTTGAGAGGGCTTTTATGTTTGCGTATCACGGGATTTGTGTTGTGTTACGTCCCAGATGTCAGAGACAATGGTGCTGTTTGTGTTTTGAGAAACATCATTGGCTCAGAAGGAGAGAAGCCTCTGGGCACACGCAGACACGCAAAGCTCATCCTGACTATTGTAAATCATTCAAGACTGATTTGCCCGGCGGGAATTCTCTTACGTTGAATTCTGCTTTTGATTCTTGCAGAAAGCCTCAAACTATTTCTCAATATCATTCCTGGGGCCAAGTTGGTGTCATCCAGTGTGGCGAAACCTAAAACAAATATATACACACACACGCACAGGGGATTTGTTGATAAAAAACATCGTGGTTGTAGGGGTCTGTATCTGTTTGGAGCAAGTCGACAGAAAGCAAATCCCTTTTTGTGAGTGAAACTGAAACCTGGGTCGTAGTAAACCCACATGCCCAGAACTTTTTCCTTTTTCTCTGAATGTGGGTTTCATGTTTTTTTTTTTTTTTTTTAACATATTTACGCCAGGAGATGATGCAAACCGAAAAGTGCAGTACACACTTTAGGGAATGATGGCGACGAGTCAGGTTTTTTTTTTTTGGTCCACAAACGAAATACCGTAATCTCCATTCTGTGCAGTTCCAGCGTCAGTCTACGGAGGGCACCTCTTACCTGCTGTTCGCTCTGGCCATGATGGGCAACGGGACTTACGGGTTCAGCGTCATCGTGGTCCTGCCTGCACTGAAGGGCTCCAAACAGACCTTCATCATCAAACATCTGGCCTGGCTCATCGGCAGCCTGGGAGTCCTCATCCTTGACTTCTTTGTATCCTTTGAACAACGAGATGTCTGATAAAATTGATAACAACCTTCATGGGGAAACATGAATCGGTTATTTCACTTAATTGCCTATATTTTTTTGTGTTTCGCTGAGATCTTGGTGTTTCCTTATTAAGCCTTAACCTAGTCAGGTGACCGCCCAGTTCATTATGTACAGGAAGAACTGCTCGGCTAAAAGCGGCACACTGCTCCGCGTCCCGGAGGTGGAGCCTCTGCTGCGTGAGGAAGTGGAACTGTCGATGTTGTAGGACACCGAACGGACGCCGGTATTTGATCAATTCGTTTATAACAACTTCACAGGATGGAGACGTAGCAAATGCATCGTTCAAGCCGCCATGTTGTGGTACCAGCAGGAAATTCCAAGGCGCCTTTTTTAAATCTTTTTTTTTTTTTCGCCGTGAAGATGATCAACTCTTGCGTGGTGTACTGCGGCAAAAGGAGAGGCAACGTTCATTTTGTCAAGTTCATGAATACTGGCATTTCCCCGCTTTTATTCCTCGATTCTCTTGTGGATGGAATAATCCTCGGGGATCATAACGATGCAAGCTTTTATGGAAGAATGAAGTGCCTGTTGTACTCACACATTTTGACCGGCTAAATACAGCTGGACAGGATGGCAACACGTGGGATGTAAGTGTCTTACCTGATATGGTAATGGGGAGCCATGAAGTGCAGAGGTTATGCGAGAGAACACAAAGGTTTGCCTGTGAACCTGACGGATGTGTTCGATTGTCAGGGTTTTTCTTCCTAGTTCTTGTGGATGGTTAACAGGAATAAGCTCAACGTACGGTTATTATAATTTTTATTATAATTTTTTTTTTTTTAAATTCCCCCCTATATTTTTGTAGCAGCACTGGGGGCCGTCCGTCCGTCCACATACAAAAACCTTCCTCCACGGGTTTAGAATGACATATTTTCTAATTCAAAAAGATTTTGTATTTCTACGTATACTTTGTATTTCTTGGTGCAAGCTTTTTTTTTGTACACAGTCTTAGTGTGTGTATGTATGTATGTATGTATGTATGTATGTATGTATACACAATGTGTGTGTGGTGCTGCTTAACTAACCGACTGTACTTGCAGAGATCTGCACTTTTCTCTACCTCATAATTGTGAGGACAGGGTTTTCTTCCCCCAGCATACGCGAAGAGCTGACTCGCACATATGTAAAGTATAAAATTAATTTTGTAGCGTCAAAACAATTACAGTTAAGTATAAGTTGGTCATTTCCATCACATCATAGCGTGACTGGCTTTCTTTCTATCAGCCAGTCAGCGGATGCAATCATCTCGATTTTAAGATTTTTGAATTTCTTGACAATAAATTTATTTGCAAATATATGCAATTGTGGTCATGTCTTTATACAAAAGAGTTTTGTCTTGTACGATTTACACTTTGATCACTTTTCCATTCCTTGTATACGAGTCTGATGCAGTTTTTAAAGCGTGGACAAAAAATGTATGTGAATATTTTTACTGTTAACTGTAGAAGATGTAGTTTTAACGTGTTGGTCACACTACTGGTATTATGTATTTATTTTCTTAAAATTCTGTACATTACACCTATATTGTAAATCCAGCTGTGAGAGGGTAGGTTTACTGGCATTGTGTGCTGATGTAAAACCACCCTATGCATGACAATAGCTGTCTATATTGTACAAAGCTTTAATAAACTACAAAATACCATATATCCTGACTCAAAACTTGTGTTTTGAATGAGAAATAGATGAGCAAAATAAATGTTTATAAATTAGTATCCATCATCACTGCCAAGTAATTTCTAAAGTTTAACACTTAAAACATTTTTATGTTTATTTATCTTTCAGAGGTGATAGTTGATTTAAAACATTCATACATTAATGGCAATTATAACTATCTTGATTAAAAAAAGTTTTATTTCCAACATCATTTCCACTGTAATAATTCTCACTCAATTTAAATCGTTTGTTACATTTCATGTCTCTACAGTTGTGTTATTGTGTAGCTATTACTACAAAGCGTCTGCACGGTACCTGGGAGAGCAGCGTTCTACATTCATACACTTCTAGAACCCGCAGCCTGCTTTTTGATCGAGCTGTCCGGCGACCAATCGATCAAATCCGTTTCTCTTGAGGGCGGGACTAGGGAAATGTATCATTTTTTTTTTGTTTTTTTTGGGGGGGGGGGAGGGACTTCCCTTCAGACTTGTGCTCGGATGGCAGGCAGCTCCTCCGCTGACACGTAACTGAAGTTAAAAGGTGTCCCGGAGGCCTCGTCCCGGACTTGACTTGTTTTCCACTTTTCCCCACGAGCGACGATTTTTTTTAATCGCGTCGGAAAAGTTCCCGTCTTCTGAGGGGGAAGCGCGAGAGCTTCCGCCTCGTTCTGCAGAGCAGCAGCGAGTTTGACGCGAAGAGAAGCGGAAATCTGAGCGGCTACTTTGAAGGCGCAGGGCGGCGGTGGGGGGTTTGGGAGGTTTGGGGGGTTTTGTGGGTTGGTGAGGGGGCGTCTCGAGTGGATGTGGCTATGCTAAAATAATGTCTACATCCGCGAACATTCGCATTCCAAATCGTTTTTTGGAAATGCTCGGCGAGTGAGAGGAGGAAGAGGAGGAGGAGGAGGAGGAGGAGGAGGAGGAGGAAGAAGGTTTCTTCCCGTCTGCACCCGGGAGGTAAAAAGGGCTGTTTCGGAAGTTTCCACCAGCACACGTAGGAGTGAGTGAGTGCGTGCGTGAGGGTGGGGGGCCGCGGGTCCAACATGGGCAGCGGGGTGTGCTCCAGGAGGCAGCGCAGGATCTTCCAGTGTCTCCTGCTGCTCACCGTGGTGTGCGGCATGATCTACGGGGGGATGCTCTCCTTCGAGATGCACAAACAGCTCAGGAGGACCGAGGCGACGGCCCTGAAGTACCAGCAACACCAAGAGGCCCTCTCGGCCCAGCTGCAAGGTAAACAACCGACCTGACCTACCTGCCTTTTGACCTGTGACCTCAGGTCGGCGGATCCAGCGCAGAGGTCCGAGCAGATTCTGCTTGAGGGTTAATTGGGCATCCTTTTGCACGAGCCTACTTATTGCAAGACTGAAAGTAGAGCCCATCACATCTAGAAGTGATGTTCCCTGCTGCCCACAGGCCGGGCAACACGTGCACGTAAACACGCAAGTCATGAAGTCATCCGCAACATCTGCTGCTGTCAGCGAGGGAACAGTTGTTGTACTGTTCAACTAAACAAAATTAAACAAATTGCAACGCTTTGCAAGTCCTTTTCATTTGAATTTATTTGATGGTCACTTAAACTAACGTGAAAAACTACAACGTTCACATCATTTTGAATAATAATGGACTGTACAACATGTTTGCTGTAGTGCCACGTTTTGAAAAATAGTCACACACATTTACATGACATTCTCCTACAGTCTACAAAAACAAATACAACAGGATGGCGCCTAATTAACCCACCGAAAAAGGAGTGGTGACCGGATGTTATGTTTTGGTGTCATGCCATTATGCCATCAGGTCAAAATTAACCATTGGGGGCGCGTTGAGAGCTCGCCCCCACTCGCGGCCCACGTCAGGGACTTCCATGACGCGTCAGGGTTTAAGGCCTGACCCTGGACCTGTTCATTCCCCGCTTTGATCCACCGAACCAGCACTCATGCAGCGGCAACCTGTCGCTTCCGCCTACGATAAGCGTGCAGGCACATGCTTCTGTTTGTTTTGTTGTCTTGTGAACAGATTATGTTGTCACAGTAAGTCTGCTGCCTCCGGGTGGGAGGGGGGCGGGGGGGGGGGGGGGGGGGGTTGTTGGTGGTGGATAGGGCCGATATGAGAGAAGTATCATTGTTTGTTGAATAATCCAAAGGCTAGATGACAGAACAAAGTACCGCAAAAATCAGTTGGTCCTCTCGAGTTGAGCAGCGTCTTTTAGTCAGTTTTTAAGTCGGCGTGATGCAAACGTCCCCGCTGGTGGATCCGTAGGCAAAGCGCGCCGCAGTATAACGTGTCACTTATGAATCAAAGTGGGTTTTGCGTATCTCGACTTGTGCACCACACCCGTGCTTTCACGCTAAAGCGATGGATCATTCGGGGAATCACAAGGTGGCCGGGGCCACTGGATATCCATGACTGACTGTTGGCTGCTTTTTGTGCCCTATATTTAGAGGTGGGCCATAGCTTGGGGGGGGCGGGGGGGGGGGGGGGGGTCGCAGGCTGCATTGATTCAGAGTAGTGCACAGTCCACAAACTGATGCTTTGTGGTATTGCATGCACTCTGACCAATGTGTCCCTGTGATTTAACTCCCATTCGCCCTTCCCCACGCACACACACACACACACACACACACACTCAGTATTGTTTGTAATGTCTGATCAAATGGAATAATTGTGGCCGTTTTTGAAAAAGTGTTCATGTAAAGCGTGTTACGTTTTGTAAACCACCACTAACTGTTGCCATTTGTCACAACGAGCGCTTCGAGTTGTTTGAGATAAAAGGTTTTGCTGTCTGCGCCCACAATCACAAACGCCATCGAATGATGAAATCAAAGTAGTTCCTTCTTTTTAGAATGTGTCAATGGGAGCTAAAAATGACCAAATCTTTCACCTTTAACCCTTCGCCTGTAAGTCCAGTGTTTCCCCATGGTTTACTTACAACCGGGTTAGTCAGGAGGCTGTAGGGAACCGTAGTCTTTACTTGAGTACAGCTTTACCTGCACCAGCAGGTGATGATACAGATGTGTACAGCTAAATATTTGTAGAAATATAGAACAAAAGATGATTGTTGGATTGAAAACTGGGCTGAAACAAACAAACTTACAAATCAAGAAAAAGAATTGACCCTCCGGTCTCTGTGATATTGCTGTTGTTGTGATAAAGCTCATTAACAGTACAGTAAATTATGACGTGGCCTTGTGGAACTATTAGTGGGTTTTAAATGATTAAAATGACCCTTTTTAGACTGTAGCCTCTTTGTAGCCGCTGCCCTGCTTGTCTGTGTCGTCCCTTGGAGAGTGTGTGTGTGTGTGTGTGTGTGTGTGCGTGTGTGTGCGCGCAGGGTGGCCTGAACTAAGAACAACATGGCCTCATCTTTGGCACGTCTCATTGCGGCCTCTCATGAGTAGAATAGAAACCTCCCTATTCTCAAGCATGTGGACGTCCTTCTGATTAAGCTCGAGCCCTCGTCGCAAAAATCAAGTGTGATTTCTACAGCGCTTTGTTGCGTGTGTTGCAAAGTGCGTAAAGAAATACACAAGAAAATCACATGAAACCAACAGGACATTGACATTGACCAAGCTTGCTGAAGAGTTCAGAATAAATCCAGGGTTTTTTTTTTTTTTTAGCACTCGCTTGATTTGGGTAGAAGTGACACAAAGCCATTTGTGTTCTCCGCATGCAGGATTTCTGTTCCACAATGACAAGAATCCGTTTTTTTTCCGATTTATTAGAAGAAACTCTGCCGACGCGGCTCATTTGACATCGGCTCGACAGCCAACATGAGAGCTTTTGGGTTCGCTTACGTCCCGATGAAACGTGACACCGTGTCTGCGTAGGCTGCGGCTCAAAGGAAACGCATACATGGAAAATAAGATTCGCCCTTAAATATGAACGCTTGGGTGTTAACGGGGTTGCCGGGTAGGTGCTGTCAGAGTTTAAAAAAAGGAGAATAGAGACATCTGAATTCATTAAAAGGACACACGTGACTCTGATTAGATAGTGTGTCCTGTCTTTTCCCTTGGGGCTGTTCTGGTTTGTGCGTGTGTGTCAGTTTTCCTCCCTCTATCGTCTTTAATCTTCACTGTTCCCACGTTTGTTTTTCTCTTGTCCTCTTTTCACCTTTGCCTGTCTCATGCAATGATTACAATGCACAGATGTGTGTGTGTGTCTCACCGTTTATCCTGGAATCTGTTCAGCTCTCAGAAGAAGGAACATCCACATCATCAGTTAAACCTCCACCCCCCACACACTCTCACACACACACACACACACACACACACACACACACACACACACACACACTCCTCTGAGGAAAGAACAGATTTTTCTTTGCTGTTGTTTTTATAGCGTTTTATTACCTTAGTGTTTTTTTTTAAATAACCGGTGCATTTACAATTGTCTACAACCAAAGCGTTAACGGGAGGAACGGGAGTTCCCGTAATTGTCTCTTGGCACATCTATCGTTACAGAATGCGACGCTTAGGACCATTTCACACTGTGGAGATGCTGCTCACGATCACTAACTCCACGTGACGAGGGAATCGCCCGTTTTTAATGCAACAATGAAAACATTTCATTTGATTTCATATTCTGTTATCAAATCCATAAGGCGCACTATCCAATAAATACTTTTGTTATTTAGTAATGAATGAGGCGACTGGAACGGTTCAATACGACTTACCGAAGGAGTAGTATTTGTAAATACCAACAGCGTTGTGAGGAATACCACAGCTTTCCGTCCCGAGGTCTCAGCGTAGTTGAATAAATATCACACCCGGCTCCCACATGGAGCACAAAGCGCTCGTCCGCCCCTCCTTACAGAATATTTGGGCTTTTTTTCGTGGGCACACTTGTTGTGTTACAGCTGTGTTTGTTGAGCGGTTCAGGCTGACTAAACACTACACCTTTTGTGTTTTCTCTCTCTCTCTCCATCTGTTTGTACGCGTGTTTAAGTGGTGTACGAGCATCGCTCCAGGTTAGAGAAGTCCCTCCAGAAGGAGAGGCTGGAGCACAAAAAGGCCAAAGAAGGTGAGAAATATAACTTCTGTGTTTAGATCTGAGCCTTGAGGAATACATCTCCTTTTGAAAGAAGCTTTGTAATAACATTAAACTATGGTGCGTACAAAACGAAGGTTATTATTCTGTAATCGTTTGACTAAGGAATTTGCTAAATAATAGTAATAGCGATGTAAAATAAGTGTTTACAAACTTTAAGGGTAACTCTAACTTAATATAAACACTTACAGTACTTAAGAATAAGCGTTTTTCTATCTTCAAGGCATCAGATAGAAGCTCTTAAATCGCCGCCACAGTGTCATCATAACTTGTTTTCCATCAAAAACATTTATCAAGATAACGCAACATTTTCTATCTGGTTGAAAATCAAACTTCTCTGTTTTCTAGATTACCAGCTTTACAAACTTGACACACAACAGTCACTGAACAAGGAGAAGGTAGGTTTCCACTCATCCACCACGTTTCCTTTCCTTGCGTCCTGTGGTTTTGTGTCCTCGCTCTGCTTTGCTGCACCGCCTCCGCTACACCTCACCTCTTCACTGTGCCGCTCGCTAGTTAAACTAGTTTTATAAAGTTTCTCTTTTGTGCTCAAACAGCAGGACTCCAGCAACAGGTTCAGCTCTCTGCAGGTGCAACACCAGGTGCTAAAGGTACACGCGTCTCTCTCTCTCTCTCTCTCTCTCTCTGGCCTCACCACACCACCTCCTCCCACTCGCTGGGACAAAGCCTATGTCTTTCTTTAAGTGTTATCGCGTGACGGCGGTCGTGTCCCTTCTCCCGCAGAACCAGCACGAGGACCTGAAGAAGCAGTTTTATGATCTGCAGGAGCAGCACCAAGTCCAGAGCGAGGACCACAACCGGCTCCTCGACGAACACAAAGAGCACTACGAGAAGGCGCAGCAGGGCAAAGAGGTGGAAATCTCTCACCTCAAAGGTACAGGCGGCTCGTGCAACGTGTCCCTTCACTGGAGGGGCCGTTATTAAAGATTTTGACACGTGGGATACTGCGTGTTTGACGTAGTGCAGGTGCTCTATTTTACGCTTTTAGATCCACATCTTTGGTGTTATCAAACCTTTCAGTGGGAATTAACAATAATTATTTATTGGTTTTGAGGTGCGTGTACATTTTAGTGTTTTATTGGGCTCGCTTTTTGCTAAACTGTAAGGTTTGGATACAAGTTGTTGTGTTTTCTTAAAAAAATAAAAATATATATTTATATATATCCTCTGCTTCTAGCCTTAAACTTAAAGCTACATTTGCATAATGCAACAAGATATTTACTGTGTGGTGAACACTTGCAAGAAGAAACACGGTTAGACAACATAATCATGAAAAGAAATAAAAAAAATCGTTCACATTATTTTTGCAAATGTTTTGCAGTAGAATATCATTCTTGCTTCTTGGGTTTCCTGTTTGTGATGGCAGATAGTGTATACAACCTGAGAGAGGAAAATAAGCAGCTGAGGAAAGCCCACCATGACATTCACACACAGCTACAGGATGAGCACGTAAGTAAACCTCTTAGACATTGTGTGCTTTTTCCTCTGAAAGAAACATGTGCCATTGCTTGGATTTGACTTTTATCAGTTTTTTTTCTGGGCAGTTGCATGAAGATAAGTGGTTTGTCTGATCTCTTTGGTTGCACTTGTTTGTCTAGGTTCAGCATCAGGACCTGAAGGCGTCCCACAGCAGGCTCGCACTGACACTGGAAGACCACAAGAGTGCGCTGGCTGCAGCTCAGGTAGGACGGCGGAGCCGTTGTTAATAAGCAGCACCACTGTTGTTTATTCCAGTCAGTGAATACAGCAGCTGATTGACTCTGAATTGCCGCTTGCTCTTTAGTAATCTGTTCAAGCGTAGTTTTGGTCCCATCAAAGTTATCGCCCGGCATAACCAAAGACTCCAGCTGAGATTTTGACATACGGAATGTTAGCGGTGAAGCTACAGAGACATGGGCGGGCCTAGTGGAGCGAAACGGACAGGTGACGAGGAGCCAGTGCTTCTGCTGTACGGTTTGTCAATAATCCGAATGAGCTGATCGAAGGCGCAGCCGAGCAAGTCGTCCTGCTCTGCATTCCTCTCAGCCGGCCTTCGACCTTCTGCTGCTTTAACCTTCTTAATAAAAAATAAAATTGATCATTTTAGCTGACGGTCTGATCCCCAGTGGGGCAGAAAAAAAACATTTTTTGCTTGTTCTTTGGGGTAATTTGATCAGATTTTTGCTGTTTCGCCCCACGATCGACCTTTTGAAATGGCTGAATGGTTAATTGAATGTGCAGCGCTCTGCTCATCTGTTTAGGATGCTCTCCTCCTCGCGGTCTGCATTGATGGATACTCACTCACTGCTCTTTTTCTGTCTGTCTGCATTTTGCTAATTTATTTTAAAGCCTGTCCTGCTTTCCATCAGTGTGTCTGGTTGGACACACACGCACACACACTTACGTAACTCTTTCTATCACTCCAGGGGTTTGTTTCATTTAGCGCTGTCAGAGCAGTAAACGGAAAGCATGTTCAGGCCAATCAGCCAGAAAGACATAATGGAGGGAGAGGAGCAGGAGAAAGAGAGATTCATATTAAATGTATCCGTCTGGTCTGTGTATGAAAAGGATGGTGTCCTTTAATGGTATCTCTTAAATACAATAAACTGGAAGTCATGTTAAATGTATACCTTTTTTTCCCTGATGCAGGTATACAGGTGGCTAATAATGTTATAGATATTTCCGTTTTTTATCAATTTCATTTTGCTAATTTGAGGTTGTTTAAACCTTAAAACGGGTCTTTGTTAGAGTTTTTACGAACTGCTTACACACAAAATCTTTTCATCACACACGATTTTTGATGTACTTGTTGCCCCTCTCAGCGCATCACTTTCACTGTAGAACATTGTATTGAAATGTAGATATCAGCCTATGAAAGACCAAAGAGCTTTAGATTTAGAACGGCAGTGTTTACATGGTATATCCCAAAACGTATTATTATGAAAGCAGTGTTTGCCATTTGATGCAAATGCTTCATTCTGACATGTGTTTGTGGCATTTTGAATGCAGTGTTGCATTTTAGAAGGCGATGTGAGGCATTTCGCATTTTTTGTGTGCAGTTTTGAGAATTGTGTGTAGAGTTTTGAAAAAAGGAGACTTAGTTTTGAAAACGTGTGTAAGCAGTCGGTAAACACTGTAAAATACTTTTCACCTCTTTAGGCGCAATTGGATGAATACAAGCAGATCAGGGATTCCCTGAACAGGGCGTCAAATCTGAGACCGCCAGAACGAAACCCCGCCCCCCAGCAGCCACAAGCAGCCGCCACAGCACCCGAGCCCCATATTCAAGAGGCCCAAAAGGCGCAAGAGAAGGATCCCCGGCTCCACCAGGACACCGAGTCCAGGGTAATGTGGGATTCTTTGGGATCGCGTTATTATTTATTTATAACGATCGACCCAAATGGCAAAACACGCCCTGTCTGACTCCCATTTCTCTTGTTGCTTTGTCCTCAGTTGGGCCGTCAGGAGGAGGTGATGCCTGCCGAGGACGAGGCCAAGAGCCGCCCCACCGCGTCCCAGCAGGCCGTGTCCGACCGGGAGGAGGAGGGAGAGGCTGAGAGGAGGAGGGAGCTGGCAGAGGAGGAGATGGCTCAAGCGGGACAGCCTCAGAAGCTGGAGGAGGATCCGGACCAACCGCAGGACGACCGGCAGGAGGAGGAGGAGGAGGAGGAGGATGAACCGCAACAGCCGGACGAGAATGCCCTGGACCGACAGAGACGACAGCCCCAACCGGTTAGAACAGGGGAAGACTACTAACTTTAATTTCGAAAAAAGGCCTTAAACTGCCTTTGATTTTTTTTTAAATATTTCGCTTACTAATTGAAAGTGGCTGGAATACAGACGTTGTGGTTGAAACAAAACGCACAAACCATGTAATCATAAATCAGTTACATGTGTTGGATCAGGAAGGCATCTTCTACTCAAATTGAAGTGTTATCTTAAATCCCAGAGGGATTGAAACTAATTACAACGTTTCCTTAGTGTTTAAGACTTTGTTAAATGGCAGCTTGCTCGTTATGTATTCATTGTTTTACGCTATCATCATTTTTATCTATTAAAATTTCCCAAAGGACGAATTATACCTGGTCTCCGCATTCATTTCTCAAATGATCCTCTTCGTTCTTGCTCTACATGTCGGTATTTTGCATCTATTTGTTCTTTCAAAAAGGGCTCCCATCCTCGGGAGCAGGAGCCGCGCGCCCCGGTGCAGCGGTTGAAGTCCGCCTACGAGCAACAGCAGGAGCAGCAGCGGCTGGAGGCGCACAGGGCGGAGGAGCGCAGGCAGATCCAAGTGCGCCAGGAGGCCCTGAAGGCCCAGAGGGACGTTGTGGTGAAGGAGAGGGAGCAGAGGCTGAGGCAAGAGGAAGAGCGGGAGCAGCAGCAGCACCGCGAGGCCGACAGGCGGGAGCAGCTGCTGAGAGCCGAGCACCAAAGGTCAGAGTTCAGATCGGATCGGATGGCGCAGAAGGAGTTTGCTCCATTTACTGACTTAATGAGAACAGCCCTGCGTGGATAGACCTGAGCAATAGGACGATGTCCCTCTTGCAAACTGAAAGTTATAGTTCACTTTCCATGAGTCATACAGCTCCACCAAACGACATTCTGTATCTCAAACAGCTCAATACGTATCAATAACCGGCCTGTCCTGTGTTTGCCGTCATCAGAAAAAGGGCCGATTATGAGAATATGGACAATGACATCGTCCAAGGAAAAGAGGACCGGCACCCTGACGATGAAGAAGGTGAGACACTGGTGCAAGTACACTGGTCAAATCAAACCCAGCTTGATACTTTAGAACACTTTACTGTGCATCATTTTAGCGTCATCACTTGCGCTTCATTTGTGTTTGTTAAAAAGACGCTCACATGATGGAAGAGGAGAATCAAGAGGACGACCACAGAGCGCCGCCACACAACCAGGTGACCGTCTGCCCGTCCGCCTGTTAGCGCACCTGTGCTCTGCGTCCTTTCGCCTCATGCCGTCGCTCCACACAATGTGCATCATGGGTCCATTCGACCACCCGTCAGCAAATGCGACTGCATCGAGCTGTTAAAGCTCCCGAATACCAACAAAGTCAGTTGGATCCGCCGACGTATTCGGTCATGAACTACTGCTTCCTTGCATTATTTCTATCATAACTCCTGCACCGTATCTTGAGCTAATATTAACACACTGTTACTAGGAGTGGCACGGTTCACAAAACCCACGGTTCGGTTCGTATCCCGGTTTCAGGGTCATGGTTTTCGGTTCTGTACGGTTCTTGTTTTTATTTTCATTTTATACTCCAGAAATGTACTTCAGCATGTGATATATAGCTTAATTATCCACAATTTAGGATACAGTATTTAAGAAATTGTTATATCTTGCAATTATGTACAAACTGAATGTGACTTGACTTTCAGCGCATTATTGAGACCATCTGAGGGAAACTAGATGAGCTTTTGATGCAGCAAGAGAGAGGACATTGATGAAAAGGAACTTATGTGCCTTTTTAGCACGCTTAAAATTAACTTAATCAATCTGCCAACTTCAGCGTAGCTCTTACAAAAATGGTGTCTTTTAAAAGAAAAAGAGGAACTCTTAAAGCTCTGTCTTTTACATAAGAGCTACGTGGGCTGTGTGGGACAATTCTTTAATGAATTTCTCATCGAGTCTCGTCATACAGTTTTGGAATTACAGTGGTACTTTCATCAGCTGACGAAAGACTTCACCCTCAATCACGCTGTAAGGTTGCATATCTTTGGCTCTAAACATCCCCGTTGCTTCAGTTATCAGTCCGACTGATCACTGAGAGGTTGCTTAATGCTGCGGACAGTAGAAGTTGTTTCCTAACTGGCTCTCTCCTGCTGTCGCTGTCTACCGACACGTTGGCGTCATGTCTCCTCATATGAACTGACATGTTAGACGTGTTCCTATTTAGCATATTGAAAGCATTTTGCACAATGCTTGCACACACTATCATCGGTTTTATTTCCGTTGTCATCGTAGGTAACAAGAAATCCAAAATGTTCCCACACAACGGACTTATCCGACGCTGCATGGCGCATCCTCCACCTCCTTCCTTTATCTCTCTCACTCGCCATTTCTACATGACGCACTCTGTCTGAGGTGAAAAACGGGCGAGAGCTTCGAACCGCGCGACGCTCACGAACCGAACCGAGACACGCGAACCGAACGGTTCGGATGTTTCTTCATGTACCGTGCCGCCCCTAACTATCACCAATACTATTGCACCTCCTTTTACCCTCTGTAGGGGGGTGGAGAGCTGGACCCCGAGGACGACCCCAACAACCAGGGAGAGGACGAGTTTGAGGAGGCCGAGGACGATCGGCCGCAGCACAGGGTCTCACAGGTGGCGAAGGAGGAGGAGGAGGAGGAGGAGGAGGGGCTGGTGGAGGAGGAAGAAGAGCAGCCGGCGCCGCCAGCCCAGCACAAAGACGCCCGCTCGGGCCCCGAACAACCTGCCGTGGAGGAGGAGCTGGTGGTGAGCGAGGTGGTTGGGGTGGAAAGACGTGGAACGCGATGAGAGAGACGCAGGAGAAGAGAATAAACCACAGCGTCACGGAAAATCAATAACCTTCGAGCAGTTTGTAAACTGGTGTGATTTGTTTGTGCTCAGATGGCCGGAAACCCCGATCAGCAGGAAGACACGCTGGATGACCAGTACCAGCAGGGAGGAGAGGACGACGCACGTGACACCGCCTTACATGTTGACTAAAGCAAAGAGGGGCTGTTTTTGTGTAATTTTTCTCTCTTCTCATTTTTGGCGTCCCGAAGGTCCAGGAGGACATAGCAGCTGGACAAAGGAGAGAGGAGGAGGTGGAGGTGGAGGAAGGAGAGGATCCCTATAACGAGGAGAACATAGAACAGGTGGGTTATTCTTTTGGGAACCAAAGTCGGAGGATGTCGGTGTGTTTTTATTTCCTCATCTCAAACTGGATGAGCTTCAACGCCTATTGAACATGAACATTCAGAGCAACAATTAAAGCAGAAAGCACTTGCGTTTTACCACTTCCAGCAAGTAATATTTACAATGGTGTTGTAACAACTGTAGTGGCCACACAGGAGAGTGTGTGTGTGTGTGTGTGTGTGTGTGTGTGTGTGCGCCTGTGTGTTATCTCTGTAAGTTGAACCTCACCTTGCCCCCCCACATGCAGGGTGAATGCGGGTGATCAGATATGGAGACTGTCCGGGTGTCGGGTCACCAGCCGGGCTTCGGTTGTTTCATACAAACAGAACAGAGGAACCCTGTTCATTTTGACTTGTTACTCGTCTGCATGATTTTTGACAAACGCTCGTTCGGTCTTGATATTTCTGACAAATGAATTAACGATTTTCAGTTTTGAGTAACACGATTAATGATGAGCAACATTTATTTGTAATCCCTAGTTTTCACCGCGAGGTCCTCGGCCCACTCACTTCTTGAAGCTGCTGGGATGGAAACCCGTTATGTTTCTCTGTAATTTGTTGAGCTTATTCCTCATTCGGCGTTTAGAAAACTCTATCCAATGGTGAACGCTCACACGATTGCACGCGGCGCCCCTTAAATGGTCTCACTGTCTGCTTGTGACTTGCTCCAGGGCGACGTCAAAGCGCAGGAGGGTCCGAGACAAGAGGGGGATCACAAAAAAGAGGCAGAGAACAACGAGGAAGAGAATTACGAAGAGGAAGACGAGGAAATGGAGGCGGGTCGAGACAAGGGAACCAATCGGAGGGCAGAGATGTAGGACGGACGCACACTGCGACCAGTCCCCCTGTTTCCCCTAAAGGAATAAAACCAGCCATCCAATCGGAATTCCAGTTCGGAAAATTGGGATTTTATTTCCAGAAGATCGAACCCTGTGGGGATGGAACCGACTTTCTTTCGTTGCGGAAAAGGACAGGATTTGTCGGGCGCAAATGGGATGTGTACTGTATTTTTTATTGCTTTTCTGTTTGCCTGATTGTCGGCCTGGTTCTGTTTTTTGTTTTGTTTTTTTGGAATAATGTTTTTCTACAATGTGCCGTCTTTGAATATGTGTAATGAAAGCAAAGATAAATAATGTTATTCTGATCTCTTCATGTTCAGGTCTTTAATATGTATGTTTTATGCAAACAGCTGTATACTTTATAGTACTCAACTTTTAATCTTGCATTCCAATCGATCCAGTCTCTTCCTGTTATTTATTGGTGATTGTAACAATTTTGACAATCGTAAAGAATAAGAAAATGCAGCTAATTTTTATTTCCCGCCGACTGAACTAGTTTGTGTCATAATGGCTTTTACCAGCTATCTGAAGCAATCGTGGGGGAAATTTTCACTGGATGTTGCTGGTCAAAGAGACATTTCTGGGGAAGCCGTTGTGTGCTGAAAGTGTCACGCTGACTCGTGCTTTTCTGTTCTTGGAAATACACTCGAGCTCTTGGGTCATTTTACATTAGGAAAAAAAACACATTTTTAATAGGACAGGAGAGATGAGGGTGTGCAAGTTGCATCAGCGTAGCCTTAAATACAGATTTAATGTTGACTGCTGTTGTGAATACAAGTTTTTTCTACTGTGCAATGTATAGCAAAGAAAATACTGACAATTTTTCAACTTTCCCACTAGTTATATTTGATACTAAAAGTGGGATTTTGATTGCATTAAACCTGGAGTGCCAGCTCGCTGCTGTCTGTGGAATAAAGATGTCAAAGGATTTGTTGTCTGATGCCATTTGAAGTTGCCAGTATTCATCCTACAGTGTACTAACATAATAGCGCAGCAAAGTATTTGTTAGGTGTAACCACTACTGTTGTATTTTACTAGTGATTTTCTATTGCAGCAGAATAATGCTCTTTAATATACATCATGTATATTGAAAAACATTTACCTCTTTTGTCTCCAGACCCCTTTTCAGTTTGCTATATTTGGGTAGACGAGGCCTCTTATCGAAACGCACGCAAACATTGAGTCTCAACTCAACTGTATCTTCACAGTCATATACTATTTGTATATACAAAAATGAATTATGTCATGGCTGCTCTGTTCGACTTTCCGTTCTTTACCCTCCAGCGAGGTGAGACGACTGTAAACTCCCTCACGCGGGAAATGAGCCGACAAATTGGGATGAAATGAAAATCCACGCGAAGGGTTTGAGTGAGTGAGCCGCGCAGCCTCTAATAAAAAAACACACGTCCCTGGCATCCGGACTCCATCAAATCATCCCTCCGTCTCCTTTACTCCTCTCATCCTTCCTGTGCCTTCTCTCCGTCTCCTCCCTCTCTATTTCCGCCCCCCCGCATCACCATCATCATCATCATCATCCCTCTGCTATTGTGAGCTCCCCAGAGGATCTGTGGGATGCTGGAGGAGTACGAGACTAACAGGTGTCTCATTACTGCGCTAATAGCAGGCCGCAGGGAGATGCAGGCTATTTTTGATTTTGTCTTTTACAGTGACGAGAAAAAACTCCTCCACGTTTCTCTCTCTCTCTTTTTCTCTTTCTCTCTCTCTCTCTGTCTCCCCCAGTGATCCCTTTGCGGGCGAATTACTCGGCATGATTCATTTGAACGTGTCGAGGCCTCCAGCCCGAGTATCTCGAGGCGCTTGCCCACACGACTGCCGCCAATTCACACATCTTCCATTTAGCACCGGCGCAACATTTACTTGAAAGCTGAAGCTCTGGGCTTTTTTTTAGCCGCCCACTTTACGGGGGGGAAAATAACCCAAACTCCTCTGCGTTCTTTTTTTACTGCCATGGCAGGAGAGAGATCAGAGCGACAAAATGTGCAGCGAAGATAAGCAATGACATCTTCAAAAAGCCCCCCCAGTAGAGCCGCTCGTCTCCGTGCTCATCCAGAGAGCTCATTATAGCGTCTCTCTGCAGCAGTAATGATCCCTCACGCATCAGCTGCAGACTCGAGTTCCATCTCCATCTCCAACACACACACACACACACACACACACACACACTCACACACATAACACGCAATCACACAAACAATCGGCCTCACTTAAACGAACCCCAATGAGGCATCAAACTAGCAGTCTGTGCCTGGCTGTGTGCTTGTTAGAGTGACATCGGCTCCTTGAGCTGTTTCTACGCATCCTGTGTGCGTGTGTGCAGGGCCGGCCCAAGGCATAAGCGAACTAAGCGGCTGCTTGGGGCCCCAAACGGGGGAAAGGGGGCCCCAAGCAGCTGCTTAGTTCGCTTATGCTGGAAGCAGCCCTAGTTTTGTATTATAACCTCACTGTATTCGTTTATAATTTTCGCTATAACAGTAAAGCGTGACATTTGTGCCAATAATCTTCTAGCACAGGTGACTGTGCGCGGTGGGAGGGGGGGCCCCCAAATAAAATTCTGCTTAGGGCCCCCAAGAGGCTCGGGCCGGCACTGCGTGTGTGTGTGTGCCCCAGGAACGTGTGGCATGTCTACCTGCTCGTGTTCCGACGTGTCAGATAACAAAGTGTGTTTATGTTTCAGGTGCAGGCTGGAAATGAAAGCATTCCCAAAGGATACGCTGCTACAGTACGTGTGAATAAGTGAGCTGCAGTCGACAGGAAGGGGCAACGTGCGTAACCCCTCCAACGCTGCCGTACAGGCCCCATGGGCGTCCTTTATCCGAAGCACCATGCAGCACTAAGGCACACACAAGAGGGAATTAAGTCATTCAGCGAGAGTGCTTTGCAAGCTACCGAGGATTACAAGTTTTAAGTGTGTGTGTGCGTGCGTGTTACAGTCGAGGACACACAAGGCCATTATCCAAAGGGAGTCTGGACACTGAATGTTTGACAAGCCCTCATTGCTGGTGTACACTATAAAGGATAAAAGTGGTTGTACATAATATAAACTTTTGATTCTGTAAAATAATCTATATTACAGATCTGTGCGATGGGTCTCTGCTCTGCAGGACCGTCGTATCAAAGCAAAACATCTCCTCTGTGGACGTTCGAGGCAGATGGAGGAGTGTGAATGTGTCGACTCAGCTGGTGGAGATGAGTCATGAGGCAATCCGATTATTCCTCCATCAAAGACCGAGTTCAGTCTCTGTGCCGCAGCCCAAAACCGTTCAAAATGGATGAAAAACTGAAAGGATTCATGGTATTTTCTATTTATTATCCAAATATGTAGATATGATGTATAAAAATATTACTATTACAAAGATATTAATAATGATAAAAAGATAGATTTGTATATAAAAAGTATTTTGCACAGCCTTGGAGCATGTTAACAGTTTCCCGTCAGTGTGACTTCAGCTTGTTGAGCCTGCAGCAGGCATCACGTGGTGGTAAGACCGGGACAACCCCCCTCGGAGAAGCTCATAAAATGCTGCACATCCCGGTGCCTTCTGGGAACCGTCGTCTGGTGGGTCCAGAGTCTTCTGGCAGCTTCGGGATTCCGTCAAGGATCTCGAGCTTTGGCAAACAGAGGAAGACGCTGCAAAAAACGACAGAAGCAGAAAGGAGAGAACTTTTAAAACCCACTTCCTGTCCCCCTCGGTGTGACGCCCGCCCGCCCTCCCGCCTGCCTGCCCTCGCCTCCCCTCGCCTCTCCTCACCGCGCGCGGTAGTCCCGGGTGAAGGTCACTGGGTTGCGGGTGAGGTTCAGGGAGCGCAGCGGGCCGTTCCTCAGGGCCCTCAGGCCTCGCAGGGAGCTGACGGCGTTCTCCGACAGACACAGGTGCTCCACCGCCGGGAGCGTTGGCAGCTGACGCAGACACGCCAGGTGGTTGCGGTGCAGGTTGAGCATCCTGCACCTGGCCGGAGGAAGCACCAGCATTTATTTTTAGATGACATTTCTTCGACCTAATATGTTGAAACTTTTCTTTCCATGACATTTTTGACCCAACAGGGACATTTTAATGGGATGAAGGAGCAGGAACCGAGCGGCGGGGGGAAGCCGGGCACCGTTCGCGGTGCATCTTGGGTAGTAGTGGTGCGTACCGTGGCAGGAGCACAGAGCTCAGGTTGGCGAGGGAGTTGTCCACCAGTTGTAGTTTCTCCACGCGGATCAGCCGGCGCAGGATCCGCAGGAAGTTCTCTTGCTGGAAGGGTTCCCCCAAGTCCTGGTAGGACAGATTTAACTCCTGAGAAGAGACGCGTGGCGAAATCGTGAGAGTCGTTTGTCTCTCTGTCTCACTGTCACAACACCAACAGGCCAACTCCCAGCATTCATTCTGTCGCCCTGCTCCGTTGTGCTCGGCCCCCACCGTCTTTTTGGAAACCACCATTTCCACCAGCTGACCTTCACCTTCCACAAACCGCTTCCCATTTCCCCGCCAAACGGCGTCCTTTGCATTCGTCCTAGCTTCCCAGCCCTTTGTTTGCTGCCTTCCGTCAAAACAATGATTGCGGACTCACCAGGCAGTTTTCCCAATTCTCTTGCAGTCTATCCTCCCATCTTTGTCCCTCCTCCTCCTCTCTCCTCCTGCGTCTCCTCCCTCTCTCCAAACAGATGTCACCCCACTCTCTTAGAAACAGCTCCTCTTCCGAAGGCCCTGTCAGGATGGCAAAGACTTTATAACACAAAATGAGTGTCGCAGTTTATCCGTTGATATTCTTATTAGTACGTCTGTCATCATCTACAGAATTATATCAAATGAAACAAACACGATCATGAAAGCACCACAACATGCAAGAGACGAATGAGCTTGGATGGCGAAGTGTTTGGATGCTCAAATTGTTTTCACTGACAATTGAATTTGACGGGTTTTAATGCAGGTCGCTGCAGCATCAAGCAACATTTTTAAAACTAGTTTAAAAAAAAAACAGTAGTGGTTTACTCTGATCCGGACCTTCTCGGACCCTGGGGCAGGTCAGCTGGTCACCCGTGACATCACACTGCTCCAGGCCATTCCACGACACGAACCTGAACCGCCTCGATGGGAGCTGTGAGAAGGAGAAGCAGAGAGCTGGATGAACGAGGCCGACCTGCAGAAACGGGGAGGGGAGGTGGGGGAGGGGAGGGCGATGCTCACACAGGGACATTTTGACATTTTAGTATAAAGCTGATTGGGATCTGCCACAGTTTCCCTTTAGTGCAATATAAACTAGATTCCCTCCGCAAGCATTTAGTAAGCGGTAAAAAAAAAATCGATGGGTCATTTCTTAGACCATTAACCAATACTGCTGCACGTGTTAACGAGGTGAAAGCGTACGCTACCCGTGTTTCTGCTGTTACAGATCTGCTCCACTTTCAGACTACTCAATGAGAAAGTGTTTCTGTTTGTCGCCCCAAACATTTCAACATCTATTTGTCTTTCCAGCAATTCTAACCTTTTAATGGACACTTTTTAAAATACAGTAGTGCAGGTTAGTTCCTCCAGTGGGATGAGGGGCTCTTCCCAGCTCTGCTTCCGTCGTGACCTTTTAAACCCCCTCTACAATCATCTGGTTCTTCTCCCCCCGTAACGTTACACCTTCCTCTGTTACAGGTAATGACCCTGCTCCCCCTCACCACCTTTCCTGGGCAAAAGAGAGGCTGCCAGGTTGTTAAACCGGCTCTCTCTATTCATCACCTGATGCTAAGGTGCTACGGTAAGTATCTATTTTCAACTGTAGATGCCCTTTTGCAGGATTTATAAGAAATACACCGTGCAAAGTCACAAGCACATTTAACTCTCTGCTGGGATCATGGTTTTGGTGAGAAGCCATTTTTTTATCTCTCTTTGTTCAAATATTCAAGAGGGCGACAAATCATTCAGCGTAACGGTCTAGGCGAGAGGCCATGGGCCTCAGGGTAAAAGAGAAAGAGCAAAGCGAGTGGGAATATGAGGATCAGCTCAGGGAGGACAGAACGCAGAGGGATGAAGAAAAGGGGAGGACACGGGAGAGGTGGAGGAGGAAGAAAGAGTCAGACCTCCAGCCGTGAAGGGAGGATTCAGAGCACCAATGACTTGAGGACAGCAGCATTGAACGCTCACCGGGTTACTGTGTGTGTGTGTGTGTGTGTGTCAAACAGTGCGTGAACCACTCACAGGTGTGGATACGAGTCCAGAATCAGGACTCTGGTCCACAGAGAGAGGTGTGTGTGTAGCCCCAAATTCAGAGTACTGGGATGAATGGGATTTGGGGAAGCTGCCGCTGAGAGTGTTCACACCTGAGGAACTGAGAGAGAGAGAGAGAGAGAGAGAGAGAGAGAGAGAGAGAGAGAGAGAGAGAGAGAGAGAGAGAGAGAGAGAAAGGGGTGATGCAGGAGATCATCACATCTTCCTGCAGCTGTATTTTCGTAACGTAAGCCCCGCTGTGTCCTGAAACCCTGACCGCCGGCCGAGCGGTTAGAGTTACCGCTGAACTGGGCCTGACAATGCAGATTAGGACCCGTTGCCATGACAGCAGCGGACACCTGAGCAGGTGCTATTATTTTATAATAGTCGCGGTGTGGGGGATTGCTGGACACACACAAATGCCTCTATTATTGATGCTGCATTTCCTAACAAGCTATGTCCCTTTCCCCTTCACTACGGTATAACAGTTGAATGATTCAAAATGAAATTTTAAATATTCTTAAAAAGATGAGAGGTTTCAGCTTCACCTGACATTAGCCAGCCTCCAGTTGGAGGTTGTATATCAGCTGACATGATGGGCGCGCGGGCATTGAAGTGTAACCGGCCCCTGCTGTCTCTTCAGCCGGATTAAATTGCCTAACAACACGCTGGCACTGAATACGATATTGCCGTTGGCTTACCTTTCTGACATGTCCCAATCGTCTTTGGTTAACTTTTCTCGGCCCTCTTCAACACATGGCGAACGGCTCGGTTCAGTCTGCAGCTCTTACCCATGGAGCCCGCTGGAGACTGGCCGGTGTGGGCCCTGCATGTGCCGCAGGTGAGACGGGTCGCTCAGCTATGCTGGTTGCCCGGCAACAGTGTTCAGGCGTGTGACACAAGAGAGGCGGAGAACGAAAGTGACGCTAGCCGCTTTCGAACGAGGTAAGTGCCACAGCTCGATTATTTTAAATAAAGGAGACCAGGGGGGAGAAAATAATGCTCTTTTTTCCCTCGTTTTTATTTCTGCCTTTATTTATTTTGTGTGGTAGATTCTCTTCTTTTTTTTTTGTTTTGGCGGAGGGGGAATTTTGTTGATTGCTATTTTGAGTAGAAGGAAGGAACAGCTTGACCTGCGGATCAAAGTCATTTAGATCATAACGTCCTGCACCCGTGGGATGTCGTCCCCGCAACAGTGCAGCTCGTTGTGTTTACAATATTGCGGCTGTGTGCGTGTGTGTGCGTGTCCTAGCTAGAGGACGCCACAGGCCTGAAACCACTCCAAGATTCCTTGGCAGGATACAGTCTGCCATTGGAAGCGGAAGTTATGGTTGAATAGCTAACTTCTTTCCTGAGGTTGGCTTTTCATTAAATCAGCCAGCCTTACATAAAGCCTATTATATATTCCAGCACAGAAAACGTCATGGACTTTTTAATGGCATGTATTTCAAATCACAGCAAGCTGCAATTTAAAATATTTCAGATTAAGCATCCAAAACTGTACATACCTTAAATATACAGCGTACCTTCAGGAATGTCTATCCCCCTAAACACAACCTTCATGCACAGAGAAGCAGAGTCGTTTTTAATGGGAAAACATCCATGTTTTTATTGAGTAGAAGACTGAATGCAGCTGGTGTTACGGTTTCTCCCTGGACGTACATCCAAATACAGTGCAGCAGATCTTTTTCAGTGCGCCTGCATGGTCCAGTCCGTCTCCATAGCAACCCACCTTGGTTACGCAGTCACCTCTGCTCACCTGTGTGATGCACATCTGGGCCTTATTCAACCACTGAGATATGATAAGGCATATTTATCGACGGGAACACTTGCAGCAGTTTAGCCACAGTGTAAAAAACGGATGAGAATTTTGTCTGGAACAGATATAGTACAGAGATTCATTATGTTGGGACGAAATGTTTGCACATATTCTGCAATAAATACGGAGTATATATTATTGATAGTCATATAACACAATGTCAAACGTATTGGTATATTATTAACGTGTGAAACCTACAGTGTGCACATACTGCATCTGGAGTAAGAAAGAGTAAATATTTCAGAAGTAGAGAGAATATTGTTTTTGTGCATCATGTGTCGGCTGAAGTGAGCGCAAAGCTGCTGAACTTAAAGGGGTTGTGCGCGGATTACATATCATGTGTGCCTCTTCTCATAAACAAACCACACCAGAGAATATGTACAGCGTCCTGCACGTCTGAATCCAGGAGTTTAAAGCTTCCAGTATCAAAACACAAATGTTGTATGTCATATTTCAATATATAATATATCGTATAATATTCAGTTTGTATATATCTTTTTTTAAAGAGTATAAAACACAGCTGAAGATGGCGATAGAGGATAGGTAGCATTTATGACGTCAGCTCGCACAGCGGTTACATGGAGTAAAAGTCGTGGTCGTTGGGCTCGATGACCTCAGGGGTCATGACCCTGCCCATGAAGAGGATGGACCCTAAGAAAGGATAGAATGTCAGGCCATAACACATGTACTGCACATCTGAGCCACGTTGATATGCACACACACACACACCTGTCTTCCTGTTTCTGATGACAAAGAAGAAGGGATGATCAGCCATGACCTGCGGATACAGCACCAGGGTCCTGGTCAGAGCGATCATACCTGAAAGAGAGCAAGGGAACCAGGGAAACAGACACCACAGTTATTCTCTGACAGAAGGGGGCAGATGTTAGTGATTGTGATGTTGCCGTAGAGACCCATTTACACTAAGAACTTGTAGTCTGTGGTAATGTTACCGTTAAGGGGAGACTACGGTGAAGAACACATGTGGAAATTTACCTGATCCAGCAGCTCCTTCCGCCCCCTCCTCAGTTACATCCAGGTAAGCCTTCTGCACAGCCTTCCCAATGTACAGGTCCTTACCATCTACACACACACACACACACACACACACACACACACACAAAGAACTTGTCTTAATGAATTTCTTATCTACCCCCTTTCCAGATACAGATTATTTCCTCCAAGTACATGTGGATCTAGTACAAGATGTTCTGAAGTCCAGTACAGCCTGCAGATGTGTGTGTATTATAATATAATACAAGCTTCACTTGACCAGCAAGAACAAGCTGTTCACTGTGATGCAAGATGGGCGTTTCTTTAATCCAGTTCTTAGTAAAGCCACGATATCTCCACTCCTCCACCTCTGCAGCCTGTATATCTCTCTCTCTCTCGATCTATTTTTAACATATGATGTGACAGCTCTGACTTGCCCACTCTGTGCCAGTTACCTTGGTTACCTGAGAAAGTACCTGAGGCAACTTCACTGCAGCCAAGAAGCAAAACATTGAATCAACTTATCCTGCTGAATACTTCTAGACGTGCATTTATCCCTCCATTTGTTTCCATGTGTTTAATAGAATAGTCAAGGGTATGTCTCATATTTTATTGTTAGCACTCTGTATTGTGGCGGCTCTGATTCAAGCTGATTAGGGGAAGAAGAAAAAAAAGATTTGAAACCATATAATCTCAAAGCTAATAACAGGAAGTGCCAATGAATCAAGGTCTTTAATGCAGCGGCACGTTACCCGTCATGGCCGAGAGATCAGCGTCGTTGGTGAAGATGTTCTTTATTCCGAGCTCCTGCAGGACGCTCCTCAGGTCGATCTTCTGCTCCACTTTGAATCTGAACAGAGGTTCGAAGTGTGAATTTAAGAAAGCCATATTCTTATTAAGTGGGCGGACACAAAGACATCATTTGTATATTCTCTTAGTTTTTAGCCACAGTGGCCTGGGTTAAAATGTGTCATCCCATTGCTTGCAGGCCTCAAGTACTTGTATATCCATCACTGTGTTTCAAAGAAAAAACCAACAGTGCAAGATTTTAGTTCATCACTATGTGGAGGTAATTAAATAACATTTCAACATACATATTGTAACTAGCCAAATATAAAATACACAACATATTTCTCCCATATTTTTAGTGAGTCTGCATGTGAGTTGAATAGCGTGCAACAGTTGCTCCGTCCTAAATGTTTTCTGCAAACCATTTCATGAAAATAGGTTTTAAGAACTGTCAACCATAACAAAGCAGTTCCAATGATGCAGGATGCTATTTAATAGGAAAAGTTTGTTTTGCTGTCGTTATAAGTTGAAAAAAGCAATTACTGCAAAGACATTCAATATGAGCTTTGCATTCTGGTAAATGTAAAGTATGAACCACCACAACAACATTTGACTGATTTGTACGTGATTCAAGTAACCACGGCACACTGAGGTAAAGTTGGGCACAACAAAAAGACGCGTGACGCTCAGTGACGTCACAGACGGGGGCCTGCGCGGCAGCGAGCGAGTGTCTGTGTGTCACCTCACACCTGGGGAGGTAGACTTCCACCTTCTGCCGTTTGACGTTGTTAGCCCACTCCTCCAGCAGGGGCGCTTTGATGATGGGCTCCAGGGAAGCCAGCGGCACCTCCTGCCGGGGCAGAACGATCATCATGGACATGTCGTCCCCCTCGTAGGGCATCTCCAGCACCTGGTACACGCCGCCGGCCTCCTGCGAGCCGTCGCTGAACTCACCTGGTGGGGAGGAAACGCGCGTAAAACGCCTGACAAAAACTGTACAAATACATGCGAATGAACTTCTGCAAGGGATGATGACCTCAGAGACTGAGAAAGGGACATCTTCAGTCCCCATGCAGATTATTAAGAGAAATGTCCTTTTTATTTTATTAAACAAAAACAAACGTTTAATTGAATCAAGCGAGATGGTATTTTGTAGTGCAGATAAGATAATCCTTTTACACTCGAAACAAGTCCAACTAGGTCTTAACTCTGCACATAAGCTTATCTCCCTTACTTAGGTATCCACAGTGCGAGATGGAGATTATAGAGCAATTAACAGTGCCAGACTTTAAATCAATTTTGGCACAAATGTTCCTTCTGAAGCTGCTTTAAAGGGAATCGGCACTCTGTGCATCCGCTGCCGCAGCGTGGGCCGCCTCTCGGCTTCCCAAAACATTCGACTCAACCGACATGATTGTGCTTCAAAATGAGAAAGAACAATTTGAATTCTCCCCGGACCTGTCCCGGTTTTTCCAACATGCGCGCGCGCACACACACACACACACCTCATTGGTGTGCGAGACTGCCTGTGTATGCACCCTGTGCGCGAATGCAATCTCCCTGCACACAAACAAGACTGCACCAACACAACACAAAAAAGCGCCAACTTCAGTAGCAGCGCAGCGAAGGAGCTGACGTGACCGTCTTTGGCACAAAGTCAAACACAAAACTGACTAGATGCAGAAAAGACGCACTGGGATCAGTCAGATGCGACCGCTTTATAGCCAACCTGCAGTACAAACAGTCGTGCACCTCGCAGCGCTCACACAACACCAAAAACACCCAAGTATAAACCCAAAGCAGCCAGATTATGACCTTGATAACATGTCCTTGATATATATATATATATATATATATAAATAAAAATAACAATCTCCAGGACAGTGCTTGGGGCCCCAAGCAGCCGCTTAGTTTGCTTATGCCTTGGGCCGGCCCTGCTTCAGGATTGTGAAGACAGAAACTACTCAGGCAGAACACCCAAACAGTGTTTCAAACGTGTATTAGCTGTATAATAATAACCTCAGTTTATTCTACAGACTGTCAGAGTGGATTCAGCTAAACCTGATGTATCACTACATAAGACGCCGCCAACTGTCGCAGCACCAATAATATTGTATGACATAACAAAATGTACTACTGAATAAAACAGATGTACCAGGGGGAGTTTGTGCCAAGGAAGATTTTAGCAGCAGAGCTCACGGAGCAGAAAAAGATAAATCTCTTAACGCCTTAAAATAGACTTTTCGATCTGAGATTAACATTTTAAATAACCCCAGGAAACACGGAATTTAAGGGCTTCAGAAAAAGTGCCACGGGTGTAATTCTAAAGACGGACACACACACAAAACCACGGCTGGTCTCTACCGTAGTAGAAGTCTCCCTGTTGGTACATCATGAGCGTCTGGACTTCGGAGCCGTCGTCTCTGCTGAAGGAGAAGGTTCTGGTGTTTTCTGGCCGAAACTGGTTTTTCCAGGAGCCTCTGAAGTAGACGGCGTTCACCAGGGTCAGGCGGGTCACGCTGCTGAAGTCCTCGGCTGACATCAGCTCACGGATCATACCTGGGAGGAGGGGGGAATTTGTACGGTTATAAACCATATAAATATATACTGTACATTCCGTATTTTCCGGACTATAAGTCTCTCCGCAGTACAAGTCGCACCAGCCATAAAATGCATAATAAAGAAGGAAAAGACGTGTATAAATCGCACTGGAGTACAAGTCGCATTTTTTGAGAATGAAACACGCGCCAGCGTTTTTTGGCTGCAACGTTGATATGCCGTCTGGCGATAAATCCGAGAAGTCTGCAGGTTTTCGTTTCCCCACTGTCATGATATGAGGCAAGACGCGAGTCGTGATCCACATTAATGGGGGTTTTATTTATAGAGTAATGTAAGCTATGCGTTAGACTCCAACAGTTAGCATCTACGGTTAGCATAACCAAACTACGGTAGCTCAACATGGACAAAAGACCATCCAGCAACAACCACCTCCTGCCGGAGCGCTCCGCCATCTTCCCACGGGCTGCAATGGTCAACACAGGCCTAGAGCGCCCTCTGGCGGTTTAGTGTGAAAATAACATGTAAAATGATGTAATAATGTGCTAATAATTTCAGACATAAATCGCGCCCCCGGCCAAACTACGAAAAAAACTGCGACTTATAGTCCGGAAAATACAGTTGTTGTGATGCTGCCAAGGAATTCGTAAATAAGGGTAAAGATTTGTGCAACTGAGGCTTGGAGATGTATTCAGTAAATTTAGCATTTTGCATTCAACGATGTGATCAAACATTGATGTAACTCCATGCCCCGTATAAAGAAATGCTGGGACTGTTGGTGTTGTTATGTATTCATATCGTCCTCCTTTCTTTACAGCTCCTTCATCTGCATCTCTCCCTCCCTCCCTTCCTGCGGCACCACTGCGACTCACCCTCGGTGTGATTGTCCACCCAGTTGTTGATCTGCTCGGCCACGGCTGCCGATTCGCTGAAGTCCACCGTTTCCACATGAGCCCGGAAGTGCTTCCGCATCAGGTGGAGGAACTCCGGGTTAAAGGTGACGCCCTCCTGCAGAAAAAGGCTGTTGGCGAATCTGACCACGTAGTGGGAGTCGTTGTCCGACAGCGCCGCCGTCAGGTTCTGGAGCAAAGAGAACTCCGCGCCTGCAGAACGCGCAATATGAAAATCGAATGAGAGTCATTAAAAATACTTTACACTTTCAGAATTTAGAAACAAACGAGACTCGCCCCGCGGTGAACGCTGTCTTACGGGAGTGTTTCTCACCTGGCTGCAGGTGGCTGAATCCCAACGCCTGTCGTATCTCCTTCAGTGAATCCCCGGCGGCTCCCAGCTCCACCATCCCCAGGGCCACGGCCACGCTCAGCGGGGAGAAGATGATGTTGTCCTGATCCCCCGCCGCCTGCAGCCGGTGGTACAGTCTGACCGAGAACTCAGATGTCGCGTCCTCCGGTACGTCCGCCGCTCGGCAACCGTAGCTCGGCAACAGGATGGCGAGGAGGAGGAGCGGGGAGACAACTTCCAGTACCAACATCGCGGCGCAGAATCTCAAGACAGCTGAGTCGAGAGGGATGTACGGAGTGGAAGGTGTCGGATGGGAAAGAAACGAGATGAGACATGTTACGAGAGGAGGGAGAGAGGTAGAAATGAACGGTTGGGGAGATGAAGGACAAAGTCAAAAGTAAAAGAGGTTTGCAGAAAGGAGGAGAGAAGATTATTGTGTGAGGGAGAAAAGGAGATGAAGGGCAAGAGGCCGGGATGTAGAGGAGACAAAAATAGAGAGAGAGGAAACATCTGTCAGTCAAACAATCTGCCAATTTCAACATTGAGCTCAAAAAGTGGATTGCATAAGGACAGTGTTAAATACTGCAAAACTGCCATGATAGTGATGCAAAATGAGAGGGGCCTGAAAGAATAGAGATTAAAAAGAAAAAGAAAACCCTAAGCGTATTCGACGATGGCCTGAGAAGGCCATTCTCATCGTCTTGAGTCGAATACGCTTCTTTACGCCCGGATCTGCTTTCGCTCGTTGTGTGTGTGTGTGTGTGTGTGTCTGCGACTTTGAACGTGAAACAGAGGAGTCTCTGCCCGCGCAGAGCGACCTCCCATCCTCCACCCTTCCCCTCTCCTCTCCGTGCCATCGCACTTCTCGCCCTCTCCTTCATCTCCCTCTCATCCACACGTTATCGGTCGTAACCAACTTCTCTTCGACCCTCCGCTTGCTTTCATACACGTATACAATGACACCGAATGCACACGTACTGCACCATCTCTCTGGTGCTGCTGTTGCCAAGCAACATTGTTTGCCGCTGCCCAGAGGAAAGAAAAAAGAAAGTCAGTCAATTTCACGTATGGTCCCGCACAGAGAGGGACGGAGCGAGACAGAGACACTAACGCAGGGACATCTGCCGGGTTTCTGTGCTGTTGTCAATATACAGTTTGTATAAAAGGATTCAACCGGGCCGGAATCTGCTGGATGCAGCTGTATGTGCGGGAGGGGGGAGGAGAGGGGAAGGGGCGGGTGGGGCCGATAGGTGCATTGTGACCAGAGACACCTGCCCTGAGTGTCAACAACAACAACCACAATGGGCCGCAGCCAGAGCGTCAGTGAGCCGCCCCGCTGTGTAGGGCCGCGTCCCATCCATTAGAAGGATTAGTCCGCTGGCATTCTGCGTTTTTCCTCATTGTCTGCTGGCGTTCTGCGTCTATGGAGCCAACAGCACATCCCTCGGTGCCATGGAACCCATTGTCGTCCAAAAACTAGTAAAATACACCCACTATGTTACAGTGGGTGGCCTGTGTTTGTTTTGATTCACTCGGAACATGAGCCACCTTCCTGTTGTGAAAGCTTGCTGCTAAGACACTACTAGCAGCCGGCAACAGTTTTAAACTTTAAAAAGGTGTTGCTTTAAAAATGAAACGTTTAAGCTCAGGAGTCGTCTTTAAAGATTTACATTTTTAAAAACAACCAGAGGGGTTTTGGCTTTGGTTTCCAAATGTCCTTCCAAAGTGACAGTCAACATTTCATCTGGTTTGCTCTCCGTCTAGAAGTATTCTGACAAACTGCTTTTGACAGGAACGGAATGGACCAAACAGGCCAGAAGGGTTTGCATCCATTTGACTCAGTAGATGGAAATCTATTTGAGCTTACAGAGCTTCGTCACGTGGAATGAAGTCACATGATAGTGTATGTAAAAAAAACCTGATCGTTGTCAAAACACTTTGAGAAAACAGCTCCCAACTATTCCATTTAAACCTTTATAGGTTTAATACAGAGAGAAGAACTGATCACACATTTCTGTTCTTTTAGTGGTAACAAAAATCTAAAATGTGTCCATTCTCACACTATTCTAAATTGGATTAAGTCCTTAGTTAGAAACACTTATAGGTATTTCATTTGACCTTGTATTTAGTTAGATACGAGTCATTCCGTAACGGGGCAGAGTGTCCTGGCTGAAGTCTCGGCCGCAGCCTCGATGCCCTAATGACGCAAAACGACGGTCCCAGACCCGGTGCTCGACGAGCCGTTGATAAACCCCGACCTGCTCTCACGTGTGCGTCACCGAAGGTCCACAGAGAGCGAGGGAGGCCGGGGGAGAGGAGGGGGAGGCCGGCGCACGTAGGCGCAGGTAATGTTCCTGACCTTCCCAACTGTGGGAGTTGAACTTCTCCGGGACGGACAGCCCTGCTTTCGGGTGAGGAAAGACTCAGCCATGCGGCTAAGCCGGGGGAAAGTAGTGTGAAGCCTCGCTGTGTGTGCACCTGTGTGTGTGTGTGTGTGTGTCTGGCGATCACTCGTAACGGTGACACCGCGCTGACCTTTTGAGTTGCGGCACGCGGTTTGCAAGAGGATCCCACACTTTGTTGGCAGTTTAGCCATCGACGACCGCGAGCCCAACGTGTCTGACCGGTACGCTCAGGTGGGGTTCCCCACTTCCCAGCATGCCTCACAGGTAAGCAGAGAAACAGCCGGCTACCAAACGCTCACTTGTGACTAAAATAACGGAATATGTAAGAAGAATCTCCCACGGTTTCATTTGCAAGCGTTCAATCCTGACAACTTGATTCATTCTGTGCAATTAAACTCAGTGGCCTTTAAAAGCAGACTCTAATCTCTCAGTGTAATCCTAATTCTCAGGCAGAATACATCAGCGGTTGACATTTACACAATAAAAATGTGACCTCACCCAAATCCACGGCGTGAACGTTAATCCTCACTGCCATTTAAACCCAACACCTTGAGACGGCACGCTTCGGTGGCCAGGGGACTTTATTAAAACACGGCCATCCTTATTCACGGTGCAAATCCACACACACACACACACACACATACACTGCCAAGCCCATGTTACCAAAGCAACTGCAAGTGATGGACACTTTTCCGTTTTGCCAAGCTGACAGAGAATTTCTACACTTGAAAGACGTGTTCCTCCTCCCTCGGCAGATAAACTATCGTTCCTATTTTCAGACACTCCTCAGCATTTCCTGTCTAACCCCTCTCTTTGCAAGAGCCCTTCCCACCAGCTCCAGTTCTGTCACTCAGTTAGGCTCCGAGCACACGCACACGTGCAGTACACAGACTCGTTCATTTTGCAAAAACAAGGGAACGAGGTCTTCAACGCCATCACAGGGAGGAAAGAAGCAGTAAATCCCCGTGGCCGGCCGGGGACGTCCATTACGGGGTCCAATAAAGGGAATCAATCAAGGTGTCCGCTCTGCTCTCGTCCCTTATTTACACATAGTCTGGCCACTGTGTCTCATCTGGAGAAGATGAAATAGTGTAAGAGTTTTATATGTGATGACTCGCTGTGGTGCAGCGGGAATGGATGAGACTATTATAGTGGACTCTCTTAATCCTAAAGAATGATCAGAACTTTAGTTTATTCTTTCATCTAGTCTTAAGCAAATAATAATTAATAATACCGTGGTCGGGTCGCGATGTCTTACATTGTGCATGTTCGGCATTTTAAACAAAGCCCTTTCAGGTTCAACATCAGTTCAAAAGCAGTTTGCAACCTCAGGCAAAGGTGTTTCACGTCTTCTGAATTACGTTTGAATTAAACCATAAATCTTAGAATACATTGTTGCAGCATTTTCACGACTAAATAATCCTGGAGATCATAAAAACATTTAACTAGGCTATCTACGTGTATGCAGACCCAAGGATGTCATTTTATTTGGGTAATCATGAAAGCTAGTTTTGCCGTATTGCATTAGCAAGGCTCCAATCCAACATAAAATGTTTTTTTGGATCACTCACACTTGCTCTTTTTCCACGTGATCACGTCCAGTCACGTGATCTTCTGTGAAAGAGGACGACCGGGACCAGTGGTCAACGTTGCAACCTGAACAATGCTGGAGGTGGCACACAACGTTTAAATGAGAGGAGTCATCCCTCTAGCAGATACAGTAAATCATTTACACCACTAGTGAAATTAGATCAGAGCAGTTTAACTTAGTAAAATGAAATCTCTTGCAAACCGGTTGGAATTAAAACTGAGTGAAACCCTTAGGAGTCATATAAACCAGAAATATGCTCTACAACAACACAACTCATTTATTTCCCATTCCAAGGATTTAAATTTACTCGCGGTTAGAAAATGATTAAAGTGTGAAATTCTTTATTTATTGTGTAACTAAGCCTTAATCTACAGGGCCCTAATGGATTCAGACCTTCCATAGCAACAATTCTACTGTACTTTCATAACATCCAACATTCACAGAAACAACCCACTAGACAAACAAACTCTACTCTTGCAGGCCGAAACAATCCCAGTGGCAGACTAATTCACCGATCCAGCCCATCCTCAGCCGATCCGGCGCCTCGTTAGAAAATGACATGACGTGCTGTCGAAGCAGCCGGAGGTCTCTCGATGCTCAGTGTACTTCAGTCGGCAGAGGGCACACAGAAGAAGCAACCCTTTATTAATCCCCTCCAACAAAGACACCCAGAGGGAGCGGGAGGGCGGCAGCAGGAAGACAGTATGATAGAGTCAGAGTCAGAATCAAAAAAAAGAAAAAAGGACAAGCTGAAACCAAACAAAACAAGGAAGCAGGACATTAGGAGAAAGACACACGTAGACGGAGACGGGAGCTGCATCGAAAAGCCGAATCGAGGCAGCTCACACGCAGATACCAGCTTTGATTCAGAGCCAGCCATATCTAACGCCCCCCCCAGCCCTCCCCCCGCCCTCCCTGCATGGCACGGCAAGATGGTTACCTGGCTGTGCCAAGACGCACTCAACAGTGTCTCTTTTCTTTTCCTGTATCAGACCAGTAAACACACACAGACACACACACACACACACACACACAGACACACAGAGACAGCAGCAGCCATGGCGCTGTGGGAGTGCCGTTTGGAGGTTTGAGCAGTAATTGGATCGGCTTCTATTTGGGGTCAATGGTAAAAGTGAAAAGACTGCAGGCTTTTTCGACCGGACTAAGGACGGGGGGGGGGGGGGGTAAACACAAGAGCACAGAAAAGGTCGCAAGCAACTAGTCCTTTGGGAGTCTGTCTGTGTGCGGGGGAGGGAGTGGGGGCGGGAGGGGGTGTCATGGAGGGGAGGGATGCGGATGAAGAAGGGATGGCAGGAAGACGGCAGGGGGGATGAGACGGGGTTTGGAACGCCCACGAAGCGAACGGTGATTATTTGGCTCTCATCGGCGGGCGGGTGGGGAAATTAAGAAGATACCGAGAGACAATGGGGAGGATCGTTTAGATTTGGAATCGATTGAATTGATCAGAATTGATTTGGCATTTGAGCCGTAGAGTTTGAGTGTGGGGAAACACATGAGTATTACTGCATCGCTTCAACGGTTTCACGGTGGTCCTCAGAGAGGTCCGTCTGTCGTCGGCCGATTGAGCACGAGGACCAAGTGTGTGCATCAGTGTACGAGTGTGTGTGTGTGTGTGTGTGAAAACCACACATTTATGTGAGCTGAAAAGGGATGAAAAGCCTGCTGTGAAGTAGCAGTACATTTTCCTTGAATTAGTAAAATATTGTATAGAGATTTTCTAGAAAAATTAAATATCCAAAATTGGCAAAAAATAAATTTTATAAACTGTTTTTGAAATGTATTTTTTGCAAATTTTGGACATTCAATTTTTGTTTAATTATTTTGAGCCGTTAAAGGGGATTCAGTATATTAGGCTAGCATTCTTTGCTGTAAATATCCAATATTTTTGTTTCCAATAAGGATGTATTTGAGTTTATAGTTTCATGCATTAATTCAAATGAAAAATGAATTCCCATTCTTTAGATTTCCTCTCTTTAGCTCCCTGATACAACTCCTGACCTCGTTCTCTCTACCCGCACAGGTGTAAACTAATCCCATGTGTCTGTTGCAGCAGAAAGTGTGGGGGCTAAACGGGCTGCCTGGGAGGGGTTGCAGGTGGAGCGACTATGTGTGTTTATTTAGAAAGTGAAGGAAAAAGAAGAACATATGGAAAAAATGCCCCAACTTTCTCATGTTTCTGTTCATATACATAACTTTATATACAAGTAAAACTGTCTGCTATTTCTCAGGCTTGATATGAATTTGACTTCAAGCTATGACATTTTTTCATGACAACCTTTAGCTTTCCACCATTTCAGTCAATTTTAATTCAGTGTGGGCATATTTCAGAAAAAATAACAATTATATTACACTTCTTCTACTCATTTCATGCTGCAGCAAATAACCGGTTTCATTTTAGTCTGAGAAGATGTGTTTAGTTAACTGCAGTATTTATTGCCCAGCAGAATTGTGTAACTGACCAACAAACATCTAACCTCCTGCACACACCCACACACACGCACAAGCATAACAAAGGTTATGCGTGGAAGTGCTCAGCCACAGTCAGTTGCTTTTCCCTTCACTCTTTCGCTAGGCTGATTCAAAATACATTTAATTATTGAAATGCAATTAATGCAGCACTTGGTGGGAATAGCCAGGACACACGCACGCACGCACACAGACACGCACACACACACACACACACACACAAAAGCACCGATAACATTGCAGGGCACAGGGAGGTAACAGCAGGCTTTACAACAGCAGAGATTTAGTGATTATGCTGAACACGTAATTAATACTTTGACGTTATTAGGGATGCTGCGTTTTCTGGATATGTAGATGCTGAACTAAAGGCTTAAATCAGGATTAAGGAGGTCATTATCTAAGTCGCAGAGATAAAGAGATCGCAGGTGGATTGAGAGAATGAGACATGTGAGAAAGCAACACTGAATTGTTTAAGCCATTGACGCCACTATTTTAACTGTAAAATTAACAACGTCGGGGTGTACGTGTGTGTGTGTGTACGTGTGTACGTGTGTGTGTGTGTGTGTGTGTGTGTGTGGTGTGGATAGGGTTTGACCGGGCTGCTTCAATCTACCTCGTTAATTCACACACATTCACTCACTGCGCCTTTGCCTCTATTTGAAGGACAATAAAACACTGCAATGACCGAGCTGGTTTCCAGTGAATATAAAAAAACAACAACAAAAACCAGAAATATTATTGTAGATCACCGATATAACTGAAATAGCGTTGGCTAACACACGAGTAGCGGTTTTAATCAATAGGCTTAAAGAAACACGTTTAAAAATGCAAGGTGCGTTTAAACCCGCCCCCTTTTAAAAATGCCTTCACATGTTGATTACAGCATCATTATACAAAACTATAAGAAAACCAATAGCCCAACACATTCCTAGACCTTTTTAAAACACAATTCAACGGACACACTTCTTTGGAATATCCTGCAAAAACTGGGCAGTCATGGTTTGGTGCCGTAAACTGCCAGATGAATCCGTGCAGCTTTAGGGACTGAACCGGTCGTAGGTTATTGCATAAAACAGCTCTTACCGATACACGGTGATAGGTGGGACGGAAGGATGGATGTGCGCGCGGTCTCTCTGGTGCTCTCCTCTCGCGCCGCAGCTCGTCCTTGTCCGTTTGCCGCAGACTCCGCCCCCCTCCACGCCAATTGGTCCAATGGAAACGAACAAAGAGTATTGACGTGAAGCGAAATAGTTATTTTCTCAGCTTCCGTTTTTGCTTAAGCTAACAGTAGGCTAAATGTATTTTAGCGTTACCGTGTTTTTCAATTGGATTTCAAACTACTCAAGGCGACTTTGTGTTTCGCCCAACATCATTTTTACTTAACAGCCCTTAACAGCCCTGGCACTAAAGCTCCCTACAACTGTCATCGCGGTTTATTTTTATGTACGTTATGTATGTATGTTATGTAAATTTGTATGTACGTTCAACTTCAAAGAGTGTTCTTAAAATACATTCTAATGTCAGATAACTTTCTTGATACTGCTGTTTAGGAGTAATGCTTTAGACAACCTTTGAAGTCGACAGGGAATTATCTTGTCCCACTGGGTGAAAATTAATTTCGTGCTGCGTTAACATAAATTATTTCGGTATAAATCAACGTTAAATATATCTTCTCCATTTGCCTCCCACTAGTTTATTGGACTTTCTATACACAGATAGGCGGTAAAATACTGGTGCGCAGGTTCTATCAACGAAAACGTCACAAAATGCATTTTCTGCCGTTCCTTTTTGGGATTTGAAGTCTGTTTCGGTGGCCATTGCAATGACGAAATATGACGTAGATTTACCGAAAGAACTACAAACGGTCTCTCCGGCGATACCGACGGGCAGCCCGTGACACCGCCCACCCCGGGACTCTGGTCTTCAGCTTTGTCGGCACAGGAAACTTCCTTAATTAGACAACAACCACAACAAGATTATTCCTGGTAGCAAACAATCGTAGCACCTGTTTTTATATGACTGTTTTTTTTTTTTGTTGCCATCAGACACTTCGCTAGCTAGCGACAGAGAGCTAACAGTTGGTTAGCTTGCGGCGGAGTTGATCACCTGCTGTGAACTGCTAATCTCATGTTAGCCCCAACACTACCTGATATTCTTCATCATATCGACCACCTCCTGGCTTGACTTCACCCGGGAATAGCCTCCCCCACCCCCACCCACACCCCGGTAAGTGTCTCTGACCGCGAGCCCTCTCGAGCACCATCGGTTGTAACGTGTTTACTTCTTTCACAATGTGACACTTGTTTAGGGGGGTAATGTTACGGCTGCCACAGCATCGCCTCACACCGCGGTCAGTTTGCCTCCTGCCAACACAAAGGTGGTGTAAATAATGAAGATGGAGGAAAAAGGGGGGTCTGTGTTTGTTGTCGGCAGTTTCTAACTTCCGTGATCTTGCTCGCGCCAGACTTGCCGAAACATTTCAGGAAGAAGCAAGCGACCGTTGGGTCGAATGTAGCACCCAAACGCTGCGATGGTGGATGCGGGAATGAGCTACAGACATGCAACATTGTCCTTGTCGACTTCACGCATTTTGCTGTTGTGGAGACTCGCTTTTTTAAATTCTTATGGTTTGGACAAATGTGTCTAACAGACATTAGACCAGAATGTCTTAAAGCAAAGTAAAGGTGTAACTAATAACTTCATTCATTTAAATCTGTTCCATTTCGGTGAGCCAAAATACACAGTAGCTGAAACCTGTTGTAGGCACAAATACATATAATGCCTTGTACTCATCACAATTATCTACCGCACCCTGTGGTTGATCAATTTTAAATGAATATAGGTGTAAAGTAGGATCACTTATCGTAAAACCTAATTGAATAATTATGGTTTGACACAACCGCAATTGCACTAATTGACTTATTAACACACTTCTCACCCTTATTTCAAATCTGTCTAAATATAGCCGTCTAAATATATTACACATTTGTAGATCATTTGAATTGTTTTGTAGAAACGCCTTGGATTCAATTTAATTTGGTATCCGCTCTGAAGCAAGTATGTGGGGACACTACTCAAACCATCTGCTGCAATTTACTGTGTTACAATGAATTTCTTAGAAGTTGAAGCTATTTTAAGATTTGATCTATGATTTGTCTTTTTAACATTATGCAAAACACTGTTAATATGATGCCGGACTTAAAGACATCTGGTGTTTGTTGACCTCCAGTGGTTTGACCTGTCACGCCGCTGCAGGGATTTACAGCAGTACTTAGGATGCTGTGACATCACTTTTGGGTGTGGTGAACAAACCTTTGACCACACCCATCAGCGATGCTATTTTTAAGCCTACGACGTCACTTTCCGTGTTTTCCAGTTTCCTCCTGCTGTTTTTTAAATAGTCGATCCACCGCCAGTAGCAACAGCAGTCATTTAATTAACCGCGATTAAAAAAAGAAATCTACAATTGCCGAGTGTGTAGTACTGGGTATTGCCAAGGGGGATAATAAAAGCCAGTAGTAAACTAAAGAGCCCTTCCCGTGGCGGCTAGAGAGGACTATAAATTCACCGTCAGGTTCTCACGTAGCGACTCACTGGATTTATCGAGAGAGGAGGCACACACACGAAGACCGACTTGGTATTAAAAGTGAGTGTACCGTCCTTGCATTCAATTGGGTTCTATGATGAGCAGAACGGCGTGACAATGGATCATCTAAAAGTGTCGTACAACAAACCATTGCAGAGGGAAAAACTGGTCCTGGAGGTGACGGAGAGAAAGCCAGAACACACAAGAACGGACTATATGTTCCTCTTATTTTCACTTGCGGGATTCGCTGCTTCCTTACGACAAGATTGAAGTCTTTAAATCCTGAATCTATATTTATAGTTGTGGTATTTTTATTACAGCAATAATGCTGGCTGGGTGTTTCTTATTGAGGTGTGACTCATGCCAGTTCTGTCACCATTGGACCCGGTGGGGCAGTAAAGCGCACACATAGCGGGGCGACCCTGTGTGCGGCAGGAAGGCTTTCTGGGAAGTGGCACACAGATTATATGGCACCGAGTGGGAAATAATAAAGCTGCTGAATTGTTGGAATTATGAGAAATGTATTCATGGGTTTATTCCATCTTTGACTCCCCAAACCTGCTGCCCTCTCTTTTCAATGCAGGGAACATACAAACCGATAAAATTAGAGTATTCTGATTGTGACCATGATTCAATGTGTAGCTTTCTTTTAATCCCAATACTCTTGTCGCTTCCACCCACCAACATCAATCTCTCCCCACTTCTTTACCTTTTCCTGCTGCTGCTTCTTCAGGTCTTCGCCTGCTCTCATTCTGCCAGAGTGATTGAATGAGGTGAAACTGGCATCAGTGGACAAGCACGCAAACAAAGAGCCATTGATTGGTCCAGGATGACCATGGACGACATGAAGAATGAAGCCGACGCTGCCTCAATAGTCTCCATGGCTCTCTACACTGTGATGTACCCCGTCTTTAACCAGGTGAGGAATGCAGAGTTTCAGTTTAAGTAACACACAAAAAAAAAGAAATGTGGATACATGTTGAATATTCCGGTCAACTAGACGAGGTCTTAAAGTGTGTTTGATGAAAATGCTGGTTCAGCTTTACTGTTGATTTTAATTCTGCGCGAGGTTCAGGAGTTCATGGGATGGACTTTTTTTAGGTTTTCATTAAAATATCTTCTATTAGATGAATTGCTGTGAACTTTTGATGTCAATATTCATGTTTGCCAAATAAGGAAATGGGAAAACTTTGCTCACCTGACCTTTTCTTCTAGTGTCATAATAAAAACCAAATGTAGTTTTAGCCAGTAGTTTGATTTATGAGAAAATAGCTGCCAAACTGACATTCCTCCACACTGAGGCTACTTTGTGATTTAGTGCTAAGTCACCAAATGTTAGCCTGCAAACATGCCAACAACATCTTCTAAACTTCAGCATCCCGGGAGTTCCATTGTGAACAAGTTAGCATTTAGATCAGCATTTTACGAGTATAAAAATGGGCCTACATGAACCAAACAGAAGCACCAAACAAAAGCTACTGCCATCTTTGCCCTTGACATGTTGTTTAGCTGAGCCCCCGTTGGCCCTTGAGTTTGTGCTGCTGACCACACGCTCCCCATTCCTCTCGCCCATCACTTCCTCTGTGGCCGAGCTCCAATAAAACATTACATCCCAAAAACAAGTTTAAGCTGCACCAAACCTCAGCCTCATCTCACGCCTGATCTTTGCACTTCTATTTTGTCTCCATTTCAAGGCAGTTTGACTAAGTGAGGGTTTCTGTGATATCGTAATAACATCAGCCAGAGAAATGGCGTTCGCTGTATGTCTAAGCCCTTATTGTTCACAGGGTGACAAACGTGTTTGTCAACACCAACCAGCTCTCACACACACCAACACGATACTGTGGGAAGACACGCACGCACACACACACACACACACACACAGAAACAAATATATTTCCAATCGAGAGTAGGTGATGTGAGGCTTTGTAATTTGAAAAGGCATTTCATTATTTATAATTCTGTGTCTTTGAGGGGAGATCAGGTAGTTTGAGGTTCAAAGCAGATTAGTTTGACAGTAATTGCCAGGGATCTTTTTATACTTTCTTTTATGTTGTTCTTTTATCGTATTCTCAAGGTGATACATCTTCATTCATTAATCCCCCCCTCCGGGTCAGTGATGGGTTGTTCTGAAAAAGCTTACTGATAGTATCATTATTTCCTATGTCCATAAAAGTTTCAAGTCTAAAAAAGTATTACACAGTGTGCAAATTGACACACAGTTTTGTGAAGCAGAATATCGGCTCGGCGCAATTGAATAGACTTCAATGCGTGGACAGAGATGCAGCGCTTCACAATACAATAAGGTCATGTCCTTGCATATGGCAGGATTCATGGCTTGTATGAACTATCTGCAGAGTTACATTTCAGGACATAGAGGCCACGACAAGAAGGAAGCTGTGTGTGTGTGTGTGTGAGTGTTTTATGGCTGACGTTTGTGTGTCTGTGCTTAACAACTTGCAGTTGGAGAAAGTAAACTTATCAGCAGCACAGACCTTGAGAGCGGCCATTATAAAGGTAAAAAAAAGAACTAAGATCCTAATCATCCCAAGTCTCTCTGATTTATGGAGTTGATAGATTCAATGCCACAGATGACGAGTGCAGACTGTTGTCTTTGTTTTGTTTTTTTTCTGTTTCAAGGCAGAGAAGGAGAACCCCGGTCTGACCCAGGACATTGTTATGAAAATACTGGAGAAGAAGAACCTAAAAATTGACTACAACGAGTCTCTACTTCGCATGGCTGCAGACGACGTGGAAGGTAGGGGACCCGGTGAACATGCAGAAAGAGGACCAGCATATAATAATAATCAATAATCAATAATCAGGAAGGCATATTAGACTGGCCAACGTTGGCTTTCTACTGGGGAGACAAACCCCTGGGGCTCCGCAGCGAGTGGCACGGTCACCGGCTCGGCCCTGCTGGTCTTGCAATCGACCAATCGTCCACTGGGGGGAGCTGTTTCTCCACAAATCGCCTGCTCTCGCCGGTCTCAAGTGCTCCCTCCTTTACGTCTGTTATTGAAACCCTTGTGTGGTGTACAGTGATTGATGGTGTTAATGAATTCTCACACTTTAGATGAATTTTAAATGCACCCCCTGCATGCTGCGGCCCCAGTTTGGCCTCAATCCCGTCTCCAGTGGAGAAACTTTCTCTCTCGCATTTACGCATTTGAGCCCGTATTCACGTTATACATTTGCACTGTAGACCACCATTATTTAGCGCTTAATTTCTGTGTGACCTGAAGTCGATTGCATGCATGGATCCACGCGAGTGAGTGAGTGTGAGTGTGTGTGTGTGTGGGGGCTGTATTCACCTCTTCCGCCGTTGTGCCTTTTTTTAGAGTTCACGATTGAAAGGCGAGAGCCAGAGTTCCAGGAGCTGAACGAGAGAGCCCGAGCTCTAAAACACATCCTGAGCACCATACCAGATGAGATCAATGACCGAGTAGGCTTCCTGCAGAGTATCAAGTAAGCAAGCTTTGTGTGTGTGTGTGTGTGTGTGTGTGTGTGTGTGTGTGTGTGTGTGTGTGTGTGTGTGTGTGCGATCTGCCCCGGGTTTAATTCCATATGAGAGTTGCACGCTTAACTTCCTGTGTTAATTGTAAACATTGGCCCGAAATGTCTTAAGATGGCTTGTGCCAACCTTTCCAGTGTGATTAAAATCTTTTTTTTTAAATTGGTTTGGCGCCAAGGCGAGAGATCAGATACAGTGTGCGTCTTTGTAATGGAACCAAAGGATTTCTTGTTTTGGGATGTGGCACAGTTGTTTACAAAGTCAAAGCGAAGACACGAGTGGGTTTGCGTAGATGCAAATTCACTCTGTGCAGCACAATGGGACAAACACAAGTTGAAATATTTCAGTAGGTCCTTGGGGTGTTTGGGGATCAGTCAAAACAAACACACACACTCGCATGTGCGCTTCACACACGTTGCTATGTAGAACTAATGTCTGTACGTTTAGCTGTTTGGAGACAAATAAACACATTTAAATACCGACCATTTTGCAACCTTGGGATCAGCTGCGTTTCAAAATAATGTCAACTCAAAGGGGTTGTGACCCAACTTAAGAAGACCATCATCGCTGATCTTGTAAATAACCTGTGCCATTTTTCTTCATTGCACTCTAAACACACATTTTTCTGGCCCACCTTACCATTATTTTTGTTTGAATTCAAAAACTCTTAGCGAGTCACTGCTTAAAGAACTGAACCAGTGGAGGGCTTAGAAAACAAGGAAAAAGAAAAAGGAAAAGTTATGAGACGGCAGAAAAAGTTGAAGGTAAAATCTTGCTTGTGAGACAATTGGAAGAAAGGGAACCGACAGATTCAGAGATAATGCTTTCCACGCCTTTTTATTTTTGTGTGTGTGTGTGTGTGTGTGTGTGTGTGTGTGTGTCATCCTCAGAGACATCGCCAGTGCCATCAAGGAGCTGCTGGACACGGTGAATACGGTCTTCAGGAAGTACCAGTATCAGAATAGACGGGTAAGTAGACACACGGAGAAAAGAACCAATATGTTCACACTAATGTAGTACCAACGTGGGGCTTAACGGCTGTGTGTATGTGTCCGTTAGGCACTGGAACAGCAGAAGAAAGAGTTTGTGAAATACTCCAAGAGCTTCAGTGTCACTCTCAAAACCTACTTCAGAGACGGAAAGTATGACACTGTTTCTATTCTATACACACAGCTACCGACGCAACATGCCAGCACCACTAAACACACACATACACACTCGCACTCGCACACTGTCGCCCGCCGTATGAATGGTTGTCGTTTGATCACGGGCCTGCTTCTTCCAAATCCTCCGTTGCTGAATAATTCCCTTGACCCATTTCCTGTGGAGTCATGCTGGTTTGCGTCGCTGACATTCTCCATTGCAGCCAGATCAAAGTGTTCCTCAGATCAATCCTAATATTGTTGCCATGGTTTCTTTGCTGTATGCTTGACACGTGTTTCCTTGTGTCTCTGTCACGGTTGTTTCCAGAGTGATAAACGTCTTTGTCAGCGCCAACCGGCTTACCCACCAAACCAACATGATACTGCAGGCCTTCAAGACCCTGGCGTAGCCTCCGAGAGGACACACACACACACACACACACACACACACACACACACACGTTTTTATTAGAGAATAGGTGATATGAGGCTTTGTAATTTGCAAAGACATTTTCTTATTTTGGGCTGTATAATTTATAATTCTGTGGCTTTGAAGGGAGATCAGGTAGTTTGAGGTTCAAAGCAGATCAGTTTGACCGTAATTGCCAGGGATTTTTTAATTCTCTTTTATGTTGTTCTTTTATCAGATTCTCAAGTAGATATTTCTTTGTTCCGTTATATATCCCCCCCCCCCTCACTTCAGTGCTGGGTAGTTCTGGAATAAGTTTTGAAAAATGAGATTATCTGCCATGTCCTTTTGAAAAGCGATTGATAAAGTTTTAAAAAGTAAAATAAGTGGTATTCCATCTTCCCACATTTCTGTACTTTTTTGCACTCATTTTATTATAATTGTTCTTGTTCAAACATAATCTTGATCCATGCGGTGGTATTATATACTTGGCAAACTATGTCCGGCCTCTATCAGCCGACTTCAAATTTGAGTTAAATCTCTCAGGAAAAAAGATCTGGACTAACTGTGTTCAATATTTGCCTTCTTCTCCCTGCACTGTTTGAGTACGCACTTCTCCTCCTCTTAACTTTGGTTTCAGAAATGTCTTTCAAGTCTTCACATTTACTTTCCACTAACAGTTGATCGTCTCTTAAGGAAAAGGCCAAAGACCCGACCTGTTGTCCGATGGCTACGTACCCTCTTAGTTCTGCGTGTCAGCTCACCAGCTTTCCTTGGGACCCTTCTCGTGGCACGAGGTGTCGGTAGTTTCACACCACGTCAATTCATGTTTTTGTCCTTTTTCATTTATACAAATGGCACTCTTATGAAATCATGCATGGTTGCTGGCTAAATTGTCGCCCCCCCTTTTTGTAAACGGGACATGCATGTACCAAACCGTCATGTTCAGACAGAAGAAGTGAACGAACTGAATAATAATTCTCAGACTGGCACGGTGCAACATTTAAACTACACAATCCTAAATTGATGGTTAATGGCTAATGATTTATTTTTCAGGATTTTAAAGCAGCAGATCATGAATAATGAACTCTTCAATGTATTGCACAATGAATGTATCATTTCTGTTCCTGTCGGTTTCTTTCTGCGATGGCCACAAAGAAACTACTTGAACCAAATGTAAATAAAACCTCTCCAGAAACTCTTGAATAAGAGTCGCAAGTTTGTTGGAAAAGCTTTTCCTCAGTTTGAGTTCTGTCAAAAGTCTGTCCCCTCTTCAGATTTGCGTTTGTTGTACGAGAGTCCTTTGTTTCCGCTCAGTTGCCCTTGTGTTCGTGCACCTCTTTCCCCCGAGTGCCAAGATCTGCACCAGCAACCCTCCACCCCCCCCCCCCCCCCCCCCCTCCCCCCTCCTCCCTCTATATTACAGCAACTTCATTCTTCCCCCTGTATAATAGTAGATTTTCCACGGTGGATTTGCGCAGGGCTATTTTTGGGCTCTGTGCTGGCTCTTGCACGCACCACCGAAATCCAATTGTGATGCGCGTTCATTTTTAAAGCTCTGTTATTGAAATTGCTGAGACCAAATTTCCTCATCCTGTCACTGTTGACGACCGCTGTAATCAGCTAATTCAAGTTATTCCGGGCCATTAAGTCACTCGCGGGGCTCGGCCGTGGTCACTGAAGCAGCAGCAGGGAGCGAGCGAGGCGATCGTATCGGGGCCTGATGCACAGCTTTGATCTGCTCTCGCGCTCGCCGTCGCACACGCAATCCATTCGTCCACCGGAGACTTCTCCCCCTCTATTGTTGTGTGTGTGTGTGTGTGTGTGTGTGTTTGTTTGTGTGCGTTGCTACGGGTGACCCAGGGGAGGTCCTCTCCAAGGCATTTCAATGGCCTTATAAAGCTTTGGTTGGTGTGTAGTTTATTTTCCAGGTTCCCATCAATACTTTTCAACTTCTTTCAATGCATGAACACTTTTATGAGTGGCTGTAGAATACTAATGGTGTTGTCAATGATGTTGCTGGAGCAATAGTGTGTGTGTGTGTGGGTTGGTGGTGTACTTCACACAGATTATCTTCTCCCCGGTGCCTAATCTGTGAATAGAAGCAACACGCACATGAACAACACATTGTGTTGCATGCAGCCGGTGGGCCCGGACTCACAGACAACTCTTTTTGACTACTTGGTTGCCATGAAACGTTGAGAGTGAGGGATAATAAAAGGAAAGAAGTGTGTGTGTGTGTGTGTGTGTGTGTTTGCGTGTGCGGGGGGGCGTCGCTGGCTGAGACAAACCTCTGGACTAAAAGAATCTCCCACGGATCGGCCCCTGATATGTCATTTAATAAATGCGGTCCAGCACCTGAGAGCACTGGGACTCTGTGGATCCCCAGTGTGTACTGAGAGGGGAAACTAGTCGTCTTGGTAAGTTCTTTTTCTAATTTTTTTTTATTTTGTTACCAACCGAGAAACTGTGTGTTGAGCTCTACTGCGTGGACGTCACCATTTAAAAAAAAAAAAAAAAAAAAAACCTGCTTGACTACAGCGTGTGTGCACACTGGAGAGGCAACAGCTGACAGCGATGCTGGCGGCCGAGCGCCTGCCATTCTGCTGTTACAGTCACGTGCTGAGAAAAGATTTCCTTTTGGACAGTTTGACAGCTGCGTGTGTGTGTGTGTGTGATACTCTGCAACTTTGATAAAGCCTTGATAGAGATCCGGCAGTGACGGACAGATTTGAGAGTCGACTGGACCTGAAGGGGCCGTTTAGGAAGAAGAGAGCCTGGTGAGTGGCTTTGTTTACCAACGAGACACTAATATGTTATTTCATTTGAAAGACTTGTGTTACTCCTTGAAGCCTGATGCAGGCTGCTCGCCTAAGAAGAGTTGAATATGCTCCTCATCATTTCAGGATCACGCTGTCTGTTATCAGCACAAAGATATTGTTGCAGCAAAGCATTGATTCTTGCTTTCATTACACCACCTGTCATCTGAATCTTTGCCCGTCCTCACTTTCTTATTCCCTGTGTAGTGTTTCATGACGCTTTCTCCCATTTCTCTCCTGGACATCCAACAAGCTTTTGATCCACTTTCTTTTTTTAATTTGACAAATTCTGCCTTTTTATTTTTATTTCGGCTGGTCACAACTCCGGTATCTTATTACCTGACATATCAAAGGCACCTGTCCCCTCCCTCTCCCAAGACATCACATGGGGACTGTAGCAGAGATTGTGCCGCTCTGCCTCGGGTTCTCTTCTTACGGACACACGGGGTCGAGAAGGAAAGCTGGTTTTATTTTTCTCAGTCCGATCGCTTGTCGCTGGAGTCTGCTCCTCGGCCTTGCCCCTGAGCGTCTCCTCCAGCGTGTCCTGCTCACTGTTCTTATACAGGGGGGACAATCGGTCATTGTACGCCCCGCCGCCACAGGGACCTATTCACCCTCCTCTCAGCGAATGTGCTAGCTGTGACTGACGTGTGATTGTGGTGATATGACAACCTGCTGTGAACAGACGTACACTAGATGGTTACTAAGGGGAACATTTTGTCCTGTAACACCTAGAGTCTTCAGCGCCGAATCACATGCGTCTCGTATGTTATGTGTGTGTGTGTGTGTGTGTGTGTGTGTGTGTGTGTGCGCTGAGTGATTGACAGGTCTAAGCCGTAACCATGGGAACGAAGATGATGGCGGTGGCTCAACTGGAGAGCAGGATGAACATTGAGGACTATAGAAAGCTGCGGGGCCTCTTCTTCGTGAGCGTTTTTTTTTTTTTTTCTTAGTTTATCCATACTTGTCACTTTGTCATGTTAATACACAGTTAATTAAGAGTGTTTGAGTTTGTTCTGTATTATGCATGTATGTATACCAGCAGTACACCAGACCTTCCGGTCCTATAAGAACTACCTCAAAGATCAGAGTCTCTGTCTCCAGGACTCCTCCGGTGCACCTCGCTCCTTGTCCAGGACGGACTTCATCCACCTCTCCTGGTCATCGGTCGGCCGGGGATCCAAGCAGGAATACGGCCTCCTATTCGACATTGTGGTTGTCGCTCAGGAGCACCGCGGCCTCCTGCGGCACATCGACGCCGCGAAGGGAGAGGGGCGCATCGACTGGGGAGGCCTGTGTTCTTTTCTGCTGCTGCACCTCTCGGATGCAGTGAAGAACAGCAGCACCTGCAGGGGGCCTCTCTGGAAGCCACCGCGCACTGTGACCTGTCCGCACAGACGCCAGGTTCAGAAGGTAAAAGGCCTGTGACCTTGCAGGGGGGCCTTAGTAGAAGAAGAGTCTGCTGGGATGCTTGCAAACTTTTTTTAAATGTATAATCTACTCAATCATGAAAAAAACATTTTGACAATGACTGACTGGTGAATCCATAACTCCGCTGACTCGGTGGAATTCCACATTATTAAACATTGTGCGAGGAAAGTTGGAAGGTATTACGGTCCTCTCATCAAAACGGTCCAGATAAATAGCTTTGGACCTTTTTTGAGTTTAACATCTATCAATTAATATGTAGATGAAGCGGCCGGCATGAAGTGCCTGCCGCTGTCGAGAAAGTGATGGCTCACCACTTTAATCGTTCAATCCTGAGAATGTCAAAATGTCAGGATGTCGTAGAAGTTGTTTTCCAAACGGCTTGACGGTTTTGAACCCTTTAGCTTTAGCTAAAGGCTTTTTTGTTAAATAGCTAAATAGCTTTTTTGTTACCACCACTTAGCGACTTTGTCGCTATATTTAGTGACTTTTCAGACCCCTCCAGCGACAAATTTAGCTACTTTTCCTGACGTTATTGGAGACTTTCGGTGACGTGAAAAGAACGTATGGTTCCAACGCTTCTTCCCAACGAGCAGCGGGTGCTGTCGTGAACCTCGACCCCTCCTTCCCAGAGCACCGACAAGCGGCCGAGTGCTCGCGCAGCAGTCAGTGCAGGAGATGTTTACCGCTCCACGCCGACACTGCAAATCAGTCGCGCATGTGCGAATGTAAATGGAAAATGTTCTTTGTCTAAAATAAATCGCTAACCAAAAAGTAAGTTAGGCTAGTCTAGCGATATCGATAGCTAACGAGTTACTGCTGTAGCTGGTGGGTGGAGACACTGTACGTATGCTTTGAGGGGTTGGGTGGGAATATTCAAATATTTCGGTTTGTGACGTAACAAACCGTGGCGATTTTGAACAGCTCACCCAGAGGCTGAAGGGGGGATCAATTCAGAAACCCGTATCTCACTCAAAACAGCATGGATGGATTTTCTTCCAAGTTTGTATGCGTGTGGAAGCACCAGAGACACACAATAACACCCCAAATCCCAGAAAAGGTGATTTTTCCATAATATGGGCCCTTTAATGAGCAAATAAACAAAAAAAGAACCTTGTGCGCACTTCCTTCCCATCACCAAACGGCAGGTAGATATTGACTTGCTGGTTAGCGAAGCAGCTATGGAGGCAGCTAATCCAATCAGGGGTCGGAGACCAAAATAGAACTCGGAGAAAGCAAAGGTCGTACCGTTAACGCTTCAGCGACTAAAAAAAAACAGCAGCAGATGTTCAAGTCTCACGAAAACAATCCTGCTAATGGGACAGGCGAGCTCATCACAAAGACGCGTCTAACTGAATGTTCAGTTTGCACCGAATGTCCGTTTGAATAAAAGTCTAAATACGAATTCAAAGCAATATGCAGCAGGTGAAAGGCGATGAGATCAAAAAATTCCCTCATGGAAAGATTCTCATCGTACCACCTCACCCGTTAGTTGATTGATAGTTAATTAAAGATAAGTACACGCCAATCTGAGAGGTTCATTAAAGTTTGCAGATGGCTGTGAGAGAGTGAAACAGTGTGCAGTAATTACATTGATAGTGAATCTAAGCCATGACCTCTCATTCTGGAAGTGTTAATAAACCTTGTCTTTCATTAACGATATTCAATGTCTCTTTCTTCTCGCACCCAGTCGGCTAACGCCTTCCTTCTTCTCGCCGCGGCAATAAAACCGCATCATTCATTAATCCTTCTTGTTTTATTGGTTTCTGCATCGAGGAACGTGCGCCGCTCACTTGTTCTCACATGGTTCCAATAGCACGGAAGTTATTCTAGACGTCGTTTCTTGTTATTCTTGTGCAGTTTTACGACCAAAGATCCGCAAAGAAAGAAACGCTCCAGGCCTCCATTTGACCAATTAATGTCACACTGGAAAGTCACGAGCAGCATCACAAAGATCATCGAAGCTGTTCTGAAGGTCAATTTTTATCCAAAAGTGCGGCGCAGGCAGGAAGTCTTTTCTGCTGCTCGGCCCAATCCAATTTGTCCCGGTCAAATGTTGTTTTGTTGTCTCCTCTCTGGTGATCCCCAGGTGTTGCACCTGCAGGGTTCAGGTCAGTATCTGTCCGTGAGTCAAGGGGGAACCGTAGCGCTGTGGGACGAGGAGGACATGTCCCTGCTGCGCACACATCGACTGCGAAGCAGCACGGTTTCCCCCAAAGACCTGTGGGTCACAGACGCGGTGCTGCTGCCCAACGTACACCAGGTGACTTTCATTTCTAAAAAAAAAAAAAAAAAGGAAAAGACAGCGAAGCTATGTCAGTCAGCAAAATGATTGATTGTTGTCCTCTTTGTAATTTTAAAGTCTGAATGGTTTCCACTAAAATGTGATTGTTGGAGTCCTTTACATGAATGAATGATATGTAGTTTGCTAATTATTGGGGCAGATAGAGATTTTTAATCCACAGGTTTGTGGTGACAGAGTTTATCCGTCAGCATGAATGTTATTACCATCCCATAACATTTCATTAAATGTCTACCTGTGTGGTAGATGAGATAATCTCTCTCTTTCCTCCCACCAGATAGCTGTTTCTTTCACAAGTAAGGAGGTGTGTTTTTATGACATTCTATCAAAACAAGACTTTCAGTGCAAGCATAAAGTACAGGTAACATATCCAGAGTATACAAATCTATACATCTATATAGATTGGATCTATAATTTGATATGTACATATTACGCATCACTTCTTGCTAGGGTTTGACGTTTACTCCCTGGTGTTTGGACTATTGGGTGGATCCGTCCAATCCGGGCCGCGCTGTCCTCAGCATAGGAGACAACGGGGGACAGGTGGGTTTTACGCAGAATAATAGAAGGAGGAAGGCTGAACGGGCAGATTGTTCCGTGACTCTGTATGTTTTTTTTTATGGTTCCCAGGTCAGTGTTTTATACTTTACCTCAGCGCAGATCTCTTTGTTTGAGAGTCTGAGGACGGACTCGGATTCAGCAGATCTCATCCGATGGGAGGAGCTGGTCGAAGGAAAGCACCGCTCCTGTTGCACCGCGACGCACCGAGGCCACGCGCCCGCCTGGGTTAGAAAAGGTAGGAAGTACAAACGCACAAACTCACCCAAGACCTTCTATTTATTTCTGAAAACATCTCTTTCAAGCTCTCTTTGATGAAAAGTCCAATCGACATGTACGAATTCAGGACATTGTTTCCCTGCCTCTTCATTGTCCTGTCTTCACTCCAGTTTCTGCGTTTACACTTCTACTTTTTCAAACGCCCATGAAGGCGGCGAAAGAAATGGCCGCCGATCTTAATAAAAGCCTGTAAGCTGTCATTTTCAAACGAGTTTCGTGTTGGCTAATGAGACTCTTGACTTCTGCTGTTTTTCATTCCCAGTTCACTGCGTTCATCAGGGGAACTGAGAGGAAAAAAACAAACCACACAATCTGAGTGTCAAGGATACCTGATGCTGAAAAGAAAATCACACTTTCACCTTCACACCTGGGACGAGAACCGCTGGCTGCGCTCGCTCGCTCACTTTTTCAATAACGGCTCAACTGTTCGAGGTCATTTTGCAGTCCTGCATCGCTAGACAGTGCCGAGGCTCGAGGTCTGACCCCTTGAGATTCCCCGCTTGCGCTCAGCACCGCGTTACAAAGAGGTCACTTAGTTGTTTCTCAATTGCATCATTCGCATAAAGTCCCTGTGGGCGGCGCTCTGAGACCAGCTCGGCTGATGAGGTGGGATCTTGATAAAAGGGGGGAAAAGCACAAATAAAGCCCATTTTAAATAAGCGCGACAAATGGGGAAAACAAAGGGGGCGACGGGAAAGAAAAGGGAAACGGAGGAGTCATTTTTTGCAGGCTGTGCGTGCGCATGCATGGGAATCTACACGAGGCGGTGCATGCCGACGCTGGGTGTCCTGTTTGCAGAGGGTGAGAAAGGACCTGTGGGGGTGCTGGTGCCTTTTCTCTTTTTGAAGTTGCCCACCCTGCAGTATGAGTGGGCTGTATACCATTATCTGGTTATCCAGACCTCCAAACCTTCAGTCTCCCGGGCCACCAGACAGCGGGGAGGAGTTGGGGAGGGGTGGTGGTGGAGGAGGCCTTTGGAAGAGGGAGGGAGGGAGGGAGAGAGAGAGGGAGAGAGAGGGGGAGAGAGAGGGGGAGAGAGAGAGAGAGAGAGAGGGAGAGAGAGGGGGAGAGAGGAGAGAGAGAGAGAGGGAGAGAGAGGGGGAGAGAGAGAGGAGAGAGAGAGGGGAGAGAGAGGGGAGAGAGAGGGAGAGAGAGAGGAGAGAGAGGAGAGAGAGAGAGAGAGAGAGAGAGAGAGAGGAGAGAGAGAGAGAGAGAGGGAGAGAGAGAGGAGAGAGAGGAGAGAGAGAGAGAGAGAGAGAGAGAGAGAGAGAGAGAGAGAGAGAGAGAGAGAGAGAGAGAGAGAGAGAGAGAGAGAGAGAGAGAGAGAAAAAGTGAGAGAAAATTGGAATGGAAACAGATCAGTCACAACAAGCAAGGAGGGCTGTAGGAAGTGTGTGTCTTCGAAGGAGAAGAAGCATTAACATATCCACACGATGTTGCGATCAAAGAAATGAAAAAGGACGGCATGAATGTCAGTGTCTCGCTAAAATCATCTGCCAAAATGTGGAGCAATTTGTTGCAGAACGAAAGGGGTTTGCTTTGATTTAGATATAGAGTGGGTCCCGCTGTTCCTCTTTCAATTCCAACCTCACAGCAATGAGAGGGGGGGGGCATTGCCGCACTGGCTGAAGCCGACGTTACATTTGTGTGTCTGTATCACAAATAGCTTAATTCATTATCCGTCTGTGTCGCCGAGGGAGACGGCCTCATTAACCGATGATGAGTCATGCGACGCTGTCTGAAAATCCGCTGATCTTTTAATGGAGAAAAAGACGCGGTGTATGAAATGTAAATGTTTTCCCTCGCAATGCAGCTGATCTTTGACCCGCGACTGTCACATTCCATCTCTCCAACCGCGCTCATTGGTGCAGCGTTTGAAAGCAAAGAGGCCTCTAATGGAGACATGCGGCAATACCATTTAAATGCTCTCAATCAAAGTGTTAATTGAGACAGATGGTGATGGGAGATTTTCTCTAATATCAGTGAGCAAATCAAACCGGCCTAATTCTCTGCAATGTGGATTGGTTGCTTTAAGATGCAGCCATTGCACATTCACCACAGCCAATTCAAAGAGTGGATGCCCTTCAGATTTCTGGTAGCAATAGTGTTTTGACATCAAAAGGATGAAGGAGCAAATAAAGAGTGTGTCATCACCAAAATAAGTTGCAATGTTTTTTTAATTGTTTTAATTTGATTAGATTCCCTCTGCTGCTTTTTTGCTCCACGCAGAGGGGCTGTTTGAAAGCAAGTGGTATTTTTATTTTATTCATTCCCCCCGATGAGATTGTTCAAATCACATTTGGATATTTTAGAAATGAATCCTATTATTCTCTGTCATATTGACACTGTCTGCGCATCGAAGACGCATCACCAATACAGGTTAATCAGGTGATCCGTCCCTTCAGATGATGCCATTGAACATCATGCAGATGCATCACTGAGAATAGATTTCCAACCGTGCTGACGGCCGATACACTGAAATGTATTTCACCACCTTTTATTCGTCCCTCGTCCTTCACTCCCCTGCAGTGCGTTACCTGGATTCGCTGGACGCCGTCGTGTCCTGCAGCTCCAGAGCGCAGAGCAGCGTGGCGATCGGATGGAGGGAAAAGGAAAGCAGGAGTCTACGAGTCTCTTCTTTCATCACAAAGAGCGGCGTGTGGGACATGGACCACCACCGAGGACTCAATCTGATAGGTGGGTCCTCAGAATTATAATAATAGGATGTCAGGGTGTTCATCCTCACTGTGGTTTCTATTTAGCCTGAAATGAGAAAGAACCGTCTAAGGCAGTGGTTCTCAAACTTTTTACACCAAGTACCACCTCAGAAAATACTTGGCTCTCCAGGTACCACCATAATGACCAACACCATACAGTAGCGTAGTAGGCCAAAGTATTCATCAAAAACAAGGCAGAGGTTTTATTCCTAAAGAAGTATATTTAATATTGTCAGCCATTGTAACATTTTACACAGTTTCAACAGTAAGACTGCTCTTAAATATAGGAAATTAAAAAATTAAAAAAGCAATTTTTATTTATATTTATTTCAGTGATTCTTTGTCGTACCACTAGAGGGAGCCCCGCGTACCACACTTTGAGAATCACTGGTCTAAGGCACAGATCTAATCTCTTACGGAACGCTGGAAAGTTTCTGGGCAACTAATTCACGGTTTAGCGTGACGCAGTTAGCCCCTCTGCTAACATGAGACATTGTGATTGGTTTGTTGCAGCCACAGCCGGTGTGGATCATCAGGTGTGCCTGTGGAACCCGTATGTGACGTGGAAGCCGGTTTGTAGGCTCCTGGGGCACACGAGCCCCGTCACCGCAGTTTGCTTCATGCATGACCAGCAACAGTTGCTCAGCTACTCCAGAGATAAGGTAAGCGGGGGCATCTCTCTGCTACTGAAATGTAATGTAATAATAAAGAGCCCCATCATTGTTATATTGGTTCTGTGATGCCTCGCTATAATTACTGCAGAGGAAGGAGGCTGCGGCGCGGATGATTGGTAGCCGGTTTCACCGGGTTGCCATTATGAGAGCAGAAGCGTTTCAGTCTGATGCAAAGAGGATGTTGGTGCTTGTGCAGCATCTCCTCTCCCCCCTGTTGCTCCGTGCATGTTTGCCTACTCTTTGGCTTTTCCGGAGATAATGAATATTTTAAGAGTGATTTATGTTCCATCTGCCTTTTTTGCTCAAACGCCAATCGCGGGAAGCTCCATCTCGGATTCCTCTCGAAGAACTCCCGGAACAGAAACCTTCCCCTTGTCTTGTGCTGTGAAAACAATATGGCAGAGTTCTTGTGTGTTCTCACTAAGTGGCACATTATGAAGCGGCTGATGGAGTACTCGCATCACTTTTGCAAAATGGTTCTGTAATAACTGCTTTATTTATTGTTGCAGTTCTGAGGCAGTCATTTCTCGTTGCACTTGGCTCCGGAGCTGCAGCTCATCCACTCGTACCCCTCCCAGGTCCTGCGTCTGTGGGATGTGTCTCGTCAGCTGTGTGTTCACCGCCTGGCCGGCGTCTTCCCGGAGACTCAGGGGGACACGCAGACGCTCCTGTTTGTCCACGAGGAGCGGGGGTTCCTCGTGCTCTCCTTCAACAGCCGGCTTCTCCTGTTGGAGGAACAAAAGCAGAGAAGAGGACCAGCAGCCACCAGCACCCTGTGACCTGTGTGCTGTAGTGTATGTGTGTGTGTGTGTGTGTGTGCGTGTATATATACAGCACATAATAGTTTGTTCAGACAGGTGTGCAGTGGAAATGGACCCCTGATTCTTTATTTCTTGTGACGGTGGATCTTTACAACGCAGCACATGGCAAGCAGAAAGCAGGCAGTATGGATTTTCTCAGGGCCGGCCCAAGGCATAAGCGAACTAAGCGGCTGCTTGGGGGCCCCAAGCAGCCGCTTAGTTCGCTTATGCTGCAAGCAGCCCTAGTTTTGTATTATAACCTCACTGTATTTGTTTATAATTTTTGCTATAACACTATAGCGTGACATTTGTGCCAATAATCTTCTAGCACAGGTGACTGTGCGCGGTGGGAGGGGGGTCCCCAAATAAAATTCTTCTTAGGGCCCCCAAGAGGCTCGGGCCGGCACTGGATTTTCTGAACTGGATGTTTGTAAGTACATTCTTGATCTTTGGGAGAAAAAAAAAGAAAGTCTCCTCAATGTCAGTTTAGTGGATGCTCTGAGGCTTTCAATCATATCAAATGCTTTTTGTTTAGAATGTTTTGAGGATCAGCAGAGGTTTTGTAGGTGTTCTGCCGTCTACCTTTTCTTTTTAAATGATGTGAAACTATGATTTATTTTCTGTGTTTCCTTTTACTCATTCCTATAACTGACGCTAGTGTTCCCACACAGGATATAAATACCACACACGCGGTAAAAATGTATACAATAAAAGTGTCTCTCATTTTACAACGCGCAATCACTCTTGCTTTCATTCCCACTTGACAGCAGCATTAGTCACATGTTTACCTCAGTGGCAGCTTAGCACTAAAATAAAGTGTAACGAAGCATGGAAAATGGTTTGACTTTGTGAGAGCCGTCAAAGAATACATCAGCAGAACGGGCCTCTTGTACAGCATAAAAAGGATCCAACATGATCGCCTTCCTCTCTCTCTCTTTGCAGGTAGACGCCCCTGTGATCCGCTGGCTCACCCCGGCCCTGGACGCTACGCAGACCAGGCGGTTCACAGCTGGCGCCGACGGCGAGGTCAAAGTAGGACGACACAAGCGCGCGCACACACAAACACTATTATTGCTGGAAGTCATTCTTCGTCATAAAGAATTCAAACTCCGAAAGGTAAAAGAGTCACGGAAACCGATTTTTATGACAAGATATGAAGAGGATGGGGAAATAGTTCAAGGTCAAAGTTTTAACCGCTCCCAAATGTTAAAAAAAATCAAATATATTGACTTCTGTTTGTCTGACACACCCACAATCAGCATGCGCTACAGCTACAGTTATATTGCAGAACTGCAATTCAACTGCACTGTGATGATTTGTTGTATGAAATCCCACTCAGTAAATATGTTGGGATAGTCTGTCTTTTGCTAGCTTGTTTGTAAAATATATCCTTGTTGCGTCACTTCCTGCTAGCAGCGTGCCTGATCTCACCTAACTTTTCGTAGCTCTAGCTCAGTTGACTGTGCCGTGGTATTTTTCAGTACAAACGGCGAATTATCTATTGTCTACGTGAAGCGTTGCTAAACGCCTCACTGTCTTGCAAGTGTTTTGTTTTGATCAAAATAGTTGCTTAGACGTTGTTTAGCGTCAACGTTACCTCCATTAGCATTAGCTTAGCAGCTAACCTAGTGATGTCTTCCCTCCCTACCTCTCCTGCTTCTTTGTGTTCGGTGTGTCACATGTTTAGCTATTCCTCTGCCTCCCTTACGGATAATGGTACATGTAAGAAGTGTAGTATATTTGATAGATTGGAGGCGAGGCTTAGTGAGTTAGAAGCACGGCTCCGCACCATGGAAGCTCAGTCGGTAGCTACTGTTAACCTGCCCTCACCCGTAGCCGGTGCGGACCACATAGACGTAGCGTTCGCTCCTGATAGCCGTCCCCCGGCAACCCCCGAGCGGCCGGGAGGGTGGGTGACTGTCCGGAGGAAGCATAAGTCTAAGTCGAAGCCCACGGCTAACCACCAACCACTTCACGTTTCAAACCACTTCTCCCCACTCAGCGACACACCCGCTGAGAAGCCAACTCTGGTGATAGGTAGCTCCATTCTGAGGAACGTGAAGTTAGCGAAACCAGGGACCATAGTTACGTGTATACCGGGAGCCAGAGCGGGCGACATTGAGTCTTATCTTAAACTGCTGGCGAAGGATAAACGTAAATACAGTAAGATTGTAATACACGTCGGCGGTAACGACTCGCGGTTACGCCAGTCGGAAGTCACTAAAGTTAACGTGGAATCGGTGTGTACATACGCTAAAACAATGTCGGACACCGTAGTTTTCTCTGGCCCCCTCCCAAACTTGATCAGTGACGACATGTATAGCCGCATGTCGTCATTCCGCCGCTGGTTGTCGAGGTGGTGCCCAGTAAATAATGTGGGCTTCGTTGATCACTGGAAGACGTTTTGGGGAGAGCCTGGTCTGATTAGGAGGGACGGCATCCATCCTACCCTGGATGGAGCTCAACTCATTTCTAACAATCTGACCCAGTTTCTTAGTGGACTTAATCCATGACCCAGAGTTCAGACCAGGAAGCAGAGTCGCAGTCTTACACACTTCTCTGCGCTTCCATCTGAGCGGTCACTCACCCAAACCATAATTAACCCTATAATTAACCTTATAGAGACCGTATCTGCCCCACGGACACCTTTTGTTAAATTAAAGGTAAACAACCGAGGAGTTATATTAAATAACTTAATTAAAGTTAAAACCATTAATGCAACAGTGCAACAAAATAGGAGAGTTAAAGGGGGACTTTTGAATATTAGATCTCTGTCATCTAAAGCTGTTTTAGTAAATGAACTAATATCTGATCTCCATGTTGATGTATTTTGTCTTACTGAAACATGGATGTCAGATGGGGAATATTTTACCTTAAATGAAGCGACTCCTCCGAGTCATGTTAATACTCATATCCCTCGAGGCACAGGCCGAGGGGGTGGAGTAGCAGCTATTTATGACTCCTGCCTTTTAATAAACTTTCAACCTAAACTAGATTATAACTCATTTGAAAGCCTGGTTCTCAGTCTTTCGCAACCAACCTGGAAAATGTTCCAGCCGGTTCTCTTTGTAATAGTGTACAGGGCGCCAGGTCCTTATTCAGAATTTTTATCTGAATTTTCACAGTTCTTAACGAGTTTGGTCCTTAAAACGGACAAGGTAATTATAGTGGGTGATTTCAACATTCACGTGGATGTCGATAACGACAGCCTTGGTACTTCATTTCTTTCATTATTAGATTCAGTTGGTTTTTGTCAGAGGGTAAATAAACCAACTCATTGCTTTAACCACACACTCGACTTGGTTCTTGTGTATGGTATTGAGATAGAACATTTAACAATCTTTCCACAGAATCCTCTTTTGTCGGACCATTGTCTGATAACCTTCGAATTTCTACTACCGGAACCTCCTCCTGCCAAAGGTTTCTACAGTCGATGCCTATCGGATACCGCTGTAGCTTCATTTAAAGAAGCGATTCCTTCTGCTCTAAGTTCAGTGTCCTGTTTCAAAATACCGGACGACTCCTATGAAAACTTCAGTCCGTCCCAAATCGATAATCTTCTCGATACTGCTACGGACTCTCTGAGAGCGACGCTGGACGCTATTGCTCCTCTGAAAAAAAGAATGGCAACAAGTAGGAAGTTTGCACCTTGGTATAACCCTCAAACCCGCAACTTAAAGCAAACTGTACGGAAGCTTGAACGACTATGGCGTTCCACCAAATCAGAAGGATCTAGGCTAGTCTGGAAAGACAGCCTTAAAACATATAAGAAGGCTCTCCGGAGTGCAAGAGGATCTTACTACTCATCACTAATAGAGAAAAACAAAAACAACTCCAGGTTTCTCTTCAGCACTGTGGCTAGGCTGACAGAGAGTCACAGCTCTGTTGAGCCATGTATTCCTCTGGACCTCAGCAGTAACGACTTCATGAACTTCTTCAATGATAAGATTCTGACTATCAAAGAGAAAATTGATGGTCTCCTGCCCTCAACTAGTGCCCACCCGTCCTCGGATGTAGGAACCCTGGGTGCAGCAGTGGGCCCTGATGCCTACTTGGATGGCTTCTCTTCCATCACCCTGGATCAACTGACTTCTACAATTTCGAAGTCTAAATCTTCTACTTGTCTCTTGGATCCTATTCCAACGAAGCTGCTTAAGGAAGTTTTTCCTTTAATTAGCACGCCTTTGCTGGATATTATGATATCAGGTCATGTACCACAGTCCTTCAAGATAGCTGTAATTAAGCCTCTTCTTAAGAAACCTACTCTTGCTCCGGAGGTGTTGGCTAACTACAGACCGATCTCTAATCTTCCCTTCCTCTCGAAGATCCTTGAGAAATCCGTCGCAAGTCAACTATGTGACTTTCTTCAGAGCAATGCTTTGTTCGAGGACTTTCAGTCCGGATTTCGAGTGCATCATAGCACAGAAACAGCCCTGGTGAAAATTACGAATGATCTCCTACTTGCATCGGACCAAGGACTTGTCTCTTTTCTTGTCTTGCTGGACCTCAGTGCCGCCTTTGACACCATCGATCATCGTATCTTGCTGCAGAGACTAGAACATTTGATTGGTATTAAAGGAACTGCACTTAGCTGGTTTAAATCCTATTTATCGGATCGATCCCAGTTTGTGCTTGTAAACGGAGAATCCTCGAAGACCACCAATGTTGGTCACGGAGTCCCACAAGGTTCTGTGCTTGGACCCATCTTATTTACCCTTTATATGCTTCCTTTGGGCGACGTTATCAGAAAACACCGCATCAACTTCCATTGTTACGCAGACGATACTCAATTGTATCTGTCGATCAAGCCAGAGGAGACCGAACAGCTCGTTAGACTTCAAGAATGTCTTGGAGACATCAAAACTTGGATGACCTGCAACTTCCTGATGCTAAACTCAGAAAAAACAGAAGTTATCTTGATAGGCCCAGAGCGCCTTCGAAGTCAGCTGTCACGTGATACAGTTTCTATGGATGGAATTTCTCTGGTATCCAGCAGCACCGTCAAGAATCTTGGAGTTCTCTTCGACCAGGATATGTCCTTCAACTCTCACATAAAGAATACTTCAAGGACCGCCTTTTTTCATCTACGTAATATATCGAAAATCAGGAATTTCCTGTCTCAAGGTGATGCAGAAAAATTAGTTCATGCATTTGTTTCCTCCAGACTGGACTACTGTAATTCTTTGTTTGCAGGGTGTTCTTGTAAATCTCTTAAGCCTCTTCAGTTGATTCAGAATGCTGCAGCACGTGTATTAACAAGAACTAATAAAAGAGACCATATCACGCCTGTATTGTCTGCTTTGCACTGGCTCCCTGTTAAATCAAGAATAGAATTTAAGGTTCTTCTCCTCACCTACAAGGCGCTTGCTGGTGAGGCACCTTCTTATCTTAAAGAGCTTGTAACACCGTACTGCCCTGCAAGGCAGCTGCGTTCTATAGATGCTGGGTTACTTGTTGTTCCTAGAGTTATTAAAAGTAGGATGGGAGGCAGAGCCTTCAGTTATCAAGCTCCTCTTTTGTGGAACCAGCTTCCACTTTCAGTCCGGGGGGCAGATTCAGTCAGCTCCTTTAAGATAAAGCTTAAAACTTTCCTCTTTGATACCGCTTATATTTAGGGCTGGCTTAGGTTTGCCTGGACCAGCTCTTAGTTACGCTGCTATAGGCTTAAACTGCCGGGGGACTTTTTAGGACACACCGAACTCCTCTCTCTCTCTCTCTCTCTCTCTCCCCTTTTACTAAAATCCACGTTGCATTAATGCACATGACTAATTCAGCTCCTTCCCGGGAGTTCTTTGTGCTTTCTCGCCGAGCAGGTCTCTGCAGATCGTAGTCCGGTCAGGACCCTGGTCCTGACTCTGGCCGTGGCCCTGCTGGCCTGCTGCTGCTATCATCATCATCGTCATCATCATCATCATCATAATTTTAAATATGATTCATATCACTATTACCCTTTCCTAAAATCTTTGCTTTCCCTCCCCACAGTCTTCTGTGGATGGTGGTTCGATCTGACGGTGGTGGCCCCTGCAGTGGTCCTGTCATACATCTGACCGGCTACTTGGAATTCTTTGATTAATTTCTGTTATAGAAATTGAATGTATTCTACATCTGTATGAGTCATTCTGTACACATGACATCCATTGCAGTCTGTCCATCCCGGGAGAGGGATCCCTCCTCTGACGTTCTCCCTAAGGTTTCTTCCCTTTTTTCCCTGGAAGGGTTTTTTTCATTTTTTGGGGAGTTTTTCCTGTGCCGATGTGAGGGTCTTGGGACGGAGGATGTTGCATGTGTACAGACTGTAAAGCCCTCCGAGGCAAATTTGTAATTTGCGATTTTGGGCTATACAAAATAAAATGAATTGAATTGAATTGAATTGAATATAGCCAAAGCTAACGCTAGCCTTAGCTAACATGGATTTAGCTAACGGCTAGTCTTCCCCTGCTCGTCATTTAAATACAATGATACAAAAATACAAAAGATACAAAAATCTTGCTAAGCTTCACTGTTCAGTTGGGGAGGTTAACGGCAGCTTCCGACATATCTTTAATGATTGGCGTGAAAAGGCCATTTTTCCAGCGGCACGGCACTACTGTCACGATTGTATTGCCATGCGGCAGCGATGATCTTTTCCCCCCTTATGGCGACGTTCAAATCATCCGTAATGACAATGTTTGTATCTATCACACCACACATATTTTGACAATAAGTTCCAACGTTGGCATGACGCTGTAGTAGGGGGAAGCTCCTACATCTGCCAGGAGGGGGCACTGTAGACCTTTGGAAACTTATTTACATTCACAACATTTAACACTCACTGGCCATTTAACCCATAATCATATTTTAATCGATTAAGGCCCAGAATTTATGGCAGTCCATATAGTAAAATTGGATTATTTGCATCATAGATACAAGTGCAATGGAGGCCTTTCATGGTTTGATTCACAAACATAAGTTCGATAGTATTTGTTTGGTTTTGCATGATGATATATTTTTCAAATCTTTTTAAAGATTTGTGTGTGTGTGTGTGTAACCGCTCAAACTACATGTGTGCACAAGCAAGCATGTGTGTCTAATAGTCTGTATTTCAAACCAGTGGTGCATTGTGGCTACAGTTCCACTCCACATTCAAGCACTACATAAGAACTCCGAGCCCAGTGCAGTTGTTCTCGACAGATTAGCAAAATAATTATGCACATTATAATGAATACAATCAACCACATCAGCTCTCTGTCCCCATGAGCCCTTGTGAGGATGCAGTTATGTGTATCCTGCGCACGTGGCAGCAGCTTCAGGTATCCACTCACACTGCCGTGTGAAACAACAACACAAGTCATCCTCAGCACAAGAGGCAGGCGCCCCTTGGGCCAATTAGCAACAAGATGCATTATCTCTCCAATTTTCATCAACACTGAAACCCGCGGCGTAGCAGTTAGGGCCATTCAGAATTTTAAATTTTGACCTTTTAATTACAGCGTTCCCATTGGGCCAATCAGTGTCTCATTGTCAAATGCCACAACACAGATGCAAACTGCGTCATCATGCAAAATTGGACAAACAGTGTGAAATGTTACCTGAGCTGTCATGTTTGATGGAGGTACGACCAATGCAAATGGTGATCCCCGTCATACCTGCGTGGTGCTGCCAGATAATATTCTAGCTTAAGAACATCTGATTTCCCTTTCTGAGAAAAAAAAATATTGCAAATGTCAGAGACTTAAAAAAGGTGTAATATGTACAGTTCTGTGTGAAGGCGTTCGGTTGAATGAATGTGATATGTTGACGATTCTGTTTTGCATTTAGGTGCCCTGACATGAACTACGTTTAGTGTTGTGATCAGGCATTGAGTGTGTGTGTGTGTTTCTGTCCTCTCCTGCGTCCTCTGTTTGCCAACAACTGAGAGCCAACCAGACATCTGGACTCTAATGAGTAGAGTATGGCTGGCCCACCTTGTGTGTGTCTGTGTGTGTGTTTGTCTCTTTTTATACCCCCGCTCACATCTGCTCTTCATCTTCATCATCATTTCGCACCCAGTGAGCTGAACTCGTCAGGTGAGCCGTCATCCAGTTATACGACAACTTCTTTGTCTCTGTCTTTTTCTTTTCCTCACACACACACACACACACACACGCACACACGTTGTGCTCTCTGGGGGTTCACAGTGGGAAAGAGAACACAGACGATAGATCAGCCGCAGTAAAAGAAAATACTGCCGTTAGCTTCCTGTTTCTTCACAGCCGCCCGGGCCACAGTTTAATCCACACGGTTCTTTTGTTTGAGAATTCAACGTCCGCTGGCATACGATCTCGTTCAGAAAGAAATATCCAAATCCCACCGATGCACACATTCCTCAGTTTGAAACGTCAGGTACACTTCTTACACTAGAAATCAATAAAAGAGCTGTCATGACACATAACAGAATATTAAAGAAGCAGAACCCATTGCAGGTAGAGGTGTGTGTATAAAGGAACGGCTTCCATTTTAGTAACAAAAACTGCCCTGATGCATAGCATATATAATATAGGATATCATTTACATGATATATTAGATAGATAGATATAATCTCTGATATTCTGGCTCAAAAAAATAAAACCTCTTATTCAAAGACCTCAGTCACATTGTGGAACACTGAAAAAAGAAATGTACAATAGATGGTCAAATTAGACAATTAAAGTAGCGACGCGTATGAGTAAATAAAAAAACTCTTCTCAGGACATCACGTCAGTATTTCATTTAATCGAATCAATATTTTATTCCTAAGGGGAGCAATGGCCTCCATTTCTTCATTTTGGGACTGACATTTTCCTTCACCACAAGCCAAAACATGTCAGAGCCCTTTAATTGGCAAATCCCGTCCTAATAACATTTTTAATTAGAGCTCCATTAAGAGCGGTTGAAATAGACGGAGCGAGCAGTATTTTTTAAAAAACATACTCATTGCTAAGACACTTCTAATAAGAGAGAGATCAAGAGGTATTTTAAGTATAAAAGACATCTGATTTTGTTTGCTGATTCATTTTCTCTCTGCGCGGGAGAGACGTCTTGTCGTTGTTTCTTTGTTTTGTAGCAGGTTTGATCAGCAGGCGGGTGTTTTTGAGTCTATATTTAACGCCTCATCACTAGAGGTAATTATTCTAAGGAAAAGGAAAGGAAAGGAAAGAAAAGGATAAGGAGAAAGTTACAAGGAGAAAAATTACCACCAAACTGATTAGGCAACTGATCAGTTTATGAGTTCAGTGTCAAATCAGTGGTTTTCCTAAATTCCCACCGGCGCTTATTGCAATGCAGAAGCACTCGGCCCCTCTGGCTGATCTCCTTTTCTAATCATAATATATCACACCGCTTCTGTGAGCTCGCTGAAATTCCCCAAAAGTTTGTGCACTTATAGGTTTTTTTGTGAATCGTGGAATTCACCCCTTCTGGCACTTCATTCCTTTTGCTGAGCTGTCACATCGAGCAACTCAAGACTGACAACGCTCCTCCGTTGACCCCCGGAAAAAAAAGAAAAAGACTGAAAAAACGCTCGTAAAAAAGAGTAGAAACATTTTTTAAAAACCAGCAAAGCGCTTCAGCACTCAACGCTTTCTTAGATGTTTCCCCTCTGAAGTACTGAACTGGCAAAGCTCCATTCACTGGTCCACGGCAGTAAGCGTCAAACTGCAAACACTCTGCCCCCCCAATTTGCCCCGCAGTGCTCCTCGCTTTGTGAAGTGGTACCGCTTTGGCTCACGCGCCGACGTTTCGGGAGAGCGATGGAGTGAAGGATGGAGGAAAGGAAAGGTTCCTCTGGCCTGCTTCTTCTCTTCACCTCTAACTGACACTCCCTATCTTTTTGTGAAGTGAGGCTATTAAAATTAAACCGGTATCAATGTCGATGATTTATGAATTACGGATTTGATCGTGTGCATCACATTCACGATCCCCTTTTTCCCTACTTTTCCACTTCGGTGAAGCGAAAGGTGGAGATGAAACATATCGCTGTGTCATCTTCTAATTTAACCTACTCGGGAAGCCGTCGAGCACAAAGACGACATCTGAACGCGACGACGAGTCGGATTCACTTGCCGGCGCGTTTCTCCGGGGTGACTGATGCGGTTTGCACATTAAAGCCTGCGTGCTGCCAAATGACACGTTAGTTATGTGCCAAGTGAAAGCAACGGTGGCATCAAGGTGACAAAAGTCAATTTAAAGTTCAGTGTGTGTGTGTGTGTGTTTGTGTGTGTGTACAGGCATCTGTTTCAGAAGGCACATTTGGCTGATGTGGGACCGAAGCCTCCTCATCTATATTCAGAGTTTTTGCTGGGTTCCACTTGGCTTCTCCCCCCCACACACACACGCACACAGCAGGGTACATGCACACAGGGGGCCTGGGTACATCCCTTAGTCACAACCCGCCCCACCTTTCCCTTCTTTCCTCGCATCCCTTAATCCTCCCTGGCCGAACACCTTCCCAGCGACGGAGGACCAGCTCGTCTGAAATTTGATGTTTTACAAGTGGAAATGTGGGTTTAGGAATCAGAACACTGGATGATTTATATCGTTTTCAAACGGAGGATGCTCTGATTATGTGTGGTGTATTTTTCAAATGTCTCGCTCGACAGGTTGACTAGGGCGAAGTGGATTTTAATGAATGTTTAAAGTTGGTTTACTTTGATATATATGTACAAATGAACCAGTATCTCTGGGCATATGGGCCTATCGGCTGTGTGTTTGTTTTGTCAGAAACAGCCTTAGATCACTTTCAAAGTTAATAAAGGTGATGCTAATCGAGCTCCATGTCAAAGCTTAATATAGTGTAAGATGCTGATATCTATACGCACTCACCCCCTCTCATTTGGTCACACACACACACACACCTAGCCTGATAAAAGTCCCTTGAAATAGAGATGCCGTCCCTGGGCTGCGTGAATAATGCGGGCGACCCACGCGCTCATAAACTTTATTCGCCTTATTGCTCACACATACGCCCTCCCGTATCCAGCAGACCCCTCACATATCTCATTAACTCCCGCTGTTCAACCGTCGAACCACCTGATGAGATTCCTGCCTCATATAACAAACCCACTCACGCATCTTCTAATACATGTGTAATGTGGATTATTGGAAAAGCCCTTTCTTTTGATGCCGGAGCAGATGGTAAGAAGGATGTTGGGCTGCATCGGTGTTTTAAGAGGCCAGCTCTCATGATTCGGCATCACGGTGAAAGTAAAAAAAAAACGGACAGATTGTGTTAATTGTTCATATTGTTTTGAAAATCTTTTGCAGTGTTTTTGTGTCTGTGCAGGGAGCTGTGATGGAGAGATTATAGTGTGGAACAGCAGCACAGAAAAAGCTTTGAGGAAACGGCGACCAGAAGGCACAAAGTCTCTTTCACACACAGATGCAATTCAACAAACACTTTGTTTTGCAACTGTAAATTCAACATTTCTTGCTCTTCTGCCTGTGATCCGTCTCACTTTCCTTATTCCTTCTTCATTTTTCAATACTTCGCCCAACGCTGATGTTCTAGGTCATGTCCATGATTCTCAAAGACGACGCAGGTCGCTGCATCGCAATCACTGGTTCGTTATTCATTCCCGGACGCACGGCGGCAGCAGTAGCTGGAAACGGTTTGATCTTCATGCTCCTCCTTTTGTCCTTATTTGTTGAAATGGGCTCTGTAAGATGTTGGACATAACAACGTTCAGGAAAGTCCTCAGGTGCTCCCATATTAAAAGCGGTGAACTGGTCGTTATTCCTGCGGCTCAGGCTGAATTAAGCCTAGTTTATGCTTTTTGCAAGCGGCCCTTGCGTGTCCCTTGCGTAGAGTCCCGCCCCCCCCTTGCGTCCTTGCGTGTGTCGCCCAATTTTTCCAACCCTTGCGTCGACGGATACGCAAGCTCCGCAAGGAAACGCAAGCCGCAGGGCTGTGATTGGTCTGCTTGCTACATCCTTGCCAGAGTCTCGGATTTCCGGTTTCATAGCGTAATTCCACCATTATTAAAACTAATATATTTTACGAGAGAATGAATCAGATCTAAGAGCTTTTGTCTGAAGAAATCCGTAAATATGACCACTTAGAAACGCACGCGTCATTGGCGGACTATAAAGACACGCGGATGGGCTCCGATTCATGGACGTAGATCTCCGCAAACGTCGGTTTTGCCGGTCGAGGGGGCGTTAAAGTTGTGGAGGAAACACGGGACAAATATGTCCGCGAAAAGAGACGAATAAAAGCAGCAGTGTTGATGCACGGGGCAAAAAAGTCTCTGATAAATTAATAAACAAACCAACGACTTAAATTGAAACGAGTCCGTTAACGCAACACGCAAACGCAACGGAGACGCCGACGCAGAAGCATGCGCCGGCCTTTAGCCTACACTTGTTCTATGTGTGTGTGTGTGTGTGTGTGTGTGTGTTTGTTTGTTGTTGAGCCCTTTCTTACCACTACAGAGCCGTTGTCCTGGATTTATCTCAATTATCATGGGAAACCAACTTTTGGCGTTGGGTCCGTCGTCGTGACTGTCAGGCCCCTGTAGCAAATATTTAGTCACAGCTCGAACACTCAAGACATACAAGTATTTGTTGCGCACATATGTGTGATATTGTATATATCGGCTGCACATCCGGCTATGAGGTTTTTTTCTACTGAAAAAAAGAGCACGAATGATGCAGTCGGAGCCAGAGTGAGGGTCAGAGATCAAGAGACTGACTGTCGTAGACAATAAAGAAGGCTTGATCCTCCGGATCTCTGTTGGATCCGGCGTGTTGACAGACTGTGATGTCATTTTGAAGCCTTAATAGCTTCGCTGGAGTGCAAGCAAACCAGTCAATCATTGAGAAAATCTCCAGCGACACAGCAGAAGGAGGTAACGTCCCTATCCTCCTCGGTATTTCATTTTACACCTGGGAATCAGTTTGATAGAATGGAGAGGATACTTGTTTGCAATTTGTATCCTCCTTTTTAATAAACTTCAAATGAGTGTTGAGAAGCAGACTTATCCGTGACACCTTTTGGCAAATCCCCTGCACTCAAAAACTTCTGCAATTCGAGCCAAGCCAGTTGATTAGAAACTCACTTGGGTACGTGCTCCACATACACAACACGGCTTTGGAAGCTGAAGAGTTTCTGATACCTCTGAGAGGCCTTTTGACTTTTTGACTCTGATTATTAAGACTCGGGTGGCGTCAATGGCATAAAGCGTAGCTGCATCACTGTCATGCTCATAATCGCAGTAAAAGAACACCCTCTCGGGTATTATTGCCACAATATTCAGAGCTCAAATCTCCGTCACAGTTTATAAGAGGGGATGAATTCAGATGGGTGCGTCTCATTTGGCTTCGAGTTTAATTTATGGAGATGTATGTATATATGTAACCGAGTTGGAGAAGTTCAGTGCTCGAGTAGAAATCCTGTCCCCTGGCAAATTTCGGGCATGCTGGGTAATCAGCTGGGTGACTAACAGACACAGGACGTCTCAGTCGGGGTGCCTTTCCTAACAGGTGGCTGTACGATGTTGCACTCTTGCAGGAAAGAAAAGATACGGCCAATTGACAAGTTTAAATCTTTCACTCTCCAGCCGAGAGTCTCTGCTGTTCCTGCAGCAGTATTGTCTATTGACCCACATGAGGGAAAAACCAAAGAACCTCCAAAACTGCTGCGTCATTTTCGCCCCCACACCTCGATCGTGTGTCTCACCTGGAGATGTGTCTCCATGGCGACGGACTCCTCGTTGTCTCAGCATCATCCGACTGCAGCGTGGCCTTCAGCCACACCTGCCGTTGGGAATTGGCGGGTCTGTCTGTCTCGACAGGTACGCAGACACTCGGGCGAGTCGTTTCAGTGGACACCAGCAGTTAAGCTGCATGCGCACAGTGGATTCTTCAGCATCACCTCGTCAAGGTAAGCAACCTTGCATCCTCCCAATTCAATGGTGCAGCGGCACAGGCTGACTCTGATGAGGACTTTACCCCCCCCCCCAGCCTGCAGCCTGCTGGTGGGTGGTAGCATACAGTTGACGAAATGGATGTGAAACCCAACATCAAGCAACAGTTGTGTGTGTATGTGTGTGTGTTAAAAGAGAACCATATTAATTTAGCCTGGGGCGGTGTCTGCTCGCTGTTGCTTCATTTCAGTTTGCCTCAGGCGCGCACACACACACACACACACGCACACGCACACGCACTCAGACAACCACACAAATTCACCTCAACCTTAAAGACGAAAAGGCATGCATACATCAGCTTACGTAAACTTTTTGCAACACAAAGAAATAAGCATGTTCTCATGCACGTGTAGCAACTAAACAGCAGCTGGGGGTCAACGAAAGTTGCATGCCACATTATGCTGATTATGCGGTTAGATCAGCACTATGTGTAACTTTTAGGTGAATAAAGACTACATCCATATTCAGCATTTTGGGTTAACAAAGGAAACACTGTTTAATTATGAAAATGTTTTGGAGCAGAGCGAGCAAGCAGAGATGGTGACTCGCATTTAAAGGCTTCCCACACAGTTTAATAAGACCACCTACAAGATTAAGTCCTCAAATCCACCTGACCCCAGCTCATCTGCGGCTTCGAAGGGCCTGAAAGGGCCCTGAAAACCAAATGTTCTGGCTGTTTTGACTGCTGCCCGTCATCCGCAGGACAGCTGCACCCACAGCAGGAAGCACAGCGGACCTCCGGCTGCCAGTGAGACACTCCTTGACCCTGGAACCGACACCCCTGCAGAGGGGGGGGAGAGGTCGGCATGAAGGATTCATCCAGGTCAAGGGGTTGATTCAGTCTGAAGTGCCTTGGCTCTGTGTTGTGTCCCTTCGGCTTCATGTTCACACCTCAGTTTCCCTTTGGTGAAGATGAAGAGCGCTTCTGAATTGTCCTGGAGGTATATCCGTGGTTTTGAGTAGGGATTCCAGAGGAACGACTGAAACACATTCATCTTTTTAAGTTTTGTCATTGTCATGGCATTTACTGAAATTTCAATAAAAAAGAAATGTCATAAAAGTTTTGCTAAAAATAACTAAGCCATTGTCTACCATGTAATCAAAAGAACTTGAGTCAGAAAAACACAGTTAAATTGCAGCTTTTTTTCCCCACTTTATTCCGCTGCCTCAGGACAACGTGGTGCATGAAACGGCGAACAGTTACGGCTGCCTTTCACAAGCACAAAGAATAAAAAAAAGCATTTGTGATGCTCCCAATTCCGTGTTATGTACTCTGATGCTTAGAGAACAGAAGGAGATCACTTTCAACGTGTTCTTCGGGGGAGGTAGAGTGGAGTGTGCCTCGTGCTTTCAAAGTGGTTTCGCTGCCGTAATGTAAAAGTTGGTTGTCGTCGCTGGAGTTCTCAAAGTCAGCCCCCCCCCCCCCCCCATCCTCCCCCTTCCACTCCCCCCCATTCATTTGCAATGGAGGCCATTAGGTGTTTTTATTCTCTACCTTTCTCTAATTTTCAGATATATTTTCATGCCCCAAATACTGACGTGGCTGTTCTGGCGTTGATTTGAAATTAGAAAGATTATAATCTTTAAACCACACAACACACAGACACACGATAGGTTTACTGTCAAGATGTGATGTAAAGGGATCATTCCGTGTGTTTGGTGTCTTCACTTTGCATTCAGGTTATCGGATGATATGAGTTCTTTGCAGTGTGCAGGAACTAATGTAAAGAAGTGATTGTGGTGACTGTCTGCATTCAGCACATCGGACTGCAGTGGGTTTGGGCATTGCTCGAATGCCTTACTTTATAAAGACCTGGGTAAATACTCTGTGCATGAGTGTTTGGTCTTGACGTTTGGGAACGGTGCTGTAAAGATCATCTGAGCTCTCAACTTGTGTTGAGAAACTGCAGCAGGAATCTAAACGTATTGTGTGTTAAGCCTCTGCAAGAAGACTGCTAGGTTGTGTTCAATCCGACGGTTTTCAACCTGATCAAAGCAAATCATTGAGGAAATAATACAATGAATACTATTGATGAGTCTCAACCTTTTAGAAAGATTATAAATGTCGTGAAAAGCTCTAACCAAGGATTTCATGTGTTGTTTCAAATGTCCTTTCTTTACCGGGGTTGTATAGAGGTGAGTGGTATGTCCATAAGTGATTGGTATGCAATAAATACAGTCCATTCAATTTCTGCCATCCATTGAGGAATTGTTCGCTTTGTGGTGTTCTTTACTTCTGGCTCGTTCACGGGACATCGTGTTTTTGACCCCCATGGAGTCACAGATAGAGCAGAGGACGCCGTGTGGAGCATACACATTTTAATAATAGAACAAAGTACAACTGTGGCTAAGGGGTATCTCATTGGCTTTGCAGGTCCTAAAGCAAAGTATTAGATTTAGGAGATCGTCAAAGTTATTACGATGAATCCCGAGGGGAAAAAGAGTGTCTGTACACAATATAACTTGTGTGATAGACATCTCACTTAACACCACAAATGTCGCTGGGAGAAATCATTAAGTCATTGGGACAAATTGGTGGAAGGCCATGGATGTCTGGTCTCAAATGTGTGCCAATCCGTTGTGGTAGATGTTGTTTCATTGAGCAGGTGAAGAGCAAGGTATTAGTTTAGATACTTCCGTCTGTACCAAAGAGGTGGACACAGACCTACAGATCAACATTGGCGTACAGAGTCACACAAATCTCTTCATAACATGAAATTCAGGTGTAATATTTCACTGCAAAATCTAAGTTCCATACGGAGAGGAGAAAGACAGAGCTCATGGTTTGTGACCTGAGCCGCGGATATTCATTTCAAGACCATCAAAACGTGAGCAATCAACGGAGCAATGGGATTTTAATCGAAAGTGTAATAGTTTTCTTCGGGATAATGAAAGCGGTAGATGTGGAGAAGAGAGTTTATTTAAGTGTCCGTGAGCCCGAGGGCGGGTCAAAAGACAATGCACTCCACTTTCTAAAAGAATCGCTAACTTTTTCAAACGCCTGAAAACTGTGAACTGGAGCAAAGGTCCTGAGCAGGAGGGTACAGGGGGAATCAATACTGCCATGTGGATCTGTGTTTGTGTGTGTGTGTGTGTGTGTGACACACACACACTGTATTGTACTGAGCTCATCAGAAAAGTTTGTGTGGTTGATTTGGTAGAAGGGCCAATTGGCAAGTCCACACTGGGCTGCCAGCCAGCTCGGGCACGAGGTGAGGAGAGTGAATGGCCTCGCTCCATCACTCTGTGTGTGTGTGTGTGTGTGTGTCTGAATAGCCTCAGTCCATCAGCGCAGCCATTTACCGGTGAGTGAGAGCGTCAGGTCCGTTCCGCTCACTCCATCACTGTGTGCACGAGTGTTTGTGAGCAGCACAGGAGTCCTGGATATTGATGGGTCTGGAGGCTCCGTCTAATCTCTTCGGCAACACAAAGTACTCTGGTATCCACAGGAGAAATAAGACACATCGCCCTGTGACACGCACACACAAGCGCACAATAAAGTGCGGGATTTAATCTTTGTGTTTATAACGCCATAAAGATCCTTTGAGAACGTAACTAGATTACAAGAGAGAATATTGGGAACAAGTCTAATAACCAAACATGATTGTGGGATGTCTTTAAATTAGGCAGCAACTTCACACACACCCACGCGCACACTCGCACGCGTGGAGCCGGAAAAGCAATTACAAGCAGGCAGGTTGATTTTGATTTTAATTGGAGCTCTTGCTGTGAGCTCCACCTGTTAATCGTCGGCAGCCAACAAACATAAATGTGGAGTCGTCAGCACTCAAACACTCTTTTGCTCAGTTTTATGGAAATTTCAGCGGTCCTCCTCCACGTCATGTAATGAATTGGTTGAACAGTTTAAGTGCGACGAGCTGATTGGCAGTTAGTAAAATGTGTTTTATGATGATGATGATTTCTGCAGAAGTTTTTATACCGCCGCTTTGAAGAAACTTAACACGGGAATCGGAATCCCACTCGCAGGCCGTTTTGGTTTCACTGCGCTCTCGCTTCACTCCGTGTTCACGTCCACCTGCTTTTCATGGTGCCGATTCCAGCCTCGGGCCGTACTGCTGCACTTACAAATGAAAGCTTTTGTCAGCGTAGTTCCATTTTGCTAAAAGATTTAGATTCACACTCCTTTTGCTCGGTGGAGGTTTGAGGTGTTGCCGTTCTTTTCATCTAAAGTTCCTGTAACGTGGTCTCTGAGATGTGTTGGCGGTTTGCTGCGCTCAGTGTGAACAAGCAGCAGTTACGTAAAGACTTGTGTATTCAGCACGCCAACATTGATGGCTGTGCTCGTCATCGGTTCATCACTTTGATCAACTTTTGGTTTGTTCTCACATTCAGTTGGTGTTTCCTCCAGAATAAATTGTAATAACTTTTTTATCTGAAGCCATTTAAAAAAAACAATTGTCCAAAAATACATGTCCCAGCACATCCATGTCTGCTGATATATGACTGCATGTAACCGTGTTTAATGTCGGCCTGTCTGATATTCCTTGTGTGCGATGTGCAAATTTCCATTCATGATCAAGTCATTTAGTTTCTTTTCTCCATCATCCTTGTCATCACTCTTCCTCCCTCCAAACCCAACACATCTGACTGAAGATGGATTCTGGTGACTAAGCTTACGGTCATCATCAGTAATGTAGGCTCTAAAGCGCGCGCACACACACACACACACACACCTCAGATAGTCAGAAATTGAAAACAAACCTGACACAAGCATGGTCAGGCACATAAACACGACATGGTACATTAGAGCCGCCTCCTATTCGCTTCGTTGCAGTTAGTAGGTCCAGTATGCGACGTCTCTGCCCAAAAATTCCCAGTTGGTGTAATTCAACCGTGAAACGGTGGCGTTGAGCCTGCGGCTGCATTCCCCATAGTCTGCATGAGTTACACGCTAAACAAGCAAAGCCAGTGCTAACCCGACTGATTACAGCAGGGTTTCTTCTCTATTGGCGTGTTTGGGCATCGATTTTTTTTTTTTTTGTGTGCGTGTTTATTTTTCTCTGATTCTTTGTTTTATTAATATAAAAAAAAAAAAATTACATTGGTCTGAATGTGTGTGCTTTTGTGTATCAGAGAGAGGCTGCGAAGGTGTGCGTGTGCCGTCAGCGTGTGCTGTGCATCTTCTCCCGTCCCTTTAACACACTCGTGATGTAAATCAGCGAGCTATTAGGGGCGAGCTCCTGCTCCTCTGCTTTCCCATGAAGATGAATACGAACCAAAGGAGAGGCGAAGGAATGAGATGAACACTGATTAAAGCGCACCGCCGTACGATGCCTCCTGGTGCAGTCATCTGTGTGTGTGTGTGTGTGTGAGTGTGTGTGTTCACTCAATTTGCATGCTCAGTAGTGGGTCGGTCAGTGAGCTTAGTTTCTGAGGTGACATGATTTACGTTCTGGGAATCACGTTATTCGTCGCTGCACCGTGTGCATGAATCTCTATGATCATTTGTCTGAAGTCTGTATCAAAAATACATTTATACAGCCGACAGGGAAAAGTTAGGTTAATGTTTTGGATTTTATTGCAACTTATAATTGAGGTTCTGGTTATTGCAAATATACCTCATATTGTGTGTGCATGTTTATGTTCATGTTCCACACATTAATTGGCCTTAAGCCCTTACGCTTGTAATTTTGTGTTATCGGTTTAGATGGTGCATAAATCTCTCTGCATATGCTTTCAGGATAGCTTCATTTGTATGTATGAGTTTGGTGGCAGGTGAATTAGTCCAAGTCTACATGCACATTGCAGCTTAGGACTCCTTACTGCAGCATAATTACCATAAATCAAATTTACATTTGTCATGCAATTTAGTACTCATCTCGGTATTGCCTGGTTAATTTCACCATCCACTGCAAATACGATTTATTGTCATACAGATTAATAACTGGAGCGCGCGCACACACACACACACACACACACACACACACACACACACACACACACACACACACACACACACACACTCGTACTTCCCACGCATGTCTTAAGGCAGCTGTCGTAGTAACTCAGACAGTATGTGAACATTTGACACTTTAGATACATTTTTCCACCCCGACAACTTTCGCTCTGTAACAGGTGGCCTCTTTTTCTGCTCACCAGCCAATATACTGAGAGAGAGAGAGAGAGTGTCACGATGACTCAGATAAGTAGATCGCCGGGAGGCCACCACAACAACTCCACACTGACATTGTTGCCATTTTTATGTCTGGTTATGAAAATGTTTCTGGCATGTGTCCCGGTTCTCGGTGAATATCTGAGCTCAACCGGGGAAAGGATGCTCCTATGACAGCAACACATTGTCCTACAGCTCCTCTTTGGAGCCAAACTATAAAACTAAAATGAGCCAGCTGGAGACAGCTATGAATAAACCGTGTGCCTTTCAATAACTGCAGTCTTTTGTCAAGTAATTCTGACAACAAAATGAAGGATGATTCGCCGCACTTTCTGGCCGTCGTTTGCTCGGAAGGTTTCACCGACGGCGTCGCGTGTTCAGGGTTAGAAAGACAAACACCGTTGATTGTTTTTGTAGCGCAGAGACGAGAGAGAAGTACTGAAGTGTCAAACGGTGTTTCTCTCCTTCTATCTCCCACTCTAATTCCGTCCATGATCATGAGAGCGTCCCATGTCGTGATGAAAGAAATCAACACACTGTGATACTGTTGCACTCACAACGTGTAACTTCTCTTCTTTTGTAAAACAAATGAGTTTAAACATAGTGTATGTTGATACCAATAATGTAATGTGATACGTGAAGCCTTTGCAAGAGCTTTTGTTGACAGATGAAATGCCTCCAACCCTCTTTTATTGTGCTTTCGCTGATCCTTCTTCATCTGTCTACTGGTTGAAATAAAAATTGCAACATCACATCCGTCTAATGAAAGCGGTTAAGTGGAGTAGAGTTGTTGTTTTCGCTGACTTTATTTGGCTCTGGAACCTGAAGAAACAATAATATTAATTTAATAAATAAAGCATAGCAAGAAGTCTTGATGAAATAAAATAAAATCCATGTTGGAGACACAAATCAAAACGACAAATAAGACAACGGAGCGGAATCGAAATGCTCAAACTGCCTATTTGAAAGACCAATAACGTCAGAAATATACCGGCATGTAATCACTATGATTATTAAAAAGATGTATTTTTTAGCTTCCCACAGTGGCTGATGATGCAGACATTGCTGGCCCCGAGGTGAAAAACAGCTTTGAACCAAGCACATGTGCACAATACACAACACAACGTTTGTCTCCGCGCATCACGACTGTCGAGCTCGATATTAAGTGCGACACTTAATTGATTGAAAGCAACTGTGTTGTTTGTAACTCTATTTAATTTGTGGATTTGTGACTTTTTAGTTGCTTGTATTCATAAGTGAACCTGTGTTTCTGTCTGCTTCTCGTGTGTTATTGTCACATTCAGTGGATGGAGTGTGAGTATTCGATCACCTGGTCAGAACAATAAATTAAAGAGTGGCAACGTCTTAAAGACAGGAACCTAAAACAAAAGATTTTGATCCAAAGAAAACCATCATTGTGCTATCTGATCCCGTAAACCATATGCAGTGTGTACGTGTGTTTATCTGGATTAAATCTGTGCAGGATAGTAGTTTGATTTACAGCAGGAAGATGCAGGCTATCAGAATGCTAAGCAGCAGGTTGCTTCTTAACATTGAGCAGGGCTTAAGGCAATGCATTCACTCTGACACTGTGTGTTGCTTCCCTCGGCTACGATGCTACTGATCAGCAGGTGAACACACACACACACACACACACACACTTTGGTTTTAAACACTGATGCCCTCACGAGTCGAAACAGCTTTCTTTTACACTTTACCTACAGTGGTCTGCCAAACGTAAGGCCGAGGAAGAGGAGGTGTCTAAAATGCAGAGCGGCGTGATGAGGATTGAGAAAGAGGACCGATAGTCATGGAAAGAGGCAGGTGTAAAAGAAAAGCCGATGAGGGTGGAAACAACAGGGCAGAGGTGAGAGCAGTAGAGAGAAGATAAGAAGAAGAGAGGACAGAAGCGGTAGATGGAGAAATGAGGGGGAGGAGATGTGAGAGTGTGCGGGTCAATAAGAAGGGGCAAACGAGAAATGGTGGTTAAACAGTGAAAGAGCTGAAGGAGGTGGGGTGAGGGGAGGATGGAATGACAGGCAGTGCGATGGGTAAAGGGTAAAGGTGTTCATTAGCAAGCCGCCTGACACAGTGTGTATTTGACTTGCTAATAACCGCCACACTAATCTGCACCTCAGAGTTTTTATGCTCTTGTCACGTGGATTTTCATCTCTATTTTTGTTTCCGCGCCACAGGAGACAGTGTTCTTTTTTTTTTTTTTCAAACATCATTTTGGTTACAAAAAACTCAACGGTTAGAAAGCCTGCGAGCGAGGGTTTGATGTTGATGTCTTTCCTCAGGTAAGTGAAGTATCGAGTGTCAAGGTAAGGCGCAGCAAGCACGTAACGAGGCTCCATTATGCTGTGCACAGTCCCACTGTCTACCACGCACAGGTAGACAGCGCTTAAGCATCCAGCGGTAAAGATCCCGTGCCAACTATAGACAGTTTAAAATAGAGAATGTGGCATAAATATTCATATATTATCACTATTCTGGTATCCTGCTGCTCAGTTCTCCTTTAGGCCACATTGAGTTCTTCAATGCAAATGGATTCCTGAGTACTTGAACATATATTATAAAGCCCTGGATTTTAAAGACCCTGTTATGCATGTGTGTGTGTGTGTGTGTGTGTGTGTGTGTCTGTGAGGGTGTGTGCACTTGCATAGTCCACGTTGTCTCTCTGGATGCTGAACTCCCTTTGACTAAACAACTTCAGTATGGAAATCTATGGAGTAGCTCACTTTCTGACACTGCACATGTGCAAACACTTTCATTTGTCTCTTCGTGTTTGCTGGTGCACTTTAGATTTTATAACTTTATTCTAACTTTATTCTACTTTTTATTTACTAACCCCTAGCCTTAGCTACTAACCCATAGTTCTGAATTCTATGTTATCCGTTGTCCTGTTCTCCGTTGTCGTCTGTTGTTCTGCTGCCATGCACCCAACAACGCCATGTCCTATTCCTCGTATGTCTAACGTACTTTGGCATTGAACTTATTCTGATTCTGATTCTGACCTAAAAAACGGGGGGAAATGCTCCACATATACCATTTAAATGGCTCCAGTCTGGTTGGCTTAACTCTCTTCATCTGCCGTTGGCTCTCCCGGCGCAGCCGATTGGCTCAGAATGCGGTGTGCCAGTTTGGCCCCCGTGGTCACATCCCCCACAGCTGATATCCCCTAATAATCTCCCTCCTCGTTCCATTCAGCCGCTGACTGGAACCATGCGTGTGCCGCGGAAGTGTTACAGGGTGAGTTTGTGTTGAGGTAGCGATAAGAGAGGGAAAGCATGTTGTGTGACGGAACACAAGGCAAATCGACAAACACGCAATATTCACAGACTTCAGATGGGATTCAAGCGGTTTTTAAGGGACTGAAATATTGAAGCCGTTCGCTCGCCTGCAGCGTACATTTCCCTCAACCTCTCCTCGCCGAGCTCCCGTTCAAGGTCTTTTAAAATTCTGGACAAGCTCTGAGATCTCTCCCTTCATATCTCCCTTTCTTTCTCTCTTATCTCCCTCCTCTTGTGCCCTTACACCCCTCCACGTCCCCTTCCTCTCCCCCACATCCTGTCCATCATTCCTGCCCTTCTTCCAACCTGAGTAATCTCCGTCTACGCCGCGTCTCACTCGCTCCCTCTCGTCTCCCTCTCCGTCCTTTCAATCTACTCTCCAGCTGCAGCTTGTTTCGTTCTCTCTATTCCTAACAGTCCCCTCTCCCCCCCTCCCTCGCTCTGTGTCTATGTGTCTCTCCAATGGTCCCCTCTCTCGCTGTCTGTTCTTCCATGAAATTAAAGCGCTCTAAGCTGCTGTTTAATCAGAGCCTGTTTGGGAAAGTGCTGCGATGACAGAAACTGTCCATCCCAAATGCTGTGCCTATGTGTGCATGCGTGTCACGCAGTGTGTGTGTGTGTGTGTGTGTGTGTTTGTGTTCATGACTTTAATTGTGTATGATGAAGGCAAAAGGCAAGTAGCTTCATGTTGCTCGATTTCTCCGTGTGTGTTTGTGCATGTCCACGCAGGGCGAAAGAAGAGATTGGATGGTCATTAATCCATAGATAATCAGTGCTAGCAGGTGGTGTGGCCTGATACAGTGATGATTAACTAGAAATCTGGATTGTTTACTGGTGGGGCTGGATAACTGCACACTGATCAACAGAGCTAATTAAATACCATGTGCCACCACTAAACAGTAGTTAATGCCTCAGTGTTTGATGTGGGGGGGGAGGGGGGGCTGGGAGAGGGAAGGCATGACTGAAGCCGATGAGAGGGAGAAAGAGATCGCCTAACTGACACTCATGTATTGTTTTTCCATGTCTTTCACTAAAGGCGCCAACCTTTTTTTAGTGCTGAAAGGAATATTTTGCCGTTTGGAGATACATAACTCGCACTTCCTTCCTGAGAGTTGTTTGTGCATTTGGTAAAGCTGGGGGCCAGGAGGTGATTCGTACAGCTAACTGTTCTCTTTCTGATTGTATTAAGATGCAATGTGTTAACTTTAGAGGCCCATGATTCGTTTTGACAAGCAAACCGAACCGCCAATCTACCCCGCCAACCCTTGGTTGGAAAGCAAATATACATACAACTTTTTCTCTAACAAAATTCAGATGAATGTCGATTCTAAAATAGGAGCTATTTGCTGCATGCTTGGTACAGATGAGGTCATTTATTCGATAGGGTTTTCTATGAACGTCTCTCTCTGTCTACATTATAAATTGTAGTTTACTTACAAAATGCAAAACCTTCACACATGCCCTCAAAAATCAGAGGAGTGAGCCGTGCAAACCTCCTCTTCCATACAACACGCTGAGTGACGGGTACAAACGGTCATATCCGATGCAATTAAACAAACGGGCATCAATCAGAAGCTGGCGCTGTGTACATACACTGCAGAGCTCCCATGTAAGTTGCACACCGGTGAACACGCAGACACATCCATTAAGACCTGCGCACCAAATGCCAAACAGACATGATTGATTTGAACTGATTACCTGTGTACATGTGCTGTGGTCTTCTAAGATGACCAACGTGCTCACCACTCTGCTGCCCTTTAGGTTTCGAGGTTATAAATGTCTTTGTGACAAACAAGCGGGAAAGAAAACGATCAATCGATGATCCCATCTCGGCTCGGCTCTTCTTGAGCATAGCGAACCGCTCCCCCTCCCCAAACTACGTGTGGAGAATGATGGGTCATCCGGCAGTGGACCATTCTTCAGGCCGCAGCTGTCATCCCATCAATCCATGGCGTGTTCCACACGGGAGCTCTAGATGGCAGTAGAGGAGCAGCCCACTCACGGACCTCTGCGAGCGTGCACTCGTGTGCGTGCATGTACCTGCTAACATCGGTTTGGTGTGAGCGGGAAGGAGAAGCAAGAGTGATCAAGCATTCAAAAAGAAAATACCAGCAGCGAAAAGGTATCCAAGTTTCATTTTACCGGCGTATGGTGTTTTACAGGCATCGGAGGGAAAATTGTCAATTTGAAATCTTGTCCATGCCACCGTTTGCCTCTGTAATCCATCGCACAACAATAGGCGGATGTGATCAAACAGTATCAGCTTGTTCCCTGGTTATTAAATGTCATGTCTAACCCAGATTCCTTTTGCAGCAGTTATTGTCACATCCGCCACCTTTCCTGGAGTGGGATACAGAAGAATGGGGTAAAATAAATCTGAAAGGAACAAAACAATTTTCTCTTTGACGCAGCTTTGACAAGACGAGTCAGTCCTGCTGTCAAACCTTCCACCCTGAGCCAAAATTAGCAATTAATCACCATCCCGTGGAGGATTGTGTTTGTCCTCCTTGGTTTTGCTTCTCTTCTCTGCTTGGATTCAGATGTTTTTTTTAATGGTCTGCAAACGTTATTACCTTTCTCAATTATTTTTTTAATTTTTTTTGCCTGCACTTGCACGCAGTGTGTCTGTGTGAGTGTGTGTATAGGGGGTGAGCCTTCGGAGAGACATCAACAACATAAACTGCTCTGATCCTGCAAAGCACCCACCCGCATTCCCCTCTCATCTCTCACCCTAATCCATCCATCTCTCCCTCAAAGTCATCCTCTCAATTTCTCACGTGGCCTTTGTGCGCTGCCCTCTGGCCTCGCTCGCCTCCCCTGCAGCTCTCATTACCTCTCTTCCTCAGTGACATCCAATGTCTGGCCGGTCATCAGCTCCCGACACCACCGTGTTCTCATCCCGCCTTTTCTTTCTTCTTCTTTCCCTCACACAGCGGCTGGCTTTTTTTTTGCATACCCCCCCCCCCCCCCCCCCTCTCTCTCTCGTTCTTCATCTCTGTTTCCTATTTTTGTTTCCATACAGTCTCCTCCTCACCATCTCTTGCTCAAGGTCTGTGTTTCAAACACTCATTCCCCCCCCCTCATCTCTGCTGTCAACAGTCGGTGTACTGAGCTTTGTGTTTTATTCATTTCTGGCTTTCATACCGTGTCAATCTCAAACAAATTGAGATTTTCAGAGGTCTACATTTGTCTTCAACAAATGTCATATTTAACAGTCAACAACTTCCAAGTGGACACACACGCACAGCGTTGAGTTTACACGCCAGCTAATCACACACCCGGTGGGGTCTTAGTATGGAAGGAATGAAGACATCATTTGGAGGGGCCTCACACTGGACTCTTTTCATGATGTCAAGGACATGGACAAGTATTCCTGTCCATCTTCTTGTCCACCGTGGCCCGAAAGTAATGATGCTGAACTTCTCTGCTCTCTTCTCTTTACCCTCTCATCACATCGCTCATATCTGTCCACTTGGTGTCTCTCTTCCCAGCTGTGGCCTGATTATATATATATATATATATATATATATATATATATATATATATATATATATATATATATATGTATATGTATTTGTATTTGTAAAATTATATATATATATATATATATATATATATATATATAATTTTACAAATACATATACATATGTATTTTACAAATTTACAAATTTTACAAATGATGAGAACCTCAGCGAGAGGGAATGTCATTATGTTTGGTGGATCTGTTGGAGTTTCCACACAATAGTTTGAGTAAATTACGCTTGTGGTCTCTGAAATAACTTACTTAACTATACTTAACTATAACTAGCAGAAGTTATCAATTATTTTTGTGGTTTTACTCTTTTACTGTGATATGAATCTTTTGTACAATGTCAAAATGATGCACACTTACATTTGACCATTTGATATTATTGCAATTTAAGGCCACACCTTATTTACCATACAAAATACCCTTTATGCAGTAGTGTTTTCTGTTAATGATTATGTTTCTTGCCGCCCACGGTCCATGTTGGAAAACAACTAACATTTTTGTTAATATTTGTGCAGCACAGTATTTGATTCAATAAAAAAACTGTATTACAACTCGTCTCTCTCTCAGATATTACAGATACATAATAGGTGTATTGCAACAGGCGAGCTGTGGATGTTCAGATTTCTCAGTAATTGGGCATTTACGTGTCTTAACGCAAGAAAGATTACTTGTATTCTATGTGTTCTGTATTTCTGGATCCAATTTTCTCTTCTTCATTTTGTTTTAGATGCAGCTATGATTTGACTTGCCATTATCACCACGCAGCCTCACTTCCCTGTTGGTGAGTTAAGTTGACTTTGATTACTACATCACCCGTTCCTTTGGATTTGGGGCACTTTAGTTTGATTTGGTGCGATCATTTCAGGTCAGGATTGAAATAGTATAAGGCTAAACGAATTGCCAACCTTTCATTTTCAGTGAGGGGCAGCTAATTGGGCTCAGTGATTAAAGCTGTACCTGACAGTCAAAGCGAGAAGATCCTGGATCAATGACCAGCTGTTTATGCATCAAAGCCCCCCAACCCTCCCTCTTTTTGCTGGCTGCTTTCCCTGGTTTCCCCCCCAAAGACATGCAGATCAGGTGAAGTAGACCATTAGAATGGCTCGTCTAGATGAATTTACCCAGTGTTAACTCTGTGATGGACAGCTGGTCTGCTTCACCATTTGTACATCACCGCCCAGAAGGTATGAAAAAACAAATTCATCTTTCAGTTGAAATGCACTTATTGTAAGTTGCTTTGGATAAAAGCGTCAGCTAAATAACATGTAATGTAATGTGTAAAAGCGCGAAATCAACTTTTTTCAAGGTTATTTAACAATTCCTCCACCATTGGCTCTGACAGGAGTCCCAGAAATGATGTTGATTTTGGCTGCCTAAAGACCCCATTGCTAGCACTCTCTAAGTCAAAATGTATACAGCATTAAGCCACGGAAGAAGGTTTAACCCAGCTGATGACCTTCAGTACAGCGCCATAATCACTGCCACCTAATGAATGAAACATCCCTGACATTTTGCAGCTGGGCGCTTGTCGTTACCCCGCGACTGCTCTGCTGTTGCACCTCTCCTTTCATGCATTCTGTCATGCATGCTATGCTATGCTTTCCCCTGCTACCCCCCGCTCCCGCTCTTATTCCTTCCCTGTTTTCATCGGCATGCTGCAGCATGCCCAGCTGTGTATGCGAGCAGGAGGTACTGTTTAGCAGCAGAGACAGAATCCAGCTGCATCCTAAATGACCATCCACGCTCACACACACAAAGGCACGCTAAATAAGTCATTGACTCACACTTCCCTGATGGCAGGAGCAATAGGTCGTATGTCATTTGGCAACAATGTCGAGAGAGAGAGGTCGAGAGAGAGAGGGCAAGAGACAGAGACAGAGAGAGGGCATCAGAGAGAGGACGAGAGAGGGCGAGAGAGAGAGATATTTGTTTGAGTTCCCTCTGTTAGGGAGATCAATACATTTGATTGTAAATGATGGAATAACTAATTAATTAAATATATGATACTATACTATCTTCGAGAAGCGTAGTTTTAAAATATTATTATCATAGATCCACTGCAGGTGTGCTTTTTGTGGACTGATTTGGGAAGTATATTTTACACTGACATTTTATTTTGTATTCTGAGAGGCACAGTTGGTACTGATGAAGCGGACCTTGTGGTTTGTTTTATGCACATGTCACATGCAGTGTAGATAGTTGGGTTAGATAAACCTCAACTTGACACATCGTCAGTAATATAAACCAGAGGGAGGGTAAACCGAACCAGCTGCGGAACTATCGCGAGACCAATCGGTTGCCGCGGTTACGACAGCCCAACAAACGACCCCTCGGCGGAGTTGAGACCAGAGCATTCGGGAGGCGAAAACTTAATTATTGAAATAGAAATCGTCCATTATTGTAATACACGTTTCCCTATTTGATTTCAACGAAGCATGCTGGATTAGGTAAAGGTCGAATTGTGCCATCGCAAGCGGCTCCCAGGAGAGCACGTGATGTAAGTAAGGTAATTAGTTGAAGCTAACGTATATAACGTTATGTTTAACGTAACGTTAGTTTAGCTAACGTTAAGTCGCGTCAACGTTACGCTACCGAGAGCACTTGCTAGCGTCTCGTTTAGCTAACGTTACGTTCCATTCCATTCTTGTGCTGGTATGTTCGTTAATTAAGTTACGCGAGTCCAAAACTACTAAAAATGCTATTTTTTTTTATAGCGAAGCTAGATTTCCTCTCCACCGACACAACTGTGTCTCAGGAGTGAAATGGAAACAAAGACGTATTCTCAGGCATTTCTGTCAAAATGTGATGGGGTCGTCTGTGGTCCCTCGCGCGATGTCCCGTGTTGAGGCCTTTCTTGCGTGAAAGCTGCTGTCAGGAAGAGCTTGTGTCCCCATTTAGACCCATTTAAAGTCAGGGCAGCAGGAGCACAGGTGGGATTAAAATATAAATCAAGGATGTATTCTTTTCTTTTGCCCTGATATTTATTTGTCCTGGTGGAGCTTCAATAGGCTCCTAAATGTAACTGAGCCATCGTTGGTGGCACCTGTGCTTTCCCAGCTTTGACAAGTAAAAATCCCACTCGTGCAAGTGTGTAGCTTTCAACCAAGGGGAGTTCAAGATAGGTTCAGATTTTCGGCTTTAGGCGTCAGCACCGCTTTGCGGTCTAGTGGGCAGAGGTTTCATATCGGGTACTGGCAGGTGAAATGTCAGGTCCTCTTCTTACGAATTTAGCCACTTTAAGCGGAACGCACAGCCGCTTATTGCCTCCACTTACTGTCACTTTGCCTTCTGCTCAGTCACTTGCAGTTGTGTCTGCCGTGCCGTTACTGTATGATAATATATTATGTCTGCCTTACTGGATAATTTATTTAATTGGCTTGTATTGCCTAACAGGGTACCAGCTAGTCTTCAAGCATACACTACGTATGCCAGATACAGTTTGAATGCGCACAATTGCTCGATTGCACTGCCTCTTGTACATCTGAGCAAATCTGTCCCTGCTATTTCGTTCATTTCATTGCAGCAATATTCATTTATGGTAGTGTGTGATTTAGCCCGGGCCCAGACTGATAGCTGGTTTTATGCCATTGCTTTTGGTTTTTATTGTAGAGGAGACCCTTTGTATCAAGGACAGCGCAAGGAATACCTGAGGCCCCAAACAGCAGAGACATGAATCCAAATGACTTTGTGGTGCTTCCTAACAACAAGGCCAAATCTGTCAAACTCAATTCAAGGTAAGACGAGATTAGATCAATGATGTGATTTAAAGTATTTGGTCTAAACCATTATTAGGGTTACATTGCTGCCATAGCGTTTCCATCTGTTCGACCCATCGTTTAAATTCTGCCGACTGAATGAGTATTTCACAAAATGCAGTTTGAGGCTAAACCATGTGACCTTCCGATCAGTGTATCTTTTTTCTTTTATAATGCCCTATATGCAAAATAAAGTGTGATTTCCTACATAGTTTCTCATTTACTAACAGTTAATTGACTGAATTGATGTCTGGCTTTTCTGGTACCCTGATCCGGTGTCTAATTGATTAAACCACTGATCAGTCATGGCAACAGAGATCTACCAGTGCAGTGGATGAATTGAACATATTGATGCAAACCAGGGTGTCCATTCTGATGGAGGTCATTGAGATGATTGATTGTTGTTGACTGACTGCACATTATGTGTGTGTATGTTGCCATAGGAACCTGCACGAACTGCAGATGGAGACAAAGACTCTGGTCCAGGAGAGCAAAGGGATCGAGGAGCAACTGCAGCAGCTGAAAGAGAGCATGAGTAAAGAGAAAGAGGAGAGGGGGTGAGTATCAGTGTGACAGGTTGTGTATTAGGAAAGGAGGAGAAAGGGGAGGGAGAGGTGAGGAGGAGGAAGAGCAGACTGAAGTGGGAAGGTGAGAATAGAAGTAAGACTGTAAATCGCAGCAGGTAGAAGGTGATATGTTGAGGGAAGAAAGTGAGGAAGAGAGGATAGCAAGTGAGTATTTACAAGAAGGGCTGCAACAGAGAAAACAAAGGGAGAGATTTCTGATTCCATATTGCTACAGATAATTGTGCACCTTGTGTCGTTGCGCTTCATCACATGGAGTTTCTGAATTCTTTTTTCGATGTAGTTGTGTTGTGGCACTGGAAACACGGCTTTAAGGGTGGAGCTGTTGTTTGTCCTGGTCCGGGCTGGGTGTCTGTGCTTCGTGGGCCGCTAAACATTAGGGTTTTTTGAATGGCTCCTAGTCTGGACTCTTCTCTGTGACGCGTTGCCTTCTGCCACAGACGACAAAGGTCACAGGGTCACTGAGCCACTCAAACTCAAAAGGAGATGTTTTGTTTTAATGTGGGAAACCCAACGAGGGGAACCCCCAGATGATATATAATCCTCATTCATTGGTATTCGTTATATCATGCTATTGGTATCTTTGATTCCCCGTGTTCCAGTAGGTGTTTTTTTCCAACTTCATTGACTGCAAAGTAGCTCGGCACAGCGTCTGAGGAATGTATCTGATTCATCTCATCCATTTTCTTCTTTGGCTAATGCGAGGCCGCAGATGCAGATGAGGGGATTCCTGTATTAGCGCACATCCCCTAAACCCGGTCATATTATATTTTAGGGGTCGCGCATTTCACTTCTCGCTGGATTGTGTTCCCGACTGTAGGAGAAGGTGCGTGGCCACTGAGTAATAGAGATAGATGAAAGAGGGGAGTAAATGAGAAAGAGGGGGAGGTCGATGACTTCTCTACCTATAAAGGTCAAGCACAGGTTGTCAAGGAAGTAGAGAGGGAGCAGTCGGAGACTTGATAAAGAGAGCCATAGATGAAGTAGGCCACTACCCACATTGTGGACCTTTCTAAAGGTCAGTGCAGCTGTACAGAAATTGGTCCTAATATCTTGTTTGTAAAAAAACAGAAAACATGATTGATGTGAAGATGCAAAGGATTGCTGTTAAACTAACCTTTCAAATGAATGCAGGTCTACTGAAAAATGTATTTTTCAATATACATATACAAGCACAGAGAGACAAACAACACAGCCTACCAAGACATTACACTGGCCATTTTGTGTGTGTGTGTGTGTGTGTGAGAGAGAGAGATTGTTTTAGTTAATAAGACTATTAACCGATCATTTCAATATTCAAATTAATATCAAATGTACTGGGCAGCTCGCTCTGCCCCTCTCGGTCCACCCACACATACACACATACACATGTGTACCTAGCCCATTACTGTGACTATTAGCCAACAAACTGAGATTGGGGGCGCGTCCCAGCCGCCAGTGTGCGGGGAATCAATTTCAAGCACTGGTTGTTAGTGTGATTTTTTTATTTTTTTTCCTCCCATCCACTTCAAAACTCATTTCATCTTATTTTATTAATAATTCAGAGATATGGAGAACGGTGTAATAGAGGTGTATATCACAATATATGAGCACATTACTCAGGAACAGCTTTAAGGAGATGCAGAGTACGTATATTACGCATAGACCACTTCAAATAGTAACAGGTCACACGCACGCACACACAATAAAAACCTTTAGTGATTTAGAGCTGAGGTATGAGGAGACTCACTCTTTCCACATCAGTTTGTTACATTAGTTGATAAATATACAGTACCAGTGAAAAGTTTCCAAACACTTCCTCATTCAACTTTTGACTGGGCCTGTTTACTGGATATATCATCACAAATATACAAGCGCTGCTGTGCTTCTAAGTGAAGCCTATAGCTCTAATTAAGAAGCCATACATCAGTATGGGGAGGGGGGCGTCCAGTGTGGGCTGCACCAACGATAAGCACATAAACACAGTGTTTCCTGTCACACTGAGGTACTGCAACATTTACCGCTCCGCCAGCCCCAAGATACGACAAGGTGTGAGCGTGGCTGCCTGTGTGTATTTTTGATGGCAGTCCGCCATAAATAATGGCAATCGTATTCTTGTGTGTGTGCGTGTGTGTGTGTGTGTGTGTTTGCGGTTTACAGAGTGCCGCACGTTTCCGCTTCGGTTTGTGTCGTGTTCCTTAATCAGTAAAGACGCGCAGGTCGACGGAAATGATGCTTAAACCCCGTCTTTGAAATATCACCAGCTTGAAAAGTTTTACGTGAGTCAGCTTGATGTGGAACGATACGGCGAGAGTATGTGTGCGTGTAGGGGAAAGACTCATCTGGCTTCACTACAAAGAGTAGATAGATCAAAGAATATACAACATACTCTGGGTACGATGTGGCAGAGAGTTCAGTGAAAAACCATGACAAGGGATCGCAATTTATCTCTTTTCCCCAACTTCTTTCCTTTTTTGAAAGTAGACAATGCCGAAAACAAATACTCTACACCATGGCTGCTGTTTATTATTAACGCCTTGTTTATATGTTTTTTTTCTTGGTTTCACTTATGCGCCTTGTTTGTCAAGGAGAACACAGTTGAACATTGGATCCCCTTTCTCAATGTTCAGCCTTGCCGCTGAAGGTTGATGAAGAGAGGAAGCACAGCAACTTCCTCCAGTCAGATGGGCGGGAAGATACATTTTGTTTCCCTTTATATTTAACTACTGCCGGAATTCAACATTCTGCCACTCCCCTGGTAGTCTCTCCAACCCACTTAGTTTCTGTATTCAATGTTTGTTGGTTGACATGACGGTATGGTAGACACAAGGAGCAGAGGATGATTTGAAGAAAAGTTTGCTGGAGAAAACGGATGAGACTGGCAGTCATGCAGTAAATGGCCTAGTAAGGAACTCTAATGAAACCGGTACACATGTCCTGTCCGACTTTCCAGCCAAACTGCTGTCCTCCCTTTCATCTGCGGCCGTCTCATCGATGGGAATCACAAGCCGTTAATTGGAACAACTCTCATCGGTCCCTCTCTGATTGACATGAGAGACGGTGGGCTGGTCGATGTGAAGGTTACCTGGATTCTCTATAAGCTTCCTCCCTGACCCGCTTTTCCTCTCCGAACATGCCGGTGCCTTGGACAAGCCTTTACGTCAGATCTTCCAGCTGTGATTACTGCTCGGGCTCTGCAGAGCGGGTCTCTGTTATGCCCCGCTCTGTTTTCTACTCTCTGCTTGTATCTTAAATCGCACAGCTCCCCGACTAGATGAATTGTTCGTCTCCTAGTCGAGTTACACGCACACACACATGCACACACACATACACACACAGTTATCTACGCACCCAAAGAATAGGCGAAAACAATTTTTGCTTTGAGAGGAGGTGCCGTATGATCGGTTTTGTTAAAGTACACAGGCGATAAAAAAGGCAGAGCGGCGAGTCGGGGCGACCGCAGTACATCATTCTTTGTATTGATGCCCGAATCGCAGATGTAATGTAGCTTTGTCGTACGGCCTTCATATCTCAGATACACAAGCTCTCGCTTTATCTAAAAGTACAGTTGAGGTTCCCTTTCTTCCTCCTCGCGTCTGGGCTGCGTTTTCATTCCGACTGGCTCATTTGCTGCGTCTTTCACTCTTTTTTCAGACTTAGTTTAATCCTATTCTGTATATTTTTTTTTTTGCTCTCTGCTCTATGTGTAGTCATTTTTCAGTGACGACTGCATTTCTCTGGTGTGTGCACATTTCCATTTGTGTGTGCGTGCAGGAGGCAGATGTTGACAGTTCTCCCTTTGGGTGAGCTGGGTCACTGAAGGTGATAGCCACGTGCGACTCGAGTGTTTCTAGGTAGGACAGGGCGCGTTTGCCTTGGTCTTCTCCTATCATCGCAGTGTATCTGTTTATTCATTTAGAGCTCATCCAAGCTGACGTGAAGCTGTGCTCCTCACTGGGTTTCTTCCTCTTTGACTTTGATGAAGAAATGTTCTTTGACGAGGTGGCATTTGGTGTCGCGTTTGATGTTTGTTTTCAATATGTAGGTTGTGACTTACAGGTTGTCATCTGCTATCCAAAACAGCTCAGCAATGTGTGATAGTGTGCGCGCGTGCATGTGCGTATCCATGTGACTTTGCCTGTGTAACAGGTGTCCTCTCTTAAACATTAACGTGTCAGTATCTCTATGTTTCTAAGATCAACTTTTTGCCTTTGCTACTTCAAAGTGGGAGTTTCCTTGCACATATGTGCGCGGGTGCAACATTGTACGCTTGTGTGAATTAGATAATGAGACATCCCTGCTAGATGCACCAACAGACACACACACCCACACACACACTTTATCTCTCCGGGTTGCCTGTCCCGAGGGGACACCCTGTCATCCTGCACCGACAGGGGTGTGCCTAAGCTGTCTCCCCTGGCGACAGTTCAGTTGCCACGGTAATGGCGTCAGGGTGATTACCTGACGCCGTCGATGTGCCGGGCTGACACTGATGGCCGGCGTCAGGTAATCACCCCGGCGACGTTGCCATCACCTACACACACAACACACCGATGCAGGGAGACACACACACTCACACACGCAAATAGATTCCGACTTCCTGTGCCCTGACGGGCTGCCAGCTCAATCCAAAATAAACTTCTCTCAACGGCAGACATCACAATGGCATAAATAGCATAAATAACTCAACAACTTGAGCATGAATAACTCTCGTCTAAATGAGGATCTCTCTGCATTCCTTCACTCCCAGAAACTGCTGTGTGCGTCCTGTATGAGTGTGTACGGTGTGTGTACGTTTTCATTTATGTTTTTTTTGTATCTGCACTTATGCCTGTGTGTGTGTGTGTGTGTGTGTGTGTGTGTATGAGCACATCCTTCCCATAACCTGTCATTTTCTTTTTTTGAGGTTGTTGATACTCGCAGATAATTGTCCGCAACATGAAAGAAAAAACCCTTTTGCTCTGAGAGTGATGTGAAAGCTTGGACCTGTGTGAATTTGCACATGAGCATAATTTGTTGTTGTAAAGTTTTGCGACAACATGCTCTTCCTTGTTTTGTTTTGAAGACAATGTTATTCTACATAAAACACTTTTTTTTATTTAATGGAAAAATGAAATTAATTAATACATTTATTTTTCTAATTTTCATGGATTTAGGGATTTACTTATATGGTGATGTTGCACCTTTTCCATGGTTATGTATTTTTGTAGTTGTGTATCAGTGTATTCTCCTCTACTTTTTTTTTAACAGAAGATGTGTCTCCATTCACTAAGCTTCTGTCGCATAAGCAGTCTGCTTTGTTCAGAATGAAACCAAACCTTAACATATGATGAGAATTCTCTCCAAGAACATTTGCTCTACTGTGGGCTTTCTCTGCCTACGTATCATTTTGATGTTAATCAAGAATCCCAATGATTATGCTGCCACACTCAGATCTTCGAATGTAGAATGAATATCAAAGGGACTGTATAATGCTCGTCTTCGACAAAAACAAAACGAGGCGTAAACAAATCAAATCAAGGACATAAACAGATGTAATCACTGTTTCTGAATTATTATAAGTGGATCACATCACTCCAGTTCTGAGGTCTTTACACTGGCTTCCTGCCCAACAAAGAATGGCCTTTAAAGTCCCGCTGTTTGTTCATAAAGCCCGGAATGGTTTAGGGCCAAAGTACATTTCTGATCTGCTGCTTCCTTATGGACGCCTCAGGTCGCCTGGACGGGTCTCCTTTCTGTTCCCGGAGTCAGAACCAAACACGGAGAAGCAGCGTTCAGGGTTTCTGCTCCACGTGTCTGGAAAAACTCCCAGAAAGCCGCGTGTCTGCTGAGACTCTCAGTGGCTGCAAATTAAGACTGAAGACTTGTCTGATTGCTGCTGCTTTTGATTAAACCAGATTAAAAGATGAAGTGGATTTCTAATGTTTCTTTTCATAAACTGCACTGCAACCTTTTATTTTTCTGTTTATTGTGTTTGTTTGAATATCTGTTTCTAAATATCTTTTGCTTGTTTAAATGGTTTTATGTGAAGCTCTTTGAACTGGACTTGTTGAAATGCCAATAACTTGGCCTTGCCTTTCCTATACTGGTAACAATTAGCAGTTATGATTCTGTTGTATGAAGTGCTAAGTTTTGCGCTTCAAATTTAAAGCGAGAATATTCAAACACACAGTCAATTTATACATATTTACAAGTCTTTGTCTTTGTGCCCGTTTAGGCTTGCGGGAAGGTTTAGATGGAAGTCTGGGCAGTGTGGTTCTTTAAACAGCAACGCTGTAACCAGTGGAGTCAAGAAGAACAAGGAGAACAGATTCCAAAAGGTACAAGATTATATTAAAATACATTTGTGTGGATGTGTGTAGGGTGTCCATTTATGTTAGATTCTGATGATATTTTGTAATTTTGCTAACACATTTTTTGACATATTTAGTATTATTTATTTCATAACTTTATCTGCACAGTTACCTTCCCTGTAGAACATGCACGTCCTGTTTCCAGATGTGCTGTGGGTGCACTATGTGCCTGCATCCATGAAAATAAGTCCGATCCCTCCTAAAGTGTACTCTGCATAGCCGAGATTGCCCTTCATTTGTTTTTCTAATTTAATCGTGTGCCTTATATCTCAGGGGAGAACCCTTTGGTCATTACCAGAAAAACCCTTCTCTAAAGTGTACACTTTTGGGAGGAACAAATACTACTTGTATTTAAGAATGAATCGACACATCAAATGTTATATTGTAGAAAACGCTCAAGTAGAAAGTAGTTCTTTCCCATCAACAGGGAGCTCACACAAAGTTTTGCCACAGTAACATGTGCTACTCCCCGCGTGCTCAGCAGCTGTCCTCAGGCAGGCTGAAGATCCGAGTGCTGAAGGATGGACTTGTGACAGGTGAGTAGTTTACCCGCTGTGGCCCACCTGCCCCAGGTAGACTCATAACAGATGTGTTCTCAGGGGCCGCGGGTCCTTTGATTCACTCCCCTGCGCAGGAACTCCTTCTACTACGTGTTAAGAACAGCTGCGGAGCTGTTTGAATTGAATTGAATTAGCACGTTAATAAAAATAAGCTCAGAGACTTTTTAAGGACTGTGTAAAGGATACATTTTGACAAAATCCTCTGAAGACTTCAAACAGTTGTACAAACCTGGCAGTTTATTATTTTAGCAGGAAAGCCATCAGCAGTGATTCTAGGGGAATTCTGCTGGTTCCACTGTGCTGTATCTTTGACGCTGTCTCGAAAATATAATATAGTCGCGTGAATGTCCGTTCGACGATATGAAATGAGATCCCATTGTCGGATGTTAACAACAGAATATTTGCTATTTTTAGCACCACCTCAGCCTCCGCCTCCAACCCTTAGCGACAGAAGAAAAAACCGCCTGATTGGAACACACTGCGGACAATGTGAAATCAGGACCGCAGGACTGGTAATCATAAACACTCAGACGACACCACACAAGGATATTTAGTCATCTTGTATTGTTGAGTGATTTCCTCCATGAAGGCTCCGAAACGATCTACAGACATTCACATGGCAAGTGTCTTAACACCCACATAAAGTCTAACAACACTTTTGGGATTTTTTAGAGTTTTTTTGATTTTTAGAAGTCTTTTTGTACCGTATATCTTAAACCGCTTCGTGTCCTACACACAAAGTGGTGCATCACCTTTTTTGCAACCCAAAGTTAGCTTAGTTAGTTTCCCTTTTTGTTGTTGCTAAGCTTGCTAGATTAAATGTTTACCAAAGGAAGGACATTTACCAGACTTGACCTGTGAATGATGTTATGGTATTGTCAATTGTAAAGCACTTTGCTAAAATCCAACATGATTCCTAGGAATTAACCAACATTATTCTGAAGTTTAATAATAATTCAGAAGTTTACAGACACGTGATGAATTGGGAGATGGTATAGAAGCCATCACAGGTGCTCAAAGCTGTAGAAATTCCACAATGATTGAGATTTATAAAACTGACCTGTGAAGCTATATAATTCTATTAACTTTATATAAATGCATATATCTGAATCTACAGAGATGTTTATATCCGGCCGTAAATTAAGAGTTCCATAACTTAAAGCTCCAACTCATTCTCTCGCTTGCCGTCTCTCTCTTTGTTCCGTCTCTTATCTTCTCTGCTATCCCATCCTGCATCTCTTTTTTTTTTTCTCTGCATCACATCTTTCTTGCTTTCTTACTTACTCACAGACAACACATTTTCCCTGCTCATCCTTCTACATTTTTCTCCCTTCTATATCGCTTCCTTTTTTTGTTGCATTTCTCTCTTCAGGCCCTGGTGCCCCCCTATCTGTTAGTCTATCTGTGTGTTTGTTTTCACTGATAACAGTTTAGCTTGATCCATTTATCGATACCCAAGTCCTCCGAGGCCACCGTTGTTTTGTTGTTTCTCACTCTTTATCACTGTTGCTCAGGAGGAGGGAGAGAGAGACAGACAAATGAAAAGCCACATTCTGTATCTATGTTCTGTTTGTAAGGACAGTGGCGAACTGAACTGAGTACTATTGAAGGCCAGTCACCCCCATAACCCTCCATTCTCGACACTCAGCGACTCGCTGGTGTAATTTGGCTCTTATTTCCGTCTCAGAAGCCCAACGTTTAGTGTTGAATACCTGATGCATCTCAGAGGCAGTGAGAGACAGAGAGAGAGAGAGTGATTAGGGAAAGAGAGAGAGAGTTAGACAGAGAAAGTGGGATGGGCGTATTGAACTGGCAGCCTCCCTTTCTTTACCGTTTTGTTGCTGAAATGTAAAATGCTCATTTGCTCGATAGTGCTTTTCAGGAGGCAGCCGCAGAATTGTCCGATGACGGACACAATTCCCCCAAATGTGATGGACTTAATGGCAATGCTTAAAGTAGTCAGTGTGGGCAAAGACACACAACCCACACACACACTCACAGGTTTTGTATTGCTTTATAATGATGTCAATAATGAAAAGCGTTTTGACTTTAACATCCTGTCTAAAAATGCCTTGGTGCGCACATGCAAACACGCACGATCAAAAGCACATCTTATTTTGATCTATGACTCACACACTGGTACACACTTTACTAAAACTAAACATGCACGCATGCAGACACGGCGCTGCTTTTCCACGCGCTGTGTTTCAGAGGCATCCAGGCAAAAAAAAAAAACCCAAGCCCTCATTTCGTGGTGCAGCACAGGAGGGCGCGGTGGTGTTCTGCTCGCTGCCTGATGGGGAGGCCGAGTCCCCGGGGGAGTGGCTGTAATTTATCCTCAGGCCTGAGAGGGGAAATAAGGCCCTGCTTTATGGGACCATTAAAGGGCAGTGTCGCAGCTTTAGGCTTGCATGTGAATGCATCCACAGACACACACACACACAGAGAGCAAAAGGGGCGGATGAGATGAAAGAGCAAAAAGAAAGGAACTGCGTTGCTACTACGTAAAGGTGTCAAAGAGTAGTGGGAAAAGGCTCTGCATCATGTGCTTGAGGAATAGAACAAGGGTGTTTGGGTTTAAACTTAAGCCCAAATTTGTAGGACGCTGCTACAGAGTTGGCCATTGCTCTGCTATGATTGTCCACTGCGTCTTAGATAATGGGAAACAAACTAAGTATGCCCTTGCACATAGCCTCACTTCTCATTCACCGCCTCCTCCTGGCCTTGCCGGTGTGCCCCTTCCACCTGGTTTAGACCGCTTTCCCCAACTGGCTGACGCAAGGTCTTATACCCGCTAATAAGACCAGAATCTCATAGAACGGAAAGATAATGACCCCCTTAAGATGTGTTCACTCACTCACACTCACATACACACTACTCACGCACACACTGAGGACAAAAGCATGCAGGGACACATGCTGACAGACCCTACAATCCTCTCTCTCTCTCTCTCTCTCTCATGCACGCATATATACATACATACACACATAGATATGGGGAGTGAAGCGCGTGGCTGAACTCCACCTAACCTACGCAGTTCACCTAGTTAGGTGTAGGAACAAGTGTTGTGTTCAATGGACTTTTACAATCTGATGCGTCTGACACTACGCCCAACGCAATATAGAGAAATGTCGCACACACAGGCACTCAGAACCCAGTTTGGCGTCAGAAGATACGGGACGTTAATCCAACTTTAAATACAAGTTATAAATACTGCTCATCAATGCATATTATTACTCACATGGGCACATGGACATACTGTCCACGGATGTTTACACACACACACACACACACGGACTTCACTGTGTCACTCTGTATTGTAGACGTGTGCTGAATGCGCAGAGGACTTCTGCATCGGCTGCTTCACCAAAATCCACCAGAAGGGAGCACTGAAGCTCCACAGGATGATCCCCAATCGGGTGAGTGGGGTCCCACGGGCGTTACGTCCATCGCCTGTCCTCCATGACGGGCTGCTTCTCGCTGTCCTTCTTCCTCTGCACTGATACTTTCAATAATATCTCTCTCCATCCCATTCTGCTCGTGCTTCTTTTGCATTTCTTGCATCCCTGACTACAGTGCTTTCTCATCTCAACCTCTCCCTGCTTCTGCAGCCCATCTCACCTATGTGTACATTCCTCACACACAACACACACACACTCTCATTTAAACAGCCACACACATACAAGGAACCTGAAGAGTATCTGGTTGCAGTGTTGCAAGTTTGCTGTGTCGTACCTGATAACAAAATGAATGTCCCTCATTAGCAAATGCCTTGATCACAAAAGCTAATTCTGGTCACTTATATGCATACACACACACACACACAAACACACACTCTAACAATAACTTGTATTCATTAGGCAATATCCTTTTTAACCAAATTTGTATTGAAATCATTTTTTATAGTGGAAACTAATTTCGCCCCCAAATACTCATAATACACACGGTGTGCTGATAAATCTAATTAATTATGTTTAATTTGAAATAGACAAAATGAAGTGTTAAGCAGCCAACGCTCTTTTTTTTTCTTTGCGCAGTTCATTGCCTGTCACTCGAAATTTCGAACCAACTAGTAAACCCTTGAGTGACCTAATTTCCTCCTTTTTTTAAGAGGTTTTTCTTAAAACAATTGCTCCTCCAATGGACTCATTCCTTCACTTTGAACTGTCTTGCTTGCCGACGTGTTGGCTGGTCCACTGCTGTACATAACCTTTGCGGTCCGATTGGTTGTGAGACCAAGCCTTTGTGGTCTCTTGTCATTCACCGGGCCGACTCACTGGCTGAGCTCATGCACGTGACTAGAGGACGGAAATGCACCTCTGGTAACGATATGTATCTTTGAAGTCAGAATTTTCGATGTTTCTATGTACGTGACGTATGTTTTACTGAGTTACTTGGTGTACTCTTGGCTTTTGAACATCTCATTTTCTGTTTGCCGCACTGCTTCTTCCCGAGGGTGCTTGTGAATTCGCTGGCTTCTTCTCATGTGATTGTTTTCTTGGGTGCTCTTGTTTTCATCTCGAGGTACTCACAAGAGATTGACTATTGTCTGAGTGGGCTTTGTGATGAGATGAGATGGGCATGGATATGGCGTCACATCCTTTTTTATTATTTATATAATGTGTACCCTGAGAGCTTTTGCATGCAGAGTAGCACACTTTCAACCAGCCTTTGTGCAATGTCGCTCTGCTTAAGTACACAGGTCTTTGTTTGGTTCTTATTTTCATGTGCCAACTGACTGCTGCTCGGGTCAAAGTATGTTAAAGGAAACTGTGTTGGAAGGAAGTGATAGGGGGAAAAAAAACACACGCATGGAAGCAACTCTGCAAACAACAAACACGCTGTAGACCTCTGGGTAGTGTCTCTCCGAACTTCACGGACGCAGTGACGCTCAAATGCATACGCATGCATTCTCTTATTCAATCGCACATTGGATAGTAAAACGGGAGAATACTCTACACACATGCAGCTGACACCGGCTCTCTCTCTCTCTCTCTCTCCCTCTCTCTCTCTCTCTCTCTCTCCCTCTCTCTCTCTCTCTCTCTCCCTCCTCTGTTAATCCTGTTTCGATTGCTCTGGACGGAACGAGGGAGGCACATAAAATGAGTCAGAAAGACAAAAAAAAGAATATTAATTTCTTCAGTATGCTGTGCTGGGCTTTTTGTCTGTGCCTCATCAGCTAATGTTTCCAGCTACACACACAAACACACACACACACACACAGAGGCACGCATAAACACGTGCACAAACATGTTGGTTTAATTAATGTTTGCAGAGAATTCTTGGTATTGGATTTAGCCTAACGGTGTGGTATGCTGTGTCAAAACCTTTCGACATCATACAGAAATAATAAAAAATCCGCAATTAGCATGCACAATGTATATAATTTAAGTTTCTAATTAACGTCTTCATGTTTTATGGCACTCTCTTTCCCACCTTTGCACTCTTCGATTAACACATGATAAGCATAAAGCCTGCAATGTATTTCCCTTTGGGGAAATGTTTTTTCCCTCCTCTGCCATAAAAAAACAAGATAACGGTGCTGCTTCAGCTGCCTGGCAGCATTCTGGAGATGGTCTATCACGGCAGATTCCCTGGCTGAAAGACAATCTCTCTTTGCACAACTTCCATTTGTTATGAATGCAGGGATTTGGGATTTCTCTGCTCATTAGTCTAATCACGGTGGCCTTTGATGATTGTGTAAGTCTACGAGTTTATGTGATGCTCCACTGTCCAGTCTGAGGTCTGTAATTAACCTAAAGGCTCACACGGGTTTGTGTCCACGATATCGGACACAACAATGTGACACACTGTATCTAGGAGCTTTAGGCCGGTCGAAAAAATGCTTGTTACGTTTCAAGCGAACCCCTGGTGCTTCCAACTGCTGCACGAGTCTGAACTAATGGCCAAATGTGTGGGCCGTTGTCAGTGAACCACCAACCCTTCACTTATCATCTGGCCAATTGCTCAGACGTGTAGTATGTCCAATTTGGACAGTGTCTCCTGGTAGCAATCATTGTGTTGCAATTGGTTAGTACACACGCGCAAAAAAAAAAAAAGAGCTTGTGAGGGAAGGTTAACGCCATGCCTACTCTTGGATTGTGCACAAAGGAGTGTTTGGCCGGTATGGATCTATTAGTGTGAGGCATACTGAAACCTTCGTTTACCATTGACGTGCTATTGTGCGCACAGTTTGCTGGTGACTAATATGACAGTAGAGAGAGAGCAACAGAGCAAGAAGCAGTGGCGCCACTTGGAGCCTCTTGCAATGCAAAGATTTTCCATCAGAAGTTGTTAAGGTGAGTAAAAGCAATGTGCCCGGGGTTGAGGGGTTGTTTGCAGACAAAGATTTGATTCTTAAAGATTTCATGCCCTTGGCGAGTTCTCTCCCACGAGGCGCTGAATCAACTAATTCAACACACGGATAGAGTGTCATTGAATGGACTAAACCGAGCCTTCACCGCCAAAGAGACCAGAGATATAAGACCAATTTTATTGTGTCTCTAGGATTAGTGATCCTATAAAGTTCCCCTGTGCTCAATATGCTGATGCAGAAACTGGATAGATCTCGGCCGGAATTGTGAATCTCTGTAGAGGGGTTGCAAAAACACAAACATAAAACGAGCAAAATTATACTGTATAGCTTCCTTGCCTCGTCTGAATTGCGCCTTTCCCAAGCTCTCTGGGTCTCAGTATCTTCACAATTCCCTTACACGTTTGTTGCTGCGTCCTTGTTGGACGCCTTCAAGGACAGGATAAAAGTCTGCAGACTGGTTAACCTCAGCAGCCCCGCTGGTCCCCAGTGATTAATGGAACAGAATAATGAATTCAGGCTGTGGAATGGAGAAAATCAATCAGCACTCATTCAGTGTGCTTCCCATTTTCTCTCGTCTAAAAGAATGAAGGTATCTGATCGCATTCTGTAAATGTTTTTTACTACTTTTTTCGAGGGGGCTTGGCCCATTTGTGACCCGTTACTGATCCATATCGCCTCATGGTTAAAATGGGAAGTAGAGGCAATATACATAAAGTGTGAGGGCTCTTTGAGGTTTCCTTTACATAGAATAAAACTGCTTATATTAACTCTATAAAATTGAGTTCATCATTTTGACTTTCAAGGTTGTGCTAGTGATGTAGGTATGAGCACTTAAGGTAATTAGGTTGTATCCTCCAAATGGGGTTCATGGCACCTGCCTATAGTGTCAAATAATTGCCTTTATATCATTAGAGTAAATGCAGTGATCTACTTAAATGAAAATATATTAATTGATTGTCCCCTCTCTCGCTTATTGCTCCCATGTCCATACCAGAATACACTGTTTTGATTAAAAAAAAGACTACTATTTCATGCACATTGTCTCTTGCTTTTATGCAATGAAGGCAAGTTATCATTGTTATCATGATTTTTTTTCCCCACTTGCCTGTTGTTTATTTGATTTCCCTGCTATTGTGTTTTATATACTTAATATCAAATGTATCACATCTCTTGCACAAGGTTCCAGCCGCGGCCTCTTTCTTGAGTAACAACCGCGCTGATGTAATCTCATGTACGATGGCGTTCTTCTCCAGACAGACTTACAGACACATGTGAGCGCAAGAGATGTTGTCACCTGCTTCCAGGAACAGATTGACCCGACCTCCTGTCCCATTACTTGTGCCGGTCCTGTCGGGGCAAAACCTATGCAACTGCACCCTGATCGGAGCCGGGTAGGTAGTAGTTTTATTTAATGATACGCACTTTGACAGGTACTGAAGATGATCAAGTGCTGAGTTCTTGCAGGAACTCAATTTATTTAGCAAATAGTGAGTAAAAGAAGACCGCAAGGCTTATATTTGTCTGATTGATCAATGATGAGTCATCACTTTTACTGGAAGGTTCTTTGCATTGGAACCTGTGCTTTGTTGCATAGTTATTTTCTGACAACGGGAACAGAAAGTTACTGTGGACTAGAACATCAAGTAAAAGCATTCAATGTAAAAGCACATCACAGGTCATAGCATGCGCTGTCAAAAGATTTTCTCATTAATTGCTGATTAAAATAAGAGAACGGTGTGGAATTGTAAATAATAAATAGTCCTGTATAGGCATATTTTGCAATAACAAGTATGATTTTGTCAACAGTTTTATTTGTATCCATCCAATCCATAACAAAATCTCCCTTTACCAACAATTCTTTTTGAGTTTTGTGAGTCGTTATTGATCCATTGAGGAAATTTCTCTCCATTTAGAGTTCACTCGCTGTGACACCTCAGCAGAAACATGTCAAACAAGCCTTTGCGCCATGTGAGTTTTACCTCCACACCCTGGGGCTCAATTGAAAAGCCTTCAAACCAACCCTAATTGATGCCATAGCCACAGGCAGGCTTCTGAATTGTAAGCACTTCTGGACAAAAAAAAAGCCCCCCGAGGGTTTAAGTCTGGCTGAAACAATTAGATTGACGTTTCAGACTCTTCACATCACAGAGCTCAGTTGCTTTTACTCTCACAGCAGTCACTGAGAACAGTTGGGACCAGAAGCTATTGAGAAGATGTGTGTATTGTCCAACATTATGACTGGTACCGTATACTCTGCTTTTACAAATATATTTGATATATACAGAACCACAATTCCTTGAGCTCCGTCCCGCCAGCAGACATGTATGAGAGTAGGGACTGCATTCAGAACATTAATATAAGATCATATAATATTAAGATAAACATAAATCTATGTTCATTCCAACCAAGCTACGTTTTTAGAGGTCAAAGACGAAGATGGATTTTCTCATAAGAAAATTTACTCATTCACTTTTTAATGGTGTCTCAACAAAGGTTTAGCCAAGGTCACAACTGAGCTTGCATGTTGTAAACCTTTCCTTGCCCTTGCCAGCGGAATCATCAGGCAAACACAGCTCCTGCAGCATTCAAAATTTCATCAATCTCATTCCTTTCCGTTATTTCAACAAATGGAATTTTAGTCATTCTAAAAGCTAAGGTAAACAGGCATTCAAATTAGTTTTCTTTTTTGTTTTATATTGTAAGGCAGATTTGGCTGACCGGTGTTTGATTTATTACAGCAATTAAATTGACAGATTATATGCTTATGCAGGAGAGGAGCTTCTTAGCCAAATCATCTTTTTGCCATCCATGACTTAAGTCCCACGGTATTTTTTTTTTTACAGGAGTTGATTGAGTATCATGAAGAGGAGAAGAAGGTGGAAATGATTGAAGAAGGGCCGAAAACGTCTTTTCTTGAAGGAGAGTACAATGAGGTGGAGTCTGCAAGTTCTTTCCAGGAAGCCCTCCAGCAATGGAGAGGAGAGAAGACTGATGGATCAGGAGAATCCATGGGCAAGGATGCAATGTGGACACCCATCCGACCAGGTGAACTGCATATACGTGGTTGCATTTACTATAGAAACAGAATTAGTAAGCCTGTTGCAACCGTGGCAACGGCACCCATGAAAATGGCCGCTTTGTCCATCCCGCTTTGTTGATTTTGAAAATGCAATCTCCGTTCTATTCTCGTTCTATTTCTTTGCTTCACACAAATAACTTTCCCCTCTCCTCCATGATGTTGAACCTGAGCTGAGACAACGGCGCAGTATCTAATGACCCCTCTTGTCAAATGTATCATCAGAGAGTTGAGCATAGCAGAGCATAAAATATTAATTAGACGCTGCAAACCCTATTTGGTTTAAAGTCAAAGCTCTGCATTAAAACCGTGCTTGAATTAAGTGACTTCAGAGTATGAATTATACCATTATGTGTCCCTGCCAAATAATGAATTACCAGACCTAATGATTAAATGTATATGTACAGAGGTACTTCATATTTTGTACCACTTATGCCTGTGCTTCCTTCTCTTCTCGGCTCCTCCTCTCACTCCGCTCTCCTCCATCTCTTCCTTTTTCACCGACTCCCGAGCTTCTCTTCTCCATCTCCCCATGTCTCGGCTGTGATCTGTTAGGGCCCCATAGAAAGTGCTTACCGCTGCAGTAGGAGGCTAATCCATGGCTGTTGCATATTGAGATAATGAGAGAGTGTTGGGGGCGGCCTACTCCCCACCACAGCACTAACCCCGTGCTGTGTGTGCATGTGTGTACAAGGTCCACTGGGTCAGGCAATTTTTATGGCTTTTCCACACATACTGTGTTTCTATGTGTGTGTGTGTGTGTGTGCATGTGCCACGTTGTCAGCTTGTCCAGGTTTATCTGTGTGCGTGCGTGTGTGTGTGTGTGTGTTATTAGTCCTATTATTCAAGGTTCTGTGTGTATGTGTGTAGATGTTTGTGCTTTTCATCAGGCCTCCTATTTTCTCTGCTTTACTGCTTGGACAGACTCTGCTCCTCTCTGCCTTCACTCTGCGCTGCAAATTACTGCTCGCCCCTCCAGCCCTAATTATTTCTGTCAGGCCAATGGCACCTAGGCCCAATTTAAAGGCGCCACTGTGGACTGCCAGAGTGTCTGGAGCACAATCATACATTTCTCTTTCTTACCTCTATCTTTCCTTTTCTGTCATGTACGTCCGCTGTGCTTTCGTATCTTGTGCTTTTTTTCCACTATTCCCAGGGGGCTCTCTCTTGTCTGTTTGTGTTTCGGCACTCTTGGTGTGGTGACAAGGTGTTTTCTCACTTCATGAGGGGAGGTGTTTTGAGAAAGGTGTTGAGATGCTGGCAAAGGATGTTTTCCCGTTCCTATTTCTACCTCTGTCTGGCTCCTTCTTTCTGTTAAGCTGTATTTTCTTCCTGCCTCTATTAACTGCGTTTCTGTGCCTTCTCCCCTTCCCCATATTTCTCCAGTATCCGTGGCAGTTATGGCGACCCAGGCTGACTTCTCTCCAGACGGACGAGCTTTAGGACGAGGAAGAGGAGGGGGAGAGGAGAAGGCTCCTGTCGGGGTGGAGTTCACAGAGAACAGCCTTACCTACATGGACAGATTGCTTCTCAAGAAGCTGCGCAGGTACACAGACGGAGGGAAGAAGGTGCAGCATGCACCACACATGCATATTCTATAGCGGGGTTCAGGCAGCCCGCCCCGTGAGCGGCTGTTCCATTAGTCATTATACCTGACAACGTAACTTTTTTTTGTACAGAATAATTATTTGCGTTATAAAAAGGAGGTAACTCACAGTTTGTGTGCCTTTTAATGTAAAGACTAAGTGGCTAAGTAACGTTCAACGCCATGTCTGGATGTGTTGTCATACATTTTACAATCTTTTTTTTTGTGACACAACTAATCAAAACTAAGAGCCTTGAATATTTTTTATTATTTATTATTATTATCATATTATACGTGAATCATTTTACAAACCCTGGGTAACAAACACCAGCTATTGTTCAAACTGAGGTTTAAAGGGTAATAATCGTAATGTTATCATCATCAACCAGACGGTGAGGGGAATATTACGATGTCGAGTTTAGACTCTGATGTAACAATACTTTTTACTGTACACATACAGTATCTTTCCAAGAAGCTTTGCTGGATTTTTTTTCAATTTAACTTTCTTTTCTATATCTCAGATCATGGTCATTTCTGTCTATGTGCCATCACAGTACACAGGTTCATACAGAGTTGACTTTGTGAAAGCTGGATGAGGACATTAATGTAACAACATGCACACACAGCTTTCACAAGCTCTTCCTCTCACTTCACACAAATCTACATAGATAGATTCACATTTAACATCACACACACACACCATCTCTTGCCACCACACATCTCCTTTCCTGGCGCTCTGTAGTCAGCCTACATAAGCCACTCGTGTACAACGCAGTTTCTCAGCACTTACAGTGCCGTAGGAGCCCGAGGGCCGGGCTTCAGCCGGTCCCATTATTACAGCCCTTTATTTAAGCGGCTCCTTTTGGGCTGAGTTGCCCACTGGAGAGCGGGCCAGAGGAGGGGAGAGCAGAGTGCAGTTTTTGGCCTGGTGACTGCCTGAGCTGGAATACTCTAAGTCCCCTGCTGTAGCAGCCTTTAACTGTGAAATAGACTAGAGAGCCAATCTAGAGTGCAATAAGCCTGCAGCGGTGATGGTGGCAGAGCTTAATGGAGAGACAGAGAGACTCGCTGTCTGGCAGAAAGAAGTGGGAGGCTGAATTTTAACAAGACTCAATAAAAATGCGGAGGCGGAGGGGGGGGTGGAGGGGGGGGTGCAGGGGGGGCTGGGGAGTATGGAGGAGGAAGGATTTTTTCCAAACCACTCGAAGAATTTGCTCAAAGTGCTCAGAGAGTCTATCACCTGGTTGGCTCTTTGGGTGGCCTGAATCTCCCAGTGACCAGGGGGGAAGCCATGTGGTTTCCCTGAGCAGGCGCTGCAGGTTTCTATCTGCGATCAAGGAACTAAACCCTGAAATAAAAGTTCATCTACAAGGCATACCTTTTTTAATTTGGGCTTATAAATATACTTTTTTAATGTAAAAAAAGTCATCATAGAGGCACTCTACTAGGCGGTGACCTATATACCTGCACAGAATACAAACAACTCAGCAACTCAGCATAGAGCTATGATTGGTTTATCATACTCCAATTAGGTCGGGATGTTTTAAGCGCCAAGCAGTTTATTAGTTTAAAAACAGAGAAAATCCTTAAACTTAAGCTTTATTAGAGAGGACACCAAACAATAGTATTTACATTAGTCTAAGGGATATTTCTTCCTTTTTCCGTATCACAAATAAAATTGACTATGGACGTCTTATACATGACAGCATGTGTCTCACCCAAACTCATCTCACTCTTCCTTACAGCGCACAGGCTTATTTTGTAGGGATTTCAATCCTGACTCAAGAACACATCACCGGGGTAATGTTTTTAATTCTGGATACATAAACCTCACTGAATTACTTGAAGGTCAATGTATCAAACATGCCTTTTCATTGGGGGGGTAAAAGTGCAAGACCTAAGAACCCAAAAGAGCAGACGTGCTTCCTCTCTTGGGTTTGGGGGAAATCGTGAATGTAAACAGCCTCAGGCTAGTGGAGCTACTGTATGTGAGGGGAAAAGTAGATGGGTGCATCGTCTAATGGGATGTGAGCGACCGGGTGAAATATAACCCATAATTCATTAAAAAGACATGAAATCGCCAAGTTTGGAGATACAGACTAAGTCAGAGGAAAAGATATAAAAGTCTCACCTTATGCAGAGCCAAGCCTCTTCCACTGGCATTGCACTTTAATAGACCAGGGAGGTGGGGGAATACAGAGAGGCTACGTGAAGGCCTTTTTACGAGGGGACACGGCAGAATGATGAAGAGAACATTCATGTCCATCTATCCATTTCACGATCCAGGTTTCAGGATAAAGAAGTTGAAAAAAAGAGTGCAGAGTGAAGAATGAAAAGTGTAAAATAAGAAAATTGTTGCTCAACCAATGACTTTATGCCTGGGATCTGTCCCACAGCGTACAGGGTTCATGTTTTATTTTTCTTCATCCAGTATTCATTCATTGATTCATATGTGATTTTTTTTTTTTTTTGTTTTGTTTCTAGAACACCGGTGGAAAGTGAGCGTCCATTGTTGGCCTTAGGTGCAGATTTAAAATTACTGCCTGAAGCAAACACTAGTGAGGAGACTGAACGCGGCCTAACAGGTGATACACACACACACACCGACGTGCACACACCAACTTTCTGATATACATACACAAACAGGCTGTTAGACCAAACAAAGAATCAGCCACGGACTGATTAGTTCGACGGTTGACATGCACAATAGCAAAAAGTAAAAAAACTCTGCCTCTCAGCGGGTCAGACGTATCGGTGGCTGCCCATCCATCCGTGGCGGTGTGATGGGTAATCACTGGCTGTGATTGTGTGTGCAGAGGGCCGTTAGAGGCGGCTCGTGCCTGACAGGTTGCACTGGGCCTGGGAAAGGGATGGGGCAGAGGGGGCGGGTTGTCCGCAGTCTGGAGCTCATCAGTCAGGGGATGGTGCCTGCTCTCTGGCCCCCAGCCGGGGCTGTCAGGAGACGGGCGGACCGCGGTTATCTCTCCCCTTCAAAACCTGTGGACCCCGGGGCGATCCACTGCCTCTCATCACATCAATCAAGATTCACTTCAACGCCAACCTTGTTAGGATCCACACAGCTGTCCATGGCAAATAGTTTTTAGTGTTTAAGTGGTAATTCTTCTTAAAAGGTTGGAGGTTAAAATGGTTTCCTGTGCTCCCGATAGACAAGGCAGCCACCCAGATTTGACACCGCAAAGCTTAGAGTTTTAGGGTGAATAGGGAGGGAGTTCTATTTGTATGTCTTTGCAACCGTCCATCCCATTAACTTCATACTTGGTGTATTGCTTAAGACCCAAAGTAGTGCAGTGTGGAGAATGTGTAGTATTTTGAGAGGAGCCCCCTACCATCCGTTGCACCGCAGGACAGCGTGCTGGGGGCAGCTGGGGCTCTGTTCATCGTTACCGTACTGTTCCGCGTCCAAGCGGCATTCTGGGTAGAGCTTGCTGCCTGTTGCTTTTTACATTATTAACAGTTACACTGTTGCTGACTGGCTACAGCTGTCACGCTGCCAACTTTGGTTTGAGCCCCCCCCCCCCCCCCCCCACCTCACACAAGGACACGCATGCAGGATCATGAGGGGATGCTTCTGTGTCATGTAACGTTGTTTGGATGAGCGATTCTCGAGAAAGCTGCAAAGAGCATTACAGGAGGCCAAGCGGTCAACTCGTTCCCAGCAGGCACCTTTTGAACGGGCACTGCACTGGTGTTATGAATTAACAATGTCTCTGTGCTCAATCGAATGAATCAGAGATGCATTTTAAAAAGAAACACTACACAAGCGTTGAAACAGCTCCTGTATTACAACTTTTTCAGATAGGCTGCTTTGTACTTTTCTTGCGCTTCTTCACATCTTTTGAGAAAGCAAAGAAAATGCTTCTCAAATAAGGGTTTCAACCTTCATCACTTACCCAGTTTTTTTAGTTGCAAAATTCTTATGAACACCAAATTAACCCTGAAGGTTCCCAATTTGTTGTGTACACTTTTTGTCACAGGCCACGTAGGGTTGTATCAAAAGTTTTCTTTAAATCTTCCTTCAGCAGAGTTTTCCTTCTAGCAACATTTTAAACAAACTTCCTCACACAAACCCATGAAGAGCTGGGCATCGTTTCATCCCAAAGGCGACACCGATCGATTGCTTTCTTGGCTACTAGTGATGCTAACGGCATCATGACTATCTTGTGTCCCTCATACAACGATTGCCGCTGTGACGCCGATCCACAGTGGACTGTGCTGTCGTCATGCATTTCATGTCTATGCCTCGGTTCAATAATTCATTTACCATCGTTTCAGCAACATGCAGATGTGAGGAAGACATCAGGGCAGGACTGTGGAGTGGCTGATAAACCATTCCTTCCACCTGCTTCAAACTTTTACCAACGCATGCCGAGTTTCTCCTGCTTTCTCTCTTTGAAAGGGAAAGAGCGGGCGACGTGTTTGTCGATGAATTAATAAAGGCGGTTTTCCGGCATCATGTGGGACATTGCCCTTGTTTTAGAATCTCATTTTCCCGTGCTGACAGACCCATGTGGAGAGGTCATGGAAGGATTGTTAGCACGATGGAGAGATTTTTAATGGAAGAAGAAATATCTTCTTTCCTTTTCAAGGTAACGCTATGATGCGAATTCCAAAAAGAGCAATATACCAGTGTTTTTATGTTGTTTTCTGTACGTTTCCAGTTGTACAAATGGACTACAACTGAATACCGCTGTGCATCCTTGTGTTGCATAGTGATAATAAATTATCCTTGAAGTTGCTCCATATACACTGCTTATTAAACAACCGCATGGGGTGAAATTATCTATAGATATTTGTTCTATATCGGTACATGCACACAGATTGTCACGGTTGTGTAACTATAAGGGACACTGCTGTTCATGGCCGGCTGTGTCTGCAACATCTTTCAAATGAAACAAATGATGAATGAATACTGACCAGAGTGTGCAGCTGCGACCCCGACCTCTGATTCCTAGAGGAGGAGGAGGATGTAGGGGAAGAATTTGTCAATAGAGGTATCAAGGGTCCAACCTTCTTCACAGGTAGAAGAGAGATGAGATGTAGGAAACGTGTCTTCCTTTAAATGGGGTTACAATTGTTTGACTTAGTTTAACTTGCGTAAACCTTTAACAGCTCTGAAATGTTTAATTCAGATTGACAGTGGAGTTACTAAAGGTGATTTTAACCTTTAGTGCAGCTGAAGCATAATAAATCTTCATAGATCAGTTGGCTGGACGGCGAGATCTGACAGCTGACCAAAAGGTCAAACAGAATGCTAAGGGGTCACATTTGGCCTTTGATTGATGCATAGAACCGGTATGCATGTTTAATATTTCTCATGTCAATGCAACGTGACAAAGACTGCTACTCTGGGTTCGTAACGTTGAAGCACATTTCCACCCTCTCGCCCTGATGTTCTGCCTTGATTTTTGTGTTGTGCATTTACAGCTCGGGAGAAGGATCTACGCCACTACTGTGCATCACTGTTTGAAGTCCCCGTCAACACGGGAGCGACTGAGCCTCAGACTACCACACCTGAATCATGCCTTGCCATAGAAGTCATGAATGAGGTGAGAATGACTGAAGCATTTTATTTTAACAAACACTCAATTAATTAATCAGGACAGACAGGGAAGCAGACACACACCTGCACACTGTGATTAACAAACTCAAGTATGTCACTTCTTTTCTCTTTTCTCCTGGACTCATTCGTGTGCGACAACGTGACAACACTGTTTTCATATGTTTTCCACAGCGAGGCGAAGACGCAAAGCGGGTTTTAGCTGCTGAAGGGACGACGGACAACGACAGAAAGTGAGCCAAGTCTCAAAAATGGAAATCGTTCAAATGATCTCAATTCTGTTTAATCTTTCACAAAATGACCAATATATTTTATCATAACAATACCCCATGAAGTTTTTGGAGGTCATGGACTCTCTCACGAAGCTGTTTCCTCTTCTTGTCCACACAGCGTTCCCTCGGTCCGGCCGTTCTTCATTAAGGCAGCGCCGGTGCCCCAAACAGCTTTAACCACTCGGCCCTCTAGAGTCAGCTGCTTCTCTCCCACTCCAGCACAGTGCAAAGGCCCACGAGCCAACGCAGCGCTCGAGCCCCATTTATCTAAGCCTCACACTCTACCAGCAGAACAATCCGTGACGGGCGAGCTCTGTGGATTGTCTTTAACACACGCAGGTCAGTTGAAAAAGATGATTTGATCATGTGTATCGAATATATGGAAAACATTTGATTTGTTTAGTGGTAAAACAGTATTGTGCATTTAAGGCTTGTAGCAAAGTATTAGTCAAGGACTAATTTACTCATCCATATTGCCGTAAAAACCCTGTGTGTGTGTCTGTTTTTTGTTACTGCAAAAAAATAATGGGACCACATGCCTGCAAATCAACTAATATTTATACTACTGTTTGTCTTTCCTGTTTTTCACAGCACTGTCCTCTAAAAGTAAGCTGTCAGCACGTCTCACTCCTCAGACTCCAAGGACTTCAAAGACATCAATCAAGACGTCAAACTCAATGTCACAAAAGCCAAATTGCCCAACAAATGTCCATAAATCAAACCCAGAACATGGATCAACACAACATTTCTCCTCTCCCTTATTAGTTTATTCTCAATGTGAGATTCCTACATTTTCACTCTGCCCTGACTCATTGTCTCCTATGGCTAGTACGAGACCTACAATCCAAGAAGACCATGTGTCTCCTTCTCCATCCATATCCCTTGGGTCCTCATTCACAGTCTCACCATCAAGCTCTACTAAGTTAAGCTCATTGCCCCAAGTGTACCAATCAACCCCATTACAAAGCAGCTCTGACCCACCGCTTTTACTACAACCACCCCAACCCCCCCAGTTATCACCAGAACCAATCTCATGGAAGCTCCCTCAATTGCTCCCAAACAATCTGGAGTCCCCAAGGCAATCCAGACACTGCCGCCGACCCGCAGAGTCCGTGCTGTCGTACGAGCCGCTCCGGCTGCCTCCGTCACCAGCGTCCTCCAGTCCAAACACACGACCGAAATCAATGGAACCAAGTCCACCAGAGAAAAACCAATCCAGTTCATTTAAAAGAAAGGCCCTAGTTTCAGGTCATGGGTCAACTCCGAAAAGTCAGGATCCTTTAGTTTGCGTGTCCTCTGTCCCCATCGCCGGTGGTGAGCCAGGATTCATTCTGGAAACGCAGAGTATCCCATCACTTCCATCGCAGTTTTTGGACGTTATCAAGAATTTGCCATTACCTGTGAAAATAGACGAGGAACGCGAACCATCCGTAGGTAAGTGAATTGTAATACAGACTCTCTTTGTACGTTTGACTTTGCGCTGATTGTCTGGAGATGGTGACGAGAATCAAACACACCATCTTTACTTTTTTTTTTTTTTTCATAAACTGGCTGCCAATTCATTCTTTTTTTCACTTACCTTTCAGAATAATATATTCGGGTAAAATATGGGCTTGGGGACTGTAAAATGTCCCCATTCCTGCCATAATTTACCTCCTTTGGTCGCTCAGTCGCCATCCACACCCTCTCTGTTTCTATTCATTATTCATCTTTGTGTTTTCCTTCATCTTTTGAATCCTTTTTACCCTTCACTGCTTTTTAGATCTTTGACCAGTCGACAAAGTCTGCTCTGTAAGATCGTTACGGCTTGATGTATGAGCGGCTATTTCAAGGACATGTATATCACATTTAAGTTGTTCATTAAATGTTAGAGATTAACTGTTTCTTCAGTGATTCAAAGTGTGAAACATTAGTAACGTGGAACTTGTAAAATCACGTTGTTTGCGCTAAACGGACATTTCTTTAGCTATACAGTGTACAGATTTCATTTAAATCCGAAAAACCTGCCTGTATCTTTCATTTAGACAGTGGAGATGACATTTCCACTGATAGCCTGAGTGGGGCTCCACATGAGGACGACTCCTCAGACGAAGAAGCACAAATACATGGACGTTTAGCAAGACAGGGACCCAGCGACGAGCACGCCATAACTCATTCAGAAGATCCCTTTGTTCCTGCAGATTTGCCAACCCGTGAGAAACTGTCAACACCATCCATGGTAACATGTTTCCATATTCCCACATGCTCTCTCCTCTTCTTGGAAGAAGAACCTTGTGCAGGATTGCTGTAATCTAACTATTTCCTTAGGAGCACAAGGAATTACTTAACGTACAAGGCCCAAATGTAAGTACGTACATTTGCCAAAATGACAAATAAGGCATCGATATATACAAAAAATATTTCAATTGGGAGAAGTCTTACTGATATAAGCTTATAATCCATTGCTTAGTCCGTTTGAAGCCAAACGTACATATCTAAACTGCCGTGTAGGCTGATTGTATCCCAATCTGTTAAAGTATGTTAAATGATAAAATGCATGAAAAAGCTGTAAAAGAGAACTACTCCATTGCACTGGACATTATCAACGTAGCATTAGAAGACTTTTATGTAGAGTGTGTTATTGTAGCTGACCTGGTCCATCAACTAACATTCATAGCCCACTAATGAATTTACATTATTCATCTCCAGCTCAGAAACACCTGAGGCAGTGGTGTTAAAGGTGCACAGCATTTGTGGGAAGAAAGCGAATGGCCAAGAGAAAGAAACTGGGTGGTTAAAAAAGACACTGCTCGAATGGTCCTAAACGACCTATCAGCCACTTAATGGTATGAATCCTTTATACTGTGACAAGGGAATGAAAAGAATATGGGGGCCTGGTGCTTTATTAAGAAGATGGGGCAAAATTAGGTTCATGATTGTAAAAATAGTGGTTATCTGTGGCCTCTGGACATGAATCAAACTGCTCCTAAAAGGGTTTGATAGTATTTCTTTTCCAGCTTTCTCTCTCGACTTGATCTCTTCTCCTCTTTTTATCATTCATGTGTTTTCATGAACTTTTCTCTTCCCTTAGTCCATTTGTTTTGTTTATATCTATTCTCTGTTTCCCTGCCTTTCCCCATTTTGTTTTACCTTCATGCTATTGTTCATGCAGCGCGTTTGTTATGAGGAGTCATTGGTCTGCACAAGCACAACTCCATTGTTTTCTTTCTCATTGTGTTTGGTCTCTTGCCATTTCATTGCGGTGCCTTCCTATTTTCTCAGCAATACTATTCCCACATGCATTACTTTCTATTTTCTCCCAGCCAACCATGGCTAGCATGCTAATGCATCAGATCTAATCTTAACCAAACAGAGCGTCCTTATTTTAACCCTGGCTCACAGGAGGACAGTCGCACAGCTAACCCAACACCCGGTTATGAGATGCTCTCAGCAGCTCCAGCGGTTAATTAAAAATCAATCCATCAAGAGGCAGAAGAGGAAGCAAGGAGAGGGGGGAGTAATCTCCAGTGAAAGACGCCATTTCATTCATATGAGTCCACATAGTAGAAAATGGAAAAGCAGAAATTCTAACACTGTCGTAATAAACGTTAAATGGATATTGAATTTCAGTTTGTTCTTTTGAGCTGATAGTTTTTTTCCCCAGTTCCATTTCTCTCCTAAAACAATCAGACTTCTTCCCCAGAACACTCTTCACTCTAGTGCCTCCTGTCCCCTCCTCAGCTCCCTTCATAATCACATCCTCTGTGCGTCACCTCTCCACTGCGTCCTCACACCAGCCGTCTTGTTGCCTTACTCCTTACATTTTTTCCCTTTTACACCACTTACGCTTCCCCCTTCCCGCCACCTTTGTCCTCTCTTTTTTTTCACATCCTCAGCTGGTGCGCGACCGAAATGCGGGGCCTGCATGGGAGGAGTTCTGGGATCCGGGCGGGCTTCCTCCTCCGGGTTTGGACATGCATTGTGGTTGCTGTGACCCGCTGCTCACAGGCCAGAGCTCAGCACACAATGCAGAGGCAACAGGTGGGTTAAAGAAGAAGAAGGAGGGATGTGCACGGTCTCCTTTTTTCTTTCTTTTAACCGCCTCGTGATTTCCTATAAACCTCATGAGAAAAAGCTCTCGCTGTTGTTGCGTTCAATAGATTAGATAGTGAAGATTACCTCTGTGTCCAACTTTTGCTTGGAGATACTTTCCAATCTGCGAGCGCTATTCATATGACAAAGGCCTCATAATAGGATTTAGAACAAATACGTAAAAACGAAAATGTTACAAGAGAGATGAAAATGAGTTTTAAACCCAGGAGAGCACTGGCTGCTCGGTGGAAAACGAGAGATGGGGGACAACATCGATAATTCACTGTTGGTCGGTCCGAGGGGAGCTTTCCTGAGAGGCCTGTTCTGCTTTGTGCGTGAATGTGTGTGTGGCTTTGCCTGCTCGTGCCTTCGCTTCTCTTTACATTTTGTGCCTTCATTTTATCAAACTGTAGGAAAGCACTTTAACCAAATTGGGTGCCCACCTGTTCTAACTCTTAACTTCTCAAAGATATCGGAGCTGATGTGATGGAGACGAACGCAGGACTTTTTGCTGCTTTTTGTGTCCAGTGTTTACGTAGCAAAACTAACGTACTTAAGCAACGTCGTATTGCTACATAAACTCTGCTTGCACTGTTGGTTTCTAATGATGTTTTATTCATTCTAACAAGAATGCCTTTTTCAACTCAAACCACGGTAGTTTCTAAGGAAGTAGTTTGGTATTTAAGTAAACCAAAAAAAACGACCAATGATAAATTCGAAATCCGGGCGGAATGATCTTGCAGCCTGTTTGGTCAACGGTGGTACTTCACATGTTATCTTGGGCTAGTATGTGGTGGTCCTCGGTTCAAATCCGATCCTGGATTCATTTTTTTTTTTGTTACGAACTTTTATCCGTCCGTTAGGCAGCCCCCCCCCGACACGCAAGGGGAGGCAAAGGCCCGTTCATCGCTGCTTGCAGCTTTAATTTAAATTCAGCTTTAACCATGTAATGTTTTTTTTTTAACTGTAACGATTTGTAAAGCGGGCACGTCTATAAGGTGCTCCGGCTGTCTGACAAGTCTGATGGAAGTCCAGCCTTCACCTCAAAACTGCATTGACGTTAAAATAATAATCGGATTGATTCAGGAGCTTTAATTGATCTTTTTTGTCATTACACTTTCAACTCTTGTCCGATGCTGTTAAATACATGCATTTCAAACCGGGTCCGCTGTGTCCATTCAGCTGGGCTTTCCGCTTTGAAGAGGCACAGAAATGAATACTTCAACCTTTTTCTGCTCATCGGGTCCTAAAGTCCATCTTTTCACTGCTTCATTGTCAAGCTCGTGTCAAATGGACGCGGTTGACAGTCAGAGACTCCCACAAGCCCCCCGCCGACCCCCCCCCCCCCCCCCCCCACCCCCCTCTCCTCGGGCCATGCAGCCAGCCGCTCGTCAAACCCAGCACTGCCTCTGCCACCATCGTTAAATCTCCAAAGTTAATGAGAGAGAAAGGTTAGAGAGGAGGAATATCACCTTGACAACGCTGCTCACTCATTCATGTCCCTCCATCCTCCATCTGTCACCTCTATTTTTCCTGGCACCGCTGAGATCCAACAGGTTTTATATGTCTCCTGCTCTACCCTTCCACCTCTCTCTCCTTTTTGCTCCCCGCTCAGTGAGAAAATGTGGTTGTTAGGGTGCAGTTTCTGTCTTGTGTGCATCCAAAGAGAGGTGGACGGACGGAGAAAATGAAAGAAAGAGCGAAAGGCAGGAAGTATATGTGCGGCTGTATGGGGATTTTAACAGTAAAACGGACTGACATAATTCCAGTAGTATCTTTTGTTTTAGATTAAAAGCTGTTTGTCTCTCTCCTCTTCTCTTTTTCTCTTTTTTTTTGTCGCTAATTGAGAGTAGTTAGTAGATTCTCCATCCAGTCAATAGTATTAATTGATTAGCTAACCACTGGAGAGAAAGAAGAAAACAGCAGTAATTGCATTGCAGCCGTCAGGATTGGCTGAACACGCTTGTTAAGCAGCATCACTTTGGTACATATGCTGATGCTGCTGAATGGACAAATGGATTATCGTATCGCATGTAATTTACTAAATTTGCATGAATTCAATTAGTATTAATAGGCCCATAATTGGCTCCAACCACGATGACGTGTTACTCTCATGAGAGTGGATGAGTTGGGATTTTCTCTTTAAATTCTGACTTTCTGACTTTTTCCACATCGAGTGAACGACTTCAAAAAGAGGCACTGAATGTGATGCACACTGTATGAGTGATATGTTGAAATGATTTCGACAATTTGTTACCATGACCTAGTTTTTTACTGTACAAATTGAAAACATCCATGAAAATGAATAACTGCATCCTGTAATTCACAAAGCAGCTTTATATTTGGTGTGTTATTGATGCACAGGCATAGACCAAAAGTCATTCCATGCATTGGATCGACACAAAGAATCATGTGACATAGCAAAGCTAATGAATATATATATATATATATGTATTTTTTTTTTCATAGCATGTAAAGGGCAATAAAAGAGTGTGAAAAGGAATTAAGACATTGGGATGCTTTTAAAAAAGCATCAGCGCCAACAATTTGGTAAAATAAAACTACTAGATACTGCATAAATATGGACATTCTTTTATATATTTATATATATATATATATATATATATATATATATATATATATATATATATATATATATATATATATATATATAGTATTTCTTTACAGATCTGAATGTTCTCCCTGTCTCAGTTTTTCCTCTCCGTCCTTTAGAGTCAGAGGCCTTTGGGCCAAGCAGCGGTCTTAGTGCCTACACCGAGGAACACGCGGCCAATAGAACGAGGGGAAATAACCGCATGCCGCCAACTACAATTCAAATCCCCTCAACCAGACCCACCAGTAGAGGAGAAATGTCCCCGACCGGTAAGTGTATGTGTGTGTGTGTGTGTGAACACGAATCAACTTACTTAAACATTTACTTTTACATAAGCAACACAGAGTGTGCAGGTTTCTTTAAGCAATTATACTGCATCACTCTCAAACATATGCGCACATCATACACACACACCTGCAGGTTTCCCTCTGCATCAATCTGTTTGTACTGATGCGCGCACACACACACACTTTCTTTCACGACTTTCTGTTTTGTGCAGTGATATATTTAATATTCTCCCCTCTTCACTTCACTGGCCCTGCTGTCTTTAGTTGTCCATACAAATCCAGCAAAGCGTTTTAAACGCGTTGTAATTGTTCAGTTTCATTCCTCTCCTTCGCTCAATTCTTTCTTGTTTTTCTACATCCAAAGCTATTTTTCCTCACGGTTGCCCCGGGTAGCACTGCTCAGGCTGTTAGCCCCGTTAGCTTGCAATGACGCAATGTTGGGAGCAGCATGGAGTAAATATCTCAATCACAAATATATGTAATACTTCTAAAAGAGGTCCACACCTCACAAAGCTCCCGAGATCCAAAACGGCTTCAAAAGGACTCCTTGTTGCTGAAAATGTTTTCAGTATTTTTCATACCACAGGGGAACCTTAGCACAGATGTTTCGGCAAGTTGCCTCACTCAGTGTGCCTCATGCTGTGTTGTAAGTGCACCGCTCCACTGTGCTGTCTGACAGCACGCTGAAGACGGCCTCTTCCTGAAACATCTGTGCTTTGGCTTCAATGTGCAATTCATTATTGTCTTGAAACAACGTTTGTTCCTTTTCTGTTAATTGTTTTTTTTCCTTTTTCCTTGTCTAGATGTTGAGCTAGATGTGTGTTGCATAGAACCCAGTTCACAACATTAAGTAAAGAGAGAAATCACACAGGAAGGCTTGAAACCTGACCTTCCTAAAGGACTTCAGAAGGAGGCCGTCTGCATAGATCAGATTTGACTCTCGCTCTCGGTTTGAATCAGGCACAGAGATTTTTCATGAAAGCTCTATCTAGACGTCGCCATGCTTTGAAATGAAAGTAAATGTTTGTACGTAGATGTGTGATTGCGTGTGCGTTCACTGGACTTGTACCTCACGCATGATCCCTCCCATTCCGCTTAGTTTGACAGTGCAGGTGCTTATGAGGCACTAAGTGGAGGTTCTGTGCCAATTTGAAAGGCAGACAATCGCTGGGAGACAAAGGGGTGAGGTGGGGGTGGAGGGGGTAAGGAGACAATGGAAGATTGAAAGAATGAAACTGGTTAGACAGCACGCGGCATGAGGAATCAGTGTGCCGCACACACGCACAGGCACACCCACACCATCATTGCTTCTCTGTGGGGGCCTCCACGTAATTTACAGTGAGCAGGTGGGGATGGATGTTCAATCTGATTCAATTTGATGTGGCTCGCAGTGGAGTGGTATAAGACACCACTCATTCCTCTGGCGGTGGTGATAGTTTCTCTGTTCCCCCCCCCCATCTCTTCCACCACCCTGTGATCCTTTATTTTCCCCTGTTTTCCTCTACATCTCCTCTTATCTCCTTCTTGCACCCACCCGTACATTCATACTTACTATAATACTACCCGTCTGTGCGTTGAATAATGTATCCCGTCTTTCTCATTACGGGTCAGCGTCCAGCCCGTTTGGCAAGTCTACACCAAATCATTATCACGGTCCAAAGACAAACCTTTTCTCCGGTCTCTCCTCGCCCCGTGTGTCGCCCGGTCTCGCGCTGCCTTCAGAATCGGGTCCGAGGATCCGTCCGGTGTCCCGGGCAGCCCAGGAGATCATGGAGGTCTGCGGCGTGGACCCCTCGGGCTGCGAGGACCCTGACCTGGAGCCGGACGCGACTGCACACGCACTCCACGTTCTGGAGCAGGAACTCCGACTCATGGCCGAGGGTACGGGCAAAATGTAACAAAGTACGGCTGTATCGGTGAAAATGGAGTTACCCTTCCTCATTATCTACCTCAGACACATGGAAGCAGGCTTCACTACTTGGTACGGGAGACTGTGCAGGTCGAGATCCACATGGGAAGGATCGGTCCACGCGGTGGGTAACATCCACACGCAAACCACATCCACTGCCACCCACCCAATTCATCATGGAGAGCGAACTCCTGTGCATGGGCTCGGTTTTTGAGTTGGTGAAGGACGTGGATGTTGCTTGCATTGTAGTTTTGTCGCTGCCGTTGTAAGTGTGAATTACTATCGGTCATGTTTATAGGAACAAATGTTTAAAACAGACAAATATCACTTTTTATTAGATTTCTGCTGAGTTCACAAAAATGGAGCCCTCGCGAGGTAATGTTTGTTCTGTTACTGAACCAGAGAAAGTTAATATATTGAGTTTCTTCCGATAGGAGCCGTTAAAATGTTCATTCTATTTTTATATCCTTAAAAGGAGAATGTGTCTTTTTGCTCTCGGAGAATCTGAGTGTGTCCTCATGACTTCCTGTTTTTCCGACTGTTTGTCCGTCTCCTTTTCACCCTGATCGCCATGTAATCCATTGCTCTCGCTCCCCCTACACTTCCTGACACTTCTCTACCGTGCCAACCGCCGCGATGGGGGGTAATCCTTCTCTTTCTGTGCTCCGCCAATCCCTCTTTCTGTCGGATATGTGGAGTGTGTAATGGATCGTTAGCCAGCAGAACGACTTTAGCTCTGACAGCATGTTGGCTATTGGGCCTTAATGTTCTGCTTAATGTGTGTGTGTGTGTGTGTGTGTGTGTGTGAGACAGAGAGAGCGACAGCGCATTAATGTATTTTTCTCCTATTCCCAAAACCTTGTGTGTGGGTGTCTGCATGTTTTTATTGTGCGTGTGTATGTGTGAGTAGTGGGCATAATCTGCGCTAGAGGCCCTGCGCTGAGCAGAGCACTGTGAATATCACATTGAGACGTGTAATAACCGGATTAAGACATACTACACAGAGGGCTCCCGAAGCCGCTCCTGACATCCTTCAAAACATGCACACGCGCTCACACGCGGCAATATATATATTTATTCTGGAAGAAACATTTGGGATCAAACCATTACAATATCGGTTTTAAATGTCACATTATTTCACAGCTATGGAACAAAGTCAAAAGTTGTACATTTCGATCTTTTTTTTCACTTTCAGTTTGTGCAGTAAGGTGGCAAAATGTTTAACTCAAAAACTGCCTCCTGCATGTGGATTAACTGAGGCATCCAAGAGCCGTGATTGAAAGATCGCCTCTCAGTCACCAGGTACTCAGAGGCGTTATCGCTCTAAAAGATGGCCACCCTTCTAGATTACATTGAACGCGTAGTGCATTTGCATTGCAGAGTAGAGCCGTGATGGACGGGTGCTACTGTAGCGTGCTCTCTGCTGCTCACCATCATGTACTTTTATCTGGAAAACGTGATGGGTTAATGGTTTATCCTTTTACAAAACCTATAAAACAGACATTTATTTTTGTGACATTTCCAGTAATGGGACTCTCATCACACAAGGGAATATTGTGTGCAGGCTGCGTGCATTCATTGATGTGCGAGTGTGCGCTTTGACCGGCTGTGTGTCCGCCTCGCATCCAGCCAGCACTTCATCATCTGTCTCGGATTCAACTGCCTGCAGCTGTCTGGCTTTAGCGTCGCCTCGCTCTGTTGGCCAACCTTTGATCACTAAGTACTTGAACAGCAGAATCACGTTCACGTTTGGGAAATGGATCTTTTCTTATTAAATCTTAGCAGGTACGGCGTTTGCATGCATGTGCATATTTACAATCACTGAAAGTTATCATACAAATAGTCAGTTGTGGACTTCATCAAAGATCCAGCTGTCAACCGGCTCATGAAAGCAAAGCAAAGGAAACTGTTTCTGATGCTTCACAAGAGATACTGAATAATAATGAAAACCAACCAAGTAGGCAACAAATCTTGCTTTCTGTTTTTAGTTGAACAGTTCTTATGGAGACTGTTATGATTTGAACAGATATGAGACATTTAGCAAAAAACAATACGACCCTGTGATGATCACTGCAGAGGACACACAACCGCCATGAACTTCATGTACAAGATGTTGCTCTGGTTAATTGTTAATTTGGTGTTGCAGGGGCAGAGCCAGCACGGATGAGGAGGAGGAGGAAGCTGCTGCACAGAGAGACCGGCAGAGTGTTCTCTTACTACCCTGAGACATTCACACGCATGCACATGAACACAAACACGCGATTGCTTATTAAGGAAACATGCATGCAAAAAGATGTGGGCAGACAAACTCATAATTTGTTTGATTTTTTAACTGTTGTAAAAAAAAATGTAATGTGATTAAACACTTGATTTGGGTTATAAATCTTCTCTGTGTTTTCAGTTTATAGTTTACAGTTTGTAAGCCATAAACGGAGGCTGTGAGGGACATGCTGGCGCGTATTTGTTTCTTAATACGGTTAGGGGGCCACTGGATCAGGTCATACTGTCAGGTACACACACAAACACACACACACGCGCACACTCTGCAGGCGCTGCTGCAGGTGATGAATCACTACGTTTGGGAGATGGGCTACTACGGTGCTGTGCCAATGGCCGCCGTTACCATCTGTCCTCGTGTGTGCAGGAGCCGGGGAAGATAAACACGGGGCCCTGGAACTGTTTGTCGTCTCTGTGGTGTGTACATGCTGGTGTTATTTTTTTTTTTGCGCGTTACTCCCCAAAGCCAGTGCTAATCCATCATGGCTGCCACTGAGCTCAAAACCCACCTTCCACGGCTTTAGGTGTGATGTGCACGTGAGGATCGAGCCGTAGATCAAACCATGCTGCACTCCATGTGTGACACGTAGAGGGCGAAGGTGCCAGCTTTGTCCGTGAATACCAGAAGGAGTGCATTTGTCCACAATCTACCTCAGCCACTGTGGAGGGATATCGGGGTATTTCATTTGTCCCCGCGTTAATCGCCAGAAGCGGACAGCGAAAGCCCCGTAATCCAACAGCAATCACCACGAGACTGATTGATAGCCCGGCGACGGCGAGAGAAAGGCTGAGAGACCAGAATTCAGACCCGGAGAGAGAGAGAGAGAGGTTAAAAGGCAGATCTTTGTTATTGTGTCCTTCACTGAGTTTATCACACACTGTTTAGGAGAGGAAAAATAACGGAGACATAAATCTGACGGGTATCGAACCGCCAGACTCGGTTTAAACTACTCGTGAGATCTAAACTGTCCCGCTGTCCCTCATTCCTTCTCCCCCTCACTCCCACATTCAGCCGCACATGCGTACAGAGAAAAAGGCGGCGGAATACGTCTGACCTTTGTGAGATTTGAGTTTTGTGCGATGCTGTTGATGCTGTCTGAAAAACAGTGAAGCTGGAGGAGTTGACATTTAACTGCGCTATATTAACTGACCCTTCTCTGGAACTGGAGTTCAGACTCTGGGGGGGAAAAAAATAATTCTGCATTATGAAACTTTTTTCTTTATTTTTTAACATAAGGCAGTTTTCTTTTCCCCTATGTGTGTCTTTCAAACTCGCTGTGATTCTTTACCAAATTATTTATTTAGGTTTCTATGGGTTTTCGGCTACATGTCCGTTTAAGTCTCCTGGTCTAGAACGCCCTGAAAGAACTCACTCAGACACTCACAAGTCACCTACAGGAAACTGCAAGAGACTCTAGCTGCGTCCATGTGTGATAATTTAATAACACAAATAAATTGTGAACCTGCAGCCGCCCCCTTATTTACCTGGAATATTTAATTATGCTACCAATCATCGAGAAATCCTTTTTTTCTACTAAATACCGTAATCTTCGGACTATAAGCCTTTTTTCGATTCTGCGTCTTATACAACACTGCCGCTAATCTATGGATTTGTACAGCTAACAGCCACTAGGGGATATATGGTTAATTAAACATTTAAACACCTGCGGCTTATAGTCCAGTGCGGCTTATAGTGCGGAAAATACGGTACTCTTTTGCCAAACATTTATTTGTAAAATTACATGTTCATGGTTTTTCTGATGTTTTCAGTGCGCCCTGGATGGAGTTATCATGGAGGAGGGGGGGCGGGGATGGGGGGGTAGAAAGAACAGTAAAGTTGTTGGTGGAGGATTGAAATTAAGGAAAGGTGGAAGGGTGGACATGAACGAATTGGGGGGCGCACTTGGACAGTGAACGCGCCCCCCCTCCTATTTCCACCCTTTCCTTCTTGCACTTACTCTGCCATTACTCCTTAAGCCTCCAAACGTCACCTCTTCAGTTCAGTCCTCCCAGCACCACCTCCACCCACCTCCTTCCCTTCCTTTCCTTGTGTCCTCCTCCATCCCCTCTACTCTCATCTTCTCACCTCTCTATTCCTTTCTCCCCCCCCCTTTTAATCCTTCCACTTGTGCCCTCTCCCTGCGTCCCGGCGCCCTGACTGAGCCACCTGGGACCCGCTGACAAATCGATACATCACTGTAATTGATTCTGTCGGGCCTCAAAGTGTTTAATGAGAGAGACCCCCGCCCCCCTGTGCGGTCTTTGCACGTGGGCTTCGGCTCCGTCCAGCTCAACGGTTAATGGAGCCGAGGCACCCATGTGCAGCGGGGTGCTGCAGAAGAGGGCCGCGGGGGGTGGGGGGGGGCAGGTGAAGCGGGCTCGGGGGGTGGGGGGGCAGGCCGGTGGGTTGAGCGGTTAATCGGAGCAGTTCCCGAGGCAGACGCTCGCCGCCGCCGCCGCAGGGTTGATTAGGACGGGTGAAGGGCCGAGGTCGACTCCGTCCAAACAGGAAGAAGGAACCGTGTTCCAGGTGGGGAGCAGGAGGGTGTGCGTCCGCTGAAATACGGGCAAAATGAGGCTAAACTGGAACAGAACAGAGCATTATGGAGTGAAAGGCAGATTGTTGTTTTTAGGGAGTGATTGAGAGATTACGGGTGATATGAAGTGCTTTCATGTGTGGGCTCTATAGGGTGGCGGCTCTTATGGACAGTGAATCATGGATATCAGCAGCCTGGGAGACACTAACGTCTCTCTCTCTCTCTGTCTCTCTCTCTGTCTCTCTCTCTCTCTCTCCCTCTCCCTCTCTGTCTCTGTCTCTCTCTGTCTCTCTCTCTCTCTCTCTCTCTCTCTCTCTCTGTCTCTCTCTCTGTCTCTCTCTCTCTCTCTCTCTGTCTCTCTCTCTGTCTCTCTGTCTCTCTCTCTCTCTCTCTCTCTCTCTCTCTGTCTCTCTCTGTCTCTCTCTGTCTCTCTCTCTCTCTCTCTCTCTGTCTCTCTGTCTCTCTCTCTCTCTCTCTCTCTCTCTCTCTGCACTAGACTCTTCCAGCTTTAATGAGAAACACCTGTTGGAGTTCCTCGTTAGGCATCCCTTGCTTCGGTCCCTTTGGACTTCTTGTCCCTCTTGTCTCTGTGTTCAATTATAAATATATGGGCCGTTTGAAGACGCCGTCTTCATGATACAGAAGGTGATGTTTTGTTTCTTGTTGTCGGATTGTTAGAAATTGTAATGTAGAGAAAGAAAAAAGCTGGTGTTCTCAGTAGAAAAGCACAAGTGTGCTGTATTAGAGTCTTGTTGCATTACATTTTAATTGCATACTAAGTGCATCAATTCTGAAAAAACTAATCTGGTTTGTAACAGACAACTCACGTCTTTCTTCTTTGTAATTAAAGGGAAACATCTACTCTGCCTCTCTCCCCTCTGTCACTATACATCAGGTGACCTCTCACCTTACTGCACATTATCCATCGCTCGTTGTCTTCATGTTTTTCTTTATCTTAGCCGTTCTGCTCTTTTAGTTTTTCCACACACACACACACACACACACACACAGGGCTGCTTCTTAAAATATGTGCATGTGGGGCGGCCGATGAGGTGATTAATGATTTGTTTGTTTGACTGTGTGACTAAACCCAAGGCCCACAACCTAATTAAAGATATTTCTGCTGATTTGGCAGAATCCCACCTGTGTGGTGCTGTTTACACAGCTGATTGTTACAGGAGAGATCTGGCGTAGTGGCGTTAAACCGATGCAGTGCAGCAGTTTGATGAATCTCCCTAAACTTGCTCTTTGATGGGGACGGGATGATTGTTTTTGAAGCGTCCACATGCCGAGAGTATTATGGGAGAATGTGCCTGTGTGTGAAAAAAATGCAAGTGTTTGTATTATATAAATTCGGTCCTAATTATCTTTTCAGAAAATGGCTTACAGATGTATTTATTTGTTTGTTCAGTTTTGGAAATTTGGACAATCATTTTCTCTTCTTCTTTACCGAGCCTAAGGGAGCTTTCAGGAAAAATGATTAACTCATTCATGTGTGTGCACGGCGAGATTCAAGATCTCATGGAAATATATTTGTATATTTGCCTCATTCCCAAGGCTTTTTAGACACACTGTTTGTGGTGCAGCATTGTACAAAGCTTCTCTCTTCATATCAAACTGACTGAAATGATTTTTTTTGTCCCCCCCCCCACCCCCCCTTAAGCTTTTTAAACCACTGGGGTTTGGGCCTATCCAAGTGTGCTGGCTGAGAGGTGGGTGGGCGCACACTCGAGAGAGAACACAATTTCTAAGAGTCCTGCACGTGTTGGGATTAACAAATTGTTGTACTGTAACTGTAAAAAGCATGGAAGACGGGCTGTTGTCGTTATAGTTGTATTCATACCAAATAGTCATATGAAAATATATATATATATTTTGTTTGTAAAAAAGCCTCTAATTTGATATGCTTCCATTTACTATGGAAAATCCATTTTTTTCAGGGTTTGAGGTTGAAAATGTAACAACATTCATGTCAAATATTCCTGTTTTGGTTTGTAAACACAGTTACAAGCCTTGGCCTTCTGACAGCGAAAAAACATACAAACACACAAAAGCTTCACATCTCTGAGTGTATTTTCCCATCTACTATTATTCTGCCTGTTAAAAGAAATCATCAAAAACAAACGTGCGACTTGCAAAGTACATACTGTAAAACCCGAGCCAACCGGCCTGCTGGTAGGTAACCGTGCTAAGCACCGATGCACCGACCACAACTTCACAACACAACACCCAGAGGCAGCAACGCATCTGCATGTTAAACACAGCAGTGTGCGGCTCGCTGCCTGAACGTTAAACGCAAAGAGACACTTTGTGTTGGACTCTTTGGGAAAAGCGTGTACACAAGCCGCCCTGCGCCTCTGTGGGACCCCCATGTGGAATACAGTGTGTGTGTGTGTGTGTGTGTGTGTGTGTGTGTGTGTGTGTGGTGCAGTGCTAAGGCTGAACACACTCAAGGCTAAGTAATCAGCGGGTAAAGTTTCCTCGCCGCTGTCGTTAAAGCTCCACATAAAAGCTTAAGCTGCTTTTATCCTTCGCAGGAAGAAAGAGGGAGCGCATAATTAAATTAGATGAAAGGAGGGGAATTAGAGGCTTCCTCCTCTTTAAACACAAATGACTTAATCAGAACCTTCGGCTAAACGAGAGACAGACTGCTACATGATCACGGGGAGGATAAACATCCCGCTTCTTTTTGCTGTCTCACTTGGCTTCATGTCTTTATTATCCCCCTAAACTGCTCTGGACTGCGTCTCGCACCGTCTGTCCGTCCGGCCTCTCTGGATTTGGCTTTCTATTATGCGCCACATATGTTTCTACCCTGCCGTGAACGTCCTTTCTCGTTCACTCGAAATGATTCCCAAACATTGTTGCGCCACTTTCTTCTCATTATCTCTTATTTCTTTAACTGCCTTTTTACAAGTCACCTCTCAATCGCATCGTTTGTCAGCTCCAATCAACAATCAGCAGTGAACAGCTCTCGTGTACTATCCCAGTGGTTCTCAAACTTTTTACACCAAGTACAACCTCAGAAAATACTTGGCTCTCCAAGTACCACCATATTGACCGACACTATACAGTAGCGTAGTAGGCCTAAGTATTCATCAAAAACATGGCAGAGGTTTCATTCCTAAAGAAGTTTATTTAATATTGTCAGCCATTGTAACATTTTACAGTTTCAACAGTAAGACTGCGCTTAAATATAGGAAGAAAAAAAACTGTACTTAAATAATGATTCAATTAAAATGTATTGCACATGAAAGTTAAATAAACATTGTACTGAAATACATGTAAAAAACTGTTCTTAAAGATTAAATAAAACTGTATTGTACTTTTTGTAAATTTTCAGTGATTCTTTGGCGTACCACTAGAGGGAGCCCCGCGTACCACTAGTGGTACACGGGGCGTACTCACTGTACTATCCCATTACTATTAGTGAACCCTGCGAGGCATCACTACCGTTGTCTGAACTGAACATTGTCGCGAATATTCCTGTATAGATTATGTATTCATATTCCTCACTGCAGAACTGCCAACAGCCGATTTGTTAACTCGGGACGTTTTTACTCATTCGGAATGATTGCACAATTTAATCTCCTCCCGCAAAAAACTGTAGCCATCAGAGTGTTGGAAGATGTTTGTGGAGCGATCGCAGCCAAACATTGGATGCACCACTTGAGCAAATAGAGTCTTACGTGTTTGAAGCTGTTGAGTCTTGATTTATAAGCCCTTATGGATTCCCACGATGAATCCCGCCATACCTGAGACAATGATCTCTTTCATCACAAGCGCCCTCGGAGAATGGCAGTTTATTTTCAATATGATCTTCATAAACGCTGGTTTGAAGGGAGGCTTGATGCAAGCGAGCGCTTCAAAGGGGGAAAAAGAAAACTGCTTTCTAAGATCTTGTTTGTTAGATTGAGCTCTGCCTTTAATGTCGGGTGATGGTTCGTTGTGAAATGAGATCCAGCGCTGAATCAGACCGACACTAATAGATGGTAATGAGGCTTACTAGTGATCAGAAGAAGGTCAAACATAATTTAGAATGTGACGGGTCGTAAATACAGAGCTTTTAATAGATTAGTAGACAGAATGCACAGTTTAATTGCTTCACATGCTTATTAAATTCCCTTTGAAGTATTTTGTAGTTTGATGTTTTGGAAATCACCTTGTATCCATTCTTACTGAGCGTTGAATGATGGCGGCAATACCTCTGCCAGCTTGTTGTCTTAGCATACAGGATGCCAGGATTTCCCCTGCACCCACTTATTTCAATCTCAGCCGACTGAAAAGATGAAAGGAAGTCAAAAACGAATGATCTGCCTCTAGTGGACAGATTTATCTTTTCTTTAAACGTCTTTAGTCTAATTTAAACCAACAGGAGGTTGCCTTGGTGTCTTATCTAATGACCGTTTCCTTCTCCTCCACATATTTCTTCCCTTGTTCCCAAGTATTCGAGCACTTGTGTGTGTGTGTGTGGATCATATCCCTTTGACTCAGTTTAATTGCACATTGCTGCATCAGAAAGGCTAACTCAAGGTGTCCAGCAGGGGCAGCGAGGAGGAGGGTGATGGAAAGGGTTGTAAAGCGCAGGTGCACTTCATTGGGGGCGATGCTGACGTGATGGTTGTCCGGCTGCACCGCACACACCCGCACCAGAATGTGCGTGTCTTTCCGATAGCATATTTGCGTGTATGTGTTTGTCCATGCAGGTTTTCTTCTGTGTGTGTGTGTGTGTGTATTTTTGCACGAAAACCTTTTGTCCTAACCACCTTCACCACGGACCCGAGGGAAGCAATGAGACTTCTAATTAGCGGCAAAGAGGGAAGCAGAACGAGCAACCAATCATATCTGCTTTAGAAACCGGCTCCCCATGAGACACCATGGAAACGGGGCACACAGTAACCAAGGCGATGGCATGTGACGTCATCAATTTAGTGGTACAACATCACTGTAATTTATATCTGGAATGAGATGAAAGAAACCGTTTCCCTTTTTCTCGGGTGCGACCATGTGCCTCTTCTTTTGACCGCTCTCGGCTGTTCTCGTCCCGGCAGATCGTCTCCATCGCTCACCAAGTTTTTTTTCAAAGGGGAAATGTTGAGGATGTGGATCTGAGAGCGGCAGGGTTCATAAAGAGTGCATGTTGCTGATGAATTGTTTGTCTCCACAGACATTAGTTTATTCACCCTGCACACGTGCCCACAGTACCTCCATGCTGGTGGACCGGCAAAAACAGACAGTGTTGCAAGTCAGAATATCAGTTGGCGAGGATATGAATTGCATTATACACGTGGGCAATGACGGCAGTAAGAGAGTCTTCCCGTGAGTTTGCAGTATAATCCATGTAAGTTTGTGCGATATCTTCCGTCGCTGTGAGAATAGTGCGAATGAAAGTGATATATGAACATAAGATTGTTTGCCCGTGTATTTTCATCAACTTCATTGGGCTGAAAGATCAACCAGCCATGCGGCACCCTTTTATTTCACAATTTATAACAATTACGAAGCCTACAGTTACGGACGACAGTTTTTGAATCACCGCGTATCTCATTCTGTAAAATTGAATGTACATTTCACAGGTTTATTACACAATATAATTTGTGTGAAGATTTGTGGTTGTGTTGAGCACCCAGAGGGAGAGATTTCCCGCCCGCAGGAGAGGAAGTGGCTCTCTGCTGTAGACAGACAAACTGGCCACTGCAATTAATCAAAGCAACGTTGGGTATGAATTATAACGCCATACATTTGAATATATTTATTTGTTTTTTTGCTGACGGTCGGAATAAGTTGCTTCTGAGTTCAAAAGCCGGTACTTTAATTTGTGAGCTCTAGAAGTGCTGAGCAGAGCCGGACGAGCTATTCACTCTGCTCGGTGTCGTTATGCTAAGCTAATCGGTTCACAGCTCTGCATCCAGAGGTAATGCACGGACATGAAAGTGGTATTGATCTTCTCATTTAACTGTCAACAAGGGAGCAAATAGGTGTATGTCCATTCATGTCCATGCAAATGTGTCCCAAATGCAATCTGTGAAAGACAGATTTGAATGTATTCGTCCACAAATGACCAATTTCATCAAGCTCACAAGTCCTTCTGTGTCCCTGGGTCCATGTTTCTTCTTTTGTCTGCCTCCTCTGATAGGTAATTATGGATGCTGCGTACGCGGGAATAATTAAGAAGAGCTGTGATGGAATTTTAAAAGGACATTTGCGAGGCCGATCCACCCACTCGGCTTTTGGGGAAACGGCAAACTCAAATCTGCGAAATGCGAAAAATGATGAGATGGACCACATGCATGGCAGCATGTGATAAGAACATTACATCTTTGAACAGGCGTAATTAAGAATTATTGTGGTTGCGTTACAGTTTTGTAGGTCTTCGGAAACGCATTTGTGTAACTTTAGCCTTGCCAGTTTGTCAGTTGTCCATTCTCAATTTTGTGAATGTTGGCGGAAGAAATTAACCGTCAAATGAAAAGGAGAAGAAAAGTCAATAACAATCTATCTAGCTTCTAGGATATGAGACGTATGAGAGAAAGCTGCTCAAATTGAGCAGGTAAACAGTGAGTGAAGAAAAAACAAGTCAAAGAGAATCGAGTAATCACACTGATTCAATAATTGTTGGTGTTCTTACAAATAGACATTCTGTTGAACAATTTGGCAATAATGTCCGTTGCTTTTAAAGGTTTTATTAAGCTGTGAATGGAAATGGTAAGATGAACGAGCTGAACAATGCTAAAAAGGTCTTTGGAGAGTATAACTTAGGTGATATGTCTCCATCAACAACATATTTTCGGCACAAAGCTGCATTGCAAATATGAGCATACTTTTAACTTCTACAAAAAATGAGTGATTATACACTTTGTGAAAGGTCCACTGAAGCCTGACCCCTGACAGAGCGCGGTGATTGCTGCAGGTTTAACGCTGCTTAAATGCCCCAGAAAGGAGACTTAATCTGATGTGCACAGTGTCTTTGTAGCCGTAAACCTTATTCTTCCTGTCTCTGCTGCTTTACCCACATCTCCCTTTGATTATCAGAGAGCTTTAAACTCAAAGCAAAAAAGAGACCCATCTACATTCAACCTGGTCAATCTGTCAACGTTTCTAAAGTCTACGTTTATTTCCAACTTACGTGATCATTTACTCGGAACCAAATTTGCGGTACGTTCAGGACGACTTTGCTGCGTCTTGTTACGTGTTGTTTTAGGCAGCTGCAGATCTCTGCAGAACCTCATTTCCCAAAGGAAACGCATGTTGACGTGGAAGAACATCTTCACTCAAATCAGCTCGAGTGACGCACACATTGCTCAGGTGCCTGTACCACGGCATCACCGCCACCGTATTCATCTGTCGCGATAAATGCAATCCGACCATTATCCGCATCGGTGGCAAATGTGGCCAATGAACGGCTCGCACATCTGCCACTGCCTCGAAGCCCACTTCTTGTAACTGCCGTGATCCGGGGAGCCCGAACAAGTCACGCAGGCGCTTCGAATTTACGGCCCTGTTCACTAATCCGCAGCCTCAGTACCATTGTACTGAGCTTGGTTTTAACGAGGGCCGCGATGGGAGACATTGGCCTCACAATTGAGATTGTAATCCTCACGCACTACCGGAGGTTCATAATGCCGATCTTTATCCTCATTTATTCCTCTTCCTCTGGTATCTCTCTCTTGCTTACACATCCAGATGTTCCATTTGGCTCCGGCTCAGTCCACAATTTGGGGGATTTTTAAACAGAATGCGAAACATTTAACAGTCTACTCAGTCTACATGTGGGACCCACGTGTTCCATGTTCCCATGTTTTTCAGTAAATAGCAGATATATCACTCCCGACGCTGAAGCTGACTTACCGTTATATTATGTCCAAGACACTGAACGTGATTTCAGTCATCATGTGTCCTCCCTGTTGTAAAAACGCCGCTCAGCTTTCAGCCTGATTTAATTTCTGATCCTGTTTTGATCCTGACCGGAGCTGATCGTCTCCCGCTGACGCTCCGTCCCGGAATGCTCTTTAATGTTCCGCTCGCGTTCATCTGAATCTGTTCCAGTATGTTTTTTTTTTTTTGTTTTTTCTACATCCACAGCAAAGAGCACTCCGCTGCGTCCCTCCTGCTAACGAACACGCCTTCGTGGGCGCGTGTTGTGCTGGGGACCGGTTGAATGGTTGGATGAATACGTCTCAGCCCCGAAACCCCTCTGATATAGGCACGCACAAAATCCAACACACACACAGACACACATGCACAGTTATCCTTTTAGGGAGGACATCCAAACTAATGAAAGCTCTATCTTTTAATGGTAAGTCAATGAGCCATAAGCCTAAGTCTGAGAGATTCATGAGTGTGAGGTTATCTGTGTGTGTGTGTGCGCGAGTGTGAGTGTGTTTGCTGTCAATTAAAGTTATAGTAACAGACAGTGGACCAGCACTGAGTGTTCAGTCTATGAATGGCATGTTTATGCTGATTAACCATCATTACAGTTGCAATAGGTCGCAGTCCATATATCCACCAACCAAGCATCAGCTGTTTCTATTGCACCCGAGCGTCGATGGCCCGTCACGCACGTTACACAGCCGCGTGTTGTGTATCGGGAGTCCTGCATTGTGTAAGAGAACCCGCCTCCTCTGCTGCTCGTCTCATAAATGTTCCTCACAAATGTGGCACCATTTAGAAGGGAAACAAACAGGCTCTTCAACGCTGAAAGATTTATTGCAACGGAAAAACTTTGTGTTTGGTCAATTATTTCTTTCTTAAAACAATTTCCTTACTTTGTGTTCCATGTTTAGAATATCTGTACACTACACACAATTACTTTAATGTAACTACAGGCTTACACGGTCTCTAATGAGAGTCGGGCGATTCCTGGGAAAGAAAGCCTGAATTATGTTCCAGTGAGCTCATCAGGGGCATTCATAAAGGCTTGTTTTATCTTGTTTTTAGCTCTACGGTCGGACAAACATGATTCAGCATTTTTTCAACTTCACTCCACGGAACAGTGGCGACGACGGCTTCGTGTGAATGCAGTGTGACGGACTGCTGCGACACACGCAGGAGCTACAAAAAGAACTATTGACTCCCCGTCGCCTCTGATCCGGTGTCCGATACAACAGCAGCGAAGCCCCCCCCCCCCCCCCCCACCGCCCGCCAAGCGAGTCCCGCCTGCCCCCCTTAATGTCGGCTATTACCCGCTGCGCCGTGATGGGCCTGGATCACAACCTCGTGCGAGTACCATGACACACAATTACAGCCCGTTCAGTTCAGCCTGCAACTATGGAAAAGTCTGAGCGAGCACTAATGATATCCCCGGACACGCTAATTGACACTTTCAACTTTAACACAGAAATTAAAACCACTGAATTGGCGAACTGCGAAAGAGACACCGGAGCCGTGAGACACTCACTCACTGAGGAGGCCGACAGGTTGCACCCTTGGATAAAGAAAGCTGCAGTTATTCTGACTCATTGGAAAAGGGAAGTGCGTGCTTCATCCATCACGGAAAGGCCATACGTTGGATTGTAAAAAATGTTTTCAGCAAGCGTTTTCAAAGAGGAATGACGCGTGATAAACTGTTGGCAGGCTTGTAGCTGAACTAGCTTTTCATATAAAGGCTTTGTATACTTGTGAAGAAGGTCATGGGACTTATTTAGAGGAGAATTCTTTATGACCAGACCTTTGATTCCTGGTTACAGTGATGATGCAGCCGACAATTCGAGCTGCTCAAGCTCTTTTAAATCATCCCCTCTGGAACAAACTCTACTTTTTGAAGTTACATTGTTTGTAAATTTGCAAAATCAAATTTTAGTTATACATTTAACTCTAGGGATTGTCCTCAGGAAGGTATCCATGGTAGCAGAAGGCCCGATAATGGAACTGTTAAAAAGGTTAAGGCCGTCCGACGTTGACAGAAATTTACGCAGAACAAATAGCTGTCGCGTGGTCGAGCTTCTCCATCGACCTTCCAGGAATAAGTTCATCTCAAGACTTGAGCAATTACAACAGCCAATTTGGATGGTTTGTGAAAATGTGCGTGAAATGAATATTTGATGTGTGGAGTCTCGCTACATGCTCCTCTCTCAGATCATGACATCGTGTTGAGACCACTGATGATATCTGCATAATAAATGAGGTCATTCACTCATCAAATCAGGATTTAAATCCTTTTCATCCCTACTTTCTTTTTTCCATCTGCCTCTAGCTTTCGGTCCCTCTTATTTTTTCAGTAATCAGTGAAAGAGTTTTTTCACTGTGCTGTACAACGGGGCTTTGTTTCACATGTGAAGTGATTTAGAAGAGTTGGGACAATTACTAGATTGCTGGCATTGCGCTTCCTCGCTGGAGGTAGTTGTTCTTTAAGTATCCTGCTATTTCTTTTCCTGAGTGGTTATTTTGTGTCTCGCTTTTTAGTTTTTTTCATATTGGGTCTGTTTCTTTGTAAGGTGTAAAGTTTTGATTCACTAAAACTTACCTTTCATCTCTTATTAGCCCTGTTTGGTACGATACATCTACGGTGCATTGTGCTCGCTAAATGAACAATAAATGTTACCTCTCCACCACTAATCAGGATGAGGCGTGTGCCGCCACAGCTGTGAAAGTGTGTTAATACGTAGCTTCAGCCATTTTCCTTTATTTTGCAAATGCCATCCTTTTGTGGTTTCAAACAAGTTTTATGACCCTGAGATCGTGAAACACTTTGAAAGTTGGCTGTATCATTTTAAAAGATTTATGAATGTCAATGCGAAACAAACCTTTTTTCCCTTCAAAAGTGGGAGTTTTTGAAGATAAAAGAAGCCCTCTCGACACCAGTCATGCTGTGGGTTCATGTACAGTGTCTCGTATACCCTCGGCCCATTGTACCATTCTCAACTTTGAACTGCAAATAGCAACACATTCAAGTCAGGCCATGAACTCCAAATGCAAAATGCAAGGAGGGCAATAGTACATGATGTGTTTGTGTGCGTGTGCGGGAGACTCACCGGCGGCATGGACCACCAACACTGTGAATTAGAGGAATTTGCAAAGTCGTCCTCCCACCGTTCTCTCCACATTTCACTCTCCACAAGCCGACATCAAGCTGTGCAACAATGTGAGAGAGAGAGAGAGAGAAAAACAGAGCATCAAACACTCCGTAATAACTGGTCCTAATTAAGGCCAGGGGGAAAAGGGGAGTTATTAGCCTCCATAAGCAAGTTTATCAGACCTAGAGAGAGCAGTTACAGTGTGTGTGTGTGTGTGTGTGAGAGAGGGAAAGTGATGTGATGTGTTGTTTCTATGCATGTTGGTGCGCAGCGATAGAAAAGAAAGACTGTGAGAGAGAAAGAGAGACTGTTGTTAGCATCGTGTGTGTTTGTGTGTTCATGCATGTTAGCCTACATAGTCAAGCAGAAGTATTCCCGCCAGACACCCTGGCTGTTATTGATATGCATGCAGGTGAGGGAGATCCCCTCTCATCTCCAAGCTTCTCAAAAAACACAGAGAAATGCACTGTAATCATTCCCATTCAACCCTGTACTCCACACAGAGACACACACACATACACACACACAGATATGCGACACGCAGCGAAACACATTCAGCACACGGATGCATGCACAGTAAACCAACGAGGATGTTATTAGTGTTCATGCCGTCTGATTCATTCAAGTCATCGAGTTTTTTTTTTTTTTTCTTTTACTTTGGTGACTCATCCCTGCGTTGTTCATTTCCTGAAGGTTTGTCTTCCACTGGTTGTCAGTTTCACGTGGGTGATGCTACAGACATATCGGTGCGTGTGCTAGCGTGTGAACAGCGACAGTTCAGATGTTAGGCCTATGTTGCTAAATAAAAGAAACAACAGAGGAGGATGAGTTAAGTGTAACAAGCCTGTTTGTGATGTCCATTCCCAGCAACTTAGAGCTGTTAAATTACTCCATTTTTGCTGAACCGTAAGGCAAAAGTGCATCAATGCACAAGCTAACAATAAGTAGTTGATAATAATGGATCGCTAGAGTGCATGACACCCGTTGTCAGTGCCGGCCCGAGCCTCTTGGGGCCCCTAAGCAGAATTTGATTTGGGGGCCCCCCTCCCACCACGCACAGTCACCTGTGCTAGAAGATTATTGGCACAAATGTCAAGCTATAATGTTAAAGCGAAAATTATAAACGAATACAGTGAGGTTATAATAGAAAACTAGGGCTGCTTGCAGCACTGAACGGGCCTCCGTTCAGCCCGTTGCCCGATTGTTTAGGGGTGTGACGGGATTCTCAAAGAGAAAGTCCGGTGTGAACCCGCCCCACGGCAGCACAATTATACGCCATTTTGCCTTCGCTGATGAATGTCTGTCACACCTCACACCTGAATTGACTTTTCCGTTAACTCACCAACTCCAACTCATATTCCTCTTACTCCTTTCCTAACGTGTTCCTTTTTTCACATTTTCCCACCTCTATTGACTTTGCGCTGGGCTTCTTCCCTTCATGTGTTTGCCATCTATCTCTGCTTCCTTCTGGATCATGCATCACATTACAGCGCGGCCTCCATTGATTTGCTCTCTGGTTGAAGTGCTATTGATTACACAACATGCTCCAGTGATACTGAGCTCAGGCGTACCTACGAAAACAGGCACATGAGCACCGATCTCTCCAACGCCTCTTTTCCTCTGCTTTTTTTTTCTTCCCCCCCCCCCAAACTTTATATCCACCAACCACAGCCCTTCTTTGTCTTCCCCGTCTCCGTTGGCAGCGCATCTCGGAATTCATCGGCATATTGATTAGTTCTGCGCTACGGAAGTCTTGCAGCGAGTCTTCACAGGAAACCCCTCACCTATTGTTTGAGAACTGACTGTTGTGAGCTGGAAAAAGTCGACAAGGAGAGAAAACAGCAACTCTTACCGAGTTTTTCCCCTGGAAGGAAGTCCTCAGAATAAACATCCAAGATGTGTTCGCTATCTGTGAAGTGAGTTTCTGTTTTGAAGAGAGGAAAGCCTGTCCTCAGACGGGCAAGGAATTTATGTATTTATGCTAACGTGCTGAGTGCAAATGCTTTTTAATGAGAAAGAGGGAGAGGGAGAGGAGAGTGGAGCGGCTGAGAGAGGAGCGGCCAGGAGGAGGAAGGAAATGAAACTGATGTATTCGCATGCCGTGAAGCAGGAGAGGGAATCTGCTGATGTGAAAAAACGCAGACAGGCTTGCTGCCACGTGGACAAATCCTTACATATGTGCTCGTAAGAGCTTTTTAACAACTTCAATCCCTCCAAGGACATCGCCTTTCCAGTTCTTCTTTTCTTTGTATTTATTCCCTTGGAGATGATTTTCATCTTGTCAAAATGATCTATCCACGTAAATAAGTAAAACATTTGTAAACCATGTACCTGTTCTCAAAATAGTGTTGTCTTCTTCACAATGTAATAGCTTCGTGGCTCAACTTTATAGCATATTTTCCAGCGGGACAAAGAGCTCATCCATTATCTACAAGCCAGATGACGCTTGGCCCAGCGCCATCTCTCTGACGATGTTTCCACACGGCACACGACCACGACGAGTGTAAATATTGACTGTGTTTTATGTCCACTATGAACACATTACTGTGAGAGCTCCTTCCGACAGCAGAGCCCTTTACTTTAAACTCTTTGGCTATAAATGTTCAGCGTCTGGACAACGGCGTCTCCAACCAACCTCAAAGGGTTTATCGGTGTGAGCGAAAACCAAATAACAGCAAAAACGTGCAGAGCAGTTTTCAACAAAATAAGACAGGAAGCTACAAACTTGGGTCTGATTTTCACATCTCAGGGATGATCGTGGATAGAAAAGCTGCGTTGAAGAGGCTTTTAGCGGCTTCTTAACCTCTCCACTATAAGTTGTTTAACGCACAGCGGTTGGAGAAAAGCGATATTAGCGATTGCTTAGAGGCACATTTGTGTGACCTGAGAATGTTGCCGCCCTGAAGAGCTTCACCAGAGAGTAAACTGCAGCTGGATTGTAACTATTGAAACGCCTATTTGGCTGTATAAACTGAATTACATTACATAAAAAAGACCAATCACAAACACGTCAGAAGAAAAAAAAAGCACAACTTTTAATGGAGTTCAGGGGAAAAAGCAATTCTTTAAAATGAAGATGACATCCGCAGACTCAACAGAGTTGCATTACATGAATTAAAAACACAGGCTGGTCTCTCAAATCCAGTTGTGTCGCTTTCATTGACTTCTTTTTGCATTTTGTTTTATTTCAGTTTATGCAGAGAACAACTTGCGGTTTCTCAAGTTAAAGTATGATGCAACCCTTCACCGCCTCCAGCAGCGTGCACACCACACACATATTTACACCAACACACACACACACACGCACAACTCACACTTGCAGGGCAATCAATAGCCGTTGTGATGGATGCCACATGCTGATGTTCCCGCTGCCCTCTGACCTGTAATTGAATGCGCAAGGTTCAGACACTTTATCACGATTGGGCCATTCTCTCTCCGCAGGTCTTGGGCTGCTAAATGGTTGATAAGCCAGCGCACGACTGCCGCTCATATGTCTGCTGTCAGAGCAACGGCGCTTTGCTGACTGATTTCCCGCAGCGTGTGCGAGAAAGCAAGAGTTTGTGTAGAAGATGTCAGCAGGGGGAAGTGCGCTCGACAGTCGGCGTGGGAGTGGAGCGTGTGTACGAGGGGGACGAGTGTGGATAGTGCTTAGGTTGATCCCTAACGCCTTTCTGCATCGGCCATTCCTCATCGGTAAAGACGGCAGCAACAAACGGGTTGCAATATTGCTTCATCGTCCCTATTGGTATTTTGCCCTGTCCATGAACCCATCGATGCTTTTTAGCTTTTAACTCTTTGATTAGACTTCATCCCCCCCGTCTGTGTTTTCTCCTTCCTCCTACCGAGTTGCGTTTGTTTGTGTATTCGTCAGAAAATCGGCCGCCCTGATTTCTACAAAACGTGTGTCAAGCGAGTGGTGTTTCTCGTTTGGACTGGCATCCGCCCTCTCAGAGCTCCCTTCTAGTGCAAAATTATTTTGTACCACAGATGCTACGATAACATCCCTTGTAGACTTTACAGAAACGTATACAATATATTTCTTCATTATGGTGTACAATTCGTAAGTGCGAATGCAGCATAATCTAAATCAATAAAGTCCAATTTCAGGTTACCGATTCCCTGCATTGGTTGAAGAATACCAGTGAGGCAATTCCCAAAGCTGCCACAACTTTGGTAATTCTCTGTATTAGGGACATTTCAGAGCAATCATTTGAAAACCACTCAGCAGGAAGATCAGATAATCCAAACAGTATGAAAATATGTAATTTGAAAAAAACATAAACAAATCTGTTTTAGCAGTTGTTGTACTTGCCACTATTGGAGTCAGCATTTTCCCTGAGCTATTTCTCATGAGGCGTCCCAGCTAACTGCCACACTTTCATAATGCGGCAAAATAGTGGAAGGTACGTAGTCAGTACGTAGTTTTTCCCCCCCGTAATTCGTTGAAGGTTGATAAGATTCCTTTTCCATTTGCTATTTTTAACGTATTGCTTAATAATATCAAACTGTTAATCATATATGCTTTTAAATTTATAATCAGTTCTAGAACGTCTGCGAAGCTGACAGGCTTTGCTTTGTGCATTGTGCTAGAAAATGTGGTTAGGCTTTAGATAAAGCTCTGGCTCTAACTTATTTTCCCATTCTGCTGTGTTGATGAATTGCAGTTGGCATAATATAACACAGACACTGCGTTTCCCAAGAGGTACATAGAGGTCTATCGAGGCATATAGATTTCTGCAACTCTGGACACATCCCCAAAAACCCATAAGTACGGTCTGATTGGGATTGGAACCGATGTCCTTGGCAGGATAACTAAACTCGAAGGGGAGAATATCCTTGATGCGTTATACTGGAATTACGTGAAATATCAGGCACGCCGTGGGTTTCAATGAGGCTACGCGTCCTCGGTTTTATATTTACAAGGAAAAACCGCCAATAGCACGTAGGGTCATATTAATCATATAACAGTCTCCCTTTGGTGTGTGTTTGCGCGTGTTTGTGTATGGGTTAGTCTACACGTTGTCCTGCCCCGGGTAACAGCCTTCGCCATGCTGTGTTATTTCAGGATCCGCTGTGTGCACACATACACACTCTTAGGATTTAGCAGGACATTTGGAGGAGAGTAAACAGAGAATATTTCATCAGCTGTTGGAGCTAGAAGTATTTGGGCCTGCGGTAACAGCATTACAGTCTATTTGTTTGAGGCAGTGAGTCCGTGTTTGCGTGCGTACGCATGCGTGTGCACTCATCATCACCACACAAGTCTGTGGTGGTTGGTGAAGCGAGCGCTCCTGAGATATTGTTCTGGAATAACCAACCTGCCTATAGCGTCGGAGGTGCTGAAAAATGCACCGTGGGAGCGAGAAAGCTCGCCATGTACGAACATCTGCCGTCCATGTAGCTATGGACCACGCGTACTAAATCAAAAGAAAAGGTCGAGTCAACTTAAAAAAAAAACAGAAGAAGATACCACCATTGTTGTGGTTGAATTTTGAGCTTACACAGCAGTTATCGCGCCACGTGTAAAAGACTTTCATTTTTGTGTTAACTGAGACATTTTTGTGTCGATATATTTCCAAAGCTGAGTTAAGGACGCATGTGGATACACACTTTTTTTATTTTTTTTAAGTACGTATCCATGTATTTCAAGAACTTTTCCACTAAGAAGCATTTCCCTTGTATTCCTCAACTGTCCCTGATGTTACAACTGGTACTCTGCCTCATCCCTGTTCATAATTAGGTCCCCTGACACTGTCCAGCTGTGCGGTGGTGTGTGTGTGTGTGTGTGTATTCATGTGCTGGCAACGTTTATGAGAACCGCATACTCCATTGATCTGATCAGAGAGGTATGTGTCCCTGCTGAATTGTGAGTTTAAGTGTTTTGTGTCTTCCTTTCTGTGAGTGTGTGTGTGTGAGTTTTTTTTTTACATGACTATGTGTGTAACGTAGCAATTCTGTGAGAGTTGAAGGACAGTACACATTCTTGAAATATTACCTCTGTGTAAAACTCTTTTTGTAAGCTCAAAATGAGTGTCCTTTGCTCCGGTCCGTCGTGCCCAGCCTGTGGGGGGCAGTGCGACCCCAACAATCCTCAAGACACTTGATAGACAAAAATATTTTGATTATAGGGCTGAATGAAAACCCTCCAATGGGATCTTATTCAAACTAAGGTACCTTATATTGTGTTGTTGCCATTTTCTCTAGTGACGCGTACCCGACAGGTCTGGCATAAAATGGGAACGTTGTGATCTTTGTATCATGAAGATGGGATTTAAAGGGTCTTTTCCGGTCGAAGTTACAGGACATAAAGCTCCCCTTTCCTCACGCCACTTCGTAAATCCGAGGCAATTATTGTGTTTTTTTTTTTTAAATGATTTTGTTTTCACTGTATGTGCCCTTACGAGCATTCAGTGTCGATCTTCTCCCTCTTAAAAATTGACAAAAGATAAAATTGTCATATTCAATGACAAGTTGTTTTATGGGCGACATAGTACTGCCACTCAGGGCCGGCCCGAGGAATAAGCGAACTAAGCGGCTGCTTGGGGCCACCTGGCCGCCAGGGGGCTTAGGGCCCTCAAGAGGCTCGGGCCGGCAATGCTGCCACTCATGTTACCTTGGGTGATTTCAGAAGTACTTCCCAAACTGTAGTTTATGCTTCATAATAGCTCAACAAAACACAGGAGAAAAAGCAAACGGTGAAAGCAGCTCCTTTGTGTACTGCGTCTGATGTCTGAGTTCGCCCATCGCTCCATAGCCGTTGGAGGGGTTGGCCTGAGGATGCAAACCACTACATCGGCTCTCCGTGGTGGATCAGGTGATCGAGGGAGGCAGTGGGTGTCCTGGCCCGAGGCAACAGACGCACTTTCACCTAAAGGGACTCAGAGTCTGACTGGATGCTTCATATCAGCTGTCGGGTTCCCTGTGGACATCATGTCAACCCCGATCTTTGTAGCCTCACAATGTCAATCACCTCTGTGCACCTTACACAACCCCACATTTTATGGAGCTCTAAAGAGTGGACTTTGTTTTAAAGAATTCAGTGCTGACATCAAACTATCTCATTAGACAAGGCACGTGCAGTAGGTCCAGTAGGAGAGCATTTAAGATCCTTGTAAGCTTCAAGAAGTTGTGCCTCACCAACGAGGAGGACAGGATGGAGAGTGGAACAGTGGAGGCTTACAGAGGTAAATTAAATTCAAAAGTCCAGCAGCATCTCTTCTTCCTCCTTCTCATCATCCCAGGACGTAATGAGCGGTGGACCGTGATTCTTGGCAGGTGCAGCGTTCAAGAGAGTAGGTGGAATCTCGAGTAGACCTTTGCTGTTTGGATCAACAATCGAAGTTTCTAAACAGTTTAGAAAATAATCCTTGCAACCTTTGGGCTGTGTATTTGGAGAGGGTTACTGGACTAGTGGATTTAAAATAATTAATTACAAACCTGTTTGTCTTTTTTGCATGAACCCAACGCCCTTTATCCCCGTTCTCCGTATGCCGGCTCACCGAAACTCCTTAAAGGCAGTAAACGTTGTGGAAATACAACCCTGAGGGACGATATATGTGACCATTCCATTCCATCTGAGTAGCCAGATATTCAACTGCCAATCTCAAGCTACAGTTGTTTAGTGATTCAACACAATGCTATTATAATGTCACTTCAAGAACACAAGTACTTTTTGTTTCAATAGTGGTCACATTGTTATTATGTCGTTTTTTTTTTTTTTTTTTAATTAGATATATTCTTTTATAAACGCTTATTTAGAAAACTTTGAATGTATGACTTAAACTTTTTTCTGTCCGCCCTGCCGCCGCCCCCCCCCCGGTGATGGGGTCGAGTATCGGCAATCTCGAGTGACCTGAATTAGACAAAAAAAAGCCCCAGTGTCAAGATGGAGTGTAGGATTAGCACAGCACTTACAAGACAAATGGGCTCACCCTTATCATCCTGAGAATGCAAACTGCAAACTTCATTGTTTGGAGGTTGAGTGCTGGAGACTTAACGGCTCCGATAGGAAAGAACATTCTGGGTGAAAAAACAAATCTTGGTGATACAGGGTTGTTTTAGCAAGAAAAAAAAAAACGAGTAAAAACAGCTGGAGAAGGAAATCCCCTTACAGTGTATTAATATGTCCCCATTTTATTCCCAGCAACCTGAGGGGTAGAGCCGTTGTGATTGCTCCATGGCGCTTTTTAAATCCCCTCGATTACTTTGTCTGCATTTCAAATGCCACTCTAAGTGCGCTACTTCTGCGAGGCCTAAAGCCCGAGGCCTAGAACTATTGCTCACTAACTGGGGATTATAGGCTTGTATTTGGTATTTTCTCCGTGTTATTGGTCTTCGGTGAATAGCTCCATTTCTAAGAGAGCTCTCCCACTGTACAGGGACAAGCAGACATATCTCTCTGCATGGTGATGCATTGGGCAGCACGCTGAATTATTGATTGCTTCCCATGGATGGTGATAATGATGATGAGACTTTGTAGTGCGCTGGCTTAGCTCTAGGCCAGACGCTTTGATTAAGACGAGTACCCGTATTCTCCTGCTGAGAGAGAGAGAGAGAGACAGAGAGAGGGGGACAGAGACCGGCATGATGGGAAAAATCAAATGCGTTTACAACTCTCCAAAACATTCAGACAGAGAGAGAGAGGGAGAGAATGGGCGAAGGATGAAGGATGCTCTCCTCCTCGTGGCTTGGCATGAATGCGAAGGCTGTTAGGCAAACTGGAGTTTAACTGTTGTCGGAGATTGGCATAACTGCTCTCGAGGAGCTGATCGATGATTTGCAATATTGTTCACAAATGCTTTTTGAGGACTCCATTCCGATTCTACTCAGTGGAAATGGGTAATAAAGTATGGTACATTATGACGTCATCATTATGCGTTCAACTGTAACCTTGCTCAGAGTGTTTAATGGGAAACTTGACGGCTGTTATAAGATCTTTTTTCAAACTTTGGAAAATAGATATTAAACCTGTTTCAACCCCCCAAAACTAGCTCGCAGAATTGTATAACACATACTAATTGTTTTTGTAGAAACACACTTTCCTTGTAATTTGAACAATGATCAGACAAAAGGAAGGATATGTTTTCAAACCTATCACATGATATTTTTCTGTGGGGAAAATAATTAATCTGGAGCCCTGAATAGCACCTACTATTACGAAACAAAACCAACACAACAACAACAACAACAACAACAACAATGCATCTATCTTGTTTCGACCTGCGTAATATTGTCTTCCTTGTCTGTAAGTGCATTTCAGCAGCTGCAGAACTTCAGCCACATTTAGTTACGAATTCAATCTTCTATTAAACAAAATGTTAGCATCATTAGCTCCTTACATTTCTCTCTCTTTGCCTTGCTCATCCGTCTCTCCGTGCCCTTTTGTCTTCCTTTATCCCTGCAGCTTTACGCTCTCCTTCTGTTTTCCTTCCTCCTTCTATCTGCTTCCCACTCTCTTTTACCTCCAAGTTGTTTAAAACACACTGGGGGTTTCTCTCTAAATAAGAGCCAGTCAATAGAGAGAGTGAGCCCCGAGGCAAGCGGAGCTGCTACTGCACTAATATGTCTTAGCACTGATTATAGAGAGCGAGTAAATATGTGAGTGTGTGTGTCTGCCTTTGTGTCATGCACAAGTGTGTAATGGAACCGGGTGCGGGTGGTGTTGTGAGGTGAACGCCTTGGGGTGGTGACCGACCAGTTTATGTATTTTTGTGGAGCTGGAGCTTCCACCTGGCACAGCGTTGCACAAACTGGGAAGAGGCTGATTCTGGTTCTGGTTGCACAGCGGTGTTGGTGAGAATAATTTACAGCAGAAGCGGGTGGAGTCAGCGTGCCATTTAGAAACAGCATACGGTTTGATTGCCAACAGGAGGTGCACCAAACACAGAAATGATCAGATTGCAAATATGGTTACAGCTAAAGAGGGGTTTTTTTTTTACTTCCCAGTTCCAATACCTCTGATCAGCATATTTTGAGTACACATAAAGATCGTTTTAATTTTTACTTTATTTACAAAACCCATTAAAACCAAAGTCTTGCACCCCTCCGACTGTTTTGCTGGTGAGATTCCTTAGTATAAATTATTGAATTAGTCATTTAGAAGTTTAAAAACTAAGCGGTTGGACTGCCTAAGTGGTCACATGGCTTAACGATTATATTAAGGGAGGAGGCTCCAACATAAACCCAACTAAAGGGTTTTAATGATACACCGGCAGCGTTAAACGATTGGGCGTGACTGAGTAAAATCGGTTTTGTCAGCAGTGCAGAATGATTGGATTGAAGCGTTGGACTGTTGGAAAACAAAAGAACAAAAAAGGGCAACAATGTTTGACTTACTTTAATATAATCTCAATTTCTCACCAACAGTAGCAACACTCGCACACAGATATGCCGAGTCATCCTCAAGTACTGCTTAACTTAATAAGCGTCTGTGTGTGTTTCCATTTGAATGTTTAGCCCTGTTTATTATGTAATCCTCGTGGAATAAAGGCTCCACTATACGAATGGGCCCGATATCAAACTGCAGCCATCACATTAGTCACAGATAAAACGCACCTTTGCAGTAAAAAGGGCAAATTTGCCCTCTTAAAAATATAGGGCCTTTTCACCGGCTTTACCTCTGAATCTCCCTCCATCAGTCCGTCCCTCCCGCTCATACATCTTTTTTTCCTTGCAAACCACCAAACTGTTGAAACAGATCAATGACACACCAATGATAAATTCGCATTACTGTTATTTTGGCTAAAAATAATGGGTAATATTAAAATATATTTGCATTAAGGTTTACAGGTGAATGACACAAAGTTGTTTTAGCTAGAAACCATTTTGGAATCAAGAAAAAATATTTGAATCCCTAGATATCCTAACTTCCATGTAGACAAAAGTAAAACAATGTTCTTGTCGGTAGGTCAAAAAGAGACAGCGGACAAAAATAAACCATCTCATAGTAAAGCGAAGACTGGACTGTGAGACAACGGGGGCCAAGACCACGGAAAGACATCGCCATTAAAAGAGTAACCTCTATCTTTGTGCACTTATCTTTCCAATCAGTCCATCGCATTCTTTATTTCAACCCTCCTCTCTCTTTCTTATCTCGTAGCTGAGCTTCCCGCCTGCAGACCGGCGACTGGACAGGATGGTGACTTATATTCCACATCTGAGTAAACATCAATGATTCATTATCATCCGGCTGCACCGCTGAGCTGAACATCGAGAAATGAATCACAACTATGACTGAATTTCAACCCGTTTCTTCCCACTCAAATGGATTCCGTCGTTTACTTTTCTGACCACTGATGTTGGGAATATAAACCCGTTTTCGCATCAGACTTTCAGCTACTGAACCCGTCGCGGTGCCGCTAGTGTTATATTCAAGTATATATTATATAAATATATAGATATGTCTTCAAGGGCACAATTGACTTGTATAAACAGACAATCTGTGTGCAGTCATTCACCTCCAATTCATTCTCTTCACCCTGACTTGAATGTAATCCTTAACTCAACATGAGTCCTAACCCAGCGGTATTTTCTTCACCTCTCTGTGCGTGTGGACACATCTCGTTCTACTAACAAAGCCCTCATTGTCTCTCTCTCTCTCTTCATCCCTCCGTCTCCTCTCTCGTTTTCTAATCTCAATCTACTTCTAGAAGATAATTCTGTCAAACTATTCCTCTGCCCATCAGTTTCCGTTCCTTCTCGTTCCCTCACTTCTTTCTTATCAGGCTCTTCGCAGCTGTCTGAAGTGTCATTCACACTGCTGCACGACCCTGCTGCAAATCTCCCTCCCTCCCTCCCTCCCTCCCTCCCTCCCTCCCTCCCTCCCTCTCTCTCTCCCTCCCTTTTTTCTCTTCTCGCTGGCCATCCTAACATAGTTCCCGCAGGGCGAACATTTTCTCTCCCATCATTTTATGCAGTGACCCTCTGACGAATGCCTTTTCCTTGCTGTCTACTTTTATTGTCCCCCACATTTTTTTTTGTAAATGGCCAGTGGGAACTTCCCTTAGTTCCCTTGTTGCTTGTGTACATTAACTGCACATGTGTGTTATGAAGTGCGTACACTGATGATGAGTATGCCTCTGTCAATGAGGATATCCCTCCTGAATCGTGCTTTAGGTGGCTAAAACATGCATTTCTCTACCAGCCTCCACTTCTGGATCTCCTCATTTCAATTTTCAAAATAATCAACAGTAGACCGCTTTATTTAAGTAAAACTTAAATGAAAAAAAGTCTTCCCAGCAAGGTATTATTAAATGGGCTTTGCAGCAGCTGTTGCTCAGGGGAGAAGGCGTGTTTTAAATGGCAGTTTTGTTTGATTTAAATGGCCTTGAAACGACCTGCTGAAACTCAAATAGCTTCTAATGAGCATATCCGCCATTGCTGCATATGTCCACCAGTCCACCAGCGCGTTTTAATTTCGGCTAGCAGTTCAGCTTTACTCTTCTAACCCACAAAAGCAGTTTTCAGCCGCATTTTTTTTCCCCGACAGCCCACTGATGTGTTCCCTGCTGCTGTGTGTCAACAAGCTATTCTCATTCATTTCAGTGACAAGCCGCTACTCGGCATCCCCAGAGATGTCATGTTCTCTCTACCTCTACGAAACGAATAAAGGTATGAAAAAAAAATGTGTCTAACAGGACTGCTTTGATTATTCCCATCCACATACACACACATTGGCACGCAGACAACCCGCATGCATATGCAGAAACACGGACACCACCTCCTGACCACCATCGCTCTCCAAATTGAAGCGCGGTATTATAATTTGTGTCGGCGATTCAATTGCTTTATGCAAAACCCCAATTCCCAATCAGAGGGCTCCTTAAAATTCTTTCGGAATGTTAATGTGCAGTGTTGGTGCAGCGGAGAGCAAAGGTGAGAGAAGCTTGTCCGCTCAGGTAATCCGTTAGGCGTCAAACAGGCTGAGCTTTTACTTTCTAAAGGCCAGAGGGGAGGGACAGACGGACTCAGTGGAAGGAAAGACCGATAGATGGGAGGACGGTTACGTGGTTGGAGACGCATGCAGACTCGCAGCCGGACACTCAGACAGACGCACAGGCCGAACCAGAGAGGGAGGGGAAATTAGTGGAATATTCGAATCCGATAGAAGACACAGAAGTGGTAGAATGTGAGAGACGAGTCAAAAAAGGTGCAAAAACGTCAAGAAGCGGCGCATGACGTTGTGTTTTTACCGAGTTGCTCGGCTCAGTTACATTTAATTCATGTTTCTTACATCAGCCGTGTTAATTACAAGCAATCTCGGAGCTATTGTGCCTTTCCCCAGCGTCATTCAGCCTTCATTACAGCCACTTTGATTCTGAAATGAAACAGCTTTCAGCGGCGTCGTGGCCATTACGCCACAGAGCCTTGCTGCCATTCAGCCAAAATTACATCGTTAAGTTCCCCTTTTTTTTGGGAGGGGGGTTAGCTTGCTCTGTCTAGGTGGGGGATTTATTTTTGAACGTCCGTCCGTGTGCGTTGCTGCATTTGTGCAAGGAGACGTGAACGTCCAAGCTTGCCGAGCTGAAGGGCCAGTGACTAGAATGAGACGAGCCGCTCCACCTCCAATGACTCGGAGCTGCTGTCGTCGCTGGCTCACGACAAAATGTCAAGAAAGGAAACGTCCTCCCCCCCGAAGGCTAACTTAGTTACCTTGTTGACTTATCATAAAAGCACTTAAACTCACCCACCAATCAGCGCCGCTCGCTGCCCTCTGTGCAGAGCGGTTCTCGGTCTCTGGAGGCAGACTATTGAATTGGCTCAATAAAATCCCCATATTGAGTTAATTTGCCAAGCGCTGCCGCACCCACCGGCCGGAAGTAACGGGGCGGAGCCAGCGGCGGTTAAACGGTTAATACGGTATTTTGCCGATCACATGTATTTTCTCCGACAGCCGGGTATTTAGCCACGGACCGAAGGAAAGAGAAAGAGTGTATTCATATACACGTGCTAAAAACACTCACTTTAAAAGCTCTAGAGATTTTGCTCACATGTCAACATGGTTTTTTTTTCTACAATTACAAGGGGATGAGCAAGCACTAATGCACCTGTTTCTAAGGAAAACACACATTACCCTCTGCTTCAATAAGGTCAGTGTTCCAGTCAGTTAAGGTGACAGTGATGCTTACAAGTAGAGCTAAATAAAGAAATCCTAATCTTAGCATGTCAGCACTAATTAAGATGGCTGGCAACCAACCTTTGAAGGTACAATAAGGGAGCGCAGTTAAGTCGAGGTACTCGGATCTCAGGGTGGCTGAATGCGCTTAGATGTGAAAAATGAAACGTGTGTAATAACCAAGTGTGTTGGCACGTCAACATTCAGCAACTGTACCATTTGCATTTGCACGCACGGTAAATGCATTGGTAGCTCGGTGTGTAAAAGCACGTTGTTGATGTTTGTTTAAGCATTATTTCCTAACCTTACCATACAATCATATTTTGGCTCGTTTTTAAATGTTTCAAGATCGCGTTTACACTCATTTAGAACTGTACAAGAAAAGCACCTGGGCTGTTATGTAATACTGGCTGCAAAAGGTATTTCTTTTTATGGTTCTTCACCATAATGGAATCATGAAGTGGGCAGCATTTCATCGCCAAAACTTCCCGCCGTTGGTAGGGTCCCAAAAATAGCACTCGGATTTCATAATTGATGACACATGTTGGCCTCAGTGGCACCTTATGTCGAGCCCCCACCTCACACACCTACTCCAATAAGTGACACCATTAATCCACTTGCCCTTTTCCCTCCTCTCCCGCGCGCCATGACCCATTGAAAAAGCAAAAAGTATCTCTGCATGAACGTTGCTGCGCTTAAACTCTAGCATGATAAGAAAATAAAAGGTATGTCTACAGTACAGCTATTCTTTTAAATGTTCATTCTCGTTCAATATTGCCATTTAACATCATATTTTTTGGCCTCACAATGATTTATAGAGGAGCGTGGACGTGTGCCGCAGCAGACCCGCATTACTTGGCCACCTGACACACACACACACACACGCAGAGCATCACACAGTTGATCCTCTTCCAGCCATTTCTTCTTTGATCATGTCGCACTACTCGCTAACCAATATTAGCATTTACAGCTATTGCATTATGCTAATATTGCATATTAGCATAATGCAATAGCTGTAAATGTGGTCACCTGTAATCTTTGTTAATACAGTTTTCTTTGTAGATTTTTATGAATAAACATGTAACAAATACGGTAAGGTTTTCTTTCTTTTTCAACGTCCTCTTTCCTGGAGTTAGTTTAGATTCTCCAAGATGCTCTGAGTGTATTAATAATAAATTTGCCTCAACTGCAGCTAGAAGGACAAGTTCGACAGCGCGTCTCCACTGTTACTTTCGTACTTAGCTTGTGACGACTGACATCATGACGAATGTAACGGGGCCCTCGTGTGTTCTTGCTTCTCCCTCGCTTCCCTTCCATCCTCAGAACCAACTTTCCACATTTCATTTTTGTTTTATTTACGTCCTCTTCATCTTTTCTTTAAACTCCATCCATCAACTAGTCCCCCCTCAATTCATCAATTCATCATTTTCTTTTCCTTGCTTGCTTCCGCGTTTTTTTTACTACATTCTTCTCAACCTTCTATACACCCCCCCCCCCCCCCCCCATTCCCCCTCCCCGCAAGGTCTCCACCTACCTCCACCTTCCCTCCCCTCACAGTATGTCCCCCGCTCCGTACTCTGACATCTGCAGCGAGACTGATGCTGCAGCGAGCGTCATCTCTCTCCACAGTGTCACCACTCTGCTTTCAAAATTCCATCATTTAGCCAAACTGCAGTCATGAAGCAAAGCTCGTGAGAGGGACCATTGGCACGGCCTGCTGATGCCCTGCCCAGATATTAAACAGTTTGGACGTTTCTCACTGGTCCCTTTGGAATGACACCACTGCTTTTTTTTTTTTTTCAAACTCAAGCAGAACCGAGGCCGGCGGTGACACCTGACACTGACGTTTATTACTTTCTCAGCTGCTTCAGTGTCACCATGTATGAATAATATATTTCAATGGATTTGTCCAGGTAGGGCAGAAAGTCAAGGTTTAGAATGGACTCTTAGGGCACCTCGTGGCTCGGTCTCGCCACCTGACCCTCTGTCATGGAGTACTATTCCTTTAATATAAATTCTTTAAATTACTGACAAAATGGTTTAATAGTTTTTCAATACCAAAAGTAGAATTGTGGGGAAATGAGTTTAATAATAACATTTCTGATATTGATTTGAAATTCCCTCATGTTTCCGCTAACGGCGATCTGGAAGTTTCTTTTCCTCACAATGTTCGGCCCACCTGTCCGCTGTGCGGCCTCGTACCTTTTCCTCTTTGTCTCTGCACCGGGAGGCGCTTGTATTTACAATTTTGACTTTGTATGCAAGGACAAACGTCCAGGTCCCTGGACTCTGGGATTAGAAACTGGCTCACAGAGAGATCAAGTGAGCCAGTCAACATTAGAGGGGGGGGGGGTGTCTGCTGACGAGCGTCGTGGTCGGATGTGTGTAAACGTGGAGGTCAATCTGGACGCAGTGTGGACAATCTGCTTGTTTCATGGACAGAGCCATGCCCCGCAGTTCAAACCCAGATGTCCTGCCTGAACAGGACTCTTTTCATTGTGAGACATGATCTCTCGTTGGCTATCTCCACCTGTCAGTTTCTCGTTGCAGACATCTCAGCTTTCCATCTTTGTCCTCTGCCCTTTACAATAGTACACAGGAGCATTTACTGTTCTCACCTGTTGGTGAATCTGCTCTGGTCTCTATAGTTAGTCATTATGTCATTTATATACATATCAAAATTGTTGAGGGCAACATTTAGCGTACAGTATTCATAGGTTGCAAACAAAATGGATTCGCTAAATATTTCAGAATCATTAGGGACGATGATTTATGTTTGTGTTGTAGCTGTTTTAATTATTAGTTTTTATTTTTGTGTCTGAGCCTGCTTGTGCGTATATCTAGCAGTTATGTTAGGTTATGAATGAATAACTAAAGAAAGCAGCATTTTCTGTCGCTGTACAGATCGTATAAGCCTTTTGAGAGGCATTTCGTACAATAACTACAGCTCCCTATACAGAAGACTACTCTTTGCCCATTTACCTTGTTAAGCCAATGCAGCTGCTACTTTCTCTAGGACTTATATTCTAAAATGAAGTTAAAAGTAACAAAGTGTGCCTCATAGTGTGTAACTCTCCTCACCTGAGAGAACTGGACGGCGGTCGTCTGGGTTCTGGAAGTGTGGCAGTTTGACACTTGAGACGCCACGTTTGAATTGTGTTTTAAATCAACCTAAGAGGATCTTTTCCTTCCTGCATATCCAACTCGTGTCCTAATCCCAATCATCCTACTCAAACTAATGGCAAAAACTTTATACAATCTCTTTTCGCGTTCTCTCCTCTTCTACTAACCCCTTTTCTTGAATACATCATGTGACCCTCCGGTTTATCTGCAGAACCAGAAACAAGTTCTCTTTCTCACGTGGATGAATTATTTCAGATATTGCCATCGGCATTTTCAAACATTTTACTACAGCGAATGGTGCCAATTGTTTTGCTCTCAACATTAAGGCAATCGTGCAGCTCATATTCCAAGGTGTATTTCTAAGCAGCGCCATGAAACGAGTCATTAACATTTTCATGATAAGTGACCCACATTTAATGTTAAGACTGAATAAGTCTTTGGGTGAAACTAAGTGGAATTATATTTTTTATCATCCTGATTACCCAGACCAGCTTTGTCCCTTTTAGGAGTTCAAGCGTTCAGGTCGGTGACTCAAAGAATCACCGCTGAGCATTCAGGGGGTGTCGTGGGTCTAATTCAACATGACATGTCTGAAGAGAAGTGCCAACTTGATAACACGCTTGTGCCTTTGTGGGTGTCTTGTGGGTTTATTATTTCTTTTGTTTGATGCCCTCTACTCACCCGTCTATACATCATGCAAATGGCCTTGGACGATTGCACAAAGGATTACAGAATTAAGACCCTGGTGTCTTTTTTCCACATTGTGTTTGTTCTTAGAGTGTTTTCTTCACAATGTTCTGATTGCAGCTCTAGTGTCCATATACATAGTTGTTGTTTGAGACCGAAGTGTGATAAAGTTTATTAAAAAGTTTGGATTGGCTCCACGGTTCTAAGCATCCAAGAGCTGGACTGGACTTCACAAAGCTACAGGGGAAATTATGCAGGCGCCCTCACCTAATAGGATTTAAATGAAGTTTAAGAGGAGAAGATCTACAGTTTGTATTCAGCATGTGGGAGTATAAAGAGGGTGTGAGGGCAACAGTAGTTGAATAGCAGAAGGATGGATGGGAGCGGCGGAGTATGGGTTTAAGAAAAGTATGCCAACGAATGATGGAACTTTCTTATTAAATATACCTGATATGAGTGGGATTTCCTTCATGCGATTTCTTTCAGCAACTTTCTTCAAATCTCTAAAAACTATTAAAGCAGTAAATACTTCTAGAATCATAAAAAAACTGCTTGTATTTCCTCCTCATTTTTTATTCTATGCACATTTCATATTCCTGCCAAGGTTTTACTTTCCTCCGATTCCTCCATCCTCCAGGCCTCGTGCCCCTCTCTGAGGGGGCAACACGTGTCACTGAGGGAATGCCGATGAGCTCAGTGACAATCCCAGGCAGATAAGAAGGAAAACTGTGGCATGAGCCATGTGTCAAGAGTGAGCTGTGATTGCCAGCTTAAAAAAAACGCAATCCATGCTCTGCACGCATGGCTTGACGACACACACATACACGCATCGAATGATATCTGTATGGGTAACAGAGATGGGGACTCGAGTTTGAGACTCGGGCTCGAGTGCGACTTAAGTGGCGCACGTAGTGACTTCAGACTTGACTTGAGACTCGTCCTCGAAAGACTTGAGACTCAACTCGGACTCGAGCTGCGGGACTCGTGAACAATGTTTATTTTTAGGAAACATCTGAAGAGCTCGCTACACCCCTCCCTCCGTTACCTGCCTACGTAACACGTCCTACGTACATTGACATATATTGCGCGAGCGTAACGAGCTAGCGCCGCCGACCGCTAGCCCCCCCGCTCAGCCCGTCTGCCCGGCCCCCCAAAGCTGTACGTGAGGCAACACTTATTATAAGAGACTTGAGACTTGGACTCTAGCTCAGAGACTTGAGACTTGACTTGGACTCGAGCTCAGAGACTTGAGACTTGACTTGGGCTCAAGCTCAGAGACTTGAGACTTGACCTCAAGCTCAGTGACTTGAGACTTGACTTGGACTCGAGCTCAGTGACTTGAGACTTAACTTGGACTCGAGCTCAGTGACTTGAGACTTGACTTGGACTCGAGCTCAGAGACTTGAGACTTGACCTCAAGCTCAGTGACTTGAGACTTGACTTGGACTCGAGCTCAGTGACTTGAGACTTGACTTGGAATCAAGCTCAGAGACTTGAGACTTGACTTGGACTCGAGCTCAGAGACTTGAGACTTGACTTGGACTCGAGCTCAGAGACTTGAGACTTGACCTCAAGCTCAGTGACTTGAGACTTGACTTGGACTCGAGCTCAGTGACTTGAGACTTGACTTGGACTCGAGCTCAGAGACTTGAGACTTGACTTGGACTCGAGCTCAGAGACTTGAGACTTGACCTCAAGCTCAGTGACTTGAGACTTGACTTGGACTCGAGCTCAGTGACTTGAGACTTGACTTGGACTCAAGCTCAGAGACTTGAGACTTGACCTCAAGCTCAGTGACTTGAGACTTAACTTGGACTCGAGCTCAGTGACTTGAGACTTGACTTGGACTCGAGCTCAGAGACTTGAGACTTGACTTGGACTCGAGCTCAGAGACTTGTGAGCATCTCTGATGGGTAATGGTAATATTTTAACCCACGGTCTAAAAGCATTGGGGAAGCCATCGAATGTACCTCATGGGTCGCAAACACAAACAGACGTCTTCACATCTTTATAGATGCAGGATGTAGCATGTTGAATAGCTGTGAATCGTTGAGTGTGCGAGTCACCCCAAATTGCTGCATGAATCCTTACAACCTCTTCAGAAATGGGGACGGATCAGCTGGGCCCCCGAAGAACTTACAAAACCTGGGTTACAATGCAAGTTTGTTGCATGTTTCTCGCCTGCTTTGTGTGTGTTGGCTGCAGGCTCGTCCCCATAAACGTGGCTCATGCTGATACGTTCAAAATAGAGGAAAAGAAAATGTCTGTGGGTGAGTTGAAAGTTGCAGCGTTAAAGCTCATCAGATTACGACAAAGTGGTCCTGGACTGGTCGGATTATGGGTTAGGGTCACTACGACACACAAGTCCACCCTTCTGTGGTGTCTGCCTGGAGGACTAAGACAACAACCACGAATCCTGTTTTCTTTTTTTGAAGCGACTGAAATCTTTAGTAAGAGTATTTACTGTGAGGATCAGCATTAGTGTACATAAACATCAATCTTATCTCTGAAAGGACTTTACCAGCGGCACGGTTCATTTGCATCTGTGGCAGCGCGTTAGTCGGTAAACAAATCAAGGGGGACTCTGGTCTCTCCTTTGTCGTAAATCAGATTGAAAGTGCTTAGTCACTGACGCACACACGCACACACACACTCACAGCTGGTTATTATATCAGATTGTAACAAGCTTTTTGAGGAGCAAGATCATCAATGATCCGATGAAGCGCGTTTGTAGGAGCGTGCTGGAAGATGTGCAGTTGAGTCTAGTCACAGTTGAGTTTAGTCACCTTTCCTTCTTATTATTCACATTTTCTATCTAGCTTGGAAAACTTGATCAGTTGGCCGTATGAAATGAGGGCACTTTTCAACAAATACACTCACACAAACACACAGTTAAGTTAACACGCTCACAAAGGTGTCTAAGCTTTGCTTTGTACCTGATGAAAAACTTCATGTCAATGATGAAACACAACGGTAAGATTGAACTGAAAGGGTGGAAGCTGAGACTGGGGGGGGGGGGGGGGGGTGGGGAGGTAACAAAAAGGGCAAGAAAAAAAGAGGAGCAGAGGAGAATGAAGCTAGTCAGAAAATGTGTGAAAACTAAAGAAAATCAATCGCTTTACAGCACAATGGTGTACCCGGTTCCACATGAAACGATCTCCATTGTCCGCTAGCCTTTTCTGTTTTATTATATCGGACGCAGTAATCAAACTGTGTACAATCCCACTGCCACAGCACATCTTTTAATAACATTGATGCACTATACTTTAATTGCAAATGTCTAAGCTTTCAGAAACACGTTTGAAGTGCAACAAGTGCTGAAACAAGCACTTGTTGTCTGCTGATGTTCTGTCGTCCATTGTGCTGAACATTAGAACACCAACCAATGCAGGGAGCCATTAAATGGTGCAGAGTTACACATTAAAGTGTGAGATGTGCAGAGGAGGAAAATCCTCATAGAATATTCATGAAAATCCAGCAACATAGATCTATATCTACACTATCTTTAGGGTAGCTAAGGGAAACACACTTACAAAGTTCAACGAGTTTCAAACGGGTTTGACTTCTTGTTCCAAACAAACTCCCATCTCCAAAAGAGCCAGGGGTTCCTTCGGGGAGTTCACAGAGGAGCGATGCTGTTAAAATCCCAACTCTACGATCGCATCAGCTGCAACCTCGCCTCTTTACTCACAGCAAATGTGTCCTGATAGAGCTGTAGAAGGCTCTGGCAGCGCTGCTTCCCAGAAATCCGTGTTTATGTGTTTGTTTGAGTGAGGGAGTTGCTATCCATGCGTGGATTTACACGTCCGCGCCTTCTCTCCTCCACAACTGTGCTCGGTGTTGCCGCTGTGAACAGACCATCCACTCTTCCCATTCAGCCGTGCGCGGTTAAATTAAGGGGTGGTCAACTAGTCATCATCTGTATGCGTGACTCAAGCTCACAAATGGTGCCAACACACTGCCTCTCAGCCCCGAGTTCGCCCCCGAGGCCTCGCCGTAGCTGTTATTTGCTGCCGTGATGAACAGATGATGTGGGGATTGTTCGGGAGAAGCAGTGCAGCCGTGAACGTAGCGTAGGAGGGAAAGCCAAGGGCGGGGGATGCTAAAAGGGGAGAGGACAGATATAAGTAGAGCAAGAGCACGGGTGAGACGAAACGGGAGCATCCAGTCAGATGCTCAGAAGGCGGAGGTAAAAATACGATGAGTTAAATAGTGCATGATTTGTTAAAATGAGGGAGCAAGCACAAAAACGTTATGGTTTAAGTAGGATGAAGAGATGCTTTCTTGGCTTTTTATACCTTGAAGCGATGCCACACCTGCTGTGGTTTGCGATGGCGGAACTGTCAGCTAATAACAGAAGTGTGTAAAAAAAAAAAAAAGATGAGGTAGAGAAAAGGAATATAGGATAAGGTGGTGAGAGAGGCAAAAAGAAAGAGCAAAGCAACAAGAAAGAAACAAGAAATGTTGTTCAGCAATGAGAGAAGCCTTTCGACACAGAAAAACAGCACACATACATGAAAAACACAATCACTAACTCATGATCATAACTTCATGATGGCTGAGCAAAGTTATTGACCACACACTGCCTCAATACTGAACATTCAGTGAGTGGTTGAACATTTCTAAAAATGTGTGAAAGCAAGGAGGAATGGATTGTGTGGTGTCTACAGGTGTGTGTCTGTGTGCTTGTGTATGCTCTTAGTGTAGTCTTAACCTGTATGTCTGTAACAGTAAAGCTCTGTCCTGGGAAATACTGTCAATGTAGCTCTGTTTTTCGGTAGTGTGTGTGTGTGTGTGTGTGTGTGTGGTGTGTTTGTTTGCTCTGTAGGGCCAGATGTCAACATATGTTTGAGATCATCTAAGCTGTATAAAGAAGCCATAAACAAACTGTGTGCGAACGGTTGTTTGTGTGTGAGTGTGTCTGTGTGTCGGCCTGTATCGCTCCTTTACTCATACCTTTTATATATTTCTCTCTTAGACTTCATTTGGTTTTCTGTTTACTTGTGGATGACTTGACTTTCTGAAATTTGTCTATTCACACTATTCTTTTTTAATTGACGTTACAAACACAATTTTTTTAATGCACAATGAACTACATCATGAGCTAATTACAATTAAACGGATACCATGGTACTATGCATGTGCTAGAATATATAAATACAAGGTTTTACAGGTTAGTTGGCAAGCTGACAAAAAGTCTACCAGCTAAATTGGGGCTAAATCTGGATACGTTGAACAAATTACTCGCTCTATTTGAGAGCGGAAATCAAAGTCAAGAAATTAGCTGAGATCCAGCGCTGCACCACGGGCAGGAATATCATTAGCCCTTAGTTTATATTGGTATATAAGTATTTTAGTATTAGCATAGTTCTTCTAGCTGAGGGATGCTGTTAGAATGCTGATACGTATGGATTACTTACGCCTTGCCAAAGTTAAGTGTATATTAAGTTTTGATTAATGAGCAGATTGCATTTGTACCTGTGGAACATCGCTAAATAAAAATTGTCCAGCCTATTATCGTTTTTGTTCTCTAGCTAACACATTCCATCTCCTGTATTACTAATGACAGAGAGAGAGATGCGAGGTGGCTGAACTCCTTTTCCTCTGTAACAGCAGGGCCGTGAGCACCTGCTGTAATTTTTAAGGTTTTCACAAAGCAATTATACCTCACGATAATGACTTCAGAGCGTAAAAATAAAACTTTCTCCTTAAAATCAAATCAAATACTATTCTCATTACAGTCTGATTAAACAGGTCTCCCATTTTTCTCACTAATAGGGCCATTGGGAAATGCGATTTGGATTCCAACACGCAGTTTGAATTAAGTGTGGTCACCATGTGGAGTATTTGCACAGGCCTGCTTATGGACATTTTACGGGTTTTACAAGGATTTTGGCTGCAGCATTTGAGTGGTCCACACAGTACTGCAGACCTTTGAGGGAAGAACCGGATCGACGGAGGAGTAGAAACACTACGAATCGAGAGTGTGAGTAAAGAAAAAAAACACGTCAGCAAGAGAGATGACGCAACAAATGAAACGGTTCGGTTAGAGTGCAAATGAAGTGAGATGCCGAAAGGAGCAACAAAGAGGGAATTCTTACCCGTTGGTTTCTTTTCTTCCCCTACTTATACTTAAACCACCATCCACCTCTGCCCATCTTTCTTCTTCCTGTCGCCCTCCCCGTTTCTCTTAATGCACTCGCACCTGAGCAAGATTAATCGTTCAAGTCAAATTACATCACCTCCCAGCGCAACTCCGAACTTCGCGCGCTCACACACAGGGAGATGGATGCAGCGGGAGAGCGAGAGCGAGAGAGAGCGAGAGCGAGAGAGAGAGAGGGCCCGCCAGCCAGAGACACAGGGATATTGGGAGGGTCGGGGTTTGTGTGGGATTCCAATGCCCGGACGATCTGCTCATTAAACTCATCACATTGTTTTAGCCCAGTGCTTTATTACACTTAACTGGGACACCAGGCCCTCTGTCAACCACACACACACACACACACACACTCACACGTATTTATGAACACACAGCTATTCCAAACTGCAGGTTTTATGCATTATGTGCTTATGACTTAAAAGGCCTAATTTGAAGAAGAGGATGATTCATGGCCCCTTGATAACAATGCTTCATCATCCTGCTGCACCTATGTCAGAAGGAGGGAGGGGTGGGGCAGGGGAACGGTTGTTAATGGGATGCTAATCGTCTCATAACGTGGAAATGGTCTAACGGGCTCAACCCCTCATGAAAATGTGTGTTCTCATTTGTGTGTTTTTAACCGTTTCCCTACATTTTCTGTGAGTGAATGTGTGTGACGGAGCAGAGTCCACATTTGCAGGTGTGTGTGTGTGTGTGTGTGTGTGTGAGAGAGAGGGTGAATATTGATCTATCTCTATGTGCTCGATCACCCTGCCAAGCATAATAAGAAAGAATGGGACACTAAGCAGGTGCTCTCCCTCTGCTGATTTATAAAACATATGCACTGAGGTAAACACCTCAATCACTGAAAGAGGAATAGCTCGGTGAATTCATCACGTTTGCATCCTATATGGATAATACATTTTTAGTTTGTATGCATATTAGATGTTGAGATATTTTAAGTACCATATTTTTTTACAGTGCAGTGCAGTAAGTACATATAGGAACATTCTCCCTTGTAATAAAGGGAATTAATGTGTAAACTAAATTGTGTAGAAATAGCCAAGAATGAGCTTTTGCCTCAACACCACTGAAAACAAAGGCAAGCGTACCAACACGATGTGTGAAACGGTTCCGATGAATCACCTAAATACACAGACATCGATTTAGGTGCGATTTTACCTTCTCTATAATCCTGCGTTTAGAAATTGCAAACGTCACAACGTAACATCGCCCAGCTCGGACCAGCGACCAGAATTTTATTTGGGGGCCCCCCTCCCACCACGCACAGTCACCTGTGCTAGAAGATTATTGGCACAAATGTCACGCTATATTGTTATAGCGAAAATTATAAACGAATACAGTGAGGTTATAATACAAAACTAGGGCTGCTTGCAGCATAAGCGAACCAAGCGGCGGCTGGGGCCCCCAGCAGCCGCTTAGTTCGCTTATGCCTTGGGCCGGCCCTGCCAGCGACACACAATTCTACAGCTCCGCTACAAAATCGAATAGCCGTCAGGTCTCGGGCTGTTGGAGAGTGTTTGCCCGTGCCTGTTGTTTAGTTAAGTCAGATCTGGACACTGAAGGCTACTCCGGAGCGATTACTGCTGCCCATTGTGGGATTGTGCTCTCCCTCTTTGTTATCTGAGAAAGAATAAGACTCCTTTTATTTTACTCCGTCTCTCCTTTTATTTTACTCCGTCTCCCACTGTCCTCCTGTCTGAGTTGTTTTATCTCTCGAACCCATTTGGTAATTTCTCCCTTCTCATTCCACCCTAATTTCTTTTTCCTCCTCTGTTGTCTTTCAGCATTTACGGTTAATACATTGTTTTCCTCTTCTCAGCACTTGTTCTTCTACACTATTACTTGTTTTGTTTCTTCTCTACTCGCTGCACAAAAAAAAAAAAACCTCTTCTCTTCTCTAACTCCCTCCATCTTTTCCTTCCGTCCATTCCACGTGACTGCCATCGCTGCTCAGACTCTCATAACCCTGTCAATCCATCAGAGGTAATATAGTGTCCCTGTGTCATTGGCCTCTGATAGACAGGGCTACACCCACCGTGGGCACTTTGTAAAATGAACGCTTCCCTTTTGGAGGGAAACCGTTTTAATGATTAATAAATCAAACAGATGCTTGTATTGACCTCTGTCATTTCTTTTTGGGAACACATGTAATACAACGGTGCGCTCTGAAAATGCGTCACACCGGGTATGAAGAAAAAAAAAAAAATCACCACGGTGACAGTTTGAAAAACGTGGTTTCAGATCCACAGGTGGCTTTTAGGTGTCGAAGCGGCACTGAGACGAGTGGCCTCCTTGCTCATAGATCGCACTTAACTCACAGCGCCTGATACTCTAAATACGGGATCACTTGATTGTGAGGACGAAACACCCGGGGGCGGGCGCGGTCACAGGCTGCAGCGGCCATGTTGTCATTAGGCTCCACCCCATGTTGTTTTTTCCCATTAAGGTTTATCAACTAAACCAGTAAACATTTTTTAATAACTTTATCTTTCAAGTTCCAAATCATTCATTTATTTCTTTACATTATCTGACCTTGCATAACCATTCACTTGAATGATTTGTGCTTTTGATAGTCAAAGCACTCGGATAAGGTCTGGGAAGGATTGTGCTTCAGCTTTTTCTGTTTCAACATTTAATTCAAACGTCGTCGTTGTTCACTAACATTCACCGAAGTGCTTTCGGTTGTCGACTCACAATGTGAACTTTGGCCTCTGGTGTTCAAGTGCTGGGTTTTGAAGGTCTGTTTTCCATCACAGCCACCCGAAGGACACAGGAATAAAAAATAAAAAAATGAGAAACAACTATTTTGCCTACATTTATATTTCTGATATTTCTATTTGGCAAAACAAATCAGCCACAACAAAAGGAACTGAAACCGTCGGTTGATGCTTCTTACCTTCAACAGAATATTCCAGCTGCTTGAATTATTGGTTTTCTCTTGGTGTGTATTTCTGCTATTTGAATTTATTGGGATTGTGACTGTTATCCAACCAAAAAAAGTCTTTTGATGGATATCTTGACATGATTCATCATTAGGAGTATTTTCTACCACAAAAGTTACAAATTGGTACAACAGCTGAAGTTCTGTACTGTTATTTTATTATCTACATATGTACACATTCTGCATTTTTCATTTTGTTTCAATTTGTATTCATATTTTGAGTTAAAAGAGTACAACAGAAAATAAGTATGTTTGAAAGGCAAAAATTTCAATGAAACGTGAGGTAATTTGTAGAAAGGTGTTGAGAATTTGCAGTAGATTTCCCAAAAGTAGTATTTAAATATGCCCAGCATCACAGTTGTATTATCATAACATGATGATTGCTTCCTGCACATACAACTGTAATTATAATTCATGTATGGCTGACTGGATGGTTTATGTAAACCAACTCCTGAATTATTCATGTCAAAGATGCCTGTCAAAGACTAATATTACCGATCTGTTTTCATTTTGTCTTCCTCTACGTGCTTTGTTGTTGTTGTGTGCGATTCTCTGTGAGCTCGGTCAGTGTGTGTGTTTTTTGTGTGAATGTGGGTGCTTGTGTGTGTGTGTGTGTGTGTGTGTGTGCATGGCCGAGAGATGTACATCTGTCTCTAGTCAGATTGTTGTCATCAGCTCGGGACAGTCATATGGGTTTGACCTCACGTTACAGGGTTTGACAGCCAGTGGCTAAGACAATAATTACAATACAGACACAGTCTGAATCAAAGGCAGCTGACTGGAATAAAAATTAGTTTGGAGCTGTTGTTTCTAAAGAACGGCAATTATACGCACTGAATACTGGTCACAGAGAAAAAAAAGAAACATCGAGAAAAACTGGAAAAAGCAGTGAAAACTTCCAGTGCGATTGGTGAAATCCTGTCCTTTGTTTAAAAAAATGAAAGTTAATTTGTGCTGATATTAAAAGGCCTGAACCGAATATGTAATAATACATTTCCAAGGTTGAATTTGGTTCTGGCATTCTGGCTCGTCCCTCCAATCCATTATTGCATTTCAGATACTATTGTGAGTCACCTCCCCCCCCTCCTTAATCTTCCTTCTCCCTCTCCCCTCCTTTCCTCCCTCAGTAGATGTCACTGCAGTTCCACCACCAGCCATACGAGTGTGCGGAGTGCAATGCATCGTGGGACGTAGACCCCCGCAGGTGACGATAGCTGTGACGACAGGGACTGTGAGGAAGGGGAGAGGGGTAGAAAAGAGATAACAGGGGGGAGGGATGGACCGAGGAAGGAAAAGGGAGAGGAGGTAACGGTAGCTCTGATCAGTCCTTCGGTCCTTCGCATGCGTCACGTGCACAATCCAGCTTCAAAAGTGTGTACTTCATGACATGAACAGCACCACACAGGTGCATACCAACACCTTTAAGAACATTGACCCACCCACTCACACAAACACACACACACCATATTCCAAATAAGCAATGAACTGTCATGCCCCCATGTACACACATGTCGGTTGGTAATGAACAGATAAAGTGTCGTGGCGTCGGGGGAAATGTGGGTGAAGACGGAGGTGTTGTTGACTTGTCTCCGTCAAACAGATAGCAATCTTACGGCTCTCCAGTGTTCATCTCGTGATCGGAGCCCGATGTAATTACTTTATTCAGTATTTGACATGAAATACTATCACTGCTCATTTAGTGACATTGCAAATAATGTTTAACACGCAATATAAAACTTTGTCACATTTTTTTTTTAGCTCTTATCCACTTAACTTAGCTCATTCCCGTTAGTTATGTTTGTAGGGGTTCGGGTAACCTTTAAAATGTTGAAGGCCATGACCTCATATGAAAACCGCGACAACATGTCTTGCTACCACGAACGATACTTCTAATGATGCTAGACCACTTTAATATTCGCTTTAGGAAGATCAGCTGATCAAGTCTATTAAGAACTAGAACGTAGCAGCTGCATGTTTGCTCTCAATTAAATAGCGGTTAATGCTTCCACCTTTGCATCAGTGCCTGGTTTGCACTTTATGTATTAAGTGCAAAGTGTAATGAATGCTATTGTTCTATTCTTGGATTCCGTATGGAACAATGTCTCCCCATATATGCCACAGTAGTTGACTTAAACCTAAATGGATGCCTCCATAATATGTTCTCCAACATTCAATTCGGGTGTTAAAATGTTCACTATCGTGCAAAAACGATAGAGAACATTTTGTAGACGGTGTCTTTTACTTTCTTCTCATCGTCCTGTAGGAAATAGCACGGTGATGTACAGATCTGTGCAGCGATAATGCGTAGTTTCTCCCCTTGGGTAAACACAAAGTTGTCTGAGTGCTAAGTTGCACTCACAGGAAAGTATTAAATCCTTTCAAGTATCGGTTTCTCTAGAGAAAGAGAGATGCAGGTGCACGTTTCAATGGCAGAGCAGTGGGATAGGCCCATGTTTGTGTCTTGAAAGGTTCGTGTGTGAGCCTGGATTGCGTGGAAGCCTGAGTGTGTGTACTTAAGTGCAAACAAAGTGTGTGCGCTTGTGAGCGTGCTTGTGTGTCACAGTTCAGCAGCAGACAAGTGGAAAGGAGCATTAGACGCCCTCTTCCTCCGCTAATCAGGGATTAGACCGTGTTTAAGAGCATAAGAGAGAACCACAAAACAAATGAGACAGTTGAAAACGCCTATGTGTAAATGAAATGAATGGCTGCTTGTGTTAGTCATGTCTCCATAGTGCCACCAAAGTGTAGCAAGCCAGCCTTTGATTTCATGGAATTTCTGAGTCATTTAGTTTTCTTTTGCTTCCTCTTTCCCTTCACATTGACCTCGAATATACTTTGAAATTAAATTAGGCAGCTTTTCCTCGCTTAGGCAATCGTCAGACCAACATCAATGCTACCTCATTCCTTTCATTTCCACAGTAGGAGCCCCACTCGATATTACAAGATCGCCTAATGGACAGTGACTTCTACACAACCACTGCAAAAAGAAACCCTGTAAGGCAGTGAAGATGTGTGTTTACCTGAAACATTGCTCTGTGAATTATCAGCATTTGATATGCAATGATTTGATTTGAAAAGCCGCTTCAGTTTGCCTCTCCATCCTTTCATAAGCTCGCAGAAAGTCAACCTTCTTGTCTGATAAAGTCACTCACTTGAATTAGTGTCCTTGATATATCGCTAACGCTTTACATTCAAAGCCTTAAACCCTCCGACCACTGAATAAAAATAAATATCCTTTTGTCGCCGTTGCAAAACTGCTAGGTATTCTACAAATGATGACTTGTTAAAGGTGATGTCATTTCAGTTGACCGTCCATAATTACATATAATGAGAGGTGAGAATTATGAGAATAAGATATGCATTGTGACAAGGAAGCGAGGGAGAGAAAAAAAAGTCGAACCAGTGAGAGAGAGAGAGAGAGAGAGCCTTCCTGGGGATGTAAGAATGATTAATGTGAAACTGTCAGAAAGGTGGAGAGGTGAAACCACAGCAATGGGGGAAGAGTCATGGCCAGGTGCTGAGAAAAGAATATATGAGGGAGAGAGGGGGGAGATAGGGGGAGAGAAAGAGAGAGAGCGAGCGGGTTCAGGACAGACTGAGTGAGGGCAAATGTGCAGTGGGAGAGAGAGGTGCAAGCATGAAAGGGGCTCCAGCAAAGAGAGAGTGTGAGTGCTGGGGAGGCTGGAGGTATGGAAAAGGATTCAGCAGAGACTGCTGAGAAGTCGAAAGAGAGGCAAATACAGCAATGTAGAGAGGCACAGGAACACCAAGACAGAAGGAAAAGACACAGTGTTACCTGCTGAGGTGGGAGCCCAGTGACAAAGTGCGTTTAGATTTCAGTGCAAGAGCCTGCTGGGCTTGTTTGTGTGTGTGTGTGTGTGTGTGAAAGAGAGATGGTTTCTGTGAGCATAGTTAACACGTGGTCTTTGTCACAGCGACGGCCCTGATTGCGTGTTTGTGGGTCCGTGTGGCACGTTGCCATGAATCCCACCTCCACGTGAACCAACGCCACGTTGGTCTGCAGCTGCAGCTATTGTTCAACTTCCCCTCCAACCTCACGCTGTCTTATCGCCGCGTTCCATCAAATGGCTCTTTCTATTGTGCACACCTGTCGTTGTGTGTCTTTGTGTGCGAGAGCTTGCATTGTGACACACTGTAGAACAAAGTCAATTTGTGGACAGTGGGGCAACAGGAAAGGAGTCCTCAGCCCAAGTGGCTCCATTTGTTTGAGTTTATCTTATCAGTTGATGGGTCAGTTTGCACTCTAAAGAGTGTTCACAGACATGTACTGCATTTACACACACACACACACACACACACTCCAATAGAGTGACATTACATTACATGAAATTGCAGAAAAGCAACTGAGCTGGAAAAGAGTCACATTGTTTGTCTTCAGGAATATTTCATCAGACATTTATCTATATAGGAGATTTAACGTTGGTCCCCAGAAATGATCCCATCACCCTTTGGTCACTTTGCATATTACAGTAAAATCACATGACTTGACTCTGATGCTCTTTTTAGATTTTTTAGAGCTTCAACTGCCAAACCACAAGCAAAGATAATTACAAAAAAACTCAACTGTCATTCATATACATAAGTAATGAAACTTGAACTACCTCTAGAAACACTAATTAACTAAATACTAATTAGAATATCAGTGGCAATAAAGCACATTCAACTGAGCTGCATTAATAAACCCTGTGAGCTGAAAAATCTTAATCTTCAGTACAGTTGACCATCTACTTGATGGCTTAGAATTTTAATTGGCAAAAATGGTACTATAATTTTTATAACATTTAGGTCTTCTCAATTATTATGCAGCAGACGATAGAGACGATAAATATTGAAAATAAGTGCAGGTTATTAAATGCAATACAAGTTGTGAGCTTGATGTGAATCGAGTTAGTATGCAGCAGACTGGCTCTTAAATATTATTCCAGGTTTTACCTTCGGTTTGACTGCTACGGAAAAAAGAAAAAAGACATCTTTATTATTGGTCTCTGTGCCACCTCACCTTTGGGCTAAGAGCTACTTCAGAAGCCTCTCCAGAAAGAAAAATACACGCCTTTGGGAAATGAATAGAAACACACATCCACACACTTACTCTGCAGGCATTCCAACATTACAACGTCATTTTCCAATGCAAAATGTGCCCTTTATATCTTCATTTTCTCAGAGTCTTTGTCGACAGAGAAGCAACTATGAAAGACTCCGGCCCTCCGTATTCCTCCTCATTGGAACAATGAAGAAGTTCATGTTCTAAACTCATGTTTTGTCCCAATAGTTCTGTTTGTATGTCCGTTCTGAAAGTGCTGACTTTCTCTCCCGTTCCCTCACTGCAGTGTGTAGGTGGTAGGGAGAACATAATGGTTGATTAAACCGTACAAGCAGCCCATACTAGCGGCTTAATTAGTCATAAAAGGCCAATTCGCCAACAATTAAAACAGCTTTGCTCACTTTAATGACATCACAATGAAAGCCTGAGCTCCAACACTTTACGAGATAAGAGGGACCAAAGACCATGCAAGGAAGTCTGCGACGTGAGCTGCAGGTTCACAGGAGGGAGAAAGCTGGGGCTCTGAGGCAGGATACGCGTTGGGCGGTGTGATTCACCTGTGCACGCTGCATAACGTCTGATGGAAAAGAGGCTCCGTGGTGGTGTTCTCATACGCATTCCATTTGAGGAACTAAAGGCATTTTCTGGTGAAACAGCAAAAAACAGCATGTCCAAAAGTTCATTTCTCTGTTATTTTTTCCTCATTGTTTCCCTCGGTCATTGCGTCTGCTTTCATCTCTTCTCGCACAGTGATTCATCTTAATGTTGCGTGGTGGCGCGTCGGATGTGAGAATTTTAGACAATCTCGTCATCCTGATTCCAACCGAAGGGCCCCGAGAACAAAGTCTTTCGATTAGACCCCATTATGTAGGAGAGGCAATGACATTGATTGGACGAGGGGAATGGGGATTGACATTGATTGGTCCCGGCTTGTTTGTGCAGGCAGGAAGTGATTTGCATAATGCAGACATTTTCAGTCTGCTGAGGCTCCGTACGTGGTGAACCGGGCCGGAATGTACAATTCTGAACCCAATGATAGCGAAGGACATCGGCGAGGTGGAATGTACGCGGCGCTTTCCACTTTCCCGTTTTATTGAGCATCCTGATTGTGGTCAGACTCAGAACTTAAAGAAACATTCAGTGGGGCCAGTGATTGCAAGTCGCCAATGAAACCCCCCCCCCGCCCCCTCCCCTCCCCAAAAAAAAAGGATGAAGGGAGATGCACATCAAAGGTTGATCTACGTCGGGTGATCCAAGTTTGTCACGGGGCCAAGACGTTCAAACAGAAGCAACAGAGGGAGGAAGAAAATGGAAGAGACGGGTTGAAAGAGAAACAAAAAAATAAAGGCCTGCGCTGCATGGAAAGAGGGTAGCGATAAAGAGAAAGGGAAAAATGCCAGAGGGAGACAGCGGAGAAAAATCAAGACGAGACAAAATAAAACAAAAAGGAGAAGGCGGCGGGGGGGGGGGGGGGGGGGGGGGTGAGACAGGAGACAACACAGACTGCTGTGTCTCCTAGTTGTCTTTGTTTACCGTGACAGGGACAGGTGGAGGCTGACAGCGGGACCTTTACATAAAGCCAGTTAGAGAAAGAGAGGATGGAGGGATGGAAATGAGCAGAAAGAGATGAACAAAAGAAGCGAGGAGAGTCGGGGACTAAATGCCAGTCCCCAAATGGCTACCAGGCCGTCTGTTATTTCCTGCTCGCTGTCGTAGCGCCGCGCGCTTCATCAGCGGCGCACGGATCAAACTGCTCGATTGATTTCAACGCCTGTTTGTTTATTTGATAGAAGCATTACTTTGTTGTCATTAGCACAGAGCTGCACAGGAAGTTAAGGGGGCACTATGAACTAGAGCTGACTTTCATATGTGGCCCTACGGCGCGTGCATTTCGCAGAAAAGCATTCAGCCGAGCTCTATTAATGGGAACGCCACTTGGTCACTGATTTTTATTAACAGCTGTGAGATAGATTGTGGTGACTTTCCTGAATGGCCCCAGGAAGAATCCGCCTGGCTTCATTGATTGACTGGCTTCATTGATTTTTTATTTGAGGTGACCGCAATAATGATTCTAGTTATTCAGTAAATTGTTAAAAGTTTAGTAAAAAAAATATGTTTTTTTGCAGCATTCTGTGGGATCATAATGACTGAAACCATTCATCGGACAATGTATTCTAATTTAGTGATCTCCTGACTTTGACTTTGACATATTTGATTTTTGGTAATATGTCTCAGTAACTAAGTTCAACATCAAGTAAAACAATAAAACAAATAAAGCAAAATTGAAATAAAAGTTGAAAAATGCCAAAGAAGAAGAAGGATGGACATCTTTCTCACACACTCACACACAAACATGCACCATCTTTTGAACCTATAGGGTATTATGGGATTGCTTCAAACTGATTACAGAAGATCAGGCGTATGAAAAAACAGCAACAACAAAAAACAAAAAACGTACACATGAGCTAACACGCAAAGAAAAAGTCACTCAGGCGCAGAAAGAGAGTCGCACTCGTCAAGCCGGGAAGTCCGGCCTTTTCCGACAGGGATTATCCTGTGGCACCAAGAGAGGGCAAAGTTAGGAATCCCAAAACCCGGAAAAGCCGATTAGAGGGTGAGGGAACAAAAACCAGGCGGCGGGAGACGAAAGAGCAGAAACAAGTAGCTGAACGCCAGAGCCAAGCCGACCGACCCTGACACGAGGCGGCGGTTGTGCCTTATAGATGAGGAAAACAGAAGGGAGGGAGGGATTGGAAACAGAGCACAAGGACGGGTGGAGGGGGAGAGAAGCAGCACTTCAAACACGGTGGGAGGATTGGAGATGTTGAGGAAAGGAGACAGACGTGAGATAAGAAGGCAAAAGAAGGTTGAGGAAGAGTAAGCAGCTCGGACAGATTGATAGATATTTCATATTATTATAACATAATCTAAGGAAGAGAAAATGGGATGGGAAAAAAGGCAAAACCAGCTGGCTGCTCTCACAAGCACAGAAACCCGCATGCACAGACACACATTGCTCATAATGTCCACATCAATGCCCACTAATTTACAGGGCACGTTGAAAGCTGACCGCCTAAAGACAATGACCACAAATAGGCAAGCTCAAATGGGAAGCATCCAGATTTAAAGGTGAATATTATTGGTAGCAGCTTGCAGCAGTACCGTATTTTCCGGACTATATGTCGCTCCGCAGTACATAAAATGCATAATAAAGAAGAAAAATACATAAATAAGTCGCACTGGAGTATACGTCGAGGACTGGCGGTATAATCCCCAACCGCCGGGCGGGGATTCGGCGCCCCACCCCCCCGTCTGAAATTATCAACACAGGCCTAGAGCGCCCTCTTGCGGTTTAGTATGAAAATGTGAAATTACATGATATGTTCGAAAAATTTTACACCTAAGTCGCTCCAGAGTATACGTCGCACCCCCGGCCAAACTATGAAAAAAACTGCGACTTATAGTCCGGAAAATACGGTATTATAATTGCTCCAAATGTAATGCATGTGTGTGTGTGTGATCTAATCCATCCTGGGACTGAAGAGGTTGCAGAGTTGGTATTTCCAAACAGTTTCCAACCAGTGATAAGGGCCTTTTTACAACGAGTCAGACGCTGGAGGCATCATAATTTAATGGAAGCAATAAAACACGACCAACAAACACAAACTCAAACCGATGTTTGGGCACACGGACACAGGCACACGTCTCGATCTCGATATAGTAAAATGGTGTTTGGACGCAGCGGCAGCAGAGAAAGCGGGACTGCGGGGGCTGATAAGTCCAGATAAGTCGTGGAAACATGGACTCGGACAGGGAGATAAATCACAGAAAGACTGGATTATGTGTTCCAGTAAGTTGTTCAAAATTCCCGTCACCACGGAATCAGCTGATCCATGTTTAAATTGGAGCTGAGATCGGAGCTCCGCTCTTGTTATTTCAACGGGATTTGTCTGATATGATCACGAACAACATTGTTAAGTGAAAACGTAGGCTTTCTCTAAAAAAATGTTTTGGTGTCATATTTATTCGAATGTACAATTAACTCTTGTTTTTCTTTCCATCTCTCTCCTTTTATAGACTCTCTCATTTAAGTTGATTCCTTCTCAACTCAACTCAACTCAACTTTATTTATAGAGCACTTTCAACACCAAAGTGCTGTACAGAAGGTAAAACAAACCATAAAAACCACAAAAAGCATAAAAATGATTACAAAACATATGACATACAAACCTTACAGAAGCCCGTGCTCACAGAAGCACGGGCTTCTGTAAGGTTTGTATGTCTTTTAAAGCGGTTTGAAGCACCCCATAACAGAAAGGACAGGATTATATTGTTGTGCATGTAGGCCGGTGTGATTGGATGATAAATACTGCATCAAACAACACTGACAGAGATAAGTGTCGTTGGCTATTGTCCCTGAATGTCTTGTGGAAGAATGCATGCATGTCTAAACCATCTGGTGGTGGGTGAGAAGCATAAATAATGGAGATTAAATGGAGTATCTCAAAATAGCTTCTTATGAGCACTGTCAGTGCACACATGCCTCTTTTGTTGTTGGTTCTTCATTCAGTTTTGTTTTGTTTTTTTAGCTTCCAAAATTCTCACTTTTCGTCAAGTGCGATTCTGCATGACATTATGCTTTCACGTCAGATTTGCTGAAACCGTTCTATTAAAAGTGTAATCTTTTTCTTCCCAAAAAGAAACGTTGCGGATGCAAGGAATTACACCTTGACACAGCCTCCCGTGGGCGTCTTTTCGCCTAAGAAATCCGAATTTGGCGTGTGCTGTAATAAGCCGCCGAGGTACAAGGGAACCGTCGCGCTTACGTGGCACTGCGGCTAGTGTCTCACGACGCCACACGAGGAAGATAACACTGCCCGCTGAATCCTACACGGGCCGCCAGCGTGAGCAGCTACTGGCAGCTGCGAGAGGAAGGCAACAGGCCCGTGTTGGCTGCCAGCAGGTTAGCCTCGATGCTGCGTTGTCATGTATTACACATATGTTTGGCATCCGGAAACCGCGCTCCAGTCGTATCCGCGTGTCGTCCGGGTGTTCCTCTCTGTGTTCATTTTTTTATATTAGTTTTCGTAGTTGTAGCCATTATGACACCAGTATGGGGGTTATTAATAGAGACAGGAGAAAGCCAGCTGGTCCGAATCAGGCTTATCCAATCGAAATGGCAGGCTGGATGGATGGATTGATTGTAAACAGCTGTTGGGTTGCACTCTTTCTCCGTCTTTCTGATGCCACTCGAGCAGCCTGGCACAATGAGAAGTTTCTGACCGAGCGTAGACAAAAAGGTAAAACACAATAACTTCACCTTTTGTTTTTTGTTGTGTGTGTGTTTTGACGTCATACTGAGAGAAACGAAGGGAGTTTATGTATCACATGTCGAATAAAGTTTGTGACCGAGGTTGAGTAAATATTCTTGCAGCTCCATATGAGGAAAAGCAATTTCATCTCTTACGGTTTAAGGCAATTTAAGCCGAGTGGGAGGAGAGGAAGCGAATGCAAGTAATATTAAGAAGAAATAGGGAAATGTGGGCAGAGCTATTCTGGAGAAATAAACTTCTGAGAAACTAAATCACAAATGGTGATGGGTATAACCAGGAAGGCAAGGGAGCTTAACAGAGTACGCGTGTACGAATGCAGTGTACAAAAGAATAAGGGGACAGACACAGGAGCAGAACTATTGATATTTTCAGCATAAACGCTCGTCCTGATGGAACCAGAGAGCCTGGGAGGGAGATCGATCAGAAGACAGAAGTGGCGGCAGATGCATGAAGGGAAAACATACCCGTCACCTGCTGTGAGGACAGCGAACAGAGGAGTGGGGCAACGGAGGGAGGGAGGAGATGAGGAGATACCCAGATGCAGCAGGAATACAGAAAGAATGCGGACACTGAATCTTAAGTTGTGGAATGTATTTTTCATGAGGGTGGAATCAATAGTGATTACAGTTTTTTCTTTGTAGCTGGAATGAGTTGAGAGCAAGCATACGAAGAAGTGGGCTCTCTGAAAATGCATGATCTGGGAAAGTAGGGCAAGATGCAGAATGGATGAAGTGATAGGCGGATGAACTGAAACGATGGAAGACATGAAGCTCAACCTTTCATTAAAGGTTGCGGAGTGGAGGATGGTTAACGAGAAGGAAAACGCAACCCAAACACCTGACGCACTTGATAGGAACGCGGGGCACTCATGAGGAGAAGACTCTCTGTGTGTGTGTGTGTGTGTGTGTGTGTGTGCGCGCGCGCGCACAGTCTTTTTATTTGAATAAGGCAACAACCTCTTTCTCCACGTTGCCAAGTGAATCGCTACAAAAATAACTAGGGAAGCTTCACACCCGCGTCTATGTGTTTAGCTTATTTTAATGTCTTCACACCTCCAGCTAATGCACAGGAGTCATCTCTGTCTTCTCTTTCTCGCTCTCCAGCACGCACGCACACACACGCACGCACACACAAAACACTGCTGCTCTTTGCATCTGAATCCGCACAGCAACACGCGGCCGATCACTCCAAACGTGTTCAGAACATATGAAGAAAAAGTACAAAAGTTCACGCTGGCGTGTTTACACACAGAGACGCACACGGCAAAGCCAGACGGTCACTTATTCGTTTTATGGCGGCACCTGAATTTGCCTTTAAGTATGTATTTCACGCCAAATTACCCCCCCATCGCAGCAAACAAGGACAAGAAAGAAAGGGAAGGTTTGGGGGGGCTGAAAGATGACGATAAAATGCCGACTACTTCCTCTGCTGCACTTCTGCCTCCACGTCCTCTTTACCTCTTCTGTCCTCTCTGTTCCCCTCTTATCTTCATCCCCGTGTTTCTTCTAGCTTAATATTTTTTAATGGTCGGAAAACTAGAACGGGTCACAGACGTGTTCCTGCTGGGTCTCCCCACATGACAAGAGTAGTGATATGCTTTAATGAGCCTGGGACCCTGAGCAAAGGATGGAATTTCTCATCTGGGTCTCGCACTGAAAAAAGAAAGCCGACATTTACCATTAGCCGTCTCGCTCTCTCCACTTTCACACTTTTAAGTGTTTCCCTCCATTTCATCAACTCCATCTTGCTCTTTTTATCTGTCAGAAATGCCCTTATGCCAGCTGAGTGATTGTGAGCCGGCACTTTTGGTTGAACTAATTATTTACACAAATGTTCCGAATGGCAAAGTGTATTATATATGGAGGTAAATCTTTACATCTGAGTAAAGATGGGGTTTAAACTGTTTTTTTTGTATTCATTAACATTTAACATTAACAGTTCTCTGACCGTATGGCTTCATTTCACTGTTAAGTAAACCCCCTCGCCTGTGTGTTTTTACCCTTTGAGTTGTTTTAAAGGTTTCAGGGACCGTGTATCTGTCATCCATGCAAAACCATTGAAAAGACACTTGAGAAGTAAGGTGCAATGCCCACATGGCGTTGTTGTTGTTTTCTTAATAGTTCAAAGTTTAAGACCATGTTAACAATGTAATGCATTTAAATGGATTAAGGTTCAAATGCCTGTTTCCTTTAGTTTTCAAATGTGCAGTTTGTATTTCAGGGACAAGGGACAAGAGACACACATGGTTTAAACACACTGGCAAGATGCAGGTGATTAGTATAAAAAGATAGTTGAAAGTAGAAACCCCCCCGGACAGGAAGTAAAGTTTACACAGGGACATGAGCGGCGTGAAACTACAAAATAAAAGAGTAAACAAACCCACACACAAATGCTACTTTAGCAGAGCAGTGACTTCTCTTATCTCCTTATTACCAGGTGATTTTATTTTGTCAATCCACAAAAAAAGCACCTTGCGCCAAGAATAAGAATATTATAAAATGACCTGAAGTGTTGTCTAGTGTTTATTCCTTATATTGCTGCAGGTTTCAAGAATGACACTGTGTGGACTTTCTTTGCTGCTTTGGGACAGAAATAGATCTATACAAATATCATGAATTTATCAATAATTCAAAGTGAATGACGTTGAAGAAAAGTCAAAAGTGCACAGTGTCTGCTTGTTGCTGCCGGCTAGTGAAGACGTTTCTGCAGGACTCGAGGCGACTCGCTGTTTTTGTTAAACAGATCGCCATGGTGCGTCTCGGTGAAAGGATGGTAAAGGTGATGTGCGTGACCGCTCAGCCTCTCTCATAAAACATTTAACGAGACTATACGCTGGAACCTCTGTGACCTTTACAGTGACCTCTGCCGGTCTGATGAGGCTCATGAAGGTTTTGAAACGGCACACGGGTGAATATTAACACACCATCACAGACACAGATCCACGTGCGTCGTTAGGCACCATTTCATATGACAGCCTGATTTATGAGGAGTTCACTTTTGTCGCTTGAACAAGGTCAAATGTACAATCAGCATTGATTAAAGCATATTGTTAGCATACTCTTTAGCGTCTAACCCCAAGGTCTCATTTCAATCAATGCAATGTGTTGGCAACACAATCTATAAATACAGTGCCGGCCCGAGCCTCTTGGGGGCCCTAAGCAGAATTTTATTTGGGGGCCCCCCTCCCACCACGCACAGTCACCTGTGCTAGAAGATTATTGGCACAAATGTCACGCTATACTGTTATAGCGAAAATTATAAACGAATACAGTGAGGTTATACTACAAAACTAGGGCTGCTTGCAGCACTGAACGGGCCTTAGCCTCCCCTTGCATGTCGGGGGGGCAGCGGTCAGCCAGACACGTGGTCAAAAAGTGAAAAGAGAAGAAAAAAGGTCCAGTCCCAGAAAGGAATCAAACCCAGATCTCTGGCTCCCTAAGTGGACACCTTATATCTGAGCTATCATTCACACTTGCCAGTACATGCATGTGAGCCGTTTAGTTCCGCCGGCTCGCGGTTCGCCAGCAGCTCGCCAGCAACTCGCTGGCAGCTTGGGCTCGCTTAGTTCGCTTATGCCTCGGGCCGGCTCTGTATAAATACAATAAAAGCCGTCAATAAGGGCTGTACTTAAAAAATACAGGTGACACTTTACAGTCGACGCTAAAGTCACCGGCCCAGAATCTAAAGCAGGAAAAAAGCAACTGAAATAAATAGTATTTGCAGACTTTCGTCTTAGTACTTTTTTACCCACCACGGCCTGATGCCATCGTGGGTAAGCTCATCATTACCTCATCACAGACAGACTAACTTATTTATGCTTTATGAGGCTGTTACGTTTACATCAACAGTGATTGCGCCGTGAATGAAGGAGATTCTAATTTGGTTGTTTACTTTGGTTTTCACGGGGAGTGGGCAATCTAATGCACTTAAGGTTCATAATGGACTCTTCACTACCTCATTGTGTACAATCAAACAAGCTAATACACAAACCGCTGTTGCATTTTAGGGGCTCCATCTCTGTACATCGTTAAATATTCACTGTGATCCTGTTTATATAAAAATCACTGTTAAAGTGCAATTCAAGCGCTAATGGACCAAAAGCTTGATTATCGATTATCGAATGCTGTGCCTATACCTCGAATAGGGTTAGCATTCGATAATCGACTTGTACGGTCTAGTCCTTCGAGAGGAGCTGGTAGCGAGTCGTGTGGTTTTCTTAAAAGTGAGCAAGCTGCTGACGAAGTTTGGTGCTGTTTTGAACAATATTACTGTTCGAAAAAATGCTATTTGGAACGTGATTGGCTAGCGGCCCCATCTTCGCCACTGATTCGCTATTCGGCCAAACTCTGTATTGGTTGATCGATGAAAAATACTGTCTCCACGGCTTATTTGACGTGTTTTTAATGCAGAAAAACAGCATACATACAGTATACAGTATACATTTTTTACAAATTCTTTTAATATGTTTAATAGTCCTTTTAGTTTTTCTTTGCAGAAATAATATAATTTAGACTTTTCATAAATATAGTTTTTATGGTTAAAAAACATCGGCATCATAACTAAAAAGGTGATAGAGAGACAATTGTTTTCCTTTTTTAATGTTATACATTCAATTGACAACACAGATTTGACATTCTGGGAGTTCATTTACTTTATAGAGTCACACTCCCGTCCATTCCACCTATAAAGGAGCAGCTCAGAAGTGTATCTGCACACCGATAAGACGTCTCTTTAGCCTATTTAGCCCTGACAAGTATTGGTGGTGATGTAGGAGAGACGCCTTTTTTAACTACTATTTTGATGATTTCTGTCATTTCATATCAGTTGATATATTATGCTCTTATCTTTTTGCTCTTTCATTTTGAGAAGTTCCTTCTTTTGAAACACGGTCAGTTAAATTAATGTAAATCGTCGCACTAAAGTGAAGACTGCATGAACGTAGTTTTCCTTTTTTTGCGTCCCCAGCTTTTATTGTTCACGGCGGATTGGGAATTGTCCCAGGGCTGTTTGTGCGCAGTGACCTTTCATTGTAGCAGGTCAGCCTAACGGGGGAAGAAGAGACGTGGCCTGAAAATACAGACAAATTTCCCCCGTGAGCCCTTAATGGAGGCCCGAAAACCTTCCATCTGTGCAGGTTCCCAAGCATTTGTTCACGTTCTTAAAACCAGATTAGTAAGTATTAGTCCCTTACATTGTAACATATGAAAAAACAAATCGCAGGTTTGTTTTTCTTTCAGCTCCAAAACACGTGACACTGAAGAGATTTAAACGTATAAAAAAGAAAACAAAGCAACCTTTTGGTCTGCAATGTACTTAATTCCTAAGAAAAGCCTGTATAGGTTTTACTCGTGACTAATTAGGCACAGCATTGTCTTCTAAATACGTGAAATAAATAAAAACATGATAGAGCACCAAACTAAGTAATGCTCATTAACTATGTATGTTATCTTGTTATAAATATAACAACTGCAACCAGATTACACTAAAGTGGTGTCCCACTTTTTAAATTTCACCTTGCAACAAGACTTCAGGGAAAATAAAAGCACGTGTTTTATGGGAATCTGTATTGAATGAAGGGAACTTCAAAAACCGTAAACAATAAAGCTGACCATGTTGCAAAAGTACAAATACAATCACACCACCATTGGTCTTGAAGATTTAAGCAATTGTAAAACACTCAGACACACAAAAGGAAACCAGCATCAAAATAAGTTTTCGTTCTTTCCGGGAAGCATTCACAGTGCCATAAACTCTTTTGTTGACAAAACTAAAATATTGTCCTGTAATGTTTGTATTGGATGACATGTTCAGGCTCAGCTCAAATGCTACAAACAAAAGAAAATGTGCTGCTCTCGTCCACGTGACAGTTCTTTTTCTTTACGCTCATTTCAGCATATATGTATACATTCATATATAGTAATCTCTGTATTTTGGGGCGTATACTGGTGCACTATGGATACTAATCTGTATGTAAGTCACCGAGCTTTCAGTAGTAGCTATGTATTTATGTCGGCTGGGTTAGGAACCACTCGCACACTCACACATCAGAACTCTCAGAACTAAAAGTAATCATTCTCGCTCGAACAATCACCACTGTGGGTGCTCGTGTGGTCCAAAGGCAAACCAATCCTACTCTCTGTCCTTTTCTTTCTTTGCTTGCACAATACTGTTGTGTTTTTATGTGCAACGACTCTGCTCGTCTCCGTCTCCCAGGCTCATCCTGTCTCTCTTTCCCCAAATTCCTCTCCTATAACTCGTTCTCCGTGACCCTGTTTCAATTTATCGGCGCTATTTCTGGTTGCATCGCTCAATCTGTCGTTTCTAATCATCCCCATTGCTCACTCTCTGCCTCTTGCTCAAGTGTAGACTGAATCCCCCCTTTTCTTTTTTCCAACAGCAAGTCATTAACTTCCATTCCAGGGCTTCTGAAAGATTTTGGTGCAGTAATGGGCTTCTGTGTGCCTGAATCAGCTACAGAGATGTGTAAAGTAATTACTACTGAAATATCCATCCCAGTGTTGACTCCCTTGAGAGAACTTTTTAGTTCCCCCGTTTGTCCCCGGATACATTCTGGAAGCTGGCTTTTATTTCATACTCCTTATATTGTCAAAGAAACTCGTTATTTACAAATTATTCTCTTCCTTTCTCACATATCTTTCCAAACAATAATAATTACGAAAGTACACTAATAGTTTTATCTAGTTGTTGTTTTTTTCTATAAAGTTTGCCTACACAGCATGGACCACTCCCCTGTTGGCATCAATTCAACATCAGTGTTGGCTAATGCCCAAAGAAAGATGTCCCCTGTAAAACTGTAAGAAGTAAGTTTATTATCAGCAGTACACTGATAATAAAGTGGGATTTTAGGATGTATGCAGAAAATATAATTTAGCGCTTTACAAACATTTTATCAGTTCGATTTATCCTCTCCTGAGTGGCCACTGTAGCACAGCATGATCGCGTCATGGTTCAAGGCGTGGCGATTCCAATGAATGTTTCCATTCACACAGCAGACATTGACAGCGTCCAAAATGGCAATCCAAAGTGTATCTCCGGGACGGGTGGACCGGCCGACTTTATTGTTGCTCTTAGAAAGAGATGGTGCTACTACACCCAAAGTCATGCTGGTGAAAACAGGAGAGGACACAAATGCAGATGATCGATGCACCAGGGAAATCGCAAATAAAGACAAATACAAGCAGCACAGCTGTAATATTCTGTTGTTTATAAACCATTTAAATTGCTGAAAAAACAGAAGCTCCGACTCACGTAACTCAGTAATAGGGATGATTTGGCGGTGTTCGAATTAACTGCAGATGATTTTTTTTTTCTCGATCTCTTCGTAATAGAAGCATTCGGTGGAGCAAATTGAGTTTGGGTTCTAGTGAGGAGATATTACAGCTGGAATCGTGTTCATAATTGACGCATTTGCATTTAAGCCCTATGTTAAAGAAGGAAAACAGAAGCTAAAGTTGGCACAAACACACAAAGCGTCTCCTATTTTCTCATGCTGTAGAATACTGTTCACATTTGTACTTTTCACACCTGCTCTTAAATGGTTCCACATTTTCATGAGAGCGCAAGGGATTTTGATTGGGTTCCTATGAAAGATATTCAATTATCTACTTAACTTTGAAGAAGCTATTTGTGTTAAACGCCCCAGGAAGTTCTTCTGTCCAAGAAGGATATTATTGCTGCCAAGTCAACATAACAGTCCCTCTTAACCTTTTCAGTTTTTAAACTCACATCATGGCTTTAGGCCTTTGGGCGGCTGGTGAATCTCCAGCCGACGGGTTTGAGTAGATTGTCAACCAGCGTTCAATTGGAATTCATTCTCAAATTAATACGTTAAAGTGCAAGTAAATATCGTCCATTTGTTGTGATATTTAGATTGTGAGTAAATTTTACCAAGTGTACTAGCCTGGGTCCGAACTTCCGAACTTAGTCCCGCCCACAACGTTTGAGGTCGGGATGTTCGGTCTGCCGTTGCTCCATAGTGGCGCGAGTATTACTCGCCCAAAATCTGGCGGGCCAATCAAATTGAGTGCAGAGGCATTTTTTTTTCTTTGAATTGAGTACGACTACGTCAGGCTACAAGTGTACACCGTTCCAGAAGAACTAGTTTGTACAGGACACTGATTGTGATCCTGCCACTTCTATTTGCGTCTTACATATGAACCCTCATAAGCTTCTTTACTATGGTCCTCAGTCGTTTCACCCCAACATTGATTATGATATTTAATTTGTGAATGTACAATGTTCCAATCAACAGCACCGACCGTTGAACCTACTGAATATACCTTTCTTACCAGTTATTATTTTCATGAACCATTTTTCGTCTCTTTTCCACTGGCTGTTAATCATGTCTGCTGTTGTAAATTCAGACTATTCCCCTCAGAATCAGCAGTAAGAGGCACAGTCAGACACACAAGAGTCAGCCTTGCTGTCCGACGTATTTCCTCCTCCAGCTTTTTAATGAAAGACAGAGAAGACGGGGCCGTACGTTCTAACTCTTTAATTGTTTGTCCGTCTGTCTCTGTGTTTCCGCCGCCTCGCCCCCTCTCCTTTCCTTCTGCTCGTCTTCCTCTGTGACGCACGCGGCCACACACACACACACACACACACACACACACACTTTGGTTCTATTAAATTTTCAGCATTAAAATCTTGCATGATCCTTGTTAATCCCCCTCGCACATGTCCAGTGTAGGCTGTGAGACGCAATAGAAGAGATCTGTTCACCATCCCTCCTTTCTTCTCCTGCGCCGTTCCTGGCATGCCCTTTGAAAGGACTGAATTAGCTCCCCCCTGTAGCAGCAATGAGTCTGGCTCTTGTTCCTTTCAGTCTCTCTTTCTACTGTCAAATAACCCACTTTGCTGCTCAGTGCTGATATGATTACGTTTCTTTTCAGTTGGATTTAACACTGAAGTCAGAGTATGTCTCTCTGTGGTAAGACACTGAATGGAATTCCGAGGAACATGCACGGTCAGATTTCCTGTTTCCTACAATAAAAGCATTTGAACAGACAAAGGCACAATCAAACACCAAATTAAGAGTGGCAATCGGGGAAGATGAGTGTGTTTTCTGACATTAAAGTAACTTTTTTTTCCTCTGTAAGAAAGTTCAAATGCTGCCTTCGACATCTTTGTTGAAATGGGAAAAGATTTTGCACGGTGACTGTATAAGAAAAACTTTCCAAAGGAATATCCCGTGATAGAGATTATAAAGCATAAGCATTTCTTTGTAAATTGTAAAGTTCACTATTTTTTTTAAGGCTGAACAGAGTCTAGCTGGTAAAGCAAAATGAGTCATTTTCCTGTGGACAATATTATTAACAGGCTAATATTTTTACCAAAGAAACCCAAAACCATATGTAATAATTTATTGGGAGAAACTAAGCAAAATAGGACATCCATAGAGCCTTTCATGGGAGTGCAACCATTTGAATGGAGATTGGCAGCAGAGTCGAGCTCATTCGGTGAAGTAGTTGACTAAATAACAACCGTTTTTGTTTTTATAGGTCATATGCTATTTGTTTCAAGGATAAGAGCTTGTTAATGCACAAACAAGTTACAAGAGGCTCATTGTTTTATGGGAACTTGCTTTCCAACAGACTGCAGTCTAGACTTGTCTAAAGTGTGTGTGTGTGTGTAAATGTGTAAGCTTCTACGCTGGCTTTCATCCTGCTGCGGCTTCACCATCAAAGAGGCTGCTGTGCTCCATGCTCATAATACACAGCTGTGTGAACCTGCAGGTTCGAGTTTTCGGCAGGCAGGTTTTCAGTCACCTCAAAGAAGAAAGACACACACACACTCAATTACAGACACACACACACACACATCTGCATGTGTGTTTGTACTTCATTTGAAAAATCACACCACATATCCTGCACTATATAGGAACTAGAAACGCACCGGAAGCTGGTGAAGCCTGCAGCCTTTCATCTTTCTCTTTTATTCTCCCACACTCGCTCTGTCTCATCTCATCCCTGTTCGAGACCATGCATCCCCCTACCTCCCTTCTCTTCATCAACGCCCCCCTCCCCCCCTCTTTCCTCTACGTTTCTGCAGAATCGGGGAAAAGAAGATGTCATTATAGAGTCACATTTAAAACCGTGGCTGCTTTGTTGCTCGGGAAGTCAGAGTTGAGTCGTGAAAGAGCTTTCAGCGCCGCGCCTCCTCTGCCACTGCCACCGTTGGCTGGCAGAAAATCCTAAAGCCCGCTCTGTACCTTTTTTCAACTCCATATTCTCTCTGTGCGTAGACTACATGGCACCCACATGGCAGGGCATTACAGGTCACTTTGTAGTGAGCATGCATATGGCGCTGTCATGGTAACTGCTTTACAGCCGACCGCAGGAAGGCGGGAGCCTGTGATTGCTCTTTTGTTCTCACATGTAGCCTTTTCTCCAACTTGCCTCTCTTTTTCTTACACTACACGTTTACCTAGAGGTCTAATGCATGGCTCAGTGTCTGCCTACTACATCCTCCCCATCCTGAGCCTCATAACAGCAATCCAAGTGGCGGTCATACAAATACACAACACATGTTAATTAGGTAATGAATCATTTAACTATCATGTTTTCAAGTTTAAATTACCTTATCATTTACGCCCATTACGTTACACATTTTGTGAGTGTGTGTGAATAGTATAATTAATATTATAGTATTTATTGGCAATTTGTTGCATTTGTTTTTGAGACAAGCAATTTGATCTATAAAAGTGTATCACTCAAAGCTTTTTTTTTGAGATTGGAGAAGGATTTAATAAATCATGAAAGCATTAAACCATATGTTGCAAAAGGCTTCCTCCCGCAGTCCAAAGACACGCTGTGGGGATTAGGTTGATTGTTGACTCTAAATTGTCCGTAGGTGTGTGAATGTGAGAGCGAATGGTTGAGTGGTTGCTTGTCTCCGTGTCGGCCGTGTGCCGCGTGTATCCCGTCGCTCGCCCCACGTCGGCTGGGATGGACTCCCGCCCCCTCGCCCTGAAGGGGGCGACCGACGACAACGGAAACCAAATGTCAGGGCCTTTTCTTTTTCATCAACTTTTGTTCAATAATTAAACAAATTCAAAACTATTTATCTCGCAATTATAAAAATTAAGTGTCAGACAATGTATTTTGTAGCAATTATGTGTAGAATGTAGATCAAATGCGCATTGTGTGCACAGAAGGAGAACAAACACACACAGCTACACAACCAACTCCCACAATGCACCAGGTTGACTGCTTACCTAAGCGGTGCCAGTGTAGTGACCCTCTGTTTTGACACATGGTTGTTGTGAGCAGTACACCTCCATCAATAAAAGCTAGATTTTGCTTCAAATTTCATAGACATCATGATACATTTAGCTAAATATTGTAGTAAATGAATATATTTGTGTATACCGAGCCTCGAGTACATACTTTTGTGTTACGTCGAATAGTTTAAATTTGTTATGATTACGCAAATCTCCTTACATCTCAATTAATACAATCAAAAACAGTTTTACCTAAATATGAAAACAATGTTTAAGTAAATCATTTATTTTCACCAATACCCAACCCAAGTACTGTTCTGGACTAATATTTGGGGTATTGCACCTCTACATTTTCCTTCTTATTCTAATGAGGCTAATAGAGTTGGCTAAAGCGTGAAACACATCAAGATGGATCTGCAAACCGAGGCAGCAGTTACGCCTTTCAAACACAAAAGTGTCGGTGAGAAAAGACGAGGATGGAGGATGGAGAGAGGGAAAGGCCTGAGCTGCAGGCCCCTACTGATTCATTCTCTTCATTCCAACCAGCTCTGAACTACTGGTGAGCACTTTGTATGGTGTGTGTGTGTGTGTGTGTGTGTGTGTGTGTGTGTGTGTGAGAGAGAGGAAAACCAGTATGCTTACGTATGATTGCAAAACTAATCTAGGACTCTATCGAAAGAAGAGACTCTACAGCTCAAGGTTAAGCAAAAACAAATTACATTAACACATATATACACAGACACAATCATCTTGCATCTACATACGTGTGTGAAGTATCTTCTGTCAAGACCATCAAGATCCATAACAGAGAGCTGAATGTACGGTATATATGTGAGTGCATTGAAAATGTGAATATGATAAAACAATGCTTTTAAAATTGCCACACACACACAAACGTGGACACTAATACTGCTCAGTGATGGTCACAGTGAAAGAGGGGACAAAGACAGCAGTCAGCTGATGTTTGGAAAAGCCCAATTTTTTTTGTGTGTGTGTCTGCACACAGGGACACACACACATTTTTTACTTTTCCCACACACTTTGCTATTCTGTCAACCAGATTTGATCCCGTTCACCCGTATCTCCGCTGAGATTTGCGCTTTCCCCTCGTCTGCTCCTGAAACGCTCCACTGCTCGCTGGATGTGAGAGTGTGAGAGAGGCTGTGCTTTATCTGCACGCTTAGATACACGCAAAAATACCAATATTGGAATTGGAATCTTCTTAATTTCAACAATGGTTTATTACAGTGATTCTCAAAGTGTGGTACCACTAGTGGTACGCGGGGCTCCCTCTAGTGGTACGCCAAAGAATCACTGAAAAAAACAGGTTGTTTTACTAAACATTTAAGTACAGTACAGTTTTATTTCATCTTTAAGAACAGTTTTTTTTAACATGTATTTTAGTACAATGTTTATTTAACTTTTATGCGCAATACATTTTAATTGAATCATTATTTAAGTGCAGTTTTTTTTCTTCCTATATTCAAACGCAGTCTTACTGTTGAAACTGTGTAAAATGTTACAGTGGCTGAGAATATTAAATATACTTCTTTAGGAATAAAACCTCTGCCTTGTTTTTGATGAATACTTAGGCCTACTACGCTACTGTATGGTGTTGGTCATTATGGTGGTACTTGGTGTAAAAAGTTTGAGAACCACTGGTTAATTAAATTGAATTTAAAAACTGCTCAGTTGCACCCATTGCATTATACTGGTTCGTATCAGATGTGTCAGTGATGGGTGTGGTTGTTTGTGCAGCGCTGCTCTTACAGTTTATTTGGAAACGATGAATAAAATCTTAGGTAAAGAACACCAGTGCAAAGTTTGAACATACTGTTTTCCTGTATTTATTTAATGTCTTTTATTTCACCAAATAAGCAAATTGTAACATTAACTTCGAGTTTATGTTACTTTACGGAACTCAACTCCGTACAAAGCAGCTCACCAGGCTTGACCCTCTTTATTGCGCTCCACTCTTCTCGCTCATTACGTAAATCAGCTCGTTTGCTACAGAAATGCATCATTCCCTCGTACCTCGGTTTTAGTCTCGTGGCCTTTAGCTACACTTTTCTGTCACCACGATAACCTCTTTTCTGGGGTCAACGTAGAGATTCGGTTTCTTGTCTAATTCACTTCTTCCTCTGTGCCCCTCCCTTCATCTACCATCACCTCGAATCTCTTTTTTTTTTTTTTTTTGCCTTTTTCTTCCTCTGTGACAGCTGGTCCTTTTCTTCCCCAGCCCCTTTTCCAGGACCTCTGATCCTGTCTTTTCAAAAGTTGTTTGAAGTTCCGACTCCCCACTCCTCTTGTCTTGTCGAGGAGAAGGACTCGGCGTCGTCTCCTCTTAATCTCTTCATCCCCTTCCTCTGTGGAGGAGAGGGAGAGAGTGGACGGCACATGGAAGACGGCAGGAAGAGGGACATGAAGCTGGCCTGTGCCTGCCCCCAATCAGGCTTCCCTTCTCCCTCTGTCTTTATCACCTCCTTTCCATCCTTGTCCTTTTGCTCCATCGTGCTGTTTTTGTCTCGTTCACTCGACTCAGAAACTTTGTTTAATCTCTGATTTAAAGTGCTGAGAGAAAGAACGAGAAACAAAAATGAAAAGACTAGGTGTGGTGCGCTTTACAAGAACACTGGGGGAAAAACAATGGATTTACCTTAGAAGATTTACCTTATTAAGCCACACGTCAACTCATTTTCCGTCAGATTAGCGCCAGCAATAAATGTGATGTGTAGGAAAGAAGTGGTGAGGCCGAAGGAAGGTAAGGAGGGAGAGTCGACGTGATGGACACACACTGACGAGTCTGGCCTTTTAGTAATTGTGCCCGCCGCGGTCAGAGGTAAATGCCACACCTGGATGTGTCCTGCTATAATGAGTGGAAGAAGGTATGGCACATTCATAAACACTCTCCTCCTCGGATGCACGCGCTCGCCGGCACGTCGTTCTTAAGGGCATTGAAATGCAAATGTTGTTACACACGACAGCGATGGTGGGCTACCTGCGAAATGTGCTCCATCACAGGTACTGGTTACCTTATCGCGACTGTAATCATTCATTTCCTCTGACACTGGTAATATATTCGGATCTTGGTGTATATGCGGATTTGAGGTGGAAGAGTGAAATGGCTTAATAAGTTTGGGGCAGTTGACTTATCTCAATGAGAGACACCAGACTATTATTAGAAACGCCAATAAGACCAATTTTATTTGCCACGTCGACACGTTGTATTGGAATAAAAAAACGCATTTAATTTGACAAACATTTACAGAAATGCATTTTTTGTCACATTTTTTGACAATAAACCATTTTCCAAACTCCTTTTATCTGTTTTTTTTTTAACTAATATGACAGCTCAACTGATCATATCATGCTTCATATTTAGTAAACTATGCATCTACATGTTTAGAGCCGACGCTAAGCTTGTTCCTGACAGTCAGAAACTTTGATTTTCGCTTTGACGACGCTTTCTCCTTTTATTGTGAAATTTAAATTAAATTGACCCGGAGCTTGGATGAGAAAATACCGGCGATGAAAGTCAGTTTTTCCAGATGCCATTTCATCTCAGCCAGTTTGAACATTTGCATATTTCTATGTATCAGCAGTATTTTCGGGTTTGCTTGATTATTCCTTCTGTCATTTCTTTGACTGGAAAAAGCGACATTTCAGTGGCAGCTTGTCTGTTGACCTGTGTGCTTCAGAGTGTTCCTCTGCACCTCACCTGTGAGTTTGTGTCCCTGCATGTATGGTCCTGACCCCTACTGTTTTAGCAGATGCCAGCTCAGCCCGAGCCAATATCTCTCTCTCTCTCTCTCTGTAATCAAATACGTGTCCTTGGTTAGGTCTCAGATTTTAAATTTCCTCTCCTATGCATTAGCTTTTATTTGGTCCAATCCTGAACCCCTTTCTGTCAATCTTGCTTGATTTATTGAAGTTGGCTGTCTCTGTGGAAATGTACTAATCTAATCCTTTAGTTCCTGAATGTGGGGTGCTGTGCAAGTGCTGCTTTTACCGGCATGGCTAAGTAGCCAAACGTGTGATTTTCACCAAGGAAGAAACCAAAAAATATTGTTAAAACAATTGCCCAGCGATTGTCTCTCAATTCCACCAAGTATCACAAAAACAAGGCCAATGGTTTATTCCGGAATAAATCCTGACTGACGCACGGACCAGGACTAACCAAATCAAACTGAAACCGTTACATAATACTCCTTGCCAGAGTTAAGGAGTGCAGCGATAATTCATGGTTTTCCTTCCCATTTAAACCAAAAATAGCATACGAAGGTTTTGCAGTTTGTATTTTAGTTGTTTCCACTCCAGAAAAAAGAAAGGTCTCCTGAATGTCTACTGTCACTTTTACATTAACCACATGCATAACTTTCACTATTTTACCTGTAGCAGGATATGGAGCTTTCAGGTTGCTGACAGCAGATGGGGCAGCGCACTTAATTACCCATGATTCTCTCTGACTGGACCTAGTTGAATATTAATTAAATAGCCCTGGTGTGAGATACCCTGTGTGAATTATAATTAGACATGCCCTGTGCAGAACACATGCAGTGATGTCCCACACAGTACATACAGCATGCAAGCCTGTACAGACTTGCACAGCAGGTGCTGTTGACAACTGGACACACACATGCACTTGCACGTCTCAAAAGTCATGCAAGCCATACATGCTGTCCGTGCACGTGGAGAATGACTTTGTTTGATTTGAATTTGTTTTCACTCTCGGAGCCTCGAACATTGTGCTTGGTTTGTACATTTCATCACGAATTGTGCAGAGGACTGCAGCGCATACACACTGTATATGAAATAATTACATTCTATATGGCAAAGGAAGTGGAAATTGTAGTGACATTTCAATGGTTGTGCGTTGGTATCTCTTGTGAATTAGTATTCACGTGCGTTTGTCTGCTCACTTGTCCGTCTGCCTTCTTCTTCTGCGCCTGCCCCTGTTTGTCAGGTATAGTATTCAATGACAACGTGAGGCTTTTTTTCTTTCTGATTTTCAGCCCGTCTGTCTTCGGGGATGATCATATTTGAATAGTCAGAACAAGATAATGGTTACAGGAGAACAGAGGCAAATGGGCGAGCCGCCACTCATGAAGCGCAAACACATCCGCCATATTTTTACAAAGTGTGGTTCGAACAGAAATGATCGTCTCACTGTAACATTTCACTGTTGTAATAATCTCGTAGCACGAACTGTTCTCTGACCCTGAGCGAATGGAACTGTGTTTTCACCAGACCCAAGATATAGCTGCTGCTAAATGGAGGTCAACCGATATTGGGGTATGGAGTCCGGCACAAAATGGCCACTGATCTCAGATGAATCTTCTCTCAGATGCTGAGTAGTGAGAAAATCCCAGAAATGCCTCACTGAGCGCTGGTGGAGGACAGCTACCCGATGCATGTGAATGCAGATGCAGCAGTTTATCTGTTTATCTGACCTGCCATTTCCGATACTGATTTTAGCTCAGGGTTGTAGAACTCATAACTCTTGATTTGAGGGACTACGGGGAAGTGCATGTAACAGTAAAAACTATGACTAAGTATTTGAACCAAAAAAGAGATTTGTTTGGGCTCCGCCTTGGATGAAGCTACTAAGACAATGAAATAAGATTCTTTGGTAGAAATAAATGACATTGAAATCCACTTTATGTTGAATCAAGTCTGAAACACTACTCGGTGAACTCTGGGACTCTGGTAAGCATTATCTGTGGTATTAGTTTCAAGATAAAGTTCATGATTGTATAATGGTCTGAATGCCTCCTGTATAATAACCAGGTGCATTTAGTAAGAACAGCTGCATTGTGCTCTTCATCGTGAAATCTAGAGAATCTACAAAAGAAAGAAACTAAACATTTTACTACCACGGTAAACCACTGAATGGCAACCACCAGCCTGAGGACTATGAGTCTACGGGTAAATGGATTCTGAATTTGTGGATTTTGAAGTTTGAAAAGTCAAAAAGGCCCACACAAAGGACTCACGAAGGCATATATCAAAATAGCTTCAAGCAAACGAGCTTTGCCGAGACTGGAACTGGGGAGGGTTGAAAGAAGTCCTTTCATGCATAACGCATCAAACCAGCTCTACTGTTCTCTTATCATTACCCGGCAGCCTAATGTTATGTGATGTCATTCATAATGCAAAAAGAGCAAAGAGAAGACACTTGGCTTACATTTATTAATATTGATGCATTTCACTACCTTGAAAGATGCTGCGATACTGCTGGCCAAAGCTTTAATTAAAACATGAAATATGCATTCCAATATTTGTAAAGACGTCGCAATGTCTCATTTGCAGCTGAAATATTTGCAAAAGAATACTATTATGTTTCTGTGCAAACGTCTTCATAACTTGACAAACGATGTGTAAATGTACAGGACGTTATTCACACTGTTTCATAGATAAAACCGGGTGTGGGTTTGTAACAGTGTGCAGCACATCCCTGCTGTTTTGTAATTAAAGCTGAAGTTGAGTCTAATTTCTCTTACATTGCAGTTCTTGGAGGTTAATTGTGAGAGCCATGCAGCCGCTGGCACGCCCGCTTCCAGTCCAGTATTTTGGTGCGCAAACTGCAGAGAAGATTGTTCGTGTGCAAATTAGAGGAACTCACGAGGCAATAATAAAAATCCCCATTACCCTCCCGGTAGATGAAGAGAAGGGGGCGAGGCAGCAACAATACAGCCCCGCCACCCGTGCAAATACTAGTGAGGGTAAACACATCCTGATGGAGAGAAATTATGCTTAGGTAGGGAGATCTCTGGGCCTGTTTGCAGCTCTGTGCACAAAGTGGGTCTTGCTTTGAGGTTCGACAGGTCATCATTGGGAAACAAAAAGCAAATGATTGTGTCCGTGACGTGACGGTACATCGGGTGAGAGCGCAGCACAAATATGATCAAGTACGCGCTCTTTGTCTGCTTGAATCTAAAGAAAGATAAAGCCAACTTCCAAAATGTCCCCATTTGAATGTAGCCTGGCTAACCTCACACCCTGATCTCAAATGAGACGAATTACTCGTATTTGAGGCGTGGTTTACGAATGCCCAGAGCCGTTTCTTTGGGCGCTACGAATGTCTGTCAAATGCACCTGTTCCTAGCTCATAGCCAATCGACTGGGGTCTCGCTAAGCCCCATTGCCTTAGCCACTAACAAGTTGATATATGAGGCTTTTGCCAAAGCCTGTTGGTAGCAGGGCAAAAACATTCTTCTTGGTCACGAAATGTTTCAACGCCAAAAGTTGCTCTTCTTTCAAAGTAAACTTGCGTTCCAAGCTACTTAAAACACGATCTACGGCTGCGTCGAAAGGTACCTTCGCTTCGGCTGCCATGTTGGATGTAAACAAACTGCTTCGGTCTGTCGCATATTCAACGTCATCGTCTTGCTGCACCCTTCCCGCTCTGCGATTGGTCCCCTATCTCAGGCGAAAATTTGCTCCATGGAATCCAGGCTGCTTTGCAGCGTGAATTAAATTGCGCGCGCAAGGCAGCCTGGGAAAACACAGGCTAATTTGAATGTCGAGCTTTCAATGATTTTTTGCAGGTTGGGGTTTGTGCATGTTCTCGCGTGCGCACACATGTGCTCGTTTGCGTGTGTATTGCTGCAGCCGTGGAACTGACAGCCACCCGCTAACCTTCTCGCCACGCGACCTCGTGATTGACGTCTCCGTGGTGGGAAAGTGGGCAGCAGGAGCAGCCAGATATTACTGCCGAGGTCAGGGTCGAGCAGCGCGAGGAATCGCTTCAATCTGTGTGTGTGTGTGTGTGTGTGTGTGTGTGTGTGTGTGTGTGTGTGTGTGTTTTGTCAGGGGCACACAAAGCTGCCCACTATCTACCTTCCCATTGCTATTTCCCCCTCTTGATGATTTCAATTTAGTCGAGGGGGTTTAGTCAACATGCTATTTGGTTGTGGAATTATCATTTGATGCCATTTGATAACGATTTATTTTTTTCCTCCTATAAAAAAAAACAAAACAGAATGAAGGATTGACAGTAGAGCAATTAGGTATAGAGTCAGACGGCTAAAAGAAATATGATTATGATTGAAGTTCGGAGGCTGAGCTGCGCCCGGAAGACTTGAGGTTGATCCGTGATGCGTCGCCATCTAAAGCGTTCCTTTTCTCGGCAAGGTTCCAGTTTTCAGTGATGCACCAATGTCGTGGTATCCCAAGATATATTTGTAATTTAAAACTGTGCTTAGTGTGGTAAGCTCGTGCTTTTCTTGCCGTATTTTCTTTACATGGATTTTCTCAAAATAAGCTATACCTGCTTCAAAAAACGTATTCCATGCTTAATTAGTGAACATCTCACTGCACTGCGGATACCATCTCGACATTTTTGTTTAAATTTTGTTTGTAGCTGAAAATGAACGATGATAGTGTGTTGATGGAGAAAGAAGAAAATGCCTCGATGGAAATCAAGCTGAACGTTTAGCGTAGATGTAATTATCCTTTAATGTGTTTAACTGTCTTTTGTAATTGGTCTTTGATATGAGCCCACCGTGGTCTTTTCCCATGGACTCGGGTTAGGGCGAGTTAAACGTGGTGTGTGTGCGTTTGTGTGTGTGTGTGTGCGTGTGTGTGTGTGAGAAGGGGGTCAATTGAGACCTGGTGGTTTGAGCAAAGCTCCTTGCTGTCAGCTCATTTGTCTTTATAATACACCATCAGAAGGCGCCACAAGGAGAGAGCCATTCCCATCTATTTATTGTCAACAGCACTTTCACAATACAACACGTACACATGTATACACACACATACACGCTCACACACAGACTTGTGAGCTGCAACCTTAAATTTAACTTTTTAGACAGAAGTGACCACACCACTCATAACAAAATCTTTTGAAACACACACTCAGGGAATTACAAACAGACATACGCAGGCCACGATATGTGTAGTCATACGTGTCACTCTATCTAAATACTCATTGTTTGCAGTCTTAATGTACCGCCAACCAATTCTAATTGACTTCCAGCAGGAGACTGACAGTCTGGTTAAACTGATTCATAATTTATCAGGACTAATAGCCACCTGCCTGCAACACTAGCTGTTGTCTGCCACAACTAATAGGCTAAGAAAACCCTATATTTTGACGGATTGTTCAGCGACAAGCTGAAAAGGAATCAATTGAAAATGAGTCGTATATTGTTTTTACGACTGATGGTTGGATATACAGTTGCATTACATTTGGCTGTTAAAGTGTGTGTGTGTGTGTGTGTGTGATCAATTTTCATCTCCTGCGTTTAGCAGACATAACAGTGTAAGACATGCTCCTTTTCTTCATTGGTGGCTTTGGGTGATCAACCACAGCAAACGGATGTTTAGTGATCTGCCTCAAGAGAAGCAACAGCTCCCATTTCAACTTGATTGTATTTTTTTTTTTCTTTAATAAAGATTTACACTTTTACTCTGTTCATTTTCACTCTTTGCACTCTCTTCCCAATCTATTATTTCATTAGAGTGCAAATATATGTGATGGAGTATTACATCATGTTTCCCACACATAGCCAAACACACACACACCGAATGGGGCTGATATCAGTGTTAAATGATTATTTAACCTCTCCCATTTCCAAATGAGTTAATGTTCCATGAGTATCTATCTCTGTGTTTTTCCCTTTGCCTTATCCTGCACTTACTGCTCAAGTTACGTCCGATGAAAGAGAATAAATTCAGCTTAAAGAAATAGAATCTCCAACCAATATTGTAACCATTTCCAGCCAATAGCTCTGCGTTCCCAGCCATTTTAATGAATAACTTGGGGGGTGTCGGAGCATTGGAAATTACAAGTCATTTTTCATCACGGATCATATTAATACCATATCATCAACTTCAAGAGGGTATTAGCACCTTAAGGAATACTCCGTAGATTAAGCAATACACTCTTAGTGCATTAACCACTATGTGCCCCATCAACTCTGGAGTTTCAGCTGTGCTTTGCTTGCTTCGGTTAATGCAGCCTGGAGCCTCTAGTGGGGACGAGGAGCGGGCTTCTGACCCCCGGTTATCTCAATTTTTCAGGAGCTAACCCCCCCTCCCCCTTTCCTCATATGTTTAAATCTTCCAACCAACTTGTTGCCTTTCGTCTCGACAGATTCCCGCTCAAATGAAATTCCTTGGAGCAAATTGTCAGACGCGGAGCAGCGACCGCTTGACGCAAAAAGCAACTCAATATTTACATATTCATTCACATAAGAAGTACACTCGAAGTGTTCCCCTGTGGATTAGCTGTAAAAAAAACAAAATATTTTTATATAATTTTGCAATTATTTTATGTAAAACACATTTTCAGCAATAGGGAAAAGTGCAAGCTCCTACGTCTTTAATCCCACAAGGATGGATTTAATTAAATGTAATCGGTAATGACGTGCCATGATAGATGATAGGAGCAGTTTTTATATGATCCTTTAATACTATGAGTCTGCATATTACTCTGAAAACTTCACAAGATGATCGGAACATTTTCATGCCATTCTGGTTTGCATTAAGAACAGGTTTGTTTTATCGTTGCTTAAGCGCTTTACCTTTTAAACCCGTGACCCTTTCTAACTATGCTACTTCCGTCCCTTTAAAGACTCAAGTGTCTTAGTCCCTGGACTTATATGTATCTGGGAAATCTGGATTTGTGATGTAGTCCTTATGCTTGGCGAGAGAATACGATGACCTGAACTCTCAAGCTTTTAATCAAAAGTTCACACTAAGTCTACTTCAACACACTTATATAATGCAGATAGTTTGACATTGGCATCATCTCATCATGGGAAAGAGGAACTAACTTATTCAACCTGTTAGTAGTAGTTAGTACTGTTCAATCATTGAAAGGATGGAAATCCATCTTAATGACTGAAGTGAATCAGTTACCTAGTAGCTGCCGTTCTACTGTTGTGTTCTTCTCAGCGTTCTCTGCCTGTTTCATCTTTTTTTTATTGAACACATCTTATAAATATATGTTCCTGTGGTATCTAAAAGTGAAGTGACATTAGGTTTCAAGCAGACCTGAAATACAGAAGTTCCATATGGAAACTTTGGAAAACAGGGAAGGCTTTCTTGAGTTTTAACATCGGCAAAGGATATTCTCTCCTAACAACCCTTTTCATGGCCTTCAAAGTGTCCTAAATTGCCTAGAACATTGTTCAACAAACAAGGCCAATTGGGTTGCTTGAGTTGGCATTGAATGTACTCTCTATTAAATTCCATTTCCACGACCGAACCTCGGTCCTAAATGGCAAAGTCAAGTGGAAAATGTAATTTTATTTTGTTATGGGTTACCGAGATCATTGAGAGGGAAAGTAATTAAATGGAGATCAGGGACAAACTTTTTCCAAAATCATTTCTGAGTCTGTTTCAATTTACGTTCCCTGTCATTTTAGTTCAGCATTTCACTTTGAAGACCAGGCTAGCCACTGCGTGTGCGTGTGTGTGTGTGTGTGTGTGTGTGTGTCTGTGTTTTAAAAACGTGGCTACTTTCCAAATAATTCCCCCCAATTTGTCCTCTTGCTAAATACTTCAAACAGCCCCTGTGTTCCCTGTCCTTGAAATGCATGTGTGTGATCTGAGATTGGGGATGATATGAATAATTAAAGAGGTAATTACAAAATGTAACGTGGGTGACTCACAAACCTTCCTCTGTCTTCAGACTCTGGACTTCCCTGATTCATAATTCACAGCCACCGACACTGAGTCCTTTTTTCGTGCCAACAAATGTTATCTCTGGTGTGAGCTGGATAGACATGAAACATTAATGATGAGAGACATGTAGACAAGAGATGTAGACCAAAGATAACACCTGAAACCTCATTGGCCTCGCATTAATACCCTGCACGTGTACACGTACACACCGGCTGCACACAAAGCCAAAATCATATTGAGGCTCTGCACAGGAAAACGACCAACAACAAAAAGCCATTTCACACACACACACACTGATTTCTCTGTTAGTCTCCCGGTTTCGATGCCAGGAAGAATTTGTCAAGTGTCAGTTTCTGGCTGTATTTTGGCCTTCTGCACCAGGGAACTCATCCAATGCATTATTGGTACATTGGCAACAGGACGTGGCTTATCAACAGAATTGAGGTGAAAGAAGCACGGACGTGTGTAAGTGACTCTGTATAATACAATTCTGTTTCAGCATTTGGTGCTGGTGGAGTATTTTGGTTGACTCTATCTTTTACTGTATGTGTGTGTGCGGCAAATTGTTGGATAGATAGTTTGATGTTTGTCTGTGTCCACCACTGTGCCCGCTGGAATAGCTTTTGCATTGAGATGAAAATGCAAATGATGCATAATCAATGCAATCAAAGGCTGTCAATCTTCTCTGTCGTTCTTGTTGTTAATCCAGAGTCTACGGGAGCCTTTATAGTCCATTGGACTCCGTTTAGTTTTTGTGCTAAGGAGGTTGAGGAGAGGGTTGGATCACCCTTTCTCATTGTCAACAATAATGTAACAGGCCTGCACTTTCAGACTTAAGAGAGGAATGCGTACTCAAATAAACCAACACACAGATGCGCAAACGTACAGAAACTCGATCTAAGCACGGATTTAACAGGGACACACGCATTGATTGAGGCTTGTGTTGAGGACACCTGTTAGTTATTCCTCTCAGTAGCGACAGTGATTCCCTGCAACTTTACCATCGTGTTACACCCACATGCGTGTTTTGTATCGCGGGTGCTAAGTTGTATTTGTGTCATTTTTTTTAGTAAAACAACTCTGCGTTTGATGTATGCTAGAGTGTGTAAGAATGAAACATGGGGAGGCCGAACAGAAATTACACCGAGTCACAGTCTAATCGATTGTCAAAATGATTTTCGAAACGCGAATTTTAATCAACTTTGCTGAATATGAAAAAACAGGTTTTGCATAATGTTTTTGGACATGCCAGTTTGACAAATTGGATGATCATTTGCAACCCAAGGTGAATTACAGAAACACACATACTGTGACCACACTTGTATTTTCCATACCAGTTGGGACTTGCATACTTACACATTTCCGAAATGGAGTTAGGAAATAACCTTAATTAAAATGTGTCTTTGTGTCTCCAAAGACTAAAAAAGAAATTAAGGAAAAGGCATAAGACTCATTTCTGCAGATACATGCTTCATAACATTGGTCTGCAGTAAGCAACATATCCACTGAAGTCCAAGGTGCAGTAAAAGGGAATAACAGAGAAAGCTATCCGCCACATGAGAGGAAAGCAGACATGAATGTTGACCAGTTTCATTCTAGTGTGTCCTTGATGGGAACAAATAGTCAAACTATGGAAATGGTAGGTGTTGTCCATCTTAACAGCTGATTTGTGGTTTTTATAGTAACGTGTTTCAGAAGCAGGAAAATGGACAAGAGAGAGCGAGACAAAAAATAAAATTCAAAGAAGAAAATAGAAGTAAAGATACAAAAATGCTGGGATTAAAAAGAGGCTTTTCTTTTTCAGGGACAGTCTGTTGTTAAAGAGTTTATTCATGAGAACTAACCCTGATCTTCTTTGCCTCTTGAAATCCTCTTCTTCTCCATCTTCTCCGCCTCTTTATCAGCTTTAAGGTACCTGTATTATACAAACTAAAGAGGATTCTGTTCAGGGATATTAGCTTATATTTAATTGAAGATGGTGTAATTATTGCTTCCTTGCGAGGAAATGTTCATGGATTTTGTGAGTAGAGGAAATGTATATGGCAAGAATATGGAAAACTAAGAAAAAAGGAAATGGAGTAATCTATATCATCCAAATGTGTGCACATGTGTGGCGTATTTGCTTTACCTTGAAGCAGCAGCCGGCTGAACAATCAGATATTTGATCTGGGCTTAGAAGGAAGATTTAATCCCCGGAACGGTGAAAAGGTTTTCTCCCAAGTTGCATTTATGCAATTTTGCCTTCTAGTGCAATTCTATAGAAATGTATCACTGCAATTTCAACAACCGGGCCGGGATTAGTGTGTGCTGCTGGTATCTGTGTGTTAGCATTTGTGTGTTTGTGTGTATGTGCTAATGTGTTGGGGGGGGCTGGAAGACAGTCTGGTCTGGTGCGGTTTGTGTGTGAAGAGGCAAATACCTCAAAGCAACCCGCAACTCAAATCACGAGTGGTGAAAGAAAGATACATGGAACATGTAGAACTCCTGAAGGAAGATGTTGAGCTCAAACTGGCAAACACGCTTTTTAACCTGGGAAGAAGTTGCTATATTTGTGTAATTTTAAAGTGAGAAAGGTATGATGAGAAATTACATGACATATATCGTATACTGTGAAAAGACCAAAGGTTTAACGGATAAAACAAAAATGTATTTGTGACAACAAATTATTTTTAAACAAAGTCTAAAACTGAATATAATAATAAGGTAATTATGTTTATGAATAAAAATTCAACCTGCCTACTTCGATATCTGTTATTTTAGATTCCTTTAATTAGCTTGTTAGGCCAGTCCACAACAGGCCTCCACTATGCTTTTCTATTTGCGTTCCTTTCTTTTTGTCCTCCATGTTCTCTTCTTCCACTGCAAGGGGAAACCGCCAGGACTTGGTGATTGGTTCAAATGGCGGACATAGTTCACAGACCTCGGGGCCATCTGTTCCCCCTGATTAAAGGGGTGTGTAAATATTTTCCTGGCCAAAACGTTGATACCAATTCATTGAGAGGTGCCATCTTGTCCCTCATCCGAGCCAAAGCGGTACGTGTGTGTACTTTTCAATATCTGCACGTGTCTTGCCATTAGACAGACCCGTGGGGCAATGATGGTGCAGGCTCAACTCATCCACCACTACGCTCACACGTCTGCATTTTCATCATTCAAATGGTGTGTGTGTGTGTGTGTGTGTGTGTGTGAGTGCTTTTCCCTTCCGCCTCCAAGACTCTGTGTGTAAAATATGTTGATGTGTGTGATTTTGCACTTCCAAAATGACTATATGGCCAGGCTGCTATCTGATGTAGTCGGTCCCTGCCTGAGTTGGGTAAATGAGAGGCAATGGAGGAGCCAAGACTAAATTCTCTGGTGGTCTCACAGCTCTGGCCTTAGCTTAAGCATCTCGCCTCCCAACATGTCTTCAGCATAATGAGTTTGAATCTCCCAGGAGTATTGGGATGAATCTAAACACTATCTAACCTATTTGTGTGTTTATGTTTGTGTGTGTGTGTGTGTGATTGTGAATGACATTCATCTCCCAGGAGCACTCTGGTGAATCTCCATGCAGCTCATGGGCATAAGAGGATTTAACTTTTTCGTTGTCCTGGTAATGAGCTGTGATAAACGCCAGCAGATAAGTTTCATGTTAGACACACACACTAACCCACAAATGATGGAAAAACACAGGATTCACTTTGTCAGTGTTACCATGGAAATTTCCCATGAGCTTTGATGACTGTAGCATGAGCAGCAGAGCACCGTAGTACCGTCCCTCTGGGTGGTGGAGAGTAGAGAAAACAAAGTTTAAAAACCTAATAGCTCAAAACCCCTGCCTGGGCGGAAAATGTGCTTCCTTTCAAGTAATTGTGTCACAAAAGAATTTCACAATAAAAAGGCGTGTGGAGAGATAAGTAGAACTATTAAAATGTTTGCCTGGCAATCGACTTGAGGGTTCTGTTTATTCATTTTAGTAAACCATCAAACAATTATAACACAGTTGAAGTGGCCTAAGTGCTACAGCAACGGTCGAATCTCTATCTGCTACCCTGCTGGTTTATTGAGTGCTCTCTGCTTACAATGTAGTCTGGGCCCAGGCACAGAAAGGCCATAGATTATTATTATGTTCAATAAATTTGACATTTATCTAAACCAATGATATGCAAATGGTAAAAAATGTTTTTGTCACAAACCGATTCCTTGTTTGGTGTGAAATGAAGCTTAAGCGAAAATTCAGTCAGGAAGACTGGACAGGCTGTGGCGGTCCCTGGAGGCACACGGCCAGCTGATTACCAACCAGGCGTAGGTGACGGTTCCGTGAACCAATTGCATAGTTGCCTGCAAACTTTAAAAGACTGTTGTCTTTGCTGTCAGTTGTCATTGCAGCATGCACCAAAAGCGAGCCGCCACCACCCCCGACACCTCCAATACAGCAGCAGTTGGCACATGAGGAATGGGAGCAACTCCTTCTCTAACACCACCACCAGTGCCTGGACTCCCAAAGGGGGGGATATGCCTCGTCTCGGCTCAGCATCCCGGCACCTGGTCTATCCTACAGCAGGATGGAGTCCAAGCCCCAAACACATTGCAATATGAATATTCATGGCTATTGTAATAAAGCGTGTTCAAATTTCAACAAGTCTCTCCGGATTGAATTACCTTTAGACGTTTATTTCTGCTCGCAAAACAGAGCCTAAAGTAGGCTACTCACTAAACACTAAAATCAAATTAAAGGCACTGATGGTGAGATTCTAAGGCCCTGAGCCGTGACCAAGTTCTTTGTTGACATCATCAATCATATCGGTATATGCGAATGTATAAACATTCATCAATGTGCACGAATGCACATGCATTAATTTCTTTTAGATTCTGAAAATGTGTGTGTGTGACCGTACGCTCTGTGACCATGCAGCTTATACCTCAATTTACCCACCTAGATTATCGGCAACATCGGCAACAGAACTAGTATATATTATATATATATATATACTAGTTCTGTCAGACGTTCAAAAGCAGATAGATTTTACAATGTTGTGTGTATTTAAGCTAATATGCCCAAAACGGCATCGATCTGCACACAATCATGTACTGTGTGGACAAACATGCAGCGCATACGTTTAACTCAGAAACAACTCTGAATAACTGTTGTTGAACCTTAAAAATAAAACCCTCAGCACAAGCGTTCTGAAAAATAAACCCCTCCCCCGAAGGAACTACTGGATGAATTTCAGCCTCAAAGAACAGGTGAGGCTAAAGAAGTTGAATTATGCATCTGGGACTTCAATAATCCCTCTCAATACCCTCCATCCGGAAGGGAATAAGAATAACTTCTAACACCATATTTCTTTTAATCCAAGTGCCACTCATACTGTCAGTCAACTGCTGCATTTATTTTAAGTGTGTCGTGCAAATCGGCAATTCCCATCAAGGCTTACCTTTAACCATTAAGGATTCCTATGGATTTCCTGACAGTCTTTCCATCCTCTTTGTCAGTCTTCTTATGCTATTTGTTCCAGGCGACTGGATTTAGCAGATCTGGGATTAAAATGCCGGATTTCCGTGGTGAAGTGGCAGAAATTAGAGTTGAAGGACCTTCAACTTTCTTTTGCAGATGAGTTACCCTGCAAGCTGATAACCTTAAGAATCGTACGTTCCCATGTCTGTCTGTCGAGTGTGTGTGTGTGTGTGTGTGTGTGTGTGTTTGTATGTGTGCAAGCACAGCTAAAGGGCTTGAGGATGATCTAATATGTTTAGCTACCAGGGGAAATAAACAGCTAATACTGGGGGTCAGAGTAATCGCTTGAAAACAGCCTCTTGCTTCTCACTCTTTTCTTATTCAAAGCATCGATGAAGGGACACGAACACACTGAGAGTGTGTGTTCCTGAAGAATTGAGTAACATGCACTCAAGTGTCATTCAGCTCCCCATTGGTAATGTTTTTGCCCCTCTGGCTCGTCACCAGCCTACATATTGAACGCACACAAAGTGCAGTCTTCCTGTTCCCATGCAAGTCCGTGAATCATCATTGAATTGAGGGCTACCTTAGGCTAGCCTGCGGTTAGCGGACGGCTAGCTCAGCCAGGAAGTAATTGCTGCATTGTTTTTGGTTTTGGTGGCTGTATTATAAATGAATGTAGTGCCACTGCATTTTCCTTTTGACATTTAGACCAGCTAGGTAGAAACGACACAGTGAAATACAAAGGCCTCTGGACAGAGCGAGCTAACTGATGGCCACGGCTACTGTGTGACGGTATGTGAGGGTTGCCATTGCATGTTTTAAGACTCATGCACACACACTATTAAATGGAATAACGTGACATTTGGTGGAGACGTTCATGGTGCCTGTACGATCATGCACCCTAATGATTTAATGATGCCTTATAGCTCTTAATCCCGCAGAAGCAGGTTCCCATTTGTGGTTTAAAGCATAGCGTCTTGACAAACTATTGGATGGATAGTTATGACATTTAGTAAACACATTTGTGTGTTCCCCTCAGCATGAATTGTAATAGCTGATGATCTTCTAAATTTATGGAAACATTATGCTTGGAGTGTATACTAATTTGTCCAATAAAATACATTATATTACTGTGAGCCTAAAACTTCATTTTGAAAGATTAAAATGTCACATCCTAACAAGCTAAACTAAGATGGTTACCTCCTAAAATTAGAACCTCAGAAATCAGTGTTTTATCTAGAAACCCTGCTGTATGTTTGGCTGTAGAATCTTAGTCATGCATGACTTTACCTTCTTTGACCTTATTTTTTATGTGTGACATCTTGTGATGCTCTACATCCTGCTTACTAATTTTCTTTTTCAAGGACTTTGGTAATATATTAAAATATCCATAATTAGTATTTTGAGGTGAATATCGTTGATGGTTAAGATTTCTCAAGCATTTAACAGATTAGGTCGAGCATGGATCAGTGATTTATTCCAGTGTTCCAGTCAGTGTCTTATCGCACCACGGCGAGCCAGAGCCGGTGTCAGGACGGCTACTTTGGTGGATGTTACTGACTATCTGCTTCTCCACCCAACCACACAGCGAGGAAACAGGAAGAGAGGAGAAGGCACAAAGGTGGCCGTGTGCATGAAGGGAAAGATGCCCGAGGGGAGAGAGGGAAAAGAGACAATTGATCTAGAGAAATAATGTGCGCTTGAAGGCAGGAGACAGCACGATAAGGGGACACTGACCCTTTATTCATCGATTAATCCAATGCGCAGTTTTTACAAAAAAGATGTTTTTCATGTGGTTTAAGGATTGAACCACATTACACACACACACACACACACACACAAACGGTCATCTAAAAAACAAGACCGTGCACTTTAGAATCTGTCCCCTTATCACTGCTTTATGTTGTCTGTCAACATGTTCATTTGATTTCATCAAAGTTTGCAGTGCGCTGGGAGCCAATAGTCTGTTTTTCTTTGTACTGCGTATTTGTTTTTGAACGTGTGTGTATGAACGCATGTGTGAAAGGACATTTTTTGTGTTTAGGTGTGTGTGTGTACGTGTCTGTCAGTGTTCCAGTATTCGATTGACAGCATGAATGAGAAAAAAAAAAACAGGGGTTACAGACAGTTTTCAAATCTCTGCTGATGTTGGTCTTTTCTTTCTGGATCTACAGAAACACACACACAGAATGCGACTCGAATAGTTGGTCTCTTGGACAAAGCTTATGTAAATCGCATTTGCTTAACTGCACTGTTATGCTAAGCCTTAAACAAGAATGTAACATGTGTCTGTATATTATTTACCAAATATACAAGGTACTTGTCAACAACATGTTTAATTCAACTTATACAATAAATCACCCACCATTCACCTACATTTTAGGATTAAAAAATGTTTCATTCCCATTACAAGCTGTTAAGCACCTTGATCTTTAAAATGTACCCTGCAAAACAACTGCTATTAAATTGGTTTTCTTTTTGCGTCCTTTGCAAAAATGAAATCTCAGTATCTGCTCACTATCTGCTGAACGGGAACAAGATATTCCTGTATGAACATTGGTAATTGGAAACAAATCTTTGCGATGCAGAGACCATACGCTTTTATTTCTGTCCGTACATCATCCATCAAATGTTCAATCAAGTTCTACTTTTTCGCTCTTCCTTTCAGCAGAGGCAGCATTGCACATCAGTTACTGGGTGTAATGCAGTTCACCTCCGTCTCTCTGTTTGAAGTCAATAAACTATGAAGGATGACTAATTTGAAGCTAATGCTCTATTGAATATACCCCTTTGAATCTAATGTGTTTTAAAGCATGTGTCCTTTATAGTCAATACTCGTTCCCTGCGTATGCCACGCTTCCCACAGACGGTCCCCTCTGAAGTCAACGTGTGGCCCATTTGGAACTAAATGCTTGTTAAAGTATGGGTAGTAAGGGAGCGTTGTGAGCGTGGATGAATGAGAGTCTATTGGCCGGTTGCTTCCTATTCACTGGTTACTGAGAGTCCTTTTAGCACCGGTCACACGGGGATCGTTTCTCACCTTCAATGTATGTCAGCCTTAGTACGACTACTTGCTATTCAGTGCCAGGTGAAGTGGACTGTATTTCTTTGTGTACACAGCTGTATAAAGTTGCGAATAATTGTTAAAATGACTACACGTATACTTCTTAACAATCACAGACATACTGTAGGGTAAATCACCTAATGAACCAATCTAAAGCTGGTAAATGTATCATTGTGTGCAAACATTCCAAAATAAACCGGTGACAAATACGTCACATTATCTTGTATGTGTATTTATTTTCTACCTTTGTGAGTCTAATCCTGTTCAAGGTCTTTTTTTTCTGCAACAATAATAAAAGATCGGTTATTTTTTAATGAGAATGTTTATTTTACGTTATTTAACAAGGAAGGCTTATTGAGGAGTGAACTCTCCCACCTTTCCACTCTAATTGTCTAATTGTCATTGATTTTTAGACTTTTGGGCCCCAGCAACATGTTTAACTCTTTTATTAAGATTGCAAAATGGTTGACCATTTTTCCATGTGGTTTAATTCATCATCTTTCTTTCTGTACACTCAGGATGGTTAGAATTTTGATTGCACATTCGCGGGTGTCAGCAGCGTCTTTGAGATATGCAACAGAAAAATTGTTCCAATAGTTTCCTTTGACCTTATGTGTAGTTGTGTCTTTTAGTGTTGGGTTACTTTAGTCAGAGTCTAATTCATGTGAAAGTGTGTGCATATTCTACTACACACATTTGTGTAGTTGTGCGTAAATACTTTTATTATTGGTCCATGAATCACTTACGCACAGGCATAGACATCGATGGAAACTTACCAGGCAACCATGGGGAAATGCATCACCATAGGTCTGATCAGATTGCCTGGGATACTAAATCCTGTGTCATTTTTGGATGTTTTTTTTTCTATCTCTCTCCTCACTCACACCTTTAGTCACCCTCCAAAAGGAGACTTAAGCTCCTGTTGCCCTTTGATTACACACACCAGGACCTTTCGTATCTGTTCTGACATGAGTGCATCAGCGGGAGAAGGTGTTTAAAAAAATAACAGATGGAAAAGTGAGAGAAACAGGCAGACAGACAAAGAGAGCTGAACAGACATACAGGAAGAGAGTGTAACAAATGTCTCATGTTTCCACAGCTTCACCATAGCTTCTTCAGACGGTGGAGGCAGAAAAGAAAACATCTTTCCCAATGGTAATTTCTAAGCAAGAACAAGTGAATTAAACAGAAACAAAAAAAGAGCATCTATGCTGTGAACAATCATTTGTTTCTGTGTCCCTGCAGAGCGTAGCCGTTACCCTCCCTTGTGCCTGCTTTGGCCATTTGAAAACAAACCAACATTTTGCTTTTCGTGCATTCCTTTGCACCACTGAGATGAGCCGCATTTGTCTTTTCTATCACACACCACCCTCCGTGAACAGTAACACAAATACAAAGCTTTACATCCGACCAGAAAGAAGTCCTGCTTTTCATAACTCTCACTGAAGACAAACGTTAGGAAGACTGCATCCAAAATGTATTAAAAACGAGGCATAAGTCCAAACCTCCACCTCCTCGCGGGGCCTCGTGGGTAATGCTAACGGAGGAGATGGCATGGTGGAAGAGGAAGGATGAGGATTGTTTATATTTCCTCACAGGTTTTCATGGATCATCAGGGATATTGTTGGAAGGCATTATGCATTCCAAGAATTGTTCTTAGAATAATTCAGAATAAAGATTCAATTTCTTCCGAAGGCCACAGTCTTCAGTCTCTTGCTCTCTGCTGAGCTTTCTGCTGCTAATGGCGGAAAATCTAGTTTGGCGCATTTGCATACCATGATTGACTTTTTTGTAGAGCATGTGGAAGAGCACACGTGTGCCAATTTTCAAGTCAATCGGACATTGGGTGCGGAAACTGGCCTTCTATAGTCAACTTTTCTAGGGGGCGCTGTATACCAATTCTCTGCTGATGCTGTATTTCTTTATACCAAAATGCGAGACCCCAAAATGATCAATTTTCATGCCAAATTTAACAACTTTTTGAACATGATAAAGCCCCCCAAAAGGCCCTCAGTTTGTGATAAGTATAATAATATTTCCATCAAATACAATAGGTTCATCGCCGACGAAGACGTAGCGAGGACCCTAATAACAAATGGGTCAGTAAAACACATACAAAAGCATGTTTACTTTCCAAAGCCAGAAATGTTTATATTTGGGTGTTTTAATTCAGAAAAAGAAAAAGTCAGCCTATGTTTTGAGGCTGATTGATTTTATAGCAGAAGTCTCGAATCACCGGTCAGCGGACCACAGTATTGGGAAGCAGAGAAACTTTAATTGTGAAAAACTACTGGATTCTTGTAGAACAATGTCATAATTATATTACAATTATTTTCACAATAATTGCCACGAATGGCCCCATAAACATACAGTGTTTGTCGGCCTACTTTTCAGTCTATATGACATAAAGATACTTTCTTGGTACAAGGTCCCCTCCTTTATTTCATTACTTGACATTTACTTTCTCGCTTCTGTTTTTCCGAGTTAGACAAATCCCATTTGGAAATTCCAACCTCTGCCACCAAGCTGAGAAACCAAGCTGAGAAATAAGTGCTTGCTGCTTCATATCAATAGCTACGACTATAGGGGAGAATCTTTAGTCGCTGCAAAGTCCTTTTAGGCAAGTCATGCCACTCGCCGCCATCTTTGCAACGCCTCCGGGCAGCTATTTTCGCTCTAACAAGACCACCCTCCTATCTCATTCAATGGGCTGATAGTCAGAACTGCACTTTGACTGGTCATCGGGACATAAAAAGAGTAGAATATGATAAAAATCGCTGGAAAAGTTTGATGACTTTGCCCCAAAATAAGGTTTAAAACACCTTTTTCCCCCCTAACAGGTTATACTGTTACTACGCATGCGCAAGAGTTCACAACACCAAACCTTAATTTACGTCTCTATACAGAATGCCGGTGTTGTGCCCATCGTCTCCGCTGTGGCAAAACCTCAGCTGTGCGCATGCGTCAGTGGAACCAGACGATAGGCTCAAATGTTTCCCGGCTTGACTGTTAAAAAGCAGATGATTGGCTTTCCAGCGGGAGGGGCGGGACACGCGCATACAACCTCCATCTTTGCCGTTACGGGTTTTCCTACGGGAGTTGTATTGAGGATTGAGGACGTGGCATGTTTCCTCATACATAGTCTCTGGTCGCTGTGTGGGGAAATCACTCTTCTCGACTGCAGTGCCACTCTTGTGCATCTCTATCGCTTGTTTCTAAGCCTCACACGTGACTGGATGGCAACAATAACTGCCCCACGTTGATGCATCGAATCATAGGTGCTACAGTGGCGGAACCCTTACAAGCAGCAGTTAAAGACTTTGGGCTGTTATGGGCTGTATGACTTTAACACCTGATTAGTTTCCTATAAAGTCGACATAATGGCATGCAAATTGTTACAAACCGTGATCATTAGTACGCTGTAATTAGAAACCACCCACCAAAGCGTCAATAGTGGGCAATAATCTTGTCAGCCATCTTTCAGAACAATCATTAACATTACTGCAAATAGGACCAGTATATAATGAGTTAATGAACACGTGTCACTTTAATTGTTGCGTGCTGTCGGCTGTGACCTTAACCCGGAAGGATATAATCCAACTACCTGTTCAAGATATTGGATTCACTGAGAGGGCTGTTGTCTATCCCTTCTGTGGGTTTGGCCTTTGGGACTTCACAGGAAGTTGGGCAGAATCACAACAGCACAACACTAGGTAATAGATTTCCAACATCAAAATAATCCACAGAATTAGATACAAAAACTTGATTTAACAACGATTATTTACTAGTGATATTATGTGATATCTTATTTGTGTTTTAGAAATCAATGCAGGGTCTCAAAGGGAAGTTACTTTAAAGTTGCTGCTGCAAAACAGTTTGTATTAATTTTGTGACTTTTGTGCCAGATGGAGATTGAGATGGGATGACAGTGATGAATAGTATGACTAGTCTCACAAACTACCTGACAAATTTCAATTATTTGTGGCGATGCTTCAGAAACTTTCATTTACCGTTCCTCATTAGTACGCTAGAGTGGGGAACGCTGTTGGCACAGCAGATGCAGTGGGGAAAAGTCAGGGGAAGCGCACATTCATGAGAATACGTTCTGGCACATCTTCTCCCCCTGCCGCTCGGTTAAGCATACGAGGCACACCGGTTAGTTTCCTCACCAGTTCCAGAGGTACTGTCATGTAACTACACCATGTAGTTGAAAATTTAGCACTAATTTGCTAAAAAGCTTCAATTGTCGGTTTCTTTCATGCAACGGTTCGTTGGTTCATGCACTAACATTCCGGCAAAGTGACACATTTTTGTGAAAGTGAGCGGAGCTGGCGTTTTATTTAATTGACTTGAAAATTGCATCTCACTCTGTCTTTTGATATCAATCGATGTTCAAGTACTACTTCAGCTGAATGATTGACAGCTCGTATTGAAGATGAACTTCCAGCTGGCGCTGTGTGTGGACTGGAGTGCTCTTATCAACATGCACAACTGTGGAGGTAAAAGGTTACCGTTGGCTTCTAAACCAAAAGCACACAGCTGTCTGATGACCTTCGGGCACACGCATGTATTTGTATGTGTTCAGGTTTTTTAAGTGTAAAATCTAACATTGCTTTTCCAAAGAACTACTGCATTTTGGCTTGAAAGAGTCAATGTACTGATTCACATTAAACACATCCAGATGTATGGACACTGAATTCTCAATGACTTATTAATACCGTAACAAAAAAAAATGTAGTATATCATTTATTATGGTTTTGTAAAAGAGTCGTAATTGGCCTGCTAATTGCTCATGTTTTCTCACCATCACTTCTATATCTGAAGCCCAGAGAAACATTCCATTATTCCCCATTTAGACTGTAACTTGTACACCTCGGGTCATCATTCAACTTATGTACATACGATGATATCAATGTACTCAGCAATCTCTAAATGTAGCACAAATTCCATTCGCAATGAGTGAGACATATGGATTTCAAACAAGCCAAGAGAAGGCCGCAGCTTTGCCGAACAAAGCGTGATCAACAATGATTCTTATTGATTGGGTTGAATACGCAAATTACACCATGGTGGCGGAGCTCTAAACGAATCGAGGCATTTGACTGCATTACAAACACAATTTAAAACCCTGTCAGACTTGGCCTGTTTTATTCTTTTCAAGGCCGCGCTTTGTGAATCCTGTCGGACAAAAGGAAACAAGATTCATCAAGGTAAAGTTTTTGTAACTCCCTCTTCCTCTGGAGGAATTTGCAACATATTGTGTATCTTGAATGTGTGTGTCCATGTGAGTTCTGGCTGGTAGACCATTCGACAGAGGTTGTGTGTAATCCCTATTGTTACTGAAATGCCACCGCTGTTATTAGGGAAGATTTATGTGCTGTGCCCAGGGATGGAGTCAGAATGCCAGGTTGTGTTTGTGTGTGGGTGTGTGTGTGTGTCTGTGTGTCTGTGCGTGCGTTATTAATACGTTGCACAGGGGATAGAATCACAATGTCAGAATGCATCCATGTTCATGAGTCACTGTCTTATGTAGAAAACCTTTGTAAACAAGTAAAAATGTACATTTTCAGCAGACATTATTTTCTCTTAACCTGCAATATAGTCTTTGTAATTCAAGAAACATGTACTCATGTACTTTGAAAGATAACTGTACTGTACTTCCATGTGGGTGGCAGTTATTCTATAATTCTAACAAATAATTGCATGCTATTTAAACACAAAGATTAAAAGTACAAGGAGAAACAGACTCGCAACAGAAAACCACACCGCCCAGCCATGACCGTCTCTTGTTTAGTGGGTTTATCATTAGGATTCAACACATGTAATCCATTCAGCTATCATTCTTTTGTCTGTTGATAGTACTTCTACGTATAGGACGTGTTCTTCTTTTCTAACTTAAGGGTGATTCCTGGTTGTACCATGTGCAGCCTGACACATAAAACGAAATAAATACAATCACAGGTTCTTCAATATGAAGAATATGAATATGAAGCCAAGGACACACATTGACATACACACCCACATGAGAGATTTTAATTACCAATCAGGTTTCAAAACAAGATATCAACGGTAGACTGAGGATTGATGACAGGAAGGATACAGAGGGAAAACAAAGGTACAAGGAAAGGTCACTCTGTCCTCACAAGGTCTTTTGAGATTCAAGAAAGCTCCTCCAGCCACTAGTGTCACATGTCATTCATCTTCTTTGTTCCTTCTGGCTCTGTTTGTGTGTCTCACTCTATTTGTCTTTGTATGGTAATGTGCATCTGAATCGCATGTGCTTGTTTGTGTGTGTGTGAGAACCCAGCGAGATGAGGAGAAATGAGTCGGAAGGAAACGAGGGAGGCTGACAGGGGACGGATAGGAAGGGAGGGTGACGAGAGCATTTGAAGGAGATGAAATAAGACAAAAGCAGGCCGCAGGTAGGGATGATATCTCCAAACTAGTGGCTGTAAGGGACTCTCACTTAGATACACTCCTGACTGCTTGTCGGGGACGTTTTTCCTCTTCCCTATTTGCCTTTATGTTTTGAATTGTATTTTACCTTCTTATGTCCATCCCCTTCTGCTGCCTCTCCTCCCCACTTGCATCCATTACTCAGACCTTCCTTCACCTCGGCAGCCCTGTCACATTAGTTATCCTTACAGTTATTAAACCCTTTCTCTTTCCGTTTCCTCTTCTCGTCCCTCCCCTCCTCACCTGTCTTCTCAACACCATCTCTGTGCTGTGATACAGAAACCTTAATACAGGTTCAGCCTGCTGAGCAGCTTCAGTCTTGTCAACAGAACAAACGGGTCTTGATGTGATGACATCATCCTTCCGCTGACCCCTGGCTTTCACCATCCCTCTTTGACTCTCCTATGGTGGAGCATGCTATTTTGAAATGTTGTATTTTTTTTTGTCACATGTATAAGAGTAGCTTTGGATCTCTACCTGTTACAGTAACAGACCTATCTGGGGTCAGTCTACTCAAGCCCATCATGGCGCTGCGCACGGTGAGTGGGCATGCTCACTGCATGGACGTTAAACCACTAGCTGCAAACGACAATGTTTCTTTACAGTTTAGTTATTAATAAACCGTGTCTACATATTTTCCTCACTTCTGTTGAAAGTAGAAACTGTCTGGGCGAGTCAAAATACAAGCTTGAGATGAGAAAAACAGATTATTCCAGCTGTGTGTCACTCACTTTATTCTCCTCTTTGATGTCCCATATTCTTATAACCTCCCCCTTAGTTTTACATTATACGTTTCAGGGTAGGTACTTGTGTAGCCGTGTTATTTAGCAGTGTTAAGTAGTTATTTGTCTAGTATTGGCACTGAAAAGCAAGATTTGTCTGTTCAGTCACCAAAAGAGAGAAACCTCAAAGTAGTTCCTCACAGTTACAGTGAGTGAACCGTGAGCTCTGTCAGTAAGTTGCTTAATCCTTTGTGTCTCCTCATCTGAAGTCAAAATTCCCGAAGGCCCGAGCTTTTGTAAACCAAAGGTTACTCTAGAACGCAGATCTGAGTACACACGAGGTGCGATGGTACACACACACACACACACAAATACGCCATACAGACTCATAACAAAACCAGCACGTACAGTACAAACAAATTCCTACACTTGGTGTTAGAACAGAGAGACATGCCTTCCTGTTTGCAGTTTCTCTCTGTAATCTCTCTGTAAAATCCAGAGTCCACTTTCGAGGCTGAATGTCATCTCTGTCACACTGACAAAAATGCAGTTTGTTTTCTCTCCCAGGAAAGACATCCATTAGATCTGTGGTTGCTGTTGCCTTCACTGCCGCTGAAGACAGTGGAAAGTGTAACTGCATACCCCGCAGATGAACTGCTCTCGTGTTCAAACGATGCACGTTCCACGCTGCTGCACACTTCACGATTGTGAGAGTCGCTGTAAAAGCCTGGAACCAAAGAATCGGAGCAGAAATGTGCGTCAAAACATCGGTTCATCGGCACAGTCGGATTTAAATATATCCTTTTTTTAACTACAGAATAAGACGAGCAGATGGTATTTATGGATGGGACCAACTATCAAATTACTGAATATTATTGCAAACTGGGTGAACATTGATTTATTTATTTTACAGGTTTTTACATTCATTATTAGAATCGATCGTTACAGGACTGACTTCTTGTGGCTTTGTCCCGGCATGGCCTAGAATGGAGCGTATCTTGCTGAGACATTTCTTTTCAACCTATCGATTGTAGTTTCGTTCCTAACTTGCTCTATTCCCACTCTCCTTGTCTCCTTTCACAACTGCAGTCACAGGAGTTTCTCTGAACCAAATATCTCTACTATTTTTTCCGTAAATCAAGTTTTCTTACACTTACATGAATATGTATGTATAAATATATACATATATGCATATATGTATATATGCAACCAATTTCTTGCAGATGACAGCATTGGGTGCCTAGGTTTTATTTGTACCATCAAAGGCGTAACATTTCAGGTCCTCCTCTCCTTTGTCTTCCTGCTGTCCTCCCTCAGAGAACTTAAAGGTGGGAAATGATAAACATGGAAATGACCTTGTATATTATGGATTCATGTGTAAAAAGTACCTGTTCCATGTCTCACATAAGTCAAATAAACCGATGCTGGAAATGTCATCATTTTGCGGAATGAAGTGAAAACGTGCTACAAGTTGTTTACGACGAAGAGAAGATTTTTCAGATAAGTTATTTCAGATAAATTTGTTAATTAATTAATTAAGTTGCTGCGGGTATGGAAAAACCGAATGCCTGCCTCAGAGAGAACTCCTATGACCTTGGTTGAAAGTTACATTTTTTCATTGTTTCACATAACTAAACAAATAATTTACCATCCACTTTTAAAATGCCTCATTGGCCAGTAAGCCTGCACTGCACTCTGGTGTGCACGCGGCACCCCGGTGTGTTCAGGAACACTATTTACTGTTTACAAGGATCAGTATATGACCCCTGAAGAATCACATACGACGATAGCCATCACAGGGATATAATAGTACATTGATTAGTGAACGTGTTGGTATTAAAGTCTCATAGAATGTAGTGTGTCTGGAGTGAAATTATGCTTTATAGCAGCATGACTGACAACAGAACTATATGGAGCATACTTTACTAGGAATAGTAAAAGTTGTGACTGCATTTTATTTTCTTCTGCTGTCTTCTCTTGTTATTACACATAGTAAGAACTCAAGAAAAATCATCATATGGATTTTTTATGGTATTATACTGTATTACAAGTGTATATCTGTCTAAAAGAAACATTAGCGCCAGAAATAGAATATCAGCCACGGAAAACTAAGGATGTGGAAGAGACGGAAACTAATATGTTATAAATTGTTTCAATCCAAATAATATCCATCACTGTGAAAAAAAATGACACAAAAAGTTATTCATACGAGTGAGCCAGTCCACAACATGAATAGTGATGCAACATGTAAAATAGCTGTTTTCTCTTCTCTCTCTCTGTGTCTCTCTCTCTATATATAAATATGATGGAAGCGCAATTAAAAGTAATGACAGCTGACTCACCTTAACAGAGGCATCTGCAAGAGACTCTCATAGGCATGAAATAATGAGGGAATTTGGAAAAATGAATGTTGTGTTATATGACTTTGTGAAACTTGATAAGATGAATTGATGGACTGACCAACTAGATATAATAGATGGATGTGTAAATATACATTGATTCATCAATCATGTTTTTCCCCTATCCCTAATAGAGATGCACACACACAAACAGATGTTATGCAATAATGCCTCATATGGCCTCGTTCAATTTACTGCTGAGGCCAGGGAAATGCAATGGAACTTTTCCAGATTTAAGTTTTTGGCCAGGGGGAATCATTTTAATGGGCCGAGTCTTTTAACTGATGGATGTCAGCACACACGTGTTGAAGCATTTTTAAGCATACCCACATACACAAAGATGGACACTTTCCACTGCTAAATACTTGCTCTGAGGAGAACGGCATTTCAACAATTTACCTTTTATTGATCCATTCAAGAGATGAATTATTGTATTTAAAAGTTGACCCAAAGTGAACTTCGAGCTATATAGTCTCACTCCCTTAAACAGACACACACGACTTCACTCTGCAACTCACTTTCTTAAATTCCATCCACATTTTACCCAACTGGCAAAATGTAAGCCCAAGCTGCCGGCGAACCGCAAGCTGCAAGCTGGCGGAACCAGGTGGCTCACGTGCATGTATTGACAAGTGTGAATGATATCTCAGATTTAAGGTGTCTGCTTAGGGAGCCAGAGATCTGGGTTTGATTCCTGCCTGGGACTAGATTTTTTTTTCTTCTCTTTTCACTTTTTGACCACGTTTCTGGCTGACCGCTGCCCCCCCGACATGCAAGGGGAGGCTAAGGCCCGTTCAGTGCTGCGAGCAGCCCTAGTTTTGTATTATAACCTCACTGTGTTTGTTTATAATTTTCGCTTTAACAGTATAGCGTGACATTTGTGCCAATAATTTTCTAGCACAGGTGACTCTGCGTGGTGGGAGGGGGACCCCCAAATCAAATTCTGCTTAGGGCCCCCAAAAGCCTCGGGCCGGCACTGCTGAGATCCCTTCTTTTCTTAAATTTTCTTAAAATGTTGAAGTAGAGTGCACTACAAATTGTTAATTAAAGATTGAGCAATTAGCAGTACTCGAGGAGGGACTTATTCATGATTTTTTTACAACGTAGTAATGTTTGCCTTAGTGTTTACAATGGTATGCGGCAGAAATTTTCTGCCGCAATGCTGGCAAACATTTTAGGGAGCTAATCCGGATTAACGGAAATAAACGTTTAAACGATACAATTGGAGTTTTATTAGGAATTAAATTACTAAAAAACTTTTACTTTAAGGCGCTACATACTGAAGTAGAATAACTGAAGACAGATGATACCACAGTTCGAATCCACTCAAAGGACTGCTGGAAATGACATTTGGTTGGAACAATTTATCTGAAGTAGTTCTCAGGGAAATCCTTCAAGAAGCGATGAGCAGCATGTGCTTTGTGTATGATCTTGGACTTTTTATTTTTGATTGGTTGCTTCAGAGCTGCACGTTCTTCAGCGACTGATGGGTGTACCATTATGACGATTCGTCTGGTGATAACGCAGTCTGGAGAAGGATGCCCATGCCAGAAGGGAGGTCAAGGCACCAACTCATACATCTTCCCAGACACTTCCATTTATCACGCCTGACTGCATGCATTACACACCCTCAAGGTAGGGTTGTGTGCTTGTGTGTACATGTGTTGGCTGGAGAAAGGGCTAAGGACCCACAGATATGACAAATATGATGTATGTGAGATTGAAACGTATACACTATGATACACTTTACAGGAAGTCCTGGGAGATGTTGAATTCCCTGACATTTATTTATATTAGTGCAGCGTCCGCCCCGGGTACGGCATTTCGAAGCGTGTGTCCATTTGGAATGGGCCGATTGCTTAGCTCTATGTGATTAAAAATTAGGGCCGTGCTCCTTTTTCTTTATATTGTTCCTACTTTTAAATCATTGCACTGTTTGACCTTAGCTTAGCTACACAGGAGCAATAGCCTGTCCCGTTGTTGTTGTGTGTGTGTGTGTTTGATGCTAAAGGCCATCCATCCAAGGATCTTTCAATAATTCAAGGATACGCAGTAACAAATGACGATATTATTAAACATTTTTTATAAACCAAATTTTACCAATCAACACAAGCACATTTTGGTGAAATTACTAAGCCTTTTGTCTTGACAGTGTTAGGCTCATTATTCTAGCAAATAGGGGCTTAAATATACATATACGGTACTTAAAATATATATTCCCCACGACAAAACTTTTCACTGCTGAAGTAGAGGCAAATTAGCTTGAAGATCAGAGCGTCACAGTGTGAACAATTTAATTGTGACTCATCTTCTGCATATTTAGCTGTCATTGAGCTGGATGTATAATAGCAATAGTTGACATAAATAGATACAGAGATACACACATACACACACACACACACACACACAGATCAGTGGGTGTAACATATAAGCAATTAAATCCTTGACATGAAACATCTTGAGGTGTCTTTCACGCATGCTTACATTCTAATAATTGAACTGGCATTTTTAAGAGACATATCTAGTGGCAGATCAAATCTGTTCACATGCAGCAGGTCTGTCTACGCGTGTGTTTTTTCTTTGTGCGTCAGTCGTGTTCGCTGCATTCAAGCAGCCAGGCCTGAACCTGTGACAGCAGCACAGTTGGTTGAGCACCCAAAGCTGCCAAGCTGTCAATTTGACATCTGAATTATAGTGAACACACATCTGTAAGAGTCAACCGGCAGTTAATCTCAACATCTGTACTTGTAGCTGTCCACAGTTGACTGCATAGAAACACACAAGGATTGTGAAATGAACATGCTGCTCTTGCACAATTTGATAATATACAACCAATGTTTTGTTTTTAGCCACTGTAGCTGGATAGGCAAAATAATGGCAATGTTGGATGATACTGCAATTTAAGCTATATTTCGACACAAATTATAGTATTACAATAATTAAGATATCAGATTTAAAGAGCGCTATGGAAGGGATTCAGTTTGGGGAAAGACGGTCTAGAGGGGCGGGGCCAGTTGGGGTAGAAAAGAGGATACTGGTGCTGTATTCCTGATGTAGTACAGGGGATGAACATGGGTGCGGGTTGAGGATGTAAAACTGGGCCTTTGCACTCGGCGCTGATGGTGGAGGTATTGATGTTGAGATATCAATATTCAACTCCACGACGTTGGTCAAGATGCTGAGTTATTGTAATTGGGTTTCAGAACTGATCTTTCCATCCATGTCTTAGTGTCAATTAAGTACATGGTGAGGTTAGAATGAGGTCATTCGTACAAAGATGAAGTAATTTCACTGTTTAAGTAGTAGAATAAAAGACACATCAAATTACATCATCAAAAGGCTTTCCTGAATTGCAGCTATGTTACATCTCCATGTGCTTTCGGATAGAATGAGAGCTCTTCTGTACGAGATGCTCTTTTCAATGGAAGTTCTGCTTTTCTGTCTGCATAAGGGTTTGACTCCAATAACTGTTTCAATTCAAAATTCTTAATTTGTAGTGCCAGTCACACATTAGCCATTGAGCTTAAAACGATGTGGATGGGAGAGGAGGCAGCACATCCAAAAACCTCTTGTGATAATTGTACAGATAGAAAACTGCAGGTACATTAGCAAAAATAACCCTGAACCGGATAAGCAGTTGAGAAAATGGATGTTATACTAAAAGCCTCCAGCTGGAAGAGTAAGTTGCCGTCACATGTCCCCCTCCCTCCAACAATGACTTCCACAGCTTTAGCTTTTGTCTCAACTACGTCATTTTTCCCACAGCTTGATCTAATTACAACTACCTCTTTTAAATCTATAATTCTATTCTATACCATAGTCCATTCTATACCCTACTTTATATGTAAAAAATTCACACTGCTATTCAGATTTTCGAATGATATTCTTTTTGATTTGAGCGGTTAAACTGAGCTGAAACTCCCCTTTTCAATGGCAATTTAGGAAAGATAGTGAACATTTTGTTTTAAGAATGCAATCATACAACCATTATCTCAACATTTGAGTGTAAATATGCTCCCTTTTACTCTTTGTTTTCTCGTGCCTGGTGGGAAACAAATTCTACTCAGCGTGTGTTAAGGAGAGAAAGATGAACATAATGATATTGCAATTCACGCACTCGGCATTAGCAGGTTTTGCAGCAATGATAAAACAAAAGGACATGCTGTACACAGGCAACACAATTTGCAAACAATCTTACTGACTCATGTGGGCTTGACACCTGCACTCCACAAAATCCGATAACATTAACATGCTTTCAGCATTCAATCCCTTCCGTTATTTTCGTTTTGTATTTTTTTTATCTGTCTCTTAGTTCTGAGGAGGAAAAACATACCGAAGGCAGAATTACCATAGAGATGCACTCAGCCTAGTCAAAGGCCCAACAGAGGAATTAGCCTGATAGGATCTGTGGTACTTCATCTTACGCCGACACACATATCGGCCAGCATAAACAACCACTGTGAAGCCAGTGCGCACACACACAGACACACACACATTCACAAATGCATGTTTGCACACATACAATGACTGATTGTTCTACCCTTATCGGATGTTTCAGCCAAAGGTTTATTTCCATTTCCCGACCAGGGAGTCTTCTCCCGATTGTTCGCAGTGAGAAGACTCATTCCGATGATCTGCGTCAGATAGAAGCACTTCCATCGGCCGCAGAGAATTCCGTCTCGGAACGACAGCGGAACTTTAGAGAGAGGGGGAACGTGTGACTGCCTCAAAACAAGATGAGCCGCATGTGATAAAAAAAAGGGGGCTGATATCCACGCAGTGGTCTGCGAGGCCGTAAGTGTTGTGTGTCATTCAAATGAATATTTACAATTCAAACTATGTACATTCTCAACTCAATTCCAGCGTGTAAAGCTGTGTGGCTACACAAACCCATTTCTCCTTTGTCGTGCCGAGCTATAAATTGCTCTGTGCATCTCGTAAATCCATGGAACACCACTTGCAGGGAAATTGTTTCTGTTTTCTCCGGCAGCGTTTTGGCTTTGGGGGGAAATTGGTTTGCAAACAAAGATGTGCATCAAAAATACCTGGTCTGTTCCATGTGTGAGGAATGGCTGTTTTTTCTTTTCATCATATCCCTTGTTTATGCAAGTAAACTTTTCCAGCTACAACACAAGTGAATACAATTCAAAAGTAGGGGCGAATACGTCACTGTTTGTAACCAGGCATACAATGATTCACAGATGGATCAGAAAATGAATATAGATTGGACATAAAGTCAATTTTATGTTTTCGGTTATTTCAAAGGAAAATCAAGCATAACATAACTTTGACACATTGTGTATCAGGCGTATTCTCTAAGGAAAAAGGAACATTCATGCCTGGATGTTGGATTGAGCCATCTGCCAAACAGTTTACATTGCAAGAGTTTGTTACGCTACAAGAAGGAGGTGTCTGCAAATATTGACAGCATCTGGTCTTGGATTTTCCTTTTTTCATGTTCAAACTATCTACAGATAAGATGTGACTCAAATCTTTGTCTCAGCATTAACTATCAGTTGTGCCACTGTGGTGATTGATGTTTTGAGTTATTCTCAAAGAAACGTCAGTAAGAAAACGCACGATAAGTTGTAGTTTTTCCACCTTTGCTCAAATGACATACAATTTTGGTAAAATTGCTCCCTTCAAAAATGATCACACACCATAGGACCAGTGCAGATGGCATGCCGTATTATATCCAACGTGTGGTTTCATCGGAAGAGCGATAAGCCTGCAAATCGATGGAGGCGATTGCATCTATGAAATCCTTACATTACCAGATAATCTGTGCTGACAATCACTTCCGACCGTACCTCTGATAAACACATCCCCTCTAGCTGTCAGGATGAGCAAGTCTTTTGTAAATTGGCCCCATAATCGTATAGTGTGTCGTTGGATTTATTGATTATATCTTCATCATCATATCCACTTCAGAAATCGGAGATTGGTATTAGGAGAAAAAATGTATTTAAGGTATAGCTTGTGCATAAAGATGAGGCATTATTTTGAAAAATGTTCCCACTGCATCACTAAAACGCTGATGTGCAATATGATATGCCATCAAATTCTGCCCTCAGTAAACGTCATACACACATTACAGATTAACAAAGGTTGGGACCAGACCAATTATTTCAATCAATTAATCCGATTAGAGAGTCTAATCCTTTGATCCCTCCCACCTTGAAGCTTTTGTCCTCACTTATTCAGAGTCGCCCTTGCTCTTTCACGTCATCTTCTTTTAAACCTTTTCTGCCTTCTGTCTTTCCCCCCCTGTGCTCAGATAATTGGTCCTGTTGATACGCTGTAAAAAAAGATCCTAATTTTACGAAGAAAACTACATTTTTACAGTAGTTTTTCTTTTTTTTTTATTACGTACAAAACGCTTAAAAAATAAATATATTACATGTAAATTAACAGGTCCAACTGTAAATTTAAGTATTATGCTAATAATGACAAATAACTTGTTTTTCCCATTATAACGGTTAACGTTAGCTAACCGAACTCTCGTTAGCTCCCTTGATCGTTTATATGAACTCTTCATATAAACGTTATAACGTTAAATCTGTTAGCTAACGTTAACCGATAGCGAAGACTATTTGCTTTGCCGATAGCTAACGTTAGTGAGGTAACGTAGCTACAGCTAACGTTACCTATGGGTTCAAAGACATTAGCTAACGTTTGTGAGGTAAACTAGCTACAGGTAACGTTAGCTTGTTGGCATGATTCTGTCTCCCGGACAGAAAAACATACTTGAATGTGGTTTATTCAAATACTGTAATCCTCCCCAAGAAATGTACAGCTACTGCATCTGTAAACTGATTGTAGCACAACTACAACAGGCATAACATTTCACATTTGACTGAGGAGTACTATTAACGTTACATTTATTGGAAAACAAGAAATATTTATTGAAGGTATGGTGCGCAGTTAGTGATTAATCAACAATATGGATGTTATTAAAGCAATAAGGTACGAGAGGCTGTACTCCAGTAATGTAACAGTTCAAGGTTGTACGTCCCGATGTGCCGCTGCACAACTGTTACATTATTGAAGATAACATACCTTATTTCTTTTATAAAACTGTGGTGGCTGGGCGTGGTTTTCAGGACGTCTGCAGCGGAGAGAGAGGAGGTGGAGGCAATTAACCTCCAGTTGGGGGGAATTAACGGTGTGCTATCTCCCAGTACTTAAACAGCCATGGGAGAGCGAGCGGGAGGACTGGCTGACACACAGCTCGGAACGAGAGGACTGTCTCAGACCTGGAGACACGGAGCCACGCGCAGACAATGGCTGATTCTGAATTTAATAAAAGACTGGCGTGTACTTGGACCCTGCCTCAGACTCCTCATTCCAGGTCCCCTGAGGGTGCATTATTGATAATGTACAGGATCTGTTCACCTTGACCCTAGCATTTAAATAATGCACACCCTGTGACTCTCTCTCGACCAATCAGAACGCTGGATTTGATCTACCCTTCTTATAATAAATGATAAGATGCACGTCTTAAATTCTACAGTAGAAGTTTTGAAGTATAATTGACAGTTTTCTTCACTGTTTCAAACTGTACTTCACACAGCAAAGGACGCTAAGCAGGGCATTGGCTGTGAGATCATGGGAATGCTAAAGAACCAGGACTGACTACATATTATCAGATTGTGGCGTCAGAATTAAACCCACAAACAGGTACGCAAAAAAGAGGCAAAACATACAAAGATTGGAATAAAACAGCAAAAATGTGCTTGTTAATAGAAACATCTATGCATACATGCACTAAAATAAACACATACAGTACATACTGTTAAAAGATGATGTGTTCATTTCAGAAGCCTGTTCAGAAGGAATGCCTTCATGACTTACTGAACCAGACTACGAAATAAAGAATCTGATGTGTGAAAACGTTTCTGAGTTGCTAAAGGCATGGTGATGCTGGTGATATGGTCCTTAAAATCGAGTTCACCATCCATGGTTACTAATAGGTTTTTAATCTATTTTTATTGATCTGGAAATAGCTGTCAACCGACAGTGCCCATCCAACCTGCCAAAGCTTGAGAGTATTTGCAGTGGAGTCTTATATTTCTAAAATTATGTTTTCCCTTTTTTTATTATGGGGTATTGAGTGTAGATTGTTGAGGGGGAAAATTAATTTTAACGGTTTTAGCATTAGGTTGCAAAATAACAAATGTGAAAAAAGTGAACAGGTCTGAATACTTAACAAATTAAATATACGTGCAATGGCAAATTATTTCTGACGGCAAATTATTTCTTTCCTCAACAATTTACAGCCATCAACCGTCGCACCTCAACATAATAATCTGAGAATAAATGCTCAGGTACTTGAACCTGTTGTTAGGCCTCATTTCTGAAAATTGCATCCACATACCAAAAAAATAGTATTTGAAACGTTAAAGCTTAATTTTTTGGACGTATGCTTATTTGCTCTCTGTCTTAACGTCCTTTAGCTCGTTTTATAGAGGATATGGGGTAGATTCGCATTTACTCACATTTACTCAAGAGGTGCCTTGCAAAACATTATTATTATTAAATAAAGTGCCTGTTGGTTGGTAAAACCTTTTAAAAAAACACTCGTTCAGAGACGGCGGCAGGTGGAAAGGCTGCAGGCGGCCTCGACAGGAGACGGAGATAAATATCTCTGAGGGGTTCTGTCAGGAATTATCTGCATCAAAGTGATTTGCTTTATGACTAAGTGGAGTAGGGAGACTGTCATCCCTGATTGAAATGACACATGGTGTTTATTGTATTCCTAGAGAAGTTTGGTCTCCCTGAAGCATTTATTGTGGAACAGTTTTTAAATGTTTGCTGTAGATTTACTTCTTCTTTAGGTGAGTGTGGGTAGACAAAGGTACATGTGCACGTGTTGACTTGTGTCATCCAATATTAAGAGATATCTCCTGTTTGAGTCAAAGATAAATGAATTCACTCAAAATTTAAAACGATTGTTACAAAAAGCTTTGTTTTTTTTATCAAATATTCTGTTAAATTACGTCAAATTAAGTCAGCTTTCATTTTCCTTCACTAGAACTCTGAAGGCCGACTTTACCAAGTTCTCATGGAAAGAAGTGCAAAGAAAGAAAGGGTGAACTGTGGATGGTTTAGATTCGCTCAAGTAAATAATGTAAATATGTAACTTATGACTTACATATCTAAATATATATATATATATATATTTGATGGGATGGGATATATATCCATTCCCTTCCTATCCTTATAAATCCATGAGCTTCACAGTAGTTCTTATGTTTGTGGTTTGAAATTGGTTGCCCCTCCAAGGAGAACTCTGATGAACCCCTGACTTTCCCTTTAGCCCCACCAGCAGGTGAAAATACTTTGATCTACCAAAGTTCAGTCAGAGAACCACACCACTAAGCTCAATAAGATCACAGCATTTCTTTTGTTTAATTTCTCTTGACAGACCAAAAGTCAAAGAAAATTCTCATTATGAAAGCGTTTTACAGAGAAATCTTTGGCGTTGTTAAAGACTGTCAACATGTCGCATGCGTACAGACTGTAAAGCCCTCTGAGGCAAATTTGTAATTTGTAACAAAATAAAATGAATTAAATTGAATGTCAGAGCTGAGGAAACACTACATTGCTAAGTATTTAAAAAACATCCATGGACTATACCACACAGTGCATGTCAGAAGAAAATCTCAGCCATAGAAGTTTAAATCACATGTAAAAAATAAATGTCCACACATCCTGGTGTGTGTGTGTGTGTGTGTGTGTGTGTGTGTGAGTGATTGTTTGTGTTAGTGCTTGACTGCTTTTCAGTTATTCTAATTTTAATAGGAATGAGTCCTCAGTCAATCTGCCTCTGGTCTGCATATAATACGGGGAGACAATTCATGGACGAAAGCTAAACCGTGCATCTTTTCCAGTGATGTTGATACTCAGATGTATAAATAACTTGTGGCGAAAAACACTTTTCATTTAAGTTTCTTTATTACGGTGTCCTCCTATTTACCAGGTTCCATTTGAGTGCACGCTCTTTTAACTGTGCTGTCCTGAGTTTGTGTGTGTGTGTGTGTGTTTGTGTGAACTCTGGCAATGTAGTACTGTTAGCACAGCTGTCCAATCCAAAGAGTCACAGGAGGCGGGACACAGGTGTCCACAGCAAACCACATCAGTAATTAACCCTATAAACTATGTTTACCTCATCGACAATGTGAGTCGCGTGTTTGTCCGTCTGACTGCCCGTTGAGTTTGTGTGTGTGTGTGTGTGTGTGCAACAACCTCTATATTATTAAATCAGTGAATCGAGAATTTACTTTTTTTTTATCAGATTAAAGAAATGCATGATAAAATAACAAAAACAAAAAAACATGGAAGTGACCAGGGGAATAATAGGGCATGTGGGGCCAAAGAGAAGCAAAAGCTGAACAAATACTCGGACACGGAGAAAAGTAACAGCAAAATATAAATTAACTTTGAGTCAACATGAACTACCCGTTGCGGTCTGGAGGCTCCGTTCCAATGTCATGATTATTTCTCTTAGTGGGCCTTCACGGTCATAGGAACAAAAGCCGGGGACATTTATTACTGCTGCTACATAGTCTGACTTTACCGCCAGAGGATAAATAAGAATTAGGGATTGACATAGGAGGACAGCCCGTGTGGCAGATTGTGTTCGATCTTGTTATCATTATTATAGACTTTGTCCCAAAGGCCTTCGATGAGGTATTTGACGTAGTCCATGTAACATATGAAGGTCATGATTTCGGCAATTTCACTCGCTAAGACCACGCCACCCGCTGAAGGCGTTAAACATGAGTGAATGTGTCGTTGATCGATTTAGTCTGCCTGGTCAGATGGGTCGTGGGGAGCAGCGCCCCAACAAAGAGAGAGAAAAAGAAAAAGAATGTGAGATTTTAGAATGTGTACCCAAAAAAGAGAAGAGTGGCTTGAGCTGTATTTGTAGAAATACCGGAAGAGGTGTGTTGGAGGCGTGGTCTTGCTCCCGAAATTGCGCTAATTAGCTTCAACTCATAGAAATCAGTTATTTCTGGATTGGAATGAATATATGTTAGATACCAAACTGAGTAGTTATTTAAAAAATGTGTCTGACGTTAAGGAAAAGATTACAGTTAATATAATGTATTTTATGATGTAACGTACATTATTTGGTGTCATGCGTTAAAGGACCAACACATGCGTGTACTGTATGTGCATGTGAGCATGCCCCCCGGATAGATCATGGCTGCCTCTCTGCACTGCTCTCATTTGGTCACAACATCTTCTAATACGATCAGAGCATATTATGTTTATACTATAAGTAAATTGTTGTATGAGTTGATATTTGGTTTTACATGGGCCAGAAGGAGTTAAGCGTTTGTCTGACCCATTCATGCCGTCTCCGTCCTTTGGTGGACTTTCTCAGGCTGCTCTGTCAACAGACTTTAGAAGCACCTGTGCACACTTTCTTTTATATCATGAAATCATTGAATCTAATTGTGTTTTTTTCTTTTATCTTTACCCTTTTTCATTCATTCATTTTGAAAAGTAACCTTTAAAAATGGTGAATTGCACTGATGCCCTTTACATCAAACTCTCTTGATATTCAGAAGCACCTGAGCTGTAAAAGGTGTCTTACTGGTGCAGTTGGTGTGGGAAAGTGCACAACGCTTGTATTGATGAGTATAATTTTTTTTTTACAAATCCCAAATGTTTTTTTTACATGGTATCCATTAATTGAGACAACTGCCAATGTATTAGTACAACTAGCTTTAAACTAATTAAGCTTAATACAAAAGTCCTGCAATAAATCGTTATTGTTACTTTGTAGGCTGCAGATTGTGTTGCTATTGAAACCGAAACTTTTTTTTTTTTTATAATTATAAAGATTTATTGGATTTATTTGACTTAGTTTACGTGTACCTGATGAACTGACTAGATATCAACCGATATGGATTTTTTTGTGCCGATACCGATTTATCTTCATCAGCCTTAGCCGATGGCCGATATGGGCTGCCGATTTTCTTAAGCCGATACTGCTTTTGCTCCCTCAATTTACATCATAAAAATGACACAATGATGATAACAAATGTTTATAAGTCCCTATACCCAGGACCACTGCAGGACCACTGCGGGCCTCCACCAGAGTTTCCTCTGGCTTCGCCCTGCCCAGGCACAGTTCACCATCTTTCGGGTCCTATCGCATGCGCTCACGCTTCACCTCCAAAGTAGTCTAGCTCCTCTCTCCACGTTTCCCCCCCCAATCCCCCGAAATTGTGACACATTGTGACAATACTACGTTTGCCTTGCAACTACGTCACGTGACTATGAAGTTTCCCTCAGCTAAAAAAAACAACATGGCGGACTGTCGGCGTATTATCTGTGAAGAACACAATATTTTAAGAAAGCGTCAGCATTTGTATGCATTTCGATGGCATTTCTAGTGAGAAATATGCGTTTTATTTTCATAATCTTCTATCAGAAAATGTAGAAGACCTTCCGTTTATTAGTTTCTACGTTGCAGCCGGCGCTCGGTCGGCCCCCGGAAGCGGCGAGCTGCTTGCGTGCGTCCATGCGTGCGCTGTGAAGCCGGTGCTCGGTCGGCCCACGGAAGCGGCGAGCTGCGTGCGTGCGCGCGGGGAGCGCTGTAAAGCCGACGAGTTGCTGGCGGGGGAGCGCTGTAAAGCAAGCGATTTTCGCCGCAGCCACATTCGACCCCGAGCGTTTCAAAGCCGAACGGGAGCCGGTCGCGGCCCACCGCCACGGAAGAAATGCGCCACTGCACAAGCCAGCACCGGCGACGGATGAACCCGAGGACCCCCATACCGCATCGGCCAACTCAGCAGCCGCGTATCGGCCGATACCGATCCGCGTAAAAAGTGCAAATATCGGCCCGATCTATCGGCTATCCCTAGAACTGACCGCAGGGAGAATTTTATTCTAGTCCATTTGGTATGTACACACAAAATCATATTTCGTCACGGAAAAATCTCATCGCCATTTTTGAACATTTTCAGACAGAAACGTAGGGACTGTGAAGCTAAGCTTGTGTGCAAGTGTTCCCAGTTGGGGGTTTGCGTGTGTGTCATGGCTAACTGTACAGGTGGGATTATGAGTTGATATCGCTGAGTGCAATGCTGGTATGTACCTGTGTGTATGTGTGTGAGTGTCTGTTCACTGGCGGCCATGCAATATGTTTTTCCGTTAATAACCATTTCCAAACCACCTACCTTCCACACCCTGCTTAGACAATCGGACATTTAAACCATCCACTTCATAGAGCTGATTTTTCCACCCAGTATGCTGTTCTCACTTGCTCTTGGTGTAACTAACAAGGCAATTGACAGGTTGATATGGGCACCGTTTCCATTCTGGCATTTCCGAATGTTAAACACCAGAGTAATCAACAAGCTGCCTGCCGTCCTGTCTCGTTCTCTGTCCCTCGCTCGCCCCCTCCCCTTCGCAGCGCCGCTAGCTGGCTCCGTCTCCACAAGCGTTCATTTAAAACATCCATATTGGATTTCCGAGCGCCCATAGCCAACCTAGCAATGTGTACTTCTGGACCGCTTTTGTTACAGACGGGCCCAATTTAGTATTTCGTGTGAGTCCGTGGCACCTGCCGCTGTTGGAAATGTAAATGCGAGTGTTTTCGTGTGTCATTGCATTTGTATTACATGGCCGAGTTCAATTTCTGCCAGAAGGAATACAATCGAAATCAGAGTGCACCGAGACACCATGCATCAACTTGTGGGATTACCAGGTGCATATAGGGCGACACCTCTAAAGACAGGGATTTTGTCCCCCACAAGGACGATCCCTCACTTTTCAGTGAATGTATTTTTTGGTAATTCATCACGCTAAAATTCCTTTATGCCTACTAATTAGTGGGAGTCCGGATTGAGGTTGTTTTGTAATTCCAATATCATTTTTCTTTTTTTTCCTCTTTCCGCCTAAAAGCTGAACTCCATGGAAAATGTTCTCTCATTAGATGGTGTGTAGATTTGAGCGAGAGTATGTTATTAATGAGTGCGATTACACCCTGCCGTCGCTAACCGGATTATGGTTTAATACGGCTCTATTTCCCTGTACAATCCAGCGCTTCTCCTCTTTTTGTGTTCCCCGTGTCTCTTCTTTTCCTCCCTCCTTCCTCTCATCTTTGGATCCATTTGTTCACACTGACTGAGTCTTCGAGTTATTTTGCTTCCGTTTCCGTTTCTATTTGTGTGTGATTTTTTTTAGTCTTTAGCCATGCTGATATTCCAGAAACGACACGGGTCAGAGGGATATTCAAGCCGGAGGACACAAAAGTTCCAGCACGCATAAACATGTATACTGACTGAACAATGTGTCAACACTGCGTTAATGATGGATAATAAAAAATATGTTAATGTCACAGCAGGAGGTAGAGAACGAGCGGCGCACCATCAGAAATTTAGAGACATTTAGAAAACCCTATTTTGACAACTTAATTACTTCTAGCCGGGATATGACTTTGAGTTTTACTGATTAACCCCATTAAAATAAAAGACAGAAAACCAAAGGCAGCACAAAGATGTGGAATGAAAGAAGAGATTGTTCCGAGCAGCTTTTGTAGTTGGAAGATGGAGAGAGGAGCTAGACATGAAAGAGGAGTGAAACAAAGACAGAATGATAGATAATGTGAAAAGGGTTTAAGACAAAAAGCTGACAGACTGGGAAGCGGAGCAGCACTTATATCCATATCTGTAGCACTCTGCAACTTCACAAACAGGGGATGCCCTCATCCTCTCTCGTCTTTTCCTTTTGAAGAATTCCCTGCTCTTTTTTTTAACTGTGGCTCTACTCCTACCTTTGCCACCCTTCTCTGATTCCTCCCTTTTCCCTTTTTTACCGCTCGCTCTCGCACGGCAGCACGGGGATTACAGCATTGGCTTAGGGAAACAATAGGCCTAACACAGGGCTTAAGTAGCCAGAACCAAACTAAATCAAACATTGCACTGGCGGGCGTGCCACTGCAATTCTTCTATATTATTCCTGTTTTTCTCTCGAGCCCGCAACCCCATTCTCTCCCATGCAGCCGCTCAGATCTTTCGTTCTCATACGCCTTTATCAGGGCTTTATTTTTAAATTTGTGTCCACGAGCAGCGATCGTCTAATGTTAAGAGTGTTTAATCGACTTCAGCATACCAGTAAGTAGTGTTTGGTCAATGGCTAATGAAGGAAGGTTACATTTAAGCCAGTTGCTGAATAACCGCCATAAAGACTGCCTGCCTGTCTGTTTAAAGAAATGCACGTGGACAGAATCCGTCACTGTGAAACAAAGAAGCATTCTTGTTCATCAGGTCCCGCGCAAACAGCATTTGTGCAGTCAACAAAAAGATCTGTTCCCTTAGAATATGAGCTGGAGACAGATCAGGTTCATTCAACCTAAAGAGTAGAGTGATTCAATTAGCGAAACAGGTTCAGTCAGCGTGTGCTATATTGGTCCAGACAGCCGAGCCCGCAGATGCAAATTCTGTTGCCCTTCCTGCATCCAGCTCTGTCATTTGACGTGGAGGCGACATAAATGGATGACAGGATATGCACTTTTTTTGGCTCGTGTTGCTCCGGGTAGGCAAGGCTCCTGCTCTTTGCTGCTCAAAACAGAGCCCTTTCCCTGTATGGCATACTTGGCATCCATAAATATGACCGAAAAAGGATGTTGGTAGTGTGTGTGTTGTGGTGAGAGAGAGGGAGAGTGATGGTGAATGCAGTGTGAGCAGACTGGAGAGTGAAATCTTATGTTTATGGGTGAAGATATTTATAGGAGAGATTTAGCACTTTCTGCACAAATAAATGCTTCCACAGCAACAGTTGATCCTTTCTGGTTTGCTGCAAAGTTGGACAGAGGCTCGCGTTCATTGCCTCCTGGCACTGCTGGCACTGCACTGTGAGCTGAAGAAATCATCTGTGTCCTAAATGTAGCATGCATGACAAATGTATTGCTTTAATTCACCACATTCACCGTCAACACTGACTGGACATCCACGTAAAAGCTGTCGTATTTGTGTCGATATTTTTGTGTTTGGGGAAATATTAAGATGATGACTAAAAATAGAATTAAATCTATTCTTTTTTGAAAACCGAGGCCATTGTGGGATGGCTGAATGTGTACCTCGTTATGGGAAGTTTGGAACTTCTCTCTCTCTCTCTCTCTCTCTCTCTCTCTCTCAAGATAAACCCTCCCCCCCTCTTCTCATCTCTGCAGCCTGTTGTTCCGTCTCTCCCTGGGTGAGAGGATGCGATGCTGAGAGGAGGCCGTAGCCGCTGCTCGGCATGCGCTACGATAACAAGGTGTCAGGTAGATTTGCTCCGCGGGAAATTCAACTCCTCACCGGATAACATCATCAGATAGGAAAAATAAGGTGACGGAGTCGAGGGAGGGAAAGGGTGAGGGCAACACAGGCCCACTACAGACACACTCAAGCTACAATACTTAATGGCACAGGGAGACAGACCGAGTGTAAACATAGCCTAACCACACACAGATGGAAATAAAAATAATAAACATACATTTAAGACAGCACATACATGCAGAGAAGGATGCTATGAAGCAATGATTTCAGTTCAACTTTATTTTAATCATTGTTACGGTAACAACAAACTATTTCCCTTTTGAAGATAAAGTGGATTAATCTCCACCAAGGTGGTATTCAAGCGCAGCACCTACCCCTGAGTTTAAAATGCCAGCACCATTAACAAAATCTTTTTTTTTTTTCATTCTCACACTAAAACCTTGTTTATGCTTTCGGCAGAGACAGTCGCACAGACATTAACTGACACGAAATTGTGACAAAGCAACACGTTTCTACTCACTTTTATGGTTTGTACCCAGGGAGGAGAAACCCGCAAGCCTGGACGTTTTTATAACTTCTGTTAAAACACATTGTGTTCATTTCACGCCATGATGAATTCCAAAAGGAGAATTATGTGCTAACCCATGGGTTCCAAACCGGACCGCTTTAATGTGCGGTTTGGTGACATTGTAATTATCACAGCAAAAGGACACAATTTATGTTTGTCTAAGTTATGATATCATCTATTTTTTGGGTACTTGGCTGCTTCCTGGAGTGGCGTATTTTAAAAAGAAGACTCCTTTACTGTCTCACGAACTGGGTTACACAATGGTCTGCGACTCAAGTCGGGGCATCTCCAAGGAGGATTAAAGGTCTCTTTGGCCGTGCAGACACCTACTGCTGATGCTAAATCACCGGTAAAAGTATCTAGTTGAATTTATTTACTTTCATCGTCCATCCACATCATTGGAGGAGACAAGGGGTGATGAGAATTTTGATACATTCAAGTTGCCTCTCACTTCACATTGTGATATGCGGTTTTGCAGAATCGTCCTCTACGGATATAGGTTTAGCGCCGTAGTTGAGGCGCAATACAAAAAAAATCCACATTTTCTATTCATGTATAAAATTATGAGTTTCAATATTACATTCAAGTCAACTGTGAAATTTGGGGATTTCAAAGGCTACTGGAACGGATCACAACAATCAGTGGATGTGTTGTTCCTTTCAGGCTGATCGTAATGGATGACATCCCATCCTCTTTTGTTGTGTTCCATTTTAATGTATATCTCTAGACGGCATGTGGAACATGGGGAAAGCTCACCTGGGAACAACCTGCCAGGCATTAAGGCAGCTGCTTATTCAGAAGATAGATTACAGCTTCATTTACAGACTGTAGTTAATACACACAACTTCCTAAACGTAGGGAAAAGGCATATGAATAAAAACAATAGAATATTACACATCTTGGAAGCTGGGAAAAATGTTAATTAATGAATGTGTGCATCATAAACATTTATTTTTACTTTGAGTATTTCTCAAATTGGTTGAAAACATTTTATGTCTGTATTACAAATACAGTGGATAAGAGAGGGGAGGGGATTCATGAGTACAGAAGATGACAGAAAACTTTCAGAAAGATGTGTTGCATACATATATTTTGAGTAAACAAGTGGTTATTTATTCAGGTGTGTGTGGTTTACTGTTGCTCATCGTTAATTTACATCTGATCTTTTCTTTAATCTAAATGTATTTTTTCATCCAAACCCAATAAATCATTTTAAAATGTTAACCACATGCCACTGGGGTTTCTGCAAGCGTACAAGGCTGATGAGAAATGTATTTCTGGAAAGTGGCGGCGCCCCCACACCTCCCAACCTTGTGCAGTATTATGAGCCAACGGTAGTGGAGAGGATAGATTACACACCAGTCGGCGAAGATAAAGGGTCTGCCTGGTTATCGTGGGCACCCAACCTCTTTTAAAGCAGAATTATTGTTTTTGTTCAGCTTGGAAACGTTAACGTTCAACATATTTACGGTTTGTGGAAACGTATGATGCCAAACCCCGTTCTGGCAACTGTGTTGCGAATGCACTTTGGCCATTCTGGGAGTGGAACAAAGCATTTTTCCACAGCATGACATGAGAACACTAACAGATCCAGAACACACCGGTGCAATAAGACAGTAAGGACTGGAGTCCACATCAGTGGGTCTACAATAACAGTACACAAGACATATTTTCTGGGGGGTGGAGTAGCACGTGATTAAAGCATGAAATGAGGACGTAGAGAGAGAAGGAAGAAAAAAAAGACCAAAGTAGAGTGAGCTACTGCATGCCCTTGGTAGTTGAAGCGTGGTTGTCTTTGACAGCAGACAATAAGCCCAGATGGTAACTCCTCCGTTCTTAACTGAACTTTCATGGATATTTCTCATTCAGTCCAGGCTGAGGAAAAGTCTCCTCTAATAAATTGTTAGCTATTATTTACCTTACGGTTCATTCCCTAATGTTTCTTAGGCAAATGCAAGTGTCAGTTTTATTGTGTTAAATACTTTCACGCTTATGTTCACACAGGTTTATTGAAAATCAATCAATAGGATTATGTATGAAAGAGTCAAGTGAATAACTTTGGAATTGCTTCGCATCTAGCAGGATATACTTGACATGCGCAATGGGTTTCTCTGACGGGTCGCATTACTTGGAACTTGGTTCCAAATACCCGTCTACATTATTTACAGTTTTAGCAGGGAAGGATTTGAAGTAGTCGATTAGCTGCTTTTAATATACATTACAATGGACAATGTTGAGCAATTTTGTACAGACACCAGGATTGCATTCATGAACTCTAAAAGCTCCAAAGCTCTATGCAGGCCCTTCAGAGACCATCGTGACACAAGGTCATAACTTCGCTCGACCACCCCTCTCGAATAAGGTCCTGAATGTTAAGGCCCCTTTGCCAGGCCCAGCAGCCCTGACGCACACGATCAATCAGGCCAACAAATAGATCCCTCATCTGTGACAGCCTGTAAAGAGCAAGATAGGAGATCTTCTCTCCACACACTGCCCCTCCCGTCACAGGAACACCACCATCTGCGAACAAAGGGCCTGCAGAAACCAATCAATCATACTAACTGGCAAGGAAGTGATTGATAATGTTAAGGCGATTGCTAAATTAAGACTTTTAAGAAGTTATCTGGGAGCCATAAAAGCATACATTAAGATATTCTTGAGTTTGAATTGATTTTCTAAATTAGATTTATTTTTATTTTTTTTAACTTTACTGTAGGCTCATTTAGCCTGAAACCCATTCCAGCTCACTTAGTGAAGATGAGATGAATAATAAATTTCAGCAGAGAATATAACTCTAACTGTCAAGGACAGCATTTATGAATAGATAACATTGAAATAGGTTGCATTAAATTAGGCAAAAGCAGTCAGGGGGCTTTTCTACCCACAAACGTAATGTAATCATTGTGAAAGTCAGGAGGGAAGATAAAGATTCAATCATAATTGTATTTCCGCAGCAATCCGGTATCGGAAGGTCAGATTGAGACTGGCACCGGTGTTCCGGTTGATCTTCCCCATTGCGATATGACTGTTCCGGAATAAAAGGAAAGAACATATCCAAACATCCCCAGTGTAACAGAGACAGATAAAAGCGTGTGCGGATTTGTGATAAAACACTCAGGAGGAAGTAGGACAGAGGCTTTTAGCCAACAGACAATGGAATCCTTTGATACAGAAGTCCGGCTGGTCTCACACATGTTGTTGTTATAAACGTTTGAGATAGTTTAAAAGCTCAACGTGCCCAAAATAATAAGTATAGAGTGGCTTTTGCTTCCTGTGACGCCTGTTGCAACCACGAGGATGTTGTAACATGGCCCAGTGTTTTCCCTATTGTATCAGGAGGTGGGGCGAGCTATCAACGAAGTTTCATTTTGAGGATTTCACAGCCTATTTATGAACAGTATATTGACTCTTTATAGTTATTGATGGTTTATTGTTTTTCTATGGGTAACAAATTGCATATACCTTATATATTGTGAGAGTGGAGGGCGGTGCCAGAGAGTAGATTAATAAGCAATGATGTAGGTAGAGAGTAATGAAGTGAACCATGACTGAATTGCTAAATTGAGCTCAATGTTTAATTACAATCGAGGCTCATATTCTGCCTCTGCTGTTTGATCAAGTGGAAGTATTAACCATTGATTGCACAGGTTCATTGCAAGCAAATACTAGCATAAAGGTGTGCTGTGTAATATATGTAATACAATATATGTAATGAAAACATACCTTCTATCCCATTGGAATTCCGTTTACTTCCATGCTAGCAGCATAGCCCTCGGGGTGGCAAAGTCCATCGGATTATTAGTGTGTCCACCTCGGAAATATCGCACCGACTAATGAATTTCCATGAACCATTTAACTGACATTCATAAACCCCAGCCACTGAATTATCATATTACATAGGGATAACTGTGCTACTTGTAAGGTGCATTTTGATGACTTTGCTTTCCCTCTGACTATTCATCTAGTGCAACGCTTCAGCTCAACTAACCTGTAAGTTGTGTAAGTAGTGTAACTGCGAAGGCAAACAGGGTTGACATTACACATGGTAGTTGTGAGCAAGGATACATGCAAACATTAGCATTTCAAACAAGGAGCGGCATAGACCTGCTGAAAAAGCTGTTGAATCATAGTTTTGCTTTCTATTTTTTTTTTCATCTTTTATGTATACAATAGACCACGAAGCAATGGCTACTATTTTGGAAGGTATTTTAGTGCCCAAAAATTGTTTTTTGCAATTTGACATTTTGTCAAACAACCTGAAAACTAAACCTCATGCAGTATCACAATTTATCTTAATAAGCACTTTGTAATAAAACCTTTTTGAATTCCAAAATTAAACTCTTTGTCACAAAAATATGAGTAGGATTAAGTACAATAAAACGGCTACGTCAAGGTTTTGGATTGTAAATGTGTTATCTAATGCAACCTAACAGGGTCATTTCTAAATTATGTTCATGTTACCATCCTTTTTTTGTGTGTCCAAGGGTTTGTATACGTGTGTGTGTGTGTGTGTACGTGTGTGTGTACACGAATGGACACTCCTCAATCCCTGTTGCTAGACAGCAGTGAGGGACCCATCCATATTTCATATTTTACATAATTCACATACCAAACCTCTGTGTTTTACTAGTGAGGGACTCACTCTTATAAACTTTGATTCCATTTTCCTTACAACTTTATTATGTGTTTGTTTCTATTTTCCATAATTCTTTTCTCATATATGGGTGATGGTGGCCCATGGAGTAGAGAGGTGTGCTGGCTGCCCAGTGGGCCATGTCGAAGTCTCCTTGAGCAAGATTCCTAACCCCTAATTGCTCCCTGGGCAAAATGTGTAAGCCACGGGTTGAAAATGAAATGTGGATGAAAGCGTCAGCGTAATGACATGTAACGCATTATATGGTCTAACTTCAATATCCGCCCCTTCCATATTTTATCAACAGCTATTGTGAGTAGTTGACTTATGCTCTCTATTGTTTACATGTCATCACATGAAAGTCCTTGACATATATACTCTCCCGACATAAACCACAAACATACACATAGGTATTTATGTTTAAAAGCTATTTTCTACAGGTGGATGGATCCACTAGCTGGACTATACGTTGTATTTCTGTACCGTATTTGACATGCTTTTGAGAACTGCATAACTCTGCCTATGTTAATTATATCCAAAAAGGTAATTGGAATTCCTTTAGCTTCACTACCATTGAGCGTCTTTGTCTGTTTAGCCAACGGCAATTAATTGAGTATTCTAAGAGATAATATTAACAAAATATTTCACCTTACCTCCACGGTGTAATTGGGAGCCACTTCTGGATGCGCTTCAGTAGCTTGCAGCCTATTTACATGATGGGTTATGCGGGATCAAAAGTGTCAAGGGAGAAGTAAAAGTGATAACACATGATCTGAAATTATAATCTATTATCCGATTAATCAGTGTACTAATTAACTGGTTAGTTCATCTATTAAATAGTTCCTCTTTTGAAGTCACCCAACCATATCGGATTCCCTCCCTCATCACTTTCTGCCAACAATGTATAGTGGCCATGCAGTCTTTTTCATCTTGCATGATAGACCCCCATATATAATCCTGATCGTCAACATTTTGGCAATATAGGTAATGCCCTATTAAGAAAACGCCCTGCACCTTTCTTCACCGTTGCTCTTTTAAAGTTTTCTCCAATGTGCTCTCCTCCTGTGGACTTTTGTCAATAATTGTGGCGGATGTATTGGACATTGTCATGTCCATCAGGCTTGAGATACCTTCACAGACTGGTCAGCACCAGACTGTGAAGTACTGATCGTCATCAATCTACAAATACCACCTACAGGATCAGGTGTCCACCCAAAAAATGAATGCTACTCAAACCCTTGTGTTTTGTTTCTCTCTGACCCACGTTTGCAGTATCTTTTTGTAAATTATGTCGCTGATGATTGCATTTCATTCCTCCACTCACTGTTTCTTACGGTCTGTTTCTTTCTATCTTTTTGACGGTCAACTCAATTTATACGTTACTTCTTAACAAAGCTTTGGTCTGTATGACTTGGTTTGGGGAATTCATGCAAACGAATGGAAATACAAATGTAAGTTCACTTTGTTGGAGTGCTGGAAAAAAAAAACAGTGGCTTTGAGGACGAATTTGAAAAATATGAGAACATTCTCAACAAAGACGTCGAAAAAAATTCTATATATATTCAATAAACCTTTGAAAAGCTTAACTTCATGAGAAGTTGTTAATTAAGTAAATCAAGATAAAAATCAGTTGAAAATGTCTCATTAACCATGCTTTTATGCATATAGACACACACACAATCAGGCTTCTTTTTTCATTGACTTTGTCACATATGCTGTATTCATATGAGCACAAACATGCATGTAAACACAGCCTGCAGGAAATCTATCTACACTTTTGATATTTAACTCCCCGATCCACTCACATACAGAGAACGCATATACTCATTCACCCACATTAGACAATCTAACGGTGTCCTCTGACATTGAAAGAGTAACTTCAAAGGGTCTAGCTCACAATACTCCCACCTCTGATACCTTAAACAACCCCGTTGAGTTGGAATGTGGAGCACGCACATTCATATACACACACACACACACACATTGTTCCTCAGTAAAAAATACACTGATTGGTGCAGAGCCACTGAGAGGAAGAGTAAAAAGATACAGGAAAAGAAGGAGAGTGAATGAGAGGTTCTCCCTTCCACAATATATTAAGGGATACTTCATACCAAACGTACATGGTATAGGCTGTGTTAATAGAAAAGCTACAGTCAGTAATGTAGAAAGAGGCAGAATGGTGACGTTAAAGGACTGCACAAGTTGTCTTACGTTGCATTAACTTTTTTTTTCTCATTTAGAACAAACGTTGCGCTCAAGCAAGGTTGAAGGGGATGAAGCTGAGTGTTTATACCAAAACATAAACTGAGCTCTAAGTGGATGCAAAACGCCAGAGATGTGAAACGAACGCAGCAAACACGCCAAATTTTTTTTCGGTAAACACTAATCTCACAGTGGCCTAAACTAACACACACAGCACCCTCGACCTGGTGCAACTGCTTGGTCAAGATGCAATCTGAGGAAGCCCAGCTGTTGCCAAGCAGCAATCTCCCTGTCTGAAAAGTGAAGCAGAACCTACTTATACTTTATTTCTCATAACCAGCAGGATTCAATATGTTTGTATGTGTTGATCGCTTAGCAGCCAATCACACTCATACTGTTGCTGAGAAGAATAAGTATTGTGGCGGATCATACTCGGCAATTTAGTCGGATCTTGTCTGAAACACACATAAGTATATGAAAGCGTTTGCCCAGTGTAAAATTGTACCATTCACCTAATATAGGAAAGCAGACGTGGCCAGTGACGGCGCACACAACCAACACAAAACCGCCAAACGTGGACCTATAACCTCATCCTCCTCTGACACGAAAAATTATTTGCAGGGTGATGTCAGTTCAAAACTCACGTCCTTGCAAGCGAGCACGCAGGCTCAAACACAGACACAAATGTTACAGATCCACACTTTCTGGCTCTGTTTGGAATTCTGGAAATGCTGTTTTATAAATATCTATGATAAAAAAAACGTCCCCAACCTCTTGCAAAACTGAGGGCGGTAGATATACTATATATTTATTAACAAAGACATAGTGTGGTAGCTTAATAAAAGGGACTGTCGATGCCCAAGCGTCTTCTGCCATCACCTGCTATCCTGTGACCAATGTCTCGTACTATCCAAGTTGAAATAACATGAGATGATTCAAAACAAACTACTTCTTTTAAGCTATTTCCCTTCCGCTTTGGCCAATGTAGTCAAACACAAATGCTTTTTGAGTGCAAGCGATCAACATTAAGAAAAATGATGACAATAGCGAACAGAATCTCTGTGTCTGCCTGTCTCACTATATTAAGTAGTTGAGTGAATAAATTGCTTGATGTTCCTCCAGGCCAGTAACACTATCCATGCTGCCTTGTCATTGTCTATTAATGGCTCCTCCTACTAAGTGGCTGCTTGAACACTGCCTGTTGCCTGGTTCCTGTTGACTCCCGGGTGTTGCTTGACACATTTTCTGCACCTATCATGTCAAAACACACTCATGGGACATGACTACCCCCAAATACTAATACGGCTGTAGTTTAACGTCAGGACCGACTTGGTTTAATCTACAGCACTATACTGAATTGATGATGAAGGGTGATAAAGAGTCGTTTTTAGGGTCCATTTATGGAAAAGGGCACCACTTATTTATCCTTTCTTACATTACTATAAATAATTATGTTGCAGTTCAGCTTTTTCAAATGTTCATATTGACCATGTTCCATACACGCATGCTCCTTATTCTATATTTATCTTGAGTTATTTACAATAAACTCACATTTGTGCAGTTGCTTTTTATTCTGCATGCTCCCTCACTGTCTTTTTAAAAACATTTTAAAGAGAAAGATTTCAGCATTTTAGATGAGAAAACCACTTCAACATATTTTTTACTTCATAAAATGTATCTTATTGCGGGAAATTTCTCTACTACGCCTATCTCTTGCTTTGTCTTTCAATTCTACTCTTTGGCCCTGAGTTTGTGTGAACTTTTTGACTGTTGACTCTGTAAATGTGGTCGGGACTAAGCACAATTCTTAGCACATTTATTATATAGCACATATATTCTAAAAATGACATAAATGTCTGAGCAATTTGAATCCTCCATTTTAATATCACTTTCTTCTTTAATTGGCAGGATACATTGTATCGCGAGCAGGTTATACTTGATAAATGGCCGGAGAGGCTTATGTGGGTCCATCAATCATCCACACCTTGGTCTATGGCAGGCAAATAAAATGAAATGTCTCATTTGCATTGGCAGGAGGAATATGAAATATTTGTTTAGATTTACATTTAATATAGATATAAAATGTTAAATTGATTGTTTTATGTAAGGAGCTTAAAACAATTGTCAGTGTTTTTTCATCATTTTGTGATTTTTTTTTCTTTCTTCCAAATTTATTTATTTCATTAGTTTGTAAAAATGACAGAATACTGGCAAAATGTTGTATGTTAGGTCATTTAGAGTAAAAGTTGTGTCCCTTCTTCATGCAACTTTATTGCATGTGCAACTTAGATGTTTTTATTCCTTAAGACGTCTTTTGTAATCTATATTTTAGTCTCCCATTAAATATTTTCCACTCATTCTTCATGCACAGAATATAGTTTTCAACTGTTATTAACTCAGATAGAAAGCGACATTTGTGCACACAACCTGATGTTATAAATTAAATTGTGGAATGACTGTTATTGCATTAAGCCATCTTCATTAAACCGAGGCACTGGGCAAAGTCCTCGATAGACTATATTAAACCAAAACAAGCGTGAATAATACACATGCATGCGCACAGAGACGACGACCTGTAGACACCATTTATTTATTGAATTGCACTCAGTATAAATATTTTAGACGGATGTGTGTGGGCTTTCAGTGTGTTTTAGTCATATGTGTATGTGCTGGTGTCAGGGTCTTGACTCCTTCTCTATTGGGAAAACTGTAAATGTGATAACATGCTATCCTTGCGATGCCATTCAGCATGATTTAGGTATATTTATAGCCCCTTTATTCTGCTAACCACATGTGCGTACTTACAGACACTGTAATCTGCAATTTATGCACATATGCATATATTTATTTAATATGTGCTACGTGCATGGTATACACATACTGTAAACCTGCATAACAACAATGACTTCCAGTCCACAGATAATCAGAGGAGACGTGAAAAAAGTCTGCCAGAAAATTTTGAAAGGAGGCTGAAAAGTAACATTGGTCAGTAAATGCTAAGAAATGCAACTAGGTGCAGAAATGGGCCTGCTGACATTTTTCTTTTGTCTGCGATAAGCAGAATTTTTTTATACCCTCACACACTCTCGATTTACAGACTCTCACACACATCACAAACCCAAGTGTAAAATACCAAGCCTATCCCACCCAATAGTTTTCCCTTGATACAATGTTGACTTCTATGAACTCCAATCAGCAACTGCAAAATAGTGTTCATGTTGGCACTTCATAAAGTTATTTGTCCATTGAGGCACACTGAACTCTACATAATGTTTTAACAGTGATAGAATGATACATTCAGGAACGAGTGTGTGCGAGTATTGTGAGCTAGACCCTTTATGTTATTTTTATGTTAACATAAACAGAGTTGCATAGAAATACTTGCTTTTTCCCTTACAGAAAATATCCAAATATTGTGCTCTCTTTGTGCTGAGTGGTGATTGGTAGGCTCAAATGCATTGAGGTTGTCGTTTAACACTTATGAATGTAAAAACATTGCAGATGCATACATTTTCTCGATTGTGTGTGAACATTTGGCAAGTAAAGTTTGAGCCTGCTATCCAGGGGTCTGCGGGTTGCTCACTGTTGTCAGGGCTTGTGAGATTTGTGATGAGGGTAAAAATAGAGAAGAGATGTTGGGAAAAAAAATGAAACAGTTTAATTGCTTCTCGACGGAAGCTGGATTGTTTCTTTGTGCATGTAAATCGAGAACTCATTTTTGCCAAATTACCTTTGCCCTCGCGTCCATCTTAAAGACTTGCTTTTTTGCCTGGGTTTTTTCTCACCTTCTTCTGTTTGCATATCTCTCTCTCTCTTTCTCTCTCTCCCTCTCTATAATTTCTTAGAGACACTTCCAGTCAAGTGAATAATGTATGAACTGGGCTGTGCTGTAGTCTTTGGGGAGAAGAGTAAAACATGCATCCACATTCTCATTCATAAGCTTTGACCCAGATTATGCTAATATCCTCGCCCTGCAGACGCAACACAAAAAATCCAGCACAACCCCAAAAGCTTACAAAACCAATACCCCGATTTTACAATATAGTCAGGAGGCACACGATTTAATGTGTGTGCGCTGGTGGGTGTGTGCGTACGCACAAATAATATACTGCATCCACTTTGGTCTTGACACAAAGCAACTCCCTCGTCACTGGCACAGACACACGGGCGGGTCTACTTACACCCACACACTACACAGAGAGCTGGGTATGTTTGTGTGGGTCCATGACGTCCAGTAACTCATCCTGATCTGATTGGCCTTAGTAGAGGGGCATTGTGGTCAGCAGAATAAAAAATGCTTACTCGATACTTTGTTGAGGTTTCTTCTTTGTTTGTTGCAGATATGAGTGACAGGAGGGTTAGCAAAGAACCTCATGGGTCGCAGACCAAGAGGAATAATATTGCTTCTGTAGTGTGTGTGTGTTTGTGGGTGTGAATTGTAGTAAAGATAGAGAGAAGGAGAAAAAAGGACAGTTAAATAAAAATGTAAAAAAGGGGCTACAAAGTCTGTCCTTTTTTGGAAGGTGGTAGGATCTAATTCAAATCATCCACATTAATTAGTTGTTTGATGTTATGATGAAGTAGTAGCTGCAATACTGAAACATAGGGTAGGTGTAAAATATAAGATGTCCTGACCTGGAAGCACTATTTGATAAACATATTTAAAGGGCCCATATTATGGAAATATCACTTTTTCTGTGATTTGGGGTGTTATTGTGTGCCTCTGGTGCTTCCACACGCATACAAACTTGGAAGAAAATCCATCCATGCTGTTTTGAGTGAGATACGGGTTTCTGAATTGATCCTGCCTTCAGCCTCTGAACGAGCTGTTCAAAATCCTCAAGGTTTTCTACGTCACAAACCTAGATATTTGAATAATCCCACCCCCTCCAGTTTTTTTCCAATCACAGCCCGCCGGCGCCGCTACCACGCCCCGCCCCCCTCTTCTCCCCCGTCAGCCGACCGCTACCGCCGATTCTACAAGCTGTGGGCGTGGCCAAATGAGCTGCAGCTCATGAGCAGCAGAAAACAGCGCACTCTGAAAGGGGCTGAAACAGAGGGATAGTAGAGGGAGGTAACAATCGTTTCCTACGAGCTATTTCCAGCAAACAACTTCAGAAACATGTTTTCTGGAACTCAAAGACCTATTTTAACTTGTTGAAAAATAATCAAAATATGGGCCCTTTAAAGGCAGGTGTTGTATAGTGTTTGCCAGTTGGACTTAAACCAAAAGGAATAAATAATAATGAAACAATTTTAGAAAATTCCTCCTTGAACTGACCTCTGAGTGATAAACTTAATCTAGTGCTGATGCCTTTTTTATTATTATTTATGCCTGAATGTCTGCATTTTAAGCTACATCGTTATAGAAAATTAAGTTCAAAGATAATCAATTTTACATCACAATAAAATTAATTGATGTAATCCAACCACTTTGTTGCACAAGGTTTAGACAAACCAACCGAGAGAGTTGGATGGACATCTAAGGTGTATTAGAGGTGTTTACCTTAGACCCATGCCACCTGTTTGCCACTGCTCATCATGTCCTTCACAGCTCCTGCATATTTTAGCTTCATGAAGTACACTCTAGCTCTTTTAGAGTCACGTAATTTCCCTAAAAGTTAAAATATTCATCAGACTCACCAAAACATCTCCGTTTTACTGCAGGGAGAGGATGAGCTACCCAAACGCCTTCTGCTCATCCTTGAAATTGTACATCTTTAATAGGGGATGGCAGACTTAGTGACTTTTCATGTCTTGGGGAAAATTGTTATGTCACTGTAGTTAAAAACTGCTTTTGTGTGTTACAAGAGACGGAAAGTAGAGTGGTAGACATAAATTACATCGTTGAACCAGTTAGCACAATTTCCTTTTCCAACGACAATGTTCAATATGTCTATATTGGTTATATATCTCAACTTGGAACATGCCATTTTTACTGATAGGAACTGATAGGAATACAACCCTCATGAAACTAATTGCAACTTGTAGCAACAATAATATAACGCCCACAAAAACAAAACATTAATGATGGGATTACATTCATGAAAGTGATGATGGTTTCAATGACAATGACAACCGCAATAAAGACAGAGATGATGAGGGCACACAAACGTAACAGTAAAGTTCAATTGTAGTCGCCATTGCCAAACATTACTCATCCCGTAATGTAATGAGAACGCCTGGTTCTATTACTCTGTGCTCAACCTCACCATGAGGCAAGGGCAGCCGCAAAGGCAAGAACTGACTAACCAAAGAAATAATATGCAGTCAATTTATAGTCAATACAATAGTAAAGCATTTCTGAAAATATTGTTAATTTATCCAACAAAATAATGAATAGGCATCTGTGTTCTGAGAAAGCCAGATAGATAATACAGATGCTTTTGACGTGCTCTCGAACTATACATAGATAAGCCACCATGAGCATTTTAATTTAGCTACACCCAAGCAATTATGCAACGTTTAGCATGTTTTGGTTTCCATTGTTTTCCTATTTACCCCTTTCCCCATAGGATGGATCCCCCACCCTTAATCATCACATAAGTTAGCCATTTTGCACCCTATTTGATCGTTCTCCTGGCAGCTGCAAGTGATAAATAAAATCAATAATAAATCAAGTCTCCGCAGCACTGTCATAAATGATCTTTCTAATTCTGGAGTTTTGAATGCTACATCTGCAGCCAACATGTGTGGCTGTGGGAGCTGTTGCCAGACCATTTGCGCCATCGGCCTCTTGAGGCCCCAATTTTTGGAACTTGCAACTTGGCTTCTGCCTGCACATGGGCCTGCCGCCCAACCCCAAGAGACGATCTGGCCTACTTTCCTTTAAATACCGTGGCACACTATAAGAAAAGTAAGAAATGACAGTGTATTAAATCTCCCTGTAAAGATAAAAGCTCTACTTCACTTGAACCCCTTTCCCATGAACCACCATGGATTTCATTACAGGCTTTAAAAGCAATGGCGTTACAGCACACATTATGTAATTCCGCTGGCCATTGTATATATAGGGCATCCACAGTCACACATACACAATGCTTCATTCCACTTTGTCTTCTGATGAGCTTTTTCTCGAGGAAACATCTGACTATATGGGACCCTCCTTAGCCCAGTGTCCACATTTGTATGAGCATAAGGACTTGTGGGATGATTGCACTTGTCTCTTTGATGTGCCTTAGTTTCTAACAACAGGGCTGCTTTGTCCCGCTTTAATTGTAAAACGTTGTTGACGGCCCTGTCCCAGTGAATCTAAATCTTTATCGACCAACAAATGCCTGCATGGAAAGAAGAAAGGGCAAGTTAGGAAAAATTAAGAATAATATTACAACATTTGCAGATTTCAAACAAGGTAACATATACAGTAAGCCATATTAAAGCCAGTAATAGAACCTCCCACGGAAGAAGTGATAAACAACAGATATTCAAACTCAGAAGAAATACACTGACAAACAACACAGCAACACCAGGCTGGACTTAATTACTTTTTGGGTGTTTGGGGTTCAAATAAATTGGATTTAACTCTCATAATTTAGCTGCCTGTTAGCCCTGTATTTCCATATGCTCCTCTTTTACAACCTCAGGCGCATTGACTAGTGAAACTGTCTGTCCACCAGTCAAAGCAGAGATAGAAACACAGACGGATAACCTCCAGCCGGAGCTCATATCTGTCCTTTCTGTGAAGGCCAAACTTTTCATCCTCACAGACTTGAGATTGGTGTTGCATTTGAGTCGCTCCTTAGGCACCGCTGAATAGGATACTGGGAGTGTGCCTGTGTGCATTTAGGTATCTTTGTACCTTGGTTTTATGTCCACCCATACTCGGCTGTGGGCCCTTTGGCCAAATGCAATTTAATCTGCGACTCTCTGAATGATTTTGGCACATTTTTTCATGTGTGTGTGTGTTGGCATGCACATTGCTGTTAGGGAACAGCATATCTAGTTGGTAGAAGTGGAAAGAGTGAGAATGCGTGTGTTTGTAAGGGAGCAAAGGATAAAGACAGAGAGTGATAAATGCACACAGTTTTTTTGGAGGGACGGTACAATCCCTGACAATGGTAAATTCCCAATTTAGGGAAATGATATCCAAAATGTAAAGATGGAACGACTAATTTGTTTTAATATGTGACCTTTGTATGAATGTATCCTAATTAGCAGTTATAAAGAAATTAAATAACAGCGCTGGTAAGTAATTTAACCATTATATAATAAGAGGATCAGAACATGCCTTGGTTCTACCCTGTGGTGTGGGATCAATAACTATTTGGATATAACAAAGTCTTTATCAACCCATACAAAATGGAATTCCTTGTTGTTCTGGACAAAAGACATGTTGGCACAACTCATAACGGAACTTGCTGCAACAGTATACATATTTGTAAAAGGCAAGGAAACAACGTCACTACTCCAGCCGCATCGACCTCATTAGCAACCATCAGTTGTGTGCACCATCTTTTTAAGTAACTTCCACCTACCGTGGTCAATTTAAGATAAACCGTTGTCTTATAGCCATAACCCTTTTAACATAATGTCATGAATACAGGGTCACATTGAAGTAAACAAGTTTTTTTTTCTGCTGTTGGTCATTGTCTGATACTGGGCTACAATCCAAAGGGTTGGAAAATGTACATTGATAAACTCTCTAATATGTTTGACCAGGCCCCCTTGGCTCAAGTTACAACACAGTCACATTATTTTACATAAACTGCTCTTTGCCGGTGATTTAGTTTTGCTTTTTCCATCAGAATCCAGATAGAGACAGAAACACAGAGGTTAACAAGGACATAATAAAACTCATGGCAAGAGAAATAGCTACATTGCGGTTTGGCGGAATGATCCATCTACTCTTTTACTCCCTTTTGGTGGCAAGCAAAATTCTATTGTAAAATATTTATGTATTACCAGTGAGAATCATCAGACATCAGTAAATCAAATTCACAATTTGTGCCAATGTGAAGTGGTGGACAGCTGACAGCCTATTGCATTCATGGATAAATACTTTATGGATGACCGATTGATTGAAATGTTGGGGGGAGGAGGTAAGGTACGCAAATTGATTTATTTTTCCTTCAAAGACTTCCAGAAACCCTTAAATCTTGTATTGTAGGGAATTACAGTGGGCTACTAACATAAATGCTTAATAGTGTGCAATGGAAGCCAATTCTTAACAAGCCACAATGGTCCACCTGTGATAATGACTACCAGTGCTATTGTATTGACCAAGACCGAGTCAGGGACAGCTGTGCTTGCCTGCTGTGGTGGGAACAGTTGTGAGGAAGCAACAATCCGTTTAAAGACTTCAAATCCAATCCAATTCCCCTCGAAAGGACAAGAAGAAGAGGGAATTATCACTAAAAAAATCTTTGAGAAAAGATCTTCCATCTAAAAGATTAATTTGGCCCCCAGAACAACTTTAAGGTGCTTCCTTTAAGGTGACATTTGTCATATATCTTTCTGAGGTGTAGATGAAGATGTGTGAACCTACTGTAGTTAAGGGGTATAGCTCTGCATACTAAATGTATATTTATTTGTGGTGTTTTTAAACATTCCCATGAACTTAATTAATATGAGATTTTGACAGTGACAGGCCAGTGATGAGAAATATATATATATATATATATATATATATATATATATATATATATATGGAAAGGAAGTTAAAACTGCAGTTTATGGTGCTTATACAACACAAGCATTAGAAAGCAAGAAATGTAACACATCTATAGTTCAGACTTGTTTTTAGAGATATGCAATTTCTTCAAATCAAATGACATGGGTCCGCATACATCATCATGTCATCAGCATACAAGTGGCATATAAATGTCCAGAACGTGGTTATACTGCCATAATGTGGCTTAAACAGAGGACCCTAGAAAGGCCATGCTCAGACAGCTAACTGTGGCCAAAGGCAGCAGGGTGATCCAACACATTTCAATAGGAATTAAACTTTGTTTGAGGTGTTTGGTCAAATTATCAACAATTGGATAACTACGGTAACTGTGAACAATCATTTATTGTTATGACGACGTCATCTTTAAGGAAAATACAGTACATATCCAGTCTTCTAGCAGCCATATGGGAATCTGGGGGAAATCTAAAAAAAAGCCTTAAAATGCACGTGACTTGTCCACATAACAAATCCAAAATTCAAAGGTGAAGATACTAGGATCAATAGATACATACATGTTTTTGTGCATGTGCGTAAACGTTTGTGCATATATGTGAATACACGTGTGTTGTTCTAAGCTCTGTAAATGTCAGCCTGTCAGCCCAGACGCATCCGTGAGAGCAGGTGTGTTGTGACAGACGGGTGTGACATTTAACTGCTTTTTTCGTACCGAAAAACCATCCATCTCTGTCTCTCTTTCTCTCGCTCACAAACACGTACACACACATTAAACTCTACTATTAATTATTTGCTATTTTGATGTTATTGCATTATGTTTTTATATGAATGTATCTATAGGTTGATTTTTCATTTAACTTTAACTTTCATTTAATGTATTAATTTACTTGCATAATAACAGCTCATACAGAGATGCATCTGAAACCGCAAACTTTTACTTTTAGTTTTTGTAACACGCCCTTGTATACAGTTAAGTCATGAAGAACAGTAGCAGTGTATCACGCACAGTGAGTCCTTTACGCCCCCTTCTTTTCACCAGCCCTAAGCCCTAAGTACAAAAAAACAAATTGCCCAGATGACCAGTTTGAGTTGTATGCCAGTATTCCCAGACGACACAAGACTGCACATGGCAATATATAAATTCAAAAGACAGGTTAAATTACGAGAGCAATCTGGTCTACCTCCACACCGTGGCTGCAAATGTTCAGATAGACACTGGACACGCAGTTCATCTGTCCTTCATTCCACTCACGTTGCCTCACTAAAATAGGTGTTAAGGTGACTGTGGTACTTGATGGCTCAGCAAGAAAGAGTGAGAAAATATACTTTTGCTCACACTTAGTGTTATCTTCACCCTCTGAAGGTCCAAACTGCAGCAGCAACACATCCTGGACAGCGGCAGCGCTGGGCCGCAGAATGCTCTTGGCACATATTATACTGTCGGTGACACTTTAGTGCTCTGTAAGGTGTAAGGAGCTCTGGTGATCAATCCCAATCATATAATGCAAATAAAAATGGAAATCTGCTCAGGGTCAATGGTTACTATAAAAGAGGAAGAAAATAGGTAATTAATGAAAGGTTAACCGTCCCTGAATTTCTTTTTTTTAAATCACCACAAGGCTCAAAGAATAGATGCTCTGGAGCATTCCGTGATATCAATTGAGCAGATGGTGCGGCCTAATTCACATTTAAATGTAAATGTTAAAATTATGAAAAGCAATATATTGAAATGAGGACAGGGGGATGGATTTAACAAACATAGAACTGTACTGGTAGTTTTGTTTTCTGTTGAAGCTATTGTAGGAAATTAGAAATAATTTGACGACCTGGTTCATAAATTAACTATTAATAAAATGCGTCTAGTGTACACCAGTGCACTGCCATGATTCTGGAAATATATATTCAATAAAGTAATGAGAATATAGTAAAAACCATTGTAACTTTGCAACTGTTATCAATAGAATAATACCAATGCACAGCTATGTATTTAATGTAATCAACTGAAATACATGCATGTGATGTTTCGTGGCACCCCAGCTGATGTTGACTGAGAGACATTCAAAATCCGAGCTACACCAGGAGACCACTCCCAGCGGGCGTGGACACTGATTTTCACACCTTTACTTAATCTGTATAAATACCTGTAAGCACCCACTTTGAATTTGAATTCGCTGCTGGAGGCAACAGGCAGGAGGGATGGCCAAAGAGCCGCCCTGTGGCCTGTTGGGTTGTGGAGGCCAGCGGCTCCTCGGCTGAGATGTTCTTTTTAGCGCAAAACCTTTTCCTGTATTCTAACTTCATTGTAGATGTCTCCTGTCCGTCCGGTGTTTCTTCATTATTTGAACATAACACTATGAAAAAACAACTAATTGACCTTATTGAATTACCTTTGAATAGTTCAGTTATTTGTAAATGTGAAATGTTTTGCTTATTAATTAATAAAATCCTTAGTTCAAAGTCCCTGAATACAACTAGATATCTGGTTTAATTTGATGTCCCAATGTTCTAAACATATAATTATTGGTCTTTGTGTCCAAAAACCATAATTTTGATTTCATATTTGTTTAATTTGCTCAAGCTACTTTCCCATTATTTGTTTTTGTCTATAGTCGCATAGTGCTATCCTTATATACATTTGTGAATTGTCTGCATAATAATGGAAAGATGTTTTGTGGTTTTCCTTGTCCTGAACATAAGAGGCCAGAGAATAGATGATGGCGAAATAAAGTCATTCTGTTATGCTCAGATGAGTAATAAGTAATCAACACAAAGTATTCCCTGTCCTTCAAATAGGACCTACCCAAACAGAAATCACACTCAGTTACCTATTTAGGTTTGTTATGGTCAACCTTCCATCCAGCACTGAGATTAAAAAGGGGAATTATTGTCTGTCATGTCAAGTGATCATATGTCAAGCGATCTCTAAACCCAACCAAACGTCTTAGTTATAGCTTTGGATTGTTGGATTGTGGGTGGTAATACCAGTGGTGTACGAGACAAAGTCTGTTTGGAACGGGAAAGCCCTAGGAGAGGAACAGTAAAGCTGGTTTGGAATGCTGCCGCTGAGACAGTTAAGCCACTCAGATGCTTCAGCCACAAACCCGACACCACCACAACATTATAATAATTATAGAGGGATACCACACAAATGTGGGCTGTGGTGAGGAGAAAGGGCGCTTAGAAAGATGGAGGTTTAATGTACATTCGTGTGAAGGGCAAAAGCACTACACAAATCTGTGAGTGAAATCAATTTTGTGTAGAGAGTGGACTATGGACTACTACTACATGTTTAATGCCCCCAGTATCTAATATCTCCTGTCAAAAAAACGGAACTTAAGCATCCACTATAAATAAATGGTGAGTGCCTTAGTTTATGCATTAGCGTTTGCACTCAAATTATGTGTGTTTTGGAGGATCAGTTATCTGTCAGGCTTTTTTCACCGTAACGACTCAATCGCAGACCCAGGTTGCAAAAAACAGAAACAAATCTTTTCAATTTCTTTTCAAACCCGAATTTGGAAAAATCCAAAACGGGCAAATACCGAAGGCCCAAACGGAGAAAAAGCTTTTAGCTTTCTGGTGTCCGTTTCAAGAAGCGGGTTTAGTGAAGACTCCCGAGTTGTTTAACCCTGAGATGAGGGAAACTCTGGGTTGTCTGTTTCAGAAAGGAAGGTAGCTAAAGCTCAGGGTCAGTCACTATGGTAACTGAGCCTGTGAACTTTTACAGCAAAATTGGTGTAAAGGGATACATTGTAGGATATTATAAATAAATTGACAACCCAGTTCACAAATGAACTATTATTAAAATACATCTAGTGTACACCAGTATACTGCCATAACTCTAGAAATATGTAATCAATAAAGTAATGAGAATATTGTAATAACCGCTGTAACTTTGAAACTGTAATTAATAGAATAATATCAATGTACTGCTTTGATTGTATTTAATGTAATGTAATCAACCAAAATGCATGTATTTATTACTTGAAAGCACCACAGCTGATGATGAGAGACATTCGAAATCCGAACTCACCTGGAGACCACTCCCAGGGGTCGTGGACACTGACTTTCACACCTCTAGCGGACCTGAATAAATACCTGCAGACTTCCAGTGTTCACTGGTGGAAACAACAGACAACAGGCATCAGGGATGGTCAAAGGGCCCTGTGGCCTGTTGGGTTGCGGAGACCAGCGGCTCCTCAGCCGAGATGCTCTTGTTTAGCGCAACGCTCGTTCTTTATTAAATACTCTTGATTCTAACTTCATTCCAGATGTCAAACCTTGAGTTTCTTTCACAGTCTCTTCCCACCGGTGTTGCACGTTTTTTTCTAATTACAGGTTCATACTCGCCGTACGCTCGCATTAATATTTCCAGCTCAATAGGGATGAAGTCTGCCGACCGATTCTTTGTGGTGGTTGCCATGGTAAATCATTGTTTCAAAGCTCCATTCATGCTGCCTTTATACTGTGGTGGTGCACGCGCTCAACTCAGAGTCAACCTACTCCGAGTTGATTGAACCAAGTCTAAACCGCTGTTCTGAAACCCAAACCATCTCAGGCTAAATCCACTCAGAGTTTAGGGTGTGACTAGAGTTCGTTAAACCTCCTACTTGAATCGGACCCCAGGCAGACAATCAGGATGATGATAGGGAACAGAGGGCGGAGTCTACGGACAATGCCAGAACACAGCAAACACATGACGAAATAAACAAACGAACCAGGGGAAACCCATGGCATAACACAACAACCCCAGGGATCTTAACATTATATACCTTTAAATAACAGCTATAGGTGTAACAGCATATTTAGGTTGGCTCACACAACTGACACAGTAGGTCCTTAAAGTGTAATTCCAGCGCTAATGGACCAAAAGCTGTTTTTCTGCATTAAAACACGTTAAATAAGCCGTGGAGACAGTATTTTTTGTCGATCAACCAAATACTGGCCCAAATATGCCACAGCCCCAAATCGCGAATCAGTGGCAAAGATGGGGCGGCTAGCCAAACGCGTTCCAAATGGCATTTTTTTTACCAGTAATATTGTTCAAAACAGCACCAAACGCCAGTAGCTTGCCTACACATAAAACAACGCACCAACGACCTAGTTAACGAACCCAGAATTTATCGCAGAAGACTTTTAAGAACACGCGTTTTAATGCAGAAGAACAGCTTTTGGTCCATTAGCGCTGGAATTACACTTTAAAGGCTGAAAATGAAAGGTTGACTCTAAAGTTATTAGATGTGCATGCTATTGTAAAAATGACCTTTCATAAAAGGTAATAAGATAAATCTGCAAAAAGACAATACTGCACTAATTGCTGCCTTTTCAATTCAAACAATAAGTTAATATGGCGAGTACCAGAATGCTGGTGTATGAGGGACAGGGAAATTATCTTACTTTTATAATTTTAATTGCGGTTAACTATAAAGGTTGGCGAAACTACCGAGGTCGATTCATTAATGAAACGTTTTTAGAGAAAGGTGACATTTAGGAAAAATATTTTATACCTGCAGACGCAAAGTTCTGCTACGCCGCCACTACACCAAAAGGACTGATCACAACAACAGTCCTTGAATCAAGTTAAACATTGATTGAAGGACTGCCACTGTGTACTTATCTGTAGAGATGCATCCTAAGCAGTGTAGTCAGGCAGCTAGATGAGCATGAGGATGTCCTTCCATCAAACAAACCAAATAACCATAAGTCTCCGAAGGTGTGCTGTCGGATCAAATTCAAGTAATTTCCAGCTGACTACATCCCGTGTATGCATCTACACCGACACACACAGACTTTTAAAGTACTAAGAGCCTCCACTGTTAAACATAATTTATTAAACTCCACCCCACAGGGAGCGGAAGGAGAAATCCCACTTAACCCAGGGTAGGTCTTGCTAATCTCAATCAACAGCTTCACAAAACGGATTCCTGCCTCCAGTGATTCATTTTAACAAGCATTATTTTGTGGTGCAAATTAATTTAATACTTATGAAGGAAAAAGCAATCATCAATGAAATTTATATTCGGGAAAACCTAAATCAATCCCTTGTCAACCCTCCTTTTGAGAAACCCATAGCTGTCTGGCTAGAAGAAAGTAAACACCACAAGGGCTTGTTTTTTTTTACTAAGAGTATCAGTTCGTATGTGATTCTAAAAGTCACGTTGGTTGCGGGGTTACCAGCGAATTCACATTGGAGCTTTATAATTACTTCCATTACTACTACTGCCATTAGACCTGCAGTCTATAATTAACTACCTATTTGGATTAGCATGAACAAAGTCACTAGGAGAGGACAGAGATAGACATGGAAAAAAGGAAGAAACAGAATAGACAGAGATATGGTGATGAGATGGAAGAGAAAGAGACAGGAAGAGCAATAGAAAGAAATTTAAGTGAACGTCAACGATTAAATGCTATTTCTTGCATTCAATGAATGCAGAAATAACATCAACAGACTAGACAAAAAAAAAAATCACTTTTTTATGCATAAACTGTTGATGCTTGTTTCTGTGTATCAAATAAAGAACTATGACAGTATGTATTTTTTTTTACTATTCACTTGTTTTATAGCAATATAAATTGTTAATTAATCGAATGATGTTAGTGAGTTTATGGAGATGAGAAGGTAGGCATTGAAACCTGTGATGCTGGTAATGGTGCATGGAATAATGAGGGAACATTGACGCATAATGGAAATATATCACTATGATCATAAACAGGGCATCTGTATATGGTTAATGTTTAGAATGCTATGATTCACGTGGATGTGTGCTCAGAAAAATTAACATGGGTTTAACAATGGGAGGAAACCTATGACAGGTTGGGCTAATGGAGAGAATGGATAGGTGAAACAGTAGGGAAATGGATTACGTTGATGGAGAGTCTTCATATGTGCATAGGCCCTTGGATTGTGGGCTATAGAGAATTTATGCCATTGCATCGCTCAAGTCCTTTATTGAAAGAGACAGCGTGGTTTCTAAGTGCTGTATGAGTAGTTACATGAATCCAGTATTCTTAGTTTCCATCTTATTTGACTATTGATTGACACTGACTGGTCGGTTATTATTAACTGGTTGAACAAAAAATGAGTTCTTCCAACACACCTTTTCAAAAAAATGTTAATCTGCATGACCACTGATCTCTAGAGAGAGGGAGCGAGAGAGAGCATAAGCAGTAGGGGGCAGGGAAAAGAGACAGAAAGAATTAGTGAGTGTGTTGAGATGTGACTGCCTTGCTCGACTTGACTAATGAGCTGGTGTTAACTCTGAGGAAGTCAGGGCTCATTCTGGCTATGCTTGACCCTGATGCTAACACTTAACACTGTGCGACAGCTACATATACACTGACTGTCACCATCAACTCTTACACTGTTCATTAACTACTGTGTCCTGAGTGTGGGTTTGAGTTTGTGTGTCTCTGCGTCTTAAAACTGCATTGTCAGTTTCTTGCAGAGATAGATGAACAAAAAGTGTGTTCCTCCACCCTTTTTTCAAAAATATTTCAAACTGCATGACCACTGATCTCTTACTAATTGTAAACACATCCCTCCTCTCAGGTGTCTTCCCATAAGCCCTAAAAACTGCTGTTATTAAACCACTCCCAAAGAAGGCTAACTTAGATGCCACAGCAATGAAAAATGACCGGCCAATATCAAACATGCCGTTTTTCAAGTAAAATAATTGAAACAGCATTTTTTCAACAGCGTAACTACTTCTTGGTTGTAAATTACGGTTTTGATGCCTTCCAGTCAGGCTTTCGACAGCACCAGAGTACTGAAACTTCCCTTGTTAAGGTTTTCAACTAGATCCGCTTGAACACAGACAAAGGCAGAATATTAGTCTTCTTATTACTGGACCTCAAACCGGCATTTGACACAGTTGATCATGACAAACTACTGGACAGACTAGTCAACTGGGTGAGACTCTGGCACAGCACTTAAGCGTTTTGAATCCTACTTGAAAGACTGAGAATGCTTTGTGTCTGTATGTAACTGCACATCAGAGATGAAGAAAAGTACATGTTGTGTTCCCCAAGGTTCAATACTGGGGCCCCTTCTGTTCAACGCCTACATAGATTATGGAAACATAGTTATGCAAAGAAGCAGCGTTTTTCTGCTCCACATATCTGGAACAAAGTCACAGAAAGATGCAGGTCTGCTGAGTCCCTCAGCCCCTTTAAATCCAGATTAAATACATTTCTGTTTACTGCTGCATATTATTTTATCAGTTGGTAAATTCTTTGGTCAACACATAGGCGGGGGAATATTTTGAAATCACATATTTCTAGGTATCCAGTGGTCTCAATTCAAAAAGAAAAAAAGTAACATACTATTAGAGACTTACAAAACAAAGTAAGGGACCAAAGAGGAGTTCCTCCTGTTAACTGAAGAGGGACTTTATTTCTGCCACTGAATGTTGTAAACTTTGAGATAGCTGTCAGGAGAGCCCGGGGCTAAAGGCAACATGCAGTTTACTGTGTGTTCATCATATCCTATCATCCTATTGAGCAACTATGGAAACAGGGAAGGAAGCCCCTAAACTGAACAACTGCAACTGTCAAAGATAACTGAATAAGACAGGCCTATGTTTGTATTTACTGCATTATTCTTAGAGGAATATGTTTTATTTTCACTTTTTCATTAACATTAATAGTGACAACGTATCAGGTAGTTCAACTAACTTTCTCAGTTTACCACGATAATTAATCAATAGGGGGAAGTTTGGTTATTGATTTCTACACAGAGCAGCCTAGAGGTAAGAGGGACTGCTGTCATGAGTGACCCGATGAACTGCTAAGTTATGACAGGTCCTGGTTTCTCTTGTGTGCCGTGAGCCTCTTAGTTTGAGTACACTGTGCTGCAGTTGTAATGCAGGCAAATTGACGGTACTCTGCTGCGAAAGCCGTCACTGTGGTAAAACATACATGAATACCTTACCTGCAAACAGACAGTTTAACTAAATGACTCAGAGCAAGGGAGAGACAAAGAAGGAGACGGATAGAAAAACTTGACAGATATACAGAGAGGAATTCACACAGCCCGTCAGTTGTTTGATTATGACTTGTGTCATAACTTTTCCCATATGCCTTGTCTTGTCTCTCTCATCTGTAGTATGGGACAGCTGTATTGAAGCTAGAGATACATAACTATTAGGCTATACATATGGGAGCTGTCTCTTCCTGATACCCCTTGGCATATCAAAGCTACAGTATATATTGAATCATCCTCCCAATGCTGGAGATGCAAAGTAGGGAATGGTGGATGTATATGGATGTGGGTATGGAAAAAGACATACAGCGATGATGGTTAATGGGGTTTATGGGGTCACATAACAAGGGCTGATACTTTAGTACAGATATATTTGAATACTTAATCACAAGTTTGCAAATAGAACATTTAACATATGACACATATAACTGGCCCCGCTGTAACTTTAGTGAAAAAAAATACTAATGATATTTCAGGAAAGAAGAAGGTTAAACTAACAACATATCCAGATAAATGATCCATGTGTTATATATAGTAAATAGTTAATAATATATTTCCTTTGTTACTCCCTTGTACTTTCCCTTCCCCAAGATTAGCTGTAGACAGACAAAGAGATGCACACCCACTCACAAACTCACAAAAGCGGTTAAGCGCACATGCGAGAAAACGTGTTAAACTGTATTTTATACCTGCTACACTTAGAGAGGTAAATAGAGTGTCATTGTATCAAAGATTAGCCTTAAAATCAGACATTATTAATATGTCAATTTAGTGAATGTGCTGCAGTTTTAGGGACATGCCGGTAACATAGGTTTGCCTTGGTGTGTGTTTTTCACTGCAAGGCCACCAATAGATTTTTTAGATCAACAACTGCAGTGACATCTGCAACTTTCAAACTATAACACCACACCTTTTTATCTCCATTTCATTGCCTCTCCGCTGCCCTTACCCAATCTTCCACTCCCCGCTGTTGTCCCTGTGCCTGCTGTTCATCCATGTGTGATTGATGGAGGAGTGCATCCTTCCTTTCCTCCGCCACTCAGCACTCCTCTGTCCCCAAAGCCCCTCCATCCTTCTCTCTTACCTGCCGTCACCAGATGGCCGACCACCTGCCTCCAACAGTCAACAAAAGCTGCAATTACCCTTCATGTCCAACAAAGGGAAACTCTCACATTCCCACATGCATGACGAGATATCCAGAGAAGTAACACACGCAGAAAAGTAAACTCTGTGAGCATGCACACAAATACACACATACGCACATTCATCAATTATTTATATAATGCGTTACTAATTGTGATTCGTCCCAGTCTCTGTAAACATTTTCAACCATGCTCATGCCATTCTTGTGTGATATGATAATGTTCCTTTTTTCACTACGTGAATAACAATCGGAGGGAATTGACTGAGTTTATATAGTTTATATGCACTCAAACAAGTGCACACACACACACACACACAGGTATATGCACATTTATCTTCACGACTACACAGTTGAGTTGGTGATGGGTAGAGGAAGCAAGATTGGTTAGAACTACAAACCCATCTTTATAACTTAATGATGGTTATTATTTCGTCATTGTGTGACTCGCTATGCAGAAATGTTATTGACTGAAGTTATTTTTCTCAATATACCATAATTACACATGATTGATTACGCGTGTGTGTGTGTCATGGTGTGTGTGGGCAGTTCCCTTTAGCTGCTGATAATTACAGGGATAAGTGACAACTGTAATAAACACAATCACTGCTCACTTACCGTATTCTGTTGCCCATGACTGCCAGCAATACAGATAAAAACTGAAAGAGTTGGAAAGTATTACATTTTTCTTCTTATTTTGTTATTGAAGTGGGAATGAAAAATAAACGACCGGAACTCTCTTTGAATTTGATATGCATAATCACCTTTTATAGAGATCAGCTTCCTTAAATCCATGCAGCATCTGAAAGGATTCATGTTTCCTGAAAAATGCTTAATGCCCACTGTGCTATGGTCACAGGACAGGCCTGCTGTATTCAATAAAATACTATTGTTTTATTCAGTTGTGTTTATGTTATGGTTTAAATGTGTTCAATCAGTTGTGATGAAAGAAAATAATCATCTTCTATGTAAGAAAGCTAAGCCAAGAAAGTGCTGCCTCCTTTCCGATAAATCACATAACTATCAGACTACTTCTCTGGCCCCAATGGATAACTGAGCTCTCTTGCTTCACTACATAAAAAGCACATGGAATGCTGAAAATGGGAATTTGTCCCATGTTCATTATAACTTTATTCATTAAGGATACAGGATATTGATGTAACAACATTTTGTTACATCAATATCCCAGATATCCCAGATATAAATATAGTACCTTCTACGGACATTTATGGATGTTTTTTTGTAAAGCCACATAACCTGTATCTATTGAAAGTTATTATATAACTAATTATATAAAAGCACCGTAAGAGTGAAACAGGCACCTCCAAACACCTTACGTGGTCCTTTGTAGTACTTTAATTTTATTTTGCACTGTGTAGGACAACCTTCGTCTATGCGCTAGAGCTTGTCACTAAACTTTTCAATAAAAGTACTTCTTTGAATTCATACCCAAGTGAACATTGATTTGGCTTTATTGAAAAGTGGATCCCTTATTCGATGCATGGCCTCACAATAGCTGGCTCCGTCAGTGAAATGTCCATAAAGAAGTAGAGCAATGCAAATTACAGCACGAATAATACAATGAAAAGAAGCCTTGCTCATCCATGCATTCACACTCCCTTACTTCTCACTTATTTACTCAATTCCAGGGTTATGGTGGATGTATCAAATATGATGTATTTCCCTCTCTCATTTCACATTGCTTCTGAATATATATTACTCCAAAGTGATGTTATTTCTGCTTGCAGATGTGAATGCAGGCACAGACACACACACACACACACACACACAATGTACACACATAGCGAGGCGGTGTTTCTCTCATAGGGAGGCCAATCACACGTTTCTGTCTCCTGGTGCAGCAATCAACAGTGACAGGCAGACCAATTACATTAGGAAATCATGTAATATCAATTATTCCACTCAACAGATCATATGATAGCACTTAACATATGCAGACACACAGCACTTTGTACTACAGATATTCACATATACAGTATGTGCCCAGTAAACAATATTTTTCTCAGGAAAGATGTCTTTGGTTATCATCAAAAATAAAACTATTATTAACATTTTTTAATTACTCCCCCTACTTAGTAGACAGCGCCTTGTGGACTTAAGTTTTTTGTGTTGCATTTCTTTTTCCTAACTCCGTCCCATCTCTCTAAATGCAGCACCACCACAAAGCCCATACCTCATTACTTCATCTGAGCAAACGGCACGTGGAAACATTCATCCTGAGAAACCCAACCAAATCACTACATTTCATAACACATAGATGTATGTGAACATAGTATCCGGCATCATTCATAAACTGTGTTGCTTTTTTTTCTTTATTGGAATTATAACCATTCTAAAGGAAGACCCTCCACACCTCCACCCAAAGAGTATTATTGCTGTAGTGTAAGTGAGCAATAAATTATGTTAAAAGTCAAATCATTGTATATATCTCTATATTTATATAGGATTGCTCTTGCCTATGACATTTTACCGTATAAAACAAATATTCTAAATAATCCTTTTTGTTTGAAATTTTCTCTCATATCTCATAGTTACCCCACTATAACACTGTAATGTCCCTCTTCTGCCTCTCTGACCTCCACCAGTTAGTTTATATCAATAAATGCAACTAATATAGAGCCCCAGTCTCTCAATGTGTCCCCCAGGTCTTGGTACTCTGCCCCCAATTATTTTAATTGCATTATTATACTGACAACACTAAGCTTTGCATTACAACCAAATCCATACCTGCCACCACTCCTTCCATCCTTTCACACTGCATGCTAGCTGATGACATCTTTGATAATCACTTTCATCTCAAATACATTGCCCGTCTTTGCCCTTCCCTCAACTCCTCAGGCACAGAAAGACTTTTCCAAGCCTTCATCATTTCACAACTCAGAAACTACAACAGGATCCTCTACGGCCCATCCACAAAAGTCATCAACACATTACAACAGAACCAGAAATCTCCGTTCCTCCATGCCCACACAATGGATAAAATCCCCTTAGTCTTTTAAAACCTCTACCGAACACACAACAAAAAACATGTTCTCCGTCCCCTCCTTCAGAACTGCACTCAAAGCTCACGTATTGCCTGTGATTTAATGTCAATGTAATAGGGTATTTAATGGCTCATTAGAGTTTGGTAGAATTCATCACAGTCTATTAATATCATTTGGTGTTTTGCCATAATGGGAAGGATGTTCAAAAGAAGCGGCCTGTGTTTACAATTCCCTTTCAAGTTTACCAGTCAGTAGTACAGTGTGTACCTGCGACTTTGCTACCAAACGCCATTCTCCTCTTTGACAACTCTATTACAACTCAATGGGGAGAGGTTGTAATGGCAAGAATCCCACCAAGCTGAGATGGCAAACAGTAATTCCGCAGAGCAAATTGCAACTTAGAATCCAATTCCATGGACAAATTCGATGTGTTCCTCAGACATGCTGCAAAAAATTAACTAGTAGAGTGCAGCATAGCAAATTAGCAAACATTTTCTCAAAATATGTATGCATACATTGCATTTTACGTTGTCATATATCTTACTAATTCTGCACTTAAAAATAAAACCTTCCCAAATGTTCATTATATGGGAGCATAAACAACTCTGAGTCTAAAATGTTACCAGGATGTCAACATCTCTAACGTTCCTGCTGAGACCCAACAGTTAAGACACTCTAATCAACATTTGCAACGTGATTAAACACTTATGTTGTCATTCTATAACCACATGTGCTTAATCAACATAATTACTGGATCGTGTACAGATCCGATGTGGTGTTTAATTTTGACTATACATATTTCTCAAAGTATCTGCTTCTTTTAAAATTTTCAAATCCCAACTTGTTTTTTCTTTCTCTTAAATGTCTTGCCTGGTTAAAGGGTATACTTTTTTTTTTTTTGCTGTTTTGGAAAGTTATATATGTGTGATTCCCCCACTCTCCCAACACTTTGGTTTTGGATTCAGCGTCCAAATGAACCCTGCAAAAAACGTTTTAAAGAGATTTATTTAGCGCTTTTTGCTGTTTTGGCATTATGCAAAAGTGAGGCATGAGCTGCATCAACAGCATCTACTCCATACACCAACCACCAGAGGTGTCGAACGGAATTCACATGAATTACTCAAGTAGAAGTATAGATGCTTTAAAAAGACTTCTGTAGAAGTTGAAGTATCAACTCAATCTTTTTAATTAAGTAAAGGTATAAAAGTACTAGTAGTTTCAAAACTACTTATAAGTATAAAAGTAGTAGAGAAAAAAGTTCCATTAAGGACAAACACTTAATGTGTAACGTGGCTCACAGAGCATGTCAGTTCGTTGTTATCGAAAGCTGCCTTCAGATCATGTGACCTGTCGTTTGGATGATGGAAACATATTCAGAGAGGAAACACTAAAACAACAGAGGGACATACGTTTTCTCAGGCTTTATGAATCCCCTTGTGTTCATTTCTAGAGCCTCACGTTAAGACATCTTGTACTCACCACATCAATGAAGACAATCCACCCTCAATGGCTATTTAAATGAACGTGTGTGTGTTTTTGCATGTGTAAACGTTTCTATTAGATGCGTGTTGCATTTAATCTAAAGCTCAAGTTCAATTAGCTGTGTATGGTTTTTGCATAATGAGTCAGTTGGAAGTAGAGTGCCCTCTCTGAAAGTCAATTAAAGCCCTTAACACGCTCAGAAAGAGTTTAACACTGCCTCAGGTTATTATGACAAATAAAATATATCACCTAAAGTGTGTAGTCATGACTGGGTATGTGTGTGTGGGTGGTGGGGGTGGGTCCGGTATCTGTTTGATGGGCTATGACTGCTTGCAGGTGAGCTGTGTTACTGTTGGATATGTACATGTATTCATTAACAATAATGATTGATCTAAATATGCTCAAGCTGTGTGTCTTTCTGTCTTTTTTTGGTATCCAATAAGGATTGTCTCCTGTGTGCTGGCTGTGTGTCGAGTGCCAGGAAGAACAGACGCCGTGGAAAACCAGAGCTCACTGCAGGAGGCAGCGATGTTTAATGAACCATTTGGTTGGTGTGTGTATGCAGAATACCACACACAAACACACACAGACATACTGGTTAGTGTGTGGTTCAGAGTCTAAGAATTTGCACATTAATCCAGAGTGAGTTTCCAGGTTTGGCTTGGTGGCAGAGCACCATTCCTTTACCTCCTGGTGAGGACACACACTCTTCGCTCTTCGAAAGCAGCAAAGAATGTGGTAGAAATTGGTTTGATTGAATCAGAGAGGTTTCTTTCTGTGTAAGAGGAGCAAATTGTTCTGGATGAAAAACATTTGACTGTGCATTTTGGAGCAATAACCTTACAGCGCATCACATCCTAAGACAGTACATAATGACATGCAATGTTATATTTTTATTTTGCACTTACACTCGACTTAATTTTTTTTCCGTTGTATTTTTATGGTGGATGATGTTTGTGGTTTGAGATTGTGGGATCCTAAAATCTCAATCCCAATAGCTTTGAAGGTCCTCTTCATTTAGCAAATAGTGATGTTGTTATCATCAGTCTTACTTGTTCCTTGAGTTGACTGCTAATAAGGACCTTCTGTAATAATATAACAACAAACTAAAATGGTGAAAACATCCTGCTGGAAATCCGCGTGTTAAAAATGGACCTCTCATATCCGCTGGTCTGGCTGTAGACTCTTTGCTGGTTATTCTGATTGAAAACAGCCCAAGTTGGAAGGGACGGTGGTGTTTCAGGAACAGAAACTACAATGAAAGAGCATCAAAAAACTTCTGTCTCGAAAACAGATCTATGAGTCATGGGATTTGAAAATGCTGACCTGCCAGACGGTTTGTTAGACAGAACCATCTGAGAAGCCTTCATGAGCCAAAAAAAGTGACGGAATGAGCCATCTTTCAATAAAACCTACCTAAGAGAGTTAATAGATCTTTCAGCTGGAGGAATCCTGGATAAGTATGTCTGGTCTCAAACACGCAGGAAAAGTTTTATCGGTTTTATCAATCTATTTTCCTCCCGATCGACCACAGCTTCAGTGTTCTGTATGCTGATTATGCTTTCAGCATAATCAGCAGATGTCATTAGTATGTATGTGCTGTTGCATGCAGTGTGCATTCATTTTGAGCATACTACTTTGTCATAACATTGCCTTTTGAACCCTCTTTCTGATAGGGTTTGTGGGTTAGAAGAGCTAGAAATCTGCAACCTGAAGCAGTTGGGACGGCTGCTATTTTTGGCTATTACTGCGTCTTACATCCTATAAGTTAGGATACATAATATATTTTGCACTTTAAATTTGCCATTCTAGTAGTGTTGGTGATGGAATCCCCAGCTAGTCCAGATATTTTGACAACTACATATTTGGAATTCAATGGGCACTTAGTGTCGAGCCTCTGCGCTTGTTTCAGAAGTGGTGCTGTGAGAGAGACTAACGGCTGTGTAATGGGATGAATTGACTGACTTGTCAGGATTTGCTGAAGAAGTACTAGATGTGCTACCAACAGTCCCATCCCAGTGGACCTTAATGATCTGAGCCAACCACAAGTCTTCAACTGAAAACAATAATAATTAGGGGTGGACAGAAGATTGATACCGGGTCTCTGTGTTTATTTGAGTTTGTGCAAAAGTGTGTTTGTGTGTTGTGCTTGCCATTGTGGTGCGTTAGCCTCTGGGGATATAAATCAATGTGTCACGTAATTGCTTGAGTGACCTTTGCTGATAAAAGACGGTAGCCTTTTGAAATCTCTATCTGTCTCTGTCACTTTGCCCATCTTCACCTCTCAACCACTGGTTTCTCTCTGTCACATGCTTTCACATCATTATACTCACATATTCAAACGCCTATGGAATCGCATGGCTATTGAAGGCTTTGCATCAATTTGCCTATTGTTATTAGATTAGATGCACAAAGTGAATCTAATCTGGAACACAGATCCAATCATTTAAGCAATTTGCCTTTTTTTCAATAACCAGTAACCAGTCGAAAGGCCAATTGAAGAGATCACCATGACCTTTAATACTTCAACCGACAGTGTCATTTTTCAAGCAGAGCTCATGAAATATTGAGCCTTTACAGTGGAGTAAGGGTAGGCCAGTCTTTTTTTATTTTTGTTATAGTGAGAAAAACTATTGCCTATGATCCATTTGTTTTTCCAAAATCTAGATGAGAAATGCCTCTGGTATCGCTGTGAAACGAGACCTCTATTGTAGACTAAAACCTTGATTTTCTCTGACTTTTTCTTTCATAAAAGTGCAGTTTAATACAATCATTATTGACCATTATTTATTGCTTGAGCAACTCATACTGTGTCATATCATGGCTCATTTGGAGTTTTCAAAGGAGCTCAATAATACTTTAGCTTGTAGCCAAACATATTGTAAATATAGACGGCCCATTCCTGACAGGAACATTGTCCCCAAACCCAAAGTATAGCATCTTCATTTGCAGTTATTATGATCATCCTTTATGTTCTTGATTTTTACTTTCACTTATTTTTCCATGTTGTCGATCACTTCTTAATCTTTGATCTGCTCCTGATCATCCCACTAGAATCTCTAAAGGTGCGGCCAGCTTTTGCACCTTATGGTTATGGCACTTTCACTGTACATATCTTTGGTTTGACATCGTCTTCACTCTTTCTCTCTTTAACCTCTCACAACTTCATCTGCCAATGTAACTAAAGCCCTCCACGGCTACCTCTTCTCATCCGCTCTCCCTCCAGTCTCCTTTTCTTCTCATGTGCGTGACGGTTTTTCATTTACAGCAGTGTGTCACATTAAATCTCTTCCCTGCTGTGGCGGGAGCCTGTGGAGAAGGAAGTACAAAGGGGTAGAGGAGAAATGAACAGAAGAGTGATTCGTCGTTCCAGGTAGTTACATGCTCCTTAGGGAAGGGTAATGGCCATTGGCTCTTCACAGTGTCTCTAATCCATCATAAATGTTCGCTGCAGATGGACACATACAGCAGCACGCGGCTTGGTTGGGATGCGGCTGTGTCAAAGATCGAGGCGGAACTTGGGCATGTGAATAAGGACATCCGCCTGCTGCAGTGTGTGTGCACCTGTGTGTTGATCCAGAACACTAGCCTACCACCTGCGTGCTTAAAGGGTTAAGAGCATAAATTGTTGTGGGTATATCGTTTACGACCTGTACTTATTATTATGTGTTTGGCTGAATAGCTGAAGAAAGGAAACATGCTACTATGAGTTAGATTACAGTTATGAGAAAATAATAACATTGTTTCCTATATTCAATACTAAGTAACTGCCCTTTAGCGCTATTCTAACCTACACTGCTCCACCTCCATTTAATGGTGCCAGTCTTGTCTCGCGCATGCTGTCTTTTTCTTTTTCTACGACTCTTGACTCTGTACATCTGATTTTCTGCTGTGCAAACTTATCTCACTATCCATTTCAGACCTTGTCTGTCAGTCTTTTACTGCCTGTGGCCCAGTTTTCATCGCAGCGTAGAGACAGACCACTGGTGTAGTTTATCGAGTTACCAAAAGGTTCCTATAAAATTTCTGACTCTTTGAAAAAGGACACTGAAGTCTGATCGTACAGTATTTGAAAGAGCTGAAAATGGCTCAAAAGTTTCTTGCTTAACCAAAACAGGTACCTCGATCGATGTCCTTACGTTTGTCTTTTTCTCTTTTCTTTCATTAATTCTTTGTCATTTCAACTTGATTATGTTTTATCCCTGCGTGAGGGGGAACTTTCTACTGCGTCACAGGGCCGACACACGTGGAGACCCGTCGTATCCCAGACATGGGTCAAATGTGAGGTTTGGTTTTAGAAGATAGTCCATTCAGTATTGCTGAAGGACACTCAATAGGCTAATGACATAACAACAGTTTGAAATGAATTACAGCAGCGCAAAATACATCGCCAGCAGCACAAGGCTTTTAAACACAACAGAGCAGCAGGGGGTCTAGTTTTATAAGAATTCCTAATGATCAAGGTAAACACAACTTTAACTACATTAATTAAGGTCTTGACATTTTCTGAATGGAAATACTCATCATCACTTGCAGTTACATCCTCCCTGCATGTTTTAATTCAAAATGTAAATAAATGCATCATTGATATTCAAAAAAAGGTGTTAGTTTTCCTTTAGGTATTATTTTAACATTGCAAGTCTCAGTACTCAAACGGTAAATAGTTGATGAGGTCTCATTGTTATTGGGGTGAATATTTAATGGTCGGAAAAATTCAGATTGAAAAGGAACGACAGCCAGGAATGCCACCGGCTTTCTAGTTCTCACAGCGTAGCACAAATACACACACACACACACACACACACAATCACTCTCAAAATATCGTGCAGTAATGACATTCACTCACACACACCTGCAGATGCACAGAGAAGCACACATAAACAATCGCCCCCAGGATGTACTCTAAATGCAGCATACCAAGTTATTTTTGGTGTCGGTATTGTAGAACGTTCTACTGGGTCATTAGACTTCTGTGCTTGTGTTTGTCTGTGATCAAATAGGTTTGTGTGCGAGTCTTTGGGGCCTACTCGAAATAGGGTCCAAATGTGCAACACTTTGGAATGCAATAGAAGATGGCAAAGTGCTTTAAGGAGTTACTTTAGTCCCCAACAATTGCAAACAAAGCGTAGATATCCATTGATTTTTTGAATATAGGTACAATTTATGTTGCCGTTTTATCCAAGATATTTTGTGAATTGCATTTAAGCTGTTACACTGAATTTTGCGTTTTATGTGAGAGTCTATCGATTAATTCATCTTGTCGTTTCCACATTCTTCAGCCTCATTCAAATCAGCTTGAATCCTGTATTTCTTTGTCAGGAACTGGAAACAATAGAATCCCATGTTCTCTCCTTTTGGGGTACTTCTTATTTTTCTTGAAGCTAATTAGCTAAGAAGCTGAAGCTAAACATTTTTTTTTATTTTCTCAATTTCTTATATCAACAGGGAAAGTTACGGGTTTTGCTTCCCTGTTTAAATATCAAGTATGCTTGAAGAAATACAAAAAAATGGGCTTTTCTCTCCAGACTCCGAATAAGCAGCAGTATAATCCTCTTCGTATCAGCACCTTTATAATGTGTACAATCCACATGCAATTAACGTGATTGGAGATGGGCCAAGTTTTACTCTGAATTAATTTTTGAAATGCTTGTTTGGGGGAAAATTAAATTACAGAAAAAAGGGGACGGGGAGGAGAGTGAATATAATTAATGAATTTGTGGCACGTGCCACTAGATCTTTGATACATATAGTACATGCAACCACAGACTATCTCAAACCACTAATCATGTACACAACATATGCATATATTACTTAAACACACGTAAATAGAACACCTGTCTCGGATTTGGGGGAACTATTTAGGCAAGTTGAGGATCCACGATTTAATTTCCAGTGAAAACAAAAGCAGTTGCTGATGGTCTGCTGGCATAGAGCTCTGGAGACTGCGTGTATGAACAGTTGTTTTGCGTTTGTTTGCAGATGTGTGCGTACGTGTGTCTCTTTTGGCAGGAATCATGAAGTGTGTGACCGAGGAAGAAGGGGAAAGATAATATAGACACAAAGACGTGCATCTTGAGCAATGACCACACATCCAGCAGCTATTAAGTGTGTCTTATAAATATAGATATAATTAGATAAATAGATTTTCTCAGTTTTTACACAAAGACACACAAATCAACCCCATGCATTCATGCTAAAATCAATTTTGTGGTTTCTCTCCTTTCAATTTTTTCCTTCCCCAGAATAACAAAGACACAAGAACATAGAACATTGTGACACACACACACACACACACACACACACACACGCACCTGTCTGATGTTTCTAGATGGACGGTTAGAAAAAGCCATAAAGCAGTGGTCCCCAAACTACGGCCCACCTACACATTTGGATCAGCCTGCGGACCGAAACTAATGCTAATGCTAATTAGCTCGTTATGCATATGGACGCGTCTGTGTTCCCCCCCCCCGTCAGCCCGTCAGCCCGCACTCCGACCGCTAGCATGTATATGCTGAGATTTGTTAACCTGATCTAACGGTAGGAGCGGACAATAAACGGCAGTCGGCGGGTGAGCTGACGGGGGGATGGGGGGGCGCTGCTAGCACTACTGCTAGCACTAGCGGTCGGCGTCCGTATGCTCGGACACAGTTCCTGACCCCCCTGCAACCCCCGGGATTTACGCCCTTGTTCTGATCTATAAAGGCTTTCCCGTGAGCTGTCACTCTTTGGAAGACAGTAAAGTTGGTGTTGCAAGTTACACTGTGACAGTAGGTTGTACAAGCAGACAGCATACACCAGATCATAGCCCATAAAAGCGATGCCCAATAAGGTAGGTAGGGACCAGTTGACAACCTGTCAACCCTGTGTAGAAAAAAAAAGCATGAGACGTGCTAGACGTGAAAAAGTGATAGAGGTACCGAGAAACGTTATTGCAACAAATAGATTCCGAAAGCTTAAGTTAAAATATTGGTCAAACGATGAATACAGGAGCAAATGAGAGTTTTGGCTGTTAAGCTACTGCCCGTCAATCTTCACAAATAGAACTCATGGCAGAAAAACAACAGGGTCCTGGAAAGCAGACTCCCCAACAGTGTAATACTCCTTACTAGATGGGGCTCTAGCGCCCTGGACATTGTGCACCACTGCACGGCCAAGCCCTAACCTTCAAAGCGCCTCCATTCAGTAGTCAGGCCCTCATTTATCGCCCTCAATAGCTGGCCTTTCTTAGGAAAGTGGGAAATTGCTCCGTTCAGCTGTGATAGTGCATCTAAGCACCACGGGTTCTCCGATAGCAGCTGTACCATGGTCAGGAATAATAATACACTTGAGCGTTCTTGTGCCAACAGAATGACTTTGCGCCAAAAAGTGACGAATCAGAGACGCTAGGAAAAATGTGTAAAGGAGAGCTCTGGGCCGCAGTTATTGAAGGTTGGTCGTGTGTAATATTATGGTAACCAGGCATTAGTACATTGAGAGTAGTGTTCCAAGCTATGTGTGCAAAACCAAGGCATGTCTGACTCCAGACATATAGGGATCGCCACTAATTTGCTGAAATTGGTGGGAGGAGATTGATAATCATTTAGGTTTAAGATATGATAGTTCATGTTGTTTTTTGCAACAACATGCCTTTTATTTTGAGTGGTGCATTCACTTCATACGTAGGATTGGGACATTGTGCGTTTGATGCATGGCAAGGAATTGACAATAAAACCGACTTTTACTTTAAGTGTGCGTCTGTGTGGGTGAGGACAACATTTCCAAAGAGGCACTGGGGTCAGAGCATGTTGAGTTGCAACTGCAGGAGTACCTGGAGGGCGCACGTCTATTGGCTGGCGTCTTGCTGTCTGCAATCCTGCAGCTGACGTGCAGCTTTGTTTTCCTTGACCTCAAACGTCCACTGAGGCTTTGTGCAGATGAGACATTACCACCTGGGGGAGTGGTCAAAACAGCCCATTAGGGATTATGGGATCACAGCAGCTGTTTCCCTGAGATCTCGGCCACCTCAGAAGCCCTGGTGAGGGTCAGGAAAGCAGTCATAGCACTCCTGATGCGCCATGATATTTTCTTATGTTCTCCTGCCACCTTAGTGGCAAACCGGTTGAGTGGTCAGAGACTAGAGCATAAATCTAGTCCCGGTGGTGTAGTCTTCCAAGGTATGAAAAAGCCGCCTCTGGCAAAGGCAAGTGCAGTATTTTTTTTTACGCCATGACGATGCATCTCAGATATGCCGCAGAGTCCTAGAAAAGAGAAAAGGTGTCTTAGCAGGAAGCATATAATCAAGAGTGAGAAATAGCCCTGCTTGTGGGGATCAGCACCCATTGCTTCAAAAGAAGGCAAAGATAACCTACTATGCACTAAACTGAGCCAGCAGCTGATGTTCTTATTAGCAGTCTTGATCCAGGACGTCCAGAAAATATTCGATTAGAACATTTCCAGTTCCTCCTTCAGCAAGTTGAAGGAGCTGCCGTCCCGCCAGGTAGGCAGTGACCAGCAACCGTCACATGAGCACACTTCCCGGGACGTTTTTGTTGTCTTTAATTCTTCACTTTTTGTTGACTTTGAATAGAAGCAGAAACGTGGTTGCAAAATTCTACGTTATAAGTGTGAGAGTTATAAGTATAAGAGTGAACCATGAAGAGCATGAGGGCGCAAATGAAATCTAGCTGTCTGTGCATGCGCAGAGAAAACTAATGGGGATAACTGATGGCGGGGGAAGCCTGTAGGGAATGAAAGCATGGTCAGCTGATATGAACGCCGCAGCTTTCTTTCAAAATGAGTCTGATAGAACTTGCAACTTATACATAATTTTCCTAATTTTATACAATTTAAATCCCTTATAGAATATTTTATTAAAAACAGACAAATAGATTACACTGCAGTCAAACTCTAGGGAGAGAGCAGGGAAATTCAGACAAGTATAGTGAGTAGGTGAATGAACTTTTCAGGCAAGATATTAAAGGTAAACAACCGAGGAGTTATATTAAATAACTTAATTAAAGTTAAAACCATTAATGCAACAGTGCAACAAAATAGGAGAGTTAAAGGGGGACTTTTGAATATTAGATCTCTGTCATCTAAAGCTGTTTTAGTAAATGAACTAATATCTGATCTCCATGTTGATGTATTTTGTCTTACTGAAACATGGATGTCAGATGGGGAATATTTTACCTTAAATGAAGCGACTCCTCCGAGTCATGTTAATACTCATATCCCTCGAGGCACAGGCCGAGGGGGTGGAGTAGCAGCTATTTATGACTCCTGCCTTTTAATAAACTTTCAACCTAAACTAGATTATAACTCATTTGAAAGCCTGGTTCTCAGTCTTTCGCAACCAACCTGGAAAATGTTCCAGCCGGTTCTCTTTGTAATAGTGTACAGGGCGCCAGGTCCTTATTCAGAATTTTTATCTGAATTTTCACAGTTCTTAACGAGTTTGGTCCTTAAAACGGACAAGGTAATTATAGTGGGTGATTTCAACATTCACGTGGATGTCGATAACGACAGCCTTGGTACTTCATTTCTTTCATTATTAGATTCAGTTGGTTTTTGTCAGAGGGTAAATAAACCAACTCATTGCTTTAACCACACACTCGACTTGGTTCTTGTGTATGGTATTGAGATAGAACATTTAACAATCTTTCCACAGAATCCTCTTTTGTCGGACCATTGTCTGATAACCTTCGAATTTCTACTACCGGAACCTCCTCCTGCCAAAGGTTTCTACAGTCGATGCCTATCGGATACCGCTGTAGCTTCATTTAAAGAAGCGATTCCTTCTGCTCTAAGTTCAGTGTCCTGTTTCAAAATACCGGACGACTCCTATGAAAACTTCAGTCCGTCCCAAATCGATAATCTTCTCGATACTGCTACGGACTCTCTGAGAGCGACGCTGGACGCTATTGCTCCTCTGAAAAAAAGAATGGCAACAAGTAGGAAGTTTGCACCTTGGTATAACCCTCAAACCCGCAACTTAAAGCAAACTGTACGGAAGCTTGAACGACTATGGCGTTCCACCAAATCAGAAGGATCTAGGCTAGTCTGGAAAGACAGCCTTAAAACATATAAGAAGGCTCTCCGGAGTGCAAGAGGATCTTACTACTCATCACTAATAGAGAAAAACAAAAACAACTCCAGGTTTCTCTTCAGCACTGTGGCTAGGCTGACAGAGAGTCACAGCTCTGTTGAGCCATGTATTCCTCTGGACCTCAGCAGTAACGACTTCATGAACTTCTTCAATGATAAGATTCTGACTATCAAAGAGAAAATTGATGGTCTCCTGCCCTCAACTAGTGCCGACCCGTCCTCGGATGTAGGAACCCTGGGTGCAGCAGTGGGCCCTGATGCCTACTTGGATGGCTTCTCTTCCATCACCCTGGATCAACTGACTTCTACAATTTCGAAGTCTAAATCTTCTACTTGTCTCTTGGATCCTATTCCAACGAAGATGCTTAAGGAAGTTTTTCCTTTAATTAGCACGCCTTTACTGGATATTATGAATCTGTCCTTGTTGACAGGTCATGTACCACAGTCCTTCAAGATAGCTGTAATTAAGCCTCTTCTTAAGAAACCTACTCTTGCTCCGGAGGTGTTGGCTAACTACAGACCGATCTCTAATCTTCCCTTCCTCTCGAAGATCCTTGAGAAATCCGTCGCAGGTCAACTATGTGACTTTCTTCAGAGCAATGCTTTGTTCGAGGACTTTCAGTCCGGATTTCGAGTGCATCATAGCACAGAAACAGCCCTGGTGAAAATTACGAATGATCTCCTACTTGCATCGGACCAAGGACTTGTCTCTTTTCTTGTCTTGCTGGACCTCAGTGCCGCCTTTGACACCATCGATCATCGTATCTTGCTGCAGAGACTAGAACATTTGATTGGTATTAAAGGAACTGCACTTAGCTGGTTTAAATCCTATTTATCGGATCGATCCCAGTTTGTGCTTGTAAACGGAGAATCCTCGAAGACCACCAATGTTGGTCACGGAGTCCCACAAGGTTCTGTGCTTGGACCCATCTTATTTACCCTTTATATGCTTCCTTTGGGCGACGTTATCAGAAAACACCGCATCAACTTCCATTGTTACGCAGACGATACTCAATTGTATCTGTCGATCAAGCCAGAGGAGACCGAACAGCTCGTTAGACTTCAAGAATGTCTTGGAGACATCAAAACTTGGATGACCTGCAACTTCCTGATGCTAAACTCAGAAAAAACAGAAGTTATCTTGATAGGCCCAGAGCGCCTTCGAAGTCAGCTGTCACGTGATACAGTTTCTATGGATGGAATTTCTCTGGTATCCAGCAGCACCGTCAAGAATCTTGGAGTTCTCTTCGACCAGGATATGTCCTTCAACTCTCACATAAAGAATACTTCAAGGACCGCCTTTTTTCATCTACGTAATATATCGAAAATCAGGAATTTCCTGTCTCAAGGTGATGCAGAAAAATTAGTTCATGCATTTGTTTCCTCCAGACTGGACTACTGTAATTCTTTGTTTGCAGGGTGTTCTTGTAAATCTCTTAAGCCTCTTCAGTTGATTCAGAATGCTGCAGCACGTGTATTAACAAGAACTAATAAAAGAGACCATATCACGCCTGTATTGTCTGCTTTGCACTGGCTCCCTGTTAAATCAAGAATAGAATTTAAGGTTCTTCTCCTCACCTACAAGGCGCTTGCTGGTGAGGCACCTTCTTATCTTAAAGAGCTTGTAACACCGTACTGCCCTGCAAGGCAGCTGCGTTCTATAGATGCTGGGTTACTTGTTGTTCCTAGAGTTATTAAAAGTAGGATGGGAGGCAGAGCCTTCAGTTATCAAGCTCCTCTTTTGTGGAACCAGCTTCCACTTTCAGTCCGGGGGGCAGATTCAGTCAGCTCCTTTAAGATAAAACTTAAAACTTTCCTCTTTGATACCGCTTATATTTAGGGCTGGCTTAGGTTTGCCTGGACCAGCTCTTAGTTACGCTGCTATAGGCTTAAACTGCCGGGGGACTTTTTAGGACACACCGAACTCCTCTCTCTCTCTCTCTCTCTCTCTCTCTCTCTCTCTCTCTCTCTCTCTCTCTCTCTCTCTCTCCCCTTTTACTAAAATCCACGTTGCATTAATGCACATGACTAATTCAGCTCCTTCCCGGGAGTTCTTTGTGCTTTCTCGCCGAGCAGGTCTCTGCAGATCGTAGTCCGGTCAGGACCCTGGTCCTGACTCTGGCCGTGGCCCTGCTGGCCTGCTGCTGCTATCATCATCATCGTCATCATCATCATCATCATCATCATCATCATCATCATCATCATCATCATCATCATAATTTTAAATATGATTCATATCACTATTACCCTTTCCTAAAATCTTTGCTTTCCCTCCCCACAGTCTTCTGTGGATGGTGGTTCGATCTGACGGTGGTGGCCCCTGCAGTGGTCCTGTCATACATCTGGCCGGCTACTTGGAATTCTTTGATTAATTTCTGTTATAGAAATTGAATGTATTCTACATCTGTATGAGTCATTCTGTACACATGACATCCATTGCAGTCTGTCCATCCCGGGAGAGGGATCCCTCCTCTGACGTTCTCCCTAAGGTTTCTTCCCTTTTTTCCCTGGAAGGGTTTTTTTCATTTTTTGGGGAGTTTTTCCTGTGCCGATGTGAGGGTCTTGGGACGGAGGATGTTGCATGTGTACAGACTGTAAAGCCCTCCGAGGCAAATTTGTAATTTGCGATTTTGGGCTATACAAAATAAAATGAATTGAATTGAATTGAATATTTGTATCAATCAGTGTGGCTACCTCTCTGATTCATTTAAACTCAATACATAAATCTTATCTCTCTGCATTAAGTCTGATGGACTCCGTCCTTTACCTCCAAACAGATCCCAATTTAATACATGACTTGTATTTACTTCTTCCTCACTTCCCATCCAAAGATACAGTAGTATGATGTTAGCACTATAGGTACCAGTACTGTGCTGCTGATTGCCCTTGCAGTCTCTTTCATTCTTTTTCTTATATTATTATACTGCATGCACTGCAGTGTTTCCCTTTTTCTCTTCCTCACTCAGCCCTGCATGTTTTACATCCTCTTCCAGGTTGACTTTATTAGTTTTCACACATGGAGACGACTACAGCACAGAAGCTTGGAGATGCACTCACACAACATGGCCATCAGAACACCCAAGCAACAGTAACACGTACACGTACTATTGGATTTAATTTTAACAAGTCAGACCACAAGGTTGTTTTAGTCACCTTTCCTGTGAAGATGTTGTTAACAAGGGGACAGATTCTAAGTTAACAAGGATGTGTTACCTGCCTGCAACCCTGCAAAAATCTTCTTCACAATCTTCACTTTTACACAGTTTCTACACAGTTACTCTAACTAACATGTCAAATATTGCAAATTAGTACATTTTAAAGCATATTAAACTACCCAGACGTAATTATAACAACATACACAAATGCCAGAATGTTCAAAAGTGGCTCTCAATGTGGCCACCCTGGATTCAGTATATCAGAATATCAGTCCACACTAAAAACAAAAGGTCACTCAAATTCTTGTGAATCGAAGACGCAAACAACGTCGGCTTTTAACGAACCACACAGCAGTGGCTTTTTCCTGAACCACTGCCTTCCTCTGTAATGCGTTTGGGTTGCTAGTGGCTCCTGATTTTAGGGCCGATTGCGTGACAGTTGGCTGTTGCCACGCTACAGAGGTCATTCCAATAACTTGCACAAAATACACAAACCCAGTCAGACCATTTACACACTGACACACAGATACATGGCATGGACATACACTTTGATTTTTTTTTTACAATTGTTAAATGTATCCACAATTACGTAAAATCTAACTGGCAACATAATGGGACTTCACCCATAAGTAAACATACTGCGTCAGCTTTTCTTTTTTTATCTCCGTATAACAGATTGTTACGGAGCCCGTGAGGTGAAAAAAAAAGGGTATGTACTTGGGACTAGGTTTGCGAGCTCTTGCGTTAGTTTTGCGAGATCTCGCAAAACTTTTGCTCCGCGGCTGCGATCGGTTGTCCGCCGGGCGGGGATTTGGCGCTGGGCACTTTCGTCTTGGCTCGCCGCTACTGAGGGAATCGTTGTTAGTTTCTTTTCCTCCGCTTAGTAATATGCTTAAATTCAGCGGGTTGTCTCGTCTGATCTGAGTCCGGATGAGTTGTGGCTCCGTAGCGGAGCTTCGTAATGAACCACAGCCTATCCCTGGAGCTCCAGACAACCCTCAAAGTTAGCAAATTGTGCCCGCGAGATCTCGAAAACCTAGTCCCAAGTACATAGCCTTTTTTTTTACCCATTTTTTTCCGTAGATTGTCACCTTTATCTCAAAACCGCCACAAGAAACTTGAGAAAAGAAGGACAGTCGATCAATGAGTCAGAAATAACTGAGACTACAGTGTCAGATAATATCACAGCATATCATGAATCACAAAAATATGATAATTAATGGCTTACTTTTATCATGGAGGTGGTGTTGCTCCATATGTATTAAGAATGAATGTTTTTGTTGTCTCTTTCCCCAAAACTTTCTTCTCATTTTTTTTCTCCATATAAATTTACCTTAAACAAGGAATTTCCATCTGTTTGATGTGTTTGCTTTCCTCTCTCCCCCTCCCACTTCTCGCATCTCACTTCCATTTTAACAGTACCCCCCCCTCTTGAGTCTACCTATCTGTGGAGTGAGCAATTCCTGAGGGAAAGCATGGCGTTTCAACACCTAGCGCTTTTTAAGTTAAAAATAGTGCTCTTCCGCAAACGAAAAGGTTATCCAATTAAAAGTAATTGCCTGAGAAGAGGGTTGGATTCACTGGTCTTTCCCGGAAAATAAATAAATAAATATTGACAACAAGCCACTAACGGCCTGTTATTGCATTATTCAGTGTGATGTCCCCCAATCTACATCCCCCCAGGTCCTTCTCAGGCTCTCCTTTCTCATAATTTACCATAAAACATCAAACGACTTTTAACTCTTAATTTAGAGTAAGGCGTGATGATTTGAGACGGGACAGTAAGGGGAGGCAGACTTCCAGAAGTTCCTCTACAGAAGACACAGAATATAAAACAAAGCCGAAAAAAATGAGAGCTAACGGTTGTGTTAAAGGTTTAGAGTAAAACAGCTGGAGCAACTTTAATACCTGAGGTTACTTGTGTAAAACAAGCTTTACCACAGTAGTTCACTTTATCATTAGTCGTCCATTAGTTATCAAGTTATCATTATCAACAACTGAAGTCAATTCAGGGTGCACCTAAACTTAATAACATTTTCTTAGAAATATGCAGAAAACACACTTAACATATAGAATACAACTCTCTGTGTTTAACAGTTTTCTCATTGAGCACAATCCAGTTTGTAATCCTTGTATCAACCCTTTAATTGGTTAAATTAGGTAACTTAGTTTCTGATAAGACAAGATCATTCTTCCCGAGGGAAGTTCTTCTGGCAGAAGAAGAACAACAAAAAACAATGCTAATGGGACTAGCAGCTTCTTAAAGTAAATAAAGTAATAAATGCAGACCGTATCAATAGTTTGGTTAGTTACTACTGTCTTAACAGTTCCAGTTCATAACCCTGTGCAGAGCCGGCCCGAGGCATAAGCGAACTAAGAACTAAGAAATAAAATAAAGTAAACAACAATGAATGGCAAATGCATTCACATTTTATTTGAATAAAGTGCAAACACTGCTGTAGCAGTGTAGCAGAAAAAACCCCGTATTAGTGATATACACAAAAAACACCCCTGCAATAATGGTTTCCCCCTACCAACCTCCGCAAAACCCCTCTATTTCAACCCCTGTGGAACATCCTATCGGCTTTGCCGTGAAACCAGGAAGTTGAATCGGGGCTCAGTCCTTGACAGCCATTATCATTAAAAGTGCTAAGAAAAAGTCTGACGTGCTTAAATCCAATGAGTTATTTCCTAGTATCGATACAATCGATTTATTACATTTTAAAACAATGTTAGGTCGATATATGTCGTCCATAAGGCCAACTCGCCGAGCAGAGATCGATGTAGTTGGATCGGAGGAATATAAATCGATACATCGATGTAATAGATGGATCGTTACACCCCTAGTAAGAATCATTTGCAGGTTAACGATAGAGAAGAGGCACCCGAGATGTGGATTCAGCGATGTCCAAAGACAGCTTTCATTATAACTAACGCAATATGAGAGTAGGGCATTGACATAGCTCCTGATGAAATGCAACAAACAGTACAACAACCACAAAGCAAGGCACATCAAGGATGACAGCCAGCTAGAATGAGAAAAGAACAGAACATGGTAGACAGAAGGTAACGCCAATGTGGTTCTCTATTCGTTCTGTGCTCTGCAGTCGTGTTGCCAAGAGGGGAATAGGATTGTTGCCTCCACCTCTGTTTTCCACTTCCACCATTAGTCTTACTTTCTCCCTCTTGCACTTCTTCCAATTCAATTTATCTTCCTCCTTTACACCCCATTTTCAACTCTGTGTTCCGCCTTCCCTCTATCTGGCGCATGTCCCCACTCCTCCCCCACTTTCCTTCTTATCTCTATTTTCATCCTTCTTTCTTTATCCTTTCGTTTGTCTTCATCACTCACCAATCCTGTTTCCCTACTCCGCCTTCTGCTCCATTTCCATCTTTGCCGTCCCTCTGTCAATCATCTTCCTCTATGTCTCCACATTTACTCCCAACTGATTCTTGCCCCTCCCTCTGTAGTCTGTTGAATTATTCAGTCGGGCATCTTTCATTTTTGTCTTCCGTCTTCCAGTTTGAGATTACACTAGAAGGGCCACGGGAAAGTGAATGAACAGTCTTAAGTCTGTCATTTATCCTGATTTGCTGTCAAACACCTGAGTGAAGCCTAGAGGATGATGGAGTGGGGTTGATGGGGTGGGGGAGAGCAAAGAAAAGGAAAGGAAAGTGATGCTGAGGGTCAAGGAGTCAGAGGACAATTTGTGTTTTCACTTGTGTGCAACTTAAACAGGAGATTTGCAGTACCATCGGATCCCCGCAGTAAGGTGCAATGCTTAATTTTTCAAGCTTTTGTTGGAAAAGTCCCTTTCACAGGAGCACCAGACACACAAAGTAGCATGGCAACATCTTGATTTCCAGTTCAAACGGGTCGGGGTCAGCAACAGGTCATTCGTCGGAGGGTATATCTGGCAAAATGCGGGGAATGATCTGGTGAAAAGAATGAATGAGTGACTGGGGTTTAAATACAGACACTGCATGAAAAGTGGGATTTTCGGCAGTATGCGGCACCGTAAATTGTCATGGAACTTCAGGTTTACGGCAGTTTTCGGCAATTTGAAGGCAAGGCCGAAAACTGCCGGAAATTGTCGGAAATTGACGTGGGCAGTTGGCCCCTCATGACCCCCCTCCTCCTAATTCTAGGGGAGGCTTTGACATGTAAATGAAAATGCTGTGAGCTATACAAATGCAAATCAGGGTTGCAGAGGGAGTTTAAGAAAAATCTCTGGTACAAATAGATCAGGCCTAATTATAGACTCTTACATTTTAGCTTGTATTGATTTATTTTAAGTATGCTAGATTACTGTGTATGCCATTAGCTATGGCAAAGGTTATGTAAAAAAGATACACTAAATTATTTAAAAAAATAGTTTTAATCTGAATCAACAAAGTAAAATGACCATTCCATGCAAACAACATTAGAATCAGAATGAAGGGTCTGCAGAGATCACATTCTCCTAGAGCTCAACTAATGTTCATAGTGGCAGGAATACAGTGACCTTTTCTTTAGTCTTACTTAAATGCACAGAGGACGCATTAACCACTACATCTCGCAGACATGGTGCTTCACAGGCACCGCGGTCTGGTCTCGCGAGTCCTTCCATGTAACAATGACCTCGTATCTGATTGGAGGATCCGAACGTTCAACTCGCGTGCAGCTCCTCTTTGACGCGATCAACAACTTTCAGCCAGTCCGCAGACTGAGGGGAAGTTATCAGTGCTATCAGTGCTATCAAATCCCACTTCTCATGCAGTGAGAAGTAGGTGCAGCGGAGTGGGCACCTAAGAGTCATTGAGCTGGTGGGGAGGGTGTGGCTGACGGATGCATTGGATGAGCCATGATCGAGGCACAGCTGTACGGGGAGCAGAACCGAGATCGCAGGGCCGATTCCCTCTGGTCCGAGTCTTCTTTGTGCGGAAGAAACGTTGGGGATTGGCAGTCCTAAAAGGAAGCAGCCGAGACCTGAAATCACCACCTCCAGTGGAACGGCACACACCTGTTACAGAGGCTGTAATGCGAACACACAACACACACACGGGCGTACAGGCGCACCGTGTCACTTCGGGGCCGCGGCCAGTGGCAGCCTCAGTGATCCCGCCAACGCAAAGAGGAGCTTAACTCTCAGCACTCGCTTGGACATTGCTCACTCAAAAGCTTACAGGGAAAGTGCATGTTTGTGTATTTGTGTGTGAAAGACCAAACCGTTATTCTATATGTAGCGAACAGGACCTCCGTCCACTTAGTAGGGGTGAGTGATTCTTCCCTCTGGTCCGAGTCTTCTTTGTCCCTAAACCCCAGATCTACTCGTCTCGTCCCTAACCTGCCTAAGGATAACCGATACAGTAGTGTAAGCCTTAGGATTTATGCTGTTCACGGTGGTGACCTAAGGAATAAAATACTAATAAATGTCCATAGGGGTGACCTGCTCAGTATTTCCCCTACAACTACTATATCCAGGCAGGAGAGGAGACGCCCCTACTTCAGGTAAGAACAAAAACGTTACCGTATCACTTTGAAGGTAAAACTTGGGGATTTATTATTTAGACTACACTAAGGACACACACCGTATATGGACAGGTGTTAATTGCTTCTAAATAACCCTTCACAATTATTACTCAAACCTGTGATAATGAATGTTAAACAGAATACCCTACTACTTGAAAGAACTAAAATTAAACATTATTCACAGGTCAAATAAACAGAATAAGTCATACCAGGAATAACTCACAGAGCAACGATCCAGAAAATGAATAGCGGTGACCAAAAATAAAATTTTAAAAAAGTGTCCGAGCGAAGTTATCCGGCTCTGTAGCTCGTCGCTTGACGACGCAGCGTGAGATTAGTTCACCTCGTTGTTTTCCTGCAATGTCCACTCGGTACCTGTAGCTCATGAACCGGCCTTGGTTGGCCGGGCACTTCGGATTCCCACGGGGGCAATGGCGGAAGGGACAGCGAACCGTCGCGTCTCTCGGACCGCATAATGCGCCACGCCAACGTCCCTTTTCCGAATCCACACTTCAGAGGAAAAACCAGCAATCGCTTGGTACCACCAATCTCAATCGACATTGAGTACCAACGTTCTAGGTTTTTCTCCGTTACCGCTGCCAAAATCAGCGATCATCCCGTCATCTCTCCTTCACTTTCGCGCCGCGTTTCCCTCGCCACACGTCACTTCCTGCCCTCCCCTCTTCCCATTGGCCGCAGAGCAACACTGGTACTGCAGGTAACGAGATAAACATACAGATGTAAGTCTCGTACCTGCTACATATAAGCTGCTGTGCGAAAAAAAAAGAACGGTGTGCCTCGCCCTGGAAGGCTTCCGCTCGACGAGAAATTAAATGTTGTGCGCTCACATGTAATCATTGAGCAATCATTTTTTTACTGTATCAAATGATTGATTGACATTTATTCATCTATTTCTTTATTTAAAGCAACAACACATGGCTTGTTCTAAGTTCCCAGTTTGTCAGTCCAGTAGCATCGGTTTGGATTCAAAGTTGATTCTTTACACTCCTTGGTATCCCCCACAACAATATTTTGTGTATGATGAGACAATGTTTTGATTACATGCCCCTGAATAATTCTGTTTACACTCTAAATTCATTCTATTATTTAGTGTAATTCGGGGGGCTTTTCTGCTTATCTATGTTACCGAAGACAAAAGCATTACTGATTACTAAGAATTTCGGAAATACCGTTTACCACGAAAGCCATTTCAAACGTATTTGTAATTAGTTATTAGTCCTTTTAAAGTTAGTTCTATTAATAGAGGTGGAGTTTCTTTCCCATGCATGCACATACATCATATATATCCACTGTAAGAGAAAATATAGATCCATCCAATTCTACTCTTATTCATGCAAAATGTTAAAATGATGTTTGCTTTAACTGTTGACCTACTCCTCAACAATTCAATTACTCAAAACATATTGGTTCATCTCCTACCAAAGCAACAGTTGCATGCACAAAAATAAATTCTTTGCCGATTCTTTTTGCCGATATGGTCCACACACAATCCAGATGAAGCAACATGTTCTCATACTTTTTGATACATTCATACTAATATGTCACCTACCAGTCGATTGTCCTGCCGCTAATTAATTGAGCAATAACTACTCAGTGTAAGCGTTCACTAGATTTCCACACATTCTTTTGCATAAGCAAAGATCAATAGTGTCGGGCAGATGGTCAAACAGACTAAGAGTAATATTAACAAAAGAAAAGTAAACACCGGCTCACAGTTGAATCTATCAACTGTCAAAGACCTGAATACTTAATAGATACAAAACCCTGAGACTAACTCTATATATCTCTTCCCTAATGCTTACCCAACTAATTAGTTATATAACCACACAGTAAATGTGTCTATGAATTATTCTTTAAGAACATTTCTGTTCGGATTATCACAGAACCGTTGGAAAGTGAATCTTATTCTATAGAGATGATTAGAAGGTCTTGAACCTATCATGTCATTTTCTCCTTACTGTAATTCTGAGAGAATTATAGGCTACATGTTTCCTGTTTATTTGCCTGTACGATTATTAACCAAATTACTTTTACCTATTTGTGCAATATGGTGACACCCTGGCCGAATGTGGACATGATTATCATATTTTTTTAAACCATCAGCTATAATTAAAGTATTTTTCTCTCCCCGTCTTCCCTCGTCACACGGGATTCTTTTTCCCTGTTTATCTGGTCTTCTTTAGCCTTCTTTGGCTCTCCCTGGTTGTCTCCAGCATTATGCTAACACATTTAAAGACATGCTCCTGCTGTGCAGAGTAATCCTTCAGTGAAGCTGCACTCCCTTAATGTGTCTGTGGGGCGTCCAATTCCTCCCAAACCGATCTATCTCTCGGATGACACCAGCCCCAAGGTTAAACCAGGGTTACACGCAGGCTGCACACACCCTTACATTTACATGCAACAGCATACTCACACTAAATGCATCTGCACAAAGATGGAAAGTGAGCGCATTTTTTTTTCAGTTTTCTTCTTCTTTTCAAGAAGTGTCGCTCTTTTGGCTAACAAAAAATCTATATTATGTATCTTAGTATTGTGGAATGTTGAATTAATAACTAATGACACACGTGCGCACAGACACACACAGCCTTATATGAAAACCACACCATGTGCCCACTAGCATTGCAAACCATGCATGAAATCGCATAAACATCCATATGTAGACAGCTGTCCCAAAGCATAAAACGATGACCTTTGTTGTATTGGCCACTAAGACGTCAACATTCTATGATACTGTGTACTTGAAACGTGTTTTTATTATATTTCCATTACCTTTAATGATTTCATTATTTCGTTTTTTTTTAAATAAAGTAAGCTGTAATAATGGTACTTAAAACTGTTGCACAATTTATGATGAAAGACGGGAATTCAAGGTCAGCAGAAACAAACTGACAAAACTATTCTGATTAGCTTAATGTTGATGAAGGTTTACGAAGTTTGTGAGCGTTTGTCAAAATTGGCCATCTTGACATCAAAGCGACTTTCGGGAAGGATTTGGTCATCATCCATATCTTGGTTACCGCGGGAACAGCTTTCATCAGGATCTGAGACAGAGGGGGTTCATGTGATGAGAATTTTATCAGACTGCTGTTTCAGGGTGTAGAGGTATAGGGACAACAGATCCTCCTATGGGGCTCAATTTCAAGAATAGCACTGAAGGCAAAGCTGTGTTACGTAATGTTCCCACACAAAGGCCACAATGTGCTGGCTAGCGGAGGTGATTTGTGTGATGTGAATGTCCCCTCGTATCTGCTGTTGTGCAACAGAGAGTCTCATACCTCCATGACCCATGGCCAGGCACAATGTGCTTCTACACAAGCCCGAGCGTCCCAGGAAGAGCATGGTGATGAGGCTATGTTTTTTTTTAACTGATGTTTTCCCCACAAGTTTCAAAGTGGTGTGGCATTTATTAAAAAAACCAGTACATCCTGCTTAAGCTCAGTGTGCCATTTTGAATCAAAGCTAGGTGGGTGTCACTCTCGCTGCAGACAGATGGGAGATCCCAAGCAGAAACCAGGATCTTCTCATCTATGTCTCTCTCGCTCTCTGCTATCTTCCCCCGTCTGCCTATCTCCATGTTTTATCCTTGCGTCAGTGCAGCCTGTATTGTCACTCAGAGGGCTTTTGTTCTGTCCATTTTGTATGACTGCGTTGGGGGTTCCCTATTACAAAAATACTTAAAATAGTAATTTCATGGATCACGAGCAGAAAGAAATCAACCACACTGTCTTTAACGAAGCAGTCACACTGAATAGTAGTTTATGTGTATTAAGAAAGCAAAATGTGAACTTCTACCGAAACTACCACAATGCTTCAGGTCTGCCAGGATGACATTCATTGTGCCGTTCTTTTATTTTTGACTATTACTTTATGTTACAATTATGATACTCTAAATATTCATGGAATAATCTTCACTTTGCTTATAATGCTTCCCTACTGATCATTAGAAAATGACATGGTCCTCCCCTGCCTTTAGCTCCATGTAAATTACAGTGATAGAATATCTTTTTCATACCCCTTACTGGATATACATTTACAATTACTCCTTGCATCAGTGTTTAGACCCAAAAGCAGGCATATTTCGTTTAATATTGAGCTGCCATATTTCACTTTATGAAGTTGATACGATACGCGCAACCTAAATTGGATTTTATGTTCATGATGTTGGGTATATGTAGCGTAGTGAAAAGCACTGTATATTATCCCTATTGTGTACTGGAGTTGAAGACTAAAGTATTATACAAAAGTACATATATTTGATAAGGAAAGTTGGAAAGTTGAAGTGTTTTACCTTCACATAAACACGTCATCATCAGAAAAACACTAAACAAGGAGGAGTGGGCTAATAAGGTTCGAGGCGTGGGGGCGATTCAAATGCTTAGTAATAATGCAGGTACTGTGTTAAATATTTGACTTTTTTTTCTCTAGTCTGATCCACTTTGCATTTAATGCAACATTTATTTTTTTCTGTCATTTGGCCCTTTGCTATTTTATTCTCTCATTGTAGATCGGCCGCCCTTATACTTTTATTGAGCACATCCCGTTCAAATCATGTATGCATCTCACTTGTTGTAATTCTTTTTATTCCTCCTGTCAATGTGTCTCCCTCTCTCCATGCACTGACTCTCCTCTAGTGCTGATGAGGCCAGCCCCTCCATGCAGATGAGACTGATAGAGGGTGATTAAAGTGCAGTCTCATCTGGTGGGAAAACTGACCTCAATCAGAACTATTCTACCAAGAGGACGCTCTCCTCCTCTCTGTTTCCGTTCATCCATCCCTGCTCCAAAGCATATTCCCGGCACTCATCCACCATCTTTTATGCTTCCTGACCCGCTGCCTCAGCATGTCAGTGCTCCCCATCCCTCCTCCTCATTTCTCATATCCACCGTCCACTCACAGTGATCACTCTCACTCTCTGTCATTATGGGCTGTGTTGTCCTCACATGGTAATCTGTCCTTCTGGAGAACTTCAGTTTTCAAGAAAGCGCTTATTGACAAAAAGGACACTTTTCAGGATATAACTTCTGAATATCTATGGATGCATAATTGCTAAAATTGTGAAAAAAAAGAAGTTTAATCAATTGTAATATAATGTGTAAACGTAAGAAATTACAAGATGAGGAGCATGTGGTGTAATCAGTTAATGTCTTACCCTGGTTTCTTTCCATCAATTATTTTGTTCATTTGGATCGAACAACGGATGTAAAGTTTATTCTATCAGATATAAAATGTTGTTTTCTCGTCAATGTTTGGTATAATATGGTATATTATTTATATATGTAAAAATATCGTTCATGAATAGCCTCCCCGTTGTGACTGGAAATCCTCAACAGGTTTTCTGCCCGTTAGCTCGTCGATTTAGCTTGCTAAGCTGAGACAGATGGTAAAACAATGGCACTGCAGCAAAAACCGCAAGGGAGCGACGCGGACTTGATGCACTAAGCGTAACAATGTTGTTTCCTTTTTTTCTTTTACTGTAAATGATTGAGGAGCACTGGGCACCGCTGGAAAACCCCACGAGTCCTCTGTCCCACTCCTTTGTTAGCTAGCTGCGTCCGACTTAGCTAGTGAGTCTTATACTAAGAACTGAACCGTGGGGAAATTACTTTCATGGAGAGTATAATAATTGTTAAAGCTTGTTGACATAAGACTGCTCTCCTCTTTTTTTGGTGGAAATGGAAATCAGATTGTAATTTCCCTCCGCTGCCGACGTGAACAGTAAACTCGTGCATTCAAAGGTGCTCCTATTGTGTTTGCCTTTCTAATCATTGACAGTATTGGGTTGATGTATCAATCATACCTCGGCTTTTGGAATTGCAAAATGTAAGTATAGATTTTTTTTTTTTTGGCTTTGTCGACAAGAAAGAACACTATTTTCTTAATATATTTGAATAAGATTTACATTGCAACATGTGTTTCTTTCTCGGTGTCGAGAAAGGTCAGGGGGTTATTTCACTTAGCTGATAAGATGCGTCCCCTCTTTTCATCGGTTGTCTCCGGGAAAATTAAGTCGACACATTTTGATCAGTGCTCAAGATCACAGATCGCTCTCGACGCACAATAAGTTCACATATGTTGCATGCGTGGACCTTCAATAAAGGAGAGCAATCTCAGTGTGTCCTTCTATAAATGTCAGCGGTAATGTGTGTTGTCATGGCAACATTTGGCCACGAACTAAATAAAACGCTTTCCAGTTTTAGCTTTGCAATTACTACAATACATCATGGCTGTCAACCGTTGCTACACTTTCTGACTTGTGTGGATAATATGTGATTCCCGCAAACGTGCCCAAGCCCACACACAAGTGTGTGAATGAATCATGTATGTGTCATTTTCTGGGGATGATTGTAATCCACTTGGTTTCTATGTTGTTGCTGTGAATGAATAGAGGGGGAAATAAAGAAATTAAGTAAACATGGGAGATTTCCCCTCAGTGTCAGCGCACATAATTAGCAGAGATTGTGCCTTTGTTCATGTTTTTTTTTTCTTGTCCCCATTTTATCACTTGACAGGCACAGCGAGCAGCTGTCACATGATCTCTCCCATATTCAAATGAGGCAAGCTCGAAACAAATATTGTATTCCGCAGTTAAGGGCACTGAGTTTAAGCCTTTATATATTACATAAGTAATAAAGCTGGTGGTACAGCCAAAGCACCAAAGGGCAGAACAAGTTTAATGTATCATTGCACGCTCCCTCGGCGACACTCTTGGGATAGCTTGATTTGAATCTTCAGTTGGAAAAACACATGCTATCTGCACTGTTCAATCGCTTAGCCACCAGAGGCATTTATCTAGCTCTGCTGAACCGGAAGTGATGCAATCACACCGGCCCCATTTCCAGTGATATTTAAATCCTTTTCTGCGTGGATGGTCTGGCCTATTGGAAAATTGCTCTTCCTCCGCTCGTGCACTGTTTCTTATTTGATTTGTAAGGAATGTTTGTGTCAGTGTGTAAGTGCGTGGGTGTACCAGTGAGCAATTTGATGTGATTTTTTTGAGAAGATGTGTGCGTGTGGCCACACTTTGGTGCCTAATCCACAATCCGTCGTCTGCCAGAAATACATTTCTTATTTTCTTTCTCAATTTGCACAGTCTGCGAAGTAGCCTTGCCGTTTCATCGTCTTTTTTAGCGAATGCAAAGAACGTAGAAGAAATGTGGTCCATCGTTTTGTTCACTTTGAGCTTTGTGACTGATGGATTTGAAACTAATTTCTGAACTGAACCAGTTGGTCTCTTGTTGACCCACCAATCAGATCCATCTTGAAATACTACCGTCAGGTAGAAGCATGTTTTTGGTAGGCAACAACATAGAACAATGTCTGAGACACAAGGAAGATACAGATTTTAATTATCAACATTTCCTTCAACTTTATTCAATCAATGTTCTTTTACCTTTTCTATGTAGCCTGGGTATTCCCATGCTGCCTTGCGCGCACGAAAGGCAGCCTGTATTCCATGGAGCAAATTTTCGCCTGAGATAGGGGACCAAACACAGAGCGGGGAGGGTGCAGCAAGACGATGACGTTGAATATGCGACAGACCGAAGCAGCTTGTTTAGATCCAACATGGCAGCCGAAGCGAAGGTACCTTTCAACTCAGCCTTAGATAGTGTTTAAAGTAGCTTGGAACGCAAGTTTACTTTGAAAGAAGAGCAAGTTTTGGCGTTGAAACATTTTGTGACCAAGAAGGATGTTTTTGCCCTGCTACCAACAGGCTTTGGCAAAGGAACAGGCGCATTTGACAGACATTCGTAGCGCCCAATAAACGACTCTAGGCATTAGTAAACCACGCCTCAAATACGAGGAAATGAACATGTGGTTTCCAGACCCCGTCTCATTTGAGATCAGGGTATGACGTTAGCCAGGCTATTTGCTATGTGCATGTCAACTTGAATCTTGAAATCTTGAATGATTGTGACGATCATATTTTGATTGCCATGCCACCTAAAGGGTTAGCGCTAAGCGCTAACTGATGTTTGATGTTCGAATGGCCTTTATTAAGTTGTTTACTCTGAAAAAACATCGTTCTAGTTCTCTCTGCATATCTATCTCTTGATTTTGCTTTTGCAGATGGTGATTTGAATGGAAACTGTCATACCTTTCTGTTTGCCTTTTGTCTCAGAAATTCTCCTTTTGATGTTCACTGTCATGTTTTTAAATTGACTTCATCAGACGCACAATTGTCTCTGCATTGTTGCTCTCACTTACACACAGTCAATCATATCATTGCTGTTGTGTTGAATTGTTAAGGTGAGTAATGAATGTACAAAACTTTAATGTTAATATTGTTAAGATTCATCATTGATTTAGTTATTATTATTAACTATTAAGATTATTATTGCCTAGAAAGTAAAAATGCAAAAAAACATGTATCACTGCTTTTGTCTTGAGTGAGTACATTAAAGGTCTTCAGGCTTAAGGCTCTTGACATTTCAGGTTATATCCATAAAACATCTAATACAATATACACATTCATTTGCACAAGCAATTGAAAGCATATCAACACAAATGTCTCACGAATACACACACACACACACACACACACACACACACACACACACACACACACACACACAGCAGTCACATCTGACGGTCTTTGAAGTGTTTTTCTTCTTCCTCGCATGTTGTTTTATTCTTTGTTCCCCCCTTCTTCTGCGACACACTTGTATCTGTCACTCACCCCGGTAACAAAGACACATTGTTACTGCAGCTCATTTAAAAGCATGTCGGCTGGTAAAAATTCTCTTTCAGAAAGTAAGTGAAAAGCAGCTTGATCTGTGCGCAACGAGTTATAAACCCTTATAAACTGTCTGTGAAAAGTGTTTGGCCATGTTATATTATTGTGTTGAACTAAGGGAACCATTTTTTTAAATGTATTACGTAGAAACAAACTTAAATGATTTAATGTCATGAATACGGTCTATTGGGGTTGTACGTGGGAACATTACATGTGCACCATTTATACAACTATGGGATGCCAATTTTGTGATGCTTTACAGGATTCAGGATTCAGCCAAAACATGCATGAATATAACTGAAATTGTGTTAATGTCTGGATTTAACTCGTTCTTGGTTTAGTCTGTCGAGATAGTTTGTTTTTGGCAGAAAATAAAAGTGAAAAAAGATGATGTCAGGGAACATATTGGCTACGTTCACACTGCAGGGCTTAATGCTCAATTCCGATTTTTTTGCAAGGCCGATCACATTTCTAATTAAATGCGACCTATATGTGATCTCCTGTGTGAACGTGAAATGACCCACAAGTGACCCGCATGCGCAGAAGAGTACTCAACGGTCAATGACGTCACTCGTTAGCTAAACATGGATGTGAAGTTATTTTGCCAACGGAGCCAGTAGTTACAATCTTCTCGTTTTAAGAAAAAAATTCAAACGGAGGAGAGCGAGGTTTTTAGCTCTGGCGTTTTGTGGAGCAGCGGTAGAAACGTCGGTACAAAGAAATGTGCCGTTGCGGAGTCGCGGGATACTGATGTGAGTTGCTTGTTTGTGAGCGCCTTCGATTAACTCTGTCTCGGAGTTATGAATTATGTTTGTCGAGTATCAATGACGTGCAGGTCGGATACATGCGACCTGGCCGTTCAGACTGAAGTCGCATTTAAAAACATCGGATACGTATCGTAATTGGGTCCACATACCCAAGTGGCCTGTTGTGCATTTGAAAAGATCGGTTCTGTGTCGTTCAGACTGTCATGAAAACATCAGATACAGGAATTGGGCCGTTTCTGCCTTCAGTGTGAACGTAGCATTATTTGAGTTTCGTCTTCCAGCAAAATTAGATAAATATGTATTTTTAGTTTAGTGAATTTTTTACTTTTTATACAATTATCACTGAAATACACAGAGACACAAACATTCTCCCACACACATACACACACACACACACGTCTACCATTCATCATTTAAACCCCTTTGTACATTCTTGTCCAAGCAGTGGCGATTAGAGTGGAAATCAATTTCAGGTGCCAATAGTTAAATTGATATCATTATGTTTACTGCAGGCTGAATAATGGATGACTATATCATCATATGGGGAAGTAATGGGACGAGGCAAAGCACAGGTAGACAGCTCGCCGCAGGTGAGAGCTATAATTAGTGTCTAGTTCCTGGCACACCCATACATGTGCTGATGCATTCAGAAGTGCAACTGTGGAATCACACATGAAGCCACGCATATTAAATCACGGTACATCAGGCTGCCTGATGATTCCATTTCAGCCATTGCGACTACGTCTCTGCTCAGGTTCTGCAAAATGAAAACACCTGCATCGGGCATCTCTTGTAGCTAAGCATTTCTTAATAAGGCCAATTGAAAGCTGGCTTGTTGAGATGGCAAATGTGTTTTCTACCCAGTAGTCACAGACTCTGGCTGCCTTTCATTTCATTGTAAACACCTGTTCACTTACTTTGCACAGCAGCTGGTTACCTACTGATGTTGGTGTGGTGAAAAAGGGGGGCAGAACAACTCATAAAAGACTCATGCTGAACAAATTAGGTTAAGATGTCTGTCCTGCTATTAAATAGAAGATGTGACAATAAATGAAATGAGATAATATTAGCTCCTGTCCATTGTAAAAAATAAACTGCATTAAGTCACAAAGAATATGCACAAAAAGATGAAATACAACATGCAGGTTAAATTGTAAACCTGTAGTTGATAAAGCTTGAAAACAAAATATTGGATTTACACATTATAGAAACAAATAATACATATGTATAAATATCCATGCCATTTTAATCAAAAAAGTTGTTTCTTGACTGTGCATTGTAAAAGCATTGTGTATCACGCAGAAATGATTTGTTCTAGACTCCATGACACCCCCTTTTATAGAAATTGTAAAAGACATTGTAAAATTAATTGTAAAATCTTTTTCGGGATAATTTCTACATGTACCTTTTTAATAGTAAAGTAATGTACAAGAAATGTGTGTTAAAGTGATTTCATGTTGAATCATCATTACATCAGGTGTATTTGATATCTGGTAGAAACATTGTACTCTGTTAATTAGATGCTGGTCTTCCATCTGATGGTAAATTTCTTATCCATAGGAACAGGCTTTGGAGTAACATCTATTATCAGCTCCTGCGGGTAGACAAAATAAGAAAGGTTCATATAGTTTACTTAATTATACATGTTATTGTCAAACCGTTGCTAACATTTCCTCAAGTATTCCTACCACGTCTCCTACTACACAATCTTTTGAAAAAAGTACAACACAATGACTTAACGATTGAGTGTATGTATTGGTTAATGTAGACCCAAGGGTAGTTTCATCCACACCAGTGCTATAAATATAAACATGTAGAAGAAGGAAAGAAGCAGAGAGGATTCTCACTGTAACCTGTCACTCATTTTTATATCGCTGTTAGCTGATTGTATGCTGTTGCGAAGTCTATTTTCCAATAATGCCACCTGAGAACATGTACGTGCAAGAGTGGATCGCTATAATGGTCTGAAAGTGGGTGTGAATAATTTCCTGTCCACAGACTTAACCTGTTAGCCTGCAATGGACTTGTGACTGGTGTAGGTCGTATTCGGCTTCCTGCCTCATGCATTCTAACGCTGCCCAGAAAAGGCGAATACAGATAATTCATATGTAAATGGAACATGCCCTTGAGAATTTAAGTCTGCTTAACGTGACACGTGTGAAAATGTAAACCACATTCATCCTGTCCTGTACGCTGTATCTGATTTAAAAGGAAAAAACCCATTTTGTCACTGTCATATAAGAAAAAAAAACAGGGGTCACAAACAGGGGCCACATGCTCAGCGATACAAGCCAGGCTGTACTACATGATGATTATTCGTACATTGTGAATGAGAGTATAAATAGGGTATAAATAGGTCTGAAATGATTCAAAATAAAGCATTCTGTACCAGACAGAAATGCGTTTCGCCCTCTCTTTATTTAAGTGACACGGTGCCGGCTGCTAACAAGTCAAGTCGTTGCTCTATCAGACAATACTTAAGGAGATGAATGGATTGTCTTGCATTGAAAAAACACTTATTACCATATGCGTACTGTGTCATCCTCATTCCCTCTGCCTCCTTTTTCTCAGCCCTTCCTCCCTCCGCCCCCGCCCATCTTTCATTCTCGCTGTTTATCTCTTTCAGCTGTTTCTCTCTCCATCTTTTTTGTTGTGACGCATTCTCTCTCTTTCTCCACCCCTGCCTGTCGTCCTTCACCCTCTCCCTTTCAAAGATAGACTAACTTTTCATTATTCTTTACCAATCATTGCATCCCTAACACACAAACGCGCCCACACACACACACAGACACATACACGCATGCACAATTTGGACTTCATTTGTAATTCTTGCCTTCTTGCTCCTCACAGTCTGTCTTCTCCAAAAACAGAATAAATCACAAGCTTCAGGGCTGTTTCACCTGCGTTTATTGATGGAGCTACTGCAGCTAGGATTTTCATGCTTCCTGTTAGTGCACACATAATATTTTATTCACAGGCCAAAGAGAGTACCGCATTTTTCGGACTATAAGTCGCAGTTTTTTTCATAGTTTGGCAGGGGGTGCGACATATACTCTGGAGCGACTATTATTTCGTTTCACATGTTATTTTCACACAAAACCGCAAGAGGGCGCTCTAGGCCTGTGTTGATAATTTCAACACAGCCGTTGGAAGATGGCTGAGCGCTCCCGCAGGAGGTGGTTGTTGCGAGTTGTCTTTTGTCCACGTTAAGCTACCGTAGTTTGGGTATGCTAACCGTAGATGCTAACTGTTGGAGTCTAACGCATAGCTTACGTTACTCTGGGCTGTTCAAAAATAGAACCCTCATTAATGTGGATCACGACTCGCGTCTTGCTTCATATCATGACAGTGGGAAAACCAAAACCTGCAGACTTCTTGGATTTATCGCCAGACATCATATCGACGTTCGTAGGACACATGCAGCCAAAAAACGCTACTTAACTCTGTTCTCAGCCGGCGTGTGTCTCATTCTCAAAAAATGCGACTCTACGTATTTTCCTTCTTTATTATGCATTTTATGGCTGGTGCGACTTGTACTGCGGAGAGACTTATAGTCCGGAAAATACGGTAGAGGTAGTAAGTGTCTATATTACCCATCCTGCACCTTGAGTTGGACTGTAATAAAGTCCTAAACCCTCCTTCCCCTCTTTTCCAATTTCTCCTTGAATGATCCAAACTCTTGTAGTGATTAAAGAAGGTGTCCATTAGCTAACCTTGATTAGATGTGACACCGTGTAGTTCTAGCTGAATGTTGTAATTGTCTTTGAACCTCTGATCTCTCTATTAAGGAGCACACGGAAGATTCACAGGAAAAACTAAGATGAGTAAGAATTCCCTTCGATGTAAAGAACTGACAACACGAAAGGGTTCTCGCCATCTCCAACTAAAAGTGGAGATGGAAAGGAATGGAAAGGCATCATACCTCCGGTCACTTGCGAAGTGACCGGAGGTATGATGCGGATGATCTTCCATGGAGGACTCTTATCCCAAAATGAACATTGGGCTTGGGCTTGCACACAGAGTTCCTCCAGATTTCTCCAGACGATCGCAGTTTTTCCCTGCAAAACCAATGGATCAGACGACAGAGCGCGGCGAGAGGGAACGACTATTGTTTTACATGAGCAGCTGTGAAACCGCTGTCCTGAGTCAAAGCTTCAGCCACGTGTCCATTACAAAACAACAGTCGCTGGGAATGCAGAGTTGATTACAGCTGTCAGAGTGCCGCACAGCATGGGGTTCTGAACCGGGGTTCTCCTTTTTGTTCTGTTGTGGTGACAGCTTTTGACTGGCAGTGCTCAATCAACGTGAAGGCTGCCGTATTTAATGATGACAGAGGCTCACTGATTCAAGTGTATAAAAGGCTCAAAGTTAACTATTGCAATGCAAACATAAAAAACACTGTTTTACCCATCGTGTCAGCAAACGTGACTTCAGTGTTTGCATTTTGGAGAGTGATTCATATGTTTTGAGGTCATTCAAGCATCGTTTCGAGTGAATACATTTGTGGAATGCAGAATAGGAATGCTTCTATATTCAGCAATTACCGGTGTTACATGAAGGAATGATGTGGTTTGTCTATTAAATCAATTATGTAAATAAATACAAGTAAAACCTACGAACCATTCAGTTTCTGTCTGGGAATGTGTTCTAATAAATAAGCATGAATTGCATTTGCAGGTCACAGCACCCTGTCCTTTGTTAATGATGGTTTCGTTTATCATGATGAAGCTGCACAGTTCTAGAAAGCAGCATTTTAAGGATGTTAAAACTGGCACAACACTGCAGTAACAGATATTTGGATAAATGCAAGTGTGCATGAATTGCACCATGACTATGTACCATGTACTGACCTGAGTGTCGACGTTGTGGTTCGGGTTCAGTGTTTGTTCTACTCCACCCTCGACCGTCAGGGTTACCTCGGTGATTCGAACACTGCCCGCTCCCCAAACTCTCACCTCACCCAGGGTCAGGAGGTCAGCAGGCGCCAGCTTGTTGTGGATGATCTCACTGGTCAAGTTGTTCTGGGGGGTGAAAGTGTTAGAGACGGGAGGAACAAGGACACAGGATTATTACAAAGAGATGAAAATAAAATGATGTACTTTTCACATTAGGTGAAATGTATTCTCATCCATGCTTTATCTGTTTAACCAGAGTGATTTAACGTTTGAGTATCTTTCTCTACGTCATTGGTTTTATATCCACTACTTTATACTTTTTACTTTATGTTTTGTTTATACCAAAGATATAGAGGTCTAATTGTCTGAATAGTTTTTAGTCACACATGTTTGGGCAATAAACCAGGAGACTAAGTTGTTCTTACTCTGTAAATAACGGCGTCACAGTGAAGGTCTGGAACTCTTTTGGAGCTCAATCAACACACCCACACACACACACACACATCCACACACACATTTCAGATATCCTTCCAAAATGGCAGACAATCTGCTAATCTGCCAGGCAGCCCTGGCCTCATTGCCCAACCTAGCCTCATCTTCTCACATCTGCGTGTTCACACAACACACGCAAACACACTACGGCACAAACAGGAGCACGCGCAAACACAAAAACACACACACCCTTACCCCCTCTCGCTCTTAAACCCCCCACCCCCCTCCCCTTGGCTGTCAGACAGTGTGGCTGTTTTATCGCTGTGTGAAATTGCTTTGGAATGAGCCTGATGGTAGGCAGAGGACGGCCACAGATGTTTGGCCATGGTAACTCTATGCTATGCTGCAGTTGTGTGTGTGTGTTCGTTAATGGCTGTCCGTCTGTGATTGTGAGCCTTTGCCTGGCTGGGAAGCAAATAGGGCTGGTTTACTACCATTAGTTGAAATGATTAGGCGGCCCCTGGTCAAACTGTGGCCATGTAAACCAAGGCACAATTATTTGCCGTATCCGTGTAACGATCTATCTATTACATCGATGTATCGATTTATATTCCTCCGATCCAACGACATCGATCTGTGCTCGGCGAGTTGGCCTTATAGACGACATATATCGATGTAACATCGTTTTAAAATGTAATAAATCGATTGTATTGATACTAGGAAATAACCCATTGGATTTAAGCACGTCAGACTTTTTTCTTAGCACTTTTAATGATAAAGGCTGTCACGGACTGAGCCGTAACCCACCGCCCTCCCGAGCCCCAATTCAACTTCCGGGTTTCACGGCAAAGCCAAGGGGATGTTCCACAGGGGTTGAAATAGAGGGGTTTTGCGGGGGTTGGTAGGGGGAAACCATTATTGCAGGGGTGTTTTTTGTGTATATCACTAATACGTTTTTTTTCCTGCTACACTGCTACAGCAGTGTTTGCACTTTAGTATTTATTTCAGTCACACTGGTTGAATTTTTGGCTAAAAAGTTACTGAATCGATTTCAAGTCACTGAATCGTTTCGGATCGTATCGTTCTAAATGAAGCAATATCGTCCTTGAATCGTATCGACAACCACGAATCGTGATACAAATCGAAATGTTGTTAAAACGAATCGTTACACCCCTACGTATACAGTGTATATATTTATACACAATGAACAAAGTGTGTATTTTTATCTGACCGACCTTTTACTGCACTGCTGTGTGCCACCACTGGGATTAAAATACTTTTTCAGTGGGACCATTAGGGTTTTCCTCAAATTCATGGTGGTAGATGGAGCGCATCTAAAAGCTAAAAATATTCTACGGGAAACATTTGTGTGAGTGCAACAAACAATAATTTTCCTGCTTTAGGCAAGTGGAACCACACCGTTTGAAATAAGAGGTATTTTGTAAAGGCGGATAATTGAGGACAATTTTATTAATAACGATGAATCGACTTTACTTTTAGCTATTGAAATCTCTGTCTTAGAGTTTGAAATTAATTCTGCGCTAATGGCTTCCAACGGTGGACCGATTACATCCACCTACCACAGTCCTGTTGCATGGTAAACGTGCGCTCATTGTCCAGGCTTACTGCATAAAGATCAATAACAACAGTGAAGACAAAAGAGACGTGACGTGCTGTTGACTTACGGGATGTGCTGTAAAGGAGGTCAGTAGATATTCTTTTTTCCCCACTGTGTCTGTGGGGAGAGAGAGAGAGCGAGAGAAAGAGAGAGAGAGAGAGAGAGAGAGAAAGAGAGTGAATTGAACGCAGAACTAGAAAGGGAGACGATTGAGGCCACTACATGAATGACTGAGAGGGCAGTATTCATACTAACCACAGGACAGAGTTTTTATTGATCAGACCGGCTGGATGGACAAAAAAAGAATTATTTTCACCTTAAACGAGCAAGTCGGGCAGCGGCGGGGGGCTTTAAAGAATTAAATAATTGATCGTCAATGAATGGAAACTTGCCTTTCCATTCATTGACGATAGCATCGTCAATGAATGGAAAGGCGTCAATGAATGGAAAGGCATCATACCTCCGGTCACTTGCGAAGTGACCGGAGGTATGATGCGGATGATCTTCCATGGAGGACTCTTATCCCAAACTTATCACTTCAAGACTTTCTGGTTGCATAAATGAGCAAATAATTAGATGCTGTATGAAACGTTGAACTGTTAATGGGTTGCATGAATGGGTAAACTAACGGACATGGATGGAACTGACACTGCGTCCGATGCACAGATGAGTCAGGCTCCAGCGGAATGGGACTCATTCCTTGGAAGTGAAACTCAAATATGTGGTACAACAAAAGCAGAGAAAACGCAGGTAAGCAGAAGATACAGCGAGAGAAGGGGGAGAGAGGGGAGGGGGGGGTGGCACAAACACGCGGGACAGAAGAGCGAGGGAGCGGACGGGAGAGGAATGATGGAGAGCGTGTCTCTAGGAAGCGACGCAGGGAATTACTGTAATGGTTTCTGTCAGTCCCCTTCTCTGTCATCCCTTGTTCTCTCTCTATCACTCTGTCCTTTCTTTATCCCAGCACAAACACGCCTTTCACAGAGGGGGGGAACGCCGCACAGAAGTACTTAAAAGGCAGAGTCCGTCCGCAAGGAGGAAGAAAGTGTGTGTGTATCCTGGTAAATCAAAGGAATTCATTTTGCAAACTCTATAAAATAATTAATGCAAATGTAACTGAAGATGTTTCCAGGTTGTTTAAGACCCAACTGAATTATTTTCTCTGCTGCTTCTCTCCCTTCTTTTGGTTTCTTGCTTTGCTTTCGTTCATCTCTCAACCCTCACATCTTAAACTAATGCATAGCACACATTACTGCATTCACTCTTTTTGACAAGACGCATTTGAGATTGTAACCTGAACTTGTAACCTGTTCAATCTTTCACTTGGTGTGTGCTTTATTTGATATGGCTACTTGAGTCAGGTTGTGTCATCTGTAAATCACAGAATTAAATCGCACCGTGAATTTTTATTTTTACCTTTTTATCTGCACACCAACCATCTTAATTAAAATGTTCAAAAGATGCAAACTGTTATCAATTAACTTGTAACGTGTCTGTGTGTGACCAGCTGCTTTGCAAGGTCAATTAAATCATGGTATTCTTCCTCAAATGAGCATTTAGCATTTCCAGTCATTAAGTCTATAGCAATGGGCGCCTGAACGCAGTAAATCCGCTTTTAAAATGAGTCTGTGTGTCCACGTCACTTTGATTTCATTAGTAAAAAGGGCCACTAGGCACAGGGTGTTTGAGTGTGACCTTTCACTCACCTATCCCTTCCCCATCGTCCCAGAAAAGCGATCCTGTTGCAGTTCCGCTGTCGCCAAGGGCAACGATCAGACCTAAAGGATTCTTCCGACTGAGACAGAATAGGCAGAAAGAGTTAAGGCAGATTGGTACAGGACGACATCTATTTATACCTGGATCCACCTGATCTCCCCTCATCACCCTCTAACCTTTACTCCTCATTCTCATTTTTAACACTCACTAACGATCGTAGATGGGATTTATTTTGACGAATGTTGGTCACATACAGATGGAAAAACCTACAACTACACTAAACACACAGGAGGCTGACCTGTAGTTGTGTGTGTCATCAGCCATGACGTGCGCACACGTACCTGTAAAAAGTAGTGGCCTCTGGTTTCTGCCGGGGTAAGATATATCCACCCCGAATGTGAAGGTTGATGTGGTCCAAGGGTGCAGGCATGGTAACCATTTGGCCGCGAACTCCAATGTCCTTGGCCTAATGAAAGCAGCAATGATTTTATATGAATAAAATACGATAACAGGATTGCTATTTCGTATTGTTATGGTTTTAAAGTGTGTTTTTCGTAATTGTCCTTAAATTTCCATTTTGTTTGCCTGATAGGCCCATTATGTGAAGCACTTTGAATCCCTGTGTTGTTCAAATGTGCTGTACAAATAAATGTGTCTTTGCCTCGCCTTGCCTAGTAATTTAACTTTGATTAATTTTTTTAATTTCAACATAAGCTTTGTGTGGAACTGGCATTCGTATGTTGATTGATCACAGAGCTTGCAGTAAAATATGTGACATCTGTAACGGCTACACCACAGTTGTTCATTACATCTCTAAAGATTTCTTTGCTTTTTCTTCCAGTATTTTCCACTTTACACCCATAGCTTCTCTTACAGTCTTCACCTCTCTGTGCGCCTAATGGACACGTTAAATGGAGGATACCAATTCTCTTCGCTAAGTTCAAAAGGCTGTTTCGCTAGCTGTGTTTGACTCTATGATGCCTTCTAACAGAAGAGGAGTCCGCTTGCTAGTGTAATTGAATGTTTGCTTTTGTCGTCGAGGCGCCTTCTGCAGTCGTTGCGCAGTAAGTCTGTGATAATGTATTTTGTGTTTGTGTTCATATGCAGACGTAAAGCAGCTCATTGAAGCAGGATTTAGATGCACAGATCTAATGCTTATGTCATGTATTGTTATATCATCCACACTAATCATTAAGTAGGATCACATTTAACTGCGGATGCTTTTATTAATGTTAAAAGCCGTGTTTCAACCGCGGGAACTTTACCCAGGAACTACGACCTATGGGCTGGTAAACTGTGTGTTTACACCGCAGGCACCAGGATCTATATAAAATTCCGGATAAATATTTCCCCCTCCAAAAGTCCCTGCTGGCGAGGTAATACTTTTTCAGAGTTCGGGAACTTTCGGGGGTGTGACTTGTGCGCTCCACATGCTGATTGGTTGAGCTCACGCCGACATGATGCGCTAACATTAGCTAACATTGATGATGTATTGATTAGCTAACGTTAGCGTATCATGTCGGCGGTTAGCTAGCTAGGCTAGCACCTTTATAAGCAAATAGTTCCTGGTAATTGCGGTGGAGAAACGGCTATATATCGTTTCACCGGGGTCCTTCATTGTTATCTGCAGGAATTGTGCAATGCATTCGACAATAGACTTTTGTGCTGCTACGGACTCACCGTGTGGAAGTCGTACCAGCGTGTGTCAGGAACATAGCCAACCACACTCTTGGCTCCCTGTCAATCATAAATATAGTCAATCAAAAGAATACGTTATAGAGAAACACAGGCCCAGAAAATCGACTGACAAATATCCCTGAAATGATTGAAAAGTTGGATGTGGGGTATCTAAAATAATGCAAAAGAGCTGTGTGAGTTTGTTTGTTCACCGCGTCGAGAGCAGGGGTTATGAGAAGGGCCGGTCCCCAGAGGAACTGCTTGTAGATGTCCCACGTGACTTTATCATTCACAAACCTGTGACACACCAGCACAGATGTCACCAAGCCAGACTATTACTAGCACTCTCTCTAGCACAGACAAAACTCAAGTACTCATTCACATTTCAATGGTTTGAAGATGCAAGCCAAAGATCCCTGCCAGACTCGCCCTGCCAGCTCCTTAAATACCATCTGTGACTTTGTAAGAGTCCCTTAAAATGAATGGATATGTTTTTCTTGTCATACAGTTCCTCACATTCACACATGGGAGCTTCAAAGTATAGCTGCGGTCTATGGTTATCAGTCAACCTAGAATTGAAATGGAAAATGCCTTTCTTAAGGGGCCGCTTAATGGCACTTTCAGGGGGAAGAACAACACTTATTTTTCTTCCAAACCTTTCAAGATGTTTCAGGAGAAAAGTCACAAAGCACCGGTTCCACCTCCATGTCTATAAATATTTTTATAACCCCCCCCCCCTCCCCACACACTCACCATTTGTAACTGATATGGGTGGCTTCGATAGCAAGTTTTAAATAAATTGAGAATTAAATCATTTTGCTGAAAACGTGTTGGGGCTCTACCTAAATTGTTTTAATGACAAACAGTCGAATATCAGGAAATCTTGGCAGTAAATAAGGAAGAAAAATCCATCTGGTAATTACTCCGTGATTTGATTAAATAATTACATCGCTGGGCCTTGAAGTGAGAAGAAAAGAGGAGAGCCGTGTGTGTGTCATGAGTCCTTGCTTACTCGTGCAAGAGGGGTCGGACCACTGTGCTTCCTTTGGCGTGAGCCTCATACATCAGCGTGTACAGGTAGGGCAGGAGGCTGTAACGGATGTTCAAGACGTCCCGGGACGCATTAGCGAATGCTTGATCCCAAGCGACGGGATCTTGTCTCTGAGGGAAAAAGAATGTAAAAATGGTCATTAAAGACAAAGACTCAAGCAAAATGAATGTGAACAAAGACTTTAAACCCAAAGTCCAATAAACATGAAAGTTGATTGAGGTGTCCCCTAATTCAGTGGTTGTATAACCTAAACCCCTTGAAATATTTCTTCAGCCCCATGTTCCTACAGTGTGTAACAAATTTTTCTAGGAATAAAAGCCTAAACAGAAGTGCAGCACAGAATTAGATCATCATCATCGGTAAAAAAAGTAAATGCTACATTTCAAATGTTTACAATCCTAAATCGCTTAATTAACAGCAAGCCAATCTTTTGCCACTGTGCGATACAAAAATGATGATTGTAATTGCTGTGTCTTCTTTAAAAGTTGATTTGACACTTTAGAGAGACAAATGAGACCTTTTTGCCAATTGTTGCTCATTCGTTTCAGCTCCTTTGCTGTTATTAGGAATTTGAGGAACAAATGTATTTTATTGAACTTATTAGGGGGGCCTATAGTGATTTTATTAATCATGCATACATTTTTAAAAAGAGAAAAACACAAGCACCTCCTGCACAGTGTCTAACGCACCCAGAGGGGTACTAGTACATTTGAGAAAACACTACCAATGCTAAGAATCAGTTCAGCAGCCGTTTGAGGGAATGCCAAATGTCAAAATTGCTTAAAAACATCCACTGACTAAGTTTGTTTACTTGCAGCTAGAGAAGTGCTCACTTTTTGAGGAAAACGATTCACTGCTTCAATAGATGCCTCATTTGAAAAGCTCTGCCTACGGTTCATTTCTCTCCGTCACAAGCACAGACAGAGCAAACAGCATGAACATATCGCTTTACCATACGCCCATGGAATAAATGTACATTGCACACTCTGGTTAACATCTTCATGTGTTCATCCTTTCCTGAAACAGGCTGGAAATGATAAACTTTCAAATATTACAAGGTGAAGAGAGATGGACATTCGATAGTTTGTAGCATGCCAGAAATACTCAATTTGCCTGCATGCATTTATACTGATAAATGCCCAAACTATTGTTCCCCACACCGCACTGGCATTTAATCGCCAACAAGTGTGACGCACCCTAAAAAGACAAGGACAGAAGGAGAGGACACCGTGTACTGACATTTTGTAGAAACGGGCATTGCTAAATGTATTAGCTCATGTTCTGGAATTATAGTGCGGAGAATCATCAATCTGGTCAAGTACACACACACACACACTGAGGAGGACACTCTAGCATGTCATCAGCATATGCTCCCCTTGATATACGTATGTGTGTGTGTGTGTGTGTGTGTAATTGTTTCTGCTTCATATGCATTTCACTGTGTGTGTTTGTGGTTTTTTACACTTGTCGTCTGTCTTCCCATGTAAGAAAAAATATCCCATAGTCCTCACAGAGAGCAATAAAAGTGACAGGCATTTCCCTCGCAGGTGCAATTTGACGAGGTCAGATTTGATGATAGTTATTAACTGTAGCCCAGTGGTTACTAAGTACAGCCCTAACAGCACATGGTTGAACACGGAGGATTTCCATTATTCTATGACCCAAGGAGTTTACAAGATTATTATTTCATTTTCGGATGAAAGATTGTAATTATCTCGAAACTCAGGAGTAATTCTGCCTGTCTCCCTTTTCATCAATGCTCATTTTCACCCCCACATCTTTAGATGCGATGTATTCACCGGGAAAGCAATCATCGTAATTCTTGTACGTTTGAATAAATAAAAGGTATTATGAGCTCATTTTTAAACAAATATACTCAATGTAATTGGTATTTACAATTAAGCCTTCCCACCCAAGCCGGATGAGACAAGGTACCAGGTCCGGCATTGGGCAGGTTTGCAAAGCTTCATGCTGTCTCAGTTTGGGTTATTTTCAAGTGTAATTCATTAAGACATTCCTGCTGGGCTACTTAGTAAGGGAAGAATCTTAAAACAACAAATTATTAAGTGAACAACAATGCATCATGGTCACTTTCTGACCTAGTTGTGAGACCTGATGAACAAGCCACTTTCTATGTGCAGTGTAAAACCCGGTGACAATCTGACATGGTAAGAGAACACATTATCTCTGCTGCGTCGTACTGGAAATTGCTCCCGGTCTCACTCTCAGGCCAACAGCTACGGTTGTAAGAGCATCCTTTTGGGTTTCTATAAGAAGCACCGGGCTTTGAAGTACCTCCAATGCTCCTCTGATCCCCGTCATTATTAAATTCTCAAAGAAACGGACGCCTGATTGCTAGTTGGAGAAGTTTGTGAGCTTGTGAAAACACAGGGTTAGGAGGATCGCTTTCTGGATATAGATTTAAGATATCAGCTCAAAATGGGAACCAAACATCACATGATTCATTAATTCATTCAAGCATCAGGGTCATGTGATGAGTTTCCTTTTGCCTCGAAGTTTTTGATTTGTTGGTAGTTGTATTTGTGTTATATGTAAATAGAGGGCATACTCATCTCCACAAATTGAATGGCCAGGAAATACTGATATTTTACTGTTAAGTTTCCAGCAATGGATATTGTGTTTTTAATTTAAAATAATCTGAAATAATTCTAGTCCAGCATGCACGGCCAAATTATTTTGTCTTCATGCAGGAAGACTAAATCTCCAACGTGATAATCTTCCAAATATTCTTTTTAGAATTCAGTCGGCCACGTCTCACATGACTTTGCAATCATACGAGCGCCTGTCGGGCCCTAAAGGTAGACTTTTCATTAGTTGACATCGGGATTTGATGAAAAGATGTTAGATGGGAGTGCTGAAGAGTGAGAAGCAGACAGAGAATCCATTTTATGAATTCACATAATTTACGGTCACATCGATAGTGGCAAAGGGCCCTGTGACGCACACTGATTATACAGATACGCTTATGTATGCGTTTTTCATTTTTTCTCTCCTCCTGTGCATATTCTCTCTAGTGATTTATCTGTCTGGAATCTAGTCCCTCACCCCAACTTTTACACCCTTTCAGTTTCACTTTGCAGTGCAGAGCAAACATCTTAAAATAAAAGATAAGACAATAATATGTCCCTTCTGGTTAATAACAATCCGCGCAGATTAACACGAGCCAGCTCCTGGACTACTGTCTGAGGGTATTGTTCTGATACTACTGTGGACATTTCAGCATAATGCTGGCGCAGTGGAATGGATCTCAAGGTCAACATTTAGAGTTGTCTGAGGGCAAAGAGACACTAAGCCCGGGGAATGAGTCTGCAAAAACTCTTCTCCCTCATTCTCTGTCCGCTGTTTCTGACCTTGTGTACCCTCTGGTTTGGTTTGTGCTGTTAATGCTGTCAAATACTTTTTTTAAGCAAAGGTCACAGTCACTAACTGAATTGTTGAGATTTTATGTAGCTGAATAGGAAAATAATATATTTTTAAAGAAGACTTAAGCTGACCTCGATTGCATTGTCTCCCGTCTCAACGTCTTGCTTTGTGTGTTTGTTTTACTCCAATTACCAACCACGTTTGCTCTCATTGAGCCGCGTCCCGGCTTTCTTTTCCTTCTCACTTGGACTTCCTTTTCTACTCCATTTAACTTGCTAAATTAGAGTCTCTCAGACAATATTGCCCCAAATATTGCTTTTCTGTCTTTGTCTTGTTACCTGTGAACGCCTCCCTGTTCCTTAATCTGTTTTTCATCGCCAATGTTTCACCTCGTATTGTTTCTCTAAACGCCTTCACTCTCCGCTCACCAATTGGATCTATTCATCTTCCTTTTTGACTCTCGTGTATTTGTGGGCTTTTTTCTCCATGTCACTTTTCAACCTGTTTAAACACCTATCTGCAAGCCATTATTGAATGATTGGAATCACACAGGTGTATGTGTGAGTATGAAGGGGAGGTTAGGTGCTGTGCAGTGGTGCCCAGATCACCTTGAGAATTCAATTATATCCCCACCCCATGCCGTTGCAAAGCACCGGCACTGAGAAACACACGCATGCACACACGAACACAACGGTGTCCTGTCTGGCATTGCAGACACCGGTGCGGAGAAAGTTCGCCCAGTGGGATCGATCACCGGACGGGCATTATTGGATTTTTCAGATGTGTTCCAACGCTCTTAAAGGTTACAGCCAGAATGAATGCCACCGACACTCCACCACCAAACAGGTCTCTCCTTTTGTGTGTTTGTGTGTGTCAGATGCAGATCAAGAGAGACTTGGGTAGTCAAAGCAACCAATATTGTTTTTTTTACAGACGATAAGACAGATGGTGGTTTTTTTTGGGGGGGGGAGTGAGGGAGGAGGTTATATACACACAAATGTAACGCGAACATGACAGTTAGAGCAGCGGTATGGTCTTCTCTTCAGTGACCACCTACTGCCTAGTATCATTTAGGGCAAGGCCCATAAATCAGTTTGTTCGTTGAAGTGAATACATCTAACTGGTTTTATGTTTTGATGTGGCCCACCTGGTTACCCTTGCCATTGTGGTTTCGTGAGTATGGATAGAAGGCACCCAGCTGCATCCAGCGAAGACACATCTCATACTCGGCGGCGTTGAAGAACCCACAGATGTCTGCACCAGTCTGAAAAAGACGGAGAGACAAAAAAGTGTTAGCATGTATGTCAGTGTGTGTGTGTGCCCGTGACGACAGAGATATGTACGGATGTGGACAGACTATTAATTTAATTGAAATTATTGAATTGATAATTAAATGACAGATGAGCATATCACAGAGATTGCAACTATTGTGCCAAAAATGAATTAAAAAAAAAATGAGATATGGGTTTTCATTTTTGAGGGCTTGTATGACATAAGACACTTGTCATTTCTCCTTTGTAGAAGGTCCAAGGCCCACTTTCCACCTAACATACTGTTTAAGGGCCTCCTCTGTATGCGTGACCCCCGACCCCTTGGGCCCAAGTGCAACTGCACATCCTGGACTGACTTTACTTATTTGCCACTGGTCGCTCTGCTTTTGGTGCAGGCATCATATTTCGTACGTGTCCTTGAGTATGACACCGCGAGTGTGAGCGATGTTGTGTATCTGACCCTCTAGCTGGCTGGGGCACAGAAATGATTTACCATATTGGGATCAATGAAGTGTCAGATTACGATTATTATTAGATGCACGGAGGAGATGAGACAAAGTAGAAGGACAGCATGTGATGGAGAGAGAGAAAGAGAGAGAGACTGAACTTAAGAAAAAAAAGGCAGTGGGCAAGGTAGCAAGGTCACAGTTGTACAGAATACAAATTTATGTTAAAGTTTTTACAAGTCATGACGGACTAGCGTTTAGCTTCTTGGCTGAGGTGGAGCTAATGTCATACCCCACATTTTATTTCAAGACATCCTTTGATGTAACGGTCCTGCAAACAATATAACATCACTCAGGCTGCTGTAATCTATTTAAAGAGGGGAAGGTCACAGTAATAAGATTAAGTCTTGTCAAATCCAAGGTGAGATGGTGATACTCACGTAAGGAATGCCGAACAGACTGAACTCCATCATTCCTGTAGAACAATAGGAAATGTTAGACCAAATTTAAGTTCCTTTTCTATCTTGCACAGTTTGAAACCAGTGGAAGTGATTTTATCTAACCCTTATTATAAGTGTTCAACATATATGTATATATTTACCTATGATGGATTTGTATAGCTGGTCCCAGCTCGAGAAGTTGTCTCCCAGCCAATGTCCAGACCATTTTCCACTGGACGGATAAGTGGACCTGGTCACCACTATGCCTCGTTTACCCGTCACACTCAGCAGGGCGCTAAATAGAGAAACCAGTGAGGGATTTGTTTTACAAGTGGGAATCCCACTCCAACATTAATAAACACTCAACAAAAGTTTCTTCTCCTAAAGTAAACACAACAAATAAGCCAATTTATTATGGTTTTTAAATTCTGCAGTGGGCAAAACACAAGACAGTTGAATCGCTAAAGCACCTGGGCTGAAAAGCTAGCGGTGAGGAGCTTCCCCATGCACTTCTTTGGCCTACTTTGCATCCTCGACTCCCTTTAAATGTTTTCGGAATAATGAGCAATTTTCACATGATGTGTCCTAGTTTCCCCCCAAAGCAATTTACACATTTTGTTACAAACATACTGTAAAGTGTCAAGTAAAACAACAACTACTGTGTATCAACCTCACAAATTTATAAAAGACAAAAGGAAAAGCAATGATAAAAACATCCTTACTTGTAGGTGGGCTCTGTGTGGGACCAGCCATAAAGGTTGTGGACGTCGTAGTGCCTGACCTTTTTTCCATCACTGAGTATCTGCTCGCTGTTCATGCACAGAGTTTTGTGGTTTAAGCCAAGATGTTTGGACTCAAGGGCTTTAGGTGAAAAATCACACAAGACAAACACAAATAACGTGTTAAATGCATACTCCTTAACGTAATAGCTTAATAATGTAGTTACAGAGGGATAAAAAAAAAGACATACACATATAAATATATAGATCTATATGTATTCATAGATATGCAGAATCATTAGGGGCTTACGTGGCATATATGGAGGGTTCTCTAGCAGTGGATTACCAAGACACTTCCCACCAACTGTGCCGTGGACAAAACTGGCAGGCTCATTCATGTCCTGGAAATGAAACAAGTGTACATGAAGTAAAGGTGATAAGAAAATCATGAACAATGAGGTAATAATGTCATTTTATCTAATTGTCAACTTTCCAGCCACTTACAATCCAGATGCCATCAAACTTCATTTTATTATAGAAATCTTGTATTTCAGTTTTCCACCATTGTGCTGTTTGGGTACGGAAGAAGTCTGGGAATGCGGCGTATGACCTGTAGAGCTGTTAATACAAGATTGGGCAGAAAAAGAAATGGCACAAGATCAACAACCAAATCAAATCTCAGGAGCTTAAATGATGTTTTGGAGAGATGAATAAGAAAGATATTGTACCTCGACTTGGGTGTCCCAGTCCAGAGAGTCGTCTACTGTCACATTGGGGTAATCTGGCCAGACCTTTAAACAAAATTAACATGTCTGTTGATATCTCTCTTCATTAATACACATTTTTTGTAATCCTCCACGTGTGTTTGGCCTTCCACTGCCTCTCACCTTTCCCCAAACAATTCCATCATCAAGGTTTTGGGGCCATTTGATAAAAACATCATTTGCTTTTCCTCTGTCAAAGGCAGGGTAAACTGTCTCATTTCCAGAGATGGCTGGATCCTGGAATTAAAGGCACACCATTTTGCTAGGATACATAATTAGTTGCCATATAGATTGCAGATCCTTTCATTTTTTTGTATTACCAGAATGAAAATGAACCTCATGCCCTCTCCTCTCATTTGGTCAACCAGGGCAGGAAGTCCAGCAAAGTTTGGGTTCAGAACAAAGTCCAGCTGACGTTCCATGTAGTCAATGTCTCCGTACTGCACATCCTGCGGGAGACAAAAATTCAACGGCGCCAAATTGGAAATTTTGAGCATTTTTTGTCTCTGCATAGCGGCAAACATGGTATGCTATGTCAATGTAGTTTGATTGCATTAAACAAATATTTTAACATAGATTTTAGAGAAAGCAATTCTAGTGTCAGCATGTCAGGAAAAAGCAATCGCACATTTTGTAACAGTCATGTTGAATTTTAGGATTCCTACTAAATTAAAATAGAAATCTGTTATTATTATTTCAACGATAAAGCTAAAATGTGAAGGAAGGGAAGGTTCCATTTGCTTCTGACTTATACGGGGAGAGCAAAACCTCTGCTTTCGATTTCTTTCTCTTCAATTAATGATGCATGGTTATTTTGGAGTAGCATCAGCACCTTGCAGATTTTATGAAGTCATATTCAGAGGCTCACTTCATTAATGATGAAAACTCTTCTGTTCTTTTTTAAATGATTAGGATTGGATCCTTTCCAGAGTCTAACACAGTGCTCTCACAGATGAGTATTACTTGTTTTACAACGTGATTTAATTATGGCAGAGAAGTACTGGTATTTGTACAAACTGGATAGAGGCTGTGCAGCCTACAAAAGGGATGAACTTCTAATGGACTGAAGGTCACGTTTCATTAGATTAAACTATTCCTAATGAAAGACATGAAGTCACTGTCTCCATTTTGTCTCAAACCAATAACTTACATAGGGAATGCCTGCTGCCTTCATGTCTTTGTATAGAGCTGCTATCTCTGAATCATTGGCGTAACCATAGCGACAGAGTTGGAATCCAAGGGACCAATAGGCAGGTAGAACAGGTCGTCCAATCAGCTGAAGAAAAACAAACAGGGAAGTCAAAACAGTTTAGCAGAGAAAAAGTTGTTTTGTAGGAAGAGGTGTGGCGTTGTGTGTTTGTTTGATTGTGTGCGTGTGTTTGTGTTTGTGTGAATGTGTGTGTGCGAGTGTGTTTAGATAGGCTAAATGAGAGAGAGCAATGAAGCAAGGAACTCCCAGCTGCTGCAGTCCATCAGCAACGCCCGGGGCCAGACACAAAACCCACACACATAGGTGCAAAAGCACACAAAAATGCACACAAATACACACAGTTGAAGAAGACTTACAGCAGTGTACTCCTGCACCACCATCTCAGGTGTAGGTCCCAGGACCATAAAGAAGTCCAGAATGCCTCCAATTGTCCGGTATGTTAAAGCAGGAGTCGGCTGGAAACTCACATCTGGACACAAAGACATTCACACCCCTTAAACGTGTAGATGAGGTGTGAGTGTTCAGCATCTGCACTATTGCCTGAATTTCATGTTGTTGTTTTTTTCTGTCCCTTTTTAATGAAGCCTGAGAGACAGATCATGTGGGCACAGGATGAATTACTTTAACGCTTGCAAGGTGAGACATGGATACACGTGTGTATTACTGATCAGTATGCAAATAAACAAAAGTCGACATGAGAAGAAAGTGAACATAGCGTATTGTTATGTGTGCCTTTGGGCATGTGTGTTTGCTCCTCTTACCCATGGCATTGCTGTTTAGCAGCAGCACACCGTGAGCATCGGCAGTGGACTCAAGACCCATATAGAAGGGATGCACTCCATAGCAATTCATCTTGTACTGAAGTGACAGAGAGAAGGTATGAAGGAGAATGTGTGAAATAGCTCTGTTTTGTTGAAAGGGCTTTTCTCAGGGGATTGAGCTACGGTATTTCCAAAAGTACAGGAGAAGCTATCCTGTGGCTATCCTCTTAGCAAATTATAGTATTCTCGACAGTTATTTAAACCTAATCGTTCTATTTTGCTGATCTTAAACTCTTAAACTCTTCATTTCTCTGAGAAAAGTTATATACAAATGTTTTTGCATTAGCTACCGGTTTCTACTATATGCATAAACTGCAGAGCACATAAATGTATTGTTTGAAAGAATTCACCATGCTGCAAATAAGACTTATGTGTAGATCCCAACATTCGCATGCTGCACTTCTGGTTAACAAGACATTGTTAAACTGTGTTATAATGTCTCGGCCTCAACACTGACTGCATATGTACATCTCTTGCTAGGTTATTTCAATGTGGCCATGCTACATTTTCTGAACGTCATCAACCCGGCCGATTATGGTTCTTTAGAAAATATAGCATTTATTTAAGTATTTAGTATATGGTATAAAGTATTTTACTTGGTGCCCTATAGAACTACATATTTATAGTCTCCTTCACTTTCTGTGCGAAAAACAACTCGCTAAGTGACTGGAGAAATCCCCTCCAGATTACACAACATCGAGTTTCCCTCAACTACTACAGATTCAACCTCGGAAAATATCTCTCTTTCATGTTGCTGCAGTGGTGTATCCTTGTGGCTATGTCTGTGCAAATTTGGAACAAAAAAGACCCGTGAGGGTTGACAACATTCTCTGCATTGCAGTGTTACATTCTCTTTGCTTATCATTTTTCTGCTCTGCTCGTTTGAAATGTTCCGTGTTGAACTGTTCAATTTAGATTAACAGTTTGGATTATGCCAGGCTCCAACCTGTCATGGACCAAGACGCCTGCTTTGAGAGCTTTGGCGGGGACCGGGTGTGGAAAAGTGCTCAGCAGAGACCGGCCTGCCCGTGTTATGGGCTCCGACACAATCCCTCCTCAACTATGGGTGAGCGTTTTCATCGGAGCGCAAAGACGCTTGAAGGCCGTGGAAATAGAAAAATGGACTGTCTATGCAGTTGCGTGAACGTCCCCCGACCCTAAAACTGAAAAACTAGCTCGTTAGTAGTTGTAGTATTTATAGAGCATCTAGTCTCCGTTGCGAAATTATTATTTTTTAAAATTATGATATGTATTTAAAGTGTCTTAATATGTGCATATGAAAGCACTATGTGTGTAAATATAGACCTCGCCTGATCTATATATTATTTTCATTTCAGCTACTTTCGCTGCTTTTATCCCTCCTAACTAAAATGATTTTGTTCTCTGAGGGCTCCCATAACATTTGTCTGAACCCAGCTGTCTTGCCAGCTCCTCATTTCGGCTTGATAATGCTGATGCAGGTGGAAACCTCATCCTGTCCGGCCTTGACGCGTGACGACCCAACGTTTCAGCATCGCATCAGGTTTACACGTGTACATACTAGTCAGCAAGGTTATTTTTCAAGTCACCTCTACAGTCAGAGTATGGGCTGTTAAAGACATTAAGTACAAAATGCCCAGTTATAGATGCCACAACTAGCAATCCAGGGTTGGATGGAATATGAATGATTTAAAAAAGCACATAGTCGCTCGTTCATTTCTTTTTTAAATCCTCACTGGATGGCATGCGTGTGAACTGTATCAACAGCAGTGTTTTTTAACACGTGTGCATGCATGTGCTCCAGGGTGATAGTTACACCAGGAGGCTGGTCCTTGGAGAACATCCCCCAGGTGTGGTAGTTGAGGTTGTGTTTGTATGTGGGATGCTCCGTCTCTCCAAAGCCGTAGACGTACTCTGATGACAGTCGAGTGGACACTTGTATGAACATGTCTGAGAACGTAAAACCTGGCACAGAGGAGTCCCAACTGAGAAAATAACAGTGGATTAAATCAATGAGAGATGGAGAGAGAAGGGGAGAGAGAATTGTTGTCAAAATCGAGTAATTCACAATATATATGCCACAAACAAGAATAAATCTGCAGTAAAGGCAGGCGTTCTTTCAACATAATCCTTTAAATTAGGAATATCTCACTATGAACACTCATACAAAAGAATTGATTGGCAATTTCTTTTCCAAGTTAATAGTAAATGGTTGATGGTAAAGCAGCAGCAAAGTTGTTCGTAATGCTATTCTGCACAACATTTGATCAGATGTTTAAAGCTAAATATGTTAATGTGTGGCATTGGCCATCTTCAGCTATATCTCGTGATCATGTTTTGGTAAACTACATGGATTCACAACAAAAAGGCCACTATGTTTTTGAAAATGAATTGGTATTGGTATGATTTGGTATGTTGATGGATTGTTTTTGGATCGTACCTTTAGCAAATAGAAGCATAATTTGTGCGGGAAAATTACACATTACAATTTCAGCACTTTATTCTGAAACCTCCGGGCTTCGGATTAAAAGATTATTTGATTTACTGCAGCATTTGGATAAAGATGATATAAAAATGTTTGTATTTGGTCAATTTCTGAAATGCTAAATTTCTTCGAAGCGGTAGTTTTTTGTATGACGAAAAATTAATAATTACTTACATCTTAGTTCCTGTGCTTTTCCTTATGACCTGGATGCCGAATGGGTTGCTGGTGTATTCAATCTTGTAAAGCCTCTTACTCTCGTCGGCCTCTGGAACGGGAGGAATCGACAGCGGCACCGGGACTTCATAACGCTCCGTGGATGGGTCCCAGATCTGAACAGGGATGGAGGCAATATTTTTGCGTGTCACTGTATGTGTGCTTAAGTGGAGCAGTCCAGTCAGATAGGTGGCTTGAAATCAAGACGAATGGTATATTAACCTTGAACTGCAGCATGTCGCTGCTGTGGTACCAGATCTGAACACGGAGATTGTCAATGTCTGGCGACTCCGGGCGACCACTGCTCCTGTACTTCCCGTTCCGAGTGATGTTAAAGGTCATGCCGGTGTTGGCGTTCTCTACTGTCGTAACAGTGTAGCCATAGTCGTTCGGATAGAAACACCATGGAGCGCGTTCTGCGGTGCTCATCTAAATTGGGACAGAAAGCGATTTTTTTCCCCAGTTCATTTATATAATATATATATATATATATATATGCATTTGAACCTCAGCTGTGTCACCCCTCACCTCCCAGATGCAGCCTCTGGCTGTGCACTTAGCCTCATCTGCATCCTCCTCTGGATGGCAGTCAAACCGCTGATTCACCCCAGACTGCAGCTCCCATTTAACCTGATAGATCTCCCTGAGTGCTAGGGTGAGGTTTCTCAGGAACATTACCTATATGTTTGTGTGTGTGTGGTGAAGGGCAGAGAGTGAAAATGAGAGAAAGTAGTGAGAAATAAATCCAAGGATGCCAGAGAGAGAGAGAGAGAGAGCATGCTCGGACAGGCTTCTTTGAGAGAAACTGTGTGCTTGACGTTGCGTACCATCAATTAAGACGCATCTGTTAATTTCTCCCGCTGTTTCAACAGCCTCTGTTGGGAATTATGACTCATTCTCACAACACTTCTTAGGGAGTCCCTTTCTCTCTAGTCACGAGTCACCATCTGATACATCCGAGGAGACTTCAGGGATCTTCATTAACTATTCTTCCATTTTATTTTAGTTTCATGGATGAGCAACTGTGCAAAAGTGCATCTTACAAGACAGGCAAGTACACAAGTATGCATCATTAGAATGAAAAAAAGAACACAGCAAGCATATGGAAATGTACTGCGAGCTAAGGAAAGGGAAGACAAGGTACATAACAAGCAGGAAAAGGATTTTTTTTTTTAAAAAGCAATGGAACGCAAGTCAGAAAACAAAATTAGCCAACAAAACTCATGTGTTGTGAAGTTCTGCTCTGGTTAACACATGTTGAACTAATGATGTCTGGCAACTCTTAGCTACGTTCAAGGCCCAGTCCGACTAGACTTACAAAGAATGATGGACATGACATGTTTTCAGTTTAACAGCACATTTACCCTTCACCCCCAGGAAATGATAACCACTCATTCATTTGATAAATGCCTGCTTGCATGTGTGACCAGAGGGACCTTGAAGATTTACACATTGACAAAGGCCACGTGGACATGTTTGTGCGACAAGCACACAAAGCAAATCTCTAAGCAAAGGCTTCGATGATCCGCAGGTAACATAAATTGTTATCATTTCTTACACTTAGAGGAAGTGATGATTTAATCCATAGTCTTATTGAAACAAATGTCTGTTATAGCCAGCTGCAGACGACACGCTCAGCTAGGCAGAGCCCTGAAGTTCCGCCCCCTCTGCTGCAAAAGGTGCCATTGCCTTGTTTATTCAATGTTTATCAGGCTATTATTGAACTTGTCGGGTGTCTAAATTGCACCAAATTTGACCTGGCACTTTTTGGGGTCAGCAGCGATATACCCGCCGAGTGTAGGACAGATCCAATTAATGATTGTTGCGATAGCTGAAGGACGCACCTACAGGGAGAGAGCGAGAATCCTTTACTTTGCAGGTGAAGTGTAAATTGGCATTTATACTTTATTGTCTATATCTATAGCCATAGATGTATATGTGATATAGATATTTATCTATATATATGTATTTAAATATATGATAAAATATAGCATTTGAATGCTTTTTTTGTGAAGGTAAGATACCCTTGAAGGGTAGGTATGTCAGTTTGTGTGTGTTTACCTGCTTTAATGCATCGTACTGTATGCCAGAGGTCGGCACAGTGGACGTAGAGTTTACACGTAGTCCGCTGCTGACGTGCGTCACAGAGACGGAGATGGGAGGTTCAGGAACACCGAGGACGGTGATATCTTCAAACTTCAGACCGTCTGGGTCATTGTAGCCGTTGTGTATAACCTGCATCGTCAACGTGCCCTATAAAAGGTATAAGACACACACATGTGCATGCTTTATAAGAACAGTTTCCAGTTTTCACAGCATTATTTGCTCTTTTACCACGTTAACCGGATAATTCACCCGCTCATGAACTCCCAAAACCCTTGTGCGTCACTCAAACAGTTGATCTGATAGATTTCCAGCCTGTAGACACTGCTACACAAGCGTAATGCCAAGATACAGGAAGAACTTCACCGTCATACATTACACATGCGCTGTGAAGCAGCAACACAGGTTATTTGATCCAACTAAGCTTTAGCGGCGCAGCGTGGATTGATGTTGTGGATTGAGGAAGTCTTCAGATCAGTTGAAAATATGTGGGCCAGATATAAAAGATGGCACAGATGCAAGCGAGAGGAACTTACATTGGCAACAGCGAACTTGTAGTGGATGTAGTTTCCTGTTTTAACTGTTTCTGTAAAAAAAGAAAAAAGGAGCAGTTGTTAATAATTGTCAAATCGGTTTACTGTTTCAGATGACTGATTCACGGTCTAAGTGAATCATTGTCAGCTAAGTGACCTGTATTTGTTAATGTGCGTGATATGTGTTTGAAGAGTGACGCTGAACAAGATGAGAGCTTCAACTGAATGCTCATTAAAAAGTGGGGAAGAAAAAAAACCAGCACGTTTGCACACGATACCTCTGGAGTCTCCATCATCCCAGAAGAGCTCCCCAGCGGCCTGGCTGCCGTCATCGAGAGCCACGATCAAACCCATGGGGTGCCTCCGACTAAAGACGTACACACAAACACACGCTCAACTCCACACGCACGTGTTGCTACGACTCAATGCAAACAGTATTTGATGCAGTCATGATTATGAGATGAAAATGTTTGCAGGTTGTTCTGTAGGCGCTTAAGTGAGTGTGTGTATGGTTCTGTTCACGTGCATTTCATGTTTTGTGTGACAGCTTGTTGAAATCCTTCAACGAGTATTTGAGGTGATAAATGTGTGTGTGTGTGTGTGCAACAGTGTGTACCTGTATGTTGTAGTGACATCAGGCCTCTGAGTTGGGAGGATCGCGCCGCCTCTTATGTGTAAACCGAGCTTGTCAGCTGGAAGATGCATTTTGACAAAAGTCCCGCGGTCCGCCACTCGCTCCATCTGATTGGTAAGGCAACAATATCCATGAACTAACCTACGTTTCTCCACGCAACGCCCTGTGCTTAAGGAAGTAGACGTGGCCTCTTTCAAAGTCACACAGGTGGCGAAAAAAATAAGTCTTCGTTTTGAAATTGGAGAATTGGAATTGAAGAAAAATTTTAGAAACTGCAATGCAGGAGTGAGTTGTGAATTGTTTAATTTTTAGCATCTTAGGGATTGTTCTTTTGAGCTTAAAAGTATTTATCTCAGTTGAAGAACGCCTGTTTAACCCCACCTCCCCTCCTCCCGCCTCTAGCTTCCTCTCTCTGTCCCTCCACTTGTTTCTCTGCGGGCCAGATAGAGAACAGTTCATTTCTGATCTCCTGAGGACGGAATTCTCTGCACAGCCACAATCGTTTGTGGCACTCTTCTCTCCGACTCCTCTCACTCCCCATCTTTCTACTTTCTTCTCCACCTCCTGTTATTCTCTCTTCTGTTCTTTTCCCACTCCCATAGATGCTTGAGCGTGTGTGTGCAGTACGGTAGAGCATGGGCGAGTGTGTGGGCTGGAGTTAGTGGAGCGTCTACAACCAATTTTGGATCTTATCACCTCCTTATTGTCTGGCTTAAGGAGTTCTTCTCCAGCCTTGTCTTCCTCCTGCTTATTCTTTCAGGCCCAACCCTAACTTCTTCCAAACTGTGGTTATCGTCCCTCTTTTCTACTCATCCTTTCTCTTAACCCGGCGTCTCCTCTCTATTCAGGTCACGTATTGTACTTTTCTCCTATCCTGTGTGGTTTTTTTTTGCTCCTTCATGTTTCTTTCCGTTATTTATATTTTCTTGGTCATTTTTATTGCATCAATACTTCCCCACAAACCCTCCCATCGTCTTGGATAATCACGGGGGGACCAACGAGAACAGGGGCCTGGCGGCAAGACAGCCAATCTAATCGTTCATCTGATCAGTGGACACTTTACATCGCAACTGTGACGCCCAAATAAGGTCCCAAAGGGGCTCAGCACCTCTTTTATCTACTTGTCAGGGAGATAGTGCCTCTCCTCTCTTCGCTGTCCCCTCCTTCCCTCTATCTTTGTCCCGACTCTCGCTCCATCTTATCTCTCATCATTCTGTATAAAACAAAGATCTTGAGGCAAAGACTTTCATGTGATACATCTTACTTGTGTTTGAGTTAATTCCAGTAATGAAGCATGCTAATTATTAGCTATTTTGCGGCCCTTTTTATTGAGGACTAAACCTTTGTGATACCAATTAATCAGGGACACTTGGTATAACGCATTCGAGAGTAACCCTTCAATTAATCCTGTTAAGCCTCTTTGTCATTCATTTTCCTGTTTACAGGCTTATGACGTTCAGTTTCTTAAGAATGTATTGGATATATGTTTTTATATAAACACTGTATATATGATTTGCAATCAATTTTTTTCAACAATTTAAGTTGTATCCGCTAAAAGTATTTTTGTTAATCTACATGTAAAACAACGCTTAATAAGTTCTCATTGGAAGTTTAAAAGGTTTTAGAAAAATAGCCAAGGTGTGCAGTATAAAGTCTTACCGTGTCATAGTCGTACCACACAGCATCCGGGATGTAAGCATCCACTGTGTCCACACCCTGCAGGAAACACAGTATCTCTTCACATGTGCACGTATCTGACCAAATTTAAATAAATACGATAACAATTAGATGTTTCTATGACAGAGAGTTTTTTTTAAACTGCCAACCATCTGATATAAAGGATCCACCAAACCCTCGTGACATTTCAGTCTTTACCTCAGTGATGCAACAGACGATGAAAAAAACATCAAGGGACGACTGATAGGTAGCAGCCTTTGATAGCTTAAGGTGGTGGACAGACAGGAGCAATCAATAGACGAGCGGCAGTCCTTTGATAGCTTTGTCACTTCTCTGCTCTTTCTGACATGGCAGAACAGAAAGGCAGAGAGATAAACCCAGAGAGATCAGCGAGAGAAACAGCAAACCACGGGTCCTTTAGAGAACGGACCAAATTGTGAAATACACTTTGTCAGCTTTGTAGGCCTGCACCGTCTGTCGAAGGCACGCACGGCGACTCGCTCTCCCTCTCTCTTTCTTTTCCAGTGGAAGAAAGACAGTGAGAGCTAGAGTGTCCCACTGAGGCCGGTTAATGGGAACAAGAAAGGTGGTTGACAGGAAGCCAGAGGAGAACAAACAGGTAAGAAGATGGGGAACAAAGGATGAATAAACAGAAACAAATTATTCCAAATGTGAGACATCCCATAAGTACATGGAAAACCCTTTTATTACAAGATAGAAATATAGCTATAATGTCTTACTAACCAACTTAAATGACTTCACGTCCTCTTTGGGGTCCACGACTGCGGTTTGAGGCAGATCACCTGTCACAACCGCTGCGCAGCCTGTCGCGTGACAGCCAGGGGCAATGGATGGTCCCCCGACACCTCGTCTTCTGGTGTCTGATTTACTCGCGGCGCCTATCAATCAACACGGTGACTAATGGGAAGGGACCGCAGGACCTAGCATGGCTGCTAGCTGCCACTGAGAGAGGACGAGGGGGGAGGCCTGCACCCTCATTTGGAGTAGCGTAGCCCAGTTAGCCATGTGGTAGGATTTGATCAGGTGGGCTAAAGATACCGACTGGCAGAATGATCATCAGATGGTGGCTGAGGTACATGAGAGAAGAAGTCAGTGAGAGCGAGCGAGAGGAGGAACGAGAGACGGGCTGAAATGAAAAGGGATCATAAGGATGAGTTGACAGCAGCTGATTAAGAGAATGCAGATGAGATAAGGGAGCCACTGCTTGATGAAAGGCTGAGAAAAAAAAAAAGTGAAGGGAGCAATAAGCAAGAGCGTGGAAGCATTGATGAAGACTTGAGGGCATGACAGAGGGAGACCAGGAGTCCTCCCCAGTTTATCACAGAGATCAAGGTTAAAGCGTCCACTGATCTGAATGATGGGAGCAAGAGCATCATTAAAGAAAGGGAAAGACGGACGAACAGAGCGATACATAGAAAGTGACACAGAGATATGAGAAGAATGAAGAAAGGGAGGTGACGGTAGGATAAGAAGGGGTTGTTAGAGATCAGCTTGCGACCTCACTTCAGGGTCACACGCTATCTGTTCACTGCTTCGGAATCAGGAAGTGGACGCTCTGTTCTTAATGCCCGCTTTTACCCTGTCTTAAATCGCAGCGCCGCGGCACACTGTCACTAGAGAAGATACATTTTCGGCCTCATCGCATCTGTCATTTTGAAAATGTCCCCTTTTAAGTGGCGTTGCCCGAGGTCCAGCTTGTTTCTAATACTCTGGCATAGGCTTAGAAGCAAGTTGGCCCTCGGGCAATGCCACTTGAAAAGGGCATTTTTCAAAACGGCAGATGCGATCTGGCCCAATATTCACTGTGTTGCTGTTATTTAAAAAAGAGAAGTGAGAATGTGATGACAACAAAAATGTTATTCTAAAGCTTGGTGAAACATATGTTGATGATATGTTGGACCAATTGATTTGAAATGTTTGAAAATAGTTGTATGAAGAATATGGATTTCCATAGTTTCCTTTCATTTCCTGCCCTGAATGTTTCCACCTGTGTCCAATCACCTGCACTTTTCAAGTGTATTTAAACCACATGTGTCTCTTGACGTTTTCTTAGATGTATTTTCCATGTTGGCGAGTTTTTGTACGCTCATGTTCTTGAGTTCCTGTCTTGCCCTAATTCATTTTTTATTTGATTTTGGTAAATTAAGTAAATAACAAACTGTTGCTGTGTTTGAGTCCTAGTTCCTTAAAACCCCCCCGTTGGAACAGCATGAACAGACCAGACACACACATGGTTTATATACACTGGGAAGGTCCAGGTGATTGGGCACAGGTGGAAACAATCAGGGACACAGGAGACAATCACAGGGGAGATAACAAAACAGGACAGGAAGTGAAGCTAACCCATGTGTAACCAGACAGGAAACTACAAAATAAAACAGGAAACAAACCCACTCCATGACATGGATATGCATCATGTGTACGTATCAGAGACTGGCAATGTAAACCCCCCTATGAAAGAACCATGCAGTTTCTTACAATGTCACCCCAAAAAGTATTTCTGGATAACTACAGTCAAGCAAACTGAATTCATCGGTGACATTGCGTCACAGCAAGGTCATAATTTGCCTCTATTTAGCTGTCAGTGACGAACTCGCTTTCTGCTTACTTTGTTTCTTGTTTCTGTCTGCATTTGGGTCAATCTTTGCCCTTTTCTACAAGCCGTGACGATTAAAGCCCTTCGATGATGCAGGTCACACTCAGGAAAGAGAAGGGTGGTTAGTCATACCAACTCAGACCAACTCCAGCCATGAGGCACTGCGAGTGAAAAGCCTCTGCTTCTGTTATTCTAAACTTTCCCCCAATCGCACTGGTGGAAGTTACTCGGCCCGCTATGAATCCAGTTCGCTTTCAGTATTCTGTAATTCACAAGAGGCCGTGCTAAATTGCTTATTAATCAGGCCACTTTGACATGACCGCAATCACTGTGTGTGCACGCATACACACGGCTTGTGCAGTCACGCACACTTACAAGTACACACAGGTGTGCACACGCACACACACACAGAAACACGCATACGCACTTCTATCTACATTTCTAATCTGCTGGTAATGAGGTCAATGTTCTCATTAGAGTTGAAAGAAAAGAAGGAGGAAATGAAAGAGAGGAGAAAGAGGGATGAGAGGAGGGGAGGGCAACAAAGAAAATCCCATGTCATGTTTTCCCAGCGGAGGTCATGGTGTGTGTGTGTGTGTGTGTGTGTGTGTGTGTGTGTGTGTGCGTTAGTGTGTATGCGAGAGAAACTTCAACACCCATTTCTCTATGTACTGCATGTACCTGCAAGTGCCTTCTGTGCAAACACATGCATAAGAATGTCTATATCTTTTATTTGGGATTTGTGTGTTTGCTGACCGGCTGTAGTACAGGTGTGATGAGCAGGTATTTTCCCCAGAGGAACTGCTGGTCCACTGCCCAGGTGGCAGAGTCGGAGTAGAATCTTGAGAGTGACAAAGAAGGGTATTTAATCAGTGAGATACCTTTTGAAAAAAAAACACACACAACCCTTCCTGCACCACCTTCAGTAAATACAGAAAACAATAATGATATTTTGCAAGCATTGTTTTCATGCTTTGCATATTAAGTGAACGATAAGATTTTTAGAATTAGTATTATATAACAAGTTACTGTAATTCAAACGTGCTAATTTAAGGTAGTTTAGGTTGTGAGGTTTGTTCAGCTGATTGGCATCAACTGTGCTTTAGAATGAACGGCTCATTTCCACCATTAACGTCCGATCGATATACATGCAGGTGTCAAGCGTGGGCCTTACAACTCCTCACCGGTCCTATCATTATCCTCACGCTGATGCATTTGCTGGCAATTTGAGTTTCCCCGTATTTGCTGACGGATAGTGACCACTATTTTCATGCAGGTTCATAGTTGAGACTGTAGCTGTCCATCATGCTCATAATGAAAACGTATAAACGTGTTTTCTACTGTGCTGCTATTTGCTCCACGCTTGTGCCCTACAATGTTGTGGGTTTCAGTAGCTAGCCATTGCCCTGCATTGTTGTGGGTTTCAGTAGCTAGCCATGGCCCTGCATTGTTGTGGGTTTCAGTAGCTAGCCATGGCCCTGCATTGTTGTGGGTTTCAGTAGCTAGCCATGGCCCTGCATTGTTGTGGCTTTCCGGTTTCTGCTGGGGTTTTTTGCTGTTCATTATTGAGTTCCTGATGTGAATTAATTATTGGCATTGAAAGCCTTTGTGTTCGTAAGTGATGTTTTGCAGCCGGCTGTTTGCAATCTGGTATGTCGCTGGAGTGCTGCGGTATCAGCTAACGTTGTTTTCGTGTTCATCTGTTTTGTGTACGCATTAACCAAAAATGAAAGGCATATAGCAGTTAAGTAAATGTCTTGTGGTGTCTGGAAAGTGCTTCGTGCTAATGTTCAAAACAATGATTTGAGGACTTCTTCGTTGTGCGCGGAATTCGTTTTTGGCATGTTTTCTCCAAGCAATTTGAAGGTGTTTTTCCCCACGCATGCTAAATGGATGATCATTAGAGAATATTTCATCAGACTTAGTTTTTGTGGTAATTCATTCCATAGTGGCATAGAAAGCCAAACTCGTGCTGATGTTAGGAGGCCTTGCTTCCAAACGTAATTTCCTACCGGACCTCACTCCACCACCCCAACCTCCTCCTATGTGATATTGTTGATTTAACTTTTATGGTCACATAAGGGTTATTAATTAAGGAGACTCCTTGGCACTGTACTAAATCTAATTCCAAAATGATAACGCCCTAAAACAACAGAGACCAAACTGTATCAGGATTTGTATAAATGTTCTTTGAGTGTCCCTGACTGATATCAGAAATCAGGAACATAATGCCAGTTTGTTATACATATGGTGCATAACATTGGACAATGAGACATTGGACAACGAGACAAATCAAGACAGTGCAGGGAATATAACATATTAAGTTTACAATTAATAAAGTGCACAAGCAAACACAAGTGTATTGTGAGTTATTATTAACATTAGTGCATCAACATATGGACTATGAAGGGATATGCATAACGTGAGGCTCTTATTTTGAATGACTTACTCGTGCAAGACAGGACGTACAACTGTCTCCCCTGTAGTGTGGGCTTTGTAGAAGAGTGTGTAGAGGTAAGGCAGCAGTGTGTAACGTATCTTCAAGTAATGTATGGAGGTCTTCAGCAGTGTGGAGTCGGGACCAAACGCTGCCGGGTCCTGGGGCTGGAGACACACGGATGGATTAAAGGGAGGCGGTTGAGGAACGACAGAGAAGAAGGGCAAATGGGAAGTAAAGATTTGTCTTATATCGGGGTGAGCAGAAAGGGAAAGACATGTAAACAAGAGTTTGTTTGAAGAAGAAAAGGAGTAAGTTGGAGGGAAGATAAGGGGAATGGAAGGACGTTTATTTGGAGAGAAAGTAAACAAAGGTGTAATGGGAAATGTAAAGAAATGTAAAAAAGATAAATTGCATGTTATTAAGTGTACATTAACTGTAATGATGAAAATAAAATAGAAATACACCTCACAAAAAACTGCTCTAAAAGCTGTCTGAAAAGTCTAAAGGAGATAAAGATAAACAGGAGAAAAAGTGTTTGAGAATGAAACAAAAGTATGATTTAATTCCGATGGTGAGTGAGAGGGTGATTAGCTGCTAACCGGGCCGTGCTCCCCTCATCTGGCTAATCATCTATGCCCTCAGCTCCTTCGGAAAGTGTGATGAGGATTGTGTCTGTGTGTGTGTGTGTGTGTGTGTGTTTGGACTGGCCTACATGGCCATGTGTTGAGAGCCCATTAGGGCAAAGGAAAGGTCACACATTAGCTGTCTTGTTTAGTGGAAACCGTACTTGAGATTCATCACCATCATGTCCCTGTCCCCAAGCATATAACTCCCCCCTCCCCCCTCCCGTCCGCCATCATGCCCCCTCCCACCCCTCCCCTCCATTATCGCAATGCTGTTCTATTTTAGCAGCACTCATGAGCATGGAAATGTCACATTACGGGTGTTGTGTAGTAGAGTTTTTTTTCCATGTGCTCACTATGGATGATCGACACTGTAGGGGTGATTTTCCATTGTCTCTCTGACATTTCAATTCATAGTGTGCCTCCTACAGATGAAGGTGTATATGTGTACTATTATTATAATGACTATTATTACTGCAGTTAGTTGTCAGATTTGTACTGAAAAGAAAGACATAGTCATTATATCCATAAAACTAAAAAAAGGCTTTTTTATAAGAAATGCCACTGTGACTATTTGCACTATAAACCCCAACGGTCAGCCCTATACGTCGTCTCAATATTGATATTAAGACATTTTGTTAAAAAATATTGTGCTGTCATCGGCTGTGCTGTGTGTGAATGGATGGTGATTACACGACCCAGATGGCCACTGGGTCCACCTGAGCAGTGTAGAAGCGATGGCCCTCTATCCGCCACATGGCACATCGTGCGATAGTGAACGAACATCATTCACCGTTAACTTCATTAAATCTCAACCTCTTTGAGGATCAGTCATGTGAAAATTCACCTACCAGAACTAGTTTTACTTCTTGTTGAGATGTTCGAATGTAAAATACAAACGCATATTTCCAATATATTTCATTTTCTTTTACAGCAGAAATGTTTTCAACACAGCCATCAACCATCGATACTGAAAAAAAGTTTTTTTAAAAGCTATTTTTAACCACTTGGCCTTTTATAGCACCTGCTTGCGATGCAATGAAATAAAGCGGAACACCCTGCAGCACTTTACACTCATCTAAAACTGACAATCTAATAGGTGAAGTGCAAAACAAAATGCCTTTTCCGTACATTGTAGCCCTGAGCGTTGTGGTTCCGGCTGAAGGGATAGAAAGCTCCGACCTGCATCCAGCGACGACACAACTCCTCAGAGGTGTTGTCAAAGAATCCACAGATGTCAGCTCCGATCTGAAACACAGGAGAGGACGACAGGTTGGCATTCAGCCACAGGCCCACAGTATCGTTCTTTTAATCATTGAAATGGTACATTCAGTACGTTGGAAGAGAAGAGGATAATGTGGATTCCAGTTGAAGAATGTGTATTGGAGTTGAAAGACTTATTGAATAAAGAAAACAAACATCCAAGTTCAACAACTCTCCTGCGGTTGTGAAAGGGGGCACTTGTGTGTTAGCTGAACCCATCTTTTCCATTTAAAATGGCTTACATGATGTCTGCTCAATTCAGTCAAGATTTACTGGCCCACGGTAGACGTGGGCAGTTATCCTTATTTACATTAATTGCACAATGGAGTCCAAGAAAGATACTTCATTCAAAGGGCAGTCCGCAGAGACTGCTCTCTTTCTTTTGTTTACTACTGGACACATTTTACAAGGAGCTCAACTGGAGGCAATCGATCCAAACCCCATTTCTCTGGCTCGCTCTTTCTGTGCCTGTGTGTGTGTGTGTGTGTCGTTGAAAGAAGCTAATATCCGCTTCTTGATCTGCATCTTGTCGTTGACCTCTCTTAGACCACCCGACGTGCACGGCTGGGTCTGTGCGTGCGTGCATGTATGCGTTGGACTCTTGGAGCTGTTTTCTTACCCGTGTTTTTCCTTTATGAAAGAATACGAGCAGACAGTTTTTGTTTTTTTAACCTGGTGGTGCTCCTCCAAAGGCAACCAGACATTTTAATAGATTTCATTCCAAAGCCTCTTTTTATTGCCTGCCCTCCAGCCTTTAAAGTTACGTTCGAACATAGATCTCTATTAGCAGCTGAATCCTTCTTTTGAAACGAGGCAAAAGAAGGAAAGTTCCTTGTTCCAGAACTTCATGTCAACTAAACTAAAACACCCAGTGAGACGCACAACTGGCTCAAGTTGAATTGATTTGTTACAAGGTCTTTTTGTATGATACAAGCGCTCTACATACTGCTTCGTGTTTCTGTATTTTATTATTTCAATCGATGGGGGCTAGAGCCCCAAGTGAAATGTGCCTGCGTTAATGGATATTTGCTAAAAATGAACTGACTCCAAGGGGCTGTGGGTCGCCTCGAGTTTTTCTTTCACCCACATCAAATCAATCAAAACATGCATTTTTTTCTTTCTGCTAGCGTGCAGCGACAATGTGAGTGATGAGGCTTGAAATGAGGTCTGCATTAAACTCTTATGATGCCATGTTTAAATCCGTGTGAAAAGCTTAAGCGACACTACTTCTTGCAGTCCCGTTAAGCCCCGTCACGGCATCCAGGTAGAAACAGTTCCTCCTGTCAAACCCGCTTACCTTGAGCATAACAGTGAACGGTGTTTTGCCTCACAGAGGTGTACTACTCACATAGGGAATCCCAAAGAGCCCAAACTCTAGCATGCCAGGGATGGCCCATTTTATATCGTTCCAGTTGGCACCGTTGTCCCCAAGCCAGTGACCAGAATATTTTCCCACCCCTGGAAAGGAGGACCGGGTCAACATCAGGGTACGGTTTCCTCCAAACACACTCTGCAGAGCTCTGCGGAGGGAGGGAGGGGGGAGGGGGAGGGTTGGCGGAGACAAAAGGCAGAGCGAGAGAGAGGTTGTTAGGGCAAGAAAGACACGGGTGAAGTGGCAGAAGGTAACTACAACAGCACAAGGGAGAAATCAATCTGGAGGACACATGCTGACGAGTACAATGGGAGACACTTTCTTGGTCACAAAGCCAGGGCTGGTTGTACGTTTTCTTCCTCGTTGCACATTGTTATTCAGTTTGCATTGGGATTTCGAAGCCACATCGATTCCTATGACAACGCGGAACACTGATGATGTTTATGAAATCTGTCTCCTGCCAATAATATTCATTTGTGGACAGGGGGAAGAAAAAAAGGAAGTGTTGAAGGAGACAAAGTAAAGACGAGCTACCTTCAGTTCCAACAAATACGATACAAAAACGCGTTTGTGTGTCTTTGTGGACCCGTGTTCGCTGGGCTTTTCTCATTACTCGATATCTGTGCCTCATTCTATGCATGCTCTTCCGCCTGTGAGCCAGAAATCAATCTTGACTCTCCATTAGGAAGGACGCCCCAATTCTTCAAATATACCTGAAGGAGCGAGGAGTCCGCAGCCTTTCTGCATCACCTATAAGCGCGTAAACGCCGGTGACCAGTGACACGTAAAAGAGGCATAACACACAGCAGGAATATGCCAAATCATGGCGGCACGCTACAAATGTGTTCTTTTAGAATTCACATCTTACAATTGTATACACCCTCATTTCGTGAAGGTTGTGTTCTACAATCTTGTCACATTATGCCAACATATCAATCGAGTTATTGGTGAATGTATACTGTAAGCTGTCGTGAAAAATGTTATGGTTATCGGTCCCTTTAAATTACGGCCCCGAGGCATTTCATTTCGGAATCGTCTGTTCCTCAGCAACTGCTTTCGCATCTCAGTGGGTATGACAAACACATGAGGAGAGGAGGCGAGGAATGGAATGGGAGATGTCAAATTCATTTTGCGTTCAGTTTATTCTTTCCTCAACAGTTAGGCTGCAGTGACTGCTATTTACAATACCTGGGGAACTCTTAAACGGTCCTTTATTTGTTAAAAATAGCAGCAACAGGAAGCCTCCACATTGTACTTAATGTTAATGTGACTTTGCCAAGCCTTTCTCTGGATGTATGTCCAAGTGGAGGACTGGCACTCAATATTTTGACGACCTTTTTAAAGGGCCATCGTGCAACAGCCTTTTTATTAGTTTATAATCCTATTAAGATTCAAATTAACCTTTTATATGTAAATAGGGAGTGGTTCCTCTTCCGAATGTTTGCCATGTGGCTTAAATTTGTCATTACTGTCTGTTTGGTTTTCCCAGAACGGTCAAACCAAAGATCCTCTAACGAGAGCCTTTGAATTATTATGTTACCTGGAGGCCACAGTGGCTCTCTGACACACTCGTAAAACTGGTGATTTGAGGCGCCGAGTGTTGAGCAGTAGTACCGACAACCGCAACTAACCGCTCCAAAAGTATCGTTATCATGGTAGGCAGGAGTTTTGCACTGTGTGGCTCATTTCCGTGACGATGTAGAAAAAAAAAAACTCTAGATGCCACAATATCCTACATCCTGCGGTTTAAGAACATTATACGATGTACCGAATGCTGTGCTGTAATAATCCTTATTGTGTAATTATCTCTTGCTGTGCAGATTCTTTCAGGAAAACAGTAAAACTTAAAAGGTTACAGTTGAATTTAATTGCGTTTTTTTATCTTCGTTTTTTTTTTTATTGGCTTCTGAGATACATATGAAAGTTCATGGCGATGAAGAAACTGTGGAAATAAGTGTTGTCAAGAAGATGAAGGAACCTTTGTAGCCTTTGTAGCACCAATGTGATTATTGCTAAGTTCCTTGCTACTTTTTGACACGATATATAGCATTTGATGTATTTCTGCAGCAAATGCTGTGCATTGCATTTGTCTAGTGTTATGGGGTGTTATTTTCCATCAGTTGAAAAACCCATTAGTGCAGGTGTGTGCAGCTTTCTAATTGATGCAATTTCCCATACCATCATCATTAGTGCGTATTAGGATTCTGGCGACTGAAGCCAACTTTAGCCTTGTGTGAAATGACTGGCTGGGGGCTTGGAGACTAGAGAAATTCCAACAGCTAGATAAATGTGACTGCAGCCTTTTTACCTCTGTGACATTTAAGTGGTTTGTTTTTTGTGCAGCGGATCCTCGTGTGGCAGGCTGACCTCCTTGACTGTACAGTTTTCATAGTCTTTTGATTTTGAATCTGATGCGCTCTTGTGAACCTCATCTGCTACTCTATATTCAAATTGCTACGCGCTTGTTTTCATGATGCAAACGGAAAGAGACTATCTGGGTTTTAGGCCCACCTGACTTATCTCATCATGTTAAACTTTATGCGGCGTACTTTGTGCAACTAAATGGCCTTTACATGCATTTGCATAACTTGATTGTAGGATATCCACCAACTGGTGGGCACATGATATTAACCATACACTGAGCTGGCCAAATGTGTGTACTCAAACCAGCAACTGCACTCAACGATCAGGTCCACGTAGTCTCCTAAAGGGATCATAACTAATACTGATTGTGTCCTGCCTCTAAATCTTTAAATAAAACATAAATGTAAACATGAATCTGCTTTAAACTCCATTCATTTCCATACCTAAATAAGTAGTATAATTATATCCTATAATCACATTGATGCCTCTCGGTAGATTTGTGTTAGTAATAGGTCCCATTTAACGGTTTCAGCGACAGACCTATATGAGAAATTCATTCCCTCGCCATGGGATCCGGTCTCATTAGAACATGTTTCTGCTCTTTTCACATGGGATACAACTTGAAATGGTGTGCACGAGTTCCCGGCTTTGATTTAACCGAGGCCATAATTTGCTGGGCTGCGCTGAACCGACAGATTTCTCTGTTGCCACTTCGTTTTTTTTAAATTCCATTTCACTCCCATTATTGAGTTGCCATTTCTCAATAGCCACTGATTCCACAGCACTTAACGTTAAAGATCCCATGTGCCGCATTGTTATTTCGTTACGCATATAGAGTTTGTTGGCCCTCTCAGCGCGAGCTGGCCAAACTCCTTGAGGATGCACTCACCTCTCAGTAGCCAGCACCATAGAATAGCCGTACAGACTGTGGACATCATAGTGGTTCCCCCAGGCCTGTTTGGCATCCATACAGAGAGTCTTACTGTACATCACCTCATCCAGGATCTCTGTGGGGAGAGAACCGACCGAGGAGGTAAAGATATTGGAGTAAGGTGAGCAGAGGAATGCAATGAAAACAAAATGTAGCATGCAGGGAAGGGAGAAAGAGAGACATTGATGTATGCAGCAATAGGGAGTGTGAACAATGAGGAAATGAGAGACAGACAGAGCAATGTAGGAAGGGGATGACTAAGGAGGAGTGCAATAAAAAGGTGGCATCAGGGGAGCACGCCTTTTTCATTTATGATCATCGTGTCTGGGACACAGTCGGAATGGAAGACATGGCAGAAGAGTCATTTTCTAAATCCCTCACGGGGGATTTGCTATTTTAGATGAGTTTTCCTTTGGACATGAACTCACTTCATGAGCTATCGCGATAGATTTATGAAGTTGTGCAAAATATTTGGGCTTTAAGCTGCAAGCCCATGACATTCGTGGTATCTTTAAAGGTATGAGGCTGGTACGCATAACCGCTCAAACTTGTAAACAATGCTGCCATGACAAGCGTTTAAATGTTGCTACGGGAACATAGATATTGTTGATATAAAACTGTGCATATAATTACTATTGTGATGGAGCAGAACACATAAATAAAGGTGCCTTACTTGGAGTGTAGGGAGGGTAGTTGAGGCTGTTATCCAGGCAGCCCTTATTTGAGCCTTTCTTGAAACTAGCCACCTCATTCATGTCCTGCAAGCGCATCAGAGGACGTTGTTTCATTTAGATTATTAGCGGGATGCTCTAACAGTCCTATGTAAGGAATCTTCCACTGAGTTGATCACTGCATACTAAAAAGGAGAACGTTTTCTCCAACCACCATAGCACAACAAAGTACTCTGGGTCGTGCTATGGTGTTTTGTAAGATCTAAAATGGTGTGTGTTGGGGTAATCAGAAGTAGTAATGAATGAGCCAAATGCGCTTTTTGTCATTTACATAATGTAAATTCCAGGCTGTTTTTTTTTTTTTTTGCCAGCCTTTGTAGGCCTCCAATCTTCAACTCACATAATTGCAACCAAAAATGAACAAAAAAGTAAGATAACTGGCCGTTTGTGTGCGTAATTGCATCCAGGATATTCTCAGCGTCAGCTTTTTGGGTTGGCAAAAAAATCAGTGGAAATGCACTTTCATTTTAAATATTCAAAATTGACTTACAATCCAGAGGGCATCGTGTTTGATCTCTTTGGAGAATCGCACATACTCATCAACCCACCAGTCGATGCAGGCTTGGCTGGTGTAGTCTGGAAAGACAGTGTCTCCTGGCCACACCTACGAGAGGGAGAAAATGACATATCATTTGAACAGTTTTGGAGCAACACCCTGGGAACATTAGTTTGGCATGTGAGTCCCAGTGCAGAAGCACAATGCTACACCTTTTTGACAGAGCTATTTTTTAATTCAACCCATAAGCATCCGCGACATGTCTTTTTCGAAGAGATAAGTGAGCCTTCGCACTATCGTGCAGGTGAATGACGTGAAGGAGCACAAGCATGATGGCTTGGTTGCATAGAAATACCCTGAAGCAAAAACCAGGCCCATTGAAGATGGGGAAGTGACAAAGAAAAAAAGATCAGAATCAAGCTGAAGTACAGAAGGGGAAGGAATGATAAGAAAGAAGGAGAGGAAGGTTTAGGAAGCGAGCAGAGGAGAGGAGAGGAGGAATCGATAATGCAATAGAAAATCTCTGGACGTGACTGTGTGTCAGAAGTCGTCCTTAATGGCATGTATTGAGATAAATGATTAATCCACAGAGTGAGGCAGAGATTTTGGAAACGTGTGGTTGCGTATTGGGGAGTGTATTTCCCAAGGTGAATGCCTCCTGAAAAGCATGCTAGATAATAAATCTCAGGGTTGCTCAACGCAAGCTATCTTTCTACCTTTACTTCCACTGCCAATGACTTTACAACCCATTTTGTAGCAAAGACATGAATCATATGATCTCTCTCACACACACACACACACACACACACACACACACACACACACACGTACACACACGTACACACACACACGTACACACACACATGCACACAGACGCACAAATTTATAGGCAAATGTTTTTGCCAGGTGGTCAGAACTCCAAGGTCGGAGCTTATTGATAGGCTCTTACGATTGCAATATAACCTTTTCCAATCAGTTCTTACTTCTTTTACAACTGAATTTCTGTGCCTTAGCGGCTTTCTAATGCTGACAGCCCAGTTACAACATTTAAAAACCTCCTTTTGTAGCCGAATTTCTGAATTTCTATTTTCGGTTTTGTCGTTTTTTTTGCGCTCGTCAGCCCATCCAAGTCATCATTCTTGTTTTTTCCCAGCTGTCCCTCTGCCTGACCCAAAAAAAAGGGAAGTACAAGACGGAAGGAGTAAAGACGTCCATGTTGTCTGTCCCGTTTTTGTGTTTACCCAATAATCTGTCTCTTTGTCTCTTGTCTCTCAGTGTGACTGACTTCCTGTGCGGCTCCCTGTCACTCCAGCGCTCAGAAAGACAGCCAGTCTTTTTGAACCCCCAATGCCAACATCCACTCTTTTCTCCCTGCTGCTTTGTTTTTGTTTGTGTGAGTGACGTCCTGTTGTGATTTTATTCAACCCCTTTTTGAGCATTTATCGGTCAGAATAATTACCAGCATACTGTATCTCAGTATTACCTTTGGTTGGTTTTGCAAAATATTTGCTGTTTTCATAACCAGGACACATACTTCAAATGACAGCTTGAGTTTGAACACTTCATTTTTTAACATACTGTTCATACAGAACATACAGAAATCTTTGTATCTCTCCTTCAAAATGCGTTCTATTGCCCTCCCTTGTACTTTGTGCTACTTTTAACGAGGACCCATATTAAATCATCGACAAAATTAGTACAAAAAGGTAGCTCACCTCTCCTACAAGTGGAGTTTTCCCATCTGATTCAGTGATCCATGCGTTCTTCTCCGTCCCCCGGTCATAGGATTCGTATGGTAAATTCCCTACTCTCTTGCTGATAGCTATGGCAGGATCCTGGGGACAGATGAGAATAGGACCGAGCACAAAGGCCATGGGTTGGTGTTGCGGAGTCAATTTTAAATGAAAAATGAAAAAGGAGTGTATATATACATGCATAAAAAATATACCATACGGTTACAATTGGTGTTATTTTGCATATACAGTTTGCATCACTAAAATCAAAGAGGTTCTTACCAGGATGAGGATATATCTCTGACCCTTTGCATGAAGGTAGTCGGCAAACGCAGGCAGCTCGCTGAATTTCACTTTGTCATACGTGAAATCTTTCTTATCCTCCATGTAGTCAATGTCAGTGTACTGAATGTCCTGTATGTGTAGAATAAAGAGTTCTTACTTTAAGTGCACTTCATGCGCTTGCAATAGATATTGTTATAGTTCACAAAACATACCTAAAATACCTAACATGCATATATTTATTTGGAATATTGCATCAATCCACCTAACACTGTGTTCTCGTCTCAGCATGGAGGGTGAATGCAAACAATTTGAACTGTAAAAACCTATACCACCTGCCTTTGCGGTTATTTTTTATGGACCTGATAATCTAGCTGATGTTAGCTAATGGGAGGACAATGGGAATGCACATTATTATTTTATATTTTTTTCAGGGTGTGACATGCTTTTCTGTCTGTTGACTGCCAAAATCTACTTCACATCAACAGAGCAGATGGTTTGGAAGGTTCTGCCAGATCCTTCCTCTAATGGTAATCAGCTCCAGACATATTAGGGAAAATGTGATAATGCCCTTTGTGGTCTATCTAATGGTTATCAAATATGTCCCTAAGTACAGCAGGAGAGGAAGCAGATGCATACTAATGTCTTCGGATGCGAAAGAGAGATTGAAGATTTGGACGGATTAGAAATGTGTTTGCATTTTGCCACTGAATGAAAGTTCAAACTGTGTGTGATCGTTGCAGGGACCGCACAGGATTTTTAGTAGGAGTTAACCTTAGTAATTAATGAAAAGACATTGCATCAAGCATTAGCGTTCTGTGGGAGAGGGACTTCTTGGAGTTACTATTGGGAAACTCAGACGAAGATAAGCAGTAAAACTCATTCCCAAGAAAATGTCAACCGGAGCTGGTATTTATCAAATGTCTCAGAAGGCAAGAGGTGTTGAAGCAGTTCTAACATTCGGATCAGGATGAATGAGATAATGAAAGGAACTCGACCGATTGATCTTTGATCAGCGCTAACAATCAGCGGCGCTCGAAAAATAGTCGTCCTGGGATTGAACCCAGAGAGCCCAGAAGACTCTTCATTATTTGACAGAAAGCTGGATTACCCCGTCTAAGCTAAAGGCCATCCCTATCACTCTGACTGCAGGGGCAGACTCCTGCTTCCACCTTCACGTCACGTCTTCACACATACTGTAGTGGGTGAGCCTCCTGCTTGCCTCTGGAACCACACAGTAGTGCCTTTTGTCTTCCAAGGTCATAGTCAAAGAGCTTCCAATATTTCAAAGATTTTCAGGCAAACAATATATACATAGTTTCAGGCCAAATGAAATAAACTAGAAAAATTCTATAATAAACAAGAAAGGATCTCACATATGGCAGGGACGCGGCACGATTCCTCTCCACTGTATTCTTGACCTCACTCAGGCTGCCATAGTCCCACCGAGACAGCTGGAAACCCAGGGACCAGTAGGGAGGAATGACAGGCCTGCCAACGAGCTGGACAACAGAATTCGGATATATTATTGCATTTCTTCCTCTACAGCTCTATGACTACTTTTGCAAAACAGTCCAGCGAAGAAAAATGTCTCTGTTTATTCAAGCACAACGTCATGTAAACCTTTTTCCAAAGGAAATAAATAATTAAATGTTTTTCACCTCAAGAAACTCCTGGACGACTTGTTCCGGCGTATCTCCGAAAAGAATATAGAAGTCAAGGACTCCTCCAATCGTCCTGTAAGTAACCGCTGGAGCGGGCTGCAAGGTCACATCTGGGGGTGGGGGGGAAAGACTCTAAAGATGGAAATGTTGCAAACTATATCTTAATACTTTCTAATAGTGCTGAGAATCCATATGAGTAAGTGTTAGTATGTCAGGAACCTGTTGACATGAGCATGAAAACACATCATTGCGTTCAGTCGTCTCCTTATATAAATAACGGTGAACTGTTATTCTCGTTAGTTTTTCAGTACAATTTTGGGATTTACTCCAAAGTTTATTCATTTATTTTGGTAGAGTGAGCCATTATGGGTTGTTCATGTTCTTGGACCAGATCCTAATGGTTCTGGTTCACCAATGATTAAGTTAATGCAACTACATGTTTTTTTTATGTATATGTTTGTGTGTATATTGACTTGCCTGAGGACAGTGTCAATGCTAGTTGCACTTGTATGTATTCATGTGTATCTATTTCACTGTGTGTGTGTTTGTGTGTGTGTGTGTGTGTTTATCTTCACCCATAGCATTGCTGTTCATGAGAAAGACCCCGAATGACTTCCCACTCTCATCCTCCAGACAGAGGAAGAAGGGATAGTGTCCATAGAGGTTGTGTGTCCCCTGTGGGGAAGACAGAGGGAAAGGCGGATGAGGCGATAGAAGGAAGAGGAGTGAGCAGCTGCCGGGTGGTGGAGGCTTATTGAAACTGAGGGGGGCGACTTCACTGCATAATCAGCTTACAAGGCGGTCCAAAAAATACACATGTTAGGAGCACACGTTAACATGGCACTTGAGTACATACACACACACACGCACACACACAAAGATTTGACCACATAATCTGTTTGGTGCAGCAGTCGAAACCCCCCCCCCCCCCCCCCCCTTCCCTCCCAGGAACATTAAAGGGGTAAACCTCCCATATGTCCCAAACGTATACATGCACAGGTGTATTTAAAACCATGCACAACGTCACTTTGAGTGGCATCCAAGCCATTTGGTAGGTACTCACGCCGTTAGGGAAAGCATCCCTTGTGAAGATGGGCCACGTTTTCCAATATGTGTCATGGCGATACCTTTGATGCACATGCTCCCCCAAGCCATAAATGTTATGGGATGGAAGCCTGGCAGATATCTGCAGGTACTGGTCTGCAAACACCAGTGGAGCCATCGTTGTGTCAAATCTGTTTAAATCAAGAGAGGAAAACAGCTGATGAACAAAACATTGTGTTGCTATCGGGAAGAGAGAGGAGGGACAGAGAGCGCATGTGGAGAAGAGTAGAGGGAGCAGGTCAGAGAAAATGTGTGCAGCCAAGAAGCAGAAAGAAAGTTGGTAATAAGAGAGAGTGGGAGCGGAGACAAGACGAGGATGTGTTGAGGAGTTGTTTTGGAAAGAAAAAAAAGGGTAAAGAAAGAGCATCCCATCCAGCTCTAACAAGCCCTGTGGGTAGCACTGCTCCAGCCTTCAAAACAAGACATTCACTCGTGGTTGAATAACTGTGCTTGCACTAGCTGTGTACAGCTGCCAAAATAAAAATCTACACACAACATGTAATAGTGAATATTGCATATACAGTGCAAAATATATCATTATCGAAAAGCCATGAAAACACAAACATTTACCCATTAATCATAATTTTCAGTCAATTGGGTTAAAAAGGAGTCTTTGATTCACAGGCGGCTTTTGTTTTAAGAAGAGAATAACCAAGCTCAAGCCTGAAAGTTAAAAGTAGAGTAGAATTATCAGTATGATGCACCTGTTTACAAACTGATTATCTCCTTTATCTTGTTAAATGAGACCTCGATAAACATTTATGAATGCCTTTGCGAAACTTTTTGGTTTTGATAGGTGATTAATTACCCTTGTTATCACTAGTCATGCAGTACTCTCGGGTTGGAGAATTTAACAATGCCAACAGCTGCTGATAAGGCAACAAAAACAAACTTTGCTTTGTTACTTACTCGCCTCCCTTCCCTAAATGCCGATATTCTACTTCCAGTAAATGGTTGTGAACATTTGACAGATGTCCTTTGGGATGTTTGCATTTTCTGGTGTTGGTGTTAATAAGGGGTTGCATTCTTGTGACTATTGCATAACCTCCAAAGTAATCGTTTTATCGTCTGATTACACAACAAAAACACAGTTCTAATGGTGATTAACATTTGCCACTGGTGAGACTGGGGGAAGTTGGAGCAATTTGAACTAAATAGCTGCTTATCTTAACAGTGCCTCATCTTACTGCTGGCTGAAGGTCAGGTGCGTTGTTAGGAAAGACAATGCGGGTTAATACATCACTATGTTATGTAACATTTCACTAGGAATATAACATCTGTGTAAAAGCACAGATCTTTTGCTCTAGAACCACATAATTAGAATACAAGGAAAGAAGCCATTAAGAACACTTAACAGTCAAGATTTTCTCATTCCAATGAGATAGACGCCTCACCGAGATTAAGGAGATGTGTCATGCACCATAAATGTCAATCAGCTCTCATTTAAAACAGAAGCACCCAATGATGTGCAAAACATAATTTATTGTACAGGCTGATAGTGGTGGTATTTGACCCTGAGCATCACGCGGTAGTAATGGATTGCTGTGCCCTTAAAGTGCCAAATTCTACATTGCATCAAAGATAATAATGGTTTGTGCCTTTTAATAGGAAGTGTGCTTGTGTGTGTGTGTGTTTGCACACAGCTCTGGGGGTTAATGGGTCACCTCAATATCACCATTTGATACAAAGTGACCTGGTTCTACATGAACATAATTATTTATTGCTATGGATTACTGATCCGGAACATGATGTCCCATCATTACGTGGAAAATAATGCATGACAATGAGGTAATTAGGCACGCTACTATGAAGGATTGATGACATAATTGCATTACATGAAATACAAAGAATCAATGTAAATATATTGACAATTCTTAAATCTGTGGTGAGTGTGGAAAGACTGTCAGTGAGGGAAGGAAGGTGAGACACTAAATCAAATGTCCAAGCTTAGTTTATCTTCTATTGTAGTTTTAGACACTATTAGACCGGCAGTCTTCAGTCCTCAGAAGAATGTCCTCACAGTCAACAGTGAGCATGGCGTGCACTATCCTCCTTTAAAAATCATCAATCTCCTGCTACCATAAAGGTTTCCTAAAACTCACTCTCTCTACATATCCTACTTGAAGTATGTTACAACACATAAGTGAGTAATGAAGTATTTGCATGTACGCACATATCGCTTAGTTTTTGGATATATACAGTACGCAGCCTGTTTAGTCCTATGCTTAAACATCTCCCCTTTAGAAACAAATACACAACGAAGACAGACACACACGTTAACTGAGCACTCACAATACTTTGTTGTCCTCCTTCCTGCGTACAATGAGACCAAAGGGTTTGTGTGTCATCTCCAGTGTGTTGCTGATGGGGCTGGAGGGGTCACTGGTGAGGCTGCTGATGTGCTCATGGGGGACTTCAAACCTCTTCATCTGGGCATCGAAGATCTGAGAGGAAAGAACGAGGGCCAGAGTCACAGCCATGCAGCCTGTGTGAGGACGGACCCCTCTTTCACGGTAATACTTTGCTGTGTACGTCTCTATTTTTCTAACATGATTTGATCAAAACTACTTTTAGAATTTGACTACATTGGCCTGACATATATCATATATATCATATATATATGTCAGCAGGTGTTTACCTTAAATCGTAGTCGATTGTTTGACTGCATTTCTGCGTGAAATGACAGCTCCTGTAAATCAGCCCCAAATAAGGATGGAGAAGCCATTCTCTTCAGTTGGGCGTTCACCACTGCAATATTAACCACACAGCGGGAACAAGGGAAAGGTTAGATTACAGGTAAACAAATTCATTAATGGAAATGAATCACATTTAACTGCTTAGTACCCAAAATAGAGATGAAATTACAAAAAAATGTACACTAATCATAAAACTATAGTGGAGTATTTTCAACAAAAACAAGACATATTTAACGATTAAACTTTAGTCCAAGACTTGTTTGAAATTGTTAAATTCTCCTCATGAATAGTGTGAAAAGACCAAAACCACTCCTTTGTCTTTACAGTAAGTATGAGGGAAACACCAGCAGCTTTGAATAATTAACGAAGGCGGAACAAAGGCTAGCCTGCCTTTTCCAAAAGTAAAAAAATCCATCACTTTCATAGAGCTCACTAAATATTATATTTTGTGTATTTAACTTGTACAAAAAGTACAAAAGCTCAATGCATCGTGATTTCTATTGAGAATGATGTCCTGCAAGTTGCCTGGCAACAAAATGGTTACGACAAGACTCCCAGAATGTCAAACTCTTCTTCTTATGCACACATGTGTGACCAATTTTCTCTATTAATATGCAAGAGGTCTCAAAAGTGAGTGGTCTGTTTAATTAACACAAAATGCCCCACTGGCATTCAAGCTCAAGAGAACTATTGTTGGATGGGGCGTGCACCATCAATCATAACATAACATATTCTCGCATAATGATGAGTGCACCGCAACAATGAGGGAAAACTGCAATAGTCCTGAGTTTTAGCACTCATAAAACTCATCAGGTGAAGTATAGGAAAAAACACATTCAATGATTAATGTATCGTATCCCTGGTTATGCATCTACCAGGATGATCAAAGGGTGCAATGTGTGTACAGAGTCCACAGTTGTTCCCAAAGGTAATTGGGTGGTTTCATAGATGCCTTGAAGGATGCCGTGGCAGAATGTAACAACATGTGAAGACTGTAAATGTATTTAAACTGTGTTACCAACAACATTGTTAGAAAATGCCCAGTTTCTTTACTGATTCTTCACATCTTCACATGAGGCAGTGAAATCAAGCAGGAAATGGAAAAAACCTGCATACCGCAAAGTCCATCATGTTTTCTGATATTCCATCCATGTCATATTTCACAGAAAAGCTTGGCTTGGGCAAAATCATTGCAAAAAAAGATAAAACCACGTGAGGAAGACAGGCCATTGAAAAAAAGAGGAGGATTTAGAATTTGAAAAAAGGCTACAAATTAATCCAAATATTTGTCCAGAGACCACATAAGTGGAAGAGTAGGGAGCGAGGAAGTGGGAATTTACCGTAAGGGTTCGGCTCCTCCACTGATTCCACTGTGTATCCATGGTTGGTTGAGAAGAAACACCAGGGAGCATTTCTCTCGTCCAGTGGGCTCCAGCAACACCCACGCTTCTCACACTGCATCTGTTGGGAGGTTGATGCTGTTTTCTTTATCGTCATACACATTGCCATTATCCCCATTGCTTCTACCTTTAACGATGTTTGTTGGATTATCATCATCTCTGCCATTGTTCTTAGTATTCATTACAACCAGTGTGAGAGAGAGACTATCAGGATAAACACCTTTTCAGTTGTGACAATGGGCCGACTAAGTAATGACTCCTCCGGTTAAAGGTGTTTGAAAAAACCCTTTGCGTTCTTGCAACGGGGGTGACTCGTACCTTTGAGGCTCCAGCATCTGGGAAACAGTCTACTCTTTCAGCAACAGGGATTTGGGGACACTGAGGAACGAATGCTTCAGTAGAGTCTGCCAAAAGATGAAAAGTTTACTTCAAACAAAAAGAGGCAATTAAGGTGCTTACTAAGTTTTACAGTTAATGATAGTTCTCAACAATAGACTTTTTTAGCATCAGGCTTTTTTGGCATCTCATAGCAGGACAAGCACAGGGGAAGTTGATTACACCAGCAACTGTTTTGGTTCCAATAAAGTTGTAGTAAGTTATTCTTGTCGGCAAGCACAGACAATACCAGGGCGCCCAGGGTAGAATTCATGTTATTAAATACACCAGTTCTTTTCTTACTATGACATGCAAAACCTTTTTAAAAACCGTATTAATTTCAGGTACCACGCCAGTTTCCTTAGGGACTTTTCCCTCCGTTTCTTCTGATAGTTACGCGACCTGACAATCACAAAATCGCCCCACCCTAAAGCGAACACTGCTTAGTGTCGAGGGAGAATTTGTGTGAGTCTCTGAGTAACTGGGTGTGTGACCTTTCTTGAGAAACTTGTGACCTGACCTCACCTGACCGATCCTTATCGTGTTTGTTATTCTGCCTGTGCCATAATGATTGACAGGGGCCCATTAAGGGAAAGTTAGAGGCATCCTTTTATGACATCTGGTTCTTGTCTTAACATTCCTTATGCAGGGGGGGGGGGGCTGTGCTGTGACGACACAGGCTCCTCTCTGAAGTGTTTAAAACTTCCATTGTAGCTTTGTCAGATCTTCCTGCTCCTCTGAGGGAGAAGGAACAATCTTTCCGATTTCAGCTGAATTGTAGTCATTTGACTTCTGTCTGTACCTTTTATTGATGAGTTCTGTATTCTTTATCTTTTACTATTCTAGTTTAGTAATACATACTTAATCACAAAGAAAGTTCAAGATACTTCTGAATTCTCACAAGCGCTCAAACCACTAAATTCCACCACACTTTGAAACTACTGAATGAGACCACAAAATAATTTTCATTTTCACTGAGGAAATAAATCAAGTCTCAAGGATGGCCATTGGCTCATAGACTTCTACACGGTCAGTATTCTTCATGCAACCAGTGGGGTACCCCCCAAACGGCCACTAGAGAGAGAGCAAGTTAAATGCACATCTCATTGTTCCCACTTTTCAGAACGGGTGGTTGCCGCCTGGCTATGAAAAAGCTCTACTGAGAGAAATTATGGGATGTCATGTCAGCAAACCTTTTGATAAGAAGAAACGGGAAAGTGGAGGCAGGTGGATGGGTTGTATAAACTATACGCATACCTGCTATACCTGACCGTAACTAGGTTGATATAATTGTGACCATTTTTTGTTACATTCTAAATATCTAAACATTTTTTTAGTTTTATAAAAAAGTTTTTATCAGACTGTGAATGAAAATAGGTTTATTAATGTGCTTTGGTTTTAGATCCACTTGTGCTTCCACAAAAAAGAATATTTTTCTAACAATGCTTAGCAATCTTTATGGATGTGTAAGCATGTACACCTACCATCTTGAAGGGACCCAGGTTCTCCGATGGCAAACAGAACTATAAGAACGATGGCTACCACAGACATCAATGCAAACATGACCATTAGGGTCACCTCCAGACCTGAAAACCGCCTTCTCCCCATCTAATACAAATGCACAAACACAAAGAGAGTGATTACACAGGCCAACATCATTAACACCCAATAATGACACTTTACTAAAGGCAAGGTCTCAAAGGTCTCAAACTTTACTGCTTAATGAGGCCCATTGGCATTACACACACACACACACACACAAACACATGCAAGTAACAAGCAAACTAAAGTTAACACACGCATGTATTGTATTAACCTTGGACTGCAATAGCTTTGTGAATTAAAATGAAAGCACACACATAGTGGGAGAAAAACAAATTAAGACATTAAAAAAAAGAGAGAAAGGGAGTCAACAACTGCATGACAGGCTGGGCCTAATCTTGCAATGGCACCCATTATATCACCAGAGCGATTAAGCTTCACTCCAATGTATTCTGAGACAAAAACAAGGTGAATGCGTGTGGGTATGTGTCTATTTGGGCGAATGAGGCTCATAACCCTCCTGTTCAATGTGCTGTGAAGATCAGGCAAGGGCAACAAGAGAGACGCAGCCCACCCACACACACACACACACACCCCTCCCTGCACACCATGAAGAGGCACATTAGCCTGCAAACATGCAATGAAACACTGAGGCAAACACACGCAAACACATGCATATAGTCGAAACCTTTTAGCCTCTGCCTTAAGCTTGCACTAAGTGGCTAAATATAGCTTCCACCCATAACAGCATATCATCTTACTTCTCCCAACTCACTGACATTCTGATAGGTGTAGATGCATGCAGCCTTTACCAACAGCAGGGCCACCTTTTGGCTTTACTCTTTGGGTTCCCATGAGTGCAGGTAATGTAGAGAATTATCTTAAGTTGCATTTTGACTTTTAACCTTATCTGATGACATTTAGGATGACGTTGAAACACATCTTTAAAAATGAATGCCAATGTGCAAACATTTGGATCAGTCTATCCACAGTAATACTACAGCATGATGCAGATATCTGCAAGCAACAGAACGTCGAAAGTAAATGTGTAACAAAAAGGGTTTGAAATGCATTAGGTTATATTTATTCATCATATTAAGGTTTATGTTAAAATTAAGACCCACTAGCATCACATAATAATCCCAGTATCGCGTTTTAAACTATTCGGTATCATCACCAAATGCTAGCGGTGTAATATGAAATAAAGATTAGTTTTTAAGCTTAACAGTTAGACAGCCGGCAGCTGCAGTCTTACCTCGGCGCTCTCCGATGTTCAGGGCAAAGTGCTTTTGGGTTCAAGTGAGATAGCCCCTTATAATCCACAAGCTGTGTTGTGGTCATAGGGTCTCACCTCTCCTCTACTGCATTATGTGTGTGCGCGTGTGTTTGTGTGTATGTGCACGTGTTACATTCAGAGCAGGCAAACCTGGCAGCCATAAAATGTCAGCTAATCATCTAATAAGGGAAAATTGTAGCTGTAAATCCCTGTATAAACTTTTACAATCAATCCTGCAATCATGTTTCATATTCCAGTGTGTTCCCAATAGAGTGTGCGTGTTTTTGATCGGAAAGTTGTAATACACCTGCAGATTGTATATTTTTGTCTTATGTAAGCTCTGACTCAGCATTGGAAATCTTTCACACACACACACACACATAGCCAACCACGCATGCACACAAAAACACCATTCACTAGAAGAGTCATACTATTTAGTGTAGAATTTGATCTATATAATAATTGGTGAATCTAATGTTACCAAAGCTCAGTTATTTTTGTATTTTTATACAGAACCACACAAATTGTCACGTATTATATGAGGCAGCCAAGTAGCAGGGTGAACGTATTGTTGCAGAAAGAGAGAAAAGGAAAGTGCATGCATGAGATGAAGTATTATTTTGTTTATTTTAATCTTGAAGAAAGAAACAGAGTGATCCATGAAGTGTCTTTAACGACGTAGCACTGATGGAGGTGTGCTGCTCCCGGGTGCAGGTGTTCTGCATGTGGGCCCGTTGCCTTTGTTTGGCCATCAATGTAAGTTGTTGTTTGGCCTCAAATGCAACTCTCCAGGCTTTTCTTTTTTCTGCCTCAAACCACGCAAATGAACCGAATTACATTAATTTAGTTTGAAAACACCTTTAACCTTCCCCCTGCCTCCTAGCACATACTGTATATGCACACTCAATCCACATCTTTGAAACCAAAATTACCAAGTTCAAATTAAAATAAACACTGTATGTATATGTTTGGGAACAAAGGACGACCAGGGCACCGTCGATGAACTCCGGAACAGCAGGATCAGTCAGGCATGGTCAACCGAGTTATTGTTTGGTTTTGTGACTTTTTCCACTCTACAGTTGTGTGATGGAGTTGTTACACAAAATCCAAATAAACCCAGTGGAGAGGATCAACCAAGTGGGCTATTCATTATCTAGAGATGCAGCCATTTGCTCCCTTGAGTGGACTATACAATTCAAAAAGCCGATATAAGCTGTGCTGGAGTGCGAGTGGGTTCATGCTTGTGAGACAATAATAGACGTAGGGCAGAACGCTTTTATAAGAGTAACATAATAATTTGGCTTTGATGGCGGAGGGCTTCAGAACGTCTTCTAAGGCCATGGAGATGTTGGAGTTCAAATCAGTCTTTGGCTATTCCTCTCACTCCTCTTCTCTCTCCTTAAACATCCAATTCCACTCCCTCACTGCCGATTTCAGGGGCCTTCCCTCCAGAATGCAGCGCCAGCCGATTTCAATAGAGCAAACTGAAATTGGCAATTCACTCCCCTGTATCGATCCAGTCACTTTAAGACCAGGCACTCAGTATCGAGAGCTGCCAAGTAAACCGGATTATATATGTGTGTTTCTTTGTGTGGGTATGACTGAGAATCCTCACTAGTATCCTTGAGAATCAATACCGATCTGCATTGACCAGAGTTATTTTAACTCATATTCGACAGAGAGTCTAACGTGACTATTAATGCTACATTTATGACATTGTGTTATCTACATTCCTAATCTCAAGGACTCGGTAAAAAAAATCTTCTTCCACCAGGTCTTGGTTCTCTGATTGACGATGAATGTGTCTGTAAATTATTTTCTATAGTGATAAATACCAGTATAATAATAAATTGCATTGGTATAGAGAATATTCAATCAGGAACACAGCAATACTAATTAATACTCTCCGCTAATGCTTGAGAAATGTAGACATTATTTTTCCTAACACATGAAAACCAACATTCATCCAAATAAACATAAACAAGTTATGACATGATGCTCATGTTGTTCCCGGTAGAGCAGATATCCAAAGATTTAGACATTTCCCTTGTTATCCTAGCCTTAGTCTTGGTAAGTCCCGGGTATAACTTATTTATATTTAATCGTGATTTATAATCTCTGCGTACATAATTCAGTTATGAATTTAAAAGTTGCATATGGCGCACTTTTTGTGCAAATACAAATGAACACATGAAGTGCTTTTTAACAGCAGTATTTGTTTTCACACAGAAGCATTTAAAATATATCTTTTAGATTCAAATGTAAACTTAATAAGTTAAAAATGTACTTTTTAGTAAAAAAGAAAAAGTGAATGTAATTAAATCAAATATAAACCCAAATCTTTTTGCCACTGTCCAAGGGTATCTTTTTGTAATGATTATTTTTATGATTCAGTAATTACTACCCCTGAACTGCTGAACCACTTGTCCCCCAACCAAACTTAGAAACTAAATTTAAAGGTTTCAAAAACACCTGGTGTAAGCGTTTGACCAGCGGCTATGATGTCGAGATCACTTACGATTACTGATACAATATCTCCAACTTAACAGTCATAGTTTTATCATTCAATCAATCCCACGTTTCCCTCTATTGTCTTTTTCATACATTTTAAAAGTAATTTAAAGGTTTTTGTTCTTCAACACTCAGCGTTTGCGCTGTGCTAGTTAGCGTCACAGCCCACAAGCTTCCGTGTCATGAAGTGTGAAACAAACAGCAATTGTCAACCTGATAATTACGGATACAATGAGCGATATGGAGTTGAAATCAAGGTTGAAATGCATTGCAATAGAGTGAGTTTGGGCTGTGACTTTTCACCAAGGACTATCTTAATTTAACCTGTCGTTTTAGCCGATGGTTTAGTGCTAGTGTTGTACTACATTAACGTTATCCTAGTAATAGACGTGTTTTCTTAAATGCAGATCCGCCTCATTAACAAGCAGCCATGTTCATATAATTACAGTCCACCAATTACAGTACAACATCTCTAATGTCGTTTGGCTTTTGCATGTCAAATACATTTTATAGCTCCGAAAGGCTGGTAAAAGAGTGTGGACAAAGTATATACAATTTTTGGAGCAGGGGATCACCTCTTCCTGGCATGTTGGACAGCTGCACAGAATGAAGTTTACGGTGGAAAAATGATTTTTGTTGCATTCAACCATACAGAAATCAAGCTTTTGAAAATCGCATCAAAACCATTGACTGTGGATGTTGATATAGCTTTTCAACCTCCAAGGAGAGCAGCAACTAGGCCACATTGTCACAATTGTTCACTGTATGTGATTACGTGTGTGTGTGTGTGTGTGTTTTAAATGCAGGTGTCCTACCTAGTAAGTGTTCCCATTATGCAGTTTTCCCAAAAAGCATGGCGCAGATGTGAGACCCCTACGGGGCAGAAACAGCCTATTGAATGAAGAGGGGAAAGCAAATGGGCAACTGGGTATACATGTACACTTTCTGCATCATTTCTAAGAGAAATATCATCCATCCCCGCTGCTACCTTTTTGCGTGTTTTGTTATATAATGTGACCTTGTTTACTCCAGGGGGCCTAGTGTTCAGGAGAGTTGTAACAAGAGTATCACGCTGGAATCTGAAAAGGTCTGAAAAAAACACAAAGATTTAAAACTTGCATGTGTTGACATCTCATATTTAGTGCTGCTGCTGGGATGCTTATGGTCTGTGGAGTATAAACCTTTCATTATTGTATATCTGTGTGCTTAGCTCAAGACAAGAGTGTGCTGTTACCTTCTCTCTCTTACTTCTCTACATTTTTTTTTTTTAACTCCTCTCAGTTTGAGAACATTCTTTCGGATGGCATGGGGCGGATTCAAAAGCTAATATATTCTGACAGTTAATTACCTTAAATTGAATGTGCTGACGATGGCGTAATAGCCAAGCCGTTGCAGGAAAAACACAGCACAAACAGAACTCACATGCATCCAGAGATAATTGTTTCCGTTTTAGTGTATACACTTTTTCTTCCCTTTAAATTCTTTTCGGCGACATGAAATTGCAAAAATTCAGTAGGAGAGCTCTTCAAAAATCTTCTTCCTGTCGAGTAGTAAGAGATACTTTACAGTAAAAGTAAACTGACCTTTGTTAGCAGTGGTATGGGAGATACCATTAGCCAACACTGACGTAGTAGTAATGGATGAGTCTTGCTTTTGAGTAATGATTAGCTGTGTGACAGGCATGCAGTCACAAGTCTTTCCTCCACAGGTGCCGCTGTGCTGCTCTTTTTACGTGTAAAATGATATTATGATAATTGTTTAGCTTCTAGTTGACATTTTGTTTGCATTGATTCAATTTGTAGTTGCATCCCGGCATAAAGGTAAATGCCGGGATGTAAGATAACGGAAAAAAACAAGTTGCAGAGTCAATCTAAGTATGTTTGTTTGTAGAGAAGTTGTATACGTTAAAGTATTTCTCAAACATGTAAAATTAATGTTTTAGATAATAAATCAACTCTAACTCAATTACACAAGAGCCCTCGCTCCATTTTCAATGAATACTAATAGGATAGTTAGACTTTAAAAGAATAATAAATGTGAATGCGAAATGCCATGTTACTTAAACATCAATTGAAAACCCCTCAAAAAATCGTACCATGAGATTAATTAAAATCCTAATTTAAAGTTCAATAACTTTTATCTCTCCTCTTCGTCCCTTCAATCAGGCAGTACCGGTGGCAACAGTGACTTTTTCCATTGCCATGCCAACTCTGCGCTGGTGATCCTTTTGTCAGGTGCGGAGCGCTTGCTGCTATAGAATAGTGTTGGGTGCACGTCTGCGAGCCACAACATGGTTCCAGTGTGAGTGTGAGGGCGAGCAGCAGAGTAAGACAAAGGTGTGCTTATCTTTCACCACGACTGCACAAGGCACTCACTACTACAGCACACAGACTCATTTTTCTTAACTTCCATTATTTTTCTTTTTTGGGGACATCGGTGTTGCATACTGCTCCCCATCACACAGAATAAATCAAAGGGACCACACAAGTTGTTACACACCCCTTCTGCTCTCAACCGCTCCCATATCTTTAAGTCGCTATTGGTGCTTTTCTGTTTTTCTACACCTACTCTCCGCACTGTTGCATGATATGCAGATTCTTGGCTCTCAGAGCACTGCCTCTATTGATCCTCCCCGCCCTCACTCTCACTCCGCCTCTCACTGCTCCATTCCACCCATTATCCCCCTCTTCCTTCTGCCCTTTTCTTTTCCCTCTTGTCTCCATCCTTAACGACCTCTCTTGCTGAATCCGAGGCCACGAAGAGTCATGCAATATCTTTATTTCTGTTTAACAATAATAACAACAAAATAACTATATATTGCTAGTGAAATTTGAAACAGCATACAGCTGGGCAGCTGAAGACAAAACTTTCCCTATCAAAACATCTTGTGGCGCAGGATCAGAATGTGCGTGCGGGTTTGCGTCCTAATTTAGGTGAATGACTTGTTGTTGCTGTGTGGCTCCGCCTGCCAACACAGAGGCTCTCTCTTCAACTCCCCCTGATCAGTATGCAGCTCTTCTCTGCATCACCGTCCCTGTGTCATATTTACGTAGGATGCACGCCTGCCACACACACAGAAACATAAAAACACACGTTTCCTTAAAAATTCCGCTCCTGACGCCATCGCTGCCCTTTTGGTATAAATATCATGTATATAAAAAGAGGAAAGATCCAAACCTGGACCAAGTCCAGATTCTAGAAATCTCCCCCCCTCCTCTCTGACTTTCTTTGATTCACACAAATGCGCGCTCACCCACGCGGACACGCACAATACGCCACAGTCACGCTTGTGAGAGCACCGAATATGTTAACGCAAACATACAGAGAAGCTTGCTGACTTTGGGGTGATAAATGAAGCAGTGCGAGCTCAGCAGTAGCCCTTTGCTATGTCAGGCTTTACTGATGTCTGCTTCAATCCAGAGGAGTGGTTCAATCAGGTCCCACAAGACCAATCTAATCTGCAACCCACAACATGCGCGCGCACACACACACACACACACACACACACACACGCCGCAATGAGAAGCCATTGAGCATTTTTCATCTGTATTTTACGTAGTGATTTTTTTTTACTTTGATGAAGAGGGAATATCTTAATTTTAATTATTTGTCAGAACCTCCTAATGGAGGAGGCCGGAGATGAAACTTGAGAACGAGAGGATACAAATCTATTTGTTATATGCAGTGACGTGAATTCACTCAATCGTAAGAACAGACTATAAATGGAAAATTTGCAAGATAATAAGAATAAGTGACCATTTTGGAGAGAATACGAAGCCTTCAGTTTCCAAACCCTCTGTAGAACACCGGCAAGACCTCATGCCCAAACCGTCATATCGGCGAGTAAAAAAAGAGAATTAATCACAAACTGTGGTCCCAAATTACAACTTTGGAAATGGTGTTTTCTCAGGCTGCAGCAATAACCGAGATCTGCATGCTTTCTGACTGAGTAAAGCTCAGTACTTTCCCTCTGCGTGCCTACGGCTTTTGGAAACAACCTCAATGTCAGAGCAGTCCAACTTCATGAAGAATTTGGCTTGTGCTTAATCATGCTCGCCTGAGAGTTTGGTCATCCAGTTCTGAGTCCAATATGCTCAAAGAAAATATATTAATTTGATTTTTCTGGGTCTCTCCACACTCGGGTGGATTTAATTCTTGGAAATCTCTGGTTGGCTAAGATATGGTAGCGCAAACAGGAGATAAAAACTTGAGATGCTAGACACTCTAGTTAGTTTACAATATATTAGTATTTTAATAATAATTAATAACATGCAGGTACGTACATTTGGGGTCAAGTGTCCATGGAGAACCGATGGTCCTCTCCCTCAGATCCATTGGCTGCTGCAGTCTAAAAATGGTATGCTGCCCACAGATTTAGTTTTTTTCCGTCGACTATTTAGACACAGAGGTTTGGAATGGAAAGGAAAACATGACGTATCCTGCTCATGACCTAAAATTTAAAACATCATCTTAGTTGATGTATGAACGTCTGAAGAAAATGAACAAAAACAAAACATGTCTTGCCGCATGAATTTGAATTTGAAGAGTGAAGTGCAAACATTAGTAGGCTACTCGCTGCTAGTGGGTGATTACGTCATCGGACCTATAGAAACATACAAGGCTGAGAACATGAAACACGGTGGGTGAGAGAGAATGACAAAGCGAATTATGGTATTATAGTGTTGACCCGTCCGATTTTCCACTGATGTTCTCCCGAACTATAGCCACAGATGTTTATCAACAAACCCCATGTTCGATGTCCTTCTACTCCGCCCTCTAGGTTGGTGCTGCTCCTGAGCACCGCCGTAACCCCGTGACATGGTACAGAATGACGGAGAAGGTTGTGGAAAATAGACAAAGTCAAAGCATCAGCAGATGATTGCAGAGGTTCAAAGGTTCGGGGCAACAGCAGCGGGTGAATGAGAGGATGACTGAAGCCATCTTAGTCTTGCGTTTTCTTTTTTTTTTTTTTTTTTTGTGCACTCTGCGTCATTCAGCCTCTCTGTCTCTTACATCAACCTGCCCGTCAGCCCTTTTGACCTGAACAATCCATCAAATGGTACTGGTGCTGCTGCGCAGGGGGGGCGGCAGGGCGGGGCGGGGGGAGAAGGGGATGTGAGGAGAAGGAGATAAAGCAGAGGGAGACTGAGTGACCCAGCCACCTCCGATGCAACAAAATCTCATTTCGAGTTTAGGGTGCGTTACTTTTTGCCTCTGAAAGCATAGAGGAACTGGAAAAGGCTCTGTCTGCTCTGTCACTGTCGCCAGGGACTACTTATTGTCCTCCCTTTTTCTAGCACCGAGAGGAGTGACGCTAGCTAAAATGATAAACGCAGCATTAAACACAGCAACAATCTCTCCATGCAAATTCTCTCTGACATATTTTTTTAATATAAATAATTTGGTGTAATGACAAGTGAAAATGATAACAAATGATCCCAGCTTTTTTCCTTCAGTGCCAGTCCAAATTACTGCCCGACCCGCCGCTGATAGAAGGTACAGTGATACGGCTTTACATTTTACAGTCCGACCCCCTTACCATCACCTTTTCCGTTGACGAAGCTCAGTAATTCACGAAACCGCATTATTCATGGGCCCGGAAAATGACTCAGTCGAAGCAGCTAAGCATCCTCATACGTCAAACATTGAGAAATAGTCTCCCTCCCTTCGCCCCGTTCCTTTTTTTAGTCCTCTCTTTAGGGGACTGTAATTTAACTCGTCTTCTGTGTCAACACTGTTCATCTCTCATCCACTCTTCTCTTCACCTCTCCATCTCGTCAGACCCTCACCGCTCTGGTTTTCTTATCACACTCCGCCCTCTCCTCTCCCGGGCAAGATGGAGAGAGGGGGAGGAAGACAAGACCAGGGTGGAAGGGGAGATAGCGGACGGATGAGCGACAGCAGCTGGCGGGGAAATGGGTGGGGGCTATATCCCCTCCCTGATTTTTTCTATCTCACTATCCAACTCTCTCCCCCTTCCTTGCGCAAAATGTATCTTTTAATTATTACACACACAATAGACACTGCAGGGGTCTCCGTTGTTCCATGTCTAGCTACGTTCCCTCAAGGTTCACTCATACACCGCTAAGATCGGCCTGGTGCTGCCTGACAGTGGATTTACGCTGGCGTGCCTGCCTGTCGACATACAAATATTCACATCCACCCGCAGGGAAACAAGAACAGACGCTGACGGCAGAAACTGTCAAACATACAGTACAAGCAAAGCAGTCATGTATGAACCATGCTGATTTGCAAAACGAGGCCACACCCATAGAGTGTGTTACAGCAGACCTGCTGCTTTTGTCCTGCCGGCGGCCGTGAATCAGCATTCTGCCTGAATTATGGAGCTGCATTGTGGATTCAGTCCACAACCCACAGGCTCTCTAGACATTGTTCCAAACACAAGCGCGCGCACACACACAACCGTGAAGCAACAGACGCCGGAAAGACCTTTTTAAACCACAAAAAAAAGGCATTTAAAATCAATGTACCCCTGTTGGTAGGAATGTTACTTACGATCGCTTAGCTGACGCAAGAAGAAGCACACGCTCTTCCTACGTTGTTACTTTTAAGGCAGAGCTCTACACAGGGTGCTGCTGTTGCAAAGGTATGGTATTGCACATGACATGGAAGTCTTGGTCTTATCTTTTGTTCACTATAACAGGTTACATCTGTACGCAGTCCAATTGGATACACTTATATACACTTGTATACAGTCTAACACCACTTTATCAGGATGCCGTCCACTTGACCAAATAAAGTACTGCTACTTTCCTCAGTGATCTACCCATTAGAGTACATTTTAAAGTAATGTACTTTACGTTTGGCAACACAAATCATCCGGTAGCTGCGGATTTGTGAGCCTTAAGATAATCATTACCTACAGAAAAGAAATGCATAGGCATGACTCTGTGTGCGCATCTGGTGTGGGTGATTGCTGATCCTCTAAAAGCTGTCAGGCCTTAATTGAGCAAACCCCCGTATTGTTCAGAACTCACGCTGACAACGCAACTGATCTCTGCTCATTAGCCCCAAAATCTCTGTAAATCTTTGCGGCGCTCTGCTGTAGCGGTAGTTACAGGGCACTCTCAGTAGCACAACGGATCCATATACATACACAGTATAGAGACACATTATGCGTCATTACACTCTCTACCAAGCAGGGATAACACCAGGTCGGTGCCAGTGGGGGGGGACATGCCACTGGTTTGTCTTGTTGGACTGAAAGTAAACAAGTGCAAAAACACAACGTTTTTAGTAAAAAGGCTGCATTTAATATCCTGAACAATAATATAGCAGCAAGCAACTATTAGTTATGTAATGATACAGCTAGTTATGTCTACCTGAGTAGATAATTAAGTAACTGTTGCAGCGTTTGCTATTAGCCACGGCTTAGACAGGCAATGGAATATCTCCCAATCATGTATTTTGCATTTTTAAATGCATTGTATTTTCTAATTTTAGCAACAAATACATTTAAAAAAAATGTAAGTAACTTTGTATGACGCATAATTTAAGTACTATAAGAAGCTAGAGATCCTTTGGGGATCGAATCACACAGGCTGCAATGCAACGTGTCTTCCTACTCCTTTACTTCACTAGCAATGCATAATCAGATGGAAAAGCTACATTCATATAGCTCAGGATACATTTTGACTTCATGAATTCACCTTTGTGTCACATTGACCCTACTGAAACATGAATGATTGGTTATGCATGTAAATGCTCCTTCCTGTAGTCTGCACTGCATTTCTGAAGTATTAACATGAGTTGTCTCACCTTAAAATACAAACCAAGAATTTTTACCTGTGCTTTCCTCTAGCTTTTCTTTGCTCTCCTTTCACATTTCAAGTGTCACTCAAAGTTGTAGTGTGCTGGCACAGCAGACCACATTAGGCCGCTGAAAGCTGGCATAAATTTGACGTGCTTTTATGTCTAAATCGAAAGCTTGATCTTGCTTTCACTAAATCTCTGAATAACGTTCCTAAATCGGCAACAGCACTGAACCCTTACATAAGAAGCATTATACACTTTAAACAAGCAGACACATAAGCTACACCAGCCACCGGCAGATGGTCTTGGCCAACTAAACCATTTACAATCCGAATAGAGCAGGCAAAAGAGAGACCCCTTCATCTTGAGCTTAATTTTCTCTAAATACAAGGAAGGAAACTTAATTAAATGTGAAGTCTCTAACAACTTTGAAACAACTCAAGGGCCATCTGGACCTTGAGTGTGAAGTAAAAGATTTGATTTGAATCAGTCTAACCAGTAAACATGCTTATAATTTTTTGTCACTCAATGTTGTTGCCAGACACAAAATAAAAAGACACCCTTTTAACAATAAGGACTTTTAAAAAAACTAAAAAGCAGAGAGAATGTTTATTCTGTTGCTGTTCCTCAGTGGAGTATCGACCTACACAGTGCAACAGACATGATAAGTAGGACTAAAACTCAAAATAATATGCATATATAATTGAAAATGCACTACTACTACATGCTGACACACAGAGTCGGACCCACACTGAGGAACAAAGGAATGATATGGTCTATTCAGAGCACCAGCAAGGGAAAGCTCCATATTTTATATCATGAAATGCTTCTCCCCTCTCTCCCCTTTCCTAAAATGAGTAATAGCGACAAACATTGCTTAATCTTTCTTATACACAAGAGCAAAGTCTGTAAGCACACTGCTAAGCAGCACACACCCAACCTTTCCGAAACTTGCAGAATTTTTTAGACAAGAGAGGGCCACAATCTCCAGGGACTCAAAGTCCGCATGGCGAAAATCCGAATGCAGAGCTTTCCAGCGCAGACCGAGGCAGAAGTAGCACAGGTTTGACAATCACCCTTTCTCTTTTTCACACTCACTCTTCTTCTGCTCCCCCTTCTCGCTGCTTTTCCTCTCCCTCCACCTCTCTTTTTTCAACATAGTGGGTCAGTGAAGCCTCTGCACTGCAGCACTGTCGACTGAGTTGTTGGAGGTCTTTTTTACAATCTCTGGAGCCAAGAAAAGTTAAACACTAGTTTTATTAAGACTAAGGCTAAAGTGTGGCAAATATGTCAATTGTCATTATGTCAGTTATCCTCTTAGAATAAACCCAGTTCCTTCAGTCCAAGTTGTCAAATTGATGCAGTATTCAGTACGGTAGCAACAGCAAATGTGGTGCTTGCATATTGCCGTGGAAACGGAACTCTCTCGTCTTTGCACAAGATACAGACAACATTTTATGGCACCACCAAGAAAAACAAAGTTAATTGAGCCATCAGCATAACAAAAAACTAAAATAAGCTCAAGCACAAACACACACACACACACACACACACACAGAGGCCATTCCCCAATAGACACACAAATGTAAAAACATGCACAGAAAGTGGAACGTGCCTTTCTTTATGCAGCACCTGCAGTATACTGCGACTTCAGCACCGTTGGCAGAGACAGATCGGCTTTTTAGCACCGGAGATAATTCCCTGATTCCCAAACGGAGAAAGCATGTGACACACAAACTACACAAATACACAGGTCCATATAATGCTGAATCAGTGCCTTCATAGCATGCTCTCTTAGCCTAGTTTCTCTCTCCTTCTCACTTTGCTTAAATTGGACAGTTATGGTTTAATTCAATGACAAAGCACAAAGAAGTTCCTACTTTCTCTAAGTGCACATCCTTTACAATCCTCAACTGACAACTCCACAATGTTCTCTCACCCTTCTCCGAGCTGTTTGCCTGTGCTCTCATTCCCTCCAATATGGATCTCCGTTCCAAATCATTTCTGGGCTAAATAGGGATCTCAAATACCCATCAACTAACACACACTGATGGAGCAAAGAAAAACAAGAGAAGAGAAGCACATGGCAGAAATGCAGCCACCTCAATGAAATAAATGTCTGGCCATCCGTCCGTCTGGCTTTACTTCTCTCTGACATTGCACAAACATACACAAGCGAGCCAACAACTAGACACTCCAAGGTGCCCTGGCAATGGACAGCACTCCTCTTCCACTATGCAGCGCAGGCACATACCAGCAAAAAAGAAACCACATGCACCTAAAATGTCTTGCACAAAAAAATAATTTAAAAATGTAAGAAACTGATGGCTTAAAGTATTTTATAGCTGTAAAACAAGCTCATTTGAAACTGCTATTTCATGGTTAAGCTTTAAATCAACCAATTGATATAGAATTATGGGTCATTATCTTTGTTATAATAGGCCGTGCGCTGCTGGATTATTTCTGCATTATGTTCTAGTAAGACTTTTAGATAAAGGCATTAAGGAATGTTCCCAACCATTCCTGTAATTTAAGCACATTGAACTGCAGACAAAAAGCTTTTCACCCCCCTACCACAATAACCCACCTCGGCATGTATCTAAAGGTAGATTGATGCACGACAAAGGTCATTAAAGTCATTAAAGTCTGAGTGTTCTATTGCAATCACCAAAATATTGGAAAAGAGGACAAAAAGAGCCATGGCAGACCTTTCCTTTCTACAGAAGTTAAAAGATTCAAAATGGAAATACATAAAACTGTTAGAAGACTGTTTGAAATTTTTAACAGACCTGGGTTTGAAGCCGGTTTGAAGGTAGAACCTTAACTAACAGGAAGAAAAAAAAATGCCCCTGACCCTGGACATAAGGATAGCTGTGACGCCAGCCACAGAAATGGTCAAACATACTAAAAAGAAATAGATCAGAGCACAAACTCAGCCTGAGGAGAGAGAGGAAGACAGAAGTGGATAGAAGAGAAACAAGAGAGAGACAGGAACAAAGCCGAGGAAAGAGGGCCACATGCATTTGCCTTCCTGAAGTCTTGCCAATGTGTAAACCTCCAGAGAGATGTTGAAGGAAAGGTTAACTCCACTGAACATTCTAATACAACTGAGTGAATAGAGAGATTCAAACAAGCAGTGAATGTTTACATTTCACACACAAAACAGAAACATTTAGCCGACCTTCAATCCCATTGGTTGCCATTGTCTATGAAATCACTTGGAGATGTTGGTGCAGGATAACAAGAGGATTTATTGGGATAAAACCACTCATCATGGTATAATGGGACAGAACCCAGCACTCATTTGTGAAATATAATGGTGGGTTGGTGACAGGAGTTAAGGATAAACGGTTACCAAGATATGGGACGATAGCAAAAATCATCAATGATCCCAAAACTTGATTTATTCATTAATTTGGAGGGTAGGGGTGAGGGTGAAGTTTGGGCTTAACATAGTAATGCATTACGTTTTTAATCAAACTGAGTGCACACTTAAAACGCTGACCATATAGACTAACCTCTTGGTCAGGGAAAGGAAAGCTGAACATATTTGTGTGCGTGTGTGTTAGTGTGTGTGTATGTGTTGGAAAGTGCATAGGTGAGAAAATAAACAAAAAAGCAGTGGGGCAGCAGAACGTAGGGGTACAGCATTGTGAAACATTCTGCGACTGGGAAACGGAGGCTCGGCGTTTTGCTACCATGCTCACAAAGGCTTTATATGACAATGGTCTCCAGCCATTTTTATCAACAATAACTGTCAAAGAAACTAAACAATGGAAAATGTTTCATATTTTTCATATGTTTCATATTTTTGCAAGCTTGCAGACTGGATCCTTACTGATGACGATTGCTGTAAAGTAGCTAAGGACCTTCCCATTTAACGTGGAAGTATGTGGTTTGCTACATGTCTTCCATTTAGCGTAAGTTGACAGAAACAAGAAACTATAAGACCCAATTGCAACTGAAGATCATCACTCCTAAACGTATTGAAATCAAAGCAAATGGCATGTCACGCCCATTTTAAAAAAAAAAAACAGAAATGCACCCTTTTATCATAGATACTCAACAATGTATAGACAAGATTGATCATATTTTTCTCAAACAAAAATTTCACTTCAGAAAGAAGAAAAAGCAAAAGCACTATAACGATGTGAACTGCAAAACCACATTTACTCCGAGCTGCTCAAACCTTTCTAGTGTAATATTTGGTCCGATAAATAAATCAGACTTATCGAAAAATAACAGCAAAAATGTTACAATCAATATTTGTCGTGAAAGAGAAAGAGAGTTGTTGTTTTTTTAAAGATAATGATTCATTTAGTTGATCCAGTGGCCTGTTTTAGTTTGCCGTTTTCTTGTCAATTTGTTGAAATAAATCAAGAAATAAGGAAGGTAAACAAAGCATTAAATAGATGAAACGGAAAATTGATGAAATTCTAATGCCACTTTTTTTACATCTATATATTAAAAGAAAATCATACTTAAATGAGACATATGAATAATCTCTTAGAATAAACATTTTGTGCAAACATTCTAACTGCATCCAATCTACTAAATGCCCGATAACTGAAAGCCTTTTTATCGCCCTCCTGTGGTATCTATCCACATTGCTACTATGGAAGGGATTAGAAATTAGATGTGCAAATTCAAAGAGCGACACCCGATCATGTTTTTATTCGCCTTTTCACTCACTGGTTATTGGCTAAAAATCAGCAATACCCGTTACGATAATTCAAACGGCAGCGCGCTGCACCAATTTGGTATATCCAGTCAAATAATCAACGTTAAAACCATCTGAATTCCCATGACTTGTTCTTTTGCCTTTATTATTATCATGTTATTATTCAATATATCCTATAAAGGACAAGTTATAAAGTGGCATATACAAATAAGACACTGTCATAAGGGTCATAGGACAAACTACCTACAAACAGTAAAATATTATTATGTTTTGAGATAACTACACAAAACAAAACGTTTTAGTTGACCCTTTTCCTATGAGAGAAATTAATGTAGTACTAATTTGAAAATAAAAAGTAGTCATACTCAGTTGTAATGTTATTTCCCTCTGCAACATCCCTGTCTAGCACTCTATTGGTCCAGTAGCTAATCTCGTATCCCCAGCAGCATTACCTCTTGATTGTTGGCCAGCCATTAACAAGACACCAAATACACAACCCGCCAATAGCGCTCTACACACAAGTTCCCGTGGCATCCACCCTTTCAACATGTGATTGAAGAGTTTGTTTTTATTAAGAAGGCTATACCAGACGATAATCACTATACATTGATTTAACATTACCTTTACAATTAAATTCTTCACTGAAATTACAGAATAAATATATGCACATTTTTCTTCAAATCTTTGTGAGAGAGAAAACATTAAAAGTGCCTCCTACAAAGCCGTTAGTGGGTGACGATGGGGAATCCAGAAGCAATGGCAGGGGCGTCAACAAAGTGCAGGGAAATATCCAGAAAACCTTGAGCGTTGTCTTGTAATAATATTCACAAATGTTTTACCATCCGTGCCTCGGCGCATCCTTTTTTTTTTTTACGAGAAGCACCCTGATATAGACGGAAGTCCTCATTAATCGTAATAACCATATTAATAAGATATAAAAATTAAATAGAACACTGAACTGTAAATGTGTTACAGTATCGCTGTTCATGATGTGATGTGATAGTAAATCCCGTCGCTTCCTGCACTGAAGCGAGTGCATGCAGCAAACTGCAGTTCATTTTAATATATGTTTTTTTTTTTCTCTCTCTTTCGATTATTTCCTACAAACTCCATGTGCATGGCCTCCGGGTGTTTGTACATCCTAGTCAGGAGTTAAAGTGTACAGAAAGGAACCCCAAAGTTCAGGAGACGTCCAGCTCCCTTGCTCGGTGCGCATCATGTTAACTCCATGAAAAGGGGTTATAGAGACAGATGTATTTTAGGATGTTTTGTATGCTTAATTTCCCGGTGCCCCTCTTGTTCCTCTTCTGCTATTTCTCGGGCATATAGATATATTTATATGTTATAAAAATAACGGCTGTTGACATTGCTGGCTACTCTGAAAAAAGGCACTTCATTGAAATATCTGAGAATGGACTCTCCTCCAAAGTGATTTTGGGGGGGAAGTTTGTAACTTTATTGTAACTGTAATATACTTTATTTCATAACATGCTCTTCTTTCAAGTTTGTATTTTGTTATGTTGGTTTGGGGTGATATTTGTTTTCAGGGAGGCAAAGTAAATGTGTGAATTTTGTGTTTTCGTTCTCCATGTGAGAAAGAAAGATTTTAAAACCGGTAGGATTTTTCCAAAACTTCGAGGTAATCAGGCTTGGTTTGAAGTTTGGCCCTTAACTCGAGGTAATCGCTTTGGGACTGGTCGGGGTAGCAGCCCTTCCCCGCTGTGAAAAGCAATGTCTCCTTCAGCCGTGCGTCTTGCTGCAAATCCGGGTACTGCATGCCTGGTGGGTGCGCATGCGCCACATGCATGTCCTTTAGTTTGGGTACTGTCCCATACAAACAGTCTACAAAGCCCACTGTTGGTGTGGGCCTCTGACTGTCAATTACTGTGTGGCAAAGCCCTCCGTTCTCATGAAATCCCGCCATGTCAGCCGTGGAGTGGTTAACCTTGACAATTGTGTTGAGTTGAGAATTGGAGACGGCCAGGGTCCACTCTCTCTCCTTCTCTAATAATGTCCTGTAGTTAGTGTTGCTACTGTTGCCACTGTCTTTCTTCTCTGAAAACTGCGCTCTGTCTTCCTCTGCTATCTCCCCCTCCCTAGGCTTATAGATGGGGTTGTTACACATCTGTGTGACCGGGTGGGGAATGTAATCATAAACGTGACCATGGGCATGTGTGTGACCAGTGTGAGTGTGGGTGTGCATACTAGGGGTCGTTTTTTCTGGTGTGCCAGTGTTACCCGCACTGCTCTGCCTTGGTGGGTCCTCGAAAATCCTGCATTGCATTTGGATCCCCGTCAGATCTACCTCGGAACGTTTCCGGAAAGGAAGGTTCTTCCTGCGACGAAGAACAAAGGCGAAAAGCCCGGCAGCAACAAACACGGCGGAGATGAAGAGGATGAGTAGGCTGAGAATGAGGACGGACAGTGGGACAGTGCCTCTCCCACCGGCTTCGCCCATCTCAGAGCTCCTTGTGGTGAAGTCGTCCCTACCAGGCAGGGGAGGTGAAGGGCTTGAAGAATACTTGAGCTCAGGACAGATGACCTCAACCTCAAGCGAACGCAGGTCCTTTCCAAACGCATATTCTGGTGTCTTGCAAATGACGTCTCCAACCACAATTACAGAAGACAGCTTTTCCAGCCAATGCTTGAGGGGGGTGATATCACAGGAGCAGTCCCAGGGGTTCTGATAGAGATCGATCTTGACTATGGAGGTTAGATCTTCCAGAACACCACGCACAGGCATGGAAATAAAGTAGTTGTTTCGGAGGTTGAGGCGTGCAAGATTAGTGCCTGCAAATGCGCCATTGGGAAGGGAGCGTAACAGGTTGTCATTAAGGAAAACCAGCTCAAGGTTTGGCATCAGGGAGAATGAGTTCGGTTGTATCTCCCGTATCACATTGTACTCAAAGTAAAGAAACCTCAACATCTGAAGTCCCCGAAACATCCCAGGGGTGAGTCTCTCAATGTCGTTTCCATTCAGATATAGACTTTTCAAACTAGGAAGGTTGATAAAGGCGCCTTCTTGGACATAGGATATCCGATTATTCCCTAAATGCAGTAAATCCAAACTTGAGAAGTTCCAGAAATCAGATCGGTATATTTTCTGTATTAAGTTTCCACTAAGATACAATTTCTTGGCATTGAGGGGCCGTGGGAGGAGCTCAGAGATGTTGTGAAAGCCTTTCTCTTTACAGTTCACTGTTAGCCCCAGGTCATTGATGTGAAGGTTGCACGTACATCCGGATGGACAAATTATTGGGATGGGAGGCCTTGTTTGGTAGCCCGCAACAGGGGGCTGGTTGATGCCTGGATAGTTGCTACGAGGGGTTGGAGGGTTCTTTGTGGGCCGAGGTCGTTTGGTGGGCTTGACAACTCTTTCCTTGTATTCCACAGAAGAGGCTGTGTTGTGAAAAGACGAGAGCATGGACGAAGGTTTAGTAGGCCATGTGTTCTCATTGCTGAATGGGATCCGGGGAATTGCCAGCTTGGCCTCAATCTCTGCATCTGAGAGCAGCGGACAGAGCTCACTGCGCTTGATTTCCCGTAAGTCCTTCCCATGCAAGTGGAATGGGTACTCGCATGTGATCTCACCTACCAAAGCTGTATAAGGAATTCGCTCCAGCCAAGTTTTTAACTGGACAATCTCACACACACAGTTCCAGGGGTTCTCCTCCAGCTGGATTTCCATTAGGTTCCGTCCAACATACTCAAGCATGCCCTTATATGGCAACGTTTTTAGTCTGTTTCCTCGCAGGTCCAGATGTGTTAGTGACACAGATCGGAAAAGATAATTTGGGAGCATGGGAATCAGATTGTCATTTAGTATGAGCACTCTCAATTTGTGAAGATGCCGGAATGCGCCACTTTCAATCCGTTTGATGACGTTGTAGTCTGCCTGGAGATACTCTAAACTCTCCAACCCCAGAAAAGTGTCATTCCGAAAAACCTCTAGTTTGTTTTCATGTAGGAACAGCCGTTTGAGTATTCCTAAGCCATTAAACGCTCCCGCATGGATATCTTGCAAGGCATTATTACCCAGGTTAATGGATATGGCATTGTTGAGATGGAGAAAGCTGTTAAAGTAAAGCTTCCTCATGGAGTTTCTCTGCAGGTTGAGTTTGAACGGCCTGCTCCATATCTGGGAGATCTGGCTGACATTTGTAAATCCTTTGCTGTCACAGTGGACATGGAAGATTCCCTCCTTGACCTCGCAGTAGCAGGGCTCGAAACAGGGCTCGTCGATCTCCTCGGAGTCCTCTAGTAGTGGGATCGGGGTGGTCCATCCTAAGGCTATGGTGCTCAGCAAGGTAACCCACAGCATCCTCGCTGACACCAAAGGGATGAAGTCTCGGCTCCAGGGACAGAGCCACTTCAAAGCACTACAACAAAGTACAGACGAGAGAATGGCAGGGAGGGAAGTCATGTAGGTAGGGAATACACACAGAAAAGCAGATGCAGGAGAAAGAGAGTAAGAGTGAATTAGTTTAAATAGAATGGAATACGGCTTTGAAGTGAATACCAGTGGATAATAGAATTGCATTGGAGACTACACTTTTAATGCGTCAATATCTGGTAATTTCGACCATATCTAAACCTAGCACTATGGGATGGGTAATATGAGACCTAGCAACGTAAACAAATATCCACATCCGGATAGTTATAGCCAGCATGTATTGGAATTGTAATTTATCATACGGGGAACATGCTGATAAGGTCACAATAAATCACCTGATAGATGCTTATCAGCATGAATAAACGAAGGCAATGGCAGGTGGATAAGGCTAGCTATGAGGATCCACTGTCCCTCTGCTCTATTTATTGCATTGCAGGGAACTTGATCCGTCTTTCAGTAAATGGGAAAATATCGCAGGAAGTGGACAGGAACAGAATAGGTATCAGCCATGTTACCATTAGTGGGACGAGAAGAAGACTGCCAAGGGACTTACTGAACATCAATCACGTTAGAATTCATCTAAACATATTCATGCGTTCTAGTCTAACCCCAGATGCCAACACATGGTTGTCGCACATTGTTGCTTTTCACCTTGCTGTGGTTGTGTGTGTTTCGCCAGCCCCCGCTAGTGCTCGTAAGATTGACGCTGCACTGGTTTGGATTTCAGACAACAAAACCTCCCTCTCGCTCTTCAATTTCTGTTGTTTTGTCACAGCCCTCGAAATCTGATAATGATGCACAAGGTGCCCTTAAGCGTATGGAGGGGGCACCAAAATTTCAATTAAAACTCCAACAAAAAAAGCAGCAACATTAATACAAATGCAAATTAAAATCTACTGCCACGCCTCTATTTACTCGTTCCAATTCTAATTTTCAGCATATCAAATGTATAAAGTCTTATTATTGATATCAATGTATTGTATTATTATTGTTATTATTATGATTAATAATAATAATAATAGGGCCTCTTTAAATGGCTTTTTATGGATTCATGATGACGCATGGTTTAGCTGGCGGCCAGAGTAGTTTCTATTTCATATATAGTATTATATATTACTTATAACTTATATGAACTTATTCATATCAAAGCTCAGAAACTTAAAGAGGACAATCGACATTTTTGGTTTATTAAAAAAGATCACAAAAGAAGATGTGGGTATACGGTTTATATAATAATAACTCTTGCAAGGAACCTATAGAAAGTCTAATCAGTTTGTCATTTTTAATGTTGGCCTACTAGACTATACAAGTTCTATACAAGGACACTGTCCATCATCAGTTTGCATATATCATTATATATTAGTCAATTATAAGTAGCTCGGTAGACTTATCCTGTACAATTTCACGAATGTATAGAATGTATAGAACATGGGGGCCATGTTCTATACATTTAAAAAGAGGGGACACCGCCACTAGTGCAACATGCAGAAAACGCAGAGGACATACTCTCGCATTCTTGGGCTAAATTCTCAATGAAAAAGTTCTCTGGGTATCCCAAGTGGTGATGCCATTGAGTTTAGCTCATTAGCCTGAAAATTTGTATCTGGCTTGGCATTGAAAAAAATAATGAAATGCGGAAGAGGAAGGATGGGAATTATAATAATGAAATAATAAAATGTACAATACTAATGAATAGTACAATATTACTACTGTTTCAACAGTAATAATAAAGAGAGGCTCATAGAAGAGTCGGTTCAGTATATCCATGGTGTTAAGTGGGATAAGTGTCCCCTAGCCCCTGAATATATTTTCTGCAGGCTGTGATTTGTTTAATACGCACTAACACGCACAGTGCCGTCCAATCAAACGAGGGACCAGGCAATCCAGAGGAGATTCGCCCGATGTGAGCAAGAGCCGCTGTCCGTGGTCCTGAAACCAAAAACCCAGCGACACGGGAGAAAAAAAAAAAGAAAAAATAGGGAAAAAGAAAATATGTTGTAATCCCAAAAAACGGCGTGACAACAAAATAAGCCAAGGAGAAAAAAATGATTCCTTGAGCACTATCTGCTCATTTGGAAGATCCCTGTTTGTATTGCCCTCTGCGTATGTAATCCTCCAGGATTGATTGATTCGGCTCCATAATAAAGATCAAAAAGCGCAGATGCAATGTCAAAAAAGTAAAGCATTAAAAGCAATTCAAATAGTGTTGCCATATGTTATATTCCCCTGGGTGCATCAAATCAGGTGCTATATACCTACTTAGTTTAGTGGGATTCCAACTTCACATATCCTCCAACGATGTGTTCCGTTATTGACCGATGAGTCCCATCTCACCATCCAATGCCGGACTATGAGGAAGAGAAGATGAGACGGGGGGGGTAGACCGAGCCGTGGGAGGAATCATGAGGAGAGTGGAGACAGAGAGATAGGGAGGGAGAGACGCACAGAAAAAGAGCCACTGACTCAAAACCAATCTGTTGGCCACATATACTTACATAAAAGTGCGGTTTCCCATATACCAATCTCAATGCGACCCATTCATTTTACATAAGTTACTCAGAAACGAGTCAAGAGACACCCGTAAAGCTCCAGCTTGCCCAAATCGGTCAAGGAGCTTGCACTCGTCCTCTGAAATTCACCCCAAAAATATCATTGCTGTCAATGCAGCGGGGGGGAGGGACAGCGCTCGCTGAGATACATGCCAAGAATAATGCAGTCGCGCACTTCGCCGTGACATTGGCAGAGGAAACGAGGCGAATAGAGAACAAACCGCTTTTGATCAGTCAAATGGATCCCCACGACCCGCTATCCTTGATGCACGGAGAGCGCCTGCTCTCGCCTTTTGGAGTCCATGGCAATGCGGGCACACTTATACGCACACCAACACACCCTCTGGATTCGCTCATGCACTGGCACACACATCTTAAGCACTCACCTTAGTTTCGTACCGCAGTTAGACAGCATCAGGGGGGAAAAGAGCACTAGTGTGAATCTTGTTAGATCTTGCTCTCTCTTTCCCTCCCTCTGTGTCTCTCTCTCACTCCCTCTATCGCTTTCTTTCTCTCACCCTCGCTCAGCGGCTGAGGCAAAAGAGAGGATTGGAGACGTGATGGGAATGCAATCTTTCCCTCTCTCGCTCTCGGGTGACTTTGCCTGTCTACCTTTCTTCCTAGTCTCCTTTTTTTTATAAACAGTTTACTTAAAATGCAAGCCGTTGACTTGTGCCCGTCCGCTTCCTCTTCCTCCCTCCTCCCTCCTCCTCCTCCTCCTCCCCCGCCGCCGTTGCCGCCCCCCGGGCGAGCACTCAACAGCAGTGTAGCCGGGTGAGTGTGTCTTCCCCTTGGTTTCAGGACCGCGTCTCTGTCCTGTGCCGGAGTGCCAATAGCCTGTGGATCATAATGACGGCTGGGTCAGCTGCTGTTTTTCCCCTCCTTTACTTTTCTTCTTTTTTCTTCTTTTTTTGGGGGGGGTGTCTTGCTTTCTCTGTCCGTTTCCCTGTCGTGCGTCAGAGGAGTGAGAGGGACCGAGCTGGGTAGGTGGAGGGGGGCGGGGAACAAATGGGTGAGAGACGCAGTGGAGAGAGCTCTGGTGGTGAGAGAGAAAAGGAGGAGGAGAGGCAAAGAGTGATGGGGATGGTTCCGCTGTGCTTCTGGATGCTGTTTGGGGGAGGAGAGGGAGGAGAGCGAAGTGAGGAGCGCTCCGGCTTTCGGATCGTGGACGCGTGCGCTAAGAGTAAAAAAGACACAAACATATTCTTATTGTATATATTTGTGTATGTGTGTGCGTGTGTGTACGCGCGGTCAGTGGGACCGCCGGGCCTGTCGATGACGACTTTCTCAACATGTTTTTTTTTTATTATCATCGGTACATAATTTATACTGATCACACTTACACAAAATGCTTCAGCTGGTGTGTTTTTTTCCCCGCGGGTTTAATACAATGGCCTTGCGCCGTGCCAATACTTCTTCCCCCTGATCCGTGGGCGATGAGGGTGGCCGCGGATACAGCGAGCGAAGGGAGAGAGTGACGGAGCGCCTCGTCCTTCCCTTCTGTTTTGCGTGCCTTTCCCTGCCTCGCCTCCAGCGGGCAACACGAGCCCGTGTTGTGAGCAGAGAGCGAGCACGACCGAGACACACGATCACGATTCAAGGAGGGAGGTGATTGCAGTGGGACGATGCAATCTCCCTACTGTGTTCTCGGCTTGCAACACACAAACTGAAATGGTTCCATAACTACGGCTGTTTACTATACATCCGTGATATTAGGCTGTTGAAAGATGCCTTATACTTTCTTTTTTAATATTTGCTCTGCAGCATATATACATAGAAACCACACGCCTGTTTTGAAGGATATCCATCAACAGTTGGGCAGGAGAGAGTAGCCAACATCCGTGGCACTATACAATACTTTTATGTCATTTATTTTAAGTTATTACGCGTAGAAAAAGTGGTCCACCTTTGCTTTGGGTTCAATCTGCGGCCACATTTTTGAAATAAATCTATAGGGGTTATATTATATGAAAGCTGATCAAAGCCCTTGGTCCGCTGTAAACCCACGCACTGAGTCCACTGACTTTAGAGGATTATTTCTGAAATGATCCTGCTCTGGGATTAGATTAATAAACATTTCATCCATTCATAACCACTGTTGAGATTCATCACTTTATTCTATTTCTTTTATTTCCTAAAATAAGAGGCTGAACCATTGAGGCCATCTGGAGAATCTCAACATCAGGTTGAATACAAATTACAATAAATGGATATGCACTGTTGTTTAAACCTGAAAGGCGATTGTTCTATTCATATTCTAAATTATTTTCCAACGTGGGTAGTTCAGGATCAGGGATATTGCAGGAGAACCAAATCATGTCCTACATTAAAGTAAACACACACGCTGATACATAACGAACAAAAAATGATTGAATTCATTTGTACGGAAATATATTTGGGAATGATCATTGCAAGAATTTGTTACAATACAACTGATTTCCTTTTGTGGGTTATTTGAAGGTCTCTTAAAGGATATGAAGCAAATATAAACAACTCAAGCACATATACCACAACACACAAGCACACCACGCATACACACACATACACAAGCAGTGTGGTTTAGGTAATGGGGGTGAGGGAGCAGCTGGTGGACCATAAAACTGCCATTCTTCTTTATGAAAAGCCTTCATTCATGTCTGTCAGATAATGTCACCGAAACTGACATGAGGCCACTACAACCTCTTCCTTCAGCGTACAGGACATGGATCGGCCACAGTTTGTCACAATAAAGCATTGACAATTGTTCTATTACAGATTAGAGGTTAATGACAAAAGCGAATTTAAACTTTTAGTGACACTGCAAATATTTGACATTGACAAAGGTTTGTATAAATGAAATAACCTTTTGTAACACGAAAACCAAGATGACTAAATGTGCTATAGGTTTTACAGGCAAGTTACCTTTTCTACCAGAGGGGCAATAATAACATGAACGACATACGAGCAATAAATAGAAAATCCTACATTAAAATATTTTGTCCATGATTATAAGAATAACTACGTGTTTTCTTGTGTAAACCCTTACTCTGTCGGTTAAATTAAGGTTATGACTCATCCTTGTTACTCGGCTTGTCCGTCATTGTGGAAGGCATTCCCAATGTTGATAACAAAAAGGGCAGCAAAAGTACAAATTTGTCAAGTCATAACGTTTGACTGATTTGTCTCGACATTGTAATGGCTATTAAAGTCCACTCCGTCATCGCCGACCTTTTTGAGGGCATCACTGAAAGATGAAGGGACGTCGGTGGCGACTTCGTCATCACGAACATCGAGCAGCTTTGTGGCCAACGGGGAGAGAAAGGACTGTCATTACTGCTCAGGCACAACCCCACCCTGAAAGGAAAAGAGTCAGACGATGCCCCCGTACAGCATATCCAGCAGAGGGATACCATTCATTCACTTAAGCTTACAGTATTTGGTACAGCACTTAGTGTGGAGATTATCCAACAGCAATTTTTAAAGGATCAGGATAAACTTTTTTTGATAAAGTAACTATTTATGTGTTCAAAATACTATTATGTTTACATAATAAAACACGGGTTGGCAAAAATAGGGATATCAATTGGATTATAAGGCCCAACTTTAACTGCCAAAACCTCTACGTGGAGTCGCAGTTTACCCTGCTGCAAGTTCCAAGCCACTTATTCTACGTGATATTAGAGTGCTGAATCGTATTTCTTTGTGACAACAAAATTCTAACAGGACTATTTCTAGATTATTCCATATAACATCTCTCTTGGTCCACTACAAACTTGAAACAAGCTGTATGTATACACTGCAGTAAGGTACCAGGATGTTGTGAATAGCAAAATATAAATTCTTGCACCGTCTAACATAAAAATACAAAACAACATACATTTGTAAATCAAGATAGAAACTGAATCAACCCAAAGCCAATGTCCATTTTAACCATGGTCCTCCTCCTTTAGCTGTCACTATTTGAAACTCAACGGCATACCTCATGCCATCTGCCTAAGTCCTTTGTGGCCCACAAGGGAAGCACAGTCAAATAATTCCCTCTCCATCAGTCCTCCGTCCCTCCACCCGAGTGAGTCAATACGTCTGAGCGCTGGTTGGCCTTTTCTGCTGTTCCATTTCCATCCCCACCCTGCTGCCTGTCAGTCTCTCCACCTGATGGCCTGTTTGGCTGACTGCTTTCATATCAGTGTGTCTCTGTGCTGCCTGGGTGCTTGTGACTGCCAGATACGCGACGTGACTTGGTCTTAATTGTATTGCATTCCACACTGGCCAACAAAGATCGATTCAGTAAACATAGCTTGTTTTCTACTGTATGCTGGGAGAAATGTTTTATTTGAATTCAGAACAACATGTACCTTGCTTTTATTTTTTTCTTAACAAGCATGTCACTTCACCGAAGCGAGAAACACTTTTTCACTTATATGCTTTAAGGCACCTTTTTATTTTCAGATTTGAATCTTTTCCTTTTCGTGGAGCAAATCTTAATTTTCAGTCCTTTTGGTTTGAAACTTATTTTGACTTTCAGATCTTTTTTCACTTTCAGATCCTATTTCTCCTTTTTTTTAATTTTTAGGTGAGTGAAGAGTGATGCCAAGATTGAAAAGTGACAGGTGGTATGTTCCAATCTCAGATTGGTATGCAGCAGCACGTACCTAAGTCAGGATTTGAATGCCCCGGCACCCACTCATGCATTTGTAAATACCCTGCAAATGAGTATCTTTTACAACCTGTGATGCAGTAAGGTTTTTTTTCCAGCTTTTTCATCAAATTAGCACAACGAAGCATCTGGAGCAGGGGGGCCCGATCGGTCGATTGCAATCGACCGATCGATCAGCAAGGCCGTGCCGATAGATCGCCAGACAGATGAGAGACTTGCTGTTTTTTAATATTGATTTGTTTTGCGCTCACGGTATGTAAGGGGTGCTGTTCTGTTTCGCCCGACCACTACCGCCTCGGTCGGCCGTTCCTCGGTGGATCGTCATGACTTGGTCAGTTGAAAGGCAGCTCGCCGAAAAAGTGGGAGACCTCAAGCTCTTTGTCAGAGGTTGATAACATCAACTCACCTAATTCCATTATGAGATAAGTCATAATAATAAAATGCTATCTCATTTCAATGACTTAAAGTTTTTTTTTTTTTTCAAAGTTCAACAAATTGGCGTGCGGCTTAATTGACAGCTGCCCTGCGCCCCCACATGGTGGGAGGTAAAATACAACAAAACAATAATAAAATGGCGCTTATGGCTTAATATCTATATTTGTTGAAAAGAAGTTTAATAAAGAAAGAAAACACAACTTCAATACATGTTTATAAATGCATTTTAAATCTTTTATATTATAAAATACTGAAGTGAAAATATTATATGCTTCCATTATTAGAGTAATTTAACTGTAATTATTCAGTTTGATTCATATTATTTAGATACAAACTTAAATGATATAATGGTAATAATAACGTTTTAATATTGGCTACTTACTCATTGAGTACTACCTCAGTTGCTGAACCTGTTGAAGATGAAGATGACCTACTTTTACTGTGAGCCATCAGAAGGCAGTTTGAAAAACAACAACATGGAACCTAAATTAGAGCCAGACTAGTTCCCATCATTTTCTCACATTGCCAATAACTGCCGAATAAAAAAGTTAATGTTTTAATGGGACCTGCTGTAAGCTTGTAACTGAGTGTCTCTTTTGGGTCACTTTGCCGGTCGTAAAGCTAGCATACAAATAACATTTAGATTGATAACACTTCATGTTTTTAGCTCATTGTAGAAATACCTTCAAGGGAATGATGTGAAAAATGAGTATTTGCATTTGTCTTTGGTTTAAAAGTTTCCTTTCTTGGTTTACTGTGTTTCCAGAGTAAGAATGTAAACTGGACTAGGCCTTAAGAAGCAGCGACCGGGGAAAACTTTGACTTGGGGGAAAATAACTGAAAAGATTATTTGAAAAGATCTATTAATGTTTGCATTCAATTTGGGTAATGCTCTCATTTTTACAGATTTATTTTCTAGGCCATTGAAGCAAAGAAAAAATTGTTAGTGGAAATTAAGCTATATCCCCATGTGCTTCTTTTTAATATAGTATTATACATTTGTAATGTAGGAGCAAATTCTCATTGGATTAGTGAATGCAAATACTGGGCCGCAGAAATAGTTTAATTTTTGGTGAAGTGCGTGGTGCTTCTTGTTTTTAATGTCTCAAGTCTAAGCGATTGGCCCAACAGTGCAAATAGATAAATAAAGGACAAAAGATCATCCAAATAAAGGAATATCTCTCTTGTTCACACACACACAATCAACATTGAGATGAATAATGGTTGTCATTGTATCATGAGAACATTTAGGACAGCTTCACAGTGTCCTTTTTTCTGACTATAGATACTCTCATCAGCTTGAAACTTTTTAGGAATTCTGGAATCAGGAAATCTAAAGGCAGATCCCTGTGGTCTGTTAAAGTTACAACCTATGACAGTATCTCAACCCAAACCTAGAAAACACTTTGCCAAGTGTGAATGCATCATAGGTTAAAGAGCTAGTGAGGTGCCAAATGCTTAACTCTGCTACTTGCGGCTTTCTCAAGACGGACCGAATTTATGTAAATATATAAAAATGTTCATCGGACTGAACTACATAAAAAGTACACTTCTTTCTGCAATTGCAATAAACAATGTCACTGGTACATCCTGACGTCCCTAACTACTATGGATTTTATTTTGCAGACACTTAAATTTGACATAATGTTTGATAGCGACACAAAACTAACTAACATAAAATGTCATAAGAGCTCGTATGGAGAGCAATTTGCACAAATCTTTAACAACTCTAATCATATAATTGACCCCATAACACCATTACCACTGATTATTGCATTTGATGGTGTGTGTGTGTGTGTGTGCCTTGCATGCATGTTTTGTTGATTTTCCAGCAGTCATGCTTGATGAGTTCTTGAGCCCATAGCCAGATGGTGTCCTCACCAAAAGCCTGTGTGTCTTGGCACGTTGTCGTGCTCTCTTTCACCCTGTCTGTCTCTTTTTGTCAGTCTGAAACATAGAAGCACACGTGTAGTGTCCAGGCCTACCACCCCGTCCACTGTCTTTCTCTCTGCCTACTGTAAAGCCCCAAATTATAGAAGCGAAAATATCCACAACACATCTGCTGAGAGACCTAATTCTCACACACTGATCTCCCTGAGGAGAGAGAGAGAGAGAGAGAGAGAGAGAGAGAGAGAGAGAGAGAGAGAGAGAGAGAGAGAGAGAGGGGGGGACATCACTTTCTGCCTTAACAAGTTTGTGAAGGAAATTAACGTGGAAATTCGAGGAAGGGAATGATGCATGAAGGTCTAGTCGTAGGATGAGGGTTATTAACCAATAAATAAAACACACATGCCCAAACGCGGTACTAATGGCTTCAAATTTGGTTTATAAGAGTGTATACTGAACACTTCATCTATTGTCTATGAAAAGAAAGCAGAGGGAAATGAGACAATCAGGGAAAAAACATGTGGGAAGAGGGTGGAAACTTTGGTTGGAACCTCATGGGAGCTGACATTGAAATTCATGAGAGCTACTATTTTGACTTCATTTGTCTCTCGTCTTTCTTCTTTCATTCAATTTTATTAGCCTTTAAAGTCTTTCCCCAGAGTTCCGCATCTTAGACAGAATGTCAAGGCAAGAAGAAGCCGGAAGCTATAACTGGCTGTGGACTCGAAGATTCAAAATACGCTTTAAAGTTAAAAAGTTCATGTTTAAGTCATCTGCATCTACCTTGAACGGGCAAGCGGCTAGCAAATACTATGTCATAACCAAAAGTTTTTTTATCAGTTTTAATAACAGTGTTCTGGAAAAAAATATTCAGCTTCATGCAAGAAATATCTAGATATCTTAATCTAGATGTAGTATATTGCCTCTTTCCACTCAATATAAATATCATGTGACGCATGCGCAAGAGGTATTGTAGCTTGGTCGCGATACAGCCCATAAACTGTAGTCTGGAAGCACTCGGGTGGTCTCCGTACAAATGGATTGAACTGGCCTAAATCCAGATGAATCACAGTGTCAGCAGCCGTTTTTTGGGGTGCAGTATTATCATACATATATATAGATACATACATACAGAAATGGCAAGCGGCTTTTGTATGTTTTTGGAAGGCACATTAACATACAGTGATCAGAGTATTGCTGTCAGGAGACAAGGAAGGAAGGAAGTGACACTGCTTTCCGTTTCTTTTCTACAACAGTGCCTCCCTGACACGTTTTCCCCTTCATCCCAGTTTTGAAAAAACTGGGTCATCTCTCTGACATCTCCATGACAACATTAGCTCTGGGTTTTGTCCAGCTTTTGTCAGTTTGACCGATCTAAACAGGCTTCACTGAGGAGATGTGAAGTCGGACTACTAGATAGACGTAGACCAAATAAATGCAACCATGAGAAACTTATAGCGCATACACAACCTACTAAATGCGTCCACATTACATTTTGTTATCAAAAACTTGATTGTGATTTTGCACTGTTCAAAGCAGAGTTGCCCAGTTTGGGTTTGCCAGATTACTCCGCTTGCTCACCGAGATGCAGCTGTAAAATTAGGTGTCACATGTCACACTAGGGTGTTGTTGTCCGGGATGTGTTTTTCTGTTGGGCCTTATTGTCTTGTCATGTCCGCCTTTATTTTGAAATAACGTCTCCTCTCGTTTCAGGTCACTTTCCCTTCCTCATGTGTCGCCTGTCTGATTGTTTCCTCCGATCCCTGATTGTGTTCACATGTTCCCCATCCCCCTCCATGTCTACAAATAGTCTCTGTTTTCCTTTGTCCCGTGCCCGTGTGTTCGTTCATATCTCCGGTTATCCACGATCCCACCACGCCACCTCGCTCACGTTCGACCAGGTTTTCCTCCTACGTTTTTGTTTGTTTTCTCCTTGAGCCTTTTTGTTTGTAAAGTTCTGTAGATTCAGCCCTAGACTAGTTTGAGCCTTTTGATTTCCTCCGCCAGGAGTGAGTTTTGTTTGAGACGTTGCCTCCGTCAGTTGAGTGCCTTTTTAGTGTAAGGATTAAAGTTTTTAACAGCCTTTTTGTTTTCCTTCCCGAGTGAAGAGTCTTTTGTTTGATTAAGTTTATAGCCACACTTCTTCCCCCCCAGTTTAGAGAAAGAAGTGTGACCTAGATACGTTTGATAGCCGCTTTATTTCTGGACTTGGAGATTCTGGCCTGCCCGAGAGAAATAAAGTTCTGCCCTCGTCTCTAGTCAACTCTGCGCCTGTGTCCTGTTCTTGCCCCGGCTTGACATCACATGTTCTTTGCTCATTATGGTATTTATTTGGGATCATTTGTTTTAGGTTTTAACTTCATAAAACCAAGATACCTATTCTTAGTTAGGTTTAGGTGTAATAAAAATGTATGTGATTTTTTTAGTGTTTTATAGAAAACATTAACGCGTTAGCTCTCTCATTGCCACTTGTGATTTTCAGACTGTGCACTCATGAAAGTCATATATCGTTACCTAATGGAAAATGTGTACATTCGTTAAAATAAAAACGTATTTTTTACGTTTAAGTTTCCAAACGAGTAGATATAAGCTGATCGGGCCACTGGCTATAGTTGTTGTATTTTTTGAGGATACTCAATCTTTTATTTTGTCATTTCAGTTTCCTGTTTGTACTTTAATTTTAATTAAAGTTTGTGACCGAAGTCTGTAAGGGGCTCAAAGGGGAAATAGTGGCAGGAGTATACTTTCAAGCCAGCAGGCTTCCACCCGATCCATCAGGTGAAGTGTGATCAGGTGTGAACAGGAGACACACCTGAACCTCACCTGGTTTCGCCCTTAGATTGCCAGGGAGGAGAAATAAGTCAGATTTAATTTAGTTTGGGAATCACGCTCTGGAAATTATCTTCATTATCTGTGGTTTCTTTACATTGTTTTATTAAAAACTATTACTTGCATACCACTTGCTTCTGACTTTTGGGCTGCCATTTATTTACGCCTGTTACGCTCAGATACAGGAAAAACTATCTGACCTCTGTCTGACCTCTTTGTGTAGCTCTGGGCTTTGGCAGGTTTTTTTTAAGTTTGAACGAGATATAGAGGATATGCTGAGAGAGCCATAAACACTGATATAGTGTCTGCAGAAAGCTTTGGCAGCAGTAACTAAAAATGATGATGCAGAAGTGTTAACTTAGTCAGTTTGAGCGTTTCTTTTTTCCCAAAGGTCCCGTGAGGTGGCATTGCGATTTAAATTGTTTTTGATGAATAATTGAAATGGGTATATTACCAAAGTGGCTCTGACGGCCATCATTTGACTGCCTTTTGTATCAGTTATCTTTGGTCACTGAGTTTGTAACACCTACTTGCTGTTTAATGAATTCAGCCTTGGAACAATTATTTGCTTCATAAACGCTTTGATATGCATATTTGTTTAAGGGAGGTGCTCACTTAGTCTGAATGTATGTTCATTTTCGAATCTCCAGCTGGTGATGCTTTGTTTGCAATATATTTAGAGGATTTTCTATTATTTTGTCCAATCAATTTTTATCAATGAGTTTTGAGTAAAAAACAGATGGCTCCTGTACGAATAGATAAAAAAGTACTTCACACATGGTGCATATGGTGCCTATTATGCCGCCAATGGGGCTGGTGAGGCTAAGCAGGAGACCTGTCTAGCCATGTGTGTCGGAGTTGTGAGATTCGCTCTCTGCCATTACAGGGACGACATTTGCTATGTGAAAGACAAGAGACAAAGAGACAATTGTAATTACGAATGCTGACAAAGGAATTACTTGACTAGTTTTACATAATGTACCTTTTATGGTTATGGACGGACAAAATAACAACAACATGCCTTTTAAGAAGAAGAAAACAATGTCAACAGGAAAGATCCAAAGACATCAGCTGTTGTTGGAATGCTGGTTCGGATGTCTACAGTGAGTGTTGTAGCAACAAGTGAAGCAAGTGAATTACAACGACTTTCTGCTCAAACGCACCAAAGAAATTAACTGCTTCAAGTGACGGACAAGGCCGGATGTTTCACAGCGCCTGCACTGAAATTCTTGTGTTTTGGTGTTCTTCCTTTGTGTGCACTTAAATTGCAATTTTTGTAAATCTGGCTGTTCCGTTTGTGAATTATTGAGAACTATGTTTGACTAAACAAGTGCGTCTGTGTGTGTGTTGCGTCATGTACACACACTATTTCATATTACATGACCAAGCAGAACATTCTTTTACACTGTACTCGCTCCTGATACTCATGAAAGGGACATGTCATAATCCACGTACGTTCTACCCTGACAGGTGCATGTGTATTCATTTTCTACAAGTCACATTTCTCCAAAAATATTAAATATTTTAAACAGTTTTCTAGTCAAGAGTTGGCATTAAAATCAATAGTAGTTGGAAAGTCATGCATTATGGAAACTATTGACCCGTCTAGAAGGTGTTTTGTATTATTCTGCTTGGCTGAAACACCCAACTGTGTAATAGATGTTTTGCAGCAATTCCAAACACTTTGCAACCGAGGGTCAGTTTAGCCGAATCAATGTACTGGGCTGCATTCATAGGGAAGAGCAAACGGTTCAGACTTTCACCACTTCTAAAAGCAAATGTACATTTATTTGTATATATATATATATATATATATATATATATATATATATATATTATATATATATATATATAAATAAATGTACACCTTTTAATTAGCATAACATGTGGTCCTTTCGCGTTGAAAGGAGCCAGTTGAGGTGGTTTGGGCATCTGGTAAGGATACCCCCTGTATGCATATAATGAGCGGAAAACTGTTTGATGCTGTCAAATTGTAGTTTTTCAGCTCTTTTATTCTTTTGAAAATGGCACAGTGTCAAATTGGATCCCATTGCCATCTCATTTTTTCATTTTTTTTAGGGCTGTCAAATGATTAACATTTTTAAGCAATTTAATCCGAGTTTTCAGTGGATTAATCATGATTAATCCACATATGCGACGTTTCCCAGGAGAAATAGTTAGCTAGTTGTAGTGGGGGCATAACCAACAAGCTATTAAACAAGCTGGGTAACATTACATTATATTACACTAGCATAGATGACTTCTTTGTCATGACTAATTCATTAATTACTCAGCATCATTTGTATTTGAGAAAATAAAAACTTCATCCGATGTTTAATGTGAATAAAATAGCCTTAGACCGCCTACTTACTACGTTCCTGTCACTAACCATGTGACTGAGAGTCGAGTGCAGATCGCGCTTGATCCTAACGTGCGGCAGGCAGCGGACCAAGCCACTGTGAGGCAAGGGAGAGGGGACTCAAAATGTTTCGAAACTTAAAAAGCATTTTTGGGGGGTTGTATTGCTTTACTTCTTACACAGATATTCTAAGCATACATCATTATGGTATTTACAATACACACCATTGTTTTAATGATATTTCTAGGGGGGTACAACCCTTAGATGGGGGGTCCTGACCCCTGGGATTTACGCCCTCGTCTCTCTCTCTCACGTCCACAGCGCAGCAGGCGGAAGGGGGAGAGAGCAATACAATCAGGAGACTTGTTTATTGCTGAAATATGCTGTATACATGTCACTAGATTTGTCTCTAGTTGCTTTTGACACAAAAGTCGCCAGGAGGAGGATTTGTTTGTTATAATAGTCCAACCACAACCGCATTTCGGACACATTCCTGACCTGAATAATTTGTCGCACTGCGCATGCGTAAAATGCGTAGAAAAAAAATTACGTAATTAACGACAAACATGTAATTAACGCCGTTAGTGCACTATTTTTGACAGCCCTAATTTTTTTATTTCATACTATATGTATGTGTTTACATGAATGCAGTTGTCGATTGTCACGTACTGTAGATTTCATACGGTTTCAATTATTTCTAAGAACATATATTCTATATCATTATTATTAAAAACGCATGTAATAAACGTGTTTGACATTCCGATCGATTTTACACCATGCTGGACATTTAATTTCAGAAACTTTGTTACTATTTTCTGCTGATTGGAGACTTGACCAGGAGAAACTATGTTTAGTTCATGGTTGTCGTGTCATGACAAGCAGGCAGAAGCAAATGGTTAATCAATAAAATGAATGACTTAAGTTTGTTCGTCCCTTTAATTGAACATGGCCATCTTTAAGGTTAAAAAGACACATGCAGTATTTCAAACAATAAACACATTTTAGTATAAAACTAGTTTCTATAACACCTACTATTTTCCACAGTAGCTGGAAGTTTGTCTGACTTTATTGTTGCTATCTGGAATAAGGATTTGAAATACCTGAGTTAATGTTGGTGAGTCATTGCACTCACTGAATATTGTTCTTGTTTTTCAATGCATCACAACAATGTTTCTGATGAATCCTCACCACATTTTTTGTTTAGCCTTACATCCCTAATCTCTGTATCATGGACGGGGGGGCAAAAGAGCTCTTCACCGATCGTTGCTTTAAATCAATATGTGGAGAATCTGAATCGGGCTTGGGGATCCCTGTCAGTATTAAACTTACTATAGTCATGATAGCTAGTAATGGCTTTTCCATTCCAAGCACCCGGCTCTGAATACGAGGCTAGAAACTCAATCTCTGTGAATACTGTAGTAGATGGCAATTTTAGCCCGAGCAAATTACCAGTAGATTGTGTGGATTATAGTGCTCTATTCACTTTGTTGCAGTTCTGTATGAGCCAAACGGACAGAAATAGGGACAAATTGACTGTCAGAGGGCGTCAGACTGTCCTTCACACTGGCATGCTGTTTATGATGCGGGTGTAACTCTGCATAGCTTGCTAATTAATTAAGAGACAGAGAGTAAAATGTGAACAGAAATTCTGATTGGTGGGTCAGCTTCCAGCTCGTCTCTTCACGCTCACCTATACCTCTCCAATGTTTGTGCAGCCTTTCTCTGCCCTACACAGAGCCTCACAACAAAACATTTTCCAAGAGATGACAGTTAAGAATTAAGGACACATATTTTAAGTAGCATAGAGAACACTTTTGCCTCGCTTTAATTGCCCCCATTGAGTCAATCGCTGGTTTCTTCCCACAAACATCTCCAACTAAACCAACCTTTGCCCCAAAAACTGTTCATCAGCGGCTCCTTCTCCTCTGAATATACACACTCACAACCATGTGCTAAGACATCGAGGCAATGAACCATTGATCTTCAATGTCATTCAGCATGTTCATCTCCAAAAATGATTGAAATCAGCTTCTCTCTTGTTACTCTTCATACCTCTATCCCACATAGTGTCGGATTAATGATGCCTTTCTTTATTCCTGTCTTTTTAAATGGGTCTTGTCTTCAACAACCTCTTCCACATCACTGTTACCTTCCGCACCTTGTTCTATGCTGCCTCTCGTCTTTGTACTGTTTAGCTTGCCTATGGCAGGTTTTTTTAGAGAAATTTGGTCACAGTTGTGTGGTAAAAGAGACAAAATAGTTAGTTTGTGAGACTGGGGTGTGCAGTCCAGACCTTAGGTACAAGGGAAAATGTACAGTAGCTGAAGGATTCTGCATTTTAGTAAAAGCCGTCTGGATTCCTCTGCACGTTAAGAATGTAAATCCCCTGTTTGTCTTCTCAAAATATGTAAATTATAATAATGAGTGGATATTGATGGAATGTGCTCATCCCTTGTTTATCCTAGAATATGGAATCAACGAGAGGCTTTCTAAGAAGACATAGAAAATGAGCAAAACTTTGCCAACTACACACACACACACACACAGTTGGGACCGAAATAGCAAGGACAATATGACTCATACATTAATATGAGCGGCTTGGAGCGCCATCATGTATTAAAAAATATTGCTTGCATAATCTCCCCAGACACAAAACACAACAATGAACATAACTATGCAGGTTAAGTGTTAACATTGGAACATAATATGGCACAAGGATTACGAATGTCATATTTTATGTAATGAATCCTTGATTCTCTTTAGCAAGCCTTTATCTTGTTTTCAAGAGATTTCAGTAAAGGTTGGACCCATGTTTTGATACAGTTGTCAAGTGTTTATCAAGCTTTGTTGAAATTTTTGTAAATGATTTTTGAGCTATACCTGCAGGATTTTCTTGTTTATTTGTTCATTTTCAATCATCAAAGAATCATAAGCACACAGTGTGTGTCCACATTGTGTGTGTGGACATTATGCTGTGTCTGGTGCACAAAACATTCCCAACAAGAATTTTCAGAAATTAATTACAAATAATAAACTGAAACAAACAGTAGAATATGGCACCAACACTACCGTTGTTGATGAAGCTAGCTGTTTTGTGACCTTGCTTGTTACTGTACGTGCATGGCCTATTGTTTCTGCAAAATTGTCAGCAAAGCAGGCTCACTTTCTATCATTTTTTTCATCATTGTTTTTGTGTGTTGAGTTAGATTAAGTCTAAGTATCCTTACCAATATCCTTTTTGTGGTAGTTAATCTCTTGGTTATCAGACAATTCTTAATCAGCTGTAATTCAGGTTAACGCTAATAGGAATTGTACTATTCTTTTGCCGCGTGTGTGCACTTGATGGAACACGGCTGGAGTCGAATGAGTACAAAGAAGATTGGTATAGAAATGGAGAGCGACAGTGCGAATGAGGATATGAGGGATGTGTAGTGCTGGAAGATTGGATGAGAATTGGAGGCCAAAGAAGAGTAAATCCACTTTTGCAGGCTGAATATCTATCTATCAAGCAAAATTCTATCCAGTTTTCTCTACTTTCTACTACATCCCTCAGTGTGTGCCCACTTACCATTCAATTCAATCTGATTTTCTCTGTCACAACAGACGGTTTGACTTTGTGTGTGTGTGTGTGTGTGTGTGTGTGTGTGCTAGCGGATGCGTAGGTGATGGCTGTTTTTTCCTGGCAAACCTTTTGAAAACATAGTCCGGACAGCGGACCCCCCAACCTGAGAATAATGACTCACCGCAAGAAATCAAGATTGGTACGCGCCTGTGAGAGATAAAGAAAGTGATAGTGAGACAGGTCATGTCCCATTTAGCAAGATAATGTTCTCTTGCACCTGCAATCAAATTGGATTCAGTTTAGTCTATGAAAGAAGTGACAAAACACTTTTTTTTTGCGGAAAACAACAAAGACAGACAATCGCCCAAGGAGTCAGATCAGCATGTGACACACTTTCCCTGCATGAATGCCTGTAGCAGCAGAGTACCTGCGCTGTGCGCAATCTGCATTAATAAATGAATGCACAATGAAACACTTACAGCAACTTCAACAACAAAGTGATAGACTCTCCTGCACCTCAGCTTGTGTGGAGGCTGAGTCATATCATAGAGGTGTTTCCTCTGACTCCCCTCCCAGGAGAAGTGACCTAGAAAGAAATAAGAGTCATTTATACGATTATCCTCAGGTGAGCTGTCGAAAAATAAGAGGGGGAGATCATGAGGGAGGCAGAGGAGCATTGAGAAACTGAGGTCATAGAGATAAGGTGCTATTATTAGAGACTTTCAATATGATTAAAATAAACCAAGTGTGTTCTAAGAAGGTATTTTAGAGAAATCACTGATTTTGATTAGAGTTGTTCCGATTCCGAAACTAGTATCAGAAAAGCCTCCGATACTGCTGAAATGCTGGCATCGGGTATCGGCGAGTACTGGAGTCCAGGCTCCGATCCGATACCACGTACCGTGTCAGCGTTCTTCTTCGCTGCTTTAAAAAAAGTTGCGCTGTGCTGCCATCAGCAGCTGCTGTTTCAGAGGAGCGAAGTCAGCTAACGTCAGGAGCTAACGTTAGCTCAGGAGCGGGCGTTAGCTAACGTCAGGCGCAATGTTCCCTCTAACCTGCGCGCCTGCGCAATCGCACAGCAGGAAAATCTATGCAGTGCATAAAATAAAATTTAAACTAATTAATTAAATAATATCTAATATTAGACCGAATCTAATCTATTTAATTAGATCAATAATATGTTTTTCTGTACAATTTTTTAATGTAACGCAGTGAGTGACAGGTGTTCAGCCAATGATACGATACGGTTTAATTACGCTATGCAGCCAATCATAGCATTGATAGTGCTTTGTGCCCCTGCCCATACGCGCCGCCCATACATACAAGCGGTGAAACTGGGTGAGATTTTTTCTTTTTCGAGTGAGAAAGGTCTACTCTGCAAAACATGCAGCGAAGCCAAAGTACCAAGTGAGCTTTCAGCGGGAAAAATGTGGACTGAATGGAAGTTGGACTACCTCAAGCGTCACATTCAGCAGAAAAGTCATTTGAAAGCTGTTGGAATTGTACGAAGACTCAAGATGGGACAGGGGATCGGTACATTATTACGGGAGAGTGCAAAAGACCGAGAGCAAAAAAACACACTTAAGTTAAGTCACACTTAACGAAATCTCACCCTGAGCCACTTAAAATTCTCATTGACAATATTTTACTTGCCATCAAAATGAATGCATCAATCCTGTCAGTTCAACAAATCCATAATCACATGGCAAAGTACGTGAGTATACCAGACGTCTGGCGGAGCAAAAACTATGCCTTTGAATTTGTGAACTCAATCAATGAGATGAGAGTGCAGAATGAGACTATGTGCAGTGTTAAAAATGCACCCTGGCATACCCTGATAGTAGATGAGAGTGCATATCTGATGTTGCTCACAGTGGTCCTCAGTATGCTCAGGGAGCTTTTGTGAGGGCTCAGACACATGAAAAATTAGAGGGAACATTGGTCAGGCGCTAACGTTAGCTCAGGAGCGGGCGTTAGCTAACGTCAGGCGCTAACGTTAACTCAGAAGCGGGCGTCAGCCAACGTCAGAGGCTAACGTTAGCTCAGGAGCGGGTGTCAGCTGACGTTAGCGAGATCCAGCGTTCTACTAGTGTGAACCGGGTTTGTGGAACGTCACCCCCGGCAAAGGAACCAAGCTAATGCTATCCGGGCACTTGTCTCGCGCAACTTTCGCTGTACCGAACAACACATTAGATTTGAACTGTTATTATTACGGGTCCCCTTATCTGGGTCGGTAACCGCTACTGTAAACGTCCGTTGGTCTCGGTGCCGCTCGGGCTGTCTTCTCTGTCATTTGCACATTAGCTCAGGAGCTAACGTTAGCGCATAATGTCGGCAGTTTGGCAGTACTTTACAGTGGCTTTTCCCACCAGTAAGACGCCGACATGCAACAAGTGCAAAGAAGCAATTTCGAGGGGTGGCACGAGTGCAAATTTCAACAACAGCAACTTAATCAAACATCTGAAGACGCGTCACGCTTAAGAGCACGACAAATTTACCAAAGTTAAGGGGACACTGGTATCGGTACTCGGTATTGGGCGATACCCACTGGACGTATATCGTAATCGGTATTGGGAGGGAAAAATAGTATCGAAACATATCTAATTTTGATTATGTCGTTCCAAAGCCAACGACCATGATGGCAGAAGCCCGGTCTATTAAGAACAGCACCCGACGGACTCAAGTACACGACTCAGGAAACCCATGTCAAAGTCAGATGGGGTTTATTCTTTATGCATAGTTGAGGACAAGCTTTCAGTACGAGGTTCAGAACACAAAATTGGTGGAAGGCAAATTTACAAAAAGGTCAAGCAGAGACAGATTTAGGCCCAATCCCAATCTCCATGCTAAACCCTGGACCATGAGGGATTTAAGTGACGTCACCTGGTGAGTGTAAGAGTGTAAGAGAGTTTTAAATTGTGCAAATATGAGTGGCATAGCACTCATATTTGCCACATATTTGCCATATTTGCCACATGTGCCACATGTCACATTGCCCATGACATGTCAAATTTGAATCATAATTGAGGGTATTCATTAATACATTTTACTCTGTGTTTAGGCTCACTTTAGAGCAGTTGTTGCTTCGATGAAAATTTTATATAATGAAAAGATAAATCAATCATCTTATTGCACATGGCTTCGCTGGTTATCCCGTTTTTTAAACGTCCCATTGACTTGTGGGTAATTCCCTTGGGCTAAGACAGCATCCATTGAGGACTTACGGGAAGGCTTCATAAAAGGCTATAAAGTGTCTGCCAGACAGAACTCAACGTCCGTGAGAGTTTAAAGGTGCGGTTCGGGATTGGGCGTCGGACTAACCACTCAAGAAGGAGTGTGTGTTTGCTTGCCGAATGCTACAAGACAAACTGGCATTAAACAACACAGAGCATGCCACTAAACACACACGCACACTTGGGGGGGGGGGAGAAAGAATGGAAGGGGATGAATCAACAAGACACAGGTGCACACAATCAGTGAGGCAGCTGCAATCAGCACACTAGGAAGACATGACGGCAGGGGAACTCAAGAAAACTTGAGAGAAGAGACATGATTGTCAAAGTTAAACAGGAATGACAGTGAAAGCTGAGGTAAATAAGAAAAGGTGCTTAATTTCCCGATCGAGCCCTTACACGCGTGCCTTTTGTCATCAGCTTTGACTTTGAAGCAGCTGGAAGTGGAGAATGTAGCGCGGCCAGCTTGGTTAGAGCAGGTCAACGTTTCCTCCAAATCTTTTGTGCCTCAAAAGTGATGAAATTAGAATGAATTCTGAAAACAGGAAGCCGGTGAAGTGAAGCTGGGTTTATATTGATTTGCGGTTGTCTTTTTAAAATAGGGAGAATCTGTTGACTTCTGAACGAGTTGCAGGCAGGAGTAGGAATGTTGGTTGATTCCAGAGTGAAAAGAGTTACAGTAATCAAGTCTTGAAAGATGAATACATGAAATACTTTTTTCATGTTAGGATGTTAGATAATTGGTTGGATTTTGGAGATTCTTTTAAGTAAACTTTCTTTTTGGACTGGGTTTAAAGCTTGACTCCAAATAAGTATTTTTAAAGACAGGGGACTAGGGCAACTTTCAAGGGCCTTTTATCACTTTACTTGAGAAAGTTAACGTTTGTGTGCACATGTTTTAGCTTTGTTTGCGTTACTTTCCAAGCGAGACCGAGAGAGGAAGAAAGTTTTGGTAATTCCGTAAACGGGCACAATCACCCGCAGGGCTTCACATGAATATGCATGAGCACACAGTGACAACTCTGTGTGTGTGTGTGTGTGTGTGTGTGTGTGTGTGTGTGTGTGTGTGTGTGTGTGTGTGTGTGTGTGTGTGTGTGTGTGGTATAATATTTAGTCATTTGTCAGTTTGGAAATTGAAGAAGACAGTAGATGTTTCACACAGCGAGTGACGAAGTGACAGGAATTGAGAAAAGAAGTGATGCAAGAAAAATAAAGCGGGAGTAAAAGTAAACAATTAGGGTTTGAAATCATTCTGCAGGAGATTAAACATGCGTCTGTTTTCACAACAAAATTGTGACTGGATTAATCCGAGTTGCTTGGAGCGGTTGTGTACTGAAGGAGATTCATTCTGAAAACGTACATGTTCACAACGGCACTCTTTCAACCTTATTAGTTGTGCTTCTCAAATTTTCCATGACCATACAACAATAATATGATAGCAGTAGAAATATCAGCTATATTAGGTACTGTTAAGGCCTCATCTCCACGGCGATGTTGCATTAACAAAGATTCCCAGCGACTGATCACAACAGATCCACAGTCCATCATTTACAGCAGACTGGCCCGCCTCTGGCACTCATAGTTTTTTTGGCCTATTGATTATCTGTTTAGGTCTGTTTAAGAAAGCAGATGGCACACACACACACACACACACACTCTCATCTCACTAACTTTATTATCTTTTGAGGTTTAATCTTTCTGCTGGAACTTGGTGGATGAAGTTTAATCTCTTCACAATGTTTTATTTAAAGTTTTTACTTTTACAATATAGGTAAATTCAGTGTTTTTCAAACTGAAAACATGTTGCGTCAATGTTACACATGGTTTCATTTATCTGTGAAAATGGTGCAGTATTTTTAGGGGGAACGCTGCAGATGGCAGCCACCTAACAGGCTGCAATGTAATTGTCAGGGGCAGCTCCTCAACATCTATTCCTTTTTGCGACTGAAAGGCTCAGAAAAGTGTCAACATTATGCAAAGGGACCTACACAGAAAAAAAGTTTTGTCCAGTCTCTCTTTGTCCTCTACTGATAAGAAGTTCCGCTCCATGTGGGCGGGCCATCAACACAGACAACATCCAATTTACATCACTTAGGGTAGGTGTCAGGACATCAACACAAAAAATACCATAAAGTTGTATCATCACATCTGTAAAGCAATTTTAAACCTAGAATTTAAAAGTAAACACAATATGCATTAAAGTATGTATTGCGGGGCATTTCAGGCTGCTTTGGTTTCAGCTACTTAATGTACATTAATGTACATTAAGTACATTACATTACAGGTCATTTAGCTGACGCTTTTATTCAAAGCGAATCACATTTCCTTTTAACCCATAGTTTACATTTTTACCTGGGGGGCAATTGTGGGGTCGAAATATTAAAAGCTCACAAAGACACACTCTTTACCTCGTGCACACAAACCAACAACACTCTGTCAACTACATAGCCCTCAAAAAACAGATTCTATTGGCCTCCAATCCCATTATCCCACTATTTGCCTGCTCCCTGGAATGGTATTAGCACTGGGAGGAGTATAATTGGACACTGGGGTGGCCAAATAAGAAAAGCCCATAACCGCTCCAGGCTGGATTTAGACATGAGCAACAAGACAAATCTGATTTTAACACAGCGCGTGACACCGACGAGTTCCCACACAATCAGCTCAACATAGCAAAATCAAGGTCAAACAGGGTTAAAATGGATTTTTTGGGGAACTCGAAGCATCAGGAAATAAGTTGAGTTTGGGACAGCACATCCAAAAATATTTAAATATAGCAGTACAACCCCTCACAATACCATTTTTCAATATCCGCTGTGTGGGATAGGAACGGGTCCTGATGAGGATCAATTGCACGTGAAGTAAACAAATAGTTTTGGTTGAAACATTGCTCATCTAATGGGCATTTATTATGGTTTCTTCCAATGCTTGTTAGTTTTTAGATTTCTGAAAGCATTATTTGCAGGAAAGGAAATACTTTCTGGATACTGGGAAAGTATTTTCTCAGATTCAATCCAAGGGCACATGCGTCATTGTATGGGCAGACACTTAAAGATATCCTCAGTCATATCGTGTTAGCTCAAGGGCTGAATTGTGATTGTTCATTCTTACGAAAAGAGAATGCCAAGATTATTCATTACATCCATACGGTTTCCGCTTTTCATGCTTCTTTTTCTTCAAGAAGACATCTTCACAAAAAAAAGAAAGACAGTCAAGGAGTCTTTTCTTTTTAGATAACAGAGACTGCAGGGCATGTATTTACCAGTACTGCAATTCAAAGCCCACAATTTGTGCATTTGATTGTTTTGGAGCATGCCAGGTCAACTTTGCAAGGTCATCTTTTTGCAAGGTTAACTTGCAAGTGAAAGCATAAATCTACCAGTATTAGTCTTAACCTTCACTTGCAATTTGGGTCCGTAAATTTGGCACGGTAATGACTTGAAAATACATAGATTTTCAAAAACAATTTTTGGTACATTAAGTATCTCAGGGCCACTCAAATGAGAGACTGGTTGCTAAGGACACTTAGCTTATGTCAGTGATGGACCGTAATCCCTTAAAGCAGGGGTGTCAAACTCATTCTGGTCTGGGGGCCAGCATACAACTTAATCGCATCTCAAGTGGGCCAGGACCAGTAAACTCATTCTAAAATGACATAGAACTAACAATAAGTCCACTTTCTTCTTTGTATTAGTGCAGAGAAGTAAATTATAAAAATCCTTATATGCAATGAATTGTCCTTTTAATAAATATATTATCAACAACCTAAGAGTTTTTAAGAAAAGTAATGTGCAATTTCAACAACATTTTCACCCAGCTTAACATTTATTTAAGTGCATTATGCATAAAAACTGATCACAGTGATTGTGATTCACCTCCATGAACATGTAGGAAGAGGTCCATTTTTCTTGAAAAATCCGACACTGTGTCCACTTTTCTCTTTTTTGACAAAGACATTTCACTAAAGAGGGTGCCAGGGTCAACAGAAAATGCGGGTAAAGCGATAGACGTGAAACAGCGCCACTGGCGGACAATATAGGAACTGCAGATTTTTATAGAAGTGTATTCTTATTTTTTTTCAGTAATACAGATTTATCCCGCGGGCCAGACTGAACCACCTGGCGGGCCGTACGTTTGACACCACTGCCTTAAAGTGTGAGCTCTCGCTGCTTTGAAGGACATTTTAGGATTTTACAAGATAATGTTTATGAGATTTATTTGCAATCTGGATCAGCCTTATTCCACAACCAACACTGATAAATGCTATTCCAAAATGACTGCATGCAAACGAGTGTCTGCATGTTCATTGAAGTGAATACTCATATGTATATACAATGATATGTATGAGACATTCAAATATCACTAAGAAAGGGTATGAATAGCACATCCACATCTTTGACTTAAGGCCAAATGGCGATAGTGGGTTTTAGGCCTTAGAAACGTATTAACCAGTTTTCTTTCCCATCATCTCTTTAATTCTTAAATTGCGATCAAGTTAACGAGTTAGGAGAGAGGTGGTTTATGGCAGTATTGGTTTTCGAAAGTTGACGATCACTAATATTTTGTTGCTCTTGAATGCCTACATGTTGATTCTTAAAAATCCAAGATTTATCTTCAATTTAAGGCAAAGCTGGTTTGAAAAGCACAACGGGAAATAGCATCTTATAAGTTGCGAATTGCTTTGCTCTTGTTTTTAAGATTGGAAAATTCCATATCACGTTTACCATGACTCACCGGAGCAGACAAAGCATGTGTTTGTGTTTCATGTATTGCGAACGCTACATGACTTGACATATCAAATACATGAGTGGTCATCATGTTGAATGTTCCACCTGCTCAAGCACATAATGTTGCCAATGAATGCTTCTCTTTGACTGACTCCATAAGTTTAACTTCTGAAACGTGTTCTGACTTCATGCTTTGTTTGTTTTCCACGCTGATGAGTTCACATGGCGTGTACAGATTTGTATTATTGCTTTAGTTTCCATGTGTGTCTATTTCAAATGGTAACTTTTTTTTTTTTATTTCTAATTCATCTGGTCAGAGTAATTGTGGGTTAAATATTTGTGTAGAAAAAAATAGAAACATACAGAAGATTCATGGTTAATAATAAAAAGTTATGAAAGCGCATGAATGGACCCTTTAATTCCGATAGTTCTAATCAAAAACGTTTCTCTCTCCCTTCTCTCTAACACATTGTGCCCACAATCTCCAGCCCTCTTTTTCTAGGAGGAAGCAAAGTGGTGCTCACAACACATACCATTACTTAACAATTACCCTTTCAGATGCAACTGCATGACTATTTATGGTCTTCCTCGTTTATTTCTGCCAGGCTGAAAAATGCTGATCGCTTCTAAAATTTCCATTTCTGCTTTGAAAGTGGATTCATTAGAAATGTTGGACTGGAGTGGGAGTTTGCTCATCTTCTGGCGTCGCTGTGTGTGTGTGTGACCTTGCATATTTAAAAGTATCCAGATAGGTGACCCTCTGGCAATTTCATGAATATAATATCACAAATATATTTAGACAAAAAAAGTAAAGATGTTTGTTACTTTGAAAAATGCCTCAAAATATGTCGTCTTGACCAAGCGGTTTCCAAACATTTTTGACCACGCACCCGCTTCATTTAATGAACTTTAAACAGCAATAAGGATAGCGAGGACAGTCTGAGGCAATTGCAGTTACATTTATTAAAAATTTCCCAACCAATTATTAGAGGTACTGGAATTTTAAATGATTTAAATAGTTAACCACCAAATTCTTTTTTTTACAAAAATACTGTGATATAAATTTTTTGCCATACAGCCTAGACCTAGTCAAAAGACATGTAAAATTCAACTGTCACATGATCGGTTCATAGATAGGCCCTCTCACTGAGACATGCGCACACACACACACACACACGTGCAAGAACAAAGAGAGCAAAAGTGTGTGTTGCTGTATAAGATTAAAATCAGCATTCCTCGCACTCTTTGAAAAGGACCATATTTCTTTCCTCTGGGTGCTGTGGATTCAAAGCAATCCTGGTTTCAGAGGGTTCAAGGACATATTGGCTCACTAGGGAAATTCTATGCTTACATTTCTGCGTTTGAGTAACACTCTCCATCGCATCATTCTCAATACTTTGTCATAAGCAGCAGAAGGAATCGTTAACCTCACACAGCACAATTGTTATTTTCTCCCTTGCCTGGGTGAATACTAATTGGGTGGACAGGATATGTTACTTTACACCTCCAATGTAGCATGGTTTGTGCAAAACAAAATGCTATTGCATTTTAATCAGCTAAAACGTTTTTTCAAATCTTGATTAGTATGTAAAATGTCATTATTATTACTACTGAGCTGAATCAATTAGCAAGACGAGCAGTTTCATTACACAAAAACAATGTCCTCCCACTTCTCCACTACTGTTTTACACATGGCCGTCTCATTTTGTATTATCCTAATATATCTTATTATCTGACTTAATCAGGCATTTACACACAAGGTAGCACATTTATGTTACCATCTGTCAGTTAAAAGAGCCAGGATAACTTATGTTTAGGTTTGCGGTTCCGACTCAAACGCAGACAAGACACGTAGCCAGTTAGATGAGTAAATAATTTAATAACGAAGGGGAAAAATAATACAGTTCCGTATTCTTCAGATGGGCAACACCTCCACTGGAAATATAACAAAAGGTCTCAACCGAGATAGTGGTCCTCAGCCAGCACAAGGTCTTTGGCTGGTATTTCTGTCCATGAAAGTAACCTCACTCCAGAGGGGTTACTTATTGCTCGGAGGAGGGCTCCACGGGAACGTGCCTCGGCTCGGCCACCGGGAAGTCACTGCAAAAGGTCTTGATCCTGGAGATCTCAGTTCCTTGTTGGGGTTTCGCAGCTGAGGTCTGCACAGAGTGCATAGAGACTGGTAGGGAATCTCTCTGGTTCAGTCTCACAGCAAGTTAAACGACGAACTGGCGCTGAGTAGTCTTCTTCTTTTTATTTAATGGCAGATCGCAACCAACTTAAAGTTGCATATACCGCCACCTACCGCACTGGAGTGTGAGGCCGGCCATGGCCTCCCTGCCATGGCCTCCCTGCCATGGCCTCCCTGCCATGGCCTCCCTGCCATGGCCTCCCTGCCATGGCCTCCCTGCCATGGCCTCCCTGCCATGGCCTCCCTGCTATGGCCTCCCTGCTATGGCCTCCCTGCTATGGCCTCCCTGCTATGGCCTCCCTGCTATGGCCTCCCTGCTATGGCCTCCCTGCTATGGCCTACCTGCTATGGCCTCCCTGCTATGGCCTCCCTGCTATGGCCTCCCTGCTATGGTCTCCCTGCTATGGTCTCCCTGCTATGGCCTCCTGTACAGACCCGTGTTCCTGAGAAAAATACTGGCGCTGAGTCGCTGGCGAAGGGAGCTCTTGTAGTACCCTGATTGTTGATCGCCTGCAGCCGCGGCGTCTGCGGAGATCCCGCGGAAGAGGAGCGCACACACCCATGACAAAACAGGAACCCATGCCACCACGTACTCACGTAACCGGGACAATAACGTTCTGACATTTTATTCTGATCCTGTAATTACCCTTTTTTTCTCATATTTGAGATAGAAAAAATGGAAATACAGTGACAATCCACAGGGGCTTTCTCTCGAAAGTCCATTTAAATAATTAATTTGGCAAAACATTTTTTGTTGTTTTGGTATTTTACACATCTCCAGAAATAATAACTCTCAAGTTCAAAACAGTGATGCAAGATTGCAGCTTCAGAGTGAAATCCTAAAAATATATTGTTTTAGCCAGTCGTCATAATAATAAAAGTTGGGGAAAACCATAGTTCATCTGCGTATCCGTGGGTTGTGCCGGACACCGATGGGCTGCGGCAGCACAGACAGACTGCCCAGCCGCAGTGTATGTGTCCACATCTTCATTGAGGAAATTGCTTTTTTCAAAAGATGACTGAAATGATCAAATCCTCAACATGGTCTTCTCTTATTACTTAAACTTGCTTAATTGTCCTTTATTGTAACAAGAGCTTTGCAGAGTTTAGAAAGCACTGTTTCGCAAATATGTGGCTGTATCCATGCATGTGCCTTAGTTAAACCAACATGTGTCATGCAAGTGGCTTTTTTTAGGCTGCTACAAAGGTCAGCTCATGCAATAGCCCCCTGGTGGGACATTTGGGGGATGTGGGGATCAACATGGTCTGTCCATAAGAATGCATTACGCACACACACAATTCTTAGACCCTCACTACATCCATTATTTCCCATTACTGACTTCAAAGACTTTGCTTCTAAATCCATCTATCCATTTAATCTTAAAAAAAAAAAAAACTTCCCATGGTTATATTTTTGATAGTAAATAGCTTTCATGGATTAAATGAACTTTCCTTGAGACTTCAGAAGAGTTATACTTCAACAACATGTTAACAGTAAACTAGCAAATAAATTAATTGACCCTGGAAGGTCTAGACCAGGGGTGTCAAACTCATTTTAGGTTCGGCCCAGATACTGCCCACGCGGGGGGTTTGCGCTAATGGTCCGGGTGAAGTGCCGCGCGTCATTTTCAAGCGGGCGCTGCTGCTTGGAGGGCCGCCGTGGTGGAAAATGTCGAACGCAGGGCTCCCCACACTTTTTCGGCTCACAAGCTATTTTTCACTCAACTTTTTAATCCAAGTCATGGCGATGTACTCCCCCCCTCTCGCTGGGACAGTTCGCCCGCAATAACAATACGGAACAACATCGCTGCATACCGGGAGCGCAAATGAATTGATATAACAAAACAACCCAACGAGCCTCTCGTTTGTCAGAAGCAGTCTGCCAATGGCAGGTGCTCTACCAGCACTGCGTTGGTGAATGACGTGTTCCCCTGGTCTAACGCATGCGCTCACTCACAGAGTGCGCCCCCTAGTGGAATCTTTAGGAATATCAGCTACTTTTATAGAAATGTATGTCTTTTTGAAGTTCTCACAATAGCAAATTCTTCCGGCGGGCCACACTGGACTCCACCGGGGGCCGGATTTGGCCCGCGGGCCTTGAGTTGACACCTATGGTCTAGACCGTTCTGAAATGTCCAATGCACCTCGGAAGACTAAGGAGGAGTTCTCTTCAGGGGTTACACATCTGAGGATGCTTACAAGATAATGAGAAAACAACTTTTGAGTATCACCGAAATATGTTCTTCAGACTGCCAACCTAACGCAGACTGAGTGGACTCCATCTGAAAGGGGCTAAGCTACCATGTTTGGTGGCTAGTCAGCAGCGTCAGTCATGTGTCTACATGATCTTGCAAATGACTTCCCTGAAGGAGCAGCTGGCATCATATTTATTGGTCAAACATATTCTTCTTTACTTAGGAATTATTGTATCTGATAGCTCGCTCCCCAACACAATTACTCAGAGTTCAACACCAGTGTTGCTGGTGTACTGCCTCTGCGGACAGTGCACTACGACGGGCTGATTTCACAGCACAAGAAAGCAGCATGGCATCTTCTGATGCATTCAAGCTTGTCTGGAGCCAATTCAAAGTGGCTTGGTCCACCACCCTGACTTTTTAAAGGGAAATGTTAAACCCACTGTTCTGTTTCATCAATTCAGTGCTGCCCCTCGTTTAGCCTGTATTTGATACATTTGTATTCCAACATGAACATATACACTGTAGTCACTGTATACATTGAGAGAAGATTTCGGCAGGAAGCAACATAAGCCAACTGTTGATCTATTATGCAGCAGAAGCTTCTGGTCCTCAGTTCCTTCTCTGAGCAATTTTAGCCCTTTAAGAAATTACCCTCAATCTGGTGTCTGCTGGGACAGCTTTGTTGCTGGCGGTGGCTTTAATGAAACTGGTAAACAAGCTTGGGTCTATTCATCCAAGCTGCTTGAGCATCTTTGGGGATCAAATTGGTGCCAATCATTTAAAGGACCCCATCTATTCATGGTCATGGAAGACCCTTTTCCACTTTAGAACTTGGTTCTGGCATCCATTTTTGAGGTATAGCTTTGACATTTGGGCTAACCTGGATAGTTAGTTGAATTTAGATGGAACGGGTATGCCTAAGACTGCAGCTGCTTTGGGGAGTTTATCACTGGTAGGTATCCTCCAGAATAGAAGCTGTTGACGGTGAACACACACTTGCCCTTCGATTGCCAACTGAAACACAATAATTCTGCTCAAATGAACACATGCAAGAAAACCCAAAGAAAGGGAGCCATGTATGCTTTACAATATACCATGTCTTTCCAAGGGGGGGCTTAGTATAGTGTGTGTGTGTGTGTGTGTATATATAGTATACGATTCTAAGGCAGGTTTTGTCAATATCTTAGCCTAATTCTATGGTCTGCCAGCATGCAGGAACACTGCCCACGGGACGCCGGCACAACAAACAGCTACAGCACGGGGGATGAAAGGTTATTAGGTAATATTGGATTTTATCCAAAATATCAACAAGCATGGACCACTCCCTTAGCTGTGCCTTCCATACTGCTCGTCCATGCCAGGTATGTGAAGCATAATATGAAATGAACAAGCAAAGTAGGCCTATGTTTAATAAAACGTTTTGTTTCGTCATGCAGCACAAGAATGGTTAAATCTGCGGAAGCGTTATTGTTTTATTTTTTTCTTGATCCTATCTATTTGCTTCTTTGGCAGCAGTACCCAGTTGCTCTCTCTTTATCCTGTTTGTGTATCTACATCTTCTGTCTTTGTATTCTCCCTTCCTTCTATCCCTCTGTTACACCCTGTCACCCTGTGTCTTCTGTTCATTATTGAAGATGGCCCCAGTTCTGCATGGGACTGATCAGTGTTGAAGGTGAAACTAGTACTAAAGTGGAATGCCCAAGGAAACAAGGTCAATAATTTAACTAGACAGCAGTTTATCTGTTGTTGTCACTAGCAGATTGAAGACAGATTGGCTGTTTTTCTTTTGATAAAACGTATGTGTTCAGCAGAGGACTTAGTTAGCTTTTTTTGCAGGGTGCCCAGACCTTTAGGGCTTGCAAGCTACTTTTTTAACCGACCAAGTCATAGCGGAATGTGTTCGTTCGTAAGCAAGGATCCCTAATCAGCATTAGGGAATCCGTTTCAGGAAAGTTTATATTTTTGTAAACGTAGGTGAATTCAGAAATTAATACAAGTAGAGACCGGGGAAATTTTTCTTAACCAAGCATAGCACATTATTAGCCGTTATCAACGTTGCACTTTTTGTGCACGTTGACAAGATGAAACAGAAAGGTAAATCCTCGGTTCTTGAAATTAATCCATTTCCTGTAACTCGCAAATGATCTGTTATCAAAGGTCAACTACAAACACTGGCAGACTCAATCTTACCATTAATACAAACAAAACATTTGCCAGGTTTTTTGCTTTATGTTATCTTACAGTCAAGTGTATTTAAATGTGTGAATCATTGCTTTCTTCCATTAGACTCAAATACATCCACACAGGCAGCGCATCACTCATACTCTGTGGATCTTCTTACCTACATAACGATGCCAACTCTCACCCACCACATTTATTTATGTCCCCCGAAACTCCCCTCTCAGGATAAATATGTGTTTTAAACCACAACAAATCAAGCTAATGAGAAAATATTGTTGCATGTGGGTTGGGTGCTGGTCTGGTTATTAACATAATTATTATTTTTGCGTGTGTGTGTGTGTATGTAAGTATGTAATGAATCTATATTTAAATTGTGAGGTGTAAGTTTCTGTTTGTGTGTCTTTTATATTCGTTTCACTTGTAGAATAGATGTGTGACCGGGAAAATAAGGCAGGCAATGTGAATTGGGGAATGGAAAAGTAAAAGAAGAAAAACCACTACCTGACATAAAGGACCTGTAACGTAGGGGAGAGCCGAAGGGAGAACCGGTTTGAACTAACTTTCAATGGCAAAAGGAGGTTATAAAAGAGGTCGGAGTCAGACAGCAGACAGACTCAAGCGAGAGGGATCGCTTGTGAAGCGTGTTTCAGGTCTCCAGGTATACCTGTGGAGAATTGCTTATGTACATCCTTTCTCCTCTAAATAAATGTTAACGTTTTTGAACTTTAATTGAGTACCGTATCGGATTCTTCTCATCAACCAACTAGGAGGGATAGGAAGTCCTGACAATATTTACATACATATGTACGAGAAACTATGTCTCCATATTTTCCGACTGTGAGGATTATGGCAATGTGGAGCAGCCCTACTTTAAGCGCAGATCTTTTTATATATATTCGATATTTCTCTGCACAGTTCTCCGCTTTATGTCACGACTCTGCTTGTTAATACAACAAAGTTGTATTACAACAAAGTTGTATTAACCATGTTAAAATATTTTGTCTTACTAAAAACAGAAAAATCATCCCAGCCACAAATCTTTGACATCCCTAATGTGTTTATACAGTATATTTTAAAAGAAACCTAGATGTAAGGCAGCGGTTCCCAAACTGTTTTTCCTGCGCACCCCCTTCTATATCCCAACCGGGTTGGCGCACCCCCAATTCACACTTAAAAAAACCATTTAAAGACTTTAAACATGCGCAAATAACCAGAACACGCATGACCATAGCGATTACAAAGGACATGTTTACTGTTCTTTCTGAAAAGAAAAATCATTAAAGACAGACAGCTCGAACACGGTAAAGGAGAGAAAAAAAACACCATACAGATTTCTGTACGGCAGACTATCTTCTATTTAATAATTTAATCTAATACACAAATCAAATTTTCAACATTGATAGTCCTGCCTGCTTTTGCCAGAATGTCCAATTTACTTTTCACCCGGATATTTTCCATTATTTGTGCTCTTGAAGAAAAAAAAAAAATTTGATTGTTTAAATGGACAATTTAGCATTGATGATGACAGGCATGAAACAGGAAACCAGTCTGAAAAAGTCTTTGTCATGCCAATGTATAGCCTTAAGATACTAAACTGACAGGGTGGCTGCCTTTGTTGGCATGCAGACATGATTTATAACAACAGCATGGACGTCTTTGCTATTGCCAGGTTGTCGTCTGTAGTACCGGATCAAATTTAGGAAACAAAGCCAATGACATGTCAAAATCTCATGCTTGGGGAGGAGTGACAGCTGGGAATTTAGAAAAAAGTTTAATTTTGTCTTGTTTTTGGCTGCTAGTGAAATGATTCTATGTATTCAAGTCCCAGTACAAAGTTTGAACACTAAAACACTCCTGAGGACATACAAATAAAAAAATATATTTTCTTGACAAAGAGTGTTTTAAGGCAAAGATCAGTACTAAACTAGGTCACATTATTTCATGAAAAATTTTGCATCAGCTCTACCTGTCCTTTGCAGAGCGGAGTTGGCATCCGGGCACAGCTTCAGCGCAGAGCTTACCGGTGCGTAGTATTATGAACCCCTTTATCCAGAGGGTCAGAGGCGTGTGACAGATTGTGAACAAAAGCATGGAAGTCTTTTAAAAAAGAGCTACAAAAGACGGTTGCCATAAAACCACAGGGCGGTGAGTCTGTCATCTGGCAGGTATTACTGATGTGACAGCATTGATGCGTCGAGGGATTAAATGATACAGAGTAATACAAACCATGAATACTGCTTGTTATATCTGTGGTCTCTACATCCCATAAAGTGGCTACTGTTGCAGGTTGCACGTACAAAAAAAACACACACAGTCTCTTTCCACCTGTTCCTTTCTGAAGGGTTTGCTTAAAATTCCACATTCCACAATAAGTTCCACTCAAAGTGATTCAGTGATACAGAAAAGCCAACTCACGGACATACATACAAAAAACGAGTCAGTGCTTTGACTCTGTGTTCCGCTATAACTCACTTCTTGCTCACTTTTCCCCAGCCAACCTTTGCTCAGGGAAACTAAATCTGTAATCAGCTTAGTCATGTTGATGCATCAGACATTTTTAATCAGCGGTATTGAAAAGAGCGAAGCTCAACTCTAAGGCGCTTGGCAAAACCAATGCGGCGCGAGGGGAGCAGTGAGGGAAGAAGAGAGGACAGCACATGTTTTTGACGGATCAAACAAAAAACTTCTTTAAAAAGGGTTGAGGACTGAAGCGCTGCTCTTAATAGCAATGATTTAAGTAGACACCTTATTGGAAAGACTAATTGAAAAAAAGGAAAACCAATATGTGTTAGTTTTTAAAAACGATCATAAAATGATAGTGTAACTAAGTACACCTTCAATAGGTAGTATTGTGCTATGTTTGTATGTAGCTCTAAGCGGTTTCAAATGCTTAAAATCATTGAGAGTCTGGTTATTAACTGCTCTTAACGATAACACAAATCGTAAACTGATTAAACACTTTGTTTCTCCAGGTGAGATGATTGAAATCTGATGTATTTCGAATTTAAAAATGAATAAACAACAACTCTGGTGTTGCATTTTCATCTTGTGTTCGATTCTAATTTGGACGCCGAAAGAAACGTAAATAATCATGATATTTTCTATTCCTTGGCCATGATTTCAAATGGTATCATTTATCCAACAAATATCCTTTGAAGCAGCAATCAAGCAAATGCTTCTTGCATTGTAAATGCAGAAGGAGTTGAGGATCACTACAGCGTCTCTCCAGCTTCAAACAGCATCTCTGCTATCCAATTTAACTTTTAGGGAATATTATGTAGAACTAAAGCCGTAGCATACTCTTGTTGACATTTCCGGCTCTAAACTTTTTCTTCAAGTACACAGTATCTTTAAAAAAAGCTTTTAAAGAAAAAATCTCTTTCTTCCAGATAAATAATTATCTCCTTCTCCCAGAAGCACACAGTTTATAAGCTGGCTTGAAAGAGTTTGACAATAGTAAATCCAGCATCACACACTGTACATGCAAAAAAGGACGGTTTCCAACAAAGATGAATACATATTCTATAAGTTATATTATCTTTGGGTGTCAGTTTAACTCACTCTTAACATTACAGTCCTGGCGTTAAACCTGGCCAGCATGCCATTAGTCGAGATAACATTCAAATTAAGTGCACGTTTCAAAAGCATTTACAGAAATAACAACATTAATATTAATAACTTATTTCCATCTAATACTGTTATGGAAATATGACGTATAGGTTGACGCTAAACAACTGCAAAAGTAAGATATTAAAAGCGCACCAGTCAAGCCTCAAACTGAGGAAACAATGTGGAAAACATGTTATATATTAATTTGAGGGATTTAAATTAAAAGGTCTTTAAAACGTGTTTGAGTTTTTCTGACTGTTTCTTAACAAATCGGAAATACTACTGCAAACGTCTAATGCTCTTGTGAAGGAATAACAACTAATTCAGCGTTAAAGACAAAATTATAAATTTGACAAAAGCAGTCATAAAAAACTACTAGCAGAGAAATCCCACAGCACAACAACAACAAAAACCAGGCTTTTGACCTCTGCAGGTACGTAAACTTCCACACACGTAAAATTACGTCTGGTAATTGTGTTATCTGAAAGAGGAACCCTAGCTTTTGTAATTCAAGGCAGAGCATCTCTTTCACAATGGCTTTGCAGTCATGTAGTATTAACAGTAGGTTTTTTCATTTTTTCTATTTGGCTCTAAGACATCTTTTTCTAATAAAAATGGCCTGTTTATGAGTTTGAGTGTGCAGGCAAACATAACAGTGCGTGTTCTTGTTTTGGAGTGACGTGTGTTTTGTTTGGAGATGACTTTTATGGCTTTCTTGGGTTCAACAGTGAAAGTTGCTCTTTGTTCTCTTTATTCAGATGCTCCAGAAAAGATAGAAGACGTCATTCCACTTGCATTATACAAATAATTCACAAAAGAACTTGATGTCTGAAGGATTTCACTTTCCAAATTTCAGCTTTAACACCCACTGTACTGATACTTTATCATCATAAATGGTTTCAGCACTCTGTTGTGTATGTGCCAATTTATTCCTTCCTCACCTTCGCCTGTCCTTCAGTCACAAGAGATTGAGGACAGTCCACCCCAAGATGTCTCCTAGTCTCATCGTTTATTGTTATATGAATCTTTCCATATCTCATCGTGACACACACATTCTTCTCTTTTGGGGCGCTCGTCCGGGAGGAGAAGTTCTCCTGTATAGGTGAATTCGGTTTAAGGCGCTTTCATCAACTGAACACTGCGTACTCCCATGCCGCCTGAAACTGAGGTTGAGTACAGCCCTGAGTTATCAGACCGCCGAGTACGAGGAAAATAGGATCTGAGGTCCTAGTCTTTAGTTTGGCAACCCCCTTAGAACCTGACGAGGGCTGATTTCGCTATGTTGGAGTCCTGGGGATTTGAGGACCCCTGAATTCCAGGGTTAAAGTCCCTAAGAGTAAAATCTCCTTAAATTCTGGGTTGCAGTCTGTGGGTGCAGCTTATGTGTCTGTGTGTGTGTGTGTGTGTGTGTGTGTGTGTGTGCGTGCAAGGGGTGAAAAGAGAAGGCAGAGTGAGAGCGAGGTCTGAGAGAAAGAAAAAAAAATGGAAACTGAGAAAATAGACAAGCCACAAGGTTAATATAAACTGATTCTCATAATAAATTAATTCTACGGGGTTAACAAACTCGCGGACACAGGACATTGATCCCGAAAAGTTAATAAACTTAGCTCATAAGGCGTTAGTTTGGCACAAACAGTGTCACTGACACAGATATTGGGGAAGGAGAGAGAGAAGAAGAAATAAATAAAAAAGGAGCTTGAGTCGAAATGCGAGAAAGCGAGTGTGTGCAGAAAAAGGAAACTTGACAAGGAGACTCAGAAAATACGGGACATGAGGTCCATATGGTTTTCATACTGGATAAAAAGTAAAGCTGTGGATAAAAAAGGCAAAGTCTTCAGGAAAATCATTCGAAAATATGCCCACCTCTATGGTGTGAGTTCAAGGGGAACTATCATTTCTGCTTGATTCAGGGGCTACAATATAGAATGTGGTCACTCAGCAGCAAAAAATTGAAGTTATTTCAGCATAAGGGGGAGGTTAATGAGGATTTTTTTTATGTTGAAGCGGCGCAGGTGCGTAAGGAGGAAGTAAGAAGAGAGGGTAAAAAGTGAATAACAAGAGATGTGATAACTGATTTGGTTTTTCATTTTAAGAAGTGATATACGGGAGATGAAGCCTCTTCTGCCTTTCCTCCAACTCTCCCTCCAGCCTTCATCCACCCGTCACGTCCTCCTCCGCCTTCTCAGTCCCCATCAAAAACCACAGCCCTGGTCACACAGAGCCAAGACCTTGTGTCTGCATTGAACAAAGCTATGAGCCAGAACTGAAGCATCCAGCTACAGACCAGCTCTCACCAGATTGGACAGAGTGACTGGTAAGCAACAAATACCAGTAAATTAATCATGGGCCCAAACTAATCTGTTTATGCCTGCAGCAACGGTGCTGCGGAGCAAAAAGAAAAGAGGATTAATACGCTGATGATGTTTATCTAAAACCTGTTTGTTCTTATGTGTATTCCTGAGGCTAATAGAGACGTGGAGGCCTGTGGACCGCGCGTCTGTGGTTGGACAAAAACAGTGGAGCAGGGAGGACGCCTTCAAAAGACGGGATGGTGTTTGGATGAAGGGGAGGGAGGAAAGCACAAGTGAAGGATCCCTTGCTGGTGCTTGTTGACCAACGGACAACAGGTCATACACAAACTGATGGGGGAGAGGAGAGAAGTAAAAGAAATGCGGGATAAAAGAAATAAATTAACTTGAATGGATAAAGGATGTGGGGTAATAATGAAATAATTGTTTAACCTGTTTCGTCAAAATGAATGAAGCAATTGGAATGAAGCATGAGTGACTGATGTGAAAGAATTTCACTCAATAAGCAAGTGTAAGAGGTAATTAATTGTAAACACAAAGACTAAAGGAAATTGAAATCGAAATGTTTCTACAGAGAGACTCAAGGTCAGAGGTAAGAGATGCGCAGGCATACTTTGAAACAAAGATGAGAGAAGACTTAAATAAATCTTTGATGAAACAACAAAGGGTTTTTAAGTAACTGACGTGTCACTGAACGGCGGACAGATGTGGAGGGTTGATGAATGCGGGGGAAACGGTGTGGGTCAACAGGGCACCCTAAAGGATATTCCTCCTCCTATGAAGTAAGCAGATTCAAGAACACACAGTGTTAAATGAAATGAAATAAAATCTTAAGTGCAAATCTGTGTTGCATTTATCTGGGTTTTAATTGGATTACGCACTTCACTCATATACAAGGGCATAACAAACAGACCTATTATTAGTGATGAAAGAAAAGAGTGGAATGTAATGGTAAAATATGTTATAACATAGTCTTATGCTAAAAGAGTGATTACTGAAGTAATGTGCAAAAAATCAGGGAGATTCAAAAGTAAAGGGACTTTCTGGGAACCAGAAGGTGTGTGGGGTCTTCACTTGTAGTTCTCATTCTTTCCCATAAGCTACATTTCACAGCCTAAATGCTAAAAACTGTCGATGTGAGCTAAAGAAGTGACACTTCAGTCTCCATCCTGACTGGAGGGTACAGTTTATAAAAAAAACGTTGTGCTGTGTGAGGGTGCAAAGCACAGCACTAAAACCGAATTTTGAAATAATAAATATCTGTCCTTGAATGAGTGTGAGAAAACATTCACATTTACCGGATGTGAGAGTAATTAGAGGCTGGACAGCAACACGTTTGTATTCATATTTGGTTCTCCATTCCTTTGGGTATCCCTTTGAGAAACCATCAATAAAATTGATTTAAAAAGGAAAATAAAATATTTCCCAGACTTTTCCAATTTCATTTTCAATGGAATGATGCTGTTATATTTCGCGCTTGCACTCACCGCAAGCCTGATGAAAGACGGCTGCCTCTCTTCGTGTCGTTCAGTGTCACCAAATCCCTTCTCATTTTGAAAAGCCCCTCACTGTGTCCTCATTTAATCATATTTCTTCTCCTTCTCTTTCTTACTAACCTTTTGTATTTATGTTTCCCTTTGCAGCTACATCCCCAATTTTTCTCACACTTTGTGTCATCGCCTCGGCAATCTGTCGCTGTACTTCCCTCTGTCTTTCTCTGTTTCTCTTTAGCTGTCTGGATTCGTCCTTCCCCTAATTGCCTGTCTCATTTGAATGATGGGTGTCTCTGTAACAACTGACAGCCGAGGTCAGCCTCATCTCGCTTGTCCATGGTGTCAAATAGGGTTTTCTGGTTAACTCCGGGGGACGTCTGAAATGCTTTTCTTGTGGGATTAACCAATTGACGGCTGCTCTTTTCAGGGTTTCAGTTTTTTGCCAAGATATTCAGGAGATTGACTGAAAAGCTTGGGAAACGATGATGTTTCTATTAACAATATCAGAGCTGGATCAATATATATATATTTCATACTCTGTATGAAAATGAAATTGAGAATTTACATTGATAATACTTGCTACTGGGGACATGTGGAAGCTTTATGCGGGCAATTTCTGCAGCGGCGTTGTCAGACCTACGGAGCAGAGGTTTCAAGTCATAAGTGATCAACTTCACTCCACAACGTTTTAAGTAAAACTTTGATTTGTAAGTACGTTGTTTTAAATGTTTCATGTAAATGTGAGATTTGGATGTTTGAGGGAGAGAAAAACCTGCAGCCTTGTCAAGTATATTAAATTATTTATTTATTTCAAAAATTCTTTCAGCGTGTGTGGGAGACATAGATGAATATATTATGCATCAAACATGACCGAGCTACCTCTTTACACCGGCGCCCACAGGCCCAGGCTACATGAATAATCATGTGATATTAGTTTTCAGGCTCTAATACACTTTTTTTTCAAGGTTTAAATACATTATATGGATATTTGAAGAAGAATAAAATATTGCGAAAAGCATAAAATCGAGAACCGGAGCTCCTGTGAATGGTGAGTGCTTCTCATGGCATTACACTTAAAATTCCAATTCATGCAAGTGCCTTCTTTTAAGGACTTACACATAACTCAGAGCTTTATCCTGTGGATCAAAATGTCTCTCCTAACGAGCATTATCATTGTTTTTAAGATGTCTGCTTACCCTCAGCTATTCCCGGAGGTTGGTAATGTTAATTCCACATGGCTCACAGTGGGAGGCTCTGCCCTCTTAACTAATAAAGCTGTCACTGTCATGCACATTAATCACAGCTCACCCCTAATATCTGTCAAAGTGTCATGTCTGAGAACTAAACTGTGGCAGTGACACGAGTCAAAACAACTCAACACCTCCCGTGGAGCAGCTATTTTCCCGTGGAAAAGCCGCTTGTAAGTAAAACTATATTTCTTCTCAAGAGTGCCAGAAGCCTTGCGGTCCCACAGCATCATTCCCATTTAAGAAGCAATGAAAAACACTTGCCCACTTCTTCTGTTTTAATTTTCCCAGTTTCAACAGTCCCAGTCGTAACCTTGTTTTAAGAAAGAACTTCTTTTGTCTTTGCACTTCTCTCTCTCTCTCTCTCTCTCTCTCTCTCTGTCTCTCTCTCCCTCCCTCCCTTCATCTCCTCTTTGCTGTCTTTATCGTGTATTTTACAAAGATGTGGTGACGTTGCTGCTAATGCTAGAAGTCATGTCTCAAAAGACTTAATATACACGTAGTACACATTTTGCTGCCCCCGATGTGAATCCTAGTCCTAGTAACTATCCTTCCCTGTAACAACTTTGAGGATTCATCTCCCCCGCTCACACACACGCACTATGTACCCGATGCCCGAACAATAAAGTTACATTGGCAGCAATTTAAAACTGCATTCAAATTCACTCACAGTGGTTCATTTCTCTACCATGCACAATCAGTGTAGCTAAAGTATTTCAGCTAAAATTAAAACATTTTAATATTTAAAAAATCAATAATACATGATGTGGCGAGGCACCTAACAGGAGAATTCGGGCACCGTGGAAACCGGCCACACCCCAATCACGGGCTGACCACCGGCAGCTGGGGCCAATCATCAGACAGCACCAGATGGGCCGTTTGTCTGTTGTTCTGCCTGCAGAGACCAGTGCCTGAACCTCAGCCCGCCCCACGCACGGAAGGATTACGCCAAGGCGCGCCCTTTGTTTGGACCACTGTGTTTTGCCCTGAGTTGTATATTATATTTTTAGATTAAACCGCCTTCTGGGCCTCGTGCACTCGCTCTGTCTCGATGCGTCCTGACTTCCCCCGTGACAATATGCAGTTGTTTTTAATACAAAATAAATTAAATATTAATATAAAATTCGAAACCAAAAATTGAGTAAGCTTTTGTACAAGGTAGCGGAATTGAAAACGGAGAGTGTTTTGTCTGCAGAAAGATGTGTGTGAGAGAGTCTATCAAACAAATTCAAAATGAGTCAAGATAGATCATCGTTTAGCCAAATATTTAATAATAAATTCACTGATTTGAGTGATTAAAACGATGAAGAACACAATAATAACTTGAGCTTTCTGATTGTAATTGTGATAAAGCAGTCTTCTATACATGGAAGTGCTGATCGCCAATTGCGATGATTTCACGTTTCAATAAGCTGATTATGCGTTTTTTGACTAGAAATGCATTAGTGTAAGTGCAGCTTCAAAATCTATCAGCTGGGTGATGTTCACAATGATTTTTCGAATACAAGCATTTACTGTGAGTACAGTTTATACTAACACTGGGGGGATGGGTGGAAAAAAACTAGTAGCTGAATAAAGTAAATAAAGAAATAAAATTATCATGTCATAACTTAAACTTAAACCACTATTGGATTGTTGGGCATTGTGCAGCACCGATACCTGCAAAAGAAATGGTGCAGCTTAATCCGTCATGTTACTTTAGCACAATATGTAGCTTTTAAACAAGTACTGTGAATGTTGGTTATTGAAAGAACGGTTGCAAAAAGTAGGGGCATTTGTTCATCTAAACCACACTTCAAAGAATACGAATCCTTAATATAAAAGTATTACAGCATTTTAACAATTGTGTTTTATGTAAACATTTGAATATGTCTGTATTAAAAGGTTGACTGTATGACTAATACAATGAGGAGGAAGGTGTAGTTGCAGTGTAGTATAATCCCATCTGCCTTCACACAAGACAGCAGATCATCTGTGGAAAAATAGGCAGAGAGAAGGACTTTTATTTAACAACTTTTCAGAAAATAATTTTTAAATGTAAGAATATTAGTGTGTATGTGTATATATATATATATATAGATCTGTTTATGTATATCTATTTACATTTCATGTGAAATCCAATTAAATGTTAAATAGTGTAACATTAGTATAGTATTAAATAAAAAAAAAAGTCATGCTTTCCAGGATCATTCCAGCAGTAAATTATTAAGAGACGTACGTGTGAAAATATTGACTACTTAAGGTGTTTGACTATTATTCACACTTTGATATCAAAGTTAGTGAAGAGATGAAGCTACTTCCCCCGCCTCCCGCGGAAAACATCAGAATGGTGGATGGGAGCCAGCCTTGATACAAATCTCCTCCATAGAGTAAACAAGGCAAAACGCCTCCCTGGTAGAGCCTGACGCAATGCCTTCTACTACCGATGTCGTCATAGACTTGTTTGTGTAGTCACGTTGAGTGTTTGGGGGGATGGGCGGAAGTTGGATAGATAGATAGATAGATAGATAGATAGATGTCTAACCTGAGACCTTCTGTACTTTTGGGATGAATGTGTTCCAGAAGTGACACTCTTCAGCTCTCATCATCCTGTTTTGTTGGGGGTGGTTGTAGTTCAGAGTGACGTACTCCTGCGATTCAGGGTGGAACAAGGGCCAGATATTTCCATCAATGCCTGGATTCCTGACGGAAAGAACAGCGAATCAGGAAAATTCAACAGTGCCCTGAGAGTCCACGAACAGCTTGAACGACTGCTTTTGCATACCCCGTCCGCGCAAAGTTGGCCCAGTGTTTCATAAACTTCTTTGTCATGTTCACTTCATTCTTCGTGTATCCCATGGATGCATTCAGAGGCCTTCCAAAGACGAATTCCAGCTCATCGCCATGCATAGCCCCCATCCACTCTGGCCAAGGACTGACGGATGACCGGTGGTCAAATAGATAAAGGAAAGTCTTACCACCATGTTGGGAATACCTGGTGAAAGATGAATAAATGAATGAACAAACAACTCATTTTGAAATGGTTAAATTGTCAATTATCAATACGCAAAAAAGATTACACTGACAATAATGCACATGAAATTGCTGAGGGTATACCAATGAATCACAGAATTGTTCTTTACCTCTGAGCGAACTCTAGCACAGGACAAACAAACAGTTGGTCTCCAACCAAACTTCCTAGAGAGTCACGATTTGACTTTCGGTTATTCTCATCTCTCCAATCAGTGTATTGGAACACAGCCCCATCCCTTGCGACGTTGCTTGCATGTGGCATTGTAATTGGCACTCCTCTCAGGAACTCCTTTCTGGTGATGAGACTCTGACCAGTGATGTTGAACCCAGGGATTTGATAAACTAGGAAGTAGGTCCCTTCGTCCTTGTTCAAGCCAAACAGCACCTCTTTCTTTGGAATTGTGCCACTACTTAGCAACACCTACAAATAAAAAAGACACGGTAGTTAACATGCAATTTTATCTTTTTTTGTCAAATAATACTGCAGTAATTAGGCAGTTGTTTATTTTGATGTTTTGTATTGGATACCAGGAAATAGTTGCTTAGGTGCAGGTGTGTTAGGTCTGTGCTTGTGTCTATGCTAAGTCAAATTAATGTCAGTGTAAAAACAAACCAAAACCTGTTTCATGTCTACGTTAATACATGGTGTCTTCACACACTCACACACACCTACTTCAACTTCATCTGCTAGGAAGTCGCCATCAACATGGGGGACAAAGGGTGCAGTTATGATTGTAGGCCGTACAACAACATCATATTGCTTCGATGAGATTTTCCGTGGATCAGCCTGCAGCAGACAATCTTTCATATCAGACGGGGGAGATTGGGGACAACCCAGTAGTGCTGCCAGCTTCATAGACCTGAGCATTGGTGTAAAGAAGCAATCGGTGACAGAAATAAAGAGGAAGAGTGTGAGGGAGACAGAGACACAATTTGAGAAATAGAACCATGGTACTGACAATCTTTGACACAGCACCATGTGTTGTGGCATCACTAATGTTATGAGTAATGGAAGGTGTGAAAATAATTGAGAAGGTGACCGAATGAGTAAACCCTACCTGTGCCAGCTCTCTTTCTGGCTGATTGTTGCCCAGGGTGCATTAGGAGAACCACTCTGCAACACAGCCCTTTGAAAAAGACCATGGCTTCCCGGAGAGAGCAGGTGAAAGCCCACAGATAATGACCCAGCGCTCTCCCCAAACAGAGTCACCTGGAAATTAAAAAACAACGGCTAGTTCTATTGTTTGTTCAAACGGTGTCAAGAACTTTTACTATCTGATGTTAAGGTATAACACAACATTTTTTACCTTTGAAGAATCCCCTCCAAAAGCAACTATGTTTTTGGCCACCCAGTGGAGGGCCAAGCGCTGGTCCAGCAGGCCTGCGTTGCTCTTGAAGTTCTTGTCGTCAGGAATAGAGAGGAAACCAAAAGCTCCGACTCTGTGTAGGTGAGTACAATGATAAGGAAAAAATTTGAAAGAATTTAACCAAAGACAAATCAACCTACGTACCATTGTCAATTCCACATCCCATCTAAATTAGTAAAGGGAAGAGTATTGCACATAGTGAGGTATTTTCATATACTTACTACTTTACTTTGGTAAAACCAGATATATTAGCAGGGAGTTTCCAGTTATATACACCAACTGTGCCCACCCACTGTTGAATTTCTTGCTATTTACGTCAGTCCTTACCTGTAGTTCATCGATACAACAACAACATCTTCAGATTTACTCAAGAAGCGACCATCATAAATGTCCAGGGAGGATGTTCCTTGACTGAACCCGCCTCCATAGATCCAGACTAGGACAGGAGCCAGTGGTGAGGGCTTGGGCTGGGTTTGGTTGAGACGTGGTGACCAGACGTTCAGGTAAAGACAGTCTTCACTTAAAGGAGTGTTCGGGTTCCACATCTCGGAACCTTGGAAACCTTTAAAAGAAAAAAGAACTGATTGCGCCTTTAATCTAGCAATTTGCCTACACTCTTATCTTTGTGATCTTAGAAGTCTAGAAATAATCAGAGACTCAATAAACTTTGATTAAACATTAGCTCGTTTTTGTCTTAAAGGAGAACTGCCAAGAGAGAACAGTGGTCCAACATGTACATCTGTGTTGTCATAACTATATTTGGTCATTATTTCCGTAAATGTGCCTGGCAATGGTTGAGGCTACTAAAAAAAAAATGACAGGTGGCTGTCTCTAGAAATAGATATGTGTTACCAAGCCCTTGGGTGGGGAACTTGGCCTGTGTCAAATTTTATGTGCTTGTTCATGCAAATGTGTGTTTGCTGAACTGCTAAAATGGTACCAAACTGTTTTCTTACCTTTCACATCCAAGATGTATTAAAAGAGTCATAAATAATTGAGTTACTCACACGCTTGTTGTCTGTGTGTGTGTTTGTGTGTGTTTGTGTTTGTATATGGCATGGTGTTACCTAACTGCCGCTTCCCACTGGAACACCTACTGGATGGTACGTTGCTCTTTTATCAAACATGTACTTAAATGTTTTAAGTGCCTTCCACATACTGCCTTCTCAACTAAACTCATGAGATCATGTTACTTCACGGGTCGTCTTGTACATTATACTCTTGGCATTCAAGCTGTGAAAGCAAAACTATTTCCTCTGTTGTAAACAGCAACATTCATGGAAACATATCATAAAATTACAATGTATTAACTTGCCATTCAAAAAAATATGAATTCCTTCTTTCTAAAATCTTTAGCATCCTGTCACAAGGTGAAAACTCTCATAGTATTTCCAGAGAAAAGTGCCTTTTTTATGGACCCATCTCTTGTGAACAAAGTAAACAAGACCCAATATTAAGGTAGCAGCCTGGTCAAGTATGCATTTGAATGAATCTATTTACTAGTCATTTTTGTACAAATTCATGTATCTCATGCATGTTAACCCCAGTGCCTGCATTTCACACTTTTAGCTCTAGCTGAAAAGTCAACATGTGAAAAAAGTAGTTGCTAAAAAGTTGAGATCTCTAACTTTAGCATCTGGAATATTTGTTCTGTCACAGTTTGGGTCTTTTTCCTGTTTTATTTTGTAGTGTGTCCCTGGTTTAACTTCACTTCCTCCCTTCCCCTGTCTTCCCCTGTGATTGTCTGATTGATTCCACATGTGTCCAATCACCTGCACTTCCCCTGTGAATTTAAGCCATGTGTGTTTCTTGTTCCTTGTCGCGTCATTGTTTATGGTCGAGTGTCTTAGGCTGCTGTGGTTCCCGTTCGTATTTGCCTTTTTGAATCCTGAGTTCTGCCTTTTGGAAAACAAATCTCTTGGTGTTGTCAAACCCTGCGTCTGCGTCTCACCCCTCTGCCGGTCCGCAACGCCGCGCCTAACCTGTGAGAGTTCACCTTTCAAAGGATGCAGGTTTATGTGCATGCAGAAGGTGGGATGTTGCAGAACAATGTTTGTCTATATTGTTTACAAGACAAGATGTATACTGTACATTTAGTTATTGTGGCCATCCCTTTGTATCCTACCTGGAAATGTTGTATCTGGCAGCTGGTAGCAGGAATTTGGGAATTGAGTTGCATCTCTGACTCCTTTCCAACTCTCTACTGGCTCTGGAGCACAGAATCTCAGTTTCCCCACGGGTGGTTTTCCATACGGGATTCCAAGAAATGCTCTTACATTACCACCGAGCACAGAAAGCAACTTCCCTCGAACTTTCCCATGCCCGGTATCAATTACAAGGTCATCTTGAGTCGCATGTGACACAGTCAGGAAATAAGATAACAGTAGAAGAAGTTGGAAAAGTGGAAAGGGGACGAATTTCGCCATGGAAAATCCTGGGGAGAAGGGGACCGCACACACAAGCACTTTATTATTCCTTCAACAAAATGCAGTCCACTAATGATTTAATCAATTCTGTTGGCTAAATTCTGAATACAACTGGCATTGCTTTGAATCTACTTTATGATACGATATGTTGTACTTTGGTACACACTGGACATGTATATTGCCTACATAGACCGATAGGCAATATACCGCCCCCTCCCAGTGGAGGGTGGGGCGCTGTCATACGGAGCGGTCATTCCCGCAGTGCACGCGCCCCTTTGAAACGCGTCTCATTAGAAGTCTCAGATATTTGGAGAAAGAAATACTGCCGAGTGGTTTAGTGGTCCGACAGGCAGAAAGCGTGTTGAGTTCACAGCTGCATTAGGAAATGAACGCATTGTGCTCTCAGATTTAAATATTTCCAGTAAGGGAATTTTCCCGCACCAATAAAACAATAAAAAGATAAAAGTGGATTCTTACCTTGTCGGACTGCGCGGCTGGAGTGAATGAGCACATAAGGAAAGGGCAAGGCGTGGATACGAGCCCTGTGTAAGGAATCTGGGCTGTGTGCCAACCACAAGCACAACTGCTAGTGCTATTTCTACACTGTTAATGATAGATACAACTATGCTAACAGAGTCATACGAAAACAGAAATAAACAGGTTTAATGTGTCACCTTTGACGGAAACAATATTGAAGATTGGTCGTTAGATAATTATGGGAGAGCAAAGAAGAAGTAAGTTTCGTAGGGAGTATTCTGTATTACTATATACAACTTTTTTAAGAAGTCACACTTGAATTTTCTGGTTTTAACAATCCTTTACATAATCATCCTAATCCTAATTTTAATGTTGCAATATTACTTTACAGCAACTATAGTTAAGAGATTAATGTAGTGGGGTACAAAGAAAATGATTTTATTTGTTAAAGTATTTGAGGTGTGAAGTAGCACAAATAGGAAACTTCAAAGTAATCTACAAATAGTTCACAGTACACTACCTAAAAATATGAATACTTGCTCAGTGTCAGCAAGGAATGTGGAGGATTCACTGCCTCTGCAGATCATCGCAGGAGGACACTGGGACGACTGGCACTGAGCAAAGGACAGTCATTCTGATTATGTTCTGCTCATCAGTTCAACAACGACAAACAACAAGAGCATTATGCAGAGTAGCAAACAGAGGCGCATTGTACATCCACCACAGTGATGGGTAGTTTTAACACGTGTCCTGCAATCCAACCCCTTATACACACATATTTAGAACAATGTTTTAAAGTGTTACGGGACATAAACAACACTACCGCTAACGTCATTATTTACATATATTTTCCCTGTTTCATTTTTTGTTTGTATTATGCATTTGATGAATATTTTTTTTTTTTCTGCACCAATGATAATGTTCTGTCAAGATCTTTCAAGTTCCTACAGTTCATTCTGGTTCAAATTAATGAAAAATACGTATACCAATAGATCATGTCTTACTATCAATGAGTTCAATTACTTGATGCCTATGTGCATATGACAGAAATATTTCTGGTTGGTATAAAGCATAACTCTGAAATTTTGATTATCAATCAATACATTTTATTGCCAAACTATGTTCTTTTATGACTGGAAATAAAGCTAATTTTGTATGATGGTAGTGTATTCTCATTATTATAGGACTAATGTCACTATCACATGTAATTTAGTGTGATATATATGTATAAAATGATAATCTCTATGATATAATATATATTGTGTATGTGCCAGTCCTCGTCCGCTTGAATAGCAATAAAATCTGTGCTCTTTACCTCCACCAGAATGTCACCTGCCTGTCGATACCAGCCTTGATGAGAATGTGCAAGTTTGGAGTAAAACCAATGATGCCACAGGCTTGGTCTATTTAAGGATGCAATCTTAAAGTTAGGGCGACGCCCCATTGCCCTCTATTGGCCAACCAGCAGTGGTATCAAGCCCCAAAAGACATAGAGATACTATGTTCTATTGCCCAGTGTTTTAGCAGCAAGAATGGTTAGGTCCACGTTGACTCGCTGAACTCCTCTGGAGGACTTTCACACCGCAGTGTGTTCAATATCTGTAGTCATTTGAATGAGATACTTTCTAACTCTGTTAAGGTTTGTGGGAGTTGTGTTTGGAGCATTTTCAAACGGATGAATGGTGATTGCCAAGACTCTAATGTTTCTAACGATGTGAAGCATTTTTATATTTGTTTGTGATTAGCACAGAATATTTTCGTTGCAGGTTTGTTCTGGCTCGCTATTGAATCGGTTTTGTAGCCTTTAGGGAAACCCTTTAGGACAATTACCAGTGTGACACAATATAAGTTGTCATTATCTAACGAGTATGAATGATTAACAAAACTCAAACTTTTTACTAATGTCTAATAGAAAGAAGTAGAAGTAAAACAATAATTTCCAGACAAACATTTAACCCTATGCCCTGTGCTGTTTTCTTTTCCTCACATTCTCTCTCGCGCCGTCTGGCTGCCTTTCAACTTACCGCTGAGCTTTAACAGATGACATCAACACAATAGATGTTGAGCTGTGGGAGGTCTGGCTCCGTAGAGACATGTACAGCTCAGCTGGACAGTTGTGTATATGGACAGACAGAAGTGGAGAGGGAGGGAGAGAGAAAGAGAGAGGCAGAAAAACGTTTGTTTGAGAAACGAGACAGCACCATAACCACACACCATCAGGGATTAGGCGGTTAAAGTGAGAAATGAAAGGCATTTGATTGGAGCCTTTGAGACAATTCCCTCTCTAATTCCAAGGCTTGTCTTAGGCTTGGGGCTGGAATGTTACCCCGAACACAGACACACACACACACACACACACACACACACACACACACACACAAACAAACAAACAGACAAGTTAATTTCACCCGTGCCCTTTTAAAGCAAATCTGTTGTTATGAAGCCACAGATAAGCAGAAAGGAATAAAAAAGTGAGGAGAAAAAACATTTAATACATTTCTTGTGTCTAATAATAGAGGAATGTGGTAGTAAATACCTAATCATGGTGTCAGAGAGGAATATTGTTTTGTGTCATGCTCTTTGTGCATTTATATTTATAATTTTAAGCTCGAAATTTTGAGATACCTAAATCTTTAACCTATGCATTATAGACATATTTATATCTAAAAAAATGCTATATATAATATATGTACAGATGCCAGGAACAGCCGTTTGACATAAATGTCTCAAAATAAGTCTCCATATCTCCAAATGAATGTGAAAGCACTAATGCACGTCAGGTGCCAAAGTGCATTGCGCAAACTATATGAAACTCAGAAAATGTTAGACTATAGAGTTATAGAATGTACAGTGCAATATTATAATAGTAAAGATTGCATTATCTGACTGTAGTCGAACTAAAAGTAAATGAACAAGTTGATGGATCGATTAGCGGTGGGCACATATGTTTCAAGAAATCGTCCTGGGACAGATTGACAGATCAGGCGCAAGATTAGGACAGCGCACGCAAGTGATACAAGTGTGTTATTGTTGCATCTCTCATTATAATAAATATTAGGTTGACTATCTGCCAACAACCCCCCTAAAGGTCAGACACTGTGCCATTTACAGGCAATCATTTTTTTAAGTTGTCTTATTTAAATGCATTGATTCAACTGTTTATTTATTTCGTTCAATATGAAAGGTCAAGATATGCTTTCCCTTCGCTGTGCAGGACAGATTGGGCACTCTGTACCATAAGCTGGATTTGAACCTGATGCATATTAAAAAAAAAATCCCTACCAGCCACATAAAAGGCGGTATTTAGGTCATTTGAGCGTCCACTTTACTGATGTCCCTGTATGTAATTCTGGGTATTTAAGTCTTTAAGACATAAAACAGGAAACACCCACTGCCACTTGAGGCTGCATTGTCCAAAAGACCAGCTTCTGTTTTTGTCTCCATGCAATCATGCATGACATCATATTACTAAATAATAGGTCACATTCTTGGCTTATGCCCACTTCCATATTTGGGTCAGGCTTCACTCTTTCAGAGTAAGTCAACATGGTCTTCATGCATGTCACAGACAGATTACTCAGGATTTACCCTGTTTATGCTACAGTGTGGTAGTGGCTAAAAGGTTAGAGAAATGTTAGTGCAGCGTGGTGTAGCAAGTGGACAAGAGTTGTCCGTGTGTGCGTGTGTGTGTGTCGGTGTGGGCGTGTGGATGAGTGGGAAAGAAAAGACGAAGCAGTATGATGGATCATGCAACTTTTTCAATATGTCATCTGAAATCCTACTTTTGATTCAGTCCTAATAAAAAACACTCAACCCCCTTTGCGACACATTTAACGTGCCGTTTCTCACATACCTACTCCACAACTCCCTTTGTCTTTCTCACTTGCTCATGCTCTGAGACTCATTGGCACACATACACTCACAGGGGTCTTATCAGGCTGCTGTGTGTCTGAAGTGTTGTTTTTATATTGCAGCCATATTTCATTTTGGCCTACTTTCTTTAAATTGCCTATGGGGTTTTGTGGCAGGGAGAAGAAGCATCACATTTATATATGAGATTGAAGTAAAAGAAAGCGAGGTGGAGGACTTGTTCATGTTCATATTCATTTTCCTTCTGTGATCCTTACTCTCTTTTTCTATTGAATATCAATTCCTCCATTTCCTTTGTCTATTCCAAGCATATGCTGCTGTGCAAGATGGACCTAATTGCTACAATGGGCTCACAGGTGATGAGGCGGAAGTATGCTTGGAAAATGAGGGGCAAAGCGATGGAAATGGAGGGGAGGGAATGATGATGGGACGGATGATCAACTTAAATCAAAATAAATCATTCAACAACAGTCTTTCCAGAAGACAGGATGGGATAGATGCTTACCATAGTAGACATTATCCTCTTCAGCTTTCATCTAAAATGTCATATGTTACACTGTTATGCTGTTCAAATTAATTGAAAATATGTTCACAAACCAAGGTACACACACAAAAAACACAGAAACCCACCTCCCCAAACATAACAGCACGTCAGCAATTTGAATGTATGTTTTCCTTTGTTTGTTCGTGAAATGAATTGATCAGTATTGTCATGATGAATAACCTCTGTTATATTTTTAAGGATATACTTCTGTTACTCATTTGTTCGCTGGTTGCTGCAGTGAGTACTCCGATTAAACCCGTACAACACTTTTTGGAGACCTTCGATTTGTTGCATATATTTTAAAATGATTTTGGCCTTTTACCACATTGTATGCTTATTTGCATACATACTATCTGTGCATGAGTGGAATGTGTGTTTGTGTGCATGTGTGGACTGTTTTCCCATGCAAACCGTGAAACCAATTTAGAACAACGTACACCCCAAGTTTGACACAACTGCCAGAGGAAGCACTCTGTGGATGAATACACATCAAAGTATAGTTGTGTGGTTGAGAAATTAAAATGAAGCTGTATTAATTGAAACCACTGATGCCATAAATTGTTACATGCTACTGACATGCCAAGCGTCCTTAATTCAGTGCTTGTGTGTGAGTGTGTGTGTGTGTGTGTCTGTGCAAGCAAGGCAACTTTATTAACTTGCTCAGCAAGTCACCAGTGAAAACAAGTGGGACCAGAGGAGCACTAACGACTGTGATGATGAAGAAATTATCTCATATTATTATTAATGTAGATACTTTGACAAAATATGATGAATGTGTTTATTTGTTTTTGCTGTGAGAGGGGAGGGAGGTACGCTCAGAAGCTGAAAAAGGAATTAATAACGGCTCATGAAGTCTGTTTTTAATTGTGTGCTGTTAAGACCACAAGAAGTTCTACATCTTGTGCACCACTTTATATCATTTGTCGTTAGTCTCTCCGATTGGTTCCAGATTATAAAGAAGACAGGTTAAGAGGCAGGCGCCTAGTGAAGAAAAATAAGGGTGAAAGCGGCACTCTGCTGAGTGTGTGTAATTATTTTAAAGGGAAGAGAAGGGACGATGATGACTGACATTCATATATAGTCCCCAGTAGTTTCCGCTTCTCCTTTTTTTAAGGAAATACTCAAAAATATATCCTAAAAAGATGAGTTCTTCAAGTCTACATAAGTCAAAGGAAAAAAGTGTTCAAACAATAGAAAGATTACGTTCTTAAATGAAGTGAATTCAAATAGTGTAAATTAGAGTGGGTTAAAAAGAGAAGGAATAAAAATACCTTGTGTGAGAAGAAAAAGTGACGGCAGCGCAGCCGTAAAAAAAATCCACGGTGAACGTTATAAAAGTATGAATAGAAAAGCCAATAAAAAAATACATAATTGTGTATATGTTTGAAAGTAAGTCAACAGCAAAGTATTGGCAACTATAGTACACAATGTATAATCATTTTCAAAGTGTATAGCCTTTATTTTGCGCATTGATACAAAGTCCTTTATACACACACACACACACACACACACAGATGGGAGTGACGTGCTATGCTAGGCACTGCCTTGATTATAATGAGCTTAACATAGCTTTGATCAGTAAACAATGGAATTGCACCACTAACTTCATGACTAAAGAATTATGTATTGTTACAATATATATGCATGGCAACTACAATATGGTTATTATGAGGGTTTGACAGAAATAATGGCTGGATGGAAAAAGGAGAAATAGATGGAATAATACCAATGCTGGGATTTCCTCACTTCATTTGGCCAAGGTTGAACATACCACACATTTTTTTTTACATTTGTGTATTGATAAAGTATTTGTATATCCCAGTATTACCAAGGACATGTTGAGTTAGAATAACGCAGTGAATGCTTTTCTTGCATTGACAGCACATTCAAACACAACTCAATGAAAGATGCCAGAATGCTGGGGGAAAATGTGTGTGAAGAATGGAAGAATGTCTTTCTGTTGCAAACTAGGATTTAATATTTTCTCATTTGAGGAAAGGTGTCACGAACTAACACTCCGCTTCTCCAAAGTACTAAGGCCTTCAAATCTGGACCCCAAATTCCCCCCGTTGTTTACTGTCTTATTGGTTTGTGCCATTTGGTGTCTGCTCATTGGTTGTGCACGCCCACTCCTCCCTACACACCTGTGTGTGGTTATCAGTCAAGCTGGTCTGAATATATACGCCTGATTCCCGCGTGAAGTATTGTGTGAAGATTGCCTCCCACTCTGAGCGGCACCACAATCGCCTGTTTGTTCCAGACCTCGTTGCCTCCTGCCTGATCCTTGTCGGTACCTTCGCCTTTCTATGTGCTCCTGTATTTTGACCTCCTGCCTGTTTACTGGATATGACTAAGCCTTTGCACCTTTGCTGATTAAATCTGCGCTTGGGTCTACTCCTGTCTCCTGTGATGCGTTACAAAAGTACTGCTTTGCGGAAGTTTATGCAAACTGTGTCCATTGCTCAATTACATCTAGTATAGTCTAGTTACGATGTAGTAGGACTTACCAAAATAAGGTGGGATGATCACCAAAAAACTCAATCTATGAATATACATATAAGTACAAAGTTCTTTAACTCCATTTTAATTCATAGTTGATTTAATTCTAGCTGAAACTTAATTTCGGATTGCCTGAAAACTGAAAATAATTTCATTCTTAGTCCTCTATGGTATTGTCTTCACTGTCAGAATTATGTTGGATTTCACAAAAGCATGCTGTAATTTAAATCAAAAGCAAATATTTGAAAAAGTTTGAGACCGATAAAGAGTTGTTTGGATTTTAATGAATTTACAATCTTCATAGGTATCTTGACCAGTGAATAATGACGTTAATCGTTAGCAAGACCATTTCCTGGAACCTACTCCAAAGGGAATTTGAGTCGGAGAATCTCATAAATAAGCTTCACTTGGAATGAATAGCCTCACTGAATGTAGCTAGACAAACAGCGCTACCCTCCTGCTTGTCTGACCTATGATGGTTGCTCCACAGTTGCTCCACAGTTGCTCATCTTACAATGGAAACAGATGCTCTTTTGATATAGTATGCTAAGTTGTCGACATCTAGATCCACCCACCATGTGTCAAAGTAGCTCCAGACTGATGAATTAATGACATCCAAAAGCTTTACCTTGTCATGATGGAGAAAGAAAAAGCGGCCATTGAAGACACACTTTATGCAAATACAAACTAAACTCGTAGGTTTCTATTTTCTTGCTTTTTGCTTTGTGCTGCGGTGAATTTTTGTGCACTTCTGCATGCGGTTGTGCATCTCAGCTTGCGTTTTTTAAAGTTTGTGTCTATAGGTCCCATTTGCCGCATTGGTACACGGACTGTGAGCTAATAGACTGATCAAGCAGTTCCCCCAGGTCATACAAGGCTGCGTAATTGAACCATTGAGAGTTTTCTATGAACCTATAACTACCGTTTGTCTCCGCCCTACACCCACACACACACACATACCCACACAAACACGCATACACACTTTCAGCCCTCTGCCTCACCAATCAAGCTGCTTCTCAGGTACAGGCTTTTCTTCACATCCTATCATACCAATTGCTGATCCTCTAACCATCCACTAGCCCCTTTACTGTATTCCTTTTAAATCCCTTACCATATATCTTTCTTCCCCCTGACTTCCACTAAAGCTGACATCATAGGATTCTTCTGTAAATACAACAATTCCCTTTGTTATTCCTTTCAGTTAAACACTCCCTCAGGAGACGTTTTCTTTTCATTGTTCATTTTCTGGAGAGCACATCCCTATCAAAAGCACTTAAATGGATCCAGTACCCCTAAAATAGTGAAACAGGGAAACTTCTGGAGCATGAGTTTGATACCCCTGTTCTAGAATGTCCATTTGCAGTTAAGGAACTTTTGGGGTAGCACAGTCTCTGAGGTCATTCCTGCAGAGTCTCTTTGTCATCCAGTGTATTAGTACCAGAGATAAGATTAGGCCCTAGAAATCATTTTTCATCGAACATGGTGTTTCTGATGTCATCATTTCATTACAAAGTGGGTGACTATGCAAGTTCTGGATGGGCTGCCTTTGAGGAGGGAGTCCAACCATGCAAACAAACTATATTCAGTTTTTGAAATATTTATCAAAACGTCAAATTATGCCTCAGGCAAAGAATGGAGTCAGACAAGTATGTATATCAGCACTGAACAGGTTGTCCCAACAGAACTCAACATTTTAATGACTTGAGTATGCATAGACAGTATACAGTATTTCACCTGCCGCCATTCAAAATCCATGCACCACATTAAAAAGTAGTAAAGGCCATGATTAGGCTAAATATCCAGATATACCATAATTAGCAATTGACTCCAAGTGTTACTATTTAAAGTCCTTTTCAAACACCAGCTAGATGAGAGACTATATAAAAGGTCAAATCTGTTCATTAATCATATTTTTAACCAAAACTTAATCTATTGAGCTCATAACCAGCTGTGATCAACAGGAACTCATTTCCCATTGAGCAGTTGTTTATTGATGTGTCCATGTGTGTGTAGAAAGTGTGTTTTGTGGCCAACACACAACGACAAAAAATAGACAGTAACAGGAGTACTTTGCATGCTATTGTCAGCTGCATCCAACAAAGCAATTAGCATATAACAAAGACTTTTCCCCTTAATTGTATTAACAATGAGCGGTTTGTTAATATGAGCTAATATACATTTTAACGACTGAAATATAATTTTTTCACATATTTTTGGTCCGATAAATGCTCGGTTTACAGTCACAAATGTGCTTTTTCAGCTGAACCTTTTGAACAGATTATCAAATAAAATGCATTTTTTTACTTTGAGCCAAAAGTACGATCAGAATGCGTTTGCTTTCAGATTTCTCTGAATGCAGCTTTTGCAACCACTGGGGTCGAGTCGTCAGCTGTCTCTCACTACTAGAACCGTTGAATCTTGTAGGTTACTGTTACACGAAACCTACAAGATTCAAACCAATGTTTTCATCCTAACAATGTAAAAGCACTGGGAGCGGGTGGAGGCAGAGTGGCAGGAATCACAGTCCCAGAGGTTTGCAAACATCACTTTAGTGGAGGGGAAGACATGTTGTCAGGTGAAAGTTACCACTTGTGTCTGGTTCTGAAAATTTGTCAGGCAAAATGGGACAAACTCCATCTTAAGGGAGTTGGTGTAAAGTCACATGGTATTGTGATACAGTATTTATTTTAAATTCATGGGGTTATATTGCATATTATTAGGTCAGAATCAGTTTTTAATGAATGTGACATTAAATTTTCAAGCAGCTTGAAAGTATTAAAACTGTTATTACTCTATACTAAATTGTTTACAAGCAATTCATAACTTAACTGCATTTAACTGCAAAATAAACTATTTTCTGTTACACTTGTACTTGAAAATAATGTGCCAGAGAACATGGTTATATTGAAAATTAGCCAACATGAACTAGATTCTCCCATCTTGGTTGGAAAATAGTGTTGATGTCAGGTGAAACTGTATTTAGACATCAAACCATTTAACCTTTCTGTGTACAAAAGTGACACGTTTTTATCTCATGATTAAGACCACGCACAAAGTTATCTCAATATCCTTCCTCGGCTCTCTGACATCATGACCCCATGACATGACCGAGGCAAAGCTGCCAATGGCATGCGGCTCACTTTTAATAAAAGATGTTGCCCAAAATAGTAATTATTTAAAAAAAAACTAATTTACGAGTGTCCAAGAGTGCTGTGTGCCACTGTTGTTTCATGGGGTCAGCTAATCTGGCACATTTTTTAGATGAGCAATTATCTCATGCCAGGCTTGCGTCTAACTTGGAGAAGAGTGGGAAAGAAAGTGGGGGTCAGAAAGGTTATTAAAGTTATTTCCCATTAGGTCACTGGGTCACTTGTTGACATTAAATGTAGATCTAAGAACAGTTGATGTGCTGAGTGTCTTCCACCTCCCTTTCTTTCCCCCTTACACTTAAAACTTTGTGCAAGTACTTGTCATTCCTTGACCTTCTTTCCTTGTTGCTTTCATCTTTCGGTCAGTTTGCAAGGCACCAATTGAATCAAACACCCATGTGCATGTGTCCTTTCTTACCCATGGGGGTCTTCAGTGTAGGAAAAAGCCCTTTGTGTCCGGCTTTGTGTTTGGGGCGGCCAGGAGACAGACAGGCCAATTACCCTGCAGTGGCCCTTTAATCCTAAAACCCCAGCAGATGGGTCACAGGGTGGTGGGCTAAACCAGGAACAGTAGACCCCATAGGGGGACACAAAGGTACACGCCAAGGGCGCGTCATTGAACCTCAACACGTTGCATGGATACACACATACAAGGACCTCCGTGAGGTTTATGAAAAAGATAAGTACCACACATATACTGAAAGATGCAGAACTTGCATCTTAGTATGTGATAAACCATAGATGCATTGGTAGGAACCAATGTATGCACATAACTGCATTTTGAAGTAGACGTAGTCGCCATGACGTCACACATCAGTTTGTGGACAGCTGTTAAAAAGCGTTGAGTTATGACATTTTGAAAGTCTCCATCTTGGATTTTAGCTGTCGTGATCTAGACAAATTTTCAACTAGTTAAAGAAAGTCATAATTGGTATGTGGGATGTGAGTTAATACATGTTTACATGTATTAACTCACAAGTTAACTGAGAAGTTAACTGAGGTCATAAAACATTTAACAAATTTCCTCAGAAACTTCCAAAAAATCTGACTTCTTTAAGGACTTCTGCAAGTATAAAAAAACTTCCTCATCTATATGGAGTCAAATCCAGGTCAAATGTTTTGTTCATTCAAAAAAAAAGTTTTGAACCTGAAAGTTCACGTTTGGTTGTTGAACAAGTCGACGAAAAATATTTTTGGGTTGAATATAGTTTTGACTCAGTTTAATTACTTTTTTGAATAAATATTTATTTTTCAGATTCAAAACTTTTTTTCGCGTTCAGATCTTTTTTCTTCACATTGAAAACTTTTTTCCGCATTCGGATCTTTTTTTTCACATTCAAAACTTTTTTTTCGCATTCAGATCTTTTTTTTTCTCACATTCAGACTTTTGACCCTGATGTGGCATGGGGGCGGGCGTCGACTGAGAGGGGCGTGTCATCATGACAGCTTCCTCAACCGCATTTGCCTTCAGGAGACGTAGCCTTTCTTTTCACTATATTTATGATTGAGTGTAAAACGATTGACGCCACAAAGTTCTGTTTAGCGAGGTGTTTTGGATCGTACGTGCCATGAACTGCAGAGTCAAAACTATATCCAATCCAAAATATTTTTCGTCCACTTATTTTTATTTTGAATACAGTGTTGTATTTTTCAATGTTCAACAACAAAACTTGAACTTTCAGGTTCAAAACTTTTTTTCGATTAAACAAAAATCTCTCAATGATAGTGGGTTTTATTAAATGCCGCACAACTCAAACACAGCTCTTTGTTAGTGGCATACTAAAACAGTCTTTACCAATCCTCCATTCTTGACTAATTTTCTCAAACCTGTATCTTCTCCTTCCAAAACATGGCTTTTGGCATTATCTCCCCTAACCATATTTACATCATCACTTTCTATTTCTCCATTTATCTTTTTTAACTTTGTCATTTATATTGTCCTCTGGAAACACAGGAAGAGAGAGTAGAAATATTGGAGGGGGGAGAGAGAATACATTCTCTGGGATTTGTGGATATGCTAGCTTACCTCTGTTTTTATTTGTGCCAGCCAGTGGATTCAAACGGTTCCTTGGATTCAGAAATGTTCCTACTTCTCACACGGTCTGTGGCATTTGCTTTTGTTCGGTCCGGCCTGCCTTTAATGTTCGATGTGACTTTTGACAAATCAGCAGTCCTAAAGCAGCAGCTTGCTGAGGCCGGAGGCTATTGGAGCCAAACATGGAAACATGCAGGGGAACAAAGCAATCACACACCATTTGTCCCTCACAGCCCAACAAGGTTAAAGCTTAAAGGAAATAAATAAAGAAGGATCGCTTGCAGCCCTCTGCCCACACAGAATCATTTTTTTTTTTCATTGTATCCTTTTTTGATTCAAAACAAGTGGGTTTCCTTGCCAAGTCATTTCGACTAGGCAAACCTGAGGTAGCAGATTATAATTGACTATGTGGCTTTCCACTCTCACCGACGATTGGCCATCGCGTCCGTTAAACACGGCATTAACGTTCTCCCTCTCTTATAGGGTAAACACTGAATAGATAGCTTCACATCTCATCACCAATTCCAGCATTCATTGAGTTAAAAGTTTACGTCCAATCATTTAATGTAATATGAAAACAACAGACAGTGAAATAACAGTACATGGCTGCATTTTGTACTTTCGTCTTTGATTTAACATAACAGGGATGTGATGCGATATGACACCAGTATTAGGGAACAGCTGCATCGTTATGGCACAAACTGTTAAAATGTAACAGTTCTGTGGCAGAGCAGAGACTCAGGAGCAAAGGAAAAACACTGGAGACAAGGTGAAGTAGGAAGTCAGTCAGTAGAGGCGAAAAAATCTGACAGGGAACAGGCAAAAATCACAAACCATAGAAATTAACAGGATAGGGGACTACTAGAAAGAGATGAGAACACAGAGTGGAACAAAGACAATCTGGCACTGAAACAGGGAAATCAGAGGAGACAACATGCGTGGGTTTGGAAGGAGGAAAAACCAAGACGATGGAATGCAGGCGTAGTGACAGAGAAATCTGGATATTACACTGAAACTTCCCTCAGTTTAATAAGTTAACTGAAGGAGCACATGAACAGTTCAAGTCAATAGTTCAAAGATTTTAGACAACCCTTATTAATTTAGTTATGCTGGAAGGTTTTTAGTTTTTCACCAGTTAAGTGCAGCCCGGCATTTATGATGAGTACAAGATTGGCAGTAATTGAAAGGAGTAAACAAAGCACTGCAATGTTTGTATAGTGCAGTTTTTTTTTATATAAAGGCTTCAACCCCTCAAGACCCAACCCAGGTTCATTTGTTCTGCTTGCCATCTGCAGATTAAACTGAAAATAATTAAACCCGATGGTGGCAACTCAGGCTTAGGCTCACTAAAAGTGGGGTGACCTTTAAGGTGGATCAACTGTCCTCTCTGAAGTGATAAGCTTGTTCTCCGCCTTGCTCAATATTTCATATCATTGTTTTTCTTTTTTATTCTTCTTTTAACCATTGAACGGGAAGCATTCCTTGGTCAAAACATTTTAGGTAAATTATAATTTTTCTAAACACTCAACTTGTTGATTCCTTATACCATAACATAAAATTGAATCTTAAAATATAAGCGAGAACATCTTATAATGTATATCAAATGTTTTATTAAATGAGGAAGATTTAATGTTGCATATGTTTTTGAAGACAACTCTAGGATTGATTTGGCATCATATAGTGCCCATTGGTACTATTGTCAAGTACCCAAATTGCACGTACTGGTCTAGTAAACCGTGTTATTGGTGTTCCAGCTATGCACATTTGACTAATTCATTCATTCATTTGACTCATATTCTCATAAAAGCTTTTCAAAGCTATTAACATTTTGTACCTGTGCCCTCCACCTGTATTTGTCTGCAAAAACCTGCCTGTCCTCGACCACGCCTAAAGAATAAATACACTCTCTGTTCCCCGGGTCGTGCACTTGAGTCCTCCATTGGCTATCCTTGAAAACTCAATCAAATTCCTATCAGAATGATGTCAGAAGATGCACATTCACTTACAAACACACACCTTGCAATCAGCAGACCCCAAGCATCCTGCCAGTCAACGAAGTAAACAGAGCCTTTTTGGCACATGTGCCACATTGAGCTGATACTATAATTAGCTGCCTAATCATAATCATTGTTACAGTTCACTCGTTCACTTCCTGTGCAGGGGGAAATCTGTGTCCAATTTGCATCATTAAAGGTAATTGCCCAACACTTGCTAATGCACCAGCTAATGCAGACTTATGCCAATCTAGCATCCCTGCTAGCTCCAATTTTCCATGATTAGCCACTGATGCTAACTGTGAAAAACCGCGGGAGACGCATCAAGAGTTGCATGCTGGCTCAAATACTGAAAATATGCAGCAATACACATGCAGGCATGCAAAGCTGAGGGATCTTTTTATGTAAAAGTCTCATTAAAGGTTTTAGATTTGTTTTGAGTGAATATAATCTTATGTCACTGATGAGACATTGAACTACTCACTGTTACTCACACAAAAAAAGAGTATAAAAATTACTGCGGAAGAGTCAGATGAGGAGATGTCTTTGTTATTCCACATTTGTATTTTTACAATATTTTATTTGTATTCGTGTTGAAAATCCATCACATTTATTCACATGTTTTTCTTACGTTTCAATATAGCCTTCAGATATCCAGTCAATAGAGTGGAGATCAACAAAGGTTTGATTTTCTTTTTTGGACAATTTCTACTAACAGACATCGGCATATGGTTTCAAATAAGGAAAAAAAAGATAACAAAAAGCAAAACAATTGCCATTGTTTTTCTCCCATCCTGCTGCTGTTTGAAAGCTTTCGACATCATAAAGCCGCACATGTGAGTGTACTTGCAAGTAGCAAATAATAATGTACCACTAAATTCCTCGTTACAAATTATATTGAATAAGAGGGGTTGCCAAATTAAAAGTCATAGCATCTCAGTCATCAAAAAATGTCCATGAAATAGAAGGATATTGCGTTGAGACTATAACATTGGTGGTTAATTTCTGATTTTATGAAGAATTGCTGTTCCTTCCCAGAATCACTGAGAATGTATACATCATTCCTACTATTATCACCAAAAAATGCCTAATGGATAAAGCCACAACACACTGCTTCACTTAAAACTACTACCTGTACGACACAAGCTCCAAAGGTGCCCCTCATTGAAGCAGCTATGTGCTTTGAGTTTGTTTGTCCTCCAATGGAAGTGCTGGAGACTATCGTCGCTTCCCGGGCTGGGGGGGTGGGGGTGTCTTTCTCTCTGTGTCCCTCTGTTCAGAGAGATAGGATGGAGATACAATGACACACAGAGCTGGTAATGATCCCCTGCATAGGTCAGGGAAGGGAGTGGGAGGAAGACCCTAACCCTGAATGTCTATTTGGAGGAACAAGTGCTATCCTTACGGTCAATTAACCTTGCGGGTTATTACTCTGTGCGGTCGAAGAGACGACCCGTGGAACTAGGACAGGAGTAATTTACGGAGGACAGGTCTAACCCCTTCGCTATCATGCTGCCATGCTGTTTAACAGCAGCTGACAGGGAAACACACACACACACACACACACACATTCTGTTTTTCTGGCCCCTTACCATATTTTTCTCTCCTGCAAATGTTGAAATCAAACGATTATTGAGTAGTAGTGCTGTTTAAAAGAATACACACCGACATTCAAGGCTAAGGCTTTCTAAATGAATTTAGTAATTTAATAATATAGTGTAAATGTGTAAACAAAGCCTATGCTTTTTCAATTTACAACTGCGCTAATGTGTTAACTTGTGCTCAATGAAGTACCTGGTGTTATGGCTTTCATAATATCAGCTTTTAACGAAACAATAGCATGACACTTATTTTTGTTTTAATAGCAAAAACCCTGCCTGGAATCGTTATCGTCAGCACCACATTTTATGGGAGAATAGGTGACATTTGATGGGGTACTCCACATGTCCAACAATTCAACACACCCAGTACCCCTTTATCTTGATGGGAAAAGAGTTACTCTCAGGCTGTTTCAATAAGTTATCATTTTTTGAGCAATTCAAGGCTAATTGAAATTGAAAGGGCTTTCTTTCAGCCGTGCATCTAAGTTTATTCTTCTATCGTTGGTTGTATCAGTAACAGTTTAATCCTCCTCATTTGGACGCATGAATATGATCCTAGTTTTCTGACAAGAGGGGTTACGAGAAGGATGCGGAAATGTGAGGAGAGCTGGAGAGAGAGTATTCATTTTCTTGTCATCGCCCGGAGTCTCCCCTCGCTAACCTCTGGAACAGTCGTCCTGCATGTATTTATAGTTTGTGAGTAGGGCCTTTTAAGTGCCGACACCGAGTCCTCTCTGATTTATGAGCTAGGATTTGAACCCTCAATTGCAAGTGTTTCTAATTCTGTGTATGTGCTCATACCTGCAGGTCTATACTACTGCGTGCAGTGTGTCCGCTGTGACCTTGAATGGGCATCATATCATTGTTAAGCACAGGTGGCCTGTGTTCACCATTGCTGTAATTTAGAGCTTTTCTCTGTGTGTTGCCAAGCACTGCAGAAGTGTTTGTGTGTGTGTGTGTGTGTGGTAGAGAGATGGAGAAATTCATCAAATGTATCGTGTGGTACTCACTTTGTAGCAAGTCCACTCATACTTCCACTATGATAAAGTAGTCGACACCATAAACTAGAACTCGCAATGTTCTACAAGGTGCATAAATTCAACACCCAATTCTTGTAGTCAAAGTACACGTCCTCCAGCGCTGTGACCGCATCTAATGCCAACTCTCGGGAGGTATTACGACAAACTTAAGTGCCTGCCACTTAAGTGTCCGCCATTGATAGTGCTTGCTAGTGCTCTAGCCTCGTTATAGTTTGTCAATGTGTGTTCCACCCGCAGATACTGTCTCCATAGTGATCCAAGCCAAGCTCTAATGAGCAGCAGCACAACATAATTGATTACAATCAGCGCCGACTGGACAAATCAAGTCACCACATCCTCAACTCCAGCCCTCGTCCCTCCGCCTGGGTGTGGAGGAGCAGTGAGCAGGTGGAGACAAATGGTAGAGAAAGGTGCTCCGATGGTACGAGATTGGTAATGCACACAAACTGAAGGAAAAATGACAAATTGAGACAAGAAAGGGTTTTAAATGAGAGAGGTTCAAGAGATGAGGTGACTGACAAAAGTGCATATAAACACATCAAGAGATTATCAAGTATGACAAGGCTTAAGTGAAAATGAAGAAACACTGACCATTTTACCCTCTTCCACCTTCTCCCTTTCTGCTTTCATCACCTCCTCCACCCTTGGATTCCTCCTATCTTCTCGTGTGTCACTTAGTTCTTTGACAGACACACAGTAAATATGTGATGAGTGTACAGTCATCTTATCCTTCTCACTGTAAAATGCATGGCTGCAATTGATTCAAGTAAATGATGACAATGGCACCAGACACACGCTTTCACCCACACCGTGCAATGTGTGACCGTCTTTATGGCTTCCAATAAAGAAAAAAAATCTTTGGCCCGGCATTTCACAGGATGACTCACTCATCATGTTCATGTCATTCTCAGGCTTTGTTTTTTTCCCCTCAAAACCTTTTCTCTGGCATTCCCCGCCAGAGAGACGGCAGATGTGTAGTAAATTCTCATTTCCCAGAGGCAAGGAAGTGTAACTCTAATAAAGTGAAACATTTGGCTTTCATTCTAATAGGTATGGTTAAAGTGATTCCATCCACGTATTTTAAATAGGCTTAAGTGGTGCTTAGTGCAAATTGTGCAAAGTCACTTGTGAATTGATTGCTAATCTATTTTTTTTTTCTTAGACATGTTTTTAAAAATGCATTTCATGCCTCAATCCTTTTTGTCTGCCAATTTTGGAAAAAATACTGCTTTCCCTTTCAATGTTTGTCCTTTGGCTGCTCTTCCCACCTGGATCATCCGCAGACTCCAAAGAGTCTGAGAAGTGACTTTGATATAGTAATTCAATAAGGAGGATGTTTATATCTATCTTATCTGAGGTTACATTCCAAAATACGGACATTTTGGCTCAAGTTTGTTGGTATCATTCAACTGCTCGAGGCCTATTGATTGTATTGCTGCCATGATTTAACATGAATAAAGTTCAAGTCTAGAATTTAAAGTATGGTCTTTATACTAGCCATCCTCGGTAGTGCTCATTCAAAGGGTGTTAGGGTGTCTCCCCATCTCGTTTAATCATCAATTTGCCTCTTACTTCATCGCATTCCCTCTTTTCCCTCATTCTTTATCTTCTTTGCTTTCCCAAGTACACCTCATAAAAAGATCTAATTCATGACAGCATTGCACTCATTCTCCTTCCACTTTGTGGTTTGCGTCGTCAGGCTTTCTCCTCTGTTCTTTTATTAACAAGGGATTAGTAAATGATGTTAAGAGTCCTGATTTCAGCCTAAACGAACCCCTGCATACAAACACACAAATCCTGGTTATGTTAAGGTTTTGACGTTGACGTGCTTCTTGGTGCTTTGTGTTGCGTCGTCAGGCATTGGCTTTAAGCCTGTCTTTTTTATTTACCCACATCTTGTGCATCACCGCTACTCCACTCAAGCAGAATCATAATGCACTCTGTCAGCCGCTGTCAGTAAAATGGACTGACTATGTGACACATTCACTGGCATACATACAAATAAAAATACACACACTTACCCTGCCTATAGCAGACACACACATACACAAAGCAATATATTTTCTTACAAGGGCACATACACAACTTGCTATTCACCGTGACATACATTTCAGTTGGCCCTGCCAGTATCACAATTTGTCCGTCAATCAGTTTCAGGGACGTGTCAGTATTTCTGCTTGTGTATGTGCGTTTTTTCTAATTATATTATGTATGATTAATTTACAGGCTCACATTGCTCACTGTACTAAATTATTCAATAACACCTCTTTTGCAATAAAAAAAGGTCATCACGTGACGATAGAACATGTACAGAATGTTTTTTCTCTCTGAAAAATGTCCAGTAAGAGACAGCGAGGTAGGTGGTTGGGGTGTGATTAAGACGTATGTTGCATTTAGAGGGGATGACAAGGGGGCCAATGATATACTGTATATGTTTCAAAATCATTTGACTTAATTTTATATGTCATTACAGGACAATTTAGAAACAAATATTTGAAAAAAAATACAAAAAAATGCACCCAAATTCTAGCCCACAAAAATTCTTATCAGCAGACACTCGCAGAGATTTTTTAATTTGATTTTTCAATTCATGAATTACTCTTGACTGTCACGGTTTGGGTCTGTTTCCTGTCTTATTTTATAGTGTCATGTCATATAGTCTCATGTGTCCCTGGGGTACCTTCACTTCTTCCCTTGTCCAGTCTTCCCCTGTGATTGTCTGATTGTTTCCACCTGTGTCCAATCACCTGCACCTCGCCTGTGTATTTAAACCCTGTGAGGCTGTTGGCCGTTGTTGCGTCATTGTCTTTCGTTGGATTGTCTGTGTAACATGTGGATCCTGATCCTGATCCTGCTCCTGATCCCGCTCCCGTTCCTGTTCCTGTTCCTGACCCTTATCTGTTTTTGCCCTGTATGGAATTTTTGAGTTTGCCTTTTTGCAGTATTAAAACCCTTTTTGTTAGAGAACCCTACCTCTGTGTCCTCCCCTCTTCTGGTCCACCTCAACTCGCCAACACCCTGTTGCACACATTGACTCTAAGTTTATTCCTAAGAACAACAAAAATTTAGTTATGTGCTGTACACTTAACTTAACCCCTGCACTTTAGGGTTGAGTGGTTCATATACGGCAGAACACTACTTGTGGAGAGAGAAAATCGATTCTCCCTTTGAGACACGTCCCTCTGATCTCAACAGTAAATCCATATAGACAAGTATGAGGCCATTCCACGTTAAATTAGCTTTTTTAACACGCTTTTTCAGACTTCCAGTTCTGGAGAGAGAAACCAATACACAAGTGCCGTATTTATGTCGTATCGCAACTGTAATTTTGTTGCATTCCATGTTCTGTATCTTTTCTACTTTTCTGTAAGGCCTTTAAGGAAATAGCAGGTAGGAGAGGATACAGTTACTATTAAGAACGTATGCCCACCCTCGGCTCTCAATTATGCTACAAACCAGATATGTTCCAAATTAATTTCTTTTTTGCGGAGTGGTCAAAGGCCTCGTGGGTAAAGGGGAAAAGCCATTCACGAGGGTACAAATTGTGGAACACACATACAGGTACACACACACACGCACACGCACGCACACAAACACAATATAACACTGAACAGAAACTGCTTATCATTGTGGAATAAACCAAAAGACAGGAAGAAGATACATGACTGCCAATTATATCTTTATCTGTCTTGTCTTCGGCTGCTCTGTTTGTATTTATATTCCTCCCTTTTTGTAGATAATTTGTTTCATGCACAAAAATAACTCCTTAACCCTGGCACTTTTGGAGGCGTTAATCTGTGTTCTCACATGACTACAGTAGGCCAGAGTTCTGACATGTTGGGGGAGAATTTGTTGAGTTAACTTGTATGAGTCTCTCAGTAACTGGTTGTGAGATCCTTCCTTGGGACACTGGTGACCTATCCCTTCATTGCCAAAGTTGTGTTAATCCTACGTACGAACATGACTTTGCTGAGTGCTGTTGATAGGCCAACTTGTCAGCAGCTCGTGTCTGCCATGCCAACAGCCAAGTCATATTAGCCATCATACTGCTAACCCCACATGTGGAGGAGCTTTGGGCAATATTACCAGGAACCCCACCTAAGGGTATTACACCCAAAGAAATACTAGTTTAATCATTTCAACAAAATACCCAAGGCAGGCAGATAAATCACTGTGGATAAGGCAGAGACATGCTGGCAATCACTAACAAAAACAGCTTTTATTAAAGAACACAATACAACCAAGTTAAATAAAAATCACTAAAACCAGATTTAAGATAATAAAACAAATCTAGTTGGTTCAATACTGTAATTTCACCTTAAAATAGAACCAAGTCCAACGGAAGCATGCAACCCAGCAAACGAAAAACAAACTGGGGAAAAGGAACATCACATTATGGCTCAAAACATAATATTATAAAATATTTGAATTCAAAACATGAGATTGGAAAAACGTTTTTTTTTTTTCATTAAGTAGATGATTCCACAGCCCAGCTGTGCCAACAAACTGCCCTCACCATTTGAAATGCTCTCATCGTGACATTTGACTTGAATGTTCTGACACCGTCCACCATTGCATGTTTGTTGTTAAGGCAACACTTAATTTAAAATAATCTATGCCAGCTAATTTGCCTTCAACTAAAAACAACCACAATTTACAGTTAGCCCTAGAGTTGGCCTGTATGCATGTGCGTTTAGTGCACGTGAGCGTGCCCGCGGTTGCTGCTATGCACTACTCTTAAGTAGCACGTACAGCTAATATCGCCGCCCCAAAGGACCTTGTTGAGTCAAAACCAGCTATTTTTCCGTAGTTTGCACTGTTAGCACAACAGGCCGGCTGCTCTACAAGATGCTCCCCGTCTTAAAATAAGACGCTTTACAAAGCGGATTTCAACTTGTAGCTTTATTGCTAATCACAGCAGCCACGATTTGTCAGTCTACAGCAAACCAGGCTCATAACTATGCAGTGCTTATCAACAGCCATTTTATTGAACCTTTCATCGCGTCGAGTCAAACGGCAATTTGTGATCTTGATTTTTGGATGTAATGTCTCTTCTATCCAATGCTGACTCAAATGGGATTGTTCATTTGTAAAAGAGAGCAACGTACAAGGGATTCATACTGCACAACGGCCTAGGTGACGCTCAGGCACAATCAAGTTTGTGCCTCATGTCTCCGTGTCCGTGTGCGTGTACACGCACATGTGCACTTGCATCTGGAGGGGCATCGAATAGCTCTTTACCTCTCGGAACACTCTCCCCGTGTCAGAATCAAGTTGAGTTGTTTTCCCGGATGTCCCTGCCGTCGCGTTGGAGAGCTTAGAGGAGAGTGGTCATTAGAGCTTGCTAACAAACACGGGCCTCGTGTCACACTCAGTGCCATTGAATTTACATGTCGTAATGAGGTTCCTCATCACATGACGTAGCATGATTATTACTGATGTGTAATGCCTTTTAGTTTTGAGGATGTTGTTTTCATTGCTTTTTTTTGTCAAGGGTCATATCTCAGCTACGTTAATGAAGATATTGTATTGCAGCGGGGTAGTGGTGTGAATTACTGCTAAAGTGGACATCCTGTGAAGTAGTTTGAAAACAGACACTTTAAGTTGCGAGCAAAGTTAAGTGTGCTCAATTATACGTTACTCCTGGCTAACCTTTCAGTCTCTATTTGCAAACTTTGATTTTGAAATGCAGCTCAAAATCTTCTTTTCAGCATTAATACATCTCTCATATTGTACTCAATTTTGGATGAATGTCTATCCTTCTATAAAATGAATAAAAGATGGTCTTATAGAATATTCTTACATTTAATTTTTTTTTTACATTTAAGTCAAACTAGTATGTATTTACCAAGATTTCTGCATTACCGAAAGGTCCAGTTAATTAATTTCAGGCAACATAAACCTTTTCTGAAGAGTGCAATTTCTTTTGTGAACAGCTCAAAGGGGTTCAAACTGAGGATGCTTAAAAATTGGATGAAAGCGGGCAAGTGAGAAGTCGAGAAAATCTGAAACAGCTTAGCTTTCAAAATGCAAATCTCTCTCTCATCCAGTCTCACTCGGGGCTGCTTTCTTTTACATCCTGCCATCTATTGCAGGTCCCAATGCATGACATGGTACATGCAAGCACATAAACACATTCACTGTTCCTTAAGCCCTGTATTGTTTTGATATTCTAATTATACAGAAGGTACAGTGTTTTTAATATGTGTATTTGTGATGTTCTCCCTTCATTTGGACAATACGTCTCTCTAGCTAGTCATGGCGACCCTTCACCTGCTCCCCTTCCCACCACTTCACCACACCAGTTACACCAAAAGGCAATTACCGCCAGGTGAGACTGAACCTTTTCACAATCCACTTAGATTGCCTTTCTGTGTCCAGCCTGAGATTGTTTCTGGAGGAAAAATGCCACTGGACAAGCACACAAAAAAAACCCGACAGTTTTGAAAGGTTGCGTTTATGGCCTCCAGGTTCTTCTGGGAAAGTTGGCCACAGCCCCACCTGCTGGCAGCAGGAACAAAAGTCTGCCAGTTACAAATAAATATATAATAGACTAATATATATATATATATATATATATATATATATATATATATATATATATATATATATATATATATATATATATATATAGTGCGTTTTACTTACCAAAAACTTTACTTTACCAAAAAACGCACTATATTTAGCATGTTTCATACGCGCAGGTTTGGTGGCCTGATTCAACAGTTTCAAAATGGTGTTTCATCTGGACAATGGAACTTGCAATGTCAAGTGTCCCAAATGGGAGCAAATAACTAGTCTCTAAGCCTTTGGTAATAACTGTGGATGCCACACATTATATGTAAAATAATTGCCAATTACTTGCCAGGTGCTCATCATTTGTAAGTAGTAGGCAGAAGATATTGGTTTTTAATTCTAATTTTGTTATTAATGTAGCAACTGTGGTCATCATGAAAGAGGAGGTTCATCCTCCACCGCACTGCACAACTTTGAAGAGATTTTTCATCTTTCCACAAAAACTGTAAAATGGTAAGATCCTGTAGCCGTCATTGGGCAGACCCTATTCAATCCATCCCATGCCCAATGAAGGATTCAGAGAGTTTTGGGGAGGATTCAGCAATAGACAATTCAAAACCTGTACAAGTTTTGTTTGTCTATGTATTTACCGAGTGATAAAACAGAGAAATAAAATAATGAAAGTCATTGCTATCAGATCAATTTAGGCAAATGTCTGCAGATACTAAAAAAAAAAAAGCTTTTGCCTACTGACTCACTGGTTTGACCTGGTTCATTGTCTAGAATTTACTGATGAATCAAACAAAACGGCAACTTTATTTTTCACTTTTGTTTCAATCACAGCTTAAAACAGCCGGCGTAAACACTCAGTCAACAATTTAAAAAATGTGTGTTTTTTTGTTTTATTCCAGCACTGTTTGGCCTTCCTTTGCCAAAACCCATCCCACCCACTACCTGCCTGCTGCTCTCAACTCATGTAGCTCTTCTCAGGGCTGTTTTCATCCCGCTCCTCTACGTCCAGCCCGGCATCCCCTCAGGCCCCATTGCTGAATTGGGTTGGAGATTAAAAGCAGCAGCTACGGGGGACTGGCATCTCTTTTCAATATTTAATATTTCAACCTTTAATCCATAGTACCACCATGTGCCCTTTTTTTCAATGTCTCTCCGTCTCTGTTTAAACTCAGAATTTAGGGACTGATGGCTGATGCTTTGCTGACTATAGTTTGTTGCATGCCTGTACAATGCTCCCATTCTGTCTCTTTTTTCATGTGATAGCTACTAACTTTGTATCTTTGCCAATAACTGACAATTTTTTACAAAAAACATTTCATTTTGAAGACTGCCCATAATGACAGTATGGCTAATAAAGTTACAATTTAGGTTAAGTAATTAGTTAAGTAATTAGCTCACATGCTAACTACTAGCACAACGTCTTTTTTGTCTGACTTAATGTTTTCACATTTATATTTTTCAGCCAGAAATATTTGATTTAGTCCAAACTGATTGTGTTTCTGGATGAACATTTGGTTTTCTGGGTTCAAAATAATGGTCCTGGCAGTTTATATAAGCCGTAGAGTTGGAAATACTGCATAGCTCCATGTGTGCTTCATGTCTTATCCCTCTATCCTGCCAAATGGAATGCAAATAAATCAAATACAACTTTAAGTGGACACAATTATAGCTAGCTTAGTTTAACGTATATTCATGTTTTATTTTATCGTTGATGTATCACTAATCAATATTCAGTGACACCCTGAAATTGTTGTTGATGTAAAATAAATGATACAAGCAGAAAGCATTCATAAATGCAATCCATGCAGGTGATTTATTTCCTTAGGGTACTCACCTTTGAGAGAACTAGTGGATTGATGGACGGTTAGAAGAGAGGAATTACAGTTCATTACCTACACCACCCACTCCAACCGCACTTGCTGCCTCTTCCTTTAATAAAGGACTTATAAGATTCATAAGTGGTGAGATTTATGTGATGGCGGTAAATAGGAAATAGTTGATAGGAGAGGGCCAGAGGCCGCGAGTTTGACTCTAGGCCACCGTAGCGCCTCCCTGAGATTCTTTTGCACCGATCATTTGGTGTTTCAGTAATTCATTAAATTCAGTTGATGCCAAAAAAAGAAAGAGAAAAAGAAAAATACATTTGCGTTTTTTTTTTCCTTAGGGCCAAACAGTTGCAGTTAAGATTCTTTCATTATTCAAACCATTCAGTTCACGTCCCCCCAAAAAGGATTCTTGTTATTAGTCTTTTTTTAATCATTACAGTCGTCTAAGCGAGAGGGGTGCAAAGTCTGTTTAGCCAGAATTAAAATCTTCTAATCCCTAATATTCCCACGAATATCCAATAACCGTGAAGAAGGCCAAGGAGAGAAATGTTCCAGTTGTGTTTGGACCATTCAGCCTGGTCTCCCTTTTCAGGGAAATGTAATATCCATCCATCACAGTAGTGGATGATGGAGAGGGTTTTTAAATCTGATGGAACCACCCAATACCACATTTAATCCCGCCTAGAAACTGCGACGGTTAAAAACATGAAGAGGTCGACTGCCACTTAAATACATCAATTTTTTTTGCACGTAGTTTCAAACAAAATCTCTTTCCCAGGTCACTCATTTCTGGTGTCCTGTACCTATCAATCCCTCAGCACTTTACCCCAGGCAGACACCCATACTGTGAGTGTGTGTCTGTCCAATAATCTCCCAGTGTGCTGCCAGTTAACTGTCTGCCTGACACCCCGATGCATCATCTCGGTGGGGGCACAGGGACTGGCACGAGCCTGCTACGAGCCCTTTAAAGTGCTGCATAAATAATTACTGCTGGAGGCCCATGAAGAACAAACAGAGACATTTCTAAAGCAATCATCGTATATGTCTGCATTTTATTTGTCTCGTCTTCTGCGGAATCACATTCATAATCTGCTCCGTGATGGTTATTGTGGAGCGTTCAGAGGACAGCTTGTTTCATAGTGGGCCCGTGAAACAAAGGACACCCCCCAAACGGGCGCTGTTCACGAGTGCAATGTGAAGAAGCTGGCACTGATGCCAGGACAAGCTGATAAATTTATCTTAGCCTGTGTGGGCATTTGTGTGTGTGCGTTTTGCGCATCTGTGACTCAGCGGTCGGTGGAGGTTATTTCGATTGAGCGCCGTTCATTTTTTCCCGTAACACCCTTCAGCAGCTCCAGCCCATATTGACTTCCCAGACTCATCTATTCTCGTTTATGAAATGATGTCAAAACTCCATGGCAACCAATTTACCAGTAGCCCTGGGCTTGCTAACCAGAAAGAGGCAGAAAACAGGAGTATGATAAACACACACACACACACACGCTGATGGTGTACGACCTCGGTGGAAGTCAGTATTCTTCAGATAATGGATTTATTATTGAAACACTAAAAAGGAGCAAAATAGAATAAATAAATAATGTGTTGATTCCATACAGGCTTGGGTCTTTCCCTATTGCTGAGAAAAGTAATTTATGCTGAAAATAATTTCAGCAGTATTAATTTGCTGAAAGAAAAGTTGATATCTTGCATGCAGATGAAAACAATATTTAAGATAAAGTTATGGAAACATGAACTTACTTATAACTGCTTGTGCATTCACAAAATAATCAATGGTATATGGCTTCATCAACATTTCATCTCTATTATCATATCTGTATTTAGATGAGAACATCTAACAGAAGTCCACACATATCTCATTTAATAAGTCAAAGCCCTTCAGCACGTAGCTCCCTGACAGCACAAATATTATGTTTCACTCCATATCTTACAGCCTTTGAAGGTTTGTTAATATTCCTAATGAAATTCCTGTTGTAATTAATGGAACATTGTAATTACGAGCTGTAAGCACTAAGACATCCAGAACATCATATTTGTATTTATGTGCCATTTTTTTCTGCTCTCACTGAGGTTTCTTCTCCAGTGTTTTGTGTGTGTGTGTGTGTGTGTGTGTGTGTGTGTGTGTGTGTGTGTGTGCGTGTGTGTGTGTGTGTGTGCGTGTGTGAGTGTGTTTCTGTTTTTGCATCTGTAAGAAAATATGAAAAATATGATGTGGAGGAAAAAAAATAGCTAATATGTTAAAAACCTTATTATAGTAATCAGTAAGGCGGAGATGGGGACAATTTCCCCAAAGAATGATTTGCATAATTCAATTTCTAGTAGACTATCAAAAACCAGTGTGTGTGTTTAATGCCTCAGCACAAATAGGGATATTTTTAAGTTACTGAAATAAAAAAAAAATGTCCCTCCTTTTCCTGCCACAGTGTTTCTCAGGAAGCGTTTAGTACTGCGCCGCTGCTGATAATAGTAATTTACAACACACTTATTTTAAGTTAATTAATAAGATCATTGTTTGATTTCACTCCTGCAAAGGTTATAAATTCTTCCTTTTTGAAAAATTGCTTAAGCGGTATTTCAGACTCCCTGTCATAACAGGGACATTTAAACTGTTCAGGGATATAGCATCCGGTACAGTGCTAGGTAACTTATTTGAAGCTCTACAATAGAATCAACCAGGGCAATATTTTATCCAATACGTTCCTATCTCTGATTAAAGTAATCCAAAAGACTCCCACAGCTCAAATACTCAATCAAGTGATAGACTTTTCTGTCAAGCCTAGAGGGACAAGAAACGGATCTCTATTTTGAACCCTTGGCCCGAAGTAGCAGTTAGACTACTAAAAGAACAGCCAAAATAGCGATTGTTGAGCAAAAGACTTCAATTACATGTGAACATATACATACCTATACATATACTGTATATATGCACTCAAGTTGTATTAGCTCTTGCATTGTACTTATAATGGCCCTTATCTATAACAAGTTGTAACTCCGCTTTAAAAAAAAATTGTACTTTCTTGTTTCTTGTTCTTTCGGTTTGTATCCCTATTTGAAATGCACTTATTGTAGGTCGCTTTGGATAAACGCGTCAGCTAAATGACATGTAATGTATCCTTCAATAGCAATGGAAAAATGTTATTGGATGAGCTGTATCCTCAAAAGCTGAAATGATATATTTTTTATTTTTAACAAATTAATCAATATATTTTTATGTGAAAACGGAGTTGTGTGCACAATATCTGGAAACCATCTTGTTTACATGTATGTATACATATAAGGTGTGTGTGTGTGTGTGTGTGTGTGTATGTGTGTATGTAGTCCTGAAAAGCCCTCTGGGATTAAGCTGTTATTGATCCAGGACAGGCACAGTACTCACTGGGATCATTTGCAAAGTCCGTCATAATAATAACTGTCTGAGACAGGCGCCTGACCTAATGAAAGAACTTCTCAAATGTCAAGTGGCACTGAGGTAGCCGTGTCAAAACAATCACACACACACACACATCCACCCTCCCTCTCCACACACATACACATACAGACGAGACACACATTGACACACGTCTATGAGAGTAATTGTCAGCTATTGTCTGTATTGCTGACATTTAAATGACTCCATGCGTAATGCAATATGTAAAACAAACATGTAAAGCAAATAAACACATTTCAGAAGTTGATATTTTTTGAAAGCATTCCCAGTTAACATTTTTAATTTTGGAAGTGAGGTTAGTTTTATGTCAGACGCTCCACATTAACAAAACGTGAAGGGTTCAAGAGTAAAGGTCCAAGGGAGCATCTCCTTTAACTGTCCACATTCCATCCTGTCCTCACTCGGGACCCAGCGAGCGGCTGAAATGAACTTCCTCAGCCTTGGAGAGCGGGAAGGAAACTGGGAGTTGAGGCGCTGCTCCTTCGTGTCGAAATGGAGTCAGCTGAGGGGCTTCGGGCATCTAACGAGGAAGCCTCCAACTGGAAGGAGACGCCGGTAAAGACCCGGGACACGCCGGAGGGATTTTATCTCGTATCTCGCAGCTGACCCGACGCCTCTATTTCAATGTTGATTCAAGATATATTTACTAGTGTAATACAAAGACTGTGAAAATGATCACGATACAATTCAACCACCAATCTTTTTTTTTTTCAATTTGCTACCTTTCACCAGCAAATGCATCTGTTGCATATAATGCATATATTGATATGTGGAGAATCAAAGAGGCCCTCTAATTTCCTGATGACTACCCTGCTGTGCTCAGTGCATTGCTGCTTCCTCTCTGCTCCAACACTGCGATGTTCACACCGTGGAGCCCTTTCCATGACCCGTTACATTGAGAAGCAGAAAGGGAAACCCTCCATTGACACCCAGAAACGCTGCGCACATTAAAATGGAATCAAATTGAAATTATTTCAATACTTGTTATTATTGTTCTGATTGTACTGGTTGCCATATTATAATGCCAGCGATGCAGTTTTTCTTCCTTTTAGCTTTGAAAGCGCCCATTCTTTTGTTAATTGCCTTGGCATCGCTCATGCACAGCCTTGCCAATAAAGCACCTTGAAATTGAAAAGTGAATTGGAACTGAATGGAGGGAGGAGATTCTCTCTCTCAGCCTCTCTCTGTTTCTGCAGCTGGTAAAGCAGGATTACGCTTGGCACAAAAAGAGACAAAAGGGAGCATGTGTGTGTATGTGTGTGTGTGTGTGTGTGTGTGTGTGTGTGTGTGTGTGTGTGTGTGTCTGCAGGTGGCTGTTTGTGGGCTTGTCGCTGTCCTGGAGTCAGGGCAGCAAGGTTTTTAGGGGACTAAATTAGTTCAGCATAAGCACAAAATCCGGAATCTTTTTGCATTCCAGGTCTATCTGGGATGCGTCAGGGGAAATGCTAAACCTCTGCCCACAACTTAGAAAACCTCAAAGTCCCTCCACTAGCCCGCTTATCCCTGAAAATCCGGCACACGGGGGGACTCGAGGGCAGCAGATCACAGCTGGAATCCCACGATCAGCCGATGCTCCGGGTTTTCTGATGTCGCACCGCTTTGTTCCGGGTGAAAGGCAATTTGGCCCAGTGTCTGTTCCCAGAACGGTTTGAATTGTTTGAATTGTGTTTGCAGAAATAAAAGAGCCATATTTTAGTGTTTGTTTTACTCCATGACAAACGAAAGGTCAGCGGAGAAGCTGCAGCACCTTCACAATGAAGCTACTTTTGCACAGCAGTAGCCACTAGGCGCTATTCCAAGCAATCTCTACACCTACAACTGATCCGCTGACAGCGGTGAGGAGAGCGGACGGGGCTGAAAGAAATCTCTTTGACGTACTCAATGAAGAGGCGGCAGGAAGATTCAGATCCACACTAACAAGGTTGGCGGTGATATAACAGAATCGGAAAGACATTGTTAGGTGGTGTGTGGAATTTTGAAGCAATCTAGTTCGATAACCCGGTAGCTTTCGGTTAACAAATGTACAAATACGAGTTAATTTATTGGTATGCAGTATTGTTGCCGTCCTTCTTGCTGTTTTACTCTTCCAACGAATCAATGCAATTGACATTGCAGACCCCCTACAAATCCATACGCATTGTATTGTCTCACCAAAATAAACGCGTGCACTCGCACAAGCCTTGTTACTGATGAATGGCCGCCTCTTCAGATGAAAAACACACACATAAAGCCTGTGGCAAATGTGTTTGGCGAACTATAAAGGTGGTAGGCGTAATTAATGCAGAGTTTTACAACAGGGATTAATCAATATGTTTTTAGTGCCACGATAGTACGTCTTCCCCTAATACGCAGCTCATTTTCTTTTCCTAGAGCAGCAAATTGTTGATGTCACTTTAACCATATTAGCTATTCATTCATAATTATTAACATCCCCCTCGGTTTCCTTTTAGCGCGTGTTATTGCATGTGAGTGTGGCCCACCGGTCAGCTCGGGACTGCTGCTCCGCACGGCTCTCACAATGACAGAGCCCCAGAGTCATCGCATTCTCCTTCCTGAAACATCAGGGCAGTTGCAGTTGAAAAAAAGTTTTGTTTTTAGTTGAGTTTAGTTGAGTCTCGCAGTTTCCCTGAGTGAGCTTTGTTAAGTAGAAAACAGAGAAAAGGGAGGGCTGGTCTGTGCGCATCAGTTTGCCAGTGTTTGGGGGCTCGAGAGTCGCGATGGAAAGAACTGGTTCTGGCTCCGGGTCTTACCTTAATCCTTTCCAGGCGGTTTTCAAAGCGCTTCTGCGGGACGCCCAAAGAAGCAGAGGGGCATCCTTTTGTCGAAGGCAGATTAACCTTATATAAACAGGTTTCAGAGGGGTGGAGAAGGGGCTGAACTAGAGGGAAGAAAAGCGACGTTTTCAAATAACTTTGAAAACGATCTAGAGTGAAATGAAAGTTGAGTGAAAAATGAAAAGAAAATGATAAATGGTGTTTCAAAGCTGGATGGAGAGAAAAGATTGAAAGATGGGACGCTTGTGATTGGGGGTTAGAGAAGGAGAGCGACAGGGACAGAGGGAGAAAGAGGTCTTTGGCTTGGATGGGATTGCAGCCGGCACCAGCAGCAGCTCGGAGGGGTAAGCTTCTTGCAGAGATGAGTGAAAGGAATCACAAATGAAAGGAGAGCCTGAGAGGACGCCACGTCATACATGTCTCGTGGCAAACGCACCACAAGCGCTGGGGAAGAGTCCCGGACAAAAACCCCCAAAAGTTTGGCGTTTCTCTGGAGGCGTATCTGCTTAAACTACTTCTTTAGTGAGTGTTCCAGATTCCATGAGTGTCGGCAGTGCAATCTAAGAGCTGTCCCTGCTGGGCTTAGGGGATAATGATGCGTTCTTGCACTCTGGTGTAACAAGAACGGCACTTTTAGATTATCTTCTTGAATGCATGCTAAAAGGCCAGCGATCAGAGGAAGTGTGGGAGAAACCAATGAAGGAAAAGCTCTGGATCACAGTTGAGGACAGCAGGCGTCCGCTACTATTGGAGGGCGAACCGGAGTTCACATGCAACGTTCTTCGAGGTGTTATAGAAGCTATCCAATGACATCTGCATGTGCGCAGCCTCGGTTTTGTCTTGTTGCGGGTTGCATCGCTGTAGGGAATGTGGTCTGAACCAGACTAAAGGATGTTGATCGACCTTCTGCATTCATGCATTCTACTATTGCAATTCTTAAACCGCAACTTTTACTCTCTTTTATGTTCTTAATTATTTTTAAATGTTTTCTTTTGCCTCATGCGCTAATGTTATTGATGTTAATGGTTCTGCGTGAAGCACTTTGAATTGGTTTGCTGCTATCCAAATGCGCTATCCAAAAAAGACTTGCCTCGCCTTGCTGTGGGGTGTTGTAAGCTGTACGTGTGATCTCAGCAGCGGGATCAGGGTTATTTTTAGCAACCGGGCTGAGAGCACACATGGCCCTAGTGGGTGATATAACGTCCTCCCTGTCCTCACGATAACAGGTCTGTTTGCACCAAGGTGCATCAGTAATTAAGCACGGGGACAGCTCGACTAGACGGTTTATGTCACGTCGATTCCCTATGTTCTTCCCGACTTGAGAATGCCGTATTCCATCTCACCCAGAGAGGAGCGTTTGACTCTGCCAGGACCCTTCCTACCCTCAGGACACAATAACTCCAAATATGAAAACTCACTGAACTGGATGAAGGTAGTTAATCCCAGGCCGTATGTGGACTAAAACGTGTCCATACAGACAGACATTGGTATACATCCACAGTAATATCTCCCTGTGACAGGAATACTTATCATGAAGTATACGAATGGAATTCATTCCAGAAGCAGCCATGAAGTGAAATGAGTGGGAAAGATAATTCCCAGGAAAAGGTCATTGGTTCTCGGATTTCAAGAAGATCAGGGTGTGAGATTGGAGAATAGACACATGCACACACACACACACACACACACACACACACGTGCACACAGGAACGACTGTTGTGAGGACCCTTCTTGCAATTTGTCACGTCTCTGTGCAGCAGCGTTCTATAATTGATTAAAGCACACAAAAGCAATTACTTTAATTCCATCAATCATGTGCGATGGGAGCTCCAATAGCCCATTAAGTCTGTCATATATTTACCCCTTTAATGGCTTGTTCATAAAAACACTGACATAAATTAATTTTGCGGTGACAAAACCCTTCTCTCATTCTCACACATTGTTGGACTCTTTTAAATGTTGGCTGTTGTTGTATTTGTTCTCTCTTACCAGGTATGAAATTGCACTATTGCCCCCCCCCCCACACCTTTCTTACTCAAAGTAACCCTCTGACTAACACACAAAAGATTGTTGCTGAAAATTCTCCTCATTCATTCCATGCAGAATAAACTGATTCAAACTTTTATACAAGCGTGTGAATAGCAAACAGAAACCCTGCTTTCTTCCATTATCATTTATTTTATATAGTGAAGACATATAGACCAAGGAAAGGAGAAACAGAAGAGGTTGCATGATGTGAGAGTTCTCTTGCTTCAAGTATTCATGAGGAGTGCATAGAGCGGAAAGTCTGGGATTGCAGAGAGATTTATTTTTTGCTTTAAGTGTAGAGAGAAATAGTTTTCACTGACGTTCCATGACCCAATGGTAAAGAATGGAGTAAAAATGAAGCATCCAGGGTCTCCTTAGAAGCTAATAAATTTTTTGCATGTAGAATATCAGGTGAATGACATTTGAAGTTGATTTTCTCCCATTGATTCGTCAGTACAAATGTTATGGCGGCAAATCGCTGTCAAAACCCTAGAGCGCAGATCAGGTCGATGCGCCCGCGTTAATCAAACATACGCAAGCATCTTGCGCAAGACATTTGCTCGCTCACCATTGTATCTCTACATCTAATTGGTTACAGACCCCGTATTTGGATTGGTAAAATAAGGTCTTGCCAACCGATTTTTGCAACCTGATTCGCGCTCTCGGATTTTGACAGTGATTTGCCGCCATAAAACTGACGCACAAGTGTTTTCAACCACAAGCAATCTCACAGGAAAATGCCGACCTCTTTGGCAAAAGGTCATCAGTGTAAACTTGTCTACTTGAAATTGAAAGTCTCCTCCCGCTATATTTCATTTTCTTCAACCTCCGCTCTGCCGAATAGGGATGTACAAACAATAACGCTATTGGGTATTGTTCCGACAGTTTTCTCATGTACCCTTACTCATGAAACTGCTCGGAAACAACAGCACTCAACACCGCTGCACTCATTGTCATGGATATGCGTAAGGTACTGGCTCTCTGTGTCAGGGTAAAAACTCATGGTCCCCTTGAATCTGTTTTACAAATCACTGTGTGTAATGTTTTGCAAAAAGGGTGAAGCAGACATTGTGTGTAATGTTGTGCAAATCTGAGAAGGTGTTTTGCTCATTGGAGTAGAATTTTGCATGCTGTGTGGAAATTTTTATTTTAGTGTGTAAACAATCGTAAAAAACTGTAAATAAGGCCTTGTGCTGTGTTTTGACAGTGCGAGTGTGGAAGCCAATCGCTGTTGAATGAAAGGTAGAGACGTTTATTATGACTAGCATGTGCGATAGCTGTTCTGCTTGAAACCTGTAACCAAGCCCAAAATATGTAACCTGCAATCTCTCTCTGCCTTCTCCCTTATTCTCATATCTGCCCTCATCGCTCTCTGTCCAAGCACGAGAACTTCTGACAGTTTGTTTCTTAAACTGTTTGTAAAGGCTAACTGATAAAGTCCACAGTGGATATGTGTGTATCGGTGCCTTCTGTCTATTTCAGTGTTAACTTCTGCTTCTTATCCTCTCATTCTCTTTATCTTGTTGTATATGTTCAACCTAAAGGGGAGGATAACCGCCTGAAGCAACAAGAGCAACACAACACACGCACGGACTGATACGCACACAAATACACATAAAGGGAGAGACAAGCGGGGTCCCACAATACACATCCAACACAGATGAACACCCAACAGAAAAAACACAACAGAACAAGAGTTCAAACCCTGATTAAACTTAATGAATGCGGAAATCTGTCGCACGAGAGCATAGTAAGATGCCTGCTGCTGCATAATTTAACCGAAGCGTAGCACCCAGCCGCAGTCAAATTCAGAAACTTTCCCAGCATCTTCAGCGATATTATCGTGGAGGAATGACCCGCGTTTGTATTGTTCACTGGGAATAGGTGAACAAGGAAGGTCTCCCGGTCATCACATCGTTGGATGAAAGAGGATCTGCTAGACATCTGCAAACAGGGAGAGTCTTAGTTTTCAAATTCATCGTTGTTTAATCTTCTTCTGTCCTTGTGTATGTGCTTGTATTGGAGGAACGCCAGATCTGTGTGTAAAGAAGTTTTTTTTGGCGCATTTGATGAAAAATTGTCGTTATTAGAGGATTTAATGAAAAAAACATTAATATCTATGCGCCGGTTCATTTTTATGTAAAATGCCCATTTTGTGTGCAAATCTGTGTGCACATGTGTAACAAATCCAGCTCTTTTACACTATCAGCACCAAGGACAGCGCCACCGGGATCAACATTATGGGACTCGCTTTACTTTCCATGAGAATATTTGAACAAGGTAATAACCTTTACTCAAGTCGGAAGCCAAATTGGGATTGCCACAGGTTTACTGAACGTAATAAGCTCTTTGATTTCCAATTAAAAGACCATTTGGGCCATCCTCTGGCCCAGAGTTTCAAATAAAGTAATACTACTTCCAGTCTGGGATTCAAAGGGAAGAAGAGTTGGCCACGGCTGTGATAAGCTCCATGGAGCTACTGGCAAGAGCTGATGCTGATAAGGAACAGTAATATGAGACATGGCCAGTGGAATTCTTACCCATTTCTATAGCTTTTAAATCAATTCCATGGCAGCCACAGTACTACAACTGATACAGAAAAGAGTTTGGCAAATGCCACTGCTTCTCTTTTTCTCTTTCACTTCTCAGCTTAGAGCTACACTGTGAAAATCAACTTAGTAAATATAAAGGTGGCGAGGGGGCTTTGGAAGCCGTCCTTAGAACTTCCTTTGAAGAGAAAATAAAGTTTCCTACTGTCCCATATTGGATTGTGTTTGCTTTTAAACAATATGTGCTCTAAAATGCATTACTTTAATTGGGGTAATTCAATTAAATATACACACTCTCCTTATTGCTAATGAAGCGAGGAGCATATCTCACACACCTATCATTATTCAATACATTATTCTCACTCCTCATGTTCACTGTAACACGTGTGACCAGGCTTACAATCATACTAATGTGTTCCAATCACATTCTCCTAATTGGTAATTCGAGGAGGTGGTTATGGAACAATATGAGGCAGAGGGGGCTGTTTGAGGTTGTTGATGACACATTCAAGTTCTTCTCCTAGTGCACATCCCTCTCTCTCCACGTTGCCCATTCCCCAGACACACAGCCTGGTCTCCATTGTGCTGATAGATTATAATGATCTTTAATTAGATCTAAATATAACGATAGGCACTCGGTGCCATCAGTGCCTCTTTCTCTGAAGACTGGCTATTATTAGGAAGGGTAACACGAGAGAAGAAAAAGGAGCGAAAGAAAGTAGTTTATGAAAAAGGGACAGACGGAAATGAAAATTACAGTTTTAAAAGTGGGGTTTTAGAGATTTAAAAAAATCAATTTGCAGCAATATCCACTAAAGACGTTTTGTGGGTATTGAACAGATCTTTCATTCAGAACATCAGCAGCCTATATAGAGGTTTCTTGTCTTGTTCCAATCTAATTCAATTATTTTTTTATTTAATCGACCTTCTTTCGCCTCACGTTTTATGCTGCGTGTGCGTGTGTGTGAGTGTCAACAGGTGTCCACCAGACTGTGTGTGAGTCTTGCACCGGACTGAGTTGAGCTTCAAGGTGAAGCTCTTGATGTACAAGTGGATTTACTTAAAGCTCAGCACCAATGGAGCCTTGAGTACTGACCAAAATACAGGGCTTACGGATACAAATATTCTATTTTCGCTTGGTTTCGTCTGAGCTTAGGTAGCCAGAAGGATATTTGCCTAGAAATGCTGCTCCTTTGAATTAATAGGGAGACAGTTTGAGGAATTTAGGTATCTGATCAAATGTCATGCCATTCTAAAGTGACTATTTCATGTCCCTACATACTTTTGCAATCACAGCAGCAATAAGCATATTAACAGAATTCCCATTTAGTACAAAAGAGGGACGTAGACATGGTTTAACATTTATACATAACATTTATACGACCAGCTTTCTTCTATTATGACCAATTGGCAAGCTTTTGGAGACTTTGGAGTTAGTGCTACGCCAGCATGCGTGCATGTGCAGATGGTCTATGTGAACATTTGTGTCTGGGTATCATCAAGTAAAGCACAAATACAAACCGAGATTCATTGTTTCTACCCTTCCTTCATTGCCACAACTCTTCTCCTCTCTTTTCCCATCCTGTGCTTCTCGTGCAAAATCAATATTTCCTTGCAGTCTGTTTGATATCCTTTTTGTTTGTCAATTCTTCATCACTTTTTCTGTCCAACCCATTTTCCCCAATTCCCCAATCATTTGGCAGTGTGGCCTGATGTGAACCCGTGCTTGCATCGTGTCAAGATGCACACTGCATGCAGATGCCATAGACATGCAAAACAACAATGCTGCAAAAGTTGAACTTTCTCTGTTACCGGATTAACACATTTCTTTGGTCCTTACAAACACTTCAATTTGTCAACATTCCTGCTATTCTGTGTTTCTCTCTGTTTTGCTATTGTATGCTTGGTTCTCTATGATGTTCCTTTGACTATAAATGCAGGTTTATTCAAAATGGTGAACCATAGACACCACCACAGGGAGAGACACAAAACACAAGAGAGTCCGGAAGCAATAAATATGTTAAAATGACAGAATAACTTTGATACTTTAAGACTATGAATCACCCCATGACAGAGTTTAGTCCAGAATAACTTTGTTTCTTACATCTCAAACTTTTCAACCCTATAAAAATTCAAATTGTTGTCAAATGATTGTTTGATAGCAAAACACACATAAAGCCGTTTGTGAGTTTTCATTTGTCATTGCGTGCAGCTGCATTTCCAGCTTTGGATCACTCTTCACCAAACGTTTATTGTCACACTCACAATAGGATGTACGGTACTAATGGACACACAAACTCCCAAACCCTTTGTGATGCACACACTCACACACACAGACCTTCTTTCTGAGCTTCAGTATTTGTATCAACTCACATAGGTGCATTGTGCGTGTATTGCATTCCGAGGAAGTCCCGTGTTACATCCTCGTTGGGTTGATAGCAGCCTTTCCCCACCTTTGTGTATAGATTACCATCTATATGGGGCGGGGCACAGCTCCTACTGTTTCTTTATGCCCATGCTCCCATTTCTGCTAATGCGTTTTGGTCCGTTTGTTTGTTTTGCCCTCCGCCAGTATACGAGTGAGCTCTATAGAAAGACAAAAAGCTTCTAAATGAGAGGCAGTAGGGTGTACTAACAATGTTTGATAAGACCTGGGGTTCCAAATGATCACTCCTCTGTTTTTCCCTTTTGTCTTCCCTCTCGATCTGCCACTTCACCTCTCCTCCCGATCCCTCCCACTGCTTCCTCCCCACACCGCGTTGCTTTGGGTAATTTACCAGCAGCAGGATAAGCCCTCAAGCTCTCCGCCACAAACAGATAAAGACATGAATGCACACAAACATCCACGCATACACATTTTCCTCAAATGAGACACAATGTTCCCTGACTTAACTTTCCAAAACACTTACGAAAGTTTCGTGCACAGAATTTCTCCCTTCCAGAGATTCGGAGTGCAGGAGGAGGCTCCTGCTGCGTTTTTTAACGGACTCTCAGAAGGTCGGGCTGGAAAGATCTGCCATTTATAAAAGCTGAACTTTCTGTAGACAAGAGAATTGCTTATTCTACGGTTAATGGATGAAAAAATACATCAACAGTTACCGAGAAACTTACACAAACACTAAATCAAACACACATACGTGAGTACATTCCTTGACACACATTAATCTTGCGCAAAAATTGCCTATATTTGCTTATTCTTTCTTTGTAGGTGTCCCTACTTAGAGTGGGAGCTATAAATGATGTTCCAATTGATTTGTTCAAAATAACCTGCACTAAAAAAACAACAACAAAAAGTACATTTCTAGGAACTTAAAACCTATAAGAATAGGGTAATTGGCTTTTGTCAAAAGAAATATTGATTAGGATCCTCTTTGTTAACTGTGTTCCCTTTTTGTCTGCGATTGTATTGCAATCATGCCGCCACAGTTCCTTACTTCTGCCTACACCAAAACAAGTAACAGTTTCCGCATGGCCGATTTCTCATGCTTGAATATCTTGTTTTGTTTGAGAAAATCTGGAGGCGCTGCTGTTCAACTAAGTAACCCACTTTGGAGCTCCCCTCGGGCAACAAAGTCCACTCAATCGCAGCGGCTTTGTTGAGAAAATACTGCGATTGTGTTCCCATATTGCATCCTGCTATAGGAATGATGGGGTTTTAAGAGAAAAGCGCATTATCAAAAGGGTTAGTCGTTACAAATGTCCCGTTAAACGTGGGTGACTGGTGTTGTTCTGCACATTCCCAGCCCTGGCTGCTCATTAGACCTGCATCTCATACATCAGGCGACAGCTTGAATCCTCCGAGAATCCTAGAATGCCAAAAGAGCAAGTTCCCATTGCTCCACTTCACGTTAAGCCAAGTAGTCCAATGAAAGGTCTTTTAGCAATTAAACAGTAATCTATTTGGCTTTCACGTGTTGTAGTGTGTGCATGTTTGGCATGTACAATGGGATGTTAATGCTGCAGTGGTGTATAACCCTGCAGTAAGCAAGCATGTTTGCTCACCTCAAATTAACAAGGAACTTCTTCGGCACAAGGATTATTTTACAATGCTTGATTTTTCATAATGCAATCTTGGATCTGCTTTTTAGTTTTAGTTCAGTTTAATCCTGGAAAGTCTAGAATGAGACACATCTGTATGATATATAATGTGCAAGTGCCATCCAATGTGTCTGAAATATCTTGATGGTACCATGAAGATACTGTAATGTGAACTTAGTTTGGTCTCAAAATTGGGCTTGAGTGTGAATACATGTGGGTTGAGGTAACATTAACATCAACATTTAGTTAAGTTCAGGAAAAAACATCCCAAAAGTATTGGGATTTCAAACCCATTTTGTTGGTTAAAAGTCCTGTTCTTTGTCTGTGTTGTTCGATCCTCTATTTAACTTACATCTATATCGGATACTTTATCACAGTTAAAAATAGTTCTGGTCTTTTAACTGGAGGAGACTCATTACCACTTTAAAAGATGATGATATTCTTGCTTTGCACAAACAAACCAGCCGCTGACATCCCCATCAACAGCCATTTCGTGATAAGAGCACAAACAGCTTTACACCGAAACAGTATTTCAAATGTCATCCATCTGACTTCATCCAGTACAAAAGAGACACATGTTGAAATACCAGTGAACCTGTCAATGCCGAGGTTCTGCAGAATGCTGCTCCTCTAACGGCCGGCGACGACGTCTGTATGACGTGAAGAGGGAACCTGTACGTTTCTACGAGAAGATATACGGCCTTGAGGTAAATGTGTTTTTGCCTTGATATACTGAAGCGCTCCCATTCGGAAACAGTCGATGCTTCTCACTCAACCCACCGCCGCTTCCCCTTAGGCTCCACCGCACCGGCCACATTTGGATATTCTGGCTTTGAAAAACTGCCGAGAGGGCAGTGAGCATTAAACCCAGCTGCAGGCTTCAAAACATCTCTCCACACTCCTCATATCACGTGAGTGACATCTCTGATTCTATGTCCATGTCATTATGTGAATGGGTTCCAGTAGTCTCATTCAGAGCGGTAGAAAAGTGGAGAAAAGGGCTACTATTTATCTTGGTGGTTGGAAGTATTTGTGTGTGTTTTTCTCTGCGCTGCATAAATAATTGTACTATCTGATCTGTACTGAGATCTGAACACTGTATTCTTTGGAACCACATTAAACATACAAGCACTTACACACATTATATTACACTATTACACTCCTTATCAGGACTAACCAGGCTATAATTAATACTACTGTCAAGTAGGAAAAAATACTTGTATTAATAGAAATGATCTTCAGTGACATTCAGAATTCAAAAAATTGTTGAAATAAAAAACTGCGTCACAATATCTGCGTGTTTCTTTGCATACTCTGTTCTTCTGCACAGATGTCTCCATTGTTGTCTACACTGAGTTTCCATCTTCAATAAAAGGAGAACAGAGGTTTCTTCGCTTTATGATCTAGTTTTCTCACAACCTTTTCCTGCTCTCGATTCACTTCATCATGCTGACAGTTCCTTGCAACATTTCCATTTAAGGAGTAAACATCTCATCCATTAGTTTTGGCTGTGTGTGTGTGAATGTTTGTGTTTGCATGTATGGTCCAAGTGTGTTATAGTAGCTGCGTGCGCATGACGTAGACGTCTTTTCTTAAAATCATCTCTACTGTTCCTCTGTTTCTATGGTAACTGTTTCCAGATTAAGATCCAGATCCTTTGTCCTCCTTTGTCACCATTTCCCCCTTAAGACTTCATAACCTCAACCCCTCTGCCCCTTCAGGTGTTACGCAGCATCTTGGCAGTAGTAACTCTGACTGGTTGAGGGTGTGAATGTGCAGGAATCTATTTCAAAGAGCCGGTTTTAGGAAGGGGCGGCATCGGCATTTTGACATAGCGCTGCACCCACTCGTACACATAACAAAAGTTAGGCGCACACACTCACAAACAAGCACTCTGAGAAACTTCTGCTTGAGGTGATGTAGTGTCTTGTAGTTTCCATGGTAACATCAAGGGAGCGAATCAAGGAGGAGGGCCAACATAACAAAAGGGAACACTGCCCCCCCACGACTAGTGAGAGGAGAGACAGAGACAGAGAGAGAGAGAGAGAGAGAGAGAGAGAGAGAGAGAGAGAGAGAGAGAGAGAGAGAGAGAGAGAGAGAAGGGAAAAGTGGGCTGGAGAACAGAGGTGCTGTGACATTGCTGCAGGGCCGGCCCGAGGCATAAGCAAACTAAGCGGCTGCTTAGGGCCCCCTGGCCACCAGGAGGCCCCAAGCAGCCAGCGAGCCACGAGCCGGCCCAAGCTGCCAGCGAACCGCGAGCTGTGAGCCGGCGGAAGCACGCGGCTCACGTGCATGCATTGACAAGTGTGAATGATAGCTCAGATATAAGGTGTCTGGTTAGAGAGCCAGAGATCTGGGTTTGACTCCTGCCTGGCACCAGACTATTTGACCACGTGTCTGGCTAACCGCTGCCCCCTCGACATGCAAGGGGAGGCGAAGGCCCGTTCAGTGCTGCGAGCAGCCCTAGTTTTGTATTATAACCTCACTGTATTCGTTTATAATTTCCGCTATAACATTATAGCGTGACATTTGTGCCAATCATCTTCTAGCACAGGTGACTCTGGGAGGGGGGGCCCCAAATCAAATTCTGCTTAGGGCCCCCAAGAGGCTCAGGCCTGCACTGCGTCGCTGTGTCTTTAAATGAAATAATGACGACCCAGCTTCTGTATAGCTCTTCCTGTCCTCAATTATGACTCTAAACTGCATAACAGAATATAACCTTGAGTTCCGAGCCAGCATTGTCTCGGCGCTGATTCTCAGCACCCAGATCGATCACTTGCGCTCAAAACCTGCAGGAACACTGCTGAACTCCTGTTGCATGGTGGGAAATCTGTGGCAGTGAAGTCAGAGGAAAAGCACCAGTCGAAATCTCCATACATCAACCAAATTAGCAAATGTTTAGCAAATTAAACATCCCAAGATTCTGAAATGAAATGATGTTTAGCGGTGTTAAAATGGTTATTTGGGGTTTCTAAGAAAGCAAATAGAAGGTGACGCTTCAGTAACACTTTTATTGACTGCACTTTGAGAGGTGTGAAAACTAAATAATGTTGTTGGTGCGACAGCATATGCTGTGTTTAAGTTTAGTCTGCTACTGATAGGCCAGAAGCTTATCTTTTGCTCTCCTTTTCCCAATTCTCCACTGACTCCCCACCAACGGAAGAAAGTTACAAAGTACTGTAGACTTTTCTTGTGCTTCATATTTGGTACCACTGGTTGACCTCTTGACATAAGGGATGACTCTCCTCCATTTGTTTTTCTGTGCGTGCACACTTTGTCTCGGGGAAACTTTTGAAAGGAGGATGTCAAAATGATCTCCCGTTTCCTTCCCTTCCCTGTTTTCCATTCCCATGCTAACATACACACACGCGCACACGCTGTCTTTGACACAGACGCACGAGCAACGATGCGAAACCAGCTAATTGAAGTGGACGTGAGAAAAGCAAAAGCTGTCGGAGCTAATTGAGACAAATGAAGCTGGCAGTGATCAAGGGATAAGCGGCCTGTTTCAATGTCACTCCGACAGAGAGAGAGAGAGAGAGAGAGAGAGAGAGAGAGAGAGAGAGAGAGAGAGAGAGAGAGAGAGAGAGAGAGAGAGAGAGAGAGAAGCGCCGGACATAGAGCCGAAACGCAGAAACACGTCGTATTACACATGACCCACACGATGCTCCTTAATGTCACAGGGCCCCGAATTACAGTGACATCACTTGCTGACGTCTCGCGGCAAAATTGTACTTTCCGGACACAGCAAACATCAATATGATTCCCTCTGTGTTGTCATAACATCAACTTAGTCACAAAATCAATATGTCTAATATACTTGCAAGTGGCTCACCTGTAAAATGATTTACACTTGGTTCCTTTGGGACTTAAGTGCACCAAAATCAATAACTGAGTAGCTACAAGAGCAGGAATGGAGATAATTTTTAATGACATATTTTAGTTAATGACAATGTCATTTTGTGTGTCTGAAATTACTTACATTTTTGCTAGATTTGTCTAAACATGCTTTACATCGAGAAAGCAAATGCTTCGACAGAAAAGTATAACCGAATCAACTCGGCCTGGCTGTGGAATAACTTTAATAAACCCACCGGCGATACGTTTTTCTAAATCCCTGAGTAGCTTTTACAAATACACTTACCAACCATTACACATATGTCATTATATATTAATTAGTTGGAAACCCTTTGCTAAAAAAATCAGTTCATTGTGCAAACTTGACGTAGTCAGCGGCTCAAGTGAGCGCTGCGGCATCGATCTGCATAAATGCTCCGCATTTAGAGGTTGGGTATAAAGGAGGCTTTCCACAGCACAGTAACTAATGCGTTTGAACCAACTGGTCAATGGCTATAAATTAGACTTCTGTCAGTAAGCGACTCTAATTAGGCAACAACACAATCCTAATAGATCTATAGTATTCATCACAAGGTAGAGATGGAGAGCCGAGGTGCAAAGTTGTAGAGGACATAGAAAAGAGGGAGAGGTCTGCGTTTAATAACACGTAGATGAAAACAAGGATGCTCCGAGGGGAGGGACGAGTGGATAAATATGAGTCGTGGAATACAAGATGTGACGACTACAAAAGAGTAGAGATGTTTGCCTCCCTCCTCCCACTCCTCTCTTGTCTTTCTGTCCGCCTCTCCGATGAACAGATGTGCTAACATCTTCCATCACATGAGATCGGGAGGGATTTCTAGCTTGGTGTTGGTGTCAAATGGTAACAGTATTCATAGACAGCTTTAAATAAAATCAGAGCAGTTATTCAATCCGAGAAACGAGTTCAGAACAGACGAGGCATGCATGAAGGAATGCAGCTTTGCACAGCTGTGTGTGTGTGCATGTGTGTGTGTCTGCGTGCAACAATTTGGACGGAGCTTTGTTTTCATAAAGAAGTGTGAGCGCGCAAACGTCAAAGGTGCTTCTGTGAACATACTGTTGTGGCAAGGCTGAAGTTTTTTACTGTTTTTATGCAAATCGGGTTTGCTTGCTGTGAATGTGTGTGCGTGCGCTCGTTTATTAGCTCGCGGAGTCACCCACTCCTTTTTTAAAAATAGCTTCCTCCTGGCTCAGGCTGTCAGCGGCAATGAAAAAAAGAGGAAATCCATTCTGGAGGTAGCAGCCTCCGTGATACAATAAGGATAGGGTGACTGAGGGAACACACACACACACACACACTTTAAACGTCCAGGTGAGTTCCTCACCTCTAACAGAACTAAAATCTTATTTTATTATCATTTACATTGATATTTTGTATATCACACATGCCCAACTTGACCCATATTTTCCCTTTAGTGGATCGCATTAGTTGAGTTGAGACATAAACGTCTTACTGTTAGGTATATTCAGTTTACCCTACGTGGGGTTACTTTCGTTACCATTAAAGAGGCGAGAACAAACCACAGACAAGTCGTATATTATTTCACTTTGCAAAGGGGACTCTTGCCACACTGCGCATGCAGTGTCGAAATTTCACAAAGTTCACAGAAAGATAACAACAGATTTACATACAAGGGCGGCCAGATGGTGAGGTAGTTACTTCAAAAGACAACTTTTACTGTGGGACATTCCGGAACTCGCCATAGTGACCATTCTCTGAAACCGGCCGCTTGTCCGAGTCCCGGGGGCATTCTATCTAAACAAAGAGATTCACAGATACTTTTATTGACCCGTATCCTGAATCTCATCTGTTAGATTAGTGATTGACCGGTCACAAGGAAGGGTCAAAGGGTTGCCTCTTCACCCCGTGGGGCTTTTTCCTGTTGCTCTTTGTAATGGCATTTCTTAAGTCCTGTAACTGCTCGCCAGCTGCCCGTGGTAGACCAATACAACATTAATGAATTAAAGCATACTCGTTACCCTCCGGGCCCTATCACTTACTTGATCTCTTCAGAGATATGTCATCATTAAACGTTTCCTCTACCTGCGTCCCCTGGGCGACGATGTTAAAGCCAACGGGCCTTCCTCTCAGTATCCTTACTCTAAATTGCGTCATCTATTGCTCTGTACATTTCTCACAAAGACACAAAAATTCACAGCGTAGCTTAATCAGCAGCAGACGGTTACAGCGCTCAGGTGCTACAGTGTACAAATACAATGTTTAAGTCAAGTTTAGACTAAACAGGATAACAGAATTGGATTGAAAGACACACTGCACTGTGTGTAGTAGCTTTATCGAGTGTGAAATTCAATGTAACTGTTTCTTCAAATCAACATAAAAGATCATATTATTAGCAGTACTTAGTTTTTTTTCTAGGTTCCCACATTTCCTGTAATGCTTCCTCTATTCCAGAGACTCTTCTCTCTTCGCTGTCCCCACTTTGACCTCTCCCGCTGCTCCTCCTTCTCATTCCCTCTACCCATTTTTTTTCTCTTTATGCTATCGCAAACGTATTGACTCCACAGCTCCATCCTTGTCGGGCCTCTCTTCATCCATCCCTTCTTCCCTCTCCTGCTCCGTCATCCCTGCCTCTCATCCGCAGCAGAAGCAGCACCAGTCAAATTGATTTTGCCGCTGTGCTGAGGAGCCCCATCAACTACCAGATTTGGTTTCCCACTTACCCTCTCCCTCTGGCCCGCTATATTTCTTTTTTCACTCTCTTTACATCACACGTTGCCCCTGTTCGCCGCAGCAGAGGTGAGTTGGTCCTGAGAGAACAAGTGCGGCTGGTTGATCCTAATGATACAGAGTCTCATACAGCTCTGTGTGAAACGGAGAGGGATTAGTGTGCAAGGACACATGTCGTATTCGATGTGTCCTCTGTCTGTAGCAATGTATGTATTACATTGAATAAAGGTTTTTAAATGAACACCTTATGTGACTGAGTCCCAGACCTGTAACAGTAAATAGAGTACTGTGAAGTCTCAGACTGTTAAGTGCATTGTTGAGCTATAAAACATCCGTCCATGGAACAATGTCATGGTCCAGTTTATCAAATAAAATATGTTCATAGTATGGTTTGTGATAGGCATCACAACAATGCAATTCATTCTTCAGACTTCATACATAACGTTGAAGGAGTCACATGTTTGTAATTAACTTGTGTTAAACAGAAAGAGCCTGTTTTACTTCGGTCAAGTTTTGCTTGTTGACATCATTAGTTTGAGACTTGCTTTTCTGGTTTCTGGCTTTGAGAGAGAAAGTAGTTCCTGTTCACAAATATGAATTGAATTTCCCCAGGTAATTTAAATTATTATATTATTTGTGTTAGCTGTCTCTATCATACCACACCCTCTGCTCATTAAGGCCAATGGATGTTAACATGCAATCTATTGGATGATCCAATGTAATCATTTCTAGTTATATCAGGTGGTGTAAAGGGTGTAAATAATAGATTCATAGCTAGAGATGCATATTCATTGCGTAGCTGCCAGGAAGGTAAGACAATATTTAAATGAGACAAAAGAATTTGCTTGGATAAATGTTCGGTAAAGAACGGAGGCTGCAATTTTAAGGCAAAATTTTGAGCATGGTCCTTGAAATCAGCACTTCTACAGTTTATCAAAAAATTCATTTTTTAATGCTGTGAATGATCTCCATGTGAAGCAATTATTTCCAAGGTAAAACCCCTTTGACCATCACCCTGAAACCACCTTTCCAAAATGATGCAGGCTGAAATACTGAAAGTAATCCAATTCAGTGGAGTCTTGGCTTGCCCGTGTGTGTGTGTGCGTGTGTGTGTGTGTGTGCGTGTGTGTGTGTGTGTGTGTGTGCGTGCACCGCCTGGCTCTCTTTAAATAGTAAGCTGAGCAGATGTGCTTCGTAAACAGATCATAGCACACGATCTGGATTGATGAATGACTCTCCAGGAAAATAATCCTGCAGTAGAAGTGAACAGCTTGCTCTGATCTCGTCGCGTCGCTGTTCAGTTTTCCCCTTCATGTGACTTGTTTGTGTGTGTGTTTCGCGCCGTGCCGCAGCGATTCTCACCCCCCGAACGAGGATTCAACGGGAGGTCGTTCGGAGTCGCTAGTTGTGGGAGTTTTGCTCCATCTGTCACACGCAGTTTGATGCAGAAATGTAAGGAAAGAGGATGGAAGGATGAAATGTGCTCCGAGTCCAAAGTGCAAGTGTTGTTTGTTCACATGACTGCATGTGTGTGTGTGTGTGTGTGTCCGCGCGAGGGGGAGAGTGTGAGGCATATGTGGGTGTTTTTTCATTATTGGATTGCTTCCAGTCTCCTGCCACTAACCAAATTTCTGCTTCAGTAATTATTGACTGAAGAAAGAACAGGAAAATAAGTGCAGAAAATAACCAGAGCAAGTTAGATAAGAGGCAGTGAGTAGAGAAGCGAATATAGAAAAGCACGAAAATAGACGTTTGACGTGAACTGGACGAACTGCCAAAAAAAAGTATATCGAGAGATTTGTTTTTTTTGAAGCACCTGCGTAGTAATGACAACATGCACAGCGTATTCATCCCTTCTAAGGCGATAATCTGATTAAGTGTTATTTTATCATTGCCCCTCAAAATGTTAACAGCAGTCAAACTTTCTCACTAATGCTCCATCCTTCAAGGACCTATTTAAGAGGGTTAAATGTTGTCAATACTCCCTCTTAAATTATGTTCTCTCGTGTCGTGTGTGTAGCATGCATATTACATAATGTATCCTTAACACGTTTATGCGCATCAGGGGAGATCGGGAGCCAGACAGGATCTTTGATAAGTGTTTTTTTGTTTATTTTTGTATTAAGAGGCTCCTCTACAGCAACTCTCTACATCTGCAGCCTTGAATGGCACAAACAAGTGAAATCAAACAGAGATCAAGCGCCACTGTGATCCACTTCCTCCCTGTGCTGCTACCTCGTTGAACCTGAGTTACATACAGTACAGAGGCCCTATTCATTGATGCGAGCTATGAAGTCGTGTTGAGGCTGCACACATTAGGTCTGCTCACAACGCTCATGTAACATAATGTAATGTTCCGTTTCTTAGTTAAGCAAGTTGTGGAGTGCGCAGCTGTGTGTTTGCTTTAGTGGGGGAGGTATTCCAAAAGTATTCTCTGTACTGCGTTGAACCAAAGGGTGATTCAAAGTTTATCTTCTGCAGCTGTGGAAGGAAGGACGAGTCAACTCCCTACGCAAAGGCTCGAACAAAGGAGCTGTGTTACCCCATTTTTAACTATGTTTCTTATCTCAACTTGGGTTGCCATATTTCATTTGTGCCGCTGAGAATGTCCTCCACATGTGTCTGTATAAAAGCTCAGTGTTCTGACCGCTCGAAGATGATGTGTCTGTGCAAACAGAGAACACCTGATATGTGTCTGTGTTTTTGACCTCCTGCTTGCAAGCAAATAAATGGACTTTTACAACTTTGATCATTCATCAAGACCCTGTTTTTTCTTATTAGACAAACATCGAAACAAGTCATTCTCTTTTACCGAGCTCTTATTGAAATATTCCACAACAGCTTTCAGACCATTACTCACACAGATGAGGGTAACACATGTATTGTCGTGAGAAGTGAGAAAATAATAACCCTATATTTTAATGAATTAAACTGAGAATGAATTACACACTTCTCTTTTTTATGTTACTTTTGAAAACTCTCCCCGTTCTTGTTTGCTTACTTTTCTCATCTGCTTTCCACTCAATAATCTCTTCTGAGTGCCAGTGACATTTTCTAACTCATTCTCCATACACGAAAGTAAGAACAGTCACAAAACAGGAAGAAGAGACGCGGGGACACAAAAACTATCGCGTGTCTTTCAAACACAGCGAGTGACCTTTGGTGGCGACAGCCGGCTCTTCTTAGATCTGTGCCCTGAGAGCGGACAGAGACTGTCTTTGTGTTTGATCTTTTAAACACTCAGACGGTGTTGTAATTATAAGACAGCTGAAGCACAGCCAGGGGCCATTGATCAGGAACACAGAATACAAAAAAAAACACACACACCACGCTCAATACACACACTCAGAAGTCCAATGATTCTGGCCCTTTTTGGAAAAAGGACAAAAAAACAAACAAAAGCTTAACAGACTGCGGCTGTTTTTATACTTACATGACCTTAAACTTGAACAAAACCTGAAAAATACAAGAAGTAGTTCATTTCCTATATTGTAGGATGATACCCATAATAACGGTGATAACAAGAATGTCATAGAAGCTTCTGTCATGTTAGTTATACACAGTGTTGGGCAAGTTACTTCAAAAACGTAATACATTATGTATTACTTGTTACTGTCATTTCAAAGTAATTTGTTACATTACAATATTACTGTCTCTGAATTGCAAGGCATTACACTACTACTGCATTACTTATACTAGATGTATTTTATTAATGTTAGCTTGTGAACCCGGTTGTCTAAATCATTTATAATATTCTACATGGGCTTGTGACAAAAACAACAGGGCAATATAGTTCAAGGAATAAATAAATATAACAAATTTTGCCCCCAAAAGAAGCCCTTAAATCGCCCCTAAATCGGACACTTCATAAAGACCCACGGCCTAGCGCTGGACCTCCATACTACCCTCAAAGTTAGCAAATTGTGCCCGAAAAAGGAGCACCTAAATCGGACACTTTGCAATGAACCACCGCCTAGTCCTGGACATCACAAGTTCCGCCGTTTTCGCGATTTTCAAATGTTGTCCCTCTGGACTTTCCGTTAGACACGCCCAGGCACGAGACGGGAGGCTGCAGCCATACACTCTTGTGCTGATCTCGCGGTGGTGATAGTATAAAAACAAAACACCTATAGATATATGAAAACACCACTTCATTTCGGGTGAAAATGCATTGTGACGCGCGTTACTGACCTTTGTACCGAGTAAATATTACCATTTTTTTTGTGGAATGCCTTACATTACCACGTTTCAGCAGAAAGCAATACATTACAGTAATTACTTTACTTTTGTAACACGTTACTCCCAACACTGGTTATACATCCCGATATCTGTATTGAATCAGGAGATGTTTTAATCCATGAAGGTCTAATACAGCTTTTTGCATTGTCCAAAATGACATTTGAAGTAAAAGGATGTTTACAATGTCAATTCAAAAAATGTGTTTCTTAAACCTGCACCAATAACTTCAGAGAGTTAACAAAAAATCATGCAGAGAGAAAGAAATTATGAAGTGCCGATTTACGGCCCAATTTACCGACACACCTCTGCAGCAGCAGTTTATCTGGAAGGAATTCATAACCCCGAGAACAGCAGCATCGGTGGCTTTTAATTCTCCACCATGTGGACTCGAAACGATTCTAGTGAGAGCATTTTAATTCATACATTTATATTCATACATTCCACTTATCTTTTTCTGTTAGAAAACAATTATACAACACGCCACTCCATTTCAGGACAAGAAAAAGACACTTACAACTCACCACTCATTCTTCATCTGCTAATAAATGGTTAACAGACAGATGACTTTGGCAATATCACTTGCCAATGTCATAGCGAACATTTGTTTTTGCATTGTAAGTGTAGCCGGCGCGGTCTGCACCGTGCCGACCACTGCGTTGTGTTCCGGTGCGCTAACGACAGGACGCTGATACTCTTTGAGGCACTTTATTCTTGCCTGCACGAAACAAACAAAAACACGGACGTGGTCCTTCGTCATCTACATACGCGTAACCTCCCCCAAAGATTTTCTGATATGGAAAGATGTGGCACTCTCTCGTTACTTCCGGGTTCTGGACGGCCCTGCAGTAACACGTCTGTGTCCTTGCGGGGCGCTCGCAGGCGAGTGCAGAACCCGGACTCGGACTCTATGAGGCTTCACCCCCTAATGTACGATCTGCACGCGCCTGTGATCACCTCCAGTGGAATTTAACGGAACTGCAACCAAGATCGATACAATGGGCCCGAATAGGGAGTGCCTAGGCTCTCCTTAGGCTCTGCCTCCCCTCAGTCAACGGAAAACGGACTGCTTCAACTATCACAACATTACATTAAATGAACAAAACACTTAACACTCTAAACATGGGAATACATACCTGCACAAAACAAACAAAAACACGGACGTGGTCCTTCGTCATCTACATACGCGTAACCTACACAAAAAAAAGAAACGCTGAAACACATAGGCTACCCGCACGGAGACAAAATGGCGACACATATAGAACAAGGTGGCTAGCTAGCCACACAACGTACCACCATTCACCCCAAACATACATCACAAGAACACAAAGCCATCGTCCCATATTCCCCACAATGTTACACATAAATCCCACAGTATACCCAAACTAACAATAAAATACATTAATCTGATGCTAATGATCACATCGCGCGTAGTACGTACCTCCCCGCAGTCAACGGAAAACGGACTGAGGGGAGACCGCGATGTCATTCACTCACCACACACACACTCTACCCACAGAGGGCGCTGTCACACAAAATAGAACTCCCAACAGGACAAGACAGAAAAAGGATTTTGAAGAAATAAAACATAAACCTGAACCAAACACAATAAAAAATAAAAAAGGTCTACATATTTTTTATAGACCTGTTACATAAGCATCAACTGCAGCATAGTTGCACATAACAACTGTGCTGTACTGTTTCAGTAAACTTATGACATGTTTGTCTCGGTGCATATTCATGTTTTAATAATACTTTTTCTTCATTCACCCCTACGTGGGCTCGTGGAAAAAACACAGGGATTTACATGCAAAAGAGACTCAACAGCTTAATGGAAGAAGAAGAGGAACCAGAGTACTGTGTTTCCTTGCGTGAGGAAGAATGCATAAACAGCTTTTTCCAGATTCTTGAAAAAAAAGAAATGAATCATATGACAATGAGTCATCCACTTAAAAATGAATGTGTACGAATGTGAACGTTTATATTTTATATTCTAAGTAAACCATGCCATCATGTATTTACTTTATTTTGAACGGGGAAGATCTTCCAGTCAGTATTTTACCGTAGATTATGCAGAAATATTTATACATCACGAATGAATACATCATGATTCATTTTCTGAAAGATTTTAAGGAGCGGATTTTCCCTTGATTAAAGGGATGTGTTTCTTTTTGAATAAAATCACACAGCAGCTTAATCCACAGTAAAACAAGTATAGCAAAGTAATCTCAAGAGACATTATATTTATGTCACAATTTAATTATCCCCAAAGGCGAAGAAAACAGCACTCACACACAATATCAAGCATTTCCTTTTTTTAAATATAAAATGTTATTCATTGGATGGCTCTTGTTGCCTAAATGAGAACAGACTGTAAGACACCGATATCGGCAGTAAAAACATGGCAGCAGGCATTAGACTGCCCTCGTTAGGCAAAAAACTCATTATGGCAGGCCTCGCTCCCCTGCTGAAAGAAAGAGTGAGCATTTCCATCCATTTGGAGAAAGAAAAAAAGAACAGTAGTTAGCCTTTTCTATCTGTATCTCACAGAAAGGTCTGGTAGTCTGGGACCAATGTGTGCAGGGAGATAAAGCTGAGAGGGGTTAGTAATACAGCACAGCTATTTAAGAAGCTGTAATGATTAATTTAGATTCATTTCAACTTCTATAAGGAAGGAGGGAGACAGAGGGAGAGAGAGAGGGGGAGAGAAACTGGGATATGGAGGTTTTAGTCGGGGGGTCACAAAGTTAAGCTGGAGTCGCACAGCTCAGACATGAAGAGTAAATACTGAAAGTGGAGTCAATCGAACCGCAGCGTTTTCTCTGCAACTGAGTTTCTGGAAGTCGGACTGCTTTCGATCGGGGGAGCACGATTTATGTGCTGTGCAATTTGAGGACCACGACTGGGACGATGTGCATGAAAACTGTGGTGTGAAAGAAATGGAATAACTTTGCTTTCACCAAAATGTTTTGAAATTTCACTTTCATCTTTGACTTTCGTGTGTCCTGGTCTACGAGTCCATCCCGACGCTTCAACATGCATTCAACATACAGGGTACAAAGGTTGTGCGGAAACTGTATAACGGTATATTTTACTATACTCCCTCTGTTGGCCACACAACAGTAACAAAGCTATGAAGCCAAACATTTACATTTTGTAATAATTTCCTTTTTTCTCCAAACTTCTGCAGACAGTTTATTTTATAGATATTGGTTATGCCTGCGTATCGTATGTTTCACACAAAGAGTGTCTCTCCTGGACATGTGGGTATCTGTCAGCATTTGTCACAGTGACTCCAAAGCTGCTTAATCCTCATCAGAAATTGCATTATCGGACCAGAATCAGCATTGACTTGTTGTTGTTGCAGACAGCATATGGTCTTAATCACCCAGAGCGACAGTTGGCGCTTCCTCTTTCTCGGCTGGACGAATTGGGCAGAAATATTGGCGTGGAAAGGTTTGAGCAAGGAGAGAGAGAGAGAGAGAGGAGGGCTTTGGTGCTTCGGGTCCAATTTGATTCATGAAAATGGCTGATCGCTGCAAAGGTTGTGGCTGGACGATGTCTCTGTTCGACAGCTCGCCCGTTTCTTTAACCGTAAGCTTGTCGCTTGCATGCCGTATCATTTTGTTCCTTGGATGATCTGTATTTCAAGTGTTATTCATATAGTGTTTCTTTCTCAAATCCTTTTTTTCCCATGCTAGGGATCCCAGCCGTGCTGTGCCTGACGAAAAGGTCTGACATAATCTGCAAGCAGAGGGATAAAGAAAGAAGGCTGAAAATCTACGTGGTGCTCTCAAAGAACAAAAGCCCAGGCCACAGTTTTGTTGAAACAACGTTTATTTTTCTCATTATATTCTCTTAATCACTACGAGTGCACATAAGGAAGCACTGGATGTTGCAGAGGGCAAGGCAAATATACGGATAACTTAATATCCAATCGTGCTACCATTTGTGATTTATTTTAACTGTGGATTAAAAGTGGATGTGTGTTTTCCTGTTAGTGTGTGTTTGTGTTGGAGGACATGGACATTATTTTCTTATGATCCATGAATTGACTGAGCTGTTCACAAAGGTTTTAGCAAAACAATGTTTCTCCTCAGCTTTGCTCATCTCAATAAACTGCTTGTTAAAGTAGTTGATATTGTGATATTCCAAATAATCCATTAAACAGGGTTAAATGGCTCTGTAAGGTAGTCTTCATTTAAATATCGCAGTGAGTCTTTTGTCAAAAATCGGAGACACAGTTTCTGTTGTTATGTAAAGAACACTCTTGGAAAGGTTTCTCAGTTCAGTATTTCTAGAAAAGAAACAGTGTCAGCTGTGAGGAAAAGGAGGGTATTAGAGAAATGCTATTCAAGCCGTCCACAGCAGGGTGCTGCTTTATGGAGTGGTTGGGTACCGGAATGAAAGAGAAAACTAATGGGAGAAAGAAAACCCGGCAGGAACAGAGACAGTTGATGAAGGAACGACGGAGACCGAGTGCTGCGTTAATGCAACGAGGACAGAACCCGACTGAGATTTAAGCCTCAACATTTGACATTATGAGGAGCCCTGACAAAGACACCGATTCGCCGACGATTCCAGGGAGCGTGGAGAAAAAGATAGAAGTTGGAGGACAACGATGAGATGTGAAGGTTAGAATGAGAGCAGCCGGTGTGGAACGCGTCGGAGAAAAGAGAGCAGTCAGGAAGCCGAGAAGTGATAAGGAGACGGTGAGCAGTGCAGCCGGGCGAGGAGAGGGGGCAAAGAATTGGGAATAAACATTTAGTGAGGCATTGATGGGACTCGGAGGGACTTTTGAACAGGACAGTCCGTCCCTACCTCCCTTTCTCCCTCCTCTCTGTCTCTCTCTATCTCCTTTTTGAGCCCTGCTCTGAGCTGCCCTTTGCATTTTTAGGAAGCCATCTGCCAAATTGGATCGATAAGTAATTAACACTTTGGCTCCCTCGCTGGCGAGTTCTCTTCCCTTCCTTCTCCGTTGCTTGATCTCTCTCTGCTGCCCTGCAGACAGCCAGGGAGACAAACTCACACTACCGCAAATTCACGGAAACACACAAACAAGAAATGTACACACACTTTCCTTCTCGGTCCCCTACTGTTGCTCCCAGGGGGCTGCGAGTGCAAGCAGACGGGTATCGATCAGCGCTGTTCTGGAGGAGGCGCTCTGTTCCATCCGAACACACACTGACTTGAGTCTCCTGACTCGCCGAAGACACACAAAGACATAAAGTTCAGCTCAGCCCCGTAGTCTGACCGCCATCCTCTTTCTGTTGCTCACGCTGGAGCCGGAATGACATTCGCCACACTTTGGTGACAAAGTGGCAGCTTGTTACACGTGTATCGTTGACTTGCAAAGACAATGATTTGAGGCTGTTGGATATTTGCAAAGTAGATGAATGGGGGAGAAGACGAGAGAGAGAGAGAGAGAGAGAGAGAGAGAGAGAGAGAGAAAAAAAAACCCAAAGCAAGCTAAGAGAGAAATAAGAGAGCAACAGACAGAATGAAAAAGACAGAAGGACATAGGAGGGAGCGATAACAACAGCCCACAGCCAACTAAAGGATTGATGTGGGAAGATTCAGTGCAAAGCCCCTTCATCAATCCTATTGGCTAATGTATGCCTGAATTATTGATAAGTGAACCTCATCAATAATTGCAGTGTTGCTGCTTTTTGAGCTACGGAGCGTGGATAGCGATGGAATCGGAGCTAATGATTTAGAAACAGAAAACAGACAGTCATCACACTTACTTACTAATGCTCATGAAATATACAGAAAAAAACCCTGAGAAGGATTGAAAGAAAAGACCCCGAGAGCCATTTCATACATGAATGAGCTTTCGCTACCTGGATCACGGAGACGCAGATGGACACATTAGAGAACGCACATTAACAATGCATGTTGAGTTCATGTTGAGCTCGGTTGCTCCTTTCTCCGCATCATCAGTTCAGAACCTATGATGAGGCGATAATGCCACTGGTCCACAGGAAATTGTATTTCCTAACTTTCTTGAAATAAGGGGCCAGTTATATAATATATTTTCTCCCTGGAATTTTGGAAATCCAATGCAATTCACAAGAAGTGCCTGTCCTTCAAAAAGTACTGCACGGTCTCAGCAGCCTTGACGGTCTCTCCACATGACGGGAGAGAGAGACTGCATGCTCATGGTAATGATGGAAACAAGAAATGATGTTTTAACGAGTCTCTATAACATGGCTGATCTCACCACAACACTGGGGACGGACCTGTGGTTGTTTTCCAACCTGAGAAAAGGGATGAGGCTTTGGTGCTCTGACAACTAGCTATGCCCTTTACCTAACAAACAGATACATCTGCACACCCACAAGGAACCAGGACAAACCCATTCTCTATGCGACTAAGTCATCATCGATTTGAACGAGTCAGCTCGGGGGAATTAATGGATTCGCTTTCAGAACCTGTGCATATCTCACACAAGTTGCTGATACAGATGTATCTTTAACTGCTAAAACGTCAAGGCGTGGTGTGTTGCAGATGTGGTGTAGTCATGATGTTAGACATGAACATCATGACCATCCCTGGTCCAAGTGTGTTTTTTCTCCTCCATGTATCCCCTCCTTCTTTTTTCCTACTCCGCAGTTTCCAGTTTTGTTTTCACACACACGCACAAAACCACGAGCCCAATCACATTGCACATACAAGCACACCAGCACATTCAAGGTCTCTGAAGCACAAAGACACGCACACACACAAACACGATGTGGATTCGATGGGGAAACGATTGTGAATGCTTTTTATCCTGACTGTGGCTTTCCTGGTTGTCTTCATGTCATTACCTGAAACTACCGCTGGTGTTTTTGTTCAGTGTGCGTGCGCATCTCTGTGTGTTTCTTTCATGTTTCACTTTTTTTTTGTCCCTAAATGCAGACGTGTGTGCTTGGGTGAGTCAGTGTGTGTGTGTGTGTGTGTGTGTGTGTGTGTGTGTGTTGGTAGCCAGGTGCATTATCCTGTCACACTCCGAAGCCTGGCTCATATGTTACCTCGAACAGCCAGATAGGAAACACTCCGCTTTTGATTTGAGGTGAGAAAAGTAGTTTAGCACACCTCTCTTCATATATCTCACCTCCCCCCACACACTCCTCCCTGCACTCACTCTTTAACTTTTATTTGTCAATTTCCTCTCATCCTGGCTGGGCTGTAAGCCAAGATGGAGTATGGTACCTGTGGCTCAGGCGTCTTTCGTCTCAGTGGGAAAGCTAAAGGAACTGAAATGAGAGCAGGTTTTTTTTTCTTTTTCTGTCGTATTTTTGTCCTGAAAACTGAAATGTATTTTTACATTTGCATAAAAATTCACACCCTGAAATTAACCCACTGTCATTGTTCAATCCTGTCTGTTTAAATGCTTAAAGTTTGCAATTAGCATAGGCAATATGTTTTAAGGGAAACACAATGGCGGCCAAATAACTAATTTGCACTTAATATATTATATATTCCTAAAAATAAAGTGCAAATGTAAGTTACAATGCAGGTTTGATCCGGATCATTAAAAGTCAGGCTACAAACGTGAGTGTTTAATGTTATCAGGGAAGCTCAGACAAGTCAGCCTGCCAATACGAAAGGATCTGTTACCTCCTCAAACTATGAGGTACCTCCTGACCGAGTCGTCATCATGGATTTTGTGCCTGTAAATTGGGAGAAAATCTGACTTATTCTACTCCATTGTGCTTTACTATGTCTGTGCTCGCTTACGCTCCTTATGATTTGAGCGCCTTGTTACTGGTCCGCGAGGCTCACCTGGAAGAGTGTGTGTATCGTGGTTAGTCCAGCTATAACTATGATATGAAGCAGAAATATCCCTTAAGAATATATATATAAACACAATGTGCTGTTTTTTCTGAATTACTTCTATGTATCAAGGTCATCTTCATTGGTTTTATCAAGTCTTGCATTCACCAGTCAACTTTTGCCCTCTTTGCCCATCTAGTGTCACGTCCACCACCCTAAAGCACACGGGGGGTCACACGTTGAGGATTTGAAATAGATTTGTTAAAAAGGGCTTGATGTTTTAGAATATGGCAGCAGCTTTTTTGCCAGGAAATAATGTTTTTCTCCTCTCTCTTTAGGCCGACAGGTCCTCTTTCTTTATCCTTGGCCTGACTTTCACCACTCTTCTTTTCCATTGTAGGTTTAATGGGTCTGCATGTTGACAGTGGAGGATGTGGCGGAGGGGCCAGAGCAGGGGGGGGATGCAGAAATGGATGAGGGAGGAGAGGCGGTGGCTGGCGAGGTGGGCAGAGGTTTGCAAACAAATTTAATAACTAGCCTGCAGAATGGAATCACTTTTCTAGCTTAGAATTTCACACCTCCCTGAAATAGACTGATACAGAAAGAGAGAGTGGGAAATTGAAAAAAGAGAGGGGGATTGAGATGCTGTCTTAAAGGACTGAAGAAAATTTGAAAAGTGTCACATCAGTTGCAGCCACCGCAGTTATCGGGATTTGGTTTACGCCTAAATACCTCGGTGAGAAGAGACATGAAAAGTGAGTGTTAGAGAAAGGGAGGAAACGGGAAGCTGCACATAGATGAACGGGAAGAAAAAGATGAAGGCATATTCACATTTTCTTCCTTTCACAAGGGTATGTTACAGAGGAAAAAATCTCAAAACGTGATGAGCTTGAATTTTTGCTTTGGCTTATTTGGGAAGAACAACAGAATCAACAGCCACTTCAGTGTGGTTCTAAATGAATCCAGTCATTGCTGTGTTAGTGCAAGAACACATGGGGGAATTTAACAAGGACAACGTGCTGCCACGGATACAACTGGTTTATAACACCATTCCAAATGCCGATACAGGGAGGCACCCTTTAGTGTCTGCGCACCATCAGAGGCAGCAGTTTTTATACATAACATTGAATCACTGTCAAAATATATAAATGATTATTAATAACTCTTTTACAAATATTAAACTCGCAAATGACTCCAAAAATAATGCTTGCAATCAGCTATTGCAAAAGGACGTAATAAAAGTTAGGGAGGAAGGGAAACCAAACAGTTACGACAAATAAGACAACATTTCCTCAAAATTTGATTTAATTGATTAGTAAATGTAATTCAAATGTTTGAGCTGCTACAGAGTGCATACAATAACATATATATATAATATTATCGACTTATTTTATATTAATTTAGTTATATGTTTATTATAATGTTTGTATAATATTAGTAAATATTCTATTATATTATGAGTAATTTATATAAATATGTGAATTGATGTTTTTGCACAAAATGTAATTATTTCTCAACCTATCTAAAAAATCCTTTGTCTATAATCTTGAATAAAAAATGTTTTCTTGGCCTGAAATTGTGGCTGTTCTTATTTGTTAGGAATGATGACAGTGTCATCAGTCACGTTAATGATGATTCCAAAATCATTTTATGATTATTATTCTCTCTGTCTCTCAGACACACACACATACACATTCTCAACCCACTAACTGAGAGAGGTAAAGGGATCGAAACAATCCCATTAATGGCCTATTAAAGTGTCGCTTCTTTCTCGTTATTCCTACTAATTACATGCAACAGTCATGAGTCTATTTCCATGTCAACACACTGCGAGAGAATGGTGGCGAGACGTTGGTGGAGCTGTTAGTGTGGCTTTCTCAGACCTTCCCTCTCTTTAATGAACATATAATCTATGCATGATGTATACATTGAAGATTAGCCTGGCGACTCCAGATACACATTCTCTTCTGTAAGTAGTGGCCAATCAATAGCCGGTTTGCAGGAGTGACCATTCAGAGGGCAATTAGGGTAAATGCACACTATTTATGAATGTCATGCAGGCTTTCTCTCAGCTCATCCCGTATCAGTCTCAATTTGTGTTTTGTATCTTCCAATTTCACACCATATTGGTGTTTCTTTGCTATGACGGGTTCAACTAATTGCCGCATTTTGAAAAGTGTTTCAGAAAACATTTACGATGAATGTCCTGTTTATAACTCCAAGGTACTTGAAGTCGTTGAGTTTGGGATTATAGAGGATTATAGAGGATGTTAAGATAATAGCCACGATGTCAGTGCAGGGTTATATGCATGGCCTATGCAGAATTAGCGTATCAATATAAACATCATGTTGAATAAAAATATTGCAAAGGTGCCAAGAATGTTGAAAAAGAAATAATTTGGGAGAAAAACTATCATATTTATATACTAAAAGTATTTATATTTAAAGATAGAGAGATAGATATGAAGGGTGAAGGATAATAAAGACGAGAAGCCTGAGTCTTATACGTTGCTCATTTGGTTCTGTGTTATTTAAATATCTGCTAAAATATTAGCCATGACTACTTAAGGCTTTGTTCCCAATGTCTCCATCTTTAAGCACCGTTTTTACTTCGTTGAATAGTCACTTACTTCTTTAGTCTCAATGTTCCCTTTTTCTGGATCCACATCCCTTGGAAACCACTGCGAAAATTGCCAGAATTCAAACAACAGAGGATGTTTTCGGGTTGTGGGTTTCTGTAGCGGATCTCTCTGCTGCGGAGTTCATCAATGATATCTGATGGCACTGCTGCTTGTCCTTCGTCCATCGATGAGCAAAGACATTGAGTGGAATGAGGGAAGCAAAAGCAAATCATTGATGTATTGAGAGGAGGACAGGCAGGAAGAAAGAAATAAGCTTTTTACATCCCGTGTAAATCGAAAAGAATTGTATTAAATAATGTTATGAGCCAAATATCATGTGATTACATAGGCTTGTTATTGCACAAGTTGTTTTATTTTGGGGAAGGTTGGGTCTTTGAAAGGCTTTTGCCTTCAACCCGACTCCTGTTACATTCCAATTTACGCTCTGGCCACTTCACTGAACTTCTTCTCTGCAACACAACTCTGAACTTGCCCCCTGATCTGATACTGACTTCTATAAGCTTCGCTGCAGTTCACAATTAAAGTGCAGTAATCTGTAAAATAAGTTTATTGTCAACACAGCTCTGACCATAAGTTTCATATTTGAAACTGTTTAAGAAATCAAGCTTGCAGCCCATGTTGTTTATTGGCTTATTAGGTTGCTCTATCAAGGCATCATTGATAAGAAAGCAAAATTCTATCTTAGCAAGTTATTTCACTGGTCTGGCAATTCATTTTTTTTTTTAGAAATTTCAAAGAAGACAGCAGAAGTAAAAAATAGCCGTAAAAAAGTTCTAAACAGAACGATAAAGCAGTTAAAAAGCCAAAACAGTACTGAGACAAACAACAACAATAAAAATAGGAAAGAACAACGGCAATACCCAATAGAGTTGTTTGGCACATCATTTACAATAGTCTTAAAATTGAACTGAGTTAACAGCTACCTCAATTTCCTGCTGACTGTTTCATCTGTGTGCTTTTGTATTAACAACAGAAAATAAATATATTCTAAGGAAAAAAAGTTAACAGAGGGTAAAACAACTATTGCGGGTGTTAACCGCTGTCTTAAAAGATGTCTAGAGCACAAAACATCAAGAAACATCAGTGTGCGGAAATCCCCGCTCAGATATTTCATTTTTTACTTGTAACATGAATATAGTTACCCTGAATTATCGCCTATTTGTTGCTCCTCTAAACATTGGACGCTTGTTGGGCAAATCTACGGAATGCACTGAAATAGACCTCAGTGTCAAGTCCCAGCTAGCGAGGCGCTTTGTGGCTGTCTCTCTCTCTGAACGTTGGCTTTGCTGTTTCTGACAATTAATTGAACAACCCTACAGGATTGGCCCAAAGCTGCGCGACCGTATGTGTGTGTGTGTGGATCTGTGTGAGTGTATTTGACGTTGGCCTAGAGCTCGGGTCCTTTTGAATGTTTCATTATCGCTGTCTGTGTGGTTTGTTTTGGTCCCGGCTCTCATGACGCACACACACAACGTCACACCCGCAGGTAAACTCAGACACTTGGAAGTCGCTCGGCCACAGGCTGCTCGCTGCCCAACTCTCTCAGGAAAGTTGAGGACCCCCCACCCCCACCTCCCCATAGACATATATATATAATGTATATTATGTCTATGCACCTCCCCGCCCCCTCACTGGGGGACTCGAGCATGCTGGGAGATTAGACTGTTTCTGATGAAGACTCAGCGCTGTAACAGACCAACATTCACAGACGGCTTAAACACCAATGACTTCCAGAATTATTACATCCAGTCCATTGAAATGCTTCAATTAACGATTGTGTAGAATTGCTTTCTTGTGGGGACTGGTGTCATTAGTTATATGTCCCTAATGGAGGAAAGCAATGAAAGCATGTAAAACGTGTAAATGTTGTAAAATGCACATGCATAGTAGCATTAAAACGTTGGTCTACATTTTTGTGTCAGGCCCCCCAAGCCTTCAAGTTATACGGACTATAGCTAATGATAGATAGAAGTAATCAATGCACTGCACGACTCCCGCTAAGCCCCTCAATCCTACTCTCATGCATTACTGGCCTGTCCCCTTCATTACCTATTCAACCTCTCCTGTTTGCCACATGTCTAATCCTTCCTTTAGCTTCCCATCTGCCCTCCCGCTGTCCGAAACCGCACTTTATCGCACTTTTCGTTTCCCTACTCAACTTCTCTCCACCTGTGTTTTACTGTAATATTCCATTTAGGCAGCAGCTCATTGCAGTGAATCACCGAGAGCACTTCTGCTGTACAGCCGCACATGTTTTTTCTTTTTTTTATAGACTGATAACAAGTAGGACACGTTAAGGCATTTCATCTTGGATGTTTCCTAATCATTGTTAGGATTGTTGTCCTAATCAAATTCATGCATTTTTGGATCCATCTAAAGCAGCTAAATATGTTTATCTGTGTGAAACTAAATCCGTAATATTCCTCAGCAGTCTAATGAAGTTCTATACAAGGCTGAACACATGAAACATTCATACTAGATTTTAAAAATGAGGTGGAGTGAGCCCTCCTGATTACCTCCTTATTTTAATAACAAGCTTGCCAACTGTGGGGGGTGATCGCGATTAATTGTAATTAATTGATATTAAAATGTGCAGTTAATTACTTTTTATTAGATTTTTAATCCAATGACTATTTTGAAGCACAAAATATAAAGAATATTTAGTGAAAACTAATAGTTTAAGACGAGTTATAAAAATTAACAAAGCATACAAAATGAACGTTGTGTGAGTACAGAACTTTTGCATTTACATTTTTCATTTTCGGTCAGAGAGTTGTCAGTCAAACAGGAAGAGATTGCAGAATAATCATATACAATGTCCTTATTTTTGGCCAACCGTTTTTTGTGTTACATAGACAAAAAAGACAATAGTACATGATTGTGAAGGGCCCCAGAAATACAAGGCATTTGCATTTTACATAATATTCCTTTTCCCTTTATGAATAAAATGCGTATGTTTTTTATGTCCATCCCCATTGCCACAACATAAGCCTCTCCTTCCTCTTCAAACAGAAACCCTCTTTTCTTGAACAATTTGCCTCCCCCTTTCCCTCCACCTGATGAAGAACAACAGAGGTTCAGTATATGGGCTTTTGTAAATCCCTGTAGCGAACCAAAAACACAGTATACTGTATACATCCACTCCATCAGCCTAATGTTGTGTTGTTATTGACCGCTTGAGAGATGATTGCTACTGGATAATTATCTGCGCGTAACTTATGCTTGGCATATACACAAGCCATGGGATAGCTAGTGAAACTACCCACAAAATGAACAACCAAATGATCTGCCAACAAAGCCATTTAAAGACACCATAATGTAAAGCAAGTTCTAAAGGCTCAAAGGGGTACGTTTCATACGACTATCATGAAAGGAGTACAGAAGGGGGCAATGGTAGTTCAAAACAGCAGATGGATAGAACATGTGAATGAGTTACATTGGCCAGGGAACTCAACATTACATAATTTATCCGGGCAGGTATTTGACGGCAATGTTAAGAGAACTTACATCTTCAACCTGAAACACGCATGAATAGTTACAAAATAACACATATAATAGCTAAAAGACAGATAAATGGGCTGACGGGCAAAACGATCAACAAGCAGACAACAAAACGTGTCAGACAGGCAGGTAGCGAATCATCCTGGAGATGGAGCAAGGTGGACAAACAGAGCAAATCATAGGCAGTAAAACAGCATTTAATGTCAAGACCATAACTCCGAATCCCTAGAGTTTTTACTCCGAAATGAAAATCGGACGTTGTAGTTCCTCCACTGGGGTGTCAGAAGAAAAAATCCATCCCTCTTCCCGCCTTTCTTCATATCCCTCTCTAAATCTCATCTGGTTTCATCATAAAAAACGACAGGCCGTCTTGGTAAAGCATGTGGCTTATATCAGCACGGGGTCTGGATGGGCCGAAGACAAAGGCTGGACAGTGCTGGCTTGGAGCTTTTCCACCCTTTTTACTGCAGTACGTAAAAACTGATGAGAAGTGTGCTTGGATATCAAATGAAGAAAGAGGTGTATGACATGTGATATGTCAATTTGATCAACAGCAAATATTTTAATAGTGCAAAAGACGCCTATTTCCTCTGACATTTCCTGTCGTCCTGTTGGGAAATTTGTTTAGTCTCATATTCAGACAAGATATTTATTTATTTAATGTTATTCTTAACTAGAGAAATGTATTATTTTTCCATCAAAGCTCTTTGCCGCTCATTTAACCATGAGACAAGACCAAGCTGTTGCCTTCTCTGTAATTTAGTATTTCCTTGCTTGTTGACAAAAGTTTTAATGGCCACTGATTGGGCAGTTACCCCCCCGACCTCCCTTTTAGTACGTATGTGTTTTCCCCTTTTATATCCAGGGTTACGCCTGATGTACTTAGGACTGATGTATCTTCTTTTTTCGTGGAAGCTGTGGAGGCACTTGACCAACCTGTTTGGTATCTTGTACGTTTATGTCAGGAAAAAAGTCCTTTGGTTTGAGTAATCACTACCCTGCTTTCTTTACTGTCTAGCCTGGCTGAGGTGGCGATTTGACTCCATCACGTAAATAAATGGTTACTTCAAACTGTCCGTTACCCAAAAGGAATAGGGTTGCATCAAGGTAAATTTACCAACATATGATATGCCACGTAACCACAATTTAGTTTTGTTTAAAATGATAATGTAATCCTTAAAGCCATTATTGAGGATTAAAAGGTGAAGAAAGATGTAGCAGCAAATACAAGCTGCACTTAGTGATAGACTGTGGTGACAGGGCATGCTGCTGTCTTGACATGTGACACCACATCACCATTAAAAGATTTGTTTACAACTCGCACATAAAAGATTGAATAAAAGCTCAACCCAGAAGTATCCGAAAGAGCTGTGTTAAAACCAGACACAGCAGCTTTGATCTCTCACATGAACTGAAATTTGCCCACAGACTGAACAGATGGTTTTCCAGCCCTCGCTTGGAAACCAAGAAGCAACAAGCAGTGTTTGGTTTCTTTTTCGAGAAGTTGTTCTCGCAGGGGTCGGTAGATGACGCCAGGTGAATACTGCCTCTGCTCAGTGGGAACAGCCGTTGGTGATTGAGGCATTGGGAAACATCTTTTGGGGCTCATTGAACACAGCTACATTGCATTGACCCCCTATGCATTGACCCCAGTGTGTCTGACTCACCGTGTGAACGTGAGCTGCTCGCTCCTTGATGGTAACCATATCAGGCCTACACTCAACCCAAACCCTCCCTTTCCTCACAAGCATATAGGAAGTGATTTCAGGGTTGAGGGTTATGAAATGAAACTGCAAAAGTGCAAAATAACTAATCCCTGATGCTTCAAAATTTGACACAACCAAACAATGTAAATCAAATCCAGTTCTCAGCTTTTCAGGTCTCTTTATCTCATCAGAGATAGGTAGGAGAGCGTTGGAGGGAAAAATGGACAGCAATAAAGACTCGATGACGATTTTTGAAGTTGTGTAGCAGTGAACTGGTTACTTTAACAGTTTATTTCCAAGTCCGATGTTCTCTTCATCGTATTTCCTTCTCTTCATTACCATTGCCTCATCTACCCAAACAACTCTATATATATATATATTGCAGACAAACTGCACAAAATGTCTGTTCAAAATTGACAACAGCAGTCTGAGACCGACAGCCAGGACGTGGCTCTTAATCTCCCGCTGCTGTGCATTTTAAACCAAGAGCCAAAGGGCAAGTGACCAGAAAAAAATATATATATTTATGTCTATTTGAGAGGGGGTGTGTGTGTGTGTGTGTTACACATAGAAGAGGATGACAGCGAGCGATCCTTGACCTCTAAGACCAGGCATAGAGTGCTTACTAATCCCCTTCACCAGTTGCCATGGGAACATAGACAATCCAAATAAAATATCAGCAGAGACAGCTTTTTTAGTGTTTATTTACCCGTATAGATGGAATATGAACACAAACTCAAACATTCAGACATACTGACATGAACCAGGACAAGCACCAGGACAAATACATGAATGACCTGAACACTCCCACAAACCAATTAATTTAATTCAGGATCCATGCTCAGTTGGTCTTATGAAGGTGCAAAGATTTCTTTCTTCGAGAATGTTGCAACAAAACTTTGAGGTAAATCAAAACACCCTCTAATAACTTGGTTATCAATCAAGTTTCCAGTCTACCAATCCGTCACTAAGTGAAAATTTGTATATTCTTCGAGACCAGCTTTGTAGATGGTTCAAAATAATGTGTCAGTTGGAGCTCCATAACATCGTCAAACCACAGCAATCGCCTTGCCAAACCAGTTCCAGGAGCAGCTTGACTAAAAATGCATGGGTCTGAAATCTCCCGAAGTCCCTAAATGCATCAACCCTTGCCTGGTTTGTTCACAGCACGCATCTAATCCTTCCCATCTCAGAGCTAGTGATACGCTCACAAGCAGCTAACGGAGATAGCTGCTAGATCTCCTTATGTGGAGATGGATGGAGGAACAGACAGGTGTACTCATATGTGGCTAACTAATTTGGCCAGAAATCCCCTCATCACCGGGCCACCGACGTGTGATAATTTAGGAACTAAGGACGGAATGAGGAGTAGACCCTTTTGGCTCTAGCCTCTTTTATGGCATCTGCTCTGAAAATGGCATACCCATAATAAAATGCCAATAACTTTGTAAATATTTAGTCTATTTGGACAATTTCTTTCCTGTTGGATAAAGGGGAACCTATATAAGTTGGAAGATGTAAAATATCTGTATACATGAAATTAATTAATAAATAAATGAAGATGGAACACAGTTTTTTTTTTCAAAGTCCGCCTGGAAAAAAAAAGTACAGTGTATCACTATAAAACATTGAGAACCAAGGCTAAAAACTAATCTATTTCAAAGCCCAGGTTGTATGCAAAGTTTTGATTTAATTAACTGAAGCAGAACAAATCTGGAGAGGTTTTAGTAAAGAGGTGAGCAGAGACTTCAAAACCAGAGTTTTTTTTAATCGTGGGCACATCTCAGCCAATCCTGGCTCGATTTTGATGATTGACACCTCATTTTAATTGTCAGAGTCAATAGAATTGAGGTAAACATAGCGAAGACAGACTGGCAGCTCTTTTAGCCAATAAGAGGCGGCCATGGAGAAAGTCTGCGTATTCTCGCAAACTGACTGGCCGTCACAAATGCCAGACGAAAACCTCCGCAAATGTCACCCGTATATGGACTAAACCACTTCCGGGTTGAAATAACACTTCCGGGTAACGTTTAGCGTCTAGCAGCGAAAAACAAACGGGATAAATTTCTTTTGCATGAAAACAACAAACGTAACTGACAAATTGTGATTGAAAAGCGAAGTTGAGACTTCTGCGGCTGGTGCTTGTTTGGACATATCTTGGGAAAGGTTTGACTGAGGGATATGATACACATATTGCTGTAATCTGTGTGTTCTTGGCTTGCTATCAGCCATCTCGGTTTTGTTGTTAGCTCAATGCCTCGATCGGTAGTCAGTGAAATATTTACCATGGTGCCATTTTTTTGCGAGCGATATTTACAGATTTCTTTTCACATTTTTGTGCAACGCTCTCGTTATGTTTGGAGCACTTTCAAACGGGTTTTATGTCTTTGTAGCCCAGACTCTGACGTTTACAGTGATATGCAGCATTCAGCATATCCGTTTTGTTTTTATGTAGCAATATGTGTCTGTAGTGAGCGTCAGCGCTCGAAAGTCCCTGTGTGGGGCACTTTAGAGACAAGCCAACGATGAGGTTCAAATTAGCCATCTAGGCGCATGTTTCAGCGTGTGAATCTGTATTCATGTTGGGAGGAACGTTTTATCCATAGAGTCCACTGGGTCCGGGGGGTTTATGTGAACAGTAATAATAGTGAAGAAGTTTTTGCCAGAGGAACTTTGTTTTGTGAGGACCAAGCCGAGACGGTGGAAGCTGCAGTGAGATGTCTGCCCCTCGTGGAAACGCTAATTGACATGAATGTACAGTGCTTTGGACAAGTGTGCAGCCTTGGCTGGCCTGGGAGACTCGGTTACCGTGAACACAGACACATACTCACAAAGGAACGTGTTTGAGTATGCATGGTCGGGGGTGTGTACTTGTGTTTGTCTGAATGACATCAATCCCTTTGGGCGTACACCTGTCTGTTTACTAACTGCTGCTGTGAAAAAAAAAATGCCTCACACACACATACAGAAACAGAAAAACACCCACACATAGACAGCTAATGCATAGAAAGTTAATCTTAACCGCTAAATACGATACCAATATTTGGACTGTGGGGACATTTTTACACCCACACGCACACACACAGCAGGCTCATCATGGCGGCCTCATCTATCTTTTCTGTATTTCTTATTATTTGGTCTGTGGATCCCAGACCCTGCAGATTTCACGGGTCTCTGCTTCTTATCAAGATCAATTCCCTTCAACTTCAAATGGGCCGAGGTCTCATATTATGTAATTGAATTTGGGTTGATAATGAGAGTGGAGTAGAGTTCCAGCACCTGATATCTGTGGAGACAAATGGACGACTACCTGCTGCAGCTGCTAACTAATGACGGACCAGAGCAGAGATTGGCTTTTTGCATGGACTTCACTCACTAAGTGGCCTGAAAAACCAAGTCTGAAATTAGGATTAAAATGAATTATTAAAGGGATTGGAAGAGTTTTTACCTACATGAACACAACCTAACCTTATGGCCAATAAAAACAAATTACTTTATTTATTGAAGGTATTCAAAGATTGACTTTAAACCTCTTTCTCAGTATATTTTTTGGTCACTGGTCATAACTCTGTACTTCTAACAAAACAAAGTGAAAATATCCCGTGCTCGCTAGGAAAGGGAGGTCTTTGAGTTTCCGTCTTCAAAAGACGCCAGCAGCGTGGGAGTGCAGCATGCATGTTCACGTGTGCATGAGGAGTAAACACATTAAGCGAGTTACGAGGAAAGAGTTATAAACAGAGGTTCAAAATGGCCTTTCATTATTCTGATTAATATTCTGTCTTCTTCTAAAAAGTAAATGATCAAAGCGAGGTGACTTGTGTTTTTTGTATCCACCATGTTCCGGCCTGATGATAAAGCAGTCATGTTGCTCATACAAATGAGGTGTCCCTTATATTTCCAGAGCAACTCAATATCCCTGGGTATGTCCTAACCTATTTTTAATTGCCGATCATGAAACTTTAATCCACGAATAAAGTTTTTATATGGATCCATTAATCCATATAAATATTGTACTGCAGACGCATGTTTACATTTGAATTGAATGCTGGCCATTATTCTATGATGCTGTTCTCGGGGCAGCTGGTTGAACCAGATAGTTCATAACAACTAAATCTTTTTATATACTGTGGTTTTGTTCATCCTTAACAGACATATCCCTTTGACGAGTCCTTGGACTATTTTGTCTTTTCATTTCTCACTTTAACCCTTAAGGTTAATTTATTGAATTTGGACCGTGAACATCTAGCTTAACATTTAATTGCTTTTACTGCATGGGGCCTGGCGTTCCTCAAAAACAAATTGGTCAGGATGTTGCTTTGGCCTTGTGTGATTCCACCCGGAGTTCAACACAGTGCGGGTGAGAAAAAGTTAATCCGGCCAATGACTCAAATGTGGGCGCAGAAAGAGTATTTGACACGCGGAGATGTGTTCAATTCACATCTTAAGTCTCACTACACGCACCTTTTATTGTTCCTTTTATTTTGTTGGTGGGATACCATTATTCACTAAACTCCTTTTGACTATGAACTCTATCTGCTAAGATGTTCTTCTGATTGTGGCCATGAAAATCCCACCCTTTGTATTTTAGCCTTGAACAAGATTAGATTGCTTTCTTTTATATCTAAATGCATTTGTGAATGCTTTTGTTTGAAAGTGCCGATGCTATCGTGCATGTATGGATGAGTGCAACGAAATCATGTACTGCGAAATCTTAGGAATTTAGAGAAGCTTGGACATCTGAGTCCAGGTCGAGAACAAGTAGAGGAAAACAAAAGAAGACAGATAGAATAAGTCTAAAGACAAAATGTGTCCCTGAGCTCTATCCACGACCTCCTTTAGAAGCCGGCACATGCTGTTTGGTATCGAAAACGAGGGGGAAAATTATGCAGACTCCTCTGTTTCAATGACTCAAACATGTAAATGTCGGCGTGTGTGTGTGTGTGTGTGTGTGTGCATATACCGTCTCAAGCACTCTCCACGTCCCGGCTCATGAGAAGGATTTAAAATCACTGCTAAAGTATATAGGTTTTTTCCTGCGGATGGTGCTTTAAATGTTTCATAAGTACGGAGAGCGTTCTAACACACTCGCATCACACAGCTCAACAAGCTAACAGGGTCAAACCGGAGAGTAAAACTGCTTCTGTCTGCCGAAGCGATTTTGGTTTCATGCACTTTCATGCGCTCCATACAATGAATGTTTGCTCATTTGCTTATATGTAAGTCTGTGTTTATTCACGAACAAACACGTGTGAATCTCCTCGATGTTGTTCTAACAGTTTATACTGGAGCTTGAGGCAGTGCAGACCACTTAACCTTAATTAACAGCTCATCAATACGTAGTGAGTTTGATAATAGAGTAACCAAATGAGGCCCAAAGGATTGAAAAGTCCAATACATAGTCTAAAGGCCAACTGCAACAGGGGACCAAACATGGAACAGAAAATGCTTTTCTTACTTACAATTAAACAGGCCAATGCATCAGTAAATGCATCAGCCACTTCAATGTGAAGTTCTTTTAATTGAATTGAAAAGCTGCTAAGTGTTTGTAGTATGTGAGCAATTATTAGGTAAAATCTAATTTGTAGTTTGACTTTTGATGAAATCATGGAAATAACTTCAGTTACATCCTCTGTGTGGCTGTGGAGGAATAATACATGCTGCAATAATCTCTTATGCATACATTGTTTGTTACATTTCACAACCTGGATGCAAAAACTGTGAACATGTGCACATTTCAAAAGTAACCAAACACTTTACTTTTTTTCCAGGAAAACACGTTTGTCACGACCGTCTTAAATCACTGTAGAAAGAATACATTTTCCATGCAATTCGAACAAACCCCCGCAATCCTATAGTGTGTTTATAATTAGTTTTACTTTGCAAAGCCAAATATCAACAAATAGATTCAACTAAAGGCACATATTTCATGACCTACTCACTACTGTATTCAGAGATGTTCAGAAGAGATAAAGATACAGTATGTCTTTTATTGTTCAGGGTAGAGCACAGAAACATGCAAAGACATACACACACACACACACACACACACACACTCATGAAGCGTACAGTAGAATGCATACTCAAAGACACACAAACACTCCCACACAGGCTTTGTTTAATCCACAGGCTTTTGTGTGTGACATGACCGTCTCTGCATAACACATCACATATGTATAGCACGTAAAAACATTCACACACACACACACACACACTCGCAGGACAGAATGAGGCCAGTCGACTCTAAAAGATGGCCGTTGCCTGCTTGTGACATTTTGCCCTTCCTATCGCTCACAGCTCTTTGCTCCTAGTGTCAGTTCCCCTCTCCTCCCCCCGTCTGATTGTCTCATGTTAGGAGTGGTTTGTGTTTGTGTCATATTTCGTCAAGCCGCAGGGCTGTTGTCCAGCTGGTGTAAAAAAAAAAAAAAGCCCAGTGGGGGTTCTTGGTGGTCTTATTCCGATTCTCTGTTTCACCAGCTCCATGGCCTCCCGCTATTCCCCACTCCCACACAGTGACAGGGTCGAGAGCCGTGTTCGCCTGGCCTGAGAGGCCACAGCGATACACACAGCGATACACACAGACATACACACAGACATACACACAGAGGTGTCAGGGTGTTTTTATTTAAGCGTGTGTGTTGATGACAGAACACAAATACTTGCGCAAAGACTAAAAAGGTTGGTTACTATCAACCTTGACATGTCACAGGTCGTTTAAGGGAGGTTTGTCTCCAGGCTCTCAATATTTCATTAGTATCCTTTTTTTTCCTTTTTTCCCCAACTTTTTATCATCATACTCAGCATGAGAAAAAACTGATAGGTTAGAGCTTGTCTATGACCCCAAAACATTTACCATAAAAAAAAAAATCCAGTGAGTGGAATATAGACAGGCTGAGGTTAGCATCAGCCGGTAACTCTCAGACCGAGGCCAACCGGTCAGTTAGAAGCAGCCAATAGCAATGAGGGTCACATTTAGGGGTTCAGGTTGCATCGATTTCCTCTTTTGTAAAAGATGAACTGCAAAACTGCAAAATTCCTTCTGAAGTGTGACACAAAGACACCAGAAAGGGTCCTCCTCTGATCTTGAACGCCTAATTCTGAGAGATTTTTATCTTGACACAAGGTCAATAACCCCATCCCATCACCTCTAAGGCCTTTTGGATTAGCGGCCAAATTGATTGTCCCCATCAAACCTTTTCTTCATCGACAAACCCCTCCGTCAAACTGAATATGTCCCCGAATAGGTGCTTGAGACACGTGATGCATACAAAATCTGCCCCTCGCTCTTCCCTAAGGACCACTGACCCCGAGGCAGAGGGGACTGAGTGATATTATTTTAATAACAGCTTTCATTTCACATCCGCTTAGTGGCACTTTCACGGAATATAAGGAGGGTCTTGGATGAAGCGTGTGTCACATGCAGGGTAGTCACATAATCACTCAAACAACATACACCAGAGATCCATTCAAAAGCCCGTCAAGCTTTTTTTTTGGTAATTTCACCGGTCAGACTGATTATTTAGGATCACTCATCGTAGCATAAAAGAGCAACGTATGAGCAATGTGAGGTTTTCACCTGTAATGCACTCACAGCCCCAAGTAGTCAAAATACTGTAATTGAATAATATATATATCTCATTTGCACAAAGGGACATTATTAAATTAGATGGGGAAACATGTGCCCGGTGCCTCTAAAACAACAGCTTTTCTCTTTCCACCTAATCCCAACAAAGGGATGCTAACTCCTTTGTTGTGCGTGTCCTCTTTTCTCCGTACAGACAAGGAACGCCGGATCGAGGGAAAGGGAAGCGTGCCGGCCAAGTCTGTGCCGAGACGAAAAATCTCTCCCTCTCTTTGTTTTCCGTGGAGTTAATCTCATCACTGCTGATTAGCGGGTGGTACAGTACTCGCCTGTCTTCTCCGAGAGGAAGGGAAGGGATAGAGGATGGAAAACAAACAAATACTTCCATCTCCAGCCATCTCGTGAGAGATGTGCCTTTGCCACACACTTGTGTGAAAACACACGCGTTTAGCGCCAGAGGGAAGAGATGAAAGAAAGATGATGAACCACAAGAAAATTTAACAAAGAAAATGTGCCTCTCCGGGGCCGTCCATCATCTCAAAGAAGAAAGGATTCATATTTATAATCTGTTTACATGTTGGATGAACCCCATGGAGGCTTAGTCAGCAACAAAAAAACTGTTATAGTCCAACTGGAAATTGGTCGCAGTGAAAATGTGATTAAAACTGTAAATTAAAACGGAAACGAAATGCCACGAAATCCCTAAAAGAGTACTCCTCCGTGCACTTTCCTATACTGCAACATCATTTCTGGAAGACAACTTAACACACACGGAGTTGCACAAGACAATAGATGATCTGGGGAATTCGAAGAACAAGTCTGGCATTAAACATTGTTAACGACCTGGGAAAACCAACTGCCAGAGTTGCAAAATCCCCTGCCAATATTCATAATCAGTCTCACTTCCAGAAATGAGGAATTTAAATGAATTTAAATTCTTTTTTGAAGAATGTCCAGGCTGTGACCTTGTCATCCAATGCACTTAATTAACCAATACTCTGAGTCTCTCCGTCTGGCGTTGGTAGATGGACAGAGCATGAATACGTTATCGCAGAATGCCCACGAGGAGCTTGCTCATTGTTGGGTGGGTACTAATCATTGTGTGTGGAAGGCTCTTAAATCTGAGCCTTGTAGAAGCAATGCATCGTATTGTGCCTCATTGTTCCCTTTACAGAGTTCAAGCTCAAGACCCTTTGACAAACTCAAACTTATAAGAATAGTTCATTAAAAGGCATATAAGAGAAAAAGAACAAGAAAAAAAACACATGAATTCAATCAAGTAATTTGCCTACTGCCTGGAAACCACAGCGTGACTACAAGACTTTGCTTGAACAGAGAGGATGCCTTCATTTGTCAGCGTTGGTAGAAGGATTATATTGTCTTTTTCCACTAAACTAAACTAACCAGATATCGATCTCCTTCATAAACATACGTTTTTTCAATCTTTTCATGACTAAGCCTTAGTGAATAGTCCTTTTAATGAATTGAGTTATTCATCGTTTATTCTCCTATATTGTCTATAAGCAGGCATTTGCCAAAAGTTGGTGGTGAGCTTCCAGGAACACTGATCGGGTTCCGTCATTTCGCGTTCGAGAGGGACGACTGGATGCAGCAGAGGAACGTTGGCTGCTTGGCCGATGATAATCCCACCGCTGCTGCTGTTGAAAGGAGTTAGAGTCAAGGACAGGGCAGAATCTGGCTTATTAGTAAGTTAGAATTTACGGAAGCCTGTGCGCTACATTTAGTCTTTCCTTTTTTAAATTACCTAATACAGCTAAAGCTAAAAAATCCTGCAAAAGAGAAGCGCAGTAGCCTTGAACAAGAGAATATAAAGTTATTTAAGTGGTGCAATGCCCTCATCTTCTGTTACCTATGTCCCTGTGAAGAGGACCCTGTGTGTGTGCGTGTGTGTGTGTGTGTAGGTGTACGGGGCCGATCCCAGCAGCCTCCAGGGTGCGTAAGGTCTACTGCTACATGCTTTTCTTACTAACTAATAGGATGGAATCTCCCAGGGAGCAGACATGGCTTTTCTGAATGGTTTCTGCTTCTAGAGGGTCCTTCTCTGGAAAGTGGAAACCACTTCTGCCTGAGTCTCACACATCCCAGGCCCGGTGTGAGTGGAATCTGGGGGATTAATAGTGTGAAGAGAGTGCGCACTTGTGCCCTCTAGATGTGATGAGCATAAATCTGACCCGCGAGCTGACATCACAGTGGTAAAGATAAAAGCCTCTGAAGCTATAAACACTGAGTAATTCCACACGGCGCAGCTTCCTGCAATGCAAGACTCCACTGAGTCCCTCCCTCATCTGCTTTGGGAAAACCCAAAAGCAGATGATGTACATACCCTCTTTGTTAAAGTACTGATATAACTGTATTTATGCAGTCTACTGTGTATTTTAGGCAGGCAAACATCAGGCGACGCACACAGCCTTCTGATCTTCTACGGGGAGTGATGCTATCCTTCCCTGTCAGCAGTGCGTATGCCAGTAAGAATCAGAATAATGATGCCGGTGAGATAACAGCAGGATAGCGACGGCCCCTCGTGGACACAAGCCCAGATGTCTGTCCAAATATCTTAGCAAGTAAGAAACGCTAGAAAATATTTTTTTCTGATAATGCATTCCAATACAAGAGGTTTTTAAACGTGACATGCTTCATGTAGTTTGGAATCATTTCCAAAGATGACGATTCAGTCCGATTGTGAAGATGTTGCTTAAAATATTTGTATTAATATACACTAATTAAACTAAAAAGGATTGAACCAAACCATGTTTATTGATACTCCAATGCCAGCGAGCTAGGACACCTTTCATCTTCGCTGTATCTAATGGAAGAAGGTTACTGAAATAATAATTCCATCCACAAATTCCCAGTCGGTCAATTATGTGAACGTTATTAGATGCGTTGGTCGCATTCTGAGATGTAAGTATGATAACATATCGAGAGTGAACCTTGATCCAGCCCTTTGCTTGGTTCGCTGTGGATGTTGTCTAGTTTACAATGGGGACTCTTCTTTTGATCCTTCCTCTCGTGGGGAAACGGATCCGATGGACCCCGGTTATCCTGTCACCAGCGTATATACAAACACACACAAAAACCTTTCCAATGCAGACACAACATTTGAACACACACACACACACAGATTCTCAGCCACGTGTGAAGGCCTGCAGTCAGTTACACTTCAAAGGCCTAGTGCTTGATTGTGCCACCTGAGGTTTGGGGGTAAAGACAGGACAAGGCTGTTAGACAGAAGGGAAGATCTGCTCGCTCATTATAGGCGGCATGTGATGGATCGTTTGAGGCTTTAAAAAAAATACATTGTAATAATAATGGAAGAATTTTAAAAAGGCGTCAGTGTTGATGTTAATCACCGAACTTTTCTTAATCAAACTTACTTTTCAAGCTGTGTTTGTCAACCTTCCCGTTCCACAGACTATTATTCTGATGGTCTAAGGGCATTTGTTTTTTTCCTAAAAATGCCCGTATACCAAAGGTTGTTAATAACTCTTTCGATAATAATAAGAAAAAAATAAACTTTGTATGGTTGGATCAACTTCTTCCCAGCACAGACTCCACATTTAAAAGTCTCATAATGTGAGCTGCAGAGTGCAGTATATTAAAGCTATTTATTTTTTTATTTATTGCTATTAGCAGTTATTCTAGACTTCCCTTGAGTAATGTCTCCTCAGCAAGAATCTTTATTTATCTTATAACCCCTTGCTAATATTACAAATAACACAGGTCTAAAATGGAAAAAAGCACATAGTACAGATTTAAGCATTCTGAATAGCATGTTAACAAAGAACATGAGAGAACAGGATTGTATGCATGTACATGCACCTTCGGCTCGCTCAATAGTATACCATTCCATTTCATGCAGTTGTATTAATGAAAGTCATTTGTAATGAGAAGGATGTGTCTCCACTGAACTGCACTGAAGACGCAGTTCTGTAAGCAGGGAAAGATGATCTATTCTAAGTAGAAGCCGAGTCTCCTACGGATCAAAGAACACAAACACGTACAGAGACGTACTTGTTGTCACCATGATGTCACCTTTTTTGTGTGCACTCAACTGATGCCCCCCCGGCAGGCAGAACTTGTACGAACCGGTAGAATTGCACAGTCCTTCCCTTCCCACACCTGCTGTGCAAAATGTGAGACGTTAGTAACAGCATGACAGGTGGGGTTGGAGAAGGAGGCGGCCGTGCTGTGTCATAGTTGTTGGGTGCTTGTGTGAGTGGCCCCTATTGTTAGTATTATTGGGCTTTGCTCATTTATGTGCATTGTCGTTTATGTGCATTTATGGTATTGTCAGTAGGAAAGGGAGCGGGACCTTGATTGCCTAAAGGTGTTTTTTCTTAGAGGAGGAATTATTGGTACCGTAAATTCTCCTTTTTTTCACACCCAAAATGAACTTTTTAACAAAACGGATATGTTAAAAAACAAGTGTTTTTTCAGAAAATAATAGCAGCATGAACGGATAGGACGAATATCAAAGGCCCTCAGAGGCATGGTCATTTAAAACAATAATTCAATGGCCCGAGGGTTGACTTTTTTTCATTGTGTTCTCTTTTTTCAGTTGCATTAGCTTCAATAAAAAAGTAGGTGACTTTGCTCCTTCGATGGAACAATATAGGTTCACTTTATATCGTTTTTAACACTTAAAAGTTGTGTTATGGTTTTCAAGTGAGTGTGTGGGCTTTTCTGTGCTACATTGAACTCCAGAATAAGAGCTACAAGGATTATTCCAAGTAAAAGAAAACATCAGCAACGGGAGTAATGAGATGGGCTGTTGTATTAAGGAAATATTCTCATTGGAAAAGGAGACTTGTGCGACATCAACTAAAATGGTTCAAATATTCAAAACGAAGGTATAAGTCGTTATTGAGACAAACCCTCAACTTAATCCTGCTAGTGGGAAAAAATGTTTGTTTTTTTCCCTTTCTTGGACTTACTTGTCCAGCAGAAGATGTCAAGCAGGAAACCATTTATTTTTTTATTTCAAAAAACCTATTCAGCCTATAATGAATCCATTATATAACAATGATGACCTTTAAAGTAAAAACTGACTTGATGGAACATTAGCCCTGGCCTATTTGTAGGCCTCTGCTCCGAAAATTGCATGCAGATACTAAAAAGATCTATTTGAATAATTTCCGATGTCATAATGAAAGCGAACGCTTGAGTTTGTTCAGATGTGTATAAATCAGTATACATGATATACAAATGAAATCAGAATAAAAAAACACACAGTACATTGTGACTCTGAGGAGAAAACATTTTTAACATTAGTTCCTCCCCGGAAACCTCAAAAGTGGAAAAAACACAACAGAAAAATGCTTTTCCCCCTTGAAAACGCGAAAGGTGAGCGATGTGAAGCGATAATGTGATTTGTGTGGCTGGTGTTGGTCTGTTCATAACTCGCTGAAGGAGTGCAGATTATGTCTGTATTCTGTGTGCAATCGGCTCGCTTCCTGCCATCTCTGTTTCTTTCTTAGCATGTAGCTTCGATCAATAGCTCATGAAATGCGCCGAGTGTGCTCAGTGTTATGCAAAATATGGAAATCCTATTTTGGTAACTCTCTTAAGTATTGCTTGAGTTGTATTTGCAGCATGTTCAAACAGCCCAGCTTTTTAGCTCAGGTTTTGAGTTCCTCCCGTGTCCCCCTGTGGGGTGACCTTGGGCTTTAAAGGTATCTGCACATACCTCCTAATTTCAAGAAGGAAACTATATGTGGACAAAGTCAAATGGGCTGCAGTTTGGTTTTAATGAAAAGCTGGTAACTACATGGCTCACCAGATGATGATGATGATGATGATGATGAGCGCAGTAACTGAGGAGATTAAATATAGATTAAAGCTCTTTGTCTTTGAAATGGAACACTTTCATTTACCTGCTTCATCTGTTTACTTACTCCCCCTTCTCTATCTGCCCTTTTCGACCTCCTGCTGAATATTTTTTTACTGAAATAATTTGTATCATGTTTTAGCAGAACAAAAAAACACTCTGTGTGTAAATAAGTACCAGTCAAATGTCTGGACATACCTGTGTACTCTGTATATCTGTGAATTAAATATACAATTTCGAGGTTCAACGCATGATCCACATATAATTGAAAATTGTGTGGAGTGTTCAAAAATCAATTTGTGTTTAAAGCTGAATGGGAAAAGCCATCTACGTGAGCAACACAATCAAAGTAATAGTTAAGGTACAATAGGAAGCTGCTGGAAAAAAACATGTTTAAGCAGACAACTTAATTTGAGCTGCAATGCTGTCATGGCTGGTGGAATTTCCCTCAGCGAATTTCCTCCCCAAGAAAAAAACAAAAACAAATCTATTCTCTGCCTCCAGCAAAGTCATCCAAGCCTACTCAATCTGACAGAAAAAATATAAAACAATGATTTGTTCTTAACTTGTGTGCAGGATGAGAGTACTTATTGATTGGTAGATTCAATTATTTAATTCCCCGAAAAATATATAAATAAAAGGCATGACTGTGAATTTATACTAGAATACGTTTTATATTTATGTATTATCTTTGGTCAGAAGGAGCATGATTGTGTTATTACATACATGAGCGTGTGTGTGTGTGTGTGTGTATGTGTGTGAGAGTGTGTATGTGTGTGTGAAGTATTTAATAGGTCCAATGTCACGTTGCATTTTAATGGCTAAATAAAAAAACATGGTGAGAACATAATTCACCCAAACACCCCCCCCCCCCTCCCTCCCCCCTCCATTCCCCCCAACGAGCCCACCCTGACACTGTCTGTCACAAAGTTATAATTACCCACATTAAAAAAAGTTATATTTAAAGTTAAGTAAATGATTCTGAAACTATTGCAAACAATTCAGCCCCAACTGACCCCAAACTATTCCAGGCTGCGCTTTTCTATTCATTTTATAGTAGTTGCCTTCCCCTCTTTTCTTTCTCTCTGTTACAATCAGTCTGTTCAATTTACACAGCGACAGTCTGCAGGATGGGAGCAGCAGAGCTGTCACAATGAATTTGTGTGGCCTAAACAAGATTAACTACTGCTATTTGTATCCCCATACCTCTGAAAGGGTAATCAACACAGCCAGGTTTGGCTTGCTAATTTTCACCATGGTAACCAGTTAGAAAGAGCCCCATAACTTGATTTCAACAGTGTTTTTACTGTATGCGTGTCTTTTGCACAGATGTGTTTCGCCCACGTTGAGCTCAGAAATTATTTGAGGGATGATTCGCCCTCGCAGTAGAATAGAGGGAGCGTTATCACTCAGAATGTCACGGTTGGCAAAGAAACATCTTGTAATAAAAGCACTTGACACATCATTTTTAAGCGTCCTGAACTTCGGACACAAGAATGGCTGTGGTGGTAGATGTTACCATGTAATGTGTGAGGGTGTGATATTTTCTGTACTTGAATGTATTGATCGGGAAGAAGGATTTTTGTTGCTGATCTAGAGGGCTATAATAGCACTGTGTCCACCATTGCATTTTAAAATGTAACATTTACTCAGTGAATATTCCAATTGATCAGTGAATATTCCAATTGACGTACTTATACGTAATTATAAGAAGTAATCGGAGTCGGAGTGTGCTACACTCATGTACCTCATATAATCCGGGTTCATATAATAAATTGTGACTCGTTTTTTGTTGACTACCTCGTAAAACTATACCAAGCGAAACTATCTTTGGTATCATTTTTCCAACCGGCGCGTTGTTGCGCTTTGTTGGTTGTCTTGCAATGTGCATGCTTAGATCATGTCAAATCAAAACAACTACAGTGATTGGGTGTCGTGCATGCAGCGCGCTCTCTGCGCGAATACAGGCGGTGCACGTTATCTACACAGGTGCAGATAAACTGAGAGCGGCGCGGCCGTTTGAAAATGTCTTTCCACAGTTTTCACAGGAAGTAGCAAGTCTTCTCGAGTCAAAAGGCGCAAGTCCAAGTGAAGTCATGAGTCATTGATGTAGAAGTCCAAGTCGAGTTGCAAGTCTTTGTACATTTTGTCGATTCGAGTCTGACTGGAGTCCAAGTCACATGACTCGAGTCCACACCTCTGCTATCAGATATAAACACTATTAGATATGATTAATGCAACTAACTTGACGGAGACATAGTAGCATCGTAGAAAAAACACAGCGACCTCTTGATAACACCTGACATCACATGATGTCACAGCTATGGACATCACATGATGTCACAGCTATGGACATCACATGATGTCACAGCTATGGACATCACATGATGTCACAGCTATGGGCATCACATGATGTCTCAGCTATGGACTTCACATGATGTCACAGCTATGGACATCACATGATGTCACAGCTATGGACATCACATGATGTCTCAGCTATGGACATCACATGATGTCTCAGCTATGGACTTCACATGATGTCACAGCTATGGACATCACATGATGTCACAGCTAATGACATCACATGATGTCTCAGCTATGGACATCACATGATGTCACAGCTATGGACATCACATGATGTCAAAGCTAATGACATCACATGATGTCTCAGCTATGGACATCACATGATGTCTCAGCTATGGACATCACATGATGTCACAGCTATGGACATCACATGATGTCACAGCTAATGACATCACATGATGTCTCAGCTATGGACATCACATGATGTCTCAGCTATGGACATCATCCTGGCACAGTGACGTTGTTATGGTGATGTTCCTAACTGTGACAATGCAGGGAGTCATCATCAGAGCTTAGAAATAGACCCCTTGCTCCCATCAGGATTTAGTTAATCAACTATGCCTCGCCGATCTACTTCCCGGTACGGACTCGTCAGGAGAAGGAGGAGAGCGGCCCGCCGCCCGCTCAGGCTCCGACGCAGGAGGGTCATCCGACGCAGGAGGGTCATCCGACGCAGGAGGGTCATCCGACGCAGGAGCAGGAGACGCTAGGTAAGTACATTTGACTTTTTGCTTGAATATTTAGGGAGAGGAACGCAAAGGGTAGACGGGCCCTTTTTCGGGTCTGTGGATTAGTCCCCACCATCCCCACCTACAAATTGAGACCTGGATATAACTACTATTAGATATAAACACTATTAGATATGAGTAAAGCAACTAACTTGATGGAGACATATTAGTATCATAGAAAAAACACAGCGACCTCTTGATAACACCTGACATCACATGATGTCACAGCTATGGACATCACATGATGTCACAGCTATGGACATCACATGATGTCAAAGCTATGGACATCACATGATGTCTCAGCTATGGACATCACATGATGTCACAGCTATGGACATCACATGATGTCACAGCTAATGACATCACATGATGTCACAGCTATGGACATCACATGATGTCTCAGCTATGGACATCACATGATGTCACAGCTATGGACATCACATGATGTCTCAGCTATGGACATCACATGATGTCACAGCTATGGACATCACATGATGTCACAGCTATGGACATCACATGATGTCTCAGCTATGGACATCACATGATGTCACAACTATGGACATCACATGATGTCACAGCTATGGACATCACATGATGTCACAGCTATGGACATCACATGATGTCACAGCTAATGACATCACATGATGTCTCAGCTATGGACATCACATGATGTCACAACTATGGACATCACATGATGTCTCAGCTATGGACATCACATGATGTCTCAGCTATGGACATCACATGATGTCTCATTTATGGACATCACATGATGTCTCAGCTATGGACATCACATGATGTCTCAGCTATGGACATCATCCTGGCACAGTGCCGTTGTTATGGTGATGTTCCTAACTGTGACATCGCAGGGAGTCATCATCAGAGCTTAGAAATAGACCCCTTGCTCCCATCAGGATTTAGTTAATCAACTATGCCTCGCCGATCTACTTCCCGGTACGGACTCGTCAGGAGAAGGAGAGCGGCCCGCCGCCCGCTCAGGCTCCGACGCAGGAGGGTCATCCGACGCAGGAGGGTCATCCGACGCAGGAGCAGCAGACGCTAGGTAAGTACATTTGACTTTTTGCTTGAATATTTAGGAAAAGGAACGCAAAGGGTAGACGGGCCCTTTTTCGGGTCTGTGGATTAGTCCCCACCATCCCCACCTACAAATTGAGACAAGACCTGACATCACATGATGTCACAGCTATGGACATCACATGATGTCACAGCTATGGACATCACATGATGTCACAGCTATGGACATCACATGATGTCTCAGCTATGGACATCACATGATGTCACAGCTATGGACATCACATGATGTCACAGCTAATGACATCACATGATGTCTCAGCTATGGACATCACATGATGTCACAACTATGGACATCACATGATGTCTCAGCTATGGACATCACATGATGTCTCAGCTATGGACATCACATGATGTCTCATTTATGGACATCACATGATGTCTCAGCTATGGACATCACATGATGTCTCAGCTATGGACATCATCCTGGCACAGTGCCGTTGTTATGGTGATGTTCCTAACTGTGACATCGCAGGGAGTCATCATCAGAGCTTAGAAATAGACCCCTTGCTCCCATCAGGATTTAGTTAATCAACTATGCCTCGCCGATCTACTTCCCGGTACGGACTCGTCAGGAGAAGGAGAGCGGCCCGCCGCCCGCTCAGGCTCCGACGCAGGAGGGTCATCCGACGCAGGAGGGTCATCCGACGCAGGAGCAGCAGACGCTAGGTAAGTACATTTGACTTTTTGCTTGAATATTTAGGAAAAGGAACGCAAAGGGTAGACGGGCCCTTTTTCGGGTCTGTGGATTAGTCCCCACCATCCCCACCTACAAATTGAGACAAGACCTGACATCACATGATGTCACAGCTATGGACATCACATGATGTCACAGCTATGGACATCACATAATGTCACAGCTATGGACATCACATGATGTCTCAGCTATGGACATCACATGATGTCTCAGCTATGGACATCACATGATGTCTCAGCTATGGACATCACATGATGTCACAACTATGGACATCACATGATGTCTCAGCTATGGACATCACATGATGTTGATCTTGACTTTTTGCTTGAATATTTAGGAAAAGGAACACAAAGGGTAGACGGGCCCTTTTTCGGGTCTGTGGATTAGTCCCCACCATCCCCACCTACAAATTGAGACCTGGATATAACTACTATTAGATATAAACACTATTAGATATGAGTAAAGCAACTAACTTGATGGAGACATATTAGTATCATAGAAAAAACACAGCGACCTCTTGATAACACCTGACATCACATGATGTCACAGCTATGGACATCACATGATGTCACAGCTATGGACATCACATGATGTCAAAGCTATGGACATCACATGATGTCTCAGCTATGGACATCACATGATGTCACAGCTATGGACATCACATGATGTCACAGCTAATGACATCACATGATGTCTCAGCTATGGACATCACATGATGTCACAACTATGGACATCACATGATGTCTCAGCTATGGACATCACATGATGTCACAGCTATGGACATCACATGATGTCACAGCTATGGACATCACATGATGTCTCAGCTATGGACATCACATGATGTCACAACTATGGACATCACATGATGTCACAGCTATGGACATCACATGATGTCACAGCTATGGACATCACATGATGTCACAGCTAATGACATCACATGATGTCTCAGCTATGGACATCACATGATGTCACAACTATGGACATCACATGATGTCTCAGCTATGGACATCACATGATGTCTCAGCTATGGACATCACATGATGTCTCATTTATGGACATCACATGATGTCTCAGCTATGGACATCACATGATGTCTCAGCTATGGACATCATCCTGGCACAGTGCCGTTGTTATGGTGATGTTCCTAACTGTGACATCGCAGGGAGTCATCATCAGAGCTTAGAAATAGACCCCTTGCTCCCATCAGGATTTAGTTAATCAACTATGCCTCGCCGATCTACTTCCCGGTACGGACTCGTCAGGAGAAGGAGAGCGGCCCGCCGCCCGCTCAGGCTCCGACGCAGGAGGGTCATCCGACGCAGGAGGGTCATCCGACGCAGGAGCAGCAGACGCTAGGTAAGTACATTTGACTTTTTGCTTGAATATTTAGGAAAAGGAACGCAAAGGGTAGACGGGCCCTTTTTCGGGTCTGTGGATTAGTCCCCACCATCCCCACCTACAAATTGAGACAAGACCTGACATCACATGATGTCACAGCTATGGACATCACATGATGTCACAGCTATGGACATCACATGATGTCTCAGCTATGGACATCACATGATGTCACAGCTATGGACATCACATGATGTCACAGCTAATGACATCACATGATGTCTCAGCTATGGACATCACATGATGTCACAACTATGGACATCACATGATGTCACAGCTATGGACATCACATGATGTCTCAGCTATGGACATCACATGATGTCTCAGCTATGGACATCACATGATGTCTCAGCTATGGACATCACATGATGTCTCATTTATGGACATCACATGATGTCTCAGCTATGGACATCACATGATGTCTCAGCTATGGACATCATCCTGGCACAGTGCCGTTGTTATGGTGATGTTCCTAACTGTGACATCGCAGGGAGTCATCATCAGAGCTTAGAAATAGACCCCTTGCTCCCATCAGGATTTAGTTAATCAACTATGCCTCGCCGATCTACTTCCCGGTACGGACTCGTCAGGAGAAGGAGAGCGGCCCGCCGCCCGCTCAGGCTCCGACGCAGGAGGGTCATCCGACGCAGGAGGGTCATCCGACGCAGGAGCAGCAGACGCTAGGTAAGTACATTTGACTTTTTGCTTGAATATTTAGGAAAAGGAACGCAAAGGGTAGACGGGCCCTTTTTCGGGTCTGTGGATTAGTCCCCACCATCCCCACCTACAAATTGAGACAAGACCTGACATCACATGATGTCACAGCTATGGACATCACATGATGTCACAGCTATGGACATCACATAATGTCACAGCTATGGACATCACATGATGTCTCAGCTATGGACATCACATGATGTCTCAGCTATGGACATCACATGATGTCTCAGCTATGGACATCACATGATGTCACAACTATGGACATCACATGATGTCTCAGCTATGGACATCACATGATGTTGATCTTGACTTTTTGCTTGAATATTTAGGAAAAGGAACACAAAGGGTAGACGGGCCCTTTTTCGGGTCTGTGGATTAGTCCCCACCATCCCCACCTACAAATTGAGACCTGGATATAACTACTATTAGATATAAACACTATTAGATATGAGTAATGCAACTAACTTGATGGAGACATAGTAGTATCATAGAAAAAACACAGCGACCTCTTGATAACACCTGACATCACATGATGTCACATTAGCTTATATTAGAATATTATATTAGAATTACTGCATTTTAAACCTTCAAGGCCTACACTAGCATCATGAATATTGAATTCCAGGCAGAAATATCAATGTGCCTTGCAGTTATAGCATTTTACATTTTCGAGAAAATCGCCCGAAATGGAGGCCAGAAAGTTTCACGGAAACTCTTGATTCTAGTACGATAGGACCACACAGTTGTCAGGATCCATTTGCCTGACTTTGAAATCGATTGGGCGTAAACTCTCGGAGGAAAAGGTTAATTTGTAAATAAAAAAAACGCAAATTGTCGCCAAAAAAACGGGCGAAAAGTGCACATTTTCAGCAATGAATAACAGCACCCCTAGTCTTCAAATATTCTGAAAATATTTGGGTGTGTTCTAGGAGGCAATCCGAATATGTGATATCAATTTGATAAAGACAGGCCTTTTAGTTTGGAGGTTCTGAGTCTTTCAGAAAGAAGACACGCCCCTTAGAAGTTGATTTGGTCTCTAAAATCATAACCAAATGAGATATCACAAAGCTTTCAACAATAATAGATGATAGTAGGCCAATAATGAATTTCGGAGATTTTCAGGAGAATCAGACCCGGCGTCTGGGAGGAGTTAGCAAAAACGTGTTTTTCACAAAATTCAAAATAGCGGAAAATATTGGCAGGCGCATTTGCATACAATGATCGACTTTTTTGTAGAGCACATCCAAGAGCACCTGTGTGCAAAATTTCAACTCCATCGGTGAAAGTAGAACAAAATCTCCCCAGAGGAAGCACTTTTAGGAAAATTCCAGAGGGCGATAGAGATCCATTTTTTCAAACCTAAAAGCGCGACCCCAAGAATATCTAAATTTCACGCACTTCCGATGCCGGTGCTTATTTTCATGAGTTTTTGAATATGATAAAGACCTCAAAAGTGCGTTTAAAGCGGCAAAAAAATAATAAGACTTTTTCGAAACACAATAGGGCTTCGCCCGACTTTCAGTCGGCTCACGCCCTAATTATACTTACCGTACTTACGACTGCTTTCTGCTACAAACTCTGCTGAGAACTCTTGAGTTAACTAAATTACCACCCACGCTACAGTAAATGCCTGTCAAAGAACATGAGTGGGGTTTTATGGTAATATGTGGCTCTCTTGCCATCTCATTTCCTCCCTGCCATTAAAAATCATTGGTCTTTGTCTCGCTTTCCTTTGTCTTGATCAAGATAAATGGAGAAATAAAAATGTCCTTTTCTGAGAAAAAAAATGCTCTTCCACTAGATGAATTAGACTGCTCAAGTAGCTTAAAGCATGTGTTTTTGGACCAAGGAAGCTCAGCTGTGATGTGTGGGGAGTTGGCAGCGGGGAGTTGGCAGCTATATATGGACTACTTTGCACACTTATGACATGACCCTTTTTTGTGCTCTGGAAGAGTTTGCGACATTCAAAACAAAAGCACACTAATCAAAGATACCTGATAAAAGTCATCTTTTGCAAACCTCTTATGTGCTAAAGTAATGAGATAGAAGATGGCGTTGGAGGATCATTGCCTTCTGTATTTCATTGCTCTGCGGGTGAACTCAACAGCAGGGTATCAGGTGATCAGCCTTTCTGTAAAAACGTCCGTGGGCACTTGCATATACACATGCAAAAACACACACAAGCCCGCACATGCGAAGTCAAGCAAATATGGTCACAAAAGAAAGAAAAAAACAAAAACAAACTATATGTTAACGGAATATAGACGCAACAGAAATGACCAATGAGAACCAATACTCTGCCGAACTACCGTAAATTCCGGACTACTTAATTAAGAAGCCACTTTAATATGTCTGTGCAAGTCAAAGTAATCCCCAAAAAGAGGCATGGACTTGATTTATATTACCCGTGATGCCAAACTATATGGTTTATGGATACGACAGCGTAGCAGGTTCAAAGGTGAGCCTGATTCTGAACAAAATAATATGCCAGCGAGCACGGCAGCTTGACGAGATCGTGCACATTAGATTCTAAGAAGCAGTAACTGTCAAACAAATTTACTCAAGAACGACAATCAGTTAATGTGATGTTTCACCACTTCTGAAAGGAAAAACAAGCAGCACTGGATCTTATTTCTTCTGCTGCCTCTCTTATCTTTCAGGCTTTTTTTGATTTGAAAAAGAAGCGCAGCATTGTGTCTAGACGACAGTCCCATTCCTTTTTAGCATGCATATCTTCCACTCTGATATTCAAGTGTGTCTTTTCGCTCTAAAGTATGGCGATGTAGTTCCAGAATGTTGAGTTCTCGTTGTGTCTTTTCCTTAAGCATACCGATAGTGATCATGGCGCTTAACACGTTCTTTAATTGATTGAACGTTTTTTAACAAACATGGGTACATCTAGAATTTAACACACAGCACATCCCATGGGAAATAAGACTGCATCTTGTTGTGTGGCGTTGCATCTCGTTACATCTTGTGTTGCGTTACATCCCGTTGCGTCGCATTACATCTCGTTATGTTGTGTCGCGTGACATCTCGTTGCGTTGCGCTGCATTTCGTTATGTCGCGCTGCATCTCAAGTTACATCTTGTTGCGTCACGTTACATCTCGTCGTGTTGGGTCGCGTCACAACAACGCATTTTGTTACATTCCTATGCGTTACAACGAGATGTAACGAGATGCGTCGCGTTGCAACAAGATGTAACGAGATGCGTCAGGGTTGCAACAAGATGTAACGAGATGCGTTGCGTTGCAACAAGCTGTAACGAGATGCGTCGCGTTACATCTCGCTGTGTCACGTTACATCCTGTTGCGTCACGTTACATCTCGTTGTGTTGTGTTGCGTTGTGTCGCGTCACATCTCGTTGCGTTGCTCTTGTTTCGTTTTCACTACAGTATGTTGGATATGCAGAAGATTGAGCAAATCAAAACAGGAATAGTGAAATAAGAGATGAGCTCAATGCAGAAAAAGGAGGAAAACGGACATCCCGTCCTTTTCTTCATTGCCGCTGAGTTGAAAGACACACAACCACCTCGTTGACAACAACGAGAGCTGCAGAGGTGGTGAGAAGAAAAGGGAACTGAGAGAGACTGAGACTTCCGCAACATTACATGTTTTAAGGCTTGTTACAGAAATCCATCCATTGACATTCAGCCTCTTTTTGTCGCGAGCGTGTACACTGATTACCTGACGAGAGAAAGGAAAAGAGGTACAAGCGATCCAATTAGTGAGACTGACGTACCTCTAAAAAGTCCACTGAGTGCCACAGCAGTCGACTTTCAGCACTCAAGTGACTTTCATAGCAGTGGCTTGCCGCTAATCAGGTGTTCGGAGTAAAATAGCTCCGCTGATTTACTCTGTGAAAAAGCATCTTTTATAACAGGTGGGAGAACCGCTAATTATACAGGAACAACTAAAAACAACTGTCCACTGCTAAGAGAAAGTGATGCATCCTGTCTCTGTGTCATTGCGCTACGAAGAAAAATATCGCCGTTCAGACATGACTTTGTTTCATGGTTTGGAGAGAAAGTACGATGCACAAATTCTGTACCCTTCTTTCACTGAGCAATGCAATATTCGGGAATATTTTCCCGAATATTAATTACAAACACCTCACAGCAAGAACTCATGGAGACCGGAGACCGTTTGAGAATTTTACTCCCAGCTCCTGAGTAAAAAGTTAGTGTTCTAATTTTTTACTAGGAAACTTTTACTAGGATTTTTTTTAACAATCCTCAACCTTTCAGAATCACTTACATGCAACAAGTAGTTATTAAAAACCAACTACAAAATTTCAAACTTACATCGCAATTTACATGACCTTGATATCATTCCCAATAAAGTGTCTCCATTTTGGCCCTGTGCCATGACTTGGGGAAGAGCACATCAATATAGACATGGGCCTTTGGCTTTCTGCAGAAAATCACACAGGTAATTAGTTAGTTCAACTCAAGTTTTTTTCAATCGGGGAATGAAATTAACCTAAACGAGTGTCCTTATTACCACAGTAAAGTCCCCTCAAACCTCTGACATTGACTGAGCACTACCTCCTGCATCTATTCTTTGCATTCTCAACCATTCTTTCCCTGTGATTCTCCACACTGATTACAGCTTGTCAGGAGTGGCCTCCACAAATGAACACGCGCTCCTTCAATGATTCCTCTTTCCATCAGCTGCAAAGAAAAAAAGAAGCAAAGGGCCTCAGGCAGGGTGGACGGGAGGGTGGGGTAAAAAAGGCAAGTAAGAGAGGGGAGGGGGGACTGGAGTGTTGGAAGCAAACAGAGTAACGCGGAGCTTTCTGTGGCCTTAAGGGAACTGGAGGGATGGGGCTGGGTTTGGAGGAGGTGTAAAAAGAGGATGCTGGCACGAGGAACAGATGATAAGATACCCCAGGGGGATTGAGAATTGAGGCACAGGACAGCTAAGGGGGCGGGATGGGGGTGGTGGCACATTTGTTTGAAGCAAACTTCATATCCACTTGATCCACTTTTGAATTTTGATCAGTTTTTGTTAGATGTCGGCAACTGCCCCGCTTCCCATTTCCCCTCGTTTGGCTCCACTCCCCTTTCCCCCTGGCCATATGTTCTACCAAGCTGCTTTTTTTCTTTTGTGACACAACAGGACTGTGTCGAGACACACAACAGGAACAAATGGACAAACTGGGCTTCTCTCTAAATGACATGAGAGGAAAACAGTTTCATTGCCTGAAACGCCAAAAACACTGTGGCGTGCTGGTAAGGTTCAACAGTAATACTTGTCACAGCCAATAATGCCATATAAGTGCTTCAGAGCTTATATTAGCTAAGGCTGAGAAGAATGTTCATTTGGAGTATGGAAGAGAACTACAAAACAGATTAACAGTGAGGCAGAAAGGTCGATGCGAGCGGATCATGGCTGTATTATGAAGGAAGCCCTGACAGCATCGGTTTGAGTTAGCGTCAGCGAGCTAACGGCTAATGTAATTTCAACAAGTTGAAATAAAAGTGACACTACACATCTCACTCTGGTTGTTTGGGAATGTTGAAACATGACATCAATGAACCGTGCTCTCGATTTTGCCAACTAAGCTGTTGAATAATGGAAAAAAGAAAAGGTCACAATTGAAACTGGCTTTCATGTACTAAACTTACTATTACTTTGTGTCTTTCTCACTTTTCTGATTTCTCATGATCCAAGCACATCCTGGAGTTGAGAAGTGAAAAAGTTTTAAGTTTAGCTGAGTTTAATGATTAGTCTTCTGTGCAAGAAATAAATTAAGTTTGACCCAAGCAACTCATTTTAATTTCATTATAACATGTATTTTACTTTTACTAGTACAGTAGCAAATATATTGGCCAACCCGATTAAGTTGGATTTTTATATACAGAGCTCATACATGCCTTTAAATATATTGCTAATCAAATATTTATTTACAACCAAATTATCGCATGTAAAGTCAATAAATATGAAAAAGAAAGAAAAGAAATTGACAAAAACTCAAAGGAATAATTTAACTGATGAACAGAAATGAAGTAAGAAAGAGCCAATAATAAAGCTGTATATGTCATGCTATGCAATCCATAAAGGTCCGTCCTCCCTCTGAGTGATATCACCAAACTAGTCAGAGGGGAGCATGAGGGCTTGCTTGTGATAAAACATCTAAAGAGAACTGTGTGTGTGTGTGTGTGTGTGTGTTAGTAAGAGTAAGTGTGTAAATGTGTATGTGTGTGACAGCAGCATCGGTAAACATGTGTATGGAGCTGAGGTCACTGCTTTAGCTCAGTTGCTTCACTTCAAACTTCAGTGTGCTGACTGAGAAATTTTCTAAAGTTTGGAATTTAAAGAAGAAAAGGCAAGCCCAAAAAGCAATTACATTTTTCTACCTCTCCCATAGCCTTAAATGATCTTATGTAATGCTAAACAAGTGTATTATTATTGGAATTATTTTAGATTTGATTATCTGTGTGACTCACTTATCAATGACAGAATGACAGGCATGAAAGAGACAAATATAGTCATAAAAAACAATTTCCACTCCCTGTGTTGACCAACAAATGATGCGTTTCCAGTCATACGATATCTTGTGAAATATGACTTGGATATTAAGGCACTGCATCTGCTAGTAAAGTGTTTATCATAGGTTACACCTACATTGACGCCAAAATACTTCCTAATAAGGACAAAAAAAGTTCCTTTCATTATTCAATTAAATTGTTGAAAACCGCAGTCTGCAGCATCCCAATGCAGTCTTAGTAAACGCTGTTGCTGCGTTAATGTGTCCATTTATAAATGAATAGAATGCTTGTACTTTGATTCATCCGAGAAATAATTAAGTTTAATTACAAGCACTAATAACTCATGTGTGCCGTGTGTATTTTAGACATTCACAATCATTATTGTTTATATCTTTCAGGAACTGATTGGTGAAAGCTGATTTCTGGCTTCACATATTTTGCATCCAAATAACCAACCATGTGATACATCTGATTAATATTTCCGGTAAATAAAAATGACTGCTTGCTATATCTAACTAACCAGACAGCATAAGACGTCTGACACGCGCTACGGATGAAACCATGTACTAAATAATTCATAAAATGAAGACAATACGTTTGACATTTCACCAGTGCCTGTAGTCATGGTAATTCATCGTCAGCTTACATGATACTACAGATATTGGAATAGAAAATAAAGTTTTTACTGACTAATGTTCCATCATTTAACTGTGTGAAAAAATGAATTTGCACTGCATGTTTCACCTGATGAGACAGAGCTGCATCTCCAGCCGGAGTTTTGCCATCTCGTTGTTTCAGGTGCGAGAATGAACGCCATGAAGTTGAATGGCATGTGTACTTTGACGCGAGTCTGTGCGTTGGTGGGCTGGAGGGCGGAGTGGCTTCGTCACTTCAACGTTTGCTGGATTTCAAGGTGCATTTTGTTCTGCGTGACCTTTGGCTTGTTTGAGAAATGTTCTTACTTAGAGCCCTTCCAACATCAACATTATTTCAACATGAAACTAGTGGATAAATCAACGACAATACAATGACATTTTTTTCTCCAATTCACGTTATTCTTATTGTGAGATTGACATTTCTTGAAGCATCACCAGAAAGAATAATTATGTTGTGCGATTTCAAATCATTATTAATACTGATACTGATACGTGATAATGAATTGTACTACTAATTTCACATTGTAGACCATTTCAAATAAAGCTACAGCCATCCATCCACCGTTAACATGTTACATGTGCACGGAATAATCATTGTAATATAATCCAGTAATGTTTCTTTGTTATTCCAATTGTTGGGAGTCTTTTTCAATATGAAAGTTCTCACGATCTGTTTATGATTTTACATTTTCAAGCTATTTAGTGACCTGCCGAAGTTGAAATGTGTTTTTCGATTTGTGGTGCTTCCATTTGTCATTGAATACCATAAGAAGATGAATAAAAAACTCATTTGACAATACCGTTCAGCCGTGTATAGTCAAAGGGATAACTATGGTGCAGTCGCAACAAATTTTAAGTGGAAAAAAAAAAAAGAAACGCGAATAATTGTGTACTCTGAACAAAGCCTTTCAAAGGACGCACACATGAATGCACCAGACTATAAACGATTTAGATGGATCTACCTGCATGAAAATGGGCCAGGAAAGGTCTGCATGTACACAGACCTGCATTGGCCCGCACACACACTCTCACACACAGGCAGGAAATGTTTTCTCTGAAATTATCTCCGCTTAAATGCCTTCTACACACATATACACACAGCCAGATGGGTTTTTGGGTCATTCCCGTGCCTGAAGCGGAGCAGAGAGAATGATGTCATCACAACCTGTTACCGTGTAGTCTCCTGGCATTCCTAAAAAACCTGTTGACTGACCTTTGTAGTGAATGCCTATCGAAGAGAGACGTCAACAGAGAGGATGACAAGAGAGCTGGTGATCGTGTCATATTTCAAAACATGTTATTAGCATGTTGATAAAATGTTCATTTAATGTACATTTAGGGTTAAATAATTGTTTAAATGCGGCCAAAGTTAAATTCTTAGAGCATAGCTTGGTGAGTAGAAGACGGAAACCTGGGTGAACAGTAGATAAGAAAACGTGAAAACAGAAATATAAATATTACATCGCAGGATTTTAACCTTGAAAATGCTTTTCTTCAGAAAAATGTTTTTCTAAAAACTTGTATACACCCCCGACAATAAAAAAGGCTGATATTTTTTCCTTTTCAAGGCTGTTTTTCTCTCCAGTTTTGCTTTAGTGTTAACTGGAGAACTATACTTTATATGAAGGAAAGTCAATAGCAAACAGTTATTCTGAAAATGAGGTTGCTTCAGACGTCACAACAAAACAAATAACTGCTGCATGAAACGGGTTGAATGAATCATACACCCATGTCTATCATAAAGCAACATGCCAGCCTACAATACTTAGTACATGGTGTGATAGAGTGATACCATGTATTTCTTTTCATTTTAGCCTTTAGTCATTAATCACTATTAATAATATTAATAGTAATTGATTTGCTGTAAGCTTATTTTTAATAGCATCTATTCATTCATATTTTGTCTTAGTTTAAAAAATAGCAATTACCAAAAGTGCAGAACTGTGTAATAACCGAAATAGACCGTATAACACATAAAACGTTAGTAATACTGTAGGAAGGGAGGTAGTCTAAAAGTAAGTCAATTGTGATGAGCTATGGAGATGATTTTCACCCAAAAATTTAAAATAGGATTTAGGAGAATAGTGCTTTAAACCTCTTTATCTACTTAACGCCGCATATAAATAAGGTTTATTATCAGCCGTCCCTCAGTTGCTGAGGCCCGATGGCCTTAATGCCTGAGTGGAAACTTGCTGATTTGGAGGAAAACGGACCTAATTCATCTGAGGGAGGGGGCTGCACCTGCAGACCCCACGTTTACGACTGGGAAGCATGCAGGCAGTGATCTTTGACCTTTTATTGATGCCCTCAAATGTCACTTGCAATATAACAATGTATTGGTCGCAAATTGCTTTTCTACCACCGACAGATTTGAAAGGGATCAATCAGAGTGGAGGTTGCGGAAAAAAAGAAGGCATTGATGCTGTGTGACAAAAGTATTTACAAGATACAGGATAACTGTGTAGCTCGGTGTTAAACACCAGAAAAGTGTTCGTTGAACACAGTGTTGAAAAAGCTTTTTTTCTATATCTCAAGTGTCACATACCATTCAAATAGCAAAAGCAGTTGAAAAGAATGGTTACTGATTGATTCAGTCCACCATGATTCTTTTTCCAACCATCAATTATGAGCAACCGACAATCACAAATCTGTAACATTTACTAAGAATATTTCCAAACCAAATTATGTATGTGGTAAATATATTTTATTTTTCTTTTCTAACACAGACCATAACTGACGGACATACGTGCACGCACACAAAGAGATCCAAGGACGGACACACTAAAAATCATGTGCCGAAATAGTAACATGAACAACCCGCAACACCTACATGCACACACACGCACAAATAAATATCAAACCAGCGACCTCCGACATGAGAGTCCCCCGAGTTTCACTTCGGTGGGTGTTTTTATTTTTTGTGGACGTTGGTGGAGGAAGGTGGCACTGAGGCAGCAGCGTAAAGGAGACGAACACACAGCAAAGTCAGAGCAGAGAGATGGATTCCGATGCTCTACAGTTGAGGTAAATAAAAGTAGAGGAGGTTGATGAAAGCAAGACGAGAGGTACAACTGACTATGGTGGCGAACATTTTATTTTTTATTATACTTTTACTTGGGTGACGTTTGACAGGACACTCATTATTGAACTAAACTAGAACTATTTACATTAAACGCCATTTTAGTTTTGCAACTTCAAAGGGCCCACAGCCCGATTCATAACCCCTTACTTTTGGAGCACATCTATTCAACTGCCTTCATTTTGAACCCAACTACACACCTTAAGCTATTCGGGACTGCATCTTGAACGTTGGTCCACCTACACACACCTGGAAGTTCTCCAAACTGTTTTTTTGGAAGTTCTTGGTGTGTCCCGGACGACCTGAGAACCGGAGGGACTTTCATATATTCACTAAAGTAGATGAGTTTGAACAAGTCTTTATGGGATAATCTTATCCCTTATGACCCTTATCTGAAGTAACTGACACAATGCCATATTGGTCATATTTTATATGTTTTTATAAGATATTTTCTTTTGTTAACAGCGGAAAACAACAAATTACTTGGAATGTTCTAACTTATGCTGACTCCTTAAATGATTTAATACGAACAATCTATTTTACCAATGGAGGAACTGATAAATAATACATGTTGAGGTTCTAAGGTGTTGGGGACGTTCTCCTTCAATAACTGATGTGTCCGTATGAGAGCACACACACACACACACACACACAAGGGCATGGACATGGGAAACTTGATTAAAACGCTTTTACAATCCATAACACATCAGAACTTTCTTACAATCATCTGCCATTTTATGAAGTAAATTAATTCATCATATGCAAAAAGAGAGAGGCGGAAGTGGTCAGTGAGCTGGGTTTTTTTCTGTCTTCAGAAACGTGGTGGTGTGAAGGGGTCGCAAAATGGAAAGAGAAGCGATAGGGAAGGAAAAGAAAGAGAGGAAGAGAATAAATTGGATTTTTAGAGAGATGGCAGCTAAATGAAGCCGTAGTCTGGTACAGCTGCAGAATGGCTTCAGACACAAGGTAATTATTTTCTGGCCGGTGGACTGGAAGGAGCAAGGGCTCCTTCATTAACTGGCTGTTCATTACTGATGAATAGAGGGAGAGACACACATACACATCGGCACATACAAGCATGCGGGAGTGCAGACGCACACGCACAGTACCTCACGTATGTGATACGCACACAACAACAAAAAACCCCGGCTGGAATGCTGATTAGATGTTGCAGGTGGAAAAAGGTTTACAGTCCATGTTTTAAAAATGATATATATTGAAGATGACATCGTTGAAAATAAATTCAGGGATTTGTGTAAAGAGTTATTACATTTTGTTAAGAGGGATAATGAGAATGAAAAGTGATTATCATCAAATTATCTTCTTCTCTATCAGTCAGTTATACAATATTTCAAAGTTTTCCCTCAAGCTATTATCTAACATTCTGGCCCTGCGTTAGACGAGCGTAAGAGTTACTTGAATGTGCGTGGCTTTGGTGCGACAACTCCCTGAAAACAAGCGGATTGTGTGATCTGAGTGGTTTGAAGTACGAGTCTTATAAGTGGGCATTCAGAGAAGCGTGGCACCACGTTCATCCGTTTCAAAGGAGATCTGAAGCTTTAAGTTGAAAGGATTCAGCAGTGGTTGGTTGGGGGCAAAGCAGCCTTGTTTATGTCTCTCATAAAGGGCTTGTCAACTCCGTCAGCCCAGGGGAGAGAAACCAATTTGCAGGCTGACACCTTGTGACGTGTGTGTGTGTGTGTGTGTGTGTGTGTGTGTGTGTGTGTGTGTGTATGCACATGTGTGTGTGCATGTCAATGCACGACCATGCACACAAGTTCTAACCTGTAAGGACGATATACTGCAGCTATACATAAGGTGTATTAATAAACACACACATGGATGTCACAGTATACACGCGGAGAGCAAACTATTTGAACACGGCCCGCTGAACACGTTCACGTGCACACTTAGGCAAACAAGTTATGAATTTGAATCAGACGAGCGTCTGGTGGAGGGTCGCTGCAGGCTGTCCATTTTGGAGAGTCATCACCCCATTTCCATGCATGACACTTGGAGACACCAGAGTCACTTCTCATCTATTTCAGACACCTGAAGACAGAGAAGGAGACATGGAGGGAGGGCAGGACAGACGCACGGGGAAAATTATAAAGTGAATTTCTCTCTTGAGATTGTTTGTGCAAAATCAGGCATATTTGTTTGTGTGTTTCAGCCTTTCTTGGTGTGTGTTTTTTGCTTTTGCTTTGCCACAGTTCAGTCAGTTTAATTGCGTACAAAATGTCAAGTGTGAAAGATATGGAGGCAGATCAAAGTGAAAAACCACAAGCACAAATTAGATCCCCTGTATGCCACGTGTAAAGGTCATGTGTGTGTAATTTTAAATTACCTCCGGGAACGCCTTCACTTCACTCTGCGCAGAATTTCTCAAAATTGAAGCAGTCAAGGACAAATCTTTGCTTTTGAGAGGGAGAAGCGCCCCCTGGTGCACAACTTCCATAACTGCTCGTCTGTTAGCAAAGCTTTTACCGTCTGCGCAATTTTCTTTCTGTTTTTTTGAATGTCAATATGCCGGCACAGTCACAATTCAATCAGTAAATTAAAATATTTGCAATCCTCATCTTTGCATTGCCCGGATATCACTCCTGACACAGATGCTAGTTTTTACCCTACCAGATTAAATCTTAAAGGTAAATAATGTACTTTCTTCGTTTTCATAAAATATGTGCAGGGGAAGCTCCTCGTGGTTTTCTCCCTATGGTTTGCTCCTTGCCGGCTTCAATTTTGAAGTGTTGTGAAAGCACGGCTGGTTTTCTTGCTCAAGCGAGACCTCAACTTACACACACATATCTTCTTTTTTCTTAGCTACTAGCACCAGGCTGTTCAATATTGCATCTGGAAACCACATGTGTATCTATGTTAGGGAGATGCATTTGGTGCAGCTGAACATATACAGCTTGATTTGGACTTTTCATTATTTTCTTTACAGTTGTAAAATCATTACTATCTCATTAATATCTAATATCTACTAATCATTAATATCAGTAAGCAAATGCAGTTTCATTGCTGTTTCATCGCTGGACGTGAACAACCAATAACTACTACAATGCCAAGAAATGCCGCCCATCTGCATGACAAGTGCACAGGACTTTCACTTTCAGAGGTGAACAAAAGTATCCCATGAAAAGTTTACTGTGCTGAGTTGCTAATCAGGAGACCGGTCTTGTATCACTATCACAGCACGGTGATAACTAGCGGCAGAGCGGCAACTAGTGCATTGCTGTCCAATGTTAATGTCCTCCTACAATTGACCTAGTGTTTGTAATGAACGAGTGGTTGGAGAGAACATGCTTGCATCCTGTACACCACGTCTTGCCTTTTAGGAGAGGTGGTTAAACAACACGCTTTCAATACTTACGCTTGTGTCTTTTTTAGGTTCAGGGATGATAGTGGATTCATTCCACTGTCTTGGGACACTTCAAGAACCCAGAAAGAACTGGTACAGCGTGGCAGGAGACCCCACTCAGCAGAGAGAAGCATTCTTCTAGTGGAAGAGGCTTTGTCTGGTTCGACTCACTGCTCTGGATGGAGGTCACCAACTGTTATGGTGGGTTGAGTGGCTGTTAAAGAAGCTGTGGAGTTGCTCTCCAAAAATCGAGACAGTGCACTTAATCACTGCAGAATTGCCTGCTATACCGATCATGATGTTTAACACCTTCCACCTTTGCATTTCCAAATGTTAGTTTGTGCTCCACCTTATTATCGTAGGGGATGTAGGGGCCAACCTAGCATTCCCCTCGAATTCCCCTCAAAATCTCTTTGCAGCCAAAGCATGTGCACTGGCCAAGCATATTCACACTTCTGCCCAGATTGTCACAATGTTGCTGCAAATTGGGCAAATCCATGCATACGCTAGTATCATTGAGATCTGTAAATACCCTTGGGAGGGATAATGGGGTCTAAAGGACACATTGTAGTGCTCACAGCATTAGGAGTTTGTTACTCACTTGTTGTTGACAGCTATACAGAGCCTGACCCCAATCAGCCTTCATGTTTTCCTTTTGTCACTATCAATGTTTTCCGTAAAAAACATCCAGATGAAAATCCGCTGCATCCTCAGACAGCGATATCGCTTTAGAGCAAGACTGGTTTCCAGAAAGTCTGGGTCAAACGTCTTTAGTGTGGAAAGCTTCTCAGCGATGTCCCGTAGTGATCCGTTTATTTAGCATCCCTCTTCACTGCCTTCCTTTCCTATTGATACACCTTCGGATCTGTCCTCAAAGTAAGTCCACAGGTATCTGACTTGTGAGAAAAGGATCACAGGATCGTTCTGAGTGAAAGAACCCCAGCTCCAAAAGGAAGGCCCATGAGTTGGTCATTACCTGGGTTGGCAAAAAATTGTTGTATCGGTAATAAAATTAAAACGCCAGAAAATACACTGTAAGATGCCTGTTGAGTTGCCCTGACAGTGAACAGCAACTGCTGAAGATTCTTTGCCTTGCGTCTGATTTGATGGATGTTAGAGGCAGTTTCTCAGTCAATCAGTGACTAGAGTGAGAGCGTCAGAGGGTGACATGGCTGTCAAGGCGCACATCTAAGCTTTTGGCTGATTGGTTAGATGCTACATTATTTTGATGAGTGGAGAAGGAGGGAAATTAAATTGTTTAAGAGCAGCTGTGACTGAGGCTCAGTTAGGCAAGTGGTCCACGAGGAGATGTAATAAAGGTATGCAGAGATCGTTTTCACTTGAACTGATGTGGGTCAAAGGAGAGGATAGTGAGATACAACAGGTGGTGAGTTAGTAAATCAGTGTCTGACTTGTAATAAGGGAGTGGGCCAATTGTGTGAAATTTGTCACTCTGGTTCTAAATGTGTAATGCTGAAGTGCTAAACAGCACTATGAGACTAAGCACAGTTCAAGAGGATGCCTCCAGTCCTGAAAGGCTAGAGGTGTACCAGACTTAAAAGAGATTGCTGAGCTATTAACCAGAGCTTTACATTTCAATTAAATCGTATATGGTCACAATCTTTGAGGAAATAAAAAGGTGTCATTTTGACTGAGGACACCACAGAATTATGTTGCAGATGTTTAGCTTTGGATACCTGGTGAGCAATTGGCCACTTATATGCAATGGTTCTCTGGGCAATACTGGCTTGGAGGATCCCCTCAGGGAGCAAACAGATTTTCATAGAAAGACAACAAGACAACTAGTGACTCAAATTGATAAAAAAAAGCCTTGCTTGTATAATATGATATTCCCACTTTTCCCCTTTAAAAAGGTCCTATGTGTGCTGATGACAGTGGCTCATCTCTATTGTATCCACATGTTTGTGTGGTATAGTCTTTTGTCAAGTCTCAATAAAGCCAATCAGCTGCTTATGAAAAGAGAAGTTATATACGCAGTATACGGAATACGGAGGCCCACAGTCATAGAAAGGGCAACTTCATATCAACCCCTGCTATGAACCGTTATTGTCTCCGTAGATCAAGTAGATTGACAGATAATGCATATATCCTCAACATATACACAAATCATTCTCTTCTGCCTTCAATACAACCACAGACAGTTTGTATTTGATTATTCCTACGAGCTTCAAAGAGGGACCCTTAGTGACAATGAGGAAAAGGATTAATTTAGAAAAAAGCATCAGAAAGCTGCATTATCCTCCCAGATTACACCTACAGAATGAGATAATCTGAATGGACTTCAGGCAAAAGGAAAACCTCAACACAGTATACACCCACTTAATTTATATAATGGAATGTAAAGCAAATTGTCTATTTTTTTACCACATTTTGAATCATTCATATAAATATTAACAATACTGTGTTTTTCTGTCAATTACCCTTTGTAATAAAAAGAAGATACAGTGCATGTACTGTATATTTCTATTTTGAGAATCCTTGACTGGAACACAGTCAAATGATAGACATGTGTATGATGATAAGAACAATAACACCGGACCTAATTTACATGATGGATGGGTGGGTGAGTGATTCTGACAAGTATCACTAGATAAAGAATTATGCGTGGAGGAATAGAAGGGGGGAAAGGGTTGTGGCGGCATAGGTGCTTGTGGAATGGATGGCTGAAGAATTATTGAGGTCAAAGATGGATAGACGATGGACGATTTGACAGCTGCTGGGCCGTTAATGTGAAGTTAATGATGGCGAAACAACTTGTAATATCCATATACACTTTCAAAAAGCTTGCATCAGATTTTTTTATATCCTTAAAAAAAAATATTGTTGGTAATATAATTTCCTCATAATTGTACAATCAATACAATACATGTTGTGTACTATAACAGCAAAACAAAATGGATGTTATGGTGGTATGAAGATTTTGTTTTAATGAAATCTATTTCTAATTATACCTCACACGTTTTTTGGGTCACTTTTGTATGTGCACTGCTGCTGTTCTAAGAAAAGCATTCATCACATTAGTGGATACCCACATTTTCCTTTGTGGTTTGATGAAATGTTCCACTTCTAAGCCTGAATTAGCTTTTCAAAACCTTTTTGCTTTTCAAAAAAAAAAAACAGTCCAATGAGTCAATTTCCTGTTTTAATTCACATCTAAACACATTTCAAACGTAATCAAATAAATTAAACCAATCGGGTTGATAATACATATAATAGTAATGATAACTTTTAAACTTGTCCACCAATGCATACACTCACATTTTAACAAAAAAAAAACAACTTTGAAGAGAACCACAGTGACTGTGTAGGATTTGTAAAGTAAAAAGCAGTGAAAGTGGTCTTCCTTTAATCCTGCTTAAATGCTTCATCTGTGCAGTTCACTCATCCTTTTTTGAGTTGTCGAGCTTTATTGATCCATATGAGGCTTGCTTCTCACACGAGACACAGTCAAATGTCATCAAACATGTTCTAAATGGTTATATTCCATTCCAATATAGCCAGTATGTTGAAGAACACTTCTCTGCTGGACTGATTTTCAAGTTGTGTCTTTTAACCGGGCCATGGAGGCAATCCTAATGCTTTGTTCATAATGACTCACCTTGCAACAACACAGAAAACAGAAGCTGGTAGTTTAAGCAAAGCCAGCAATAAGTTGTCTCGTGTCTCAGTTTCCTGCCCCAAGATGGCCTCTTGTCTAGTTCCCTCCCTTATTCTATTTTTCAGAGGCAGTCATCTCTTTCTGCCTTCTCCACGCTTTTTTCTCTCCAATTCATTTTGCGATGAGCAGCAGAGCCCTTCAGCGTGACAAACAATGAGCGAACGCGTGCCCCTGCTCTGTGCAGCTGCATTCCGAGCAAACACATGTCCGCCCTCTCTCACCGGGGCATGAACAATACTTCATATTATTGCACCGTGCACAAAAGCTCCTGCATCTGTGAGCAATTGTGGGTGCGAAGCAATCAGTCAGAACAAAGCAGACTCAGTGACTGCTCCCCTTAACAACTTGTCATCTTTATTTTATCCACTTTTTGCTCCAGTACCTACAACAGAAACGTCCTCCTTTGCGGGTGAATAGGAATTGTCAGCTTGTGATTGTACTGGTCATTCATTCATTCATTCATACATTCATACATTGCAATGGTATGGATCCTGGTCAATCTTTTTTGCCTGTGTTTCTTCAAATTGAAACTAGGAAGTAGGAGGTGAACAATATGTTGTAGCTTGAAAGGGAAATTGTTATATTTAACTGAAAGTTATAACATAAAGGGACTACTGGGCAGTGTCAAAGTTGACTGTGCCGGACTAATCTGCTACAGCTTCTTTCACCTCCTCTCTCCCAACATGGCCCAAAATTAGTTTTGAATGATGTTCATTTGTATGATGAACTTCGAGGCCTTACTTAATATTCCATTCTATTTTAAATGGATAATTATGATTTATAATCTATAATAATAATCATAATTTCTGTTTTTGCACAAAGGAATTTTATTATTATATTCCGGATAATTTCCCCTAAACTATATCACTGTTACTGTGCTGATTTGTACTCTTTCTCCCATTGCATTACCTTTGCCGGCCACTGGTAAGATTTCTCCGGTGTGTCCCTTTAACAGATTAGCAGACCATTTATCTCCACGCCGATTCCCCCACAGCAGCCTCAATGCCAGAAGCTCAAGACTAGGAGTCACGTAGGATTGGTCACTGTCACTACCAGCTCCCCTTTGTGATGTACAACACCTGCTATGCCCCCGTATTTAAAGTGCATCCTGCTCCTGTTCAAACTGTGTGGCAGCACAAGGCCATGGTTGCCGCATTCCAGGTCTAAAATTTAGACGACTAAACCGCTCATCTGTCCATCCATTTCTCCATCCATATGAATCACCGTTGGGGAAAAGTCCTGAGAACAAACTTTCAACTTGTTAACAGAGGAATAAAATTCAGGCAAGATCTTCAAAAAGGACAGGTTACAGTCGTTGAAGGGCATCCGATATCATGTGGGAGGATATGGGGCTTCTAAGTGACCGTGGGTGCTGCCTGTTATCTTCGGATCACTTAGGTAAGTGTAGGTAATGCCTGTTGGTGTGTGCCAGCTTCCTCTTCAGTGACTCCTACGGTCCGTGGAGGGACGCTATTTCAGGGTCACCTCTTAATAAATGATTGAGACGGAATATCTGGTTCTGTTTCTCCTACCCCGCTTTCTCCCTCTTCCCATTCGCCAACACGGGGACTGCGCTGGGAGGATGACCCTTACCTGCAAAACACGTTCACAAAAAATCATATTAGTGCCACTCCAGCACCACACTCATACGCACACACAGAAGCAGACTGTGCCCGTTTCTCCTGACTCACCCGGAGCTGTCTGGGGACAGATTAACTGTGACACAGTGTTGCCCTGCCACCTCTGACCTTGCAGAAAGTTCTAGGAGAGCAAACCCCTGGCTTACCACGGAAATCCAATTACCCAACCAACCAGGGAGGCAAGAGAGGGGCGAATGGGAGGAGAAAATTAAGCAGAATGTGTGCCAGCCTCTCCATTAAGCATTGCTCCATGTTGTCGGACTCTAATTTGTTTCACGATGCTTGCATTAAAGGACACAACTCAAAGAAAAGATGCAACAGCGCAGCAGGACGCAGCAAGTGCAGTTGAATAAGCGTAAGTTTCAAAGAACGTTTTATCTGCATTGCATATTCATGAGTATCGTAATTGCTTTTAAAAAATCTGTCCTCCGGAGGTTATAAAAACATTTTATGTATCTAATCTTTGCTCATCAGTATCGATCCAATAAATCAGAGTCTAGGCTTTTATCAATGGTGTGTAGGGAGACATTGACATAAGCATTGATGCAAAGTCCCATATCTTTCTCTTAAAGACGGCAGAGAAGATAATCAGAATTATCAGCTTTGAAATCAGTTTGCCTGGGAAACAATATCACCTCCAGTCCTGTTATGACTGCAGATGGGGTCTTCTAGTTCCACCTTTTTTAAATTGACACGCAGCAGTTTAGCAGCTTTAACAGACCCAGATGTTTGATGAGGTGAAAAACAACTGGGCTTCAGGGTGTGCTCCACTGCTGTACTGTATGGGTATCAGGGTGTATGCTTGTGGGTCTCTTCCAGAAGGTAAGGCACATACGAGTGTTTGTAAAACCAAATATCTACCTACTGTCAAACATTCTATCAATAAAACCATGGCCTCGAGTTGGGTGACAAACAAATTCTTCTTGGTTCTGCTGCCGGCCTGTCAAAGCAGTTAGTCTTTTCTTTGAGACAATGGCAAGGGTGAAGGGAGATGGTGAGGAGAAAGAAGACAACTTTGTAGTTGAGTTCTGGGTCAAAACTAGACACTGACGGACTAATTGAATACCACCTGGCATTTCTCAAGATTCATTGAAACAAGACCGGTTAAAAAAAATCAAAAACATATGTCCTGAATATATAATCATGAAGACAACCCCTCTCGAACAGCTGGCACCTAGAACTGTACTTTTGTATTTTGAATAACAAGATTAAAACTAAAAGAGGAACCATCCCGCTCCCATTAGCTTGTGTGTGTAATTAGAGGCCTGGGACAGACCATTTCCTCTTTTTCTCCGCAGAGGTTGAGTGATGAGATTGAGATGTGAGGTATCGGATTGCTTGTGACACCTCCTCGAAACAACACCTGCTACCTTGCTAACACACTTTGCATAAAGTAATCAAACTTTTCTCATTATCTCAGCGATGCAAGCCAATTAGACATGATACATCAACAACTCGGCAATTATCTACAATTACAACTCATTAAGCTCTGATTTACTTATGTTTTAATTAGCTGGCACCTTACTCTGCATTGCAGACAATGTCCTCGCCGTAGTGTTGGTAATTTTTGTCGTCGCTAATGCAGCTGATGGTCTTTTCTGGATTGTGGCACTTGGCTGAGCACGGTGTACTCAAGAGGCCATCAATCTCTCCGTCATTGTTGACTCTCCAACCTCTAATTCACTCACTCTACACTCTAGTCAGACGTGTGAATGTCGCCGACAAGTACAAGTTGTTTAGCTATTATTGATCATGCTGTGTCTAGAGTTCAGTCCACGTATTGAATTGCGTAGAAAGATTTGTTTCTGAGACTGTAAAATGAACACACAAAGGGAAATATACAAGTCCTGAGTCTAATGTAACGAATAACGAACACCATGGCACAGGAGTCCGCAACCTTTTTTCCTTCACAGACCCTTTTCATGTTAGACAATATTTGGTTTTGAAGGTGTGGCGGATAAACACGACAAAACATTAGGGGTCAGCGTTGTCTACGCAGCAAACCTATTACGTGGGGACTTTCCATTTTCTGGGCCTTTAGCCATCTTTGCACAAAAAAGGAAGTAACAAAAAGCGTTGAAGGCAGAGACGATGGGAGAGGGATGGGTTTCGAAAAGCTCTGTAATTGTTTGACGGAGGGAATAGACTGCAGAAAGAGGTGAAGAAAGAGAATGGGAATGACGCCACAGATTACCTATTTGCTGTTCGCCAAATTCGCTCTGTGAACTAGTAATTTAGTTATTTCCCCTTTAAGGTCCTTCCATTTCTTCCTGGCAACGTTTTGACCATTTTTTGTATCAATTGTCTATTGGTTTCGTGACAGAAACAAACCAAACCAATTTCCCTCCTCTTGTTTTTGAAGAGGCAATCATCAAAGTGTCCTTGGTTTGATTAGATTCCAAGCTGCTGTCCTCCTTCCCTCCATTTAGAAACTTGCTCCCCGCTGCGTCTTAAAGGAAATTGCAATGAGGCTTCTTCTTAAACTCAGATTATATGTTGAGAGTCCTCCATTAATGCTTGACTCACATGGTTTTTCTATCATAAAGACATGTCTACCCGTATTCCAGTTATGTCCTTCTATTTTGAGTCCATTATCAAAATCCAATTACTTTCAGATGATCGTCTCTGCTCGTGTGGCCATTTGAAAATGACCACAGTAAAAGAATAATATATATAAATATGAATATTGCTCCTCCTTTCAACTGGAATGCTGTTTCTTTGCTACAATCTTTTCTGTGCTGTTGTCTGTTCTCGTTCACTGATTTTATAGGCTCCTCAAATAATGTCTAAGTGTAAATTACTATACTCAGAAGATTGGAAAGATCATGGACCAAAAGACTTTTGACATTGTGTGTCAGTAAACCATATGTAGCTTTAATGTTTACAAGTGATTTATATGGAATGCAGGGTTTCAGGAGAAGGGCCCCTCAGTAAAATAAAAATGGCGGCCACAAGATAAGACCAAAGATGTCGCACTGTATATTTTTAAAGGGCCCATATTATGGAAAAATCACCTTTTCTGGGATTTGGGGTGTTATTGTGTGTCTCTGGTGCTTCCACACCAGAATCGTCAAGGTTTTCTAGAGGGAGGTAACAATTGTTTCCTACAAGCTATTTCCAGCAAACAACTTCAGAAACTAATTTTCTGGAACTCAAAGACCTATTTTAACTTGTTGAAAAATAATCAAAATATGGGCCCTTTAAGTAACTTGAAGTTGTCGAAGACATTGAAGCACCGGCTCACAAGGAGTAGCTTGTAGGGGGTTAGGGAGCTTTGTTTTTGTCGCAGGTGGACGGAGCAATGACGTCAAGTGCCGACGCCTTTGCAACACATTTTAACCACCCCAGAGCGAGTTCCGCCCCTGTATCATAAAGTCACCATCGACACCAGCGCGTTTTAGCCAATAAGAGCCAACTACGCCCGTATGATGTCTGGTCTATGGGCCACAGCATGAAGCATAGACAGTGGTGGGTTGTGTATTTTGAAAGCTCAGGAAGCCTCTGTATCACAACTTCTATTTTTTATTAAAACCACTTTATTGCAATGTTCTTCGTCCCGGCCTAAAGGTTTTTTGAACATAAGACTCTAAATAGAGTCTTAAAATCTCATATGAATTCAGTATAGGGTATTTGCTTTGTAATGTGTTTTAGTCTAAGACTTTAAGTATCTGATGCAAATCCATCCTGAAAATAGGATTTTGTTCTGTGTTATATTACCGTACTGACAGGGAATTTTGTCTTGCATTTACAGATAACGAGCATACGGGTTACTGTGGAACAGGTTTACAATCTGTTGTAAGTCAACAAAACAATGAAGTACCTCTGGCTCGCGCTCAATCTCAGTGAGTGGCTGATATTACTGGAACATATTGTAAATCCACTCACATCTAAATGTGTTAGGCTGTATAAGCTCGACACAGTAATAGTTTCCCAGATATATCCACGTGGGAATATTGAACACTTTTGGGACTTTACCAAATAAAGAGAGAGGCCTTCATGTATAAATCCAAGTCTGGACTATAAACCTGTCCAAACCCACCTGAATGTAAGATTTGGTTTAAATCCCAACACTGGCGCCTTAGAACGAGACCCACAGGAAGCCAAAGGAGGGCCTGTTACACGGCCAATGACGTCACCATGGCTACACATGCCGGTGCAAACCTTAACGCTGTGCCATTCCACTGCACAGCACGTTTCTACAGGAAGTAATACTTTGGCACGAGAGAGAAAAACAAGGTAGCAGCCCACACACTGCTGCACAGGAAACCGACTGTGAAACACTTGGATCCTGAATGAGTGAAGGATAACCTCTGTGACCGCAGCTCTTTTTAAATCACCAGCTGAAGGAAGATTTGATGGAATTACAGTCATTTCAAAGCAGCGTAACGATACCCTCTGAGCCTCTGTTGTGTGTCTTATTCCCCTTTAAATAACAGTCATCGCGGAGCATTGCGTGACGGAACCACCCACCATCTTGCGCCTATTCTCTCCTCCTCCTCATACACATATGAACACACACACACACACACACACTCGCTCACCACTGGATTGCTTCTTGCTCTTACTTGGTGTGCTTGTACTGTAGTTCTATTATAGCTCTTTTTTTTAACATGACTGATTTGAATCAGTAGTTTTTTTTAAATCTGTATAATTGTAGTTCTAAAGAGGAGTTCCTCTGCATAGTTGTTGAAGAAATGAGCAGGTTGTTTCAATAACCCTAGAAATGAATTTCCTCATGTCCTTGGTATGTTCACAAATACATGATGTACTAATGATATTGATTGCATTGATCTTTGTAAGCTTGAGTTTATGTATATCTGTGTATGTTTGTGTGTGTGTGTGTGTGTGTGTGTGTGTGTGTGTGTGAGTGAGAGAGATGGAGATCTCGGTGCATCTCAAGGTTAATCTAATTACTTCACATGTGATCTGAGCATAAATTGCAGAGAACCGTGAAGCAATATCATGAAGAGAGCCTGATTGGAGGGAGAGGGAGAGAGCTATGTGAACTGCTTAATTACCACATCCTCATTAATGTAATATTGTCCTACTGTCCCTTTTCACCTTTTCATCCCCTTCTTCTGACTGCCTTTCCTATCCTATTCCACTTAAAATCGGACCAGACAGATAAAGGATGAGAGGGAGAGAGAGAACAGAAGGAGCCGAGGGTAAACTACAAAGCTGACTGGGACCCACACAACCATTTCCATTGAAGGAGAAAAACACGTGGAGAATAAAAAGTAGCCCGCCATAATTAATGGGACCGAACCTTGTAGTAACAAGAGAGTTGATGAATTCTAAATGAATTGGCAGAAATACCCCTGCAGAGTTTCTAGAATTGAAAAAAAAATTATAATTATCCTCTGTTCATCCTAACAAATTCTGAAAATAAATGTCAAACATCTCATCAGTGTGCTCAGTGGGTGAGTGGGGAACAGCGTGACGTAAAAGTGACTTCTCATTAGGAATTAATACCACGGAGGTGCGATGAGGGTACCACTGAGTGATCCTGGAAACTGCTGGTTTAAATAATAAGTCAAACACTACTCACACTGGAGGGGTGTGTGCTTTGAATATTCCCTTTGGTGGCCCTCCGAAGTGAGTTAGTGTCTTAGCTTTAGTTGAACGGTTGGCCTATTTGTACGTGTTTGAGGTAGAAAAAGGGTTGAGGAGGTGTGAGTCCTTCAATAGGTTGTACATTTTTCATATATAAGAAGTCATGATTCATCTACGAGCTTAAAGCATGTGTGCAAAATCAGTTTTTTGTGTGTGTGTGTCTTTGGGTATGCAAATAGGAAAAAAGTGAAATTGGCTGCAAAATATGCCGCATACATTAATTAGGCGTGGAGGCGCTAGCGCACTAAAGTGAATAATCTGTGGGGAAGACGAATGGAGGAGACAAACAGGCGCGACAAGTGAGCACAGACTGCAATCCACATCGGCGAGAGCGAGGACACAGCTTCTTAGGACCTGGGCTGGATACATGTAATTCCTCCTGATGTACTCTCAACTCAAATCAGCATCTGTTTGGGTGTAACAGGAAAAACAAACAAACATCTGGGAAGCGTTTGTTCCAGCATGGAGCTCCTTCAGCTCTTCATGCACGTGTCATTGTTTCGCATGCAGTGTTTGAACCATATGAAGGCCGGGGTCTCCCCGGTTTGAGAGTCGCGCAGTCGCCTTCACTTTCATTATGGACGGGAACCCTGGACGCGGGAAAGACAATGAGGATGCGTTTGTGATCTTTAGTGCTGTGTCTAATGATGAATGTCGTGTCAGGGTGAGTTAGAGCCAAAGGCGGCACTCTACATACACATTTTCCTGGAAGACTGCCCTGTGTGACAGTAACAGAGAGAGAGACAGAGCTGGGGAAGACAATGAGGAATGAGTTTGGAAAACATGATGGTAAAAGGGATATAAGGGGAGATGTGGGTGAAAAAGAAAGGCTACGGTAAGACGGCAGGCTAAGGGATGTGCAAAGACGAACGGCCGAAATAAAAATGTAACTGTGGGGGATTTTTATGCAGGAATTTTGTGTTTTTTGTAGGATAAACAATGTGAATTAAAATGGAGTTAAATGCAAACAAATCAAAGGAATCACTCAGCGAGCAAAAGTTTAAGGGAAAACACAGCCTCAGCCAATTATCTCTACATTACTGTGACTAAACTCAACTAGAATGATGTCATCTGAAAACAAAATGATTAATTCTCCTGAAATTACAGAGACACAAGGAGGCGTAGACAGACACGGTAGTCATCAGTGCTTCCTGAACCACAATCATTCGATTGACTTTTTAATGTTTACCACCCAAAATGTGCAATAACATAAAAGTATATTTTTTTTAAGTTTTTTTAGTACACACTTTGGTAAACACTGACATTTCTAACTACTATTTACAACCAAATTATAGCATGCTATAAACAATCAACAATCCATATACATCCTGTAGATAATGTTAGTGCGTTAATTGCCTTAATATTCTCAATCATTCCAGAAACAAAGCCATTTCACTGGTAACCAGTGGACACGATTCCCAGTTTGTAACACAACTTTACTTTGATTTCCACAAAATAACGAGTCTCTGTGAATATGTGTGTGGGCGGTGTGTGTGTGTGTGCGATCAACGAAAGTTGATCAATCACAATTTCTCATACAAACCTGCTAACTTTAAGGAAACCACCGTGTTACAAAGTCCATAAAAGATCTTCCTTTCATTCCTAATCAAAAGAAGAACAAAAAGCCGAAAGGATATACAGACAGAACCAAAGCCCTGAGAAAGCCTTTCAGCAATAAAACACAGAAAAAAACAACCTTTTCCCACTCTGTGTTTGTGTGTGTGTGTGTGTGTGCGTAGGATTAGTTTTGTTTGAGCTAAATAGAGGGCTGCACAGTTTTAATTCCTCACTTGGATATTTTTTTGCGTTCCTGTGCCCCTCAGGAAGTCAGTTTACCTTTGAGAAGACTGTACTACATTCAGGCCCATTAGCCTAATAACACTCTTTGTCTCCTCTCGGTGAAACATCAACATCAGAGTCATTACCCGTCTTACGCTTCGAAACAGTTTTTCGATTAACCCCAAATGTCTCACTTTGGAGAATAATATACTGTCTTATTTTGAAAGCATGTGAAAAATAAGCCTATTGTATTAGATATTATATCATATTAATTAACAGCATTTAACTCCAAGATCAGAATCATATTAAGAAAACCTTATTTGCCCGTATTTGACCTGCAGCATCGAACTGAGCTATTTTCTAACCGGTTTGCTTTGTGTGAATACTTGAGTAGATTCCAATGGATTGAATATGATGATTTTTCATTTATTTTTTTGAAAATTTGAAGAAATATTTCACAGAATCCGCTCATGTGTATGCTGCATACGCACAGAAATGCATGAACACATTCAGAGGGGACCATAATGCACTTCTTCAGCACTTCTTTTAAAAACTTTAAACGCTTTTTTCATAAGCTCTGTTTGGCATTGACAAGCCTCCTGGATTTAGGGATCAAGACGTGGAAGATAGCTACAAAGTTTCTCTGTGTGTGTGTGTGTGTGTGTGTGTGTGTAGGTTTGTGTGTGCGAGCGTGTGTGCGCATTTGTGTCTGATGAGCTCAGCAGCTGTTGATTCAGCTAAATGTTTGATCCAAAGAACTCTCTCTGTAAACTCAATCATTAATGAGCCACGCACTCACATGCACACACGTACACACACACACACACAAGGGCCCACGTGATGTAAAGTCACGGCTGTGGAATCAGATCCCACATCACACCCTGCTTCGCTGCCTCTCGTGTCAAACACTAGCAATTGTAACACCATCTTTTATTGCACAACTGACATGATGCCGTTGCGCTGCAGTGTGGGCACACGCACACAGATAATACGCTCACTGATAGCCTGTAGGCGTAAAAAAAGGAAAAGGTCAGAGCTGTCGGCGTTCAGCAGACAGGGCTCTTGTTTTTAACAGGACCTTGTTAGCCGCCCGACGCCCGACTCGCCTCACAGCCGGTGCTTCCCTGAGAGCGGTTCGCCGATGCTCACGCCGCGATAACGGAGCAAACGGGATACAAAACAGCTGAAACGTCGGCAAAGGTTGGAACTGTCCATGATGCAATGTAACTTATCAAGGAATATTCACATCTTGTGTGTGATGCATGGACCCCCCTTTCTAGGGGAATGTTTCATTACAATTTTTTAAAATTTGTATTTTTCATCCCACCAGTAAAATCTTTTTTTGCTCAATAATTTCTTTAATGTTCAACAAACTGTGGTCTTGCGAAACGGTGTTAAACTAGTATCTATCATCTCTAAAACAGTTCTTTCACACTAAACTGACTAACAGTGTTTCCAGAGTATTTGTGAAGAAATAACAATGCGGCCTTCATTGAGGGACTGCGTAGTCGTTGAAAACCATGAAAAATTCATTGCTATTTATTTATCAACTTACCATTGCATGCTTTTTCCCTGCAGACAGAGGCAAACCCTCACTGACACAAACGTGTACACTGCAGTCTTTGTCACTGCAGCAGCCTCAGTGTGTACATAGTTTTTTTGTTCCAAATATCTCGTACAAATCTGCAAAAGATTATCATCAAAGCATGAGTCATGGAGAGAATGCAGCTAATTGTCAGAAACCGATTTCACACAATTGTACTACATTCGAGTGGGATCAATTACATTTTTAATTTAATCAGTTTAAAAAAAGCAACACATTAAATAGTAATGCATTCATGTGCGTGACAATGTTCATTTGATTAAAACCGTATTTCTAACAATGGATTCAAATGTCTTTAGAAAGTGTTCAGAACTATTTGTGAAATAAAAAAAAAAAGATGGAATCAACTATTTGACAATTAAGTGTAATTGAAGACCACCAGAGACAATCACCATTTATAAAGTATGACACCTGTTCTAACAATGCGGTTTCCAAACATCACCGCTTTAAACTCTGTACTATTGAATAGCCTGTGTTCTTTTAAGCAAGTTCTGAGGTGATGCCCTCATCACTATTTGAATTGTTGGTAATCACAGTACTTTTGACTTCCCTACCAAGTCAGCCATATGTTTGCGTCTACGGTCTTGAAGCCTAGAGTTCGTCATTGGGACCATCGCCCTCTTTTTTTCATTTAATACGAAATCTTTCATAAAATGTTAGTTGTGAATCAAAATGCAAATCCATACGCTCGCACACACGTATACTGCATTCATTATGTGTCAAGGAAACAATCCTCTCATCATAGAAACAACCCTTTCATCCTGTGTCCCTACATCCTGAGCTCAGAGGCCCAAAACTGCACTGCAAACACGCTATGCATGTCAGGATTTGAGAGTTTGATGCTTGTGGCTCTTGTCCATTGGTTGGTGTTTGACCTGTTGAAAGTGTAGAGAGAACACGTAAACTCAGAAACTCAGTAAGCTGCATTGGATTTGATCGCATTCTCTGTGTTGCGAGCCAACGCGCAATCTACTATCGTTACATCGTCAATAATGCAGTGAGACAGCGGGGGGGTTACGCTAACTTGTGTTTTTTCTTTTTGCCTTAAATACCTCCACACAGGCTTATTCTGGTGATGTGAATAACAGCTTGTCAAGTTCCAAAAAATATCAAAGAGCTAATGGAATTACATAAGGACAGTGAAAAGCCAACAGATGGATAGGACATTCAAACTCAAAGATTATTCATTATTTCCCAAGTCCAATTCGGCTTTTAGTCTGACAGAAAAAAAATGAATTCCTCATGAAAAGAGTCCAGGGTTGGAAATGCATGAGGAAATAAAATGCACAAAAGAGGTTTCTCCAGCGCACAATACAACAATTATTCCCCCGGTTGTACTGAAGGGCGAAATAATTGTTATTTAAAAGTCTTTCCCTCCAATATTTATATATTCTCCTTAATTTTTACAAACTTAACTTTACTGTTGTCGCCTCTAATGTGGACTGTTTGGTTCTACACAATGAATACAATGATGCATAAACATCCTAACTTCTGATCAAATGTATTTCTTCCATCCTCGTCTGGTGCTTCTCTGGCTGTATCGAATTGTGGAACGCAAGAAAGCTCTTGTTCTTTGAGCATCTCAGGAACCTTCCATCCCATTTACTACACATGGTGGATGTATTGCTGGAGTGCTTTGCGAAATGTGCTGCAATTTGGACACATAACACGTTCAATATTAATGAACTTTGAATGAATAAGCAAACAGCACTCTCAGCAGCGGGGGGGATTCAGGGGCTTCAGGGCTCTGCGGTCCAGCATGTCATCCACAGCGAGCAGACAGTGGCTTAACGACAGTTCACTTTGATGGACTGCTCATGCATTCCAACCGTGGATAACCAAACTTTTTTTCTCTTGCTTTGAGTCAACAAGCATAAGCAGAATAACAACAGCGACAACAGCCTAAAAGTCCCACCCAATAAGTCCATGCGCCGATTTCTATCTTTGGTTATGTCAAAGAATTGACCGATATGCCTCGTATGGAACATCTGCTTAGTGTATGTTGTGGCGGAAATTTGTGGATTAAGTCATTGTGAGAAATCTATCTTAAACTTGTTTGTGATTAAGTATTTATTACTAACTAGAATATAGCATAAAGAATATATAATTACATAAAAAATAAAGACAGAAGGAGCTACAATAAATGATCAATATGAATACAACGGATTCCTGCTGCAAAAACGGGATGCCACCGCGTGGACTAGGTTAGCTCACAGGTTTCCCAAGAAAGGTCACATACAGAGTTCTTGAGAGACTCACAATATGCTGCTCAACAAATTCTCCCCGCTGCCATATGTAGCATACCATGAATAGGTAACATGGGTTACTACGGGTATGCTACCCAAAGAACGGCTTTGAGCGACGTTCCGCCTCGCAGATCCGATTTCATATAATACACAGCAAGCTGACCGAGTTTTTGGAAAGATCCCCGTCCTCGAAACTCATGAGCCCGATGAGTAGCTGTTCTGTCGTGTTGTGTCACTGAACATCGAACATGAAAAACTGAAAACTGCCTAGCCATGAGGGGACTGGAGGGGACCTTTGCAAAAAGGCAGGGATCCGTTTAGAACACTTACATATAATCATTATTTTGAACATTAGGGAGGCATATCATAATTAAAATGTCATTGCCATCTTCATGCTTTCCATGTTAATCATCGTCTTTATCCTCATCAGCATAATCAGCTGATGTCATCATTATCACTCTTCCCCAAGCTGTCACTATGGTAACTACTTGTTGCCAAGATGCAGGGTGTCAGACCTCATGACCCGTTTTTTTTCTTTCTCACCAACCTCCTAATTACTATTTACTACCTAAAATATAAATGAGCTATTACCTTACAAATTATACAGCAATAAACTGTTGACTAATTATTCACATATTAACAATATAATAACTTTTGACTTAATAACCATTTAGTATCGACGATCTGAACAATGAACAAATTAAATATACTAATTCATCTTACCACTCAAACTCATTTGGAAAAACATGAATACCAAGAATACGTTGAGTTTGTGTATCAGTCACACAAACAGAAACAAAAGCTCATCAGCTTTTGAGCTGTCACTGGAGGCGATGCACCAAGGACCATGACGATCTCCCAACAGGAGTTCCGATAGAGCGATCAATACGGCCGGTTCAAACAAACGAGTATAATAGACCTATGTTTGTATGTATTTTTTTCACACCATGGGACACTTTTGTATTTGTAATGGTTAATAACTCGCTGCAGGAGCTGCAAGGAACTGAGTAGTGGAATAATTATTCTGACACCCACAAACACCCTTCACACACTACCGACCGCACAGCAAAACCCAGAACATACACAGATGAAACAGCACCAAAGACTTTCCAGTTTAACATGCATTCCTGGCAGTCACATTATGCACACTCACACAACCCAGATACCCAAACCTAATCACAGCATAGAGCAGCACATCAATCAATGTGCCCCATAAAGACAATGAAGCTGGGAAGACGAGACGGAAATTAAAGGGAGGACGGGAAAGGGTTACGAACTATTAAGGGAATGTACTGTAAGTTCAACCTCCTAAGTGTGTGCAGAGCACGCATTGAATTCCAATAATACTAACACTGCCTGTAAGAAGAGGTACTGATTCCTTGAGAGATTTTTGTATGTTTGCTCCAAATATACACAATGGGGTTGGATGAGAGAACTTAGGGGTGGAAGGAACAGAAACTACTACCTGGAGAGACCACATTAAGCACAAAAAAAAGAATGGGGATGATGGTAGCGAGAGTGCACAATTTTACCTGGAGAAAAGGTTGAAGAAAAAAAAAAACAGCAAGGGCAGAAGAAAAAGGAGAAAGTTGAGTGAAAACTGGAGGGCAAAAACAAAGTGAGTCTGGAAGGGGAGTATTTAAGCTCAGGGCAAAAGGGAAAATGAACACAGGAGAGAAACACGGCCCTTTAAAGTGTGGAGGTGTTCCCAAAGCTAGAGTTTGGGGGAAACTGAACTACCACCTGGGTAAATGGTGTTAAAACACTTCCCTGCCCTACAGATGCATGCTAGTTGTCTAGACACTGAGTGAACTAAAAGGCCTATTTGTTAACGCTTTTGACACAGAAATTGGACTTTGAAGAGCTCCGTGGGTATTCAGAAAATTGGATACAGCGGTAAGACATTGAAAAGCAGTTGAGTAAGAGGAAGAAGGAGTGGGATGAGGAGAAAAATCAAGTGCGTTGACAGGTTTTCTTTGCAATTGTAGGAGATGGGTAGTCAGGCTCATAGCGAAGAGGCGAATGAATCAAACTGTGAATCGGGTCAGATTGGCCGTGAGTGCGGGAAGAAGAGTCATGTTGGGGGCTTTAAAGAAGGATAAGTTATAATAGGAAACAAAAAACACAAAGTTGTGAGGGAAAGGGGAGCTGAACAGAGGAAAAAAGAAGAAAATCTCCCTGCAGTCAAAAACAAATGTGTTGTCAAATCATATTATCATTATAATACTCATTAAACTGTCATTACCAGCATCACAAACACAGATGCCACTTTATTGGTTTCACTCGTGTTCCCTTCCTCCTACGTCGTGTCCCGATCATGTTATTTCTGTGAAGAACCAATTCAGATGACCTCCTTGAAGCCAAAGCACTTGAAGCTACGAAACTATTAACGGCAAATTGCCTCTTTGTAGACTCATCAGCAGAAGACCTGACAATGGCTTGTGACACTGCGGCGATGGCGTGCACGAGTTGGGCTCAAGGGGAGGCAACAGAACATGGCCCACTGAGTCAAGGTTCAAGGAAGAGAGAGACGTGGTGGACAGGAGCAGGAGAAACACTCAACACAGACTCACTGGGTCCAAGCACAGTATCATCCAGCAAAGGGAAATCCTGTACAGGGACCCTGGGGAAACTCAAATACCAGACTGAACCATGGTATACCCTATATACCTTTCTCCTACGACCCAAAAGACCGGTTTAAATTTTACAATTGACAATTGGTCCCCTGAGTCGTTATCACAGGAGGAACTTTTCCTTAAGTGTTTTTGTCTCCTAAACATAACTTTCTGTGAAGATTCTGAAAAGACTTGTTTGGTACTAAATTGATACGCTCTACGAACTGAGGAAGAGGTACTTGGAGCGTCTTGGTTTGAACCTCAGCAGCTGTATCATACAGTATGAACCATCGGGTTGAGAATGTGTGCATGAGAACATATTGGGCAGACCGTTCAATAGCGTCGTAGATTCAAAAAGGGATTCGAGAACATTGCCAAGCGAACTGGCAAGTGATCATGTAGAAGAACACAATCAGGGACTCCATCCGTCAGAGTGAGCCTTGTGCACGCCACTTTCTCTCCACTTCCACTTACTCTCCCCCAACCAGAGCAAACATACTAAGTGATCATGACAGCTCTTTAAGCCCAGCAGGAATGCTCTTCCTCGCTCCACTGCTTTGCCCATATTGCAGATGAGCTGCTCAAGTGACTTTAGATTTTGAGGAAAGAGTGGAGGAGTGGCGGCAGTGTAAAATGATCCTCTCCCAAATGGCAGTGGGGGATTAGTGTGTACCTGCCCCTCACAGCCCCCCCTCTCCCACCCGCTTGAGCAGTGGGCCCAGGTCTAGTTCACTGCTATTATTCTAAATTAATGATAGTACCTGCTAAAACAGGCTCTTACACAACAACAACACCCGGGTTACTTTATCTAACTCGCGGTCTTTCACGCTGTATTCTTCCTCCTCATTCTCCATCCCCCCCCCCCTCCCCACCCTCACCCCCAATTCTCACAGGCTGGAAAATAAAAGACCGTTGTAGTGGTGTGGTGCTAGTGCCATCTTTTGACTAAACAGAGGTTCAGTAAGGAAATAGGAGGGTCATCATTCAGGAGGTTATCGGCAACTGTGTCATTTTCTTTCCTTTTTTTCTTTTCTTTTATTCTTAGATTGATTAATCCTAAGAGAAGCGGTTTTAAACAAAGCTTTCACTCTGGTTTCCCTTTTGCACTTTGGAGGACCACGAGGATTAAATGTCCCGGGAGGATGGGTGTCCATCCGCTTCATCGGTACTCTCTCTCTCTCTCTCTCTCTCTTTCTTTGCCTCTCATTCTCTTTTCCTCTCCTTTATTCCTTTTTTCATTTCATCCCTTTTACGTTCTTGTTTGCTCGGAAAGAAAAATCTCGTGACTTTGAATTTCTCGTCAGGAAATTCAGTGGTCTGCTCACTTGCTTATAAAGGGAGACGAACTGTTACAAAATATTTCGCCTTACAAAGGTAAATGTTATTCAACCTTGGTGCAAGAAAAGAGGCCTTTTCCACAAACTTTTAAATTCAAGCACCAACACATTAACACATGCACACCCATACACGTCTTGCCTCAAAACACAAGGTGATAATAGTAACTGTAACAGTGCATTCATAGTGTTTGCAGGAATTCTCCATTCATGTCATCCCCATTCGTGCGGGTAACTGAGCTTGTGCTGCGGCGTATGCGTGAGTTTGGGTGTCAGTCACACACGATTCCCTTTGCACAGAGAAACAAAAGCTTAAACAAAAGTAAGGATGTTTTATTTTGCTGGGAAGAGTTCACCTATTTGTAGTTACACTCAAAAGACAGATATTTTGTACATAGAAGGTGGGCAAACAGCAGAGTATACGCTTGAGTTAGGCGCACACACACTGGTGGTGATGCCGGACACACTCACCCACACAAAGGTTCCTAATTCACGTTTCATGTTGCAGAGTAAAATTAGAAGTTAATGAAAAGGAGCAAAGAACTACGGTAAAGTGACAAAGGGTGATGTGCAGGAGAATGCAGATAGGCTATTAAGACCACTAAGTTAATCCGTCGAGTCGCATTCTTTTCAAATTATGAAAAAGTTCCCCCTCCATCGCGCTCAAACTTTGGGGTTATAGTCCCGTCGCAAGGTCAAGACATCACCAAGGGTGATAAGTTGGAATTCTGACGTCCTCCCTTTCGCTCTGATGCCTCTAACTTTACCTCTTGTGACACGTGTCCCGAGCCCGTGTCAGCGTCGCCGTGGAAACAGAGCAGACACACCTGCGCCTCCTCATCACAGGCTGAGCAGCCACACCTGAGTGACATCAGACACTGGCTATATAAACCGCTGGGTCGCACACCGAAGGTGTTTGCTAAGCGGTTTGGGTCTATGAAAAAAGACATTTATAGGTCCTTCGATTTTTCTGCTGTTGGTAAAATATTGTCAATTGGTGTCCATGCATCCCGTCACAGGCCGTAGACGTGTCCTTCAATGTTTAGAAAAAGGATTATTGAATGCCAGAATGTGTCATAATCCCATTCAATGTCCAGTGTATCCTTGAACAACAACAGAATAAATGCAATGGCGGAAACCGCTCCTCCTTGAGGCAAACCTGACACCACATCAGTCTGAAGACCTGCCTGTGTATCTCATTGCCATCACCCTTTGTCTTCTTGGCGTGATAAAGCGAGCTGTGCAGCTAGTCACTCATTTTAGGGCCGAGTGAACAGCGCCGGATGGGTTGCATTTATTTAGCATGATCCACTCAGTCGAAAGCATTAGACACGCCAGGTGGAAAAGAAAAAAGCAGTGTGGCATTCGATCCAGTCTTTCCGAGAACGCTATAGATTGTTGTTACCAGGGATCCTGATGGGCTGTCTTGAGGTAAATAGGCGTCCAGGTTCTTCCTGTGAGTGAGGACAATGACTATGAGCCTTGTCCCCACAAATACCTCCATAATGGCAAACGTGTTCTTGTAGTCTGGACTTTGGAAAGAAATCCCATACAGATATTTAATGTTTTCAACCCTGAAATGTATGTCTGCCCTTAACAGCAGACTAGTGGGGAACGGCCAGGCATGCTCCTTTGTGTCATGGGTCATTACAGTTTTTCTCGATTGTTTACACACAAATACTGGTACTTGACACACAATGACCACGACATGTAACTCATGCACCAACCCCCTGAACCAATTCTGCTAAACTACAAGCACAATTCCTGCTTTACACTCAAATTGCCATTTTTGTGTGTAATGTATGTTAAGTGTGTTAAGTGTTTTGCAAATCACTGTGTGTAGTTTTGCAATAAGCGTGAGATTGACAATGTGCTTATTTGTGAAAATATGGGCTGATGATTTGCTTCTTGAGTGTAAGGTTTCGCTAATAGAGTACTACTATTCATTTTAGTGTGTAAACAATCAAGAAAAACTAATTCTCAGTGACTTGAGGGGTTATCAATGTGTATCTGTAGCCACAGAACCTTCTCTGTACACAATCACTTCTCCTCTTCCTCTTTTAATCTTAATAGATGAATGTATGTATAATGGGAAACTTGAGAGACAAGACATTCGTCCAGCTGCATATTTTTGGATTGACACAAAAATGTGAATAAATAGAAATACCTGCATGCAACCTCATAATAGCATTTGTTAAACTCTGTATGTAGCCACAGAAAAATACATGTACAAACACAAATCAAACTGCCCGACACCGACCAATGCATAATTAAACAACAATTAATTTGTTTGTTTCCGAGGCCCAACATGACCAAAGGGATATTTCAGTCTGTTTTATTAAGCTGCACAGAGAACAAATTGCATTGTATAGTAAAAAGGAAGATTAATAACAGGTGTAGTGTGTCCTCCAGAGCGATTGACTTGATTTTCGTAATGGGTGGTCTAACCCTGGAAACATACACAAAAGCAAAGATTAACGCTGAGTGTCAAGAGTGGAGCGATCGATTTCTACGCTCAGTAGCACCTCCCCGTCCAGATTGACTTTGCCCGCAGGGTCAACGGAGACAATAAACGCATTTAAGCATAAACAGGGCCCCTCCAAATATTGTCACACAATAGTAAATAGGTACTTTTTTATTGAATGCACTCGAATCAACAGAAACATGCATATTTGCCCGTCTAACTTAAGTTAGACACTTTGTGGAATATTCACGACTGGGCCATTGCAAGGTTTCTGGTGACAATTCGATTTGTGGGAAGGTTGTAGGTGCACAAATCCATCGAAGCTCATGAGGAGTCTAGTTGACTGATGTTTAGTAGGGAAAAGTAATTTAGGAACAAAACAGTATGCATTCTGGTTAATGGTGGATAGTTCAGGACATTTGAAAAAATGCAATCCCCCCCGACCCCAAAAAAGTAATATCTTTACAGTAGCAAAACACTGTTGTAAAAGACTCCAAAAAGTCCATCTATGCAAAACCCAACAGGCTTTCCGGCCTACAAGGTGAGGAAATCTTTTGTTTATTTTAGTTGAGATGTCAATATTGCAAATGCAGAAACTAATTGAACAATTTTAGTTCTCTCTTTCATGAATGTTTTATGCATTCTATTAACTCCAAAATGAAGTCCAACTGTGGATATAATGTCCAAAGCTAATGCAGTGATACCATTAAAACATTATAGTAATTTGTGGATTTACAACCCACCACACAGGTTAATGCGTTCATGGAGAATAAGCGTTCAAAAAGAAAGCGGATTTTGTAATGATAATTACCATCACATTGGGATCAATAACGCATGGTCATTACTGTCTGTCCGTCCAATCATTGTTAACCTTTTTAGTTTTCCTGTAGTCATTACGTCATATTTTATGTGCTTCACATAACCATAGTGACAAAGTCGCTACGTGTTTATATGAGATTTTTCCAACTTTTCTATGTTAAATGTTATTTGAAAAGAAATCCAGAATATATTTGGTAAAATAAAAAAGAAGTAAAAATATATTTAGTTGAAAAATGTAATTCAATTAAAAGAAAAAAAATATTGAATCAAAAACTTTTTATTTTAAAAGGTCAAAATATATATAATGTGATTTTTTTACGTCAAAAAGTGTTTAGAAATCAAGAAAAAAATAAACATGTTTATATTAGGTAAAAGAATATTTGGTCAAAAAATGTAATCTGAAGAAAATACAAACTTTTATCTGCTTTTGTGAAGCCGTGCCCAAATTTATAATGCGCAGGCAGTGAAGATGTAATATATATATTAAATGTAAACTGGTTACTGTTATTATAAAATGAATAAAACTCACCCCATGTACAGTTGTCATCAATTGAGATGTTATCATTAGTTCACCTCTATCCGAAGCTATTATGGGGTATTAACTCTGTCAGAGGTGGGGAAGTTGTAGTAGAAAGTAGTTTTTTTTTTCTCATCATAACATACAAAATCATCATGTTCTTGTTGTAGTGTTGTGATTAGTAAGTCGATAGTTATCCATTAAATCCAGTTGTTTTACAGGGTTGGGGAGGGAAAATGCAGATTTTTCCTTTATATTCGCTGACAATTTTGGGTAATTTACTGCTGAAGGGATTCTTAAACCTGCTTTAATGATTTCTCGCTGCAGTGGATTTATTTTTTATTTTGCCCTGTCCATTTTCAAATGTATAAAGACATTGATAAACATACACACACACACACACACACACCCTGAAGAGTAAACTGGGAACGTGGAATCGGAACGGTTTCGGAGAGAGGCCTCCTCGTTTGGCCTCCTTCTGTTTCTGCATCTCTCCGTCTTCCGTTATCGCTCTGAGTTGTGGGGATCTGCGTGCAGACACAGACGCTCCGCTGTGCTCCCTCGGCGCCTCTCTTCTCTCTGTGTTGGCCTCCGATGCTCTTCTCTTTGCCTGCGTTGCCATTTCTTTCTCTCCCCCAGACCTGAACTCCACGGCGGAGGGGGAATTCCACAACCAGTATCTCCTCAAGACACATTGTTCTTTTTCCCTACGCCTTCTTCGCCAGGAGTCGTGAACCTTCGGAAAAAGCTTCCCAATCGCTCGTATCATGTCAGCACATGGAGGAGGTCGAGGGAGCAAAAGAGAGGGAGTGTCCGAGTCGGGATGGGATGTGTTGCACACAATGGAAGGTGGCGAGAAGGAGGACAATAATGTGTGCGTATCTGTTTGGGCGTCTTGTTTATCGACTGGAATTTCCTTTTCCTCATTCAGCGTCAGTCCTGGGACTCAAAAAGAGTGATGTCCCCCTCTCTCTCTCTCTCTCTCTCTCTCTCTCTCTCTCACACACACACACACGCACTAGTGACTACACCTGATTCCATTAGCGCTCTTGGACCCCAGTCATTGTCCCTCCGCCATCCTCTGAGGCAGCAGCCACAACCGCCGGAGGAAAGCAGCAGCCTCGCATCGCGTCTCAGACAGATTGTTAATCAGGCGGTCCTGCATGATATTCTGTAGCCGGTTACATTTCTCTCCCCCCCCCCCCAAGTAATCACCTAACAGCGTTATGCCGATGTCGCGCCAGGTCAGATGGAAAGAGAGCTGTTTGTCTATGCAAACGAGACAGAGAGGCGAGGACAAAAAAAAGAGTAAAAGAGAGGAGGGGAAGCTGGAAGAATGAGAACAGATGAACCGGAAATGCATAATATGTCTTACATGAGCTTGGACCAAGTGCAGCACGCTTTATTAAGTGTTATGCCACTGCATCGCGTTGCCTTTACTTACTCTACGAAAGCCGTAGTTACTCTTCTGTGTCTTTAGCACACCGACGGACCCGCACACGTTAGATGTTGACATGCTCCGGTGCTTTCAGTGCATCGGGGCTCGGGAGACGAGGCGGCAGCAATTAACACATCGCTGACATTTGCTCCTCCAGCTGTGGTGGAGGGAATAAGGGAAATGGGAGGGAAATAAGTGAATGCAATCCATCCATGATCCCCACACCAAATTCACTTCTTGTGTGGATTCATCTCCCTTTCTAAGTGTGTGTGTGTCTTCATTTCTCTCTGAGCTCTGCATGACCTTGTCTGTACCTCGCACATGTGATTTAAAGTTCACTTCAAAGAAGAAAGTAACGGCTTCTCTCTGTCTTTCACAACCACTTGCATCTGCCAGACGTTGTGTTCTTGTGTTTTTTTGTTTCTTTCCTTCTGTGTGAAGACAAATCAATGCAGATCATTGCTGCGCAAGTCGAAAATAAGTTGTAATTCTGTTTCATTAAAATAGTGTTTTTGCTGCCAAATCCAGTTGCTCCATTAATCGAGCACAATATGTGTGGATGAATTAAATCAGCAATAAACGACAAACGGAATCACTGCTGCTCATTTGTTGAAGATGATCAACTGTGATAGAAACCGCCTCAAAGTGCAGAAATGATTTATTTTGCGTTCTTTAAAGTTATTTCTTTGTAGAAAAGCAAATCATTCCAGATTAAAATGGATACAGATGCTTTCAGCCCTTTCACTCCCTTGGTTGGAACCATTGATTGGACAATTAGTGATGGGCATTGCCGTCTACCATAGGGCCTTGTGTTTGACACCAACATTTAACCATCAATAGTTGTAAATATTGTAGTTTTGCGGCAGAAAGCCTCTAGGCAATAACATCAATACTATTACACAGAAGAATGCATTAGTATTTATCTTTCTTCGACGTGCCCATTACCTTTATATAATATTCAAAGGTTAAAGATAAAATAATGTCCGACAACAAATGGCCATTCAAGTAAATGTGAAATAAATGAAACATCTGTAATTGTGTGACATTAGAAGGGGCGCATACGTCTGGTAAGGCTGCATGAAACACTCAAACACAGATCAAATTTAAGTCTGATTCCACTCATGGACTGACGATTGCTCCTCGGAGAGAATCACAGTTGGGGGAGGTTGGAAACAACACGTGTGTGTTGGTGTCGGATGCAGCGAAGAGCCGAGGATGCAATGAGGGGAACACTGACGGAACCATGTAAGAGGGGTAATGGGGTAACCGGAGCGGCCACCGCACACCTCACTGCGTCACCGCCACTCAGTGACGAGATGCTAATGCACATGTCACCAGACGGACGGATCCGCCTCTCAGCGCATTTCCCATCTCTCCCTCGGTCAACAAGTCGCAGACCTCTCTCGTCCCCCCAGTTCGTGCGCTTCCAACACGCTCTAATCCAACGCCTTCTCTCCGTCACTCGGTGTCGCCCCGATGGCTCTCGTTCTCCTCCCTCCTGTCTTTGTTTCGAGGCGGTATAGTTGAACTTTGACCACAGGTCGTGCGTCTCCGCAGGATCTGCTCGCACAGGCCGAGACAAAACACGCGGTCACCAGTAAATTGTGTAAAAAGCAGCAGTGGCCTTGGGTGGTATCTTTTTTTTACCGTCATGTCGAGTAAATGATGGTATTTGTGTGATGATAGAAATCACAGTGACGTTCCTGGAATGCCGTGGGTCAAATAGACAATTATGATTACAAATATACGCATTCTTGCTGTGACGGCCTCAAATAACCCGGTTTCGATGTGCCGATATTTCCACGTCTCTTTATCCTCGCTACCTGCAGTTGGCATCTTTTTTTCAGCTAAGATGCCTGTTCCAACAGAAGAGACTGGCCTCTGGTGGCAACCTTCTATTTTGGGATTTCTGAAATGATATTCTACATCACATTTTATTGATCTGTAATCACCTTGACACGCCCTTAGCCTTAGCACGAGTCATCCCAGTGGGAGCAACGGAGGAGCTGTTGCACTCCATTTATCTCTTTAAAAAATGGGCTCACAGCGTGTGCGTTCACGGGGTCGCACACCGGCCCCCCCGTCACTGTTCTGACGCCGCCTCGGTACAGTCACGTCCGTTTCACATTCTGCAAATGGGATGCCTGCAAAGTCGCGTGCATGACTCATAGCGTTGCGTGATGACACAAATGATCGCGTCCGTATTGGCTATTTCCACTGAACACATTCGTGTCTAATGGCAAACGTTTAACGTCGATGCTGAAAGTAATGGGAGTGAGAGAGAACGGTCGGCCCCCGTTGCATAAAGTCCTGCTGCTCCCATCGCGCTTGTTACCTCTCATACCTCTCGTGGGTGCTATCTCAGCATCATCCTGTTAGGGCTCCGTCTACCTGGCCTAAGGGGAAAAGAACAAATCTAGAAATGTCATTGAACAATATGAATATGAGTTGCCTAATATCCACATTGTCTGGTGCCGGTAGGAACACATTTAAGTTGAAAACGTCAAACTTAAAGCTGAAGATTAAAAGCCCCTGTCTCAGCAGACATCACTATACACAGCTACATGAAGCTTTAAAATATGGCAAATTTCCTCATCATATGCATTCGACATGTGTGGGAGATGACCTTCAGCCTGCAAAGTCAGAAACACACACTGACAGTGGTAAAAGCACTAACCGCTGCACCATCTGCCCACTCCCACAGTGCAACGGGGGCCTCTGCAGGCCACATGCGGAACAAACGCATCCCGCTCGCCAACGGTGACATGGGATTGAAAGCCGAACGCTTAAAGGCATTTCCACTCGGTCTCTGTCACATCCCCTCTCCGTCTGTCATGCAGGTTGTCACGTTTATGGCCTCCTGCAAACACCCGACCGGGAGGCGAACTGCAGGTGAGCCGGGGGAAGCTCGCCTCCTTTGAATAAGACATGAGCTCCGCTAAAAAAAACATGATTTGAGTGAAAAATGTAAAAAGAAAATCAAATTAAAGTCTGCACAGTGCAGCCGACCACACCGACACACACACACACACATCTCATTTGTCAACACAAACATGGAGATGAGATTGGAACACAATACCATTTCGATGTCTAACCTTGCAAAGAAGACAAATCGATCAAGGGTTGTTGTGTTTACAAATTGTTGTTGTTTTGTTTGTTGTTTACATGAGAATCAATGAGCTGGAAGTTGGAAAAGCACTGCCATTATTGATGCACTTGAAGTTGTCTGGCTTTGATTAATTAAGTTGAAGATGGAGAGACCACCTTCAAAGTAAGAGCCTAAAAGATATGGAGCACGGTCCCAGCACTTTGAACTATGCAGTAATATTTGTATAGTTATTATATATGTCGTTGTACAACTTCTTTAGGTACAGAAATAGAAAGGAAGGAATTCTATGAAGGCGCGAAATAAAATAGTTTATAGTCGCTTGCCCTATCCAACAACAGTTTTGTGAGTCTCTGCATAATGATCCACGCGCACGTTTATTCACAAACGTGTGCGAGCAACGCAAGTGAACACCAGTAAAGTTTCCAGACTTCCAGCCCCAACTTTTTAGACGAGTAATGTTTTCATAGCAGGTCTTTGATTAGTCAATGCTTAAATAAGATAAAGGCAAAAGGGCAGGACTGTGCGTTCCCAAAATGAAAAGCAAACTTTGATGTTACAGGCTTAAGTTGAAAACATCATTTCGAGCGTGATATTTGGATTTCCTTGTGGAGTTTATTACACCACATCTCCAGCTTGAGCAGATCACCCCAGACTGCCTGTGACATTTGCCTCCATGGTTCCTTGCTCTCTGGTTTGACATCGGCCCCTCATGAAGGGCCTTCTTAATTAGAGCTTTTAGTAAACAGACTGACTTTTCAGAGTTTGGTGTCTGGCGTTCAGAACATCAGTTATTCCACAGACACCATTTAAGACTTGCTCAACCTCTGCTTTTATGTACATACAGGCGACTTATTTATGTATTTCAAGGTGAAAAGGAGATGTGTTGTTGGCTCGGTCTGCAGCTGTCACTGCAGCCTTTTGATTTCTCTTTCATGAGAAGTGAAGAGGTTTGAGTCGAGCTGCCAGAAGATCCAACTTGAATGCCTCCTAAAAAAGTTAGTTTCCATAGAATGGAACTGAATAGAAGCCTGATTACTTTTGCGTTTGCAGCGTGATCTCGATTCAGTCATCAGAAACAGCCCCTTGTACAACATTGACTTATTTTTCGTTTTAGTAAGAAACATTCTTACTTCAACCCCAACCACAACATTTTCCTAAATAAGTGGTTTGTTACCAAGAATGAGTTGATTTTGCCAGTATATGCATATCAAGCTTGAGTTTGTAAAGAAGTGGCAACGTAGATGGAAGCACATGGCCACTGAAAGGAAACTGTGTTGGTATTTGACCAAAAACAAATAGTCGTTGCCTGAATGTAAATGCGAATGCATTATCAAAACAAAAGCTTGCAAAACTGCCACGTGCGGTTTACACACTTTATTTTGAAAAACAGAGAACAAATGTTGACAAATGTTTTTTTTTTACATGCGTAGTTTTCTGAATCCAAATGACCAAATGAAGGGAATACATGGAACGTCACGCAAACCAATCTTTGATGTTATTGGTATTATTACTTTGATCAGATATTAACCTTTGTCATTGGTATAAATCTGCTTTTTTGTAGTTATATCCTCCTGTGATCTTTTAGCTTGGTATTTAGCTGAAGCTAAGGACATCAATAAGTTTTAGTGTTCTTTGCATGCGTGTGTGTGTGTGTGTGTGTGTGTGTGTGTGTGTGTGTGTGTGTGTGTGTGTGTGTGTTACAAGGCCTTGCATCAGTTGCAAAACAGATTGCAGATTGAATTTGAATCTCACTCAACTGATTCACTAAATATATTGTTTTTTCCTGTGTAGCCCCTACTTCTCCTCTGTCTGAAGCACCGTCTTTTACTCGTTTCCCTCTGCTTTCTCTTCTCCCCCATGTCTCTGCTTCAATCCTTTCAAAACTAGCTTGCTCCACTGTTCTTGCAGAACTAGTTTGATAAGCCGACTAAAAACATAAATAATGCTCAGCGATGTGATTCCGTCTAAACTTGCAAAAATATTAAAGACACCATTCGCGGTAGCCACAAATGTGGCTTACTCAGAGAGCAAATGTGGCCAGCCGTGCACGTTTGTAAGTTGCAGGCACGGCAGCCGGATACAGCTCGAGAAAAATGAGTCGGCTAAGAGTGCTGTCCACATAATTGAGGAGGAACAAAACAATGTTTAGCCAGTTTTGTGTTTGGAGGTGCAACATATGTGCCCCTACAGGCAAACGAGAAAGCCCGTGTGTAAGAGGAGGATAATGTGATAATGTTGTTGTTAAAACTGAGGCAAGCGCACAAACTCTTTATCTTGTTACGTGGCCCTGCTAATGAAACACCCAATGAATAAAAAAAACTTTCAATAAAACTAGCTCAGGAAAAGAGAATGATTTGTTTTAACGTCTAATAAAAAACAGGGTCTTGATGAATGATCAAAGTTGTCCATTTATTGCTTGCAAGCTGGAGGTCAAAGACACTAACACGTATTACACTCAGCTTCTAAACACACACATGAAGGCCATCCTCAGTGAGCGACCGGTATGAATAACTGCAAACCAAGTTGAGATAAGAACCAATATTGAGACGGGCTAACAGAGTTCCTCGTGAGAAAGCCTGTTTCACTGCACTTCTTTCTTCAGACGCAGCTGCGAAAGGAAACTTTTGCATCACCCGGCTTTTCGCACATTACTCTTTTAGCATAAGACTATGATATAACATATTTTACCATAACACCACATGTCAACATAACATCACCAACTCGGGCAAAGTTAGGTTATTCTGAAGGTTGATTTGCTGCTTAAGTCAAATCTCCTTTCACGGTTACCGTTGAATGCTCATTGGAGCTCTTAGAATGGACCGAGATGCGTCGATCGTACACGGAACACACAGACATCTAAAATCAGCCAACAGCTGTGGAAAAAACACACAAAAAAACGTGTCAACATTAGTGACCACATTGTGTAAAAGTATTTGTTAAAAGAAAAGACACTGGAGTGCATGGTTCCCTCTGTTACGGTTGTTTAAAGCCTGTGAAAACTAGAATGTTAGTTGCATGCACCAGCGAGTCTCCTCCTTCAGTGGCCCCACTGCAGCAGCAGTGCTTTAATACCTATCAATATTTGAAGAATTCAATTGAAGCGGCCGCTGATAAATTATACAGCGCTGTCAAAGTGCACGGGTTTAACTCACTTTAGCAAGAATCCGCGGCTGTTTGTTCTCAATCAGCGAATGAGGTTGTGTGTGCCGAACATCAGGAAGCCCTGGGTTGCCAATTCTATCGTCATCCCTCTTTCTGGGGAATCCAATTCGGCTCGCTCTCCCTGCCATCCGCATGCATATCAGAGCAACATAAAATACAGGAGGGCTGTACTGCCATTGCTGTTCTCTGTCACCACAGAAGCTGCTTGCTGAGACGGTAAGAAACAGGTTTCCGTGGTGACACGTCGCTAAGTAAAGATTCACATCTGTTCAAATTAGAGAGCGGTTGAAAATAAATATGTATTACTTATTTTATTAGAATGCTGAACAAATGTCAACTCAAATTGTCTCTTTGGTTAGTTATTCTTAATACCCGTAAACAAAATATATCAGCAGGCCCATAATGGTGTAGAGTGGATTTTACAGCCGAAGTCCATGTGGAGCCTTCAAGTTACTTGAAAATTCAGACTGATATTTCACTTCAGAAAGCCAACTTTTAAGGTTTGATCCTTTTATTTTGATCTTTACACCTGGTCGTGGCAGTGCCCGTCATGCTGAGGATGTGAGGTCAGTGTTTGCTTCTCGCTCTGGTCCAGCTGTTCCCCTGGAAATGTGCTTCAGTGCTGAAGAGGTTGGCCTTGTCTTTCAGCACGTCCCTTCCCTCTGGTATTTCATCTTCATCTCCATTGGATTTGTGGCTCTGGGCCTCCGCTCGCATGATTCACCGGCTGCTGCTGCCGTCATCCTCGATAGCCGTCAGGTCGTTTTCACGTGCAGCTGTTATGCCGCTGTCCTCTTTCCAAGGCCGCTGCGAGCGGCGTCGTTTATCTCCTTTGGAGCAAGAGGACTCGTTTCCTTTCATTTGTCACGCTTCATCCCCTTTTCCCCACCTGCGTTTGACAATAAATTAGTCTTGTTCGCAGTGGTGTTTGCCAAAGCCGTTTACATTTGGTTAGCTGATGTTCAGTGAGGACTGTCATATTCACTTGCATTCATTCAGCGTTTACGGCGATGGATTTCCCCGCTGTCCCCCCCCCCCACTTTGTTTATCCAGACCAACTTTTACTTTTTGGCTCCGGACCTTCTTAAAGTCCTTGCATGACCGAACGAGAAGCCTGCAGTGTTACGCTGCTGCGCGGTGTCGCCTCTGATCTGTGGTTTTCTTTTTAATAACCAGTGGTAGCTAAATAGGGCTTCTGTCCTGTATTATCCGAGAGACAGGGGGAGGTGTGAACAGAAGCATAGCTTGTTTCTCCTCTAAGTGAACAGCACAGCTCATGATGTTAAGTTTTGAGCTGACGCGTGTGTGTGTGTGTGTGTGTGTGAGATGCTTTGTAATTCTCCCGGATGAAGGGCCAGACGGCCATCCAGGTGTGTGGCAGACGGACACGGCGGTCCTGATGTTCAAAGAGGACACGCTGATTGAAAAACACATCCACATGCTGCCGTGTCCGCTGAAGAGGAGCACATGTTCCCTAAGCGCTTTCAGCTCGTCAGCGGTCAGTTTGAACGGTCATGTCAACACGCATGGTTTTTTGGAGGACGTAAAGAGGAAAGGAATCACGGCCCCGAGGAGCCGAATCTCGTACACATGCAGAACAGAAGGATCGTACAACTTGCTCAGAGCACAGAAAGTGCACAAAACACTTTCCCTCTGTTTGTCTCTCTTATGTGCACAGCGGAAAATACCTGCAGGGCTTCCACTATCAAACAATTGTTTGTTCTCATTAACATAACTCATTAATCCTGATCAGTCTCTCTCTTTTCCCATGTCTCTCTCTCTCTCTCTCTCTTTCCTTCTCCTGCACACACACACACAGTCGCACATCCGTTTCATTTATAATTCATAGGTTCTGATCAGACAGAATGTTTGATATGGTTTACAGTCTGAGCTTGCCCAGGCAGAGTGGGAGACAACAAAAATAAACATTACACATGGTAATACCCACTGGATGATGTGGGAGGCAACGTTAATGTAATGGTGCTGTTGAAGAGCGAGACAAGGGGATTATGGGTATTGCTTCTGAAGGCTTTCAGTTCATTTGCAAAACTCTATGAGCCGGTTTTGAAAGAAAAACTAGAAGGTCCGGGTTCGATTCCCCCACAGGCGACCCTAAAATATCTTGCGAAAAAAGCCATGAAATTTACACTTTAGTCATACGAAGGGGCATGGTGGTGTGAAAAATCAAATTTGAAATTTATTCAGAATATACTAGTTGCTTTTGAGGGCGCATTGTAGTTTAGTGGTCAGTACAGAGGCCCCTCGGCTAGGTGCTCTGGGTTTGATTCCCCCACAGGTGACCCTAAAATATTTTTGTCCGGGGTGAGAGGGGTCGACAACAGTCTTTCTAGCTCGCTTCAGGATCCTATTTTGGGTTTTAAAAAATACATTTAAATTTAAATCACAAAATATTTTGCAAAAAAATATGAAGATGCACAGTGGTGAGACAATCAAATTTGAAAGAAATTCATAAGAAACTTTGACTAGATGCTTTTGAGGGGACATATTTGACAAATTGTTTGCTAAGAATTCCAACAATCCTCCCGATAGCATCTTAAACAATCGAGACGGACAAAAAGACGGCGAGACAGAGAGCAAGAGAGACCGAGGGATCCAACCGAAAAATAATGTCTAATTCAAAGTGAGCCTGATGGATAAGTTGGTAAATTGTGTAAACAAACTTTACCCTCTTCATTATGAGGTGCCGGAAAATATCATGACATACAAATGGAAACTCAAAGTAAGTCAATGCGGTTCATTTGGGGCAAATGTTGGATTTATATGAGCAACGTAGTAAAAAATGCAAGTAGAGAAAAGGGAAAAATAAAGAATCTGCCAACGATGATGCCAACTCAATTGTACGTATTTTTAGACGTGGTGGCAACAAGAATAAACATCAAGTGTTTGTTCATGTCAGATGATACAGAGAGGGAATCGAGATGTGAGGAAAAGAGCTGGAAGGGAAAAAAAGAGGCAAAGCAAGGGAAGTCTTTACCTTTTAGTGAAAGAAGAGCTTGGCAGGTCAACGCTGAGGTCAAAATGTCACACAGCGCCCTCTTAGATAAAAGTTTCACTCAACTTCGTATCAAGAGCACAGGCGTTGCTAAAAACCTCCCGGTGGCTCGGTTCTGTTCACTCAGCCAGATTCCTCTCCTGTCTGAGTGGGATCGTGCTGTTTCTCCCCCGACAGGTTTGCTTAGGAAATGCCATGTGATCAAATTAAAGAGCGACTAATGGTCCCAGCAGTGTAATAAATCCATTGCAAAGAGAAGCTCACTTTCAATTCAATTCAATTCAATTCAATTCATGTTATTTTGTACGGCCCAAAATCGCAAATTACAAATTTGCCTCAGAGGGCTTTACAGTCTGTACACATGCGACATCCTCTATCCCAAGACCCTCACATCGGCACAGGAAAAACTCCCCAAAAAATGAAAAAACCCTTCCTGGGATAAAAGGGATGAAACCATAGGGAGAACCATTGCCGGCCCGAGCCTCTTGGGGGCCCTAAGTAGAATTTGATTTGGGGGCCCTCTTCCCACCACGCCGAGTGACCTGTGCTAGAAGATTATAGGCGCAAATGTCACGCTATAATGTTATAGCAAAAATTATAAACAAATACAGTGAGGTTATAATACAAAACTAGGGCTGCTCGCAGCACTGAACGGGCCTTAGCCTCCCCTTGCATGTCGGGGGGGCAGCGGTCAGCCAGACACGTGGTCAAAAAGTGAAAAGAGAAGAAAAAGCAAATTTGGTACCAAGTAGGAATCAAACCCAAGTGTCTGGCTCCCAAACCAAACACTTTACATCTGAGCTATCATCCACACTGGTTAATGTACGCACGTGAGGCGAACATGAGGCAAACTAAGCAGCCGCTTAGTTCACTTATGCCTCGGGCCGGCCCTGGGGAGAACGTCAGAGGAGGGATCCGTCTCCCGGGATGGACAGACTGCAATGGATGTCATGTGTACAGAATGACTCATACAGATGTAGAATACATTCAATTTCTATAACAGAAAAGATTCAAAGAATTCCAAGTAGCAAGCCAGGTGTACGGCAGGACTATTGTTCTTTCACACAAAAGAACATCTCAGACCAGCAAGGCCAGACGAGCGAACGAGGACGACGGACATTGATTTCATCCCCGCAGTAATTATTTTTGTTTCAGGGCCAAACAATATTTTACTTATTGCCTCTCTCCATCTCACATCGTATCTTTCTATCATGGGGGACACACGCTTTTACGCAACTGTGCTTGGATTCAATACTGCAAATAATCCCGCAGAACACGTCTCATCCTTTCAGTATGAGTAAGGATCTATCATGTGGAAATCCGTTCCTTGGGAAAAGCAAGAAGCCAGTTTAAATGTAAAACAGGGTCCTCCCGCTGCGATGGAAATAAGAATGGCGATGGTTCCTTATTATTTATTTATTTCTGTCGAGACGTTTCTTTTACCAACCGTGCTGGCCGGCGTTTGAACACAGAAGCACATTAGCGACGGAGAGCCGAAAACAAAAAAACATTCTGTCGATTTTTTTTCTCCCTAATTTAAGCTGGGTCACTTTAAAGGCGGAAAGCCGAGGGAGAAGGGGGGACATGTGGCAGCGGCAGAAAGGAGCATCCGGCATCTGCTCTGGCAGGAAACCTCCGTATGGAATACAGCATTGGCACCCGTTGCCTCGCTAGCATTAACATGCTGTCAAGAGTTGATCTGGCACGACACTAAATGGAGCACAGTCGCCCAGCCGCCGGCTCCCGAGGGTGTCGCAGGGTGTCCCCTCCACACTCGCCGTGCGTCCTGCGCCGCGTTATCAGTGGTGTTGTTGAGAGGCGACGATGCGAACAGGCAGGGAGATCTCTGTTCATCAGATCTCGGGCCAAAGATCCCAACGGCCTTGTTGACTCGGTGAGAATAGAGAAGATGTTATTAAAAAAAATAATAATAATAATTGAGCTAAATGGAAGATGCTACGGAAGGGACTGTAAATCTTATGCCACGATCTACATTTTGTATGACATTTCCACGCGTGTGTGTTTATTTATTTAAGTAATTTACAGGGTGCTTTAAATAACAAAACATTCTGATAATTACCGGGAGAAAAAAAAGACATTTGGAAAGGTTCTCTAGTATCATGTTGAGATGTCCCCAAGACAAAACGTTAGTATTTTGTTTTGACAGCAAAAAAGAAAATGTAAATCCCTTCATAAGACACAAATATCAGCAGGAAAAATCCTGTGACCCCAAAGCGTTTTCCACAAACGGATCACATATTTCAATTTCTTGCCCGAGAGATGATAAATCCACTGCCATCCGGGTAGGAAAGGACAACATGTTCTGTTTAAAGTACAGACAAAATAGATTTCTGATCCGGGTCGAGCGTCTCCAGAGGGACTTGAATGGAAATGTGGTCTCTGTTTTGCCTTCAATGCAAACAGTCGCGGTGCGCTCCGTGGTTACTAATCATTGCATTCGTTAGCGTATTAGTCATTATCATGTCATCGCCGACGTTGCTAATGTTTAGTTACCTAAAGAGTCCTGAAGTCACATTTGATCACAAAAAATGCTGCGAAAAGATGAACGTGGACAACAGAAGCTTCGTTCTGTTTGCTGAAGGGTGATGAGGCATTTTATAGAATGTTAAATTACCCAAGACAAGTGAAGGTTAGGCTGCTCATCTTTTTACTATCTTTGCTTCTCATTATGCAATGTCCACGTTTGCCGACAGCAGCAACCTTGCAGCTCCAAGAACAGAGTACTTTTTAATTACATGGTGACCGTGCAGGCCATTTGACCCTGCATGCGCGGGCACGCATTCCTCCCAGCAATCCTGTGCTTATGACTCAACCCATAGTGCTTTATCCTGTATTTACGTCTTCAGCATCCACTGAATATGTTTATTGAGACACAATGAGCACTGGAGTCTATTTATTTGTATTTGTGCTCACGATTAATGAGCCAGTCAAGCGTATTCTGGATCTTATATTGCATTCACACACCCTTTGTCTTGTAACCTCAGTACAATGTTCATGTCTGTAGTTTAGTTCATTTGGTTCATGTAACTTATATAATCAACTTGTGGTGGGGTCCAATCAAATAGGTGACGTGTCATCAGTAAGGCCGCGCTGCCAGCACAGCGTATGCGTAGAACAGCCAAATACACAACTTTTGTGTGTCCCATCATTGCCTCCCTCATGGCTTTGAGGGCCCATCAGAAGTGTCATATTAACAAAAAAGCACAATAATAATGGACCCCGGGACACCATATTCATTCATTGTAGCTGTTGTGAATCCAAAGTGACTATTTTACCATCTACTGTAAAATAGAAATCTACTTTCAAAGCCTTAAGGCGCTGAGTTTACGATACACAAATCACATATTTCACATAGTCCATCGTGTCCATCCTCTGCTCCTCCATCACCTTCTGGTACGCTGCAGCCACCGCCAAGGACAAGGGCAGGCTGCAGAGAGGGTGATCGGCTGCAATCTGCCGTCTCTCCAGGACTCGACCCCTCTCAGCCCGGACGAAGCCTGTTTGTGCCCCTTCCATCCGGCCGGAGGCTGAGGTGCATCAGGACCAAGACCACTTTCCTCACACTCCTGCACAAACACTTTCATTTGTCACTTTGTGTTTGTTGATTTAATTGTTTTACTTTATTTTTTGACTTACCCCCTAGCCTTAGTCTACTAACCCATAGATATTTTATTCCTTGCACTATGTTGTCTTGTTGTCCGTTGTCATCCTTTGTTTTGCACCAACCGCCAAGAAAAAATGTATGTCTGACACACTATGGCAATACATTTTTTCTGATTCTGATTGTGATTCCAAATGTGCGATTGGTGAAGTAGTCCTATAAAGAGAGCCAGATTTTACCAACCAACGGTATCACTGATGGACCGGCCAAAATGTGAAGTGAAGGGCTGACATTCCATGTAGAGAGAAGTGATATTGCTTCGCTCCATAATCCATGTGGTGTCAGTGTGAATGGCTGAAAATATAAAAAGCTTTCACAGTCTGCTGATGTTGCTTCGCAGCGGACCTTTGAACCCCCCCACGGCGGCTGAACGGCGCGGCTCACTGGGAAACAAATTACATCTCTGCTTGTCATTATCGCATTAAATCTGCATCAGCTGTCAACGAAAAGGGCCACAGTATCCACATACTTGTGCGCGCAGACACACTCGTCATCATTCTCCTCCTTGACTAATCTCCAAATAAAGCTGCGAATCTCAGCCTCTAAAATCCTTTCACTTTGAATTTTGTTAGGAAAAGAAAAATCCCTGGAGAAGAATAAAGAAGGACGACGCAGGCGAAGAAAGAGATGAAGAGACGAGGGCTTGCCAACTCCTGCTGAGACCTCTTTGATAGACGCAGGGTTTTTTCAAAGAGGGAGTTTGGTTCATTTGCAAATCTCTCCGCATGGGCTGTGAGCTTTTTGTGTGTCTCTTTGCGAGTGACTGCGTGAGCCTTTTTCTCAGTCGTTGTGCGTATACTGTATGCATACAGCGTATGCACACATCAGGCAACTGCAGAGCTTCCTTTGTAGCCGGAGTGCATCTTTTGTAAGAGATAACAGTTTTTGTTCTTTCTCTCCTGTGCTTATTTTGGGTTGTCCTCGTTATCTGCAGGATGGAGTCCTCATTGCATAATCTGTCTTGTATCCTTAAAAGAGACATTAGATTACCTTGATCTTTAACAATACTGCAAATTGGGCTTATTGGAATACGACCAGTGAGAAGATTAAGCCTTCCTTTTTTTACTATTATTAAACGAAAGTGCAGGAAATGGGAGATACGACAGTTTCCTCTGCAAAACTTTAAAAATCGCTGTGGTGGTTTGGGAGGGGAGTGATTCAATTCTGTCACTTCGGGGGCCAGATCTCAATGAATTGAGGACAAACAGGGCTGGCTGCATATTTAATGACAGACATTATCTACTGCTGCATCCAGCATCACAGAGAATAAAAAGAGAACCGACTCTGTTAATTAGAGAAAGATAGATCGATGTTGGGGGAATTAAAGGAGCTGCTGGGGTTTTACATGAGATTTTGGATGCTTGTTATGACGCGCTGAGCCTGACATGTTTGGACATATAGATTATTTGCTAACTTTCACATTGTGCAAAGTCTCTCAATGCCGACAGGGTAAAATTACGTTCTAATGGTTTCACTTGCTGTGGACCTCAGGACTCATAGGGATGTTTAGAGCCAAATAGGAAACTGAAAGTAACGCAAACTACAAAGTACTTCTACTGCATTGGAAGCTGCCATGGCTGTGAGCGTTCATCACTATGCTTTATTTTGGTGGACATGCATTGTGTCAACTGAGTGTGTTACGTTATGCCCTAATAAAGAGTGTCTGTATCCATGCAATCCACCCACACGGACAGAAAACGGGACCCTGAAAGGGTCCAGCAGAGGTTTTGAATGAAGGGAAGAGGTTGCTAGACCCCCCCCCCCTCGCCCCCAAGTTGGTTCCACTTGGAGCTCACCAGTTAACCGCATTTTGAACTCATTCAGACAAAGTGAGATAAATCTGCATGTTCTGTGAAGGAGAGAGACAGATGTACCTCTTGTCACCTTGACAGATCAACGACTCGTCCTCCTTGTTGTCTCGTTGAACATTGATACTTTTATCATTTATTTACCTGTCTCTCATACCCCTTCCCCTCTTCATCTCCATCCTTTGTGCCGGATCTCACTTTTATTCTTCAACCAACTCTAATGGATTCTTTCTTTGTGTTATTTTTCAGAACTTTTTCCCCAACTGACTTCTCTTGCTTTTCTTTGCAGCTTTTGTCCTCTCATCCTTTGGTTACGAGGACGTGGTATAGCGTCATGTCTCAGGCCACTGGAGGACTTTTAGAAGTCAAAAAGAGAGAGAGAGAGAGAGAGAGAGAGAGAGAGAGAGAGAGAGAGAGGGAGAGAGACGCGCCCTGGTCTCCCGGGTTCCTTCACACAGAGAAACACACACAAATGAACTCACACACACACTCGCACACCAGTGTTAAGCTCGCAAATTCCCCACAAAGAGCTTCACTCCCACAAGGCAGGACGCCACAGAGAGAAAAAACAAAGACTTTGCTTCTCTTCCACTCCTCCTCTCACTGTAGTCCTCGGCTGTTCTCTGCAGCGCAGCGCAAACATGGAGAGTGATCAAAGAGTCTGCAGTGTCAGAAGCAAGGGACGAGGTGGACGTGAGCGGAAGAAGAGATGAGGAAGGGGGTCAGGAGAACACAACTGTCAATCAAACGTTCCATCAAACTGGGTGGAGCTCTCATCCCGGTGATGCTAGTTGGACCTCTGAGCTTAGCTGGAGGAGTATTAGGGTATCAAACCTTCTGCTTAGTTGTCCCCCTGGGCATCTTCTGAATTATGGGGGGTTCTCTGATGGAGGAAAAAAAAAGGCAAAGAGATGTTGGCCAGGTTTATTAAAATCTCCCCTTTTACGTTTTAAAATGAATGTAATTGTAAAGGTAAAGTTTTTGGTCATTTTCTTCTTCTTGTTCTCTGAAAACATGTACTGTGCATTAATATAATAAATGTGTAAAATGAATTGTGTTTGTGTTAGCATATCATATCTAATTGCCTTTCAGTATATGATATATTTACCTATATATATAGAATGAGAGTGGGCTTAAAATTGAAAAGATTTCATCTCATTAGAAAAACCTTTTTTCCCTTTTGTTAGGAGCCGATACTGTTACATTTTTTTCAAAAAGACGTCTCATTAGTAATGTTTAAACATGAACGTTTTATTCCAAAGCGTTTACGTGTGTATCATGGAGTCACAGCACCCTCCTGTGGATCCAGAGAGAAGTACAGTTACAATGGTGATTTAAAATTGTTTGACGTGTGTGTGCGTGTGTGTGTGCGTGTGTGCGTGTGTGTGTGTGTGTGTGTGTGTGTGTGTGTGTTTATACTCATGTTGCGTTAACTGCGTTGACATATTTTATTGCTATAATCTTGGCCACATTCATCATAAGCATAGACGGGTTAATGTTGACACTACATTAAACTCTATAGGGTAGTTCAATACTGGGGGATTGATTCATAATTTGTCAAACGGGTCAGTAAAGACCCAAAAAAGGGCGGCAATAATTTACAACAACGTACAACGTCAGCAGAAAAATGTGATCAAATTTGACGCTAAGAACCCAAAAAGTTGTGGTACACTTCCTTTATTGTAACAGATGTTTTTGATCATAAGTACAGTTTCTCACGACATCACATATTTACTCTGTCCAAAATCAGGTGCCAGATTGTATGACGACGGTCTTCTAAGGCTTGGTCCTTGAAGAGAGATGAACAGCAAAGTGTTCCTGCTCATCCTCTCAGAAGCAGAAAGTCCAGTGGCACACATTTATACATTTCACACCATGAAAAGTAAGAACATGATGACACAGTTCAAATTGAAACATTTCAGAAGCAAATGATTCATATATTTATTTGTCTATATATATATATATATATATATATATATATATATATAATATATATATATATGTGTGTTGAACCATATATCAACACATACAGACGATGTGTTGAACCATGTGACACCTTTGGATTATATTCCTTAACAGACCTCTTACCTCTGATTGTATTAAATCAGCAACAGTCAGCGCAGCAGTGATCCAGTCTTCCATAATAACCCTACTGCTTAGCAACCATGGCAACGGCTCTCTGCAGAAAAACATGGGAGAGAAAGGGGGACGGGAAGGAAGAGGACAGTCCGTGTATTATCTCATTAAAATGCTTTATTATAATGAGTAAGTCAGTAGCTTGAGCATGATTCACTGGTTGCTTCAGTAGCTCTGTAAACACATTTGTGTAAGGACATATTAGGAGGACAGCGCAGTTTCTGATAAGACGAGACAACACACAACACAAGACAACGCCTCTAACCTGCAGCCTTTAGAAACTGTGCGTGGCCAAAGTTTTTTATTACCTGGGTGGTTTGGCACAGTGGAGAGATTGTCAATCTCTCATTGACTCCAGTGTTAAATGATTTGTCACGCTGTCTAGTTCAGTGTGCAACCTTTATCGCCAACCTAAATAAAAAATAGTGATAAAATTGTACACATGAACTACACATTCATGCTTCTTTATTTTCTTCTTCTTTTATTTTCATTTTAGCAGCAGCCTCAGGCCAAAGAGTCAATTCAGAAAACATTATTTCTTCCACTACCTTTGTTTGATGGTTGTAACCAATCATTGCAGCAGATTTTGGGTAACTGTTACATTTTTTTAAATAAAATCAGGGTGAAAACAATTACCACATCCACATTTAGATGAACTTAAAATATCTAACTACATACAACCTTGCTGTTAAGCAATAAGTCCTCATGAACATTCACAAAGCTCATTTGTTTCAACGTGATTGAGCGGGTGTAGTTTGATTGAATGTTACCCAGAGAAATAAGCACATATTGATAAAGTAGCCAAACTGTGATTGGTGCACAGAGAAAAGTGGCATCTGACTTGTAGTTGTAATACCGACCACAAACTGGCGGACACTGCCTCCATTATACTTCTATCGGCTTCTTGGCTTTTCATTTCCTCGTGTCTTCCTGCCTTAGTATAACTGTATCCAACGCTCCTCTCTTTCCTACACGCTGCATGCAAAGTAAACCTTTAAGAGACAGATGTTTCGGCAAAACCTGCGACCACCATCAGTCGATGCCTTTTGTAGGGTGGATGGATGGAGGAACAGATTGAAAGAGGGAGGTCGATATGGTCCCTGCTTATTTTTCTGTTTGCCTGCACGGCAGCCTTGTTCTTCTGAGCAGGGCCTAGTCACCTGCATGACCCTATGCAGACATTATTTACCCAAAGCCAACGTGAACGTAATGTTACATACGCGTTCATTAAGGTCCGCCACACAATAGCTGCTGTTCCATCCGGAAATAGATGTTGTTGAAATCGGATTGGTATGCAGGTTTATGTCATATGATTAACAACTAGTGAGTTGGATTATCATGTTTATATGTTGTTATATGTTTCAAATATTCCCCTTGTACGCTTATATGTTGCTCTGTGGTATATATTTTATTTTATGATAGTTATGGTAATTTGAGTCAAAAGTTATTTTAAATTTAAATTCCTTCTTATCCTTTTTTTTAAGTGTTTATTCTATATCCCCCTAGCCCATAACCATATCAAATTCCTTGTATGTCTAACACTTTTGGGCAATAAATGGTCCTGATGCCTGATCCTCCATCTTGTTCCAGCGGCTTCCTGCCCCGCCCTCCCTCCCGACTCCACCAGCGAGCCGACAACCACGAGATCAACCATCCCAAGGCGTCAGGCACCGTCAGCCGTGAACTGCCTCTAAATCCCTCAAATATTTAGGATTTTAATGCACACAATAACAGACGATTTGCTGCTCTTTTTTTTTCTTCAGACATAATATTTTACGAACCCATCTTTGTTCATAGTCTAATAAGAAGGGGAGAACATGTCTTCGCCGGCGCAGGGGAGGAGGACCGGCGTCCAGCTGCTGAGCGCGGCGATGCTGCTGCTGTTCTCCGGTAAGAAACCCGAACAGCCACATCGATCCGGACTGCGAGACACGCGAGGACCAACAGAGAGACAGACAGCTTGCGATTGCGTGTGTGTTTACTTTGGCGTGTGTGCTAAAGGGAGGTAGGTTGTAATGGACTATCATGGTTCTTTTTCCAGCGTGTCATCGAAAACCCAATATCTTAAACCTGGACGGCTTTCAGTTAAACTGAATTATGGTCTGTTGTGGTCATCCCCCCCCCCCCCACCCCTTCCCCCCCGTCACGCCTCTCGCCCATGCGCCTTTATTGACATCAAAATGAATGATTGATGAATGAATGATGAATGAGCCGCAGCAGGTCTGTGGATTTAAGGGCCCTTGTTTGCAGGAGCAATAAAAGCCCATTCATTGGCTCATCTGCATATTCCGAGCCGAACCGGTTGATGCTCATTTTCCAGATGAAACGAGACCGAAACACGCGTCCTGCGGATGATCATCACGTGAGGCTTTAATGCAGATGTTCAGTTTCATCGGGCATAATAAAAACCTGTGTTGTGTAATATATGTCAGCATTGAGCATTGTGTAACATACACTCCCCCCATACCTGCTGCTTCCTCAAGTTGCATCACCAATGATGTACAGGGAAGCCACTCCTTCATCGTGCAAGAAGAGATCCATCAGAGGTTCCACCAATCAGTTTTAGGGGAATAAGATTAAAAAAAATGCAAAAACAATACAGGGCATATTTGTACACTGTGATGGTAAATCAAACGCACATCCAGTTCCATCACGTCTTCAGTCCAATGTGAAACCTTTGAGTTCCTCTTTTATTCTTATTACTTATCCAAATAAAAGAATAGTGAACGAAACACGTGTCACGTTCCCAGTGTCCCCGCCGACTTCAGAGGACTTGTGAATTGCTGTTGCTGTTGTTCCGCGATGGTTTGGACCTTCAACCCGAGCGGCACTAGATGGCAGCAGCGAGCTGTTCGCTGGAGGCATTAAACCAGAAGCATTAAAACGGCCGAAATTCAGCCCCAGCTTCATTATCGCAGATGAATTCTAGGTTGTTGATAAAAGTAAAGAACGTAAAATTTCCTTTTCTCTTTTTGGCATTTAAATTACACACCTAATGAACTACCGGTGTTTTTCCTGTACAGTTCTCTGCGTGTCCCTTGGCCTCCCTTTGGCACACGCCATTAAAAGCTTTACTAAGGTCTAATGCAGGAGTTTGAATTAGTTGAATTCCTTCAGAAATAAATCTTGTTTTATAACATGTTCACATGGGCCCAGTTTTCGCTTCACCTTTACCTTTTGTTCGGTGAACAGAAATGACCCTGATCCGAACCATGTGACTAATGTTTAACACACTGCCTTTATATCTGTCTCTATTCACTAGCACGCTTCTGTGCTTTATGTGGGTGTTCATGATTGTATCTCCAAGACTCAAAGCACCCAGACAATGTGACTCTATCAAAAGTAGACATGACACTGCCAATAATGCATGACCGAGTGAGTAGAATAGAAAGGTCAATATACTGTAACTCCATATGTGGAACATGGCGATGACAAAAGACTGTGGTCTTTTTTTACGCCTGCAATACGACTTTTATTACGTCAGTTTCCTAATGTGCTGATATTACATCAACTTACCACATGCTGATGCTGTAATCTGCTTCTATGCTTTTTTTTTCTCATAACTCCATGGCGTTTGGGGCAGATTGCTTTACCGGTCTAGTCATGAAACAGCATCTCTGTCCCCTCCGGTCTGTCCTTTGAAACTGCTGACTGCCCCCCCCCCCCTCCCCCCTGTTATTACCTGCAGTGTGCAGAATGCAGTGTGACTTCCCCTGAAGCAGCAAAGTCCCTCCCTACTGAGTCAAACGACACTAGAATTACAACCATTTAAAGGCAGTATGCTGGGGTCAACACACCCTCCACCAAACATCTGTCGGCTCCACGGGCCTCGCTGGGCAGCGGCGAAGCTGCAAACAAACTCTTTGCTGGCTGAGAAACGCTGACCAACCGTAACGAAACAGGGGAAAGTGTTGAGGCGCCAAGCAGTCATTGTCCAGTTGATACTAAATAATTGAGTGGGGGGGTACGTCCAGGGATTGCACACGTCTGAGCCTCTAAATTCTGCCCTTAAAGCCCCTTCGGAAGAGACCTTGAAAAATGTTGCCCATGTGGGAGTCCATTTTACACTGTTATCTTCCTGCTTCAGGTGCGTACCTACATGGAAAGGTGGAAAGGATGACATAACAGACCTACCTTTTTTTCTGCAATGACCTTGTTGGAGTATTTGAACAATGAAGGGGAAAACAAGTGCGTACGAGAGAGAGAGAGAGAGAGAGGGGGGGGGGGGAGAGACAATGATGGGCTGTGGTTAGAGGGGGGGGGGGGGGGGAAGAGTGACGACGGCGAGAAACCAGATCTCATTTTCGCGGTAGTTATGGGACAGAGGACGTAGGCAGTGCGGTAGGACTGAGGCGGGAGAGGTGGTGGAGGATGCGAGAGGAAAGAAGAAGGAGGGAGGCAGAGGGAGGAAGGGAGGGAGGGATGGAGGAGTCACATGAGGCTGCTTCACTGCAGTATTTCATCTGTCTGCGGCTTCCCATTTCTCACCATCCGGAGAACTGCTGAGTCAGCAAAGCCTTTAGCAAACGGTTTCTCGCGACGTGTATCTGGGAAAGGGTTTCGGTAGCAACGCCACCGTTACTGCATTCGGCTTGTGTGTGTGTGTGTGTGTGTGTGTGTGTGTGTGTGTGTGTGTGTGTGTGTCAGGGACTTTGGGGCTGAAATATCTTTGCTGCGACATTGAAAAAAAAAGCTTGCATGCCTCGCACACTTCTGACCATTAGGACCTTGTGGAAGGACGTGTGTCGATGTGCGCATGATGTGTGTGTTTATGTCCGATAGGAAGGGGGAGTAGGAAGAAGCAGCTGCATTAATAAGAGACACCTGACTGCAGCGAACTGCGCACATGGGAAATGGTGCATGCGTGTGCGTGTGTGTCAATTATACATCCGCCCGATGGTAGGGAGGGAGGCATACGTGTGTGTGGGTATGTGTGTGTGTGTGTGTGTGTGTGTGTGTGTGTGTGTGTGTGTGTGTGTGTGTGTGTGGGTATGTGTGTGTGTGTGTGGTGCAGAGAGGCAGGCCTGTGGAGTGGTGCAGCAGCAGCGGGAAGGGTGCCAGAAACACCCGACTGCAGAGGAAAGAATGGTGCAGAGTCCCATCACACACACACACACACACACTGGTCACTTGACCAGCTGCCATGACGTTCCTGATCCTCATCATCCCCGATATCATACAGTGATAACTGATTAGATTAGAATTATTAGATTTTACTGCCATCCGTCGATCATGTTTGACTATTTCTTTTCTTCTTTTGCACATCTGCTGTATTCACGCAAACATAACAATGCAAACAGCATAATGCAATTGCATTAACAGAGAGTTATACCTGCTTACCATGAGGGTTTGCCGATAGACAGCATAGCTTGCTTACACTGATTATCCTCATCATTCCATATATGGGTGTCGGCGGTACTTGGTTTGATTACAATGTATTCAGCGAATCCATATTCACCTTGAGACATTAACAACATTATTAACAGCGGTGTTGTTTTTTTTATTTACAGGTTGTTCAAGCATGGATGTAATCATGCCCAATAGCATGAATGCACTGAATGGAACAACTATCAAAATCCCCTGCACATTCACTTCCTGCTATAAGATGGATCCAAACATGTTTATGATGAACTGGACCTACCAAGAGACGCTTAATGACACAGAGGAAATGGTAAAAAGGCTCTGTCGTTATGATAATCGTCCGTAACATTAAATCCAGGTGTCCACATTTGAAAGGTTTAGGCATGACACAGAGTCTCTCTCTCTCTCTCTTTATTAGATAATGGCGTACCACAAGAAAAGAGGAATGGTGCCTCTGCGCTCCGACCGGTTCGGAGAGAGGGTCACGTTTGCCGGGAACCTGGATAAGAATGACCTGTCAATCACTCTGTCCAATGTTCAGATCGAGGATGAGGGGATTTACAACTGCAATGTGAGGAACCCCCCCGACCGCATCACAGGTCAACATGGCATACAGCTCAATGTCGTCACCGAACGTAAGAGGCCGAAGCTGCACCTTCTGCAGATACCCGCACTGCATGCACCCTACACCCACACGCTGCATATCTCACACCTTCACATTGACCCCCTCAGCTGCCGGATGCACACAAACCGCTCAGTGCTAAACCAAAATCACTATTTTCAAGGGAAGGGTATTGGTTTATTTTGACAAAAAGAGATTTTGAAATACTGTAAATACTGCTTTGTCGAAAATAAATCGCAATTTGCTTTTGCAGTTTGCCGAGCTTTCTGCCGCTGTTGTTCTTCAAGGATAAACGCCTCACGGTGATCATACATAACGTATGTGTGTAGAGCGTGGGGGTATTATGGTGATGAGTCAGCTCTTTACCTTTTAAGAGGTTGAAGCCCCTCAGCATCCTCCTTTTTGTTGCACCCACACATACACTCACACAGCCCTGACTAACTCGGCAGCACTTTCTTTCTCTCCTTCGCTTTAATGAGCCCAGTAATGCTTTCAGCCGACATTTTACTTGTCTGCATCCTCTACAAACTACTTAAGCCTCTCTCCTTCTCCCCTCAGTTCCGCCGCCGAGGGATTCGACCATCGCAGTTGCGATCGGGGCATCAGTGGGCGGAGCTTTGGCTCTGCTGATCCTTTCCATGTTAGTGGTGAAATGTCTCCGTCGACACCGAAAAAAGGAGCTGATTTCAGAGGAGAAGATGGAGGAGGAGGAGAAACTGGACGCTGAGGTTGTCGCAGAAGAGGGAACCAAGTAAGATACCTCACCTAGAATCCTAAAACGTTGCACTTTCAGAAGCAGACAAAATCCCAAACCAGCTCGTGGTATGCCACTCCTTTCAATTCCCAGTGACAACACATAAACAAAATGTCACTTTTACTAGTAAAAATGTCTATACAGGCTGTTATGTTTCAATTTAAATGAAACTTCCCCCAGCTAGTTACATGCCCATGTAAGAATCACAATGAGTCACAGTTATTACAATAAAGTTAAAGCCAACAGAATCAAAACCTTTATGTATCGATCTCTCTGTTAAATAAGCACCGTGGATGTGCAATGTGTTGAAACAAAAAGAATGCTTTTACAACATACACTATGTGTGCCAGCCTGCAGTTTCTTTGTGTGTCTTTTATTCCTCTCTGCCTGCAGGATTTATCGCTGGAAAAGTGTCTTTTTACAGGCATCAACCAAGAATATTACAAGCATAGGTCCTATAATGTCCCTCCTCTTTCCTCTCTTCTCTTTCAGGCATAAGAACTCGCTGCCCGAAGACCTATAGTGATCACTTGTTAAATCCATATCCACGGATACTTCCATTCCCTTTGCATGCGTGTGCTCGGGTGTGGGTGCGTGTTTCTATGTGTCTGCGTGAGATGTGTCTCTTTTTCCTTTGAAATAAGCCAGGGAACATTTTTCTGCAACTTTCCTGCTCAACACGTATTCCTTTTTTTATTCGTAGCCACGAGTCAATATGAGTGGCTATTTGTTTTGGTTTAACATTCTAAGAATCCAGTGTCTTTCAACACAGCCTTAAAAACACGTCTACGTATCGGCACTATGTATCAATTTAAATGCGCAGTTGCCGTTGGACAGAGAGAGAGAATCAATCAATATTCAGTAGGATGGGACAATTTACTCTGCTCAGGAGACATTATTCACAGCGGACATTTAGACTTTTCAGGCACAGGTGTTACTAATAACATTAGTGATGGCGCTTTTCTATTTAAGTGTAGTGATGACAGTGTTCTTTGTATTCAGTGCCGGCCCGAGCCTCTTGGGGACCCTAAGCAGAATTTAATTTGGGGGCCCACCACGCACAGTCACCTGTGCTAGAAGATTATTGGCACAAATGTCACGCTATAATGTTATAGCGAAAATTATAAACGAATACAGTGAGGTTATAATACAAAACTAGGGCTGCTTGCAGCATAAGCAAACTAAAAGGCTGCTTTGGGCCGCCTGGCCACCAGGGGGCCCCAAGCAGGCCGCTCAGTTCGCTCATGCCTTGGGCCGGCCCTGTTTGTATTATTAGGCTGTTGAGGACACCAACCTTTGACATTACCAAATTTGCCAGTGGGGGGCCAAAATGATGAGGATAAGCGTTTGGAAGTTGTGCATCTTCAGCGACATATGTTCATGTTGCAGCCGCAATACTAGATGCTTTGAAACGCTTCACCGCATAAATAATGTTACTGGGTGAAAAGGATGTCGTTAGAAATCAAATTCAGTTGATTATTGTTGATACATTCTGACTGTACTCATGTCAGAATCATATCAAAGATTATTCCACGTGGAAAAATCTCTGCAAACACAATCACGTAAGTTGTGCGAGTGACAATATTTAAACAATAATAACAATGGGTGAACTTAATAAAACAGCCACAGTTATATAGTTATCCTCATCCTTATCAGATATTACACTCAGAGTAGCACAGAAGATAAAACCAAATGATACAAATTAGGGCACAAGATGCTTGTTGTCACGACTGACAGAAAGCTGCTGAATTGCAAATAGCTAGAATCATCCACTTGGTCAACTGACAGCGTTTACAGCTTACAATACTGCCACGGCCGCATGTCCAACAGTGCATATCAAAAAGAATTATAAATAGCATAATGAATTAAGAAATGCAATCACGTTCTGCTTAATGGCTTGATCACATTGATAAAGCCGCAGCAATGTGAGTCAGACAAAGCATGTTTGATCTTTCTCATAAGTAGCAGTCAGGTGGCGCTATTCATCAAATATTATCAAAACTGAATTACATTTGGATTTCATTTTGTTTAATGCCTATACATTTTTTTAGCTTGACTTTTTTTTCATTGTCTCAGAGGTATTTGGTTGAACATGTATGAGATTCAATCTGCTTCCATTGTAGCTCCCAACTGAAGCCCGGTTTATAGAGATAAACAAAAAAATGTAAACTGATTCATGGTACCTCAATTCAAACATGTGCTCATTTAAAAAAAAGATTGTTAAATAATGTTTTAAAGCATCCTTTCTCTGTCCCCAAAATAATTACTTGATTTCATCAGTGGTGTATCAAAGATATATGTTATATGTATTTTTTTCTAACACATTTACACCCGTTCTAATATGATCAGTTTAATTAGTGTGGATCGGATGGAGACACGGTGTCATATGGAAAAGTGGGACTGTTGTAGAAACACGGCATGACGATTGTATGGCTTAATGGGAAATGTTTCTTAGCATATCTCTTTTTATCACGTCTTTCGTCGGGGCACCTTACATGTTAAAAAAAAAAAAAGATGTATCTTGATAAGATTGATATTAATGTTTACTCTTCCACGTTGCAGCATGTGAGCTTTGTTATACTCTGAATGTTGTTTTAACTTGTGTTGTAATGGGTCAGAGTGGTTAGCTGTGTCGTCCAGATAACGGAGAGTGGTGGTTCCTTCCCAATTTGGAGGCACGTTAATTTTTTGTTTCAGATATTTATTTATATTTAAACTGCCTGCAGGCCTTTGTTAAGGCCTATAACCCAATGCGGGTATTTATGGTTTTATTTGTTGGTGATTTAATAATTATAGGGGATGTATTGTTTGATCAAAATGGTCATTAACCACAATAATGCTGAAGTCAGATAGATTACCTTTATATTGTATATACTTTATTTCTCAATCAGAACAAATAAACTGAATAAAAAGATTAGTACTGTATGACGAAGTACAGATATATCATCGTGCATCACTGTTTACCTTCTCTCACTATGAATTTGCCCTCAGAAGTTGCTCTTGTACCACTTTTAGTGAACACCAAACTAATGCTTGCACTTTGCTGCCTTTGAACACGCAGCTGTCATTACGTTGTGTATTTTAAATAAAGATGATGAAAGGATGGAACATTGGAAAGGAAATGTTGCAGCTCACTGTATTTCACTTTTGATCCATCTGTCCGTTATCCATTATTACATGGCTAAACAGGCAGGCTGCCTGTAGCAAGCCACCATTTACAACTGCAGGCCATTCAGAGTCCACTGGCATGTATTCACATGGTCAGGCCCGGCCCAAGGCATAAGCGAACTAAGCGGCTACTTGGGGCCAGGGGCCCCAAGCAGCCGCTTAGTTCGCTTATGCCTTATGTATTCGTTTATGCCTTATGTATTCGTTTATAATTTTCTCTATAACAGTATAGCGTGTCATTTGTGCCAATAATCTTCTTGCACAGGTGACTGTGCGTGGTGGGAGGGGGGCCACCCAAAATAAAATTCTGCTTAGGGCCCCCAAGAGGCTCGGGCCGGCACTGCACATGGTGGACACTCACAAGGACAAGTGGAAACATGCAGATCCACGGAGGAAGGGCGCTGCCAACTGCATTCAAAGCCTCATGTCAGAGCATCGGTGTCGACCGCTTCACAGAAGGCCTCTTGTGCTTTGACACTGCGCGTGTAATGTGCGCAGCAACGAGACTAGGCTGCACTCTCATCTCAAAAGGAAGGACAACCTGGACGTGCTCCACTTACAGTCAGCCAAAGGTCACTTTCTTAAAAAGAGGACGATGTATTTTCAGCTTTTGCAGCGAAATAGGATTGATTATGGTTCTGAATTTTGGCATAGACCAAAAATAGCGCCGCGTGCGTTGGCGTTGAATTGAGTTTTGACACGCAAAATAGTGCAGGGCTCTCTACAATATCACCTCGCGACGTAATTCAGGTAACGATCTAGCTGTGCCTTTGCATGTACTTGATTGGCAGGTGCAGTTCCAGTCCAGCAGTGAATTGCAGTAACAGTTGAGCCTGCTTTTCCCTTCTTTTTTTTTTTTTATTTCAGATGACCCTGCATTTCCTTTGGCAGAGCTGCTTTGCGCCCCTCACTGCGTCAGCCCGGCGGCCTCTTTCATAGAGACAAGGGGTCAAATTTTGTGTATGCAGTGCGGATGTTTGAAGAGCTAAATAACGTTTTAAAACAAAATGATAATCACTTTAGTTTACAGACAAATCATGTCACTTCCAATAAATGCTAGACTGAAACAGACTGTCACTTCTAAACACAGAGTGAGAAAATGAATACAATGCACATTATTTTTGCAAGCAATTCACTTCTAGGAGTTGTTGAAGTTTAGTAGTAAAAGATATTATTACTATCAACATATATATATTGCATAGTTTTTATCCCAAAGACATTATACATATAAATCAATTGCAAAGTGTGCCTTCAATCAGGGTTTGACAATGTTGTATCTGGTATATAAAGCCAGTGAAACTACACTACTCACACACACACACACCAACCAACAGACTTTGCAATCTTTTTAAAGATTTTCTTACTTAAAGCTCTTTCTATACATCAAGCCCTTGCTTGGCCTCATCAACCAAATAATTGCAATTTCGAACTGCAAACCGTGAGATACAAACAAAAGGCTGCACAACAAACTGTGAGGCTGAAAACCTCCCAACACTAAATCTCAGGAGGCCGGCTGCGTACTCCGCACAGGTATGTACTGCAGACCTGCTCTTAACTTTAGAGGGGACTCACCTTTCGAAGGTCCCTGCTCCCCACCGACAGGACAATGGACGAAAAGACAAGAGCAGGACATCTGAACCCGCGGCGACCAAACAGACAGGCGTGGGACGGAAAGAACAAGAATGGAGATGACGACATTTATGATAGGAATAAATGAAGAAAGGGATGAGGGGAAAGAGGAAGGGCAGATGGAAAGGGGGGGTACGCAGGGAGGCCCGCCCCGCTTGTCCTCCTCCACTCAGGATGCTTACTGAAATCTGCTCACTCACGGGCTGGTGCAAGGAGAAAGAGAAATAGGGAGAGTGAGAGGGGGGAGGGGAGGCAACGGAGCAGGTCGAAGTAAGGGGTGAGGAGAAGGTTAATCAGAGTGGGAGGTGAGAGCGGTGGGAAGATGGAGGTATGGAGAGAGAGAGAGAGAGAGAGAGAGAGAAAAGGTACCGGCTGGGAGCCGAGTGGCTCTTGGTAGCTCTGCTGGGAGGCAGTTCAGCTGCGTGGCTTCGCCGCAGCGTTCAGCTGCCTTGGCCGTCCCAGAAACGGATCCTCCACTCCCCCTCCCTCCCTCCCTCCGCCTCTCATCTCACCTCCCTCCTTTGCCTCCTGCCATCCTTCCTCCCCTTGCCCCCCCCTCCCCCCCAACCCTCCCCTCCCCGCCTTCCCTTCGTCTCTCCGCGTCCCCTTGAACTTCTCTTTCCTCTTTCTCCTCCTGATCCTTCACATTCTCCTCTTCTCTCATCGCTGTAATGTCCTCCTTCGCTGCGCCTCTCTTCTTTTCACCGCATCCAAGGTCACCCTGTCCATGAGGCACTGTGTGTGTGTGTGTGTGTGCTCACATGTGACATTGTGTATGGGTCTGTATATGCAAAGACACATGTATGTTGTATTCGTGAATGCATGTTTGCATGTCATTCTACCACATTTCATATACGTCTGTATTTATGCATCTGCCTCTGACATCCACTGACATATTTATCTACAGGGAGCCTGCCGCAATGAGGTATGTATGTGTGTCCATGTATGTCACTCATCAATCACTACGCTCCCCCACAACGCACAATTAAACATCAGACATGTGCACATGTGTGCAAGGGATGAAGTCAAGCACCTGGCAAAATGTAGGAAATGGAACAGGAAAGCCGAAAAGGGAAACAGAAAACAAGCATAAGTCGTGATGTACATTTTTCATTTGCACTATATTATTCCACAGATATATAAATAAAGTGGATTATAGATAATAAAGTTCACTCTGGCAGTACAGATGAACATTGTGCCATCACGGCCACACAATTAAGAAAATAACTTAAGGGTAAAAAAATATATGATGTAGCAATGTCAATACTTGTGGGGGTTTGAAATATGGAGGGGAAAAAAAAGTGGTAGAATCCTGTTTTTCTCTTTGTGCAGCCTGCCAAGCTGCACAAAGGGACAATGTAGTGGGTGTGCTGAGGTGATTGTGGGGAAGTTAAGTATGACTAATCGGATGCATAAATCATTTTCTGTGATATGTAGAGGTAGGTGGTGGTGCTGGTGGGGATGTTCATTTGAAAGTCAGTTCATCCACCAAGGTCCCAACAAGGTGTTCGTACCCATCCTTTGCAGCAGTTCAAACCCCGTTGGCATGACGCTCGTTGCGCGAGGAAGTCATAGATCCTGTCAACGAGGTCAAACTGCACATTCAACTTGTGGGCTGCCACCGTGCCACCGTGTTGTGTGCTCAAGGCCGAGGTAGATCATGTATACTGCTCTGGTCCTTCCATGATTTGTAGCTTGGTGTGATTGACACACTTACTGCACCTCAACTAAGACCAGTTTACAGTTTCACTCCACTGAAGGTCTGTGACAATGTGATTGAAAGCCAAAGAACATACGCCAAGGCGAGGTCTTTACAGTTAAGGCCCATTTACAGATGGTAAAGGTTTCATGGACAGTCAATGGGTGATGGGCTGAGCTTGTCCCGGTTTTGGTTCATTTCCTGTTTTATTTTGTAGTTCGTGCCTTGTGTTTCCCTGGGGTAACTTCACTTCCTGCCTGTGATTGATGGTTTTCCCCTGTTTCCAATCACCTGCACCTCCCTTGTGTATTTAAGCTCAGTGAGTCTGTTGTCCCTTGTTGTGTCATTGTCTATTTGTCGGTTTTCGTCCTGTCTGCCCCTCGGCATCTGTTTAGCGTTTGAATTAAAATACCTGTTTATTCCGAAACTCTGCATTTAAGTCCTGCTTCCTGCCTAGACAACCGCGTACCCTGACAGAGCGCTGGTCCGCAGACCTCAAACGATCCTGACTGGGCCTTTTGCCCAAGTTGGCTCACACCGGCACAGTTTTGGGCAGTTTCTTGGTTGTAGTCAGATTAAAAAATAGGCCTGAGCTTGCGTACGTGCAGTACAAGCGATAAGCAAGAACAATTTCTAGTCAATAGCGCTGCAGTTGGGGTTTTTTTTCAATTCAAAACAAGCCCTTCCACGTTTGTTCGACCCTAAGGAGACAAGATTGACAGAACATTGCATCAGGAGTTCAGCTGGAGCTTGAAACGTGAGACGAATGTGCAAGTGGAGACAGAGGAGGATGGAGAGGGGGGGAGAAGCACCTGGCACTCTGCTCCGAGACCCTCTCAAGTATAAGGCTGACTCAGCCCTTACTGCGGCATGTGTGTATGTGCGTGTATGTGGCTGGATATTACCCCCCCACCCCCCTTTCTCTCTCTCTCTCTCTCTCTCTCTCTCTCTCTCTCTCTCTCGCTCTCTCTTTGCTTCTCCCACTGCAGTCCCTCTCCTGCTCACTCCTCCCTGTGTTGGACAGTGCAGACGCGCGCGCGCCTCCTGCCTCCATCTGCTTCCAGTGCCTCCTTCATCCGCTCCTCTCTCTCTCTCTCTCTCCCCCCGCCTCCCAGCCCATGTCTCCCACCCACCCCCCCTCGCTTCCCCGGCTGCTGTAGCCGCGGAGCCGTCCGACACCACCTCTCTGCGCCTCGCTTCTCATCGCTGCTTCTGCCGGATAATCCGAGGCGAGCCTAAACGAGACGGCGGCAGAGGACGGGAAAGGGGGACAGAGGGACACATAGCTGCGTTCTTCAGTCCGTCTGCGCTTTGGCTTCTCTGGCCCTGCTTTGGAGCGCAGCGCGATACGGGAGGGAGGGAGGGAGGGAGAGAGGGAAGGGGGGGGGCAACTGCTCGGTATAGAACTCCCGCGAAAGGAATTCATCCTCCTCTTATTGCGCGTCCACCTACTGGGACAAAGTGCAGGAGAGGGAGAGAGGGGCGGGTGGGGTGGGAGGAGAAGAGGAGCGGCGGGTGGGTCGTCCCGCCTGGCTCTTTATAGAGACACAGCAGACACACGCGGGAAAAGACAAGCGCGACGGACAAGCGCGGCGCCATGGCGACACTGGTGGACAGCACCGGCTCCGGGGTCCCCGGTCGGCTGCGATGCGGGGATCTGCTTCACACCGGTCTGGTAGTGGCACTGCTGCTCGGTGAGTTACACTCCTGTCTTCAGCTCCTCGGGTCCTCCCCCCCCGTCCCTTCATGTGAAGGTTAGAATGCGTGGGGATGTCACAGGTGATGTTTACCTGTTGCTGTGATCAGGGCATCAAGGTGATCACTTCAAAACCCAACCCTTAAAAGCCCAAAGTTGTAGTATTACTGGCAGTGACGTAGCGATGCAGTGGTGATTTGTGATTCTGCTCATCATGTACTCCTCACTCTCAGTTGCTTTTTAAACTCAGCCCATGTTGAGAAAGGAAAAAGGATATTTTCGGGATTCCTTTCTTTCATTTTGTTCGGTTAGTGGCACAGTTTATGTTCTCCAGTGGAACTAAACAATAATAAAATAAAAGAAAGGGTATATTTCCATTGCACCATCAACGTCTCGTTCTGCCACACCACGTGATAGTTTTTCAGTAAGGTTCTGATTTGTTGAGTGCTGACATATCAGTAGCTCTCCTCTTGAAGTGCCTGTCAATAAAACGCATTAGCATTTGTATTCCACCCCATACTTTTATTATTATTTTAATTTAAATGTTTGGAATTATTATTCTTAATTTAAAAATAATCACCTCTTCTTTGCATGTTATTCAGTTGGGTTTTCTCTTATTGCAGTTTACCTGCACGGTTTTGTTCATTTGAAAATGTGTTTATATGTGTAGGTTGTCTTGGCAAACTATTATAGTTGGATTTCATCCCAATGGTTATTAGAGTGGGTACAGAATGATACAAAAAAACACTCATATCACGCTATCACGTACTGATAGCCAACAGTATGTGAGCCATTCGGGCTCCAGCTGAGATTACTGAAACCAGACAGGGAATTTCTCTTAGGAACTGTGACACACTCACAGCCCACAATCAACAAGATGGCGGGATTACTTTGATTTGATTAGACGGTTTAATATAGTTTGACATTAGATGCTAGTCTGTATATTTGTTATAGTGTTATTTTACCTTTTGGGGTATCGCTGTTTTAATTTGTAGATCATCTTTTTAATTTGGGTCTTAATTGCTACAAAAATCTGATAAATCCCATGCAGTTAAGGCGGAGTTAAAAAAGGAGCCAGTAGAACTAAGAGAGATCTGGAATGCTCAATCCAACATCAACTCTTTTCCCATCTTTTACCCACCATCAATCAATCAATTGACCTTCTTACCACCTTGGACCACACAAATATATATTTTTATAAAAAATGTATTTATATAAAAGAGTGGCCGATAAAGGGCCGGCCTCAATCAGCCACAAAAATGATAATATATATAGATGTGTGTATGTATGAGTATATTTGTATTGGTTCAACCGCAATGACAACTGATGGAGACAAAGATCCTCAGCGGCAGTTGAAAAAGAATAGAAGAAATAATCAGTCATTTGTTAAATAAACTGGAACCTTGATGAGAATATTATATAACCGACTTCCTGTTTGAGGGTCAGGTTTTTCACAATAAGGGTGCCGGTTAACTAGCAATGTGTTGCTTTAGCAAAGCTCTTCCTCAAACTTTACAGTAGAAATAGAAAGTTATTCTAAGGTTAATATAGTCCGAATACATCACAGCACAACCCTCATCAATCAGCCTCTCTGCTGTTATGATGATGATGCGTGTGATGATGCGAGGTGGCAGGAAGGAGGGTTAGCACTTCATAATCCGAGGCCATGGTTCTCTACTGGAAACCGGACATCAGGAGTTGCTCCTTCAGGTCCAAAGGAAGCAGAGGAAAATGGATGGGCGGAGTCCCAAAACAATCACTTCACCCAGCGGATATCGAACCCCTTTTATCCTCTTAACCTTAGTCGCAGTCTAAGGTTCCATACGTTTATGCAACTCATTTTGTTGCGGAGAATAAGAGCATGCATCCGATTCAGTGCAGCTTACAATATAGGGCAGCAGTCACTAGTTGACGTGTTAAAGTGATAATAGTACCGCATGTTGTTACTTGTTTGTGAGGCTATCATACTACACAAGTGCGTGTGTGTGTGTGTGTGTGTGTGTGTGTGTGCGCGCGTAAATCTGCAGCGTAAACGTGACGCCGCCTCGGCCGCACTTGATTTAGTAACTTGTTGTAATTCTCTGCTCCGCCGTCACTTCCCTCACCTTGAGAGGAGGACATCCCACTACCTCTCCCCATCCATCCTGCGTGAGGCCTCACCCACCCCCCCGCTCCTCCCTCCCCTCTCCCCCTCCCGTCACATCTCCCCCGCTCTTTCTCTCACAGAGGTAAAAGTGTCCTCGCTCTGTTCTCTATGGGTTCCCTCGGAAATACATGAACCCTTCAATCTGTGGCCTACTTAAGAAAAGAACTCACCTTCACCAGCCGCCAAGGACACGCACACGCACACACACGCACGCACACACACGCACACACACACACTTACACGCGCAGTCCTGTTCTCTCTCTCGTGAGTGTTTCAGATATTGATGGTTCCCAACTGGGACAAGAGATATTTGATAGTGGAGCTAAAAATATTGCACATTCCATTACTCGCGTGCACACGAGTGCGCATGCACACCACACGCCGGTATCATTACACCGTGTGAGTCGATGGGTTTTTGTCAGGACGGCATGAAAACATTTGGGAAGTAGAGAAAAGCAGGCGGAAAGGGAAAGTAGGATGGTAGAGAACAGAGGTGTGGAAGGAGGGAGGTGTGAAATCTATTTCTAGATAAGAGGAGGGGGGGGGCTCCTCTGGGATGTGTAAGGGATCACGTTGCTTTCACAATGCGGTAAGCAATTTAGACGGGAGATTGTCTTCCCCCTTGACTTCCGTCGCACCATTATTCTCTCTGGAGCACTTGTTTACAATCCTCGTTCCGTGCCGCAGTGCCGGTGCTTTATTGGTAAGGTATTATTTATCCATCCACTTAACAGGGCTTTAGGCAAGCAGCCAGCCACGGCAAACATGTCAAACTTTTATGCGGCCGTCAATGACACCGAAATAAAACACACCAACACAACACGGATCCCCCAACTCCTCAATTTGTTTAGTGCGTCCCTGAGGGAAACGTTCTGAGAGAAGTATGCTGGAAATATTGAGGGGAAAAAAAGAGCAAGAGCCAAAGTGCCTAGTGGCACAAAAAAAAAAAAAATCCTAAGAGCCCATTAAAAGAGAGCAGAACCAGAAACGGAAAATAATAAGGAGAACCCAAATGGACTAAGTTGCTACTCAAGGTGAAGCAGGGTAAGGGTACAAATAGTGGATGTTAGACAAGAGCAAAGAAGTGAGACTGAGAAATAAGAAGAGCAAATTCAGTTAACTGGAAGTACAGCCAAATAATACACAGAAATACATGAAAATACGTTTCACTTGATATTATATATTCTGAATGCAACATTCAACGATCTAAAACTGTATTGGTACCTAAATGGCACCAGAAAATGGTCACTATAAATTACTTTCTGAGTCTGGAGGAATAATATTCAGTGGTATATGGTACTTTACAGACCAGACAGTAATTGAGAAGTTGTATTACATCCATATACAGCACATATAGTTGCTCAAATCTAGGGTCTCGTCATTGCAATGAACGTGGGGACCAAGTTGGGGGTCGGCCATATTCACATTTCACAGTTTGTTGCATTCAGTTCAGCCCCACTGGACCATAAATAATACCAAAAATAAGGGAGAAAGTAATAATGAGACCTCCACCTGGTTACTACAGCATCATCACCCATTAACTCATCAAGACATATGTTTGATGTGGGGGAGGTGCCATTGGCTTCCTACTGCACTCCCCTGTCCAGATTGGTTTTTGGCGACGGGTGGGATCGCAAAATAGAATGGTGCAATGTGCAATGTGATGCAAGCACAACTAATACATCTGCATTTTTTTAAACAATTTCTTTCCTTCAATTACTCTTTCTTATTTCTACTTTTATTCTATACACACAAACTTAATCACAATAACTTCAAATTGCCTATTGCAGAAAGCTAGCGCCAGAAAATGGCAATTTATTTCAACTTCAAAAGGGAGCCCCGCGAATGATGTCAGTGTGCCCGGAGCATTTATCACCCAATGAGCGGAAGTTATCAGGGATTTCATCCAGAATGACTGCAGGGATTCTGTTGTGAGGTTTTTGTTCACACTGATGTCTGTAAAGCTCTTCTACCCATGGCGAGTCCCTCACAGACGCACGCATGCACTTTACCACTGTTTGCGCCGTGTCCAAGTGCAACGTGAGCCTGTGCGGGTCAGTGTGTGGATGAGCGTTTATAAATAAGCCCTGAGTATGTTAGAGACACCGCAGCACAATTTAAGTATTACAACCAGCTATCACTGGGAGAAAAGAAAAATTAAACTTACCCGGCCCGGCGAGACCCGCGTATCAAGACCAGACAAGCTCCTTTGGAAGCAAAAAGAGTTATCGTGTGTGTTCTGCTTGGCACGACAATGTAACAGGAACATTTTGTAATTATTTGTTTTGATTTATGAGTATTTCTGTCTCGCTGAACCCCTCGATGCTAAATACTTTCGTCGTCACTTTGCGGCTAGAAAGACGCGATAACGCTTCATAAATCTTCAGAGCTGAGTTAAGTCAGAGCTGACTAAGGGGCAGATGTTGGACTCAAGAAATGCAAACACTCTTAACAAACAGTAGTGAACACTGTTTGGGAGGCGGGGGAAAGATGTCATCCCATCCGCTGCACTTACTGTTAGGAATGCACGATGATATCGGCACGACATCGGTATCGGCCGATAAAAGCTTAAAATGACCCTAATCGGCATCGGCCCATGTGAATGTTTCTGCCGATAAGGTGGGGTGTCTATTATGCACGCGTGACGACCGTGAACGCAGCTTGAGCACCAGAAACTTAAACATCCAACATGTCGGCTGTGTAACAGGTCAATCCATCACACCGTCTTCTGTCGTCTGTCGTTAGCCGTTAGCTACCCAGGCTGCGCGCTCAGAGGCTAATGTTAGCTTGCTAGCTAAGCGCAAACAGTCGCTGACGGTGTCATGTCCCAAATAAACCAGCATGGTGTCATTCATTCAGCGGCCACACGGTGGACAGCCGCTATGTTAGCAACGGGTCATAACAACACCGCATCCGGTGGGCCCTTTCAGAATAAAACATATAAAGTAGCTGGGTGTTGGTTTTTGTGTGATGAAGTCATATGATATTGAGATGGAGCCATGCGGTGGAGTGCAAACAGGTATTCTGGAAAGGAGTTTTCATTTCATAATTTTGATCACGTACAATAACAATGCATGTTATGTGTGAAATTACAGTACAAACATAACATAATACTAATGTTTATATATCGGTATCGGCATCGACCAAAATGACTTTGAAAATATCGGCATTTTGAATATCGGCAAAAATCTTTGTAATGCCATTAATCATCAGTTTTAATTCATCTCAACTTCTCATTCTATGGCCTTCCTCCCTCTGTGCAGGTGTTTGGAGTGTTGGTGGACTGGAGGTCGTCACGAGTAAAGTGCCTGAACTTAAAGCCATTAATGGCTCCACGGTCCTGCTGCCCTGCACCTACGCCTCCTGCATTGGCATCAAAAACCTCTACTTCAACTGGCACTACGACGACAACGGCACCCTGCTAAAGGTAACGCACGCACACACACACACGCACATATACACACTCTTGTGCGCAAGCAAAAGTGACTGGGATGTACCTTATGTGACATTATTGACCTTGCTGAGATGGATCGATGTGCAAATGGAAATTGACTACCCATCATCTGTGTATCCACACACATAAGTAAACCTGTGTGTGTGTGTGTGTGTGTGTGTGTGTGCGTAGTTATGTGAGGCGGTGATTCCTATTGAGGGCGTGGAGCCCCGGGTCAGTGTGTACCATGAGCGCGTGGAGTTTGTCGGCTCTTCGAAGAGCAACAACATCTCCATCCTGTTGTGGAACATCACCTTCGAGGATGAGGGGACGTACGTCTGTTTCGCCAGGAACCCAAAAGAGAAGTACCGCAACCACACTGCTTACTACTATCTTAAAGTGGTGGACCAATGTATGTGACTCATGAACGCACGCAGCTGCAAAAACACACCAAAATTCAGATTACATCTGATACAAAGTGCTTGTAGTTTAAAACGGATACAAATGCACAGCGTCGCGTCTCACTCTTTCTCCCTCACAATGTTTCTCCCTCTTTCCAGTGAAGGAGATTGACACTACTTTGACCACCATCATTGTCTCCGTGGTGGGCGGAGTCATTGGCATAGCCATCCTGGGCATGGTGATAAAGGCCCTGGTTGTCCACTTTCTGCTGAAGGATGATGAGAAGAAGTGAGTAGATCGCTGTGGATGTAATGCAGAACATAGTTGATGGTCGACATCATTAGGCTTCTTATAAGACATTTGACTGAGCGCACTGCTTTGTGAATGTTTTGGTCAATTGCTCTTTTCGCTTTTTCTTTCCAAAAAGGTGACTGATGGAGCCCTGTTCACATTTTCTTACAATGTTTTCAGACAAAAAAATAATACCTCCAATAATGTGACTGATTACGACTACATTATTGTTTTACTGGTTGGTATTTACATTAAGAAAATTAGAAATACAGCTTCATTTAAAGTTAATATAAGACCATACCATTGTTATCCGTGTTAACGGGACATTTTCTGCCACTAAGCAACAAACGTGTGACTCGGACAAGTGCAGGCATGTCCTCCAGGTGATAGGGAGTGTTGCGCAAACACAAGAGAAGCGGGCCTATGTGGTCTGAACAACAGAGACAGATGCAATCGCTTTTACTATATTTAAGTAGTGAGTTGCCGACATCGATGAGTGAAATATGATACATGCATTGAGATACAAGTGGCATTGAGACATTGAGTTCTCGTATTTTATGTTCTTCTTTAACTTTAACATGTCTTATCAAAACCTGTTTGTGTCGAACACGAGTTTAGTATTAGGGGCTGTGAGGGGAAGGCTGCAGTGCGTTAAGCATGTGGGTTTCCTCCCTGTTAACCTTTGGATTCACTGTCCCCTGCAGCAAAGAGTGCCTGGTGAGCTCAGGGAATGACAACACAGAAAACGGAGGCTCCGGAGCCAAAGCAGACAACAAAGGGACACCAAAGGCATGAGCGGAAAGCACGTCTGTATGTCCGTATGCACGTTACAGGCTCAGAGAAGGAGCTGATGCCAGTGGACTGTTTGTATCTTACTAGCGGCTAACACAACATGTACATTTCTAGTTCAAATCATGCTTCAGATCCGGGAAGCGTGGAATGTACATGTGCCTGGATCCCTCTCTCAACACGTCAGCCCATTTGTTCCCCTGCAACCTGAAAAATCATTTCTTTAGCCGGAAGAAAAAAAACGGCCCTCTGCTCTCAAGTATACTTGCCGTTTTCATACCCGCTTTACATTGTCTTAGGAATCATTTTGCCTCTTCAAAGCAGTTCAGCATACTTAGTAGACAGAAGGTTTACAACTCAAAGTCAAACTTGGACCCAAATGAACCCGCTAGTGGCAGCAAACCCTCCCCGATGCCATGACCTACGTACTGCCACGATGCCACGATGACATCCTTTTTCAGTTCACAAAAATAAGGAAATCTGCAAACTGGTAAATATTTGACTCATGCTTTTTGAACATTTCTGTCCTGATCTTTTATTTATGATGATCTGACCGTGACATACTGCCATTGCCAGCCGGAATTTCCACCTGGAACGTTTACAGCAGGGTCCAGGTTTGATTGTTTAACCGTAGATCTTGATGGGCTGCTTCCCCGGCTGAGGTTAACAACTGGGCTCTCATAGGTGACCGAAGGATCCAGTGACGCACAGGTTTATTGTTTTGCTTTAGATGAAACACGGGTGCCTGTTCTGCTTCTGCTCCCTCTGCTGGTGGGAAGATGAAAAAATAAATATAAAAAAAAACAATCCCATCCCTCATCAAAGACAATCCCTAGTTTACCCAGCTCCCTGTAGAAATGAATGCAATTGATCATGCTGCTTCTGAGTAATAACCAGTGCATTTTTAGCATGTGCGCATTTTATATGAATTCCCATAAGTACATGTTGTGTCGGACCACAGTGGAGTAACGTTTCTGTGTGATCCGTATGGTCCCATTTAACCCTTCACATCGCCTTCAATCGACGGAAGCGCTCTCAATTGCTTGATCAACACCTCCCAACACTGCTCCAACTATTCGTACCCTTTAACCCGGGTGACAGACGTGGCCCTGCGTGCAATGACGTGAAAGAATGGGTTAACGGCATTTGACAGTCACACACAAAAGGGAAAGTGTGAATCGTAAAAATGGAACAACTCTGCCGGCCGCTTAGTGAGAAAGTGGCCGCTTGGTCAGTGGCGAATCAGCGGGATGCGCTGTGGGGAGAGCAACATAATACTTATTACACAACCACGTTTCCGTTCCTGTACGCAGATCTTCCCACAATAAACCACAAGAAAACACTTAACCCCACCGGTCTATTAGTGCTCCCTCAGTAAAGCGGGTAGCACAACATTATGACGCATCAGTGAAAAAAAGAATGTAATGATTGTCAGGGAATAGATGTTTAATATCATTTATAAATAGTATATTTTGATCCATTCTAATCCCTTGTGATCAAATTTCAGTTTAGGGCGAAACTATTTGCTGCGACTGCAGGAATTGTTTGTGCTGAGTTTCTAAATAGTAGTGGTGTCACAGCGCTAAGTGTTTATTGGTAACTTATAGGTTGGAGGGTCCTGGGAGTAAATAAAAAGATAGAAATATATACATATTCTATGTGAATTTAGAACCTGCTGAAATTAGACAGCTTGTCACAGGTGAGTTTAAGGCAGTTGGGGGGGGGTAACAAGGTCTTCACCGTATCACATCTACGTCTGGTGATCGATATACATGGACGTACGTAGAGCCAAGACGCTGACGGGAAACTAGAAGCTGCTCTCAGTACAAAAGGTCACGTCTGTGAAACGGGAAGACATGACCTGCCACGCCGTCACACACAGACATGCGCACGCACACGCCTACACACGCACTTACATACTAGGAGCAACCTGGAGACCAGCGTGGAGTACGCTGGTCTCGCATACAAACAACACAGCACTTTCTCCCTGTTCAGAGTGGCCGCACTAGACAGGGACTCCCGGACATTTGTCTTGACACTTTTATTTTTATTGGGAAAGACTTTCATCTCATTTGTCTCAAATTGTTCTCCTCTACAACTTGAGCGCAATCCCCGTTTTGCTTTCAATGGAAGCAATAAGACAGATATCAGATATCAGAAGGCACTTTACGGATGTTTCTGAACTGGCTCCGTTCGAGGCACCGTTCATTTTACCGGCGTATGTATCGACACTGTACTCGTGTCCTGGATTTACTGGATTCCAGTTGGACTAATGCACCGGCTTCGGATTCCTGCTGCACACGAGACAAATTGATCAGCTTTAATGGCTCCTGATACACTGTAACTGTAAATGTGCAGTGTTTGAAGTGATACAGCATCCGTGTTGTGTTGTAAATCTGTGAATGTTACGGATATAAAGAAGCACTTCCCACACGCGCACACACACACACACACACACGCACTTGCTTCCCTGTCTGTAGAGTCTTGTGCACATCCCTCTGTAGACAGGATACATCCAAAGTCTTCCTATAGGGAAAAGCAATACTGTGGATTTGACCTGTCTGTGCACTTTTCTTGATTCGTACATTTAACCCTCACAGAGCGTCACACGAAAAGGTGGTTTCCTCCATGGGTTGTGTCGCATAACGTGTATATTTGTGGATTTGTGTGGTCCCTCTTTCTTGTTTTTCTGATTTGATTTTTCTGGAATGAAACTTATTTTTTTATTTTTTTGGGCAGGATGGAGATTTTGAATGTTATATGATAATAATAGCTTTATTTCCCTGAAGTGACAATGTGGAGGACCTCGCTAAGCGCGCAGCAAACCAGACAGGTATATGTGTGAAAGATAAACTAATGCAGTCTAACCTAGTTGTGGAACCTTGTGAAATATCGGCTGTTGTGACTATTTATTATTTTCTCCCAATCTTTTCTTTTCAAAGTCCCTCTGTACCCTCTGACCTTTGCCGTCTTTAACACGTGTCCTGAATCGTACATGAGTACCGAGGTCTGCCACCTGCTTGTTGTGATGGCTGCAGTGCCGAGTCGGCCCTGTGCAGTGCGTGATGCTTCTCTGCAGCATAGTGAACAGTCGGACCGTCGATGCCCGACATATCTTCCCGCTGGAGGAAGCCGATGAGACCGTTGATTCCAAAATGCACATTTTGATACAGATTGAAATGACGGCATTGCGAATTGATTTAAATTTCTGATCATCGTTACTACAGTTTCTATAGTCAAAACAATATAAACATAAATTATGCTTAAAATTGTCGCTAATTGCTTTAGATGATGCTATTAGTTGTTTACAAGTATACCTAAGTGTAACCCCTGACATTATATCTGCATTGGAAAATCTTTTCCGAGAAGGATACATGCAACAATTTGTACAAACGATGATTCCTCTAACAAATTGCTTTCAGTGTTGGTGTAACATTACTCACCAAAACGACAAAGAGTTGTGACTGACCACTATGATGACTCAGAGTTAGTGTTGCTCTTACTGCCAGTGCGGCTGAAACTCAAACTGCCAATCCAAGAGTCTCACGTCTGCTGTTGCTTCTACTACTACTACTACGACCACACACACAACTTTTCCAGTGCACTTACACTACAGTGCTGATGTTGCATCGCCGTCTAATGCTCCGGTAGTGGCGTCTCGGTACTCAACTGTACACGCTGTTGCTCTGAACTGCATCTGAATTTCAAGGAGCTGAAACTGACACTGCCAAGCCAAGAGTCGGACGTCTGCTCTGTTTCCCACATTCCACCGAGCACTGATCTGAGATCAGCAGAAAAGTCACAGCTGCTACGATCCCAATTTGAGGGGATGATAAATAATATGAGACGAAGTAGAGATATTTTATCTTTTTTTTTATCACAAAGGTCTTACTTTTCAGTATCAGAATTATTCGAATTGTCAATTCTAGATTCTGGAACAAAGATAGCTAACTTCAAAGTATTGTTAGCGATGCCAGACTCTGCCACATGTTGACCTTTTGTGTGTCAAAATGATATTACACGCTTAGCAAACTGCATCCCGTAGGTCTTGAACGATATTGTCTCCCAGACCAAGGCTGTCTCCAGATTTGAATTACAAGATCAGGCGATTACCTTCCACCTGCAGTTGTGCATTTAAAACACTGTATTACACATCTAACGGCTGTTCATGTTATTCGTATAGATTTACCCAGTAAATACGCTACACTAATGTTACGCAAATAAAAGTGTTTTATAGTAGGTCAATATCTCGGAGTGAATTGCTATATTTTGCTTACTTGGAGACGGACACGATACGTCTGCGACCCCAGGTTATCCCAATTCTAGTTCCTCTGATGGTTCCGCTGTTTGTCCGTGTTCCTGACCTCGTTGCTCATGCTCCCTTCATGACTATGCACCTCAAACGTTTGACTTGTAACAAAACATACTGGAAATAAAATGTTTAAAATTCCCACCTCCCTGTTGAGTCTCATTGCTTCTCTGTCCGACCTCGCAGAATGCTTGTTCCCTTCGTCCGGTAACACAACTACAACTGCACAAAACAAGTAGGATGTCCCATCTGCCTTGGGGGTGTGTTATTCCAAAACAAATCATGATATGCGAGGAGTGGCATTAAAACCCCAACACATGACAATTTCCAAAACAAAGCAACCAAAAGTTCCCAAATGATGCACTTAACGCTCTGTTTAATTAATGCCTAATATGCATCTTTTTTTTTCCTATTAAGTGATTCAAGCCAGATAAAACCTTTATTTTGTTACATTTCAACTCTCAATTCAGTTTTCCTAATGTGTCATGTCATCAGGGCTTATTGCTGTGCCTCAATCCAGTGGCTGCATCCTTCAGAAGGACCCAGCCTGCGTGGGCCACACGGGGCCGTCTACCTGAAGCTGAACCCAGCGGCCTCCAACAAGAGACAGTCTGAACCTGAAACAGCCAAATGGAATTCAGCTGTCTCAATTTAACTATTTGCATCTGAATGGTTCATACTGTGACAGTAAAGGAAAAAATGGCTTTGTGGGGGAAGACAAAAGTGTGTCCCAACTGCAGCCCGAGCGCACATGGGTTTGACTTGATGGCTAATAATAATGTAGGAGTTTGTGCCTTCACGACATGCCGGTGTGAAACAGCTGTAACTTTCGATGTGTAAGGGCTGAAAGGCCACATGAGGCCCAGCTCTTTGTTCTCTGTCCCGGCCGGAGACGGAGGAACAAATGAAGCAACGGCTCGGTTTAAAAATCAAAATGTATTTAATAACTAATCAAAAAAAAGAAGGATTACAATTACAAAGCGAATTACGAAGCGACCAGTGAATAATTTCGCGACATAGAGAGTCTCAGTCAGAGTCGAAAGCTGACTACCAAAGACGATTCTAGGAGAATTCTCCTGCTTTCTCCTCCAGTGTCATGATCCGGACTCCTCCCTGCTTTGTGTTTCTACACACACACACACACACACTCACACGCGCACACGCACACCCAGCTGACACTCATTAACACACCTCCTCATTCCCAGTCATGCCTTCACTCACCCCAAACGCCCACAGCCGCTTTCCATAGCAATCAACTCTCACACTGATTCTCAACTCACCTGTTTCTGCTCACTGCTTAATTTGTTTGTCTATTTCTAACCACTGTTTCTTTACCCCCCTGTCAGACTGTTGTTGAACACGGAGCGGTTGCCTTGTACCTGCGGTCCCAACCCTGCCTTGTCTTGTTCGAGACCTATAAGTTTTGCACCCTGCCATGTCTTGTTCGAGGTCTATAAGTTTTGTCTCGGACTGCGTCTACTGACGGCAGTCTCCTTAGTTTGAATTAGGAGGAATAGAAGACATTTTCCCGCACCTCCGCATCTGGGTCCTCTGTTCTCCACGTAACATCCAGCTCGGTCCTTTGAAAACTCCAGCGGATGTGCATTGCAGCATAGTCCTCAGCCATTGGCCAGTCTCCTCCGATGACTCTTTTCCCATCCAGGTGTTAGAAACTCCCCTCTTGTAACATGAGACCTTGCTCGCTGTCCCTCACGACACATTCAAATGCAAATGAACCGATATTCATAGATTCATAGCCTTGCAGGGTATGAAATCTCATATAGGTTCATAAGGTAGACGGCTGGCTGCCTTTAAATTATCGATTATATTTGCCTAGACAGGAGAAAAAACTCCCCCATTCAAAACCGGCTTTGGGAAAAAGGTTTGGGGAGAAATCCATGAGACGGCATCTATTTATCCGTCTCCCAGGTCTTTTGACATTTCATCATAACAGGATCTTAATGTGTACAAAAATTGTGTTTAAAATGACTATCCGTTGTTTAGTTAAATTGCATTCACTTTATATTGCATTCAGATGTAATAACCTATCTAAGATTGCACAATTATAATACTAAATGATTCAACACACATTACAATATTTTCCACCGCTAGGTGCACACATACTTGAAATCCCATCAGATGTAACTTCAGCTGTAACTTCAGATGTAACTTCAGATGTAACTTTAGATGTAACTTTAGCGTGTCACTTATGATGTGGCTGCTGAGCGCGGAGAACATTCCATCCTGCTCAGGGTTCAGCCTTTTCACCCTTGGATGAGAGAAGGGTTGACGCACTTCATGGAACATTTTATTCACCGTCATACAATTCAAGAAAAAGCTGCAAATCCTCAACTTTTGAGAACCATGATCCAAATGAAGGCCTCTTTATCCTCCTGCATTTGTCCATGTTTGTTAAAGCACAACATGCACAGCTGGTGGTAATAATAAAGATGGCTGCGTTCTCTTCAGCAGCTCAAATGAATTGGTTCCACCGTGGCGAAGTCAGTGGACTGAGAGCTGTGATTCGTGTCAGTTTAAAGTTCAAACAAAGTGTGCGCTCCACCGTATTGATTCGGTTCCTAAGCTTCCCATCCGTCCGGATTTTACCGTAATTGCCGTGCAACCGGGAACCTGACAAAGATCCGCTGTCATGCCGTTACTGGAAACGGAGATAAATAAACCAGAGCGGCTCTCCCATTGATTACCTGTCTCCCTCTCTGTTGACTGGACCCGTGCAAGGGCAACATTGGTATTGATGGGGGGGATGAGTCTGTATCTGTTTGGTGTGTTTCTCTGTGTGTGTGTGTGTGTGTGTGTGCGCGCGCACGTTGAGATCCTCCTTTCAAGCAGTCCCCAGGGTATAAATATGTTATGTTGTTATCAATACTACTTCCACAGATTGTCTCTGCAGCATAGTCGGTCTGCAACGAGGGAGTCTGACTTCAGAAGCGGTTGTTAAAATGCACTTTACTTCAGTGAAAGACTCATCGATCCCTTTCCACCTGAGTTTTTTGTTTTATTTGAGTTAACTCACTTGAGAATGTTTCTTCACGATCTTCATAATTATAATATCGAGATCCATCCATTGCAATTTATATGTATATATTATTTATGGATTTTTTTTTATAGAACTACTGGGACTGAAATGGGATAGCTTTATTTTAATATTCGCGCTATGTAGTCTGTCCACTAGGTGGCGGTAGAGTATAGATAATCTTCAACAGAAGCCATCCTTTCGCAGTGACTCGCCGTCACGCTAGAAGCTTATTGCATCTTCAGGCTTGGTGCCTCATATCAGAAGAACTTTCTGACTTAGTTATATTGAAACTTGCATATGATTTGAACACGCTTTGTGAGATTATTAGGCTGAATTAGGGTTAATTTATGTCATCATATTCAAATGTTTGAAATGAAAAAATATGTAATACACGCAAGTGTTTTGAGTAAATACAATTATCTCTATTTTCGTTGAAATATTCCAAGAACATATGTCTACCAAAGAAATGTATTTTATTTTTATAAAACAGGTTATTTTAATAAAAATAAATGTAGTCTTCTTATGCGTATAATATTGAAATATAGGGCCTTGTGCATTATATTAACCTACACTTGCAATTATACCGCACTATTTTAGTTAATACAAGTTAACAGACATGAAGAACAAAGGATTCTTTAGATTGTCTTACACATTATTTTACGTTATTCAAATAGGAAATTACAAGCAGAGTGATAAAGAAGTTGTTTCCCTTTTTATTTGATGTTAAGGACACCCTCACCTCCAAATTGACAAGGCATCTAAATGATAATTTCATTCAAAATGAAAAACTCATTTTTTATTCATCTGTTGATGAAAAAGAGAAGAACACGAAAATGAATGAAAAATCATTAAAATGATGTTGAGTGAAATGTCTGGCCAGGAATCTCACTCCTCTCTTCTTTAAGGTTCCTTTTTTAAAGGAGATCATGTCAAGTCAAACATGGTCTTCATTAGGACGCTGTCTTGTTGCATTAGCTTTTCCTTTGGAAGCATTCAAAGCATTTGAATTAGGTTGAAAAAACTGGAGTAGCACCTAATGGATTTAATAATTTGTACTTTCCAGGGTTTCAAAACACGCTGCATTGTAATAAAAAGCAGGATGGGCAGGTATTTATTGCAATAAATAGGTGAAATAATTTGTAGCAAAAAGCCCTGACTGACCACTTGTTTCTGGCATTTTTCTAAGATACAGTAGGCAAAACGATCAAATGTGGCCTTTTTTCAGTAAATAATAATTATTTGATTCTGCCTATTTTGATCAGATTTTATTATCAGAATTTTTAATATATATTATCGTCATTGTGTACCTTAGAAGAAAAGTATGTATGTTGAATTTAATAATTTAATGCAAGCTCCCAGAAAATCCATATTCTCATTTTCCATCTTTTATTTTGTTTCTACTCAGGTTTGGCTGAACAAAGCAGTGATAAATATCCCGGTTGATCACTTGATTGATTACCTTGCTCAAAGGTCAGGCTGGCACTGGTAATTTCCTTGTGCCGCAGGCTCCTTTTTCACTTTTAGTCCGCCTTCACAGCCCCCTAATACGGATCATGTTATGTTTTTAACCCCTTAAGAGCTGCCCACGCTAAACATACATAACAACTTGGTTTTAATAGAAGTGTCCTTGCGATGAACAGTAATTGATAAAGTTGGATACCATGTATTTGCGAGTCAATTTAAATGGAAATGAAAGAGTTGAGGCAATCTGTTCTGTTTTCTAGCCGTGTGGGTCTCGAACCCAATTAATTTCTAATAATTACAATCCACGGGGCTTTGGGGATGTGCGCGGCGCTGCGCCCTGCCACCGGGTTCAGCGTGTCATAATAAAGTAAATGTGTATATGAGACGGTGACTTATTGTGGGGAATGAAAACTGTTTCCATTTAGGCTAATTGAGCGCGCCGCCTAAAGCTCTCTCCCTCTCTCTCTCTCTCTCTCCCTCCCTCCCTTCCTCTCTCGGGCACCGTGTGGAGCCGCGTACCCACTTAATAAAATCCTTGGTGTCATTACACTGGAGGTAGAGAGAGATACAATAAAGTGGACACGCGAAGCGCTCTGAAGTCCGTGCTTCTGTGGATAAATACCCGCCTTTGAGGCTTTTATCATCTGTTTGCTATTGTGCAGAGTTGGAGACTTTATCTCCTTTTTGGCATGATCTGTGGATCAGCTTCCACAGAGTTTAGAATCAATAACTCGAGTTCACGACCTGTTAAAGAGTTCATCTACAAGGTCACAATGGTCTCACGCAGATCGAATTAATCGCCAATTACTGTGATTACGTTTTGTCTGTTTGGGAACAGAAATAGACTCGTTTAATGCGCGGATTAAATGTGTGCATATGAAGAAAAAAAGAGTCCATAGCACCAAACAAACAGGAGTGGTAACACATCATGAATTGCTGTTTTTGTATCTAGGCCCTACTGGTACTCTGTTTTGTTAATATATGACTCATTTTCTAAATATGCCCCAATAAAATGTTTACGTGATAATAGAGAGTTTTATTGACATTTAGTGCTTGGATGGCATGCCTTTATGAGTGTGGCCCCTTTCTTTCAATCCTAAACGAAAAGAAGTGGAGCCAACCATTATTCCAACCACTAAGACGAAGATTCGGACACAAGTAGGTTTTTTTTTTTTTCCTTCTTCTTTCTTTCCTGATAGAGGCGTTCTCCTTCAAAGTGAAATCAAGTGAAAACATCCTTTTCGAGCCTACAGCAATGAAAGTGATGAAATGTGCGCATTGCAACAGAAACGTCTCAAACGGGCATTCATTCTGAACACTTAACATATTAATTACTGTCAGCACAAAGCGGAAGAGAGGGAGAGAGGAAAGAGAACCTGCACTGATATTAGGGGCTGTCAGTCGGCTGCCCAAGCGGGAGCGGAGCGGAAGAGGGAGTGGGGGGCATTCATTTCCCAGTGCTCGGTATAATGGTCAAAAACACAATCAAAATATATACAATTTTTAATGACTATGGAGCATTGGTAATTGAGGTGAACGTTGATTAATGTGACTTTCCTTGCAGTTGTTGCCTGCGCGCAACAACAACAAAAAAAACTTCAACCAGAGCTTTTTTTTTATTTACTTCTCATCGTTGAACTTTTTTCTCTTTTACTTTGAAAATATCGACATATTATTATTATATTGCTGTTTAGTGAAGTTCAACTTGGTTTTTGCCTCGTTCCAGGAAGCTGGCTGCGTTGCGTTGCCCTCTTCTGCCTCCATTTCAAATGAACGGGTTTCGAGGTTCTCGTCCTGAAATAAGTGAACGCTGAAGTGGACGCATCTCAATTAGAATGTTCCGCACTCCTCTGAAAATCTGAGGCTTCAACAACGGCGGACATTTTTGTTTTTGTTTCGCAGTGTGCGATGTTTCGTCGGAAAGCGCTGACACGAACAGGGAGATAGTCCACGATTCGCACCATCTTGACCGGATCAGGTTGATATCAAAGTGATAAATCATCCCAAACTTTTTTTTTTTTCCTTTCTGTCACTTGGTGCCGGCAGATTTCGCCGCTGTGCGCATGTGCGAAGGTGTCCAGACTGACAATGCTGGAGAGATAGCGCGTTTGGATTGAGAAACCCAGCGAAAAAGGACAGAGAAAAAAAACAAAAAGGACGAAAACAAACAAACAAAAAAAGATCCAAGAAAAAATCCAAACAAACCTACTCCGAGAGACGGGCACCATGAGGTCCAAAGGCAGGGCACGGAAACTGGCCACGAGTAGGTGCAACATCCCTTTCTTTTTTTTCTTCCTTTTGCCATCGTATGTACCTATACAGACTGTCGCTGTTACCAATAGTTTTCCGTAGCGATTACCTTTCCGCCAGAGAAAGAAAAAAACGAACCCGCTTCTTTTCTTTTTTTTTTTAAAGTGTCAAAGTGTCGCTGCCTCCAGAAGAACGTAAACTTTAAAAGTTTGCGCTGTGACGGAGGAACTTTGTCGCAGGGCTCCGGCGTCGCAAATGGCCGGTTTGCATGTAGTGGGCGCTGTAGTGTGGTCTGGTCGCGTTTTACGTTCGAGTCCCCTCGCGTCCGCGGCGGCGGCGCGGTGCGCGGTGCGCGGTGCGCGGTGCTCTGCTGGCCGCTTCTTCAGCTTCTTCCGCGGGGAGCAACGACTCGGAGAAACGTCCGTCTGATGCCGGGAAATAAGGAGGATAAAGGGGGGGATGCGTTGGACACGCACGCGGTGCATTTACGCTGCGGGGGGAAAAAAAAAGGGGGAATCGGGTTTGTAACTTGTGAGTCTGGCGGTCCTCTCCGAGCTCGTTTTAATGCGTGTTAATGTGTTGATTGCAAAGTGATATGTAACTCGGGGGAAAAAAAAACATGCAACCAGATGTTTTCATTCTTTTGAAGCACGACTGTTGTTATTGTACCGACTGTACCGCATGCGTTTGCTAACAAAATGTTATTAAGATACACATTCTTTAAATTGTTGATTGAGTTTGATTAAATTATGTGTAATATCACTCTCGTCATTAAATTGATTTAATTCCTTCGACCCAATCAACTATAAGACTTAATGCAACGAGATGATTGATGTGGAGATTCATGCATTGATTTGCTGCAATAAATTATCAAGAATTATATACATATATTTTGTTAAAAGCTGTTTCAATCAAGCTTTATTCTACGTGTTAATTTCTAGAACTTCCAGAGTAAATTATTTCGCTGAGTGGCTTTTTATTTGTTTTTAAGGCTGACACTGTTGAGGTTATTCTCATTGCAAAACTTACAGTAATAATCTAGAATTTTGTTGCAGACCTTTTGGAGAGAAAAAAAAATAGGAAGACAGGTCAAAACCAGAGAAGCAACAGTGCAATGGTCATTTTCAGTCTCTGTTGAATCAGCTAAATAGAAACAAAACGGCTTCGCAGCTATAACGCCTGCTCTAAAATGTAGTTTTAACAGCCAATAAGCAGCAGTGGATGAAGAAAGAAGTTGAGAGGCTTCATAAGAGCATCGAGGGGAAGTTCCTCTTTAGTTGGTTTACTGCACGAGCTGGCACAGGGTCAAGTTATGAAACAGAGCAAATAAAGTATATAAATATATAAAGTATAGTGTTGTTGTAATTATGTTTAGAAACTATTGTAACATGGATAAGGAAATAGGTACACGCACGCACGCACGCACACACACATCATGCTCATGACCAACAGAAAAGAAAACACTTGTTTTCCCAGTTCTAACTGGGACCTGTTAGACCAGGAGGAAGAATCATTTGCGTTTAACCTGGAAAACATTAGAGGCATTCTGTGGAATATAGAACAAGTCGTGTGATAAAATAATAAAAAAAAAAGTTAAATAGGTGGGGGCACGTGGGGGCCGGTGGATGTAATCGAGGAGGTGATGGAGAGCTGGTAAACGTGAGAGTGATTGATGGAGGTTGACTGATTGGTCCGCACGTCCAGATGCAGTGCGGTGCGCCACAAAAATCTTTTGCTTCCCAACTAAGTATAGCCGAGGCGTGCAGGCCGCACCCCGCGGTGGATTGTGGGCTGCAGGGAGGGAGGGCTCAGGTCTCATTAAAAGCTCCGCTTAGCTTATTCGTGTCTCAATAAAACCGTTGATTACAATGTGTTTAGAGATGTTTGATAGTTTTGCTTGGGCAGGATTACAACGGGCCTCACGTGACCAGTGACATCACAGAGCTTCTAGCGCGTCGGGCCGAGGTTTTGAAACCGTTTTTATTTTTTATTTTTTAACACGGTGTGAAACACACGTGTATAGAGATCTGAAGGAAAGTTCCATTAGAAGCATTTGGAACCTTAACAAGTGGCAACGGCGCATATCCAGTGCGTGTCCCCATACGCACACACTCGTCCACTCGCTAACCATTTTTCACATTTACCACAATATTTAGTCAGTCATCACTCATTGATCGGCCTGTCTCCAAAAATGAGGCCCATATTACTTTTTTTTTAGATGCAAAGCTGGCTCATTGGATGATCGGCACGCGAGGAGCTCCGAGCGGAGGAAGAGAGAGAGAGAGAGAGAGAGAGAGAGAGAGGCCTCGCGCTCTCGCTGTCCGTCAGCGGCTCTGTGTCTCCGCAGCGGAGCAGCGCGTCGTCCCTCCTCGCGGTGCGCAATGGGCCGCGCGCGTCCCGCGTTTGTCTGGCGGAGCTCATTAAAAACGCTCAATAGATCGGCCCATTTAAAAGGTGCGAGGGAGCGCGGGGCCGACGCGAGGGAAGTGGAATAAAGAGCCCATTAAACAGCCCTCGTTGTCCCCGAGCGGTGCTCTTTGCATGCGTGCGCTCCGCTTGGTGCCAAAGCTGCGGATACAAGTGTTCCATATCTGCTGCAGTAATGGATGGGTCAGGAATCACGGGGGCCCCACGGAGGAGCTCACTCCTCTCCGTGTTCTTACGCTGTTGTTAGTCGTTAGTTTGAATTTGGTTTCTAATGCAAATAGGTGCAAATAAATGGCACGTGAATCATTGGGCGTAGTTTTTTTTAATTTTATGGAAGTTGCATTGACTGAATATCATATCCGACTACCACATCAGTTAGTATTTGAGGCATACCGTAAAACTTGAAAGCACCTGTATTTGAGGAATGAAATGTGATTGTTTTAGTTTGAGTTTTTTTTTTTTACAACTTGATGTGGTTAACTATTTTTGCTTAGCTGTGTAACGATCATGTGATCAGAGTGGGCAGTGAACATGCACATTAAGCACTACGCTTATGATAGGAAAGGAGCTGATGTAAAGCATTTCACACACACACACACACACACACACACACACACACACACACACACACACACACTGCCTTTGTGGTGTATCAGTTGTGTTTTGGGGGCACAAGTGAAGCGTCTGTCTGCTTGTTTGTTGGTGAGTTTGGGGTGGTGGGGGGCAGGTGACCCAGGCCCCCCTCATCTATCAACGCCCCCATCTGTCTGACATGTCGTTGAGTTTCCTCCTTTCTTACGATGGGAACACCCCCCCCCCCCCTACCCCCCTTCCTCAGAAAATGGCTCTTTCCGAAGGTCCCCGGTGTTAATGAGTCGTCCAGAACTCGATCCCGGGGCTGTAAACACAGAGCCGATGAGGTTAGTCATTTGTTTATGCGCCGTTGTCACCCGCTTGAAGGATGGACCATGTCCCAAGTAACTAGGGGGGCCTCCGGGCACCGTCAGGGGTCCCATCTGAGGCCCCATGACGCCCCAAGGGACTCCTCTCCCATCTCCGCTCCATCATATCCGCGGAGGACTTCATCATGGGTTTAAAGCCCACAGACAAGCTGTTTGAGAATGCTGCTCCTTGTGAGAATGTGTTGTTGCTCTTAAGGGGCGGGGCAGAAATGATTGTATTTACATGGTGCTGTGTGTGTGTGTGTGTGTGTTGTTGGGGGGGTATAGTTCAGCGACCCAGACGGGGCAGTGTGGGAACACCAAGGGATGGATGGAGGGAGGGTAGAGTTTGTGCAGCAACATGTCAAGCCTGGGAACCGCTGTGTGTTTACCGCAGGGAAACCGTACCAACACAGAACAATGAGCGAGCCACGCCTTCTAAATAATAAAATAAAAGTTGGAGTTAGAGATAGGGAGTCGACACAAAAGCCTCCAGTCTGTCGGCAGTCTGGTCTGGCCCAGGACGGAGCCAAAGCTGAGGTCATTATCAACAGAGCAGTCCCCAGCTAAGCATATTTTTATAGATTGTGCTTGTGTGTGTGTGTGTGTGTGTGTGTGTGTGTGTGTGTGTGTGTGTTTAGCGGAGGCAAGCATGTGTACACGTGCTTTTTTGTGGAGTGTAAGTGTGTTCTAGTGCGTAAGCACAAAACAAAGGCGCCCTGCAGAGTGCGCAGCGGCGTTGTCAAAACGTGTGACGTGCCGCCATTTTCTCATCACAAATGGCTCTGAGATAAATGGCATTTCGCTGAGTCGAAAAGTTTACACAGACATGCAGCTGATTTGTGTCGTTATGATGTCTGAGGAGTTATAATGTCAGCACATTGCTGACGGTGCGTTTCGCCCTCCTGAGCGTGCTTTGGGAAGAGATGTCCGTTAGCTAATTAAAGAAACGCAATCATTTTATGCCTCAATCAATTACCTGGAGCAGGTGTTAGAAAGCAGGCCAAACACTGTGGCCCTCTTGTCCCACATCAGCTGACTGCACCCGAAGACGCTACATTGTTGAAATGCCTTTAATGAGGAGAAAGACTAAACAAGAGGCTCGCTAGGACTTTATTCTACCTGCCAACCTTTGTGTGCTGCAGACCACAGTGATGATGTCATGCTTGCCCGTCAGATCACAGGCTGCAGTGGGGTCCTTTTTTTTTTTTTCTCCATCTACCCCCAAATATGAGCAAGCGAGTCACGGGAGTTCACGGGAGTTCATCGCCATTGACCAGAACCTGTTGACCCTTTGAAAATAATTTTCCCGTACCACCTTTTTGAATCATTTGTCAAGTGTTCGCCTGCGAACATTCTTTTGAATCGCCGTTATCGAAGGGTTGACAGGGGGGAAACGGCGCGTTTTCACCGTTGCACAGTGGCGAGAGCGCGCGCAGCCATAAACAGGAATTAGCCAACAATCGCTCTGTGAATGTGGCGATAACAGCGCGTTCCAGCACAGCTCGGGGATCTCCCTGGGTGGAGCAGACTGGCCTAAGAGATGGAGCGAGTGGGGGGGGAGAGGAGGGAGGGAGGGAGGAAGAGAGGGAAGGAAAGTCATTTCTGATTAACAAGGGCCAAAAGGGGGGTCACGGGGGTCATGCCCATCTGTAGCTGGAAACGGGAGCACAGGACGGAGCGGTCAGGTGTGTCTGTTTATGTGTTTGTGTGCTATGTGTGCGTGATTCCTGGTACACCTTTCATCCCTGCCACAACAAGCCCCCCCCCCCCCCCCCCCCCCCCCCCCACACTCACCGCCCTGTAGCTCATTAAGCGGTGACCTGTGACCCCCCGCAGGACGGGAGAGATGAGGGCAGGAGTTGTGATCAAAGCCGGAGGCCTTCCTGACGAAGTTCACCCGATTGGATCTGATGGCGGCTGTCTCGGCCGCGTTTGCGGCGCTGAAACAGTGATTGTTACAGGCGGGGGGACACAAAGTCTCCACCCGTGGCGGATTCACGATTAAAGGCGAAGCTTGGGACGTTACGGTTAAATTTAATTACGATTTAAAAAATTACATAATGGACCAGATCTTCCAAAATCTCCTGACTTTTAATGTCTCCCATCTGTCGACGTAGATCCTCTTCAATGAGGCTGTGCGCAATCGATGTGCACCTCGCTGTTCCACTTACGCCCCCCCCCTGTCCAAGAAAAGGAAACGCCACGTCCCCGTCCTCCGCCATCTGCCTCGATGACTTCCCCTCCGCGGACGTGCGCGCCGTCCTATTAAGCCGCCGCACCTCCGGGTGCGTGCACGCGTGTTGTTGGTCAGCCGGGGTCGCGGCAGCAGGAAAGAATGCGGCACTGGAAAGGAATGCAGGGCTGATTAGCGCTTCTTACCTGTAAGTGAACTGGACGTGCCGGCGTGGGATGAGACCGAGGAAACGAGGGGAACAATAGGACAGTAGAGATTCCTTTCCACGCCGCATTCCTGCGATCCCGCAGCCGAGGGCCCCCCGCTCGGGGGGCTTTGATGAACCCTTTTCTCGCGGCTTCCTGGGATTGTCGCTCCTCCACAAACACAAAAACATGAAGCGGTCGGTAGGGGCGGAGATGGAAGGGGAGAGGGAGTGGGGAGGGGGGGGCACGGCCGTCCTCAGGATGTCCTGTTTTGATTAGCGTTAGCATCCTAAATGCACCACAGAAATATTATTCTAACACGGAGAAGAGCTCGGCGGTGACACATCCACTTCTTTCCACTCGGCGACCTCCGGGGTCAGATACGCTACAGTGAGCCGGGAATCAAAGAGGTGCTGCTCACCCAGTGATCCGACTGAGGAAATCATGTGAGGTAAACACAGCGATAGAAAGATAGGGAGACGCTTCAGGGGCCCGTCAACAGGTGGGAGTTTATCAGTCTAATGCTTTCAGGTCTGCAATTCCTCCCCTTGCTACCGTACGCAGATGTTCCTCCTGAAATCAAAAGAGGCTGTTAGTTTCAACAAGTGTCACATTTTTCCTTTAAAAGTTTGTGATCGAACCTGTGTTTTGTTCCGCCATTGTTACAACTCAATAACCACTAAGAGCTACGGCCTCTGCACTCAACTCAAGCTACTCTTTTATGGGACACAGGGTAGAATGAATTAGGGTGTAAATACCTCAATGAAATATTTAAGATATCATAATAAATCTGAGCTTATTTCAGTTGGCTGAAATTGTAACTAACATAAGAATTATGTTTCTCTAAAAGCTTGAGCTCTTTGTTTTGGGCTCTTGCACACAGTGCCCCCCCCTCCTCCCTACACTACATCTCTTCTGTCTCCTGTGGAATCAGAGAGCAATGAAGCATTGCAGCACGGTTTGTTGTTGTGCTGGTGCTCGAGGGCTTTAGTTTGACAGGAGGGCAGCACTTTGTTCACCTCGGTGTCCAGAAGGGACCCTGCGGGACCTCTGGGCCTGGATGTCTCTGTCAGGGCTCTGGCAGGACCGGGGCAACGGAGGAGGGGAGGGGGCCCGTGCCGCTCACCGGGTCAGTCGGCAAGCTAATCGATTTTATCTCTGTTTCACACAACACGCCAAACCCCTACTGCGCTGATATTCACATGTTCACCGCTCAGAGGATTACCCTCCTTCTATCACTCTGTTTTTTTACTCTTTGAGTTTCTTTCGCTCTCCCCCACTCGCATTCCTCATTTGTCTTTTTTTTTCTACTGTGTTTTGTCTATTTCCTTCTTCATCTACCTCCCTCGCCTCATCACTCCCTCAGATGAGAGCCTTTTAAATTTAGCCTGCTCCCCCCCGGAGGGAGGACGGTGGGCAGAGAGAGGAGCGCTTGTTTTCTCGGCCATTCCTCTGGATAAAGCGTCGGAACAAGGGAATGGAAGCTTTGGGAAAGGTCTGGAAACTACCCATTCATCAGTGTAAGGAGATACTGCGCTGACAGTTAGCAGACAGCCAGCCAAGTACAACACGGGACGGCCGCGTGGGCCCGCAGCGCTCGGCCCGACAGACAGACAGAGAGACAGACAGACAGACAGAGCGAGACCAGACCAAACACCCCACTCATCGCTGCTCGGGGAAGCAGCATATGTTAACATTTTAGGCATTTATGAGTGTCTCAAGTGCGAACAGTTGAATAAGTGAATGATTGCCGGTGCAATCATAACTAATATAGTAATAAAGAAGAGCAAGGGGGCATTATACCAGTGCAGACACCTAATGATAACATGATGTCCTTTAAGTATTGGAACAAATTGTCCTTGGTTTTTTTCTTATTGGGCGGAATTGACAACTTTTTATGCTTTTATTGCATCATTACTGGTTGATTCTGTGTATTGTTTGATAGTTGTGCAAGATTCTACATTTTACATTTTCATATCTATATATATTCATTGATTGCCATTTTCCATCTCTTCTCGCCCAGCCTCCCACCATGACTTCCCATCAGCCACAAGCAGCCGCGCAGAATGCAAGCATTACCCTCAGGGGCAGTAATACATTTATGAAAGCAAAGATTTATATGCACCCATAAACTCGTGCACCTACACATGTTTGAATATTTATCCGTCCTTACAAGAGATTTGGACCCAACACACTTGTATACACACGGACCCGCCGAGCTGGGATGGGACGGCGCGTTGGCATGGGCCAGTGCAGAGCGGGACGCTGCAGGTGTGAGTCTGTGTCTCTCCGCCCGGCCATTAATCGCTGCCATCTGACAGTTCAATCTACGAGGGGGCCGAGCGCAGCAGCCGGCTGGTTACCAGCGCAGGTCATTACTGAGCATGGAGGCAGCCAATCGCATCAGCGATCAATGACAAAGGCTGCAGAGAGAGAGAGAGAGAGAGAGAGAGAGAGAGAGAGAGAGAGAGAGAGTGCGAGAAGTGAGGGAGAAGAAGCAGGAGGTAGGGTTGAGAAAGATGGAGGGCGAGAGAGGCAATGGAGATGGAGGGGGGAGGGGGGCGATGGGAGAGGTATGGCAGGATAAAGGTAGTTATGATGCCGGCCAAGGTCAGCTCTTGGTTGTGGAGTAGATGACAAACAGGCTGTCAACTGCCAAGAAATGGAGATATTCATCTGATGGCGCACAACAAAAAATATGGGCCCTTGCACATGAACACATACATAAATGCACACAGACACAGTCATTTGCCAGAGCAGCTTGATTGAGAACGCAGCAGGGGAATTTAGTGTGAGCCATTGTTTTATGAATTCCATATACAAGGTGTCGGCAGTACGCGCCGCCCTTTTAGTGGTCAGGCCGGGTTGCGTCGTAAAAGTAATGACTGGCTGTGAATAAAGAAATAAATTAAAAAAAAATCAGTTCATGAAAACGTCACAACTCTCCCCCGGAGCCTCGTCGGCTGCCCATGACGTTACCACGGGAACAACTGCCGTGAAAAAGTCCGTCCCGTTGTGTTCACCCGGTCCAACGCAGGCTCCCTCCACTTTCACCTTCTCAGCCATGTTTTTCCGCAAACTTTTTGTGAAGGTTGATGAGGGGATTAATTGATGTTGTGGGTGGCAATATTTGGCCCGGCCGCTGGTAAAACAACAGTGACATTTCTCGTTTATCCCCAGAGGCCTATAATAGCAGAACTGGTCGTTTATCCTGCACTATCTCTCAGCGGATCCACTGGCCCTCTCTCCCAGACACACACACACACACACACACACAACCAAGCCATCCCAGTGTGGACACCACTGAGTGATGATGAGTCATTATAGAGAGTGTGCCCTTCAACCCTTTTCAGTCTTTATGGATCACGCTTTGGCGGAATCATATTCCCTAATGCCAAGTTCCTGTCCATCTGCCTGCCGGACAGTCAGGCCCCTTAGTCTGTTTCTCTGCCTCCCGTACTCTCTCACTCTCTTCATCCCCAGAGTTTCACACACCAGTTCATCCCAGACATCTCTGTCTCTGTTTATTTTAACAACAACCGGGGGGGGGGGGGGGAAAACTCTCCCTTTCCCGTTACCAAATATTTGAATTTGATAGTTTTTATGTATTCCGCGGTGAGAGTAATGGACACAAGTGTTGATTTGTTCAGATCATTTTTTAGATCAACTTGAAAAAGGCTTCAACAGTTTTCTGTTATTAAGAGTGCGATAGTTCCAAAGATTTATTAAGCGTTCTCTCTCAGCTAACATGTTCTTCAATATTGATATTGGCATGCAGCATTATTGTAACTATTCACAGTAATCCGATACATCTCTTTGCATTCATGGGTTTCCCCTGCATCTATTTCCTCACCCGAATACGATCTTTGTAATTTCTAAGCAAAGCAGTGGAGAAAAGTCAGTTTGGATTTCTACACACCTCTTTCTCTGTTACTTTAGTTAATCCGATACGAACACCATGCCAAGGATTTTCTCTGTAGATCAGGCTGCTAATATGTTTTTTGTGGACGCCAGCATTTGATCCTTCTCTGAACAAATGCAATTTGTGCGGCCTTATTTGATCAGTCGCAGGCGCGTAGTTCAATGCAGGCAGGAGCAAGCGAACCCTCTATACGATAGCAGTTTAAATGTTTTCGTGTCTGTGAGGGGGGAAACTCTATTACAGCTGTCCCGGAACACGGGGCGCTGCTGGCTCTGATGAAATGCTCTTTGAGTATCAATGCAATTGTGATTTCGCCTAGCCTTGAGACTGGACAGCCCTTGGGTTTTAAAGCTGGCAGAAAACAAAGTCTGGCTCTAAACCGTACAATTACAATGGTGGAAACATTGAAGGGCACTTCCTGATGCAACGTAGTAATCTCCCGTGGGACACCAGAGAATGATGCTGTGCAACTTTGGTAAATTGTTTGTAGAATATGTATCGTTGTATGGGTTTGCAGTGCATGCGACTTGAAAAGTGATACTCCTCCTCAGTCAACGACATTTCCATCTTTTGTGTACCTTTGACATGGAACAGACTGTCCAATACTACATTTTGATTGTAGAATCTCACGTGAAAGGCAAAAACTCAGCTGTCCCCAGTCCTAAATACCACTTTGCAATTCATCTGACCCATGTCGGCCCTAGAGGGTCCAGAGGCACGGGATGCATGCCATGTCACATGGCCCCGCCCACAGCCCCACAGATCAAATGCAGCTATGATTTATGTCCGCTGTCTCAGCCTTCACGTTGCATGTTCTTCCGCTTTGGAGCGGCTGGTCCAACCCAACCGCGGTAGTAATTTGTCTCCCTACATGTGTGGGAGGTGCAGGGCGAAGGTCAGGGAAATGAAAATGACCAGACCTGACTTAATTGTTCTATCTATTTGCGGTTTGAGACAGGATGTCTGTCCGAATGTCTACCTGTCTATCTGTCCGTCTGTCTTGCTTCTTTCTTGGAGCCGTGTCTTGTGCCGGTTGGTCGGGGGCCCTCTGGTAGCATTCAGCCGTTACGGGCGCCGATCTGATCCAGCAGGAGTACCGAGTTCACTGAAGATATCTAGGACAGACACTATCACTGTCAAAACACACAGGCCGATGGAAACGTTTCCTCTGGTTTTTCTGGTTCTTATTAAGCGGGTTCCTGATTTATCCTGCTATAAACGCTTCGTACAACAACAAAGAAACTAGAACATGGGTTGGAGTGGAATTATTATTAGTCCCTGCCTGTATTTTTATGTACGTGCTGTAAAATAACAAATACAGTCTTGTTCCTAACATGACACGTAAAAACCACTTTGCCTCCAGTTCCTTCGCCAGCTTGGCACCTCTGACAAGGTTAAGCCCGCAAATTATGGCTAGAAATGCTTCCTGTGTGTGATTAAGTTTATCATGTATAATTAGGAAGTTCTGCTCTGTCTACACATGATGACCTTTCACCCTGACTGTGACAGTTGCAGACTGGTGTTGCCAGACACCCAAATGTGCTGCCCAGGTCGTGCTATACCACAAAGTCTGGTTTCCGCTGCGGGATCAAATGTCCAAGATTTGCGTTTCTTTCTTCGACTTGAGACTACGATTTGAGAAACGTATCCTGTGGTTGTTTTTTTTCGCTGAGATTTCTAGTTATTTAGACCGTAATTGCAGATATATGATCAATACTAGAATGGCATTACATACAGATGTAGAATGGTGCCGTTGAAGCATTAGAAATATCTCTGACACAGAACGACTGCTTCTAGGATGTTCTACTACTAAAATAGGACATGGTGAGGATGAAACAGCATTCAATTTTTTCTAATTGTGAATGGTTAATGCAACGATGTTCAAATATGTTCAGGAAGAGGTACCCCAGTATCCGGCATAGCAGGGTTACAGTAGCTATCGGGGGAACTACTGGGGCTTTAAGAACCCATCGTGACGTGTGTTACCACTTGTTTACGGAGGCACCGTCAGCAGCGTGAAACTCTGGGCCTCAATGTACCTTTTTCTTGATCATTCTGTGTGAACTACTGCCAACTTCCTATCTGTGACGCCTTTGTGGCCTAAGCTTTAGTTTTCTAATTATTTAAACCTTTTCTCCAAACCGTAGCCTTTCTTTGCTGCTTTGTTTTCTTTCCCTTTTTTGCTCCTTTCCTCCTGTCCATTGGTCTGTCATTTGTTCTTCCTTTTCCTTTGCGCTTGTACCCTTTTTGTGTTATAATTCCCACCTATTATTTCTGTCCCGAGCCCTCATTAGTCATGTCGCTGTCAGCCGCCAGCTGCAGACTCACGCACACATACGCACAACCGCACGTATTCTTGCACATGCACAGGTATGGAAGTCATCAAGGAGAGGTCAAAGGTCTGCCTCATTACCCGGCTCCAGTGAAAACGTTTTGTGTGTTTTATGCGCTGGTATCAGAAAGCAGAGGGAGGGAAGTGAGTGGAGCAAGAGGGGCAGCGAGGGGTGTAGAAAAAAAAAGCAAGATGATGATGAGGACTTTAGCTTTATGGAGAAATAAGAGAACAGGGAACGAGTGGTGCAGAAGGGAAGAAAACAGAAAGGCCTCTTCTTCATCACTGTACCGATTTGCCTGGTTTACTCCACGCCGCAGTTGTAAACTATATCAATGAAGTCCATTTAGAAGATGGGAAATTGTGGTTAGGTGGCGCGTTTGAGGGGTTGAATTGAGATGCTGGCGGCACACAGGCATGGTGTTTCCTGACGTTAAACACAACAACTCTAAAGAAAGTCATTAAGAGCAGTCCAACAGAAGCCCATTCATTCATTCATCTTCTTCTGTTCACACACACTCACACACACACACACACACACACACACACATTCTGTCTCTTTCTTTCCCACTCTCACACACACACACACACACACACACACACATATATATAAAGAGTTCAGATTGGGTGCCTGCGTTGGACATGATACGCTGACATGTGTGTGTGTGTGTGCATGTGCCCGTTCAAGTTCAACCGCAGAGGTCATAGAGTGTGTGTTTTGTGTGTGTGTGTGTGTGTGTTGGGACGTCAGCTGGGAGCAGTCAGGGGGACACTGGTGATGCAGACTGACAGGGGACATAAACACTCAGTAGTGTAGTGAAGGGGCCCATTGTCTCAATCGCCGCCATGTCAGTCTCTGTGTAATGGAACGATGTGTCTCTGTATGTTTGTCAAATTGGCCAATATCCCTCTGTGACCGTCTGTCTTCTGACATGTCTCTCTCTCACGGCTTGACTGTGTCTTTCTTCCCCTCCTTTGCCGTCTAGATGTACGCCTACATTTCAGGCACAAGGCACATCCTCTTTTCCCGAATGTCTGCCAACAATCTGCCAATTCCTGGATAGCTCGTGCTTCAGGCTGTTAACATGCGTTTCTTATCTGTTTTCTGAATGCGAATGCACAATCACACACCACATTAAATTAAGGAGGAATTTATTAGGAGTTATTACACTGGTCCAAAATATGATTTTGTGACAAAAAGGACAAAACGTGTCATTGGTCGCAGGTGGAGTTGTTAGCAAGTTCAGTGGTCCCGAACATGCAGGGGAGTTATTAGCTCTGGGATTTGAGATCTGTTGCTGAGCCCAGAAAGGAGGTAAAGGTGTGCGGAGGATATGAGATCTTTGGGGTCGAGCCGCTGGGCTCGTGTTGAGGTGTGTGAGATTAATGGAAGTGAAGTTGTGAGGGAGGGGAGGCCAGCAAGCGCGAGGTGCTGAGGACATGCCGGATGGGTGTCGAGGATTTGTGTCTTTGCTTTAAGTTTCCGATCATGTTCCGTCTAAGCCCGCGTGGATGACGATCCTATCTCCATTCTTTTAGTGATGTTCTCACCTTGAATTTACACTCAAGACGCTTAACCCGGGGTCCTGTAATGTCCGCTCAAAACCCTGCTGTGTAATGGAAAAAATGTGTGAATGTCAAATTTATAGTGGCCTGTTTCATTCATTCCTCGGTTTGGTTTCATCTCAACAGCAGACGAGAGAGGCAGAAAGTATTAGGATGTCAGAAGGCTTTGCAGGCAAATATGGAGGTGGTTAGAAAAGGCCAAAGTTCATCCCCGTCTCTTGCCTGTTTTTATGTGGCTGCTGCCACTCTCCATCTCCAGATTCCTTAGCTCACTTCTCTCATGAATACACCTCTATAAAGCAAAAGAGGAGCTCCCGAGTTACGTTATTAGACTTTAGTTGCAACATGTAAACAGCGCAGATCATTGCATAAAGAACGCTTCCAGTTTTACTCCTTTTATTCCATCACACAGTTACCAGCTAGAGTTACAGGCAAGGGCCGTGTTTGCAAACAGGGAGGCACACCGAGGGCTAAACTGTAGTAATAATCCAATTATAGTAATAAGTAGCCCAGTGATTGACTCCTCAGTCAAACATGAAGGGGTTTTAAGGCCACCTCCCTTGAAGGACATGTTTCCCCACGGCGGCTTCCTGTTCACACAGACACGCTTGTTGGACGGCGTCGGCTTAGCTCCTCTCGGCCTACGTAGTATAGGCCGTGTCTGTTTGTGTGTAGAGGAGCTGTGGATGTTTATACTCTCTCCGGAGCAAAACAAACCCGCCCCGAAGTGTGAGGCGATTTTAAAATAATCCACCAGCTCTTTGGCAAATTGACACCATGTCGTCCCAACTTGTGTTATTGGTCCACGCTGGCCCTCACAATGAACTTACACAGTCCATCAGATGAAAAAACACTCAGTAATATGTAGACATCTCCTTGATAAGAAGGTTGGTTTTCTGCAGGAAAAGTCTCTCTTATTTCTATAGCCTGAGATAAAAATGTTAACGTAGCTTGATGTTTGCATTGCATTTTGCGTCGTCCAAACGCATTCGGGTCGCCGAGGTCGCAGAGGTTACATTGTATGGTGAAATGAAAACCAATGATTTTGTTTGTATACCTTTTCACACTTTCTAGCTGCTCCCCCCCTCCCAACACCCCTTCCCCCCCCCCCGGTTGCCTGTGCATTAGTGCTGGTATAAATACATCATAGAAAGGCACACAATGGCCGAGGAGGGATGGATGTCAGTGGTCAGGGCAGATAAGAATGACAAAGCTCTACACTAAGCCACGTCACCAGCGGGCCTCTCACCTGCCTGTCTGTCACACAAACGCACTCAACCATCACGGAGGGATTGTTTGGGCCCCATGCATGTGTTGCGCACGTGTGATTGATGCGCTTCGTCCTCCCGCCCCCCTCCGCCGCCCCCCCCCCCCCCCCTCCCCTTCTTGTCCCGCCTCAGTCTGGACCGTCGAGGAAACATGAGGCCCTGGGAGATAGCGGCCCGCGCTCTCTCCCTCGGCCCCTCGGCCCCCTCGGCCCCCTCGGCCCCGCTCTGTCTCTTTTTCTCCTCCCCGTTCGAGTCACCGCTGCTGTGGGAAAAGCAGAAGAGACGAGGCCTTAAAAAATAGATCATTGTCCGCCTCCTAGATTAAAGCCGGAGAATGTGAGCATTGTCCGCTGAATGGCTAAACCTTCCTGCTGTCACTCAAACGCTGGTCTGAGCGCTACTTCATGTCTAAGAGGCTTATCTGCGCTGAAAGGCCCCTAGCTGCTCTTGGGAGAGAGGACGTAATGAAGCGTGTTTTTTTTTTCTCTGTAGGGAGAAACCTGCTGCTGGGGGGGGGGGGGTGGCAGAGGTGGTGGTGGTGGGTGGTTCAGGGGATTCAGGGGGTGGACGTGGCCAGTGGGACAGCTGCAGCCCCACTCGCCCCCGAGCGCTCCCACTGCTTCCGACGGCCTCTCAACCACAAAGAATCGCCCATTTATCTAGTCTCACGTGTGAGGGAGCGCCGAGTGCGCGCCATACGGGCCTCAGAGCCCGTTGCCCGGCGTGATGCGGGGACATTATGCGGGGACGCGCCCAGGGACCTGCCTGTTGTCCGCGCTCAGCCGTCTGTGGGGACGATCAGCAGGCCACTGATGTGGTCCGTCTCTTTGTGCTCCGCTGTTTGAAAAGGGGAAAGTTTAAGTGCTGCTCGCATTCAGGGCTGAGAGCCAGCCAGGCTGCAAGGGTTAGCTAAGCCTCGAGGCCTGTGTGCGTGTGTGTGCGTGTGTGTGTGTGCGTGTGTGTGTGTGTGTGTCTGTATAAGAAAAGTCTGCAGGTTCATCAACATCCTGATTATTATATGTACAGTTACAAATCAATTGATGAAGTATCCTGGAGGAGTAAACTTCTTTTCTTTCTAATCTGAAAAAACTGGAATCAAAATTTGCCAAAAAAAGGGAACCGTTAATAACAAACAAAAAAATCTGTTGAAAGGACGTTGTGCACTTTTAAGTGTTCAACAACATCAAGCTCTCACCATATGACTGTTCTCTGCTCAGCTTATTCTGCTCCATGACATCTTGTGTAACAGCGCTCCACTTGTTGAGTTGTGAAACATCTGCCCCCCCCGCCCCCCCGATCTCTTCCACCGCTGCGACGGGGCACGCGTGGGTTTCCCCCAGCGGCCCGCACATATTCATTTGCGGATGATTTACAGAAGCCGCGAGGCCCCGAGCCCCGCTGTCCTGTTCTGTTTGCCCTCCGCCGGCCCGCCGCTCCGTCTCCGTGTCACGGCGGACACACCTGCTTCCTCAACAGCCCCCTCTAACCCGCGAGCCCTGTCCACTTCCTGTCTGCAGCAGCGCTGCATCACGGACACCGACCCCTCGCTGCACGCAGCTGGGCTGCTGGCAAACGCGCTACGTCAAAGTGTCGGATGTCGGTGTTTTGGGAACAGAAACTTGTTGAAGTGGCGACACCGGGTTCTTTCTCTTCTCTTTTTTCCTTTTTTTTCAGTCACTCTCTCCACCCTTTTGTCATTTCACTGCATTCGGCGCACACAAGGTAAAGGGGCGTTTAGAACTTGACAGAATGATTTGCTTTATGGGCTCGCGAACGGTGTTTTTCGCTCCCGTCACGCCGCGCGCTGCACTTCTCTTAATGCGATCTCCGACCTGGCCACCTTTGCGGGGTCAGTGCGGCCTGCGCCCATTCTGTGCTGTGGCGGGAGGTGGAGTGGGCTGGAGAGGCTGTGAGTGGACCAGAGGGCTCGTCGGCTGGTGGGGGATGGGAGAGGGATGTTAAGTGGCGGGGGCCCCGCTGTGACGGGTGGCCCAGTGGTCCATTTAGAACTCCAGCCCCATGCCGAGAAGATACGAGGTACATCCCCGAACGGTACCAGCATGCTCTCTCTGCTCCCTCAAAATATGAAGGTCAAAGTGTTGGAACATCACTTGTGCATGTTGTTAAAAGATGGCATGTGGTGCTCTGTCATTTATTGTAACTTTAAGAGCTTCAAACAAACCTTTTAAAGCAGACGCAAGTGTTTTACAATTCTGCAGTATTTCCGTACAATCGGTTGTGTTACAAAGTAACAGTGTTCAAACAGAGTCCTTTATCTCACAAAATGCTTTTGTCCAACTCAAGAGGATAAAAAAAAATCGGATTTCTGAGAATCTGAATGTTAAATAGAAAATGATTCACGGGAATGATCACTACATATCAATGATTCGCGTAATACAATGTGTCCAGGCACCCAGGAGTGATAGGTGCCACATTGTGCCGGAGACGGAGAGTGGATTTGAAGGTTCTTTTTCAGTAAACATTTAAAAGAGTTGAGAAGGGAACAAAAGCGTTGAGAAGGAGCTGTTTTGTTGCCCCTTTTTGAACCTAAATAGGCGGTCTGTCCGACCGAGGCCTTGGCTTCAAAGTATTATCCCACGTGAAATTACCATTTCTATCAACTGGGGGAGAAAGATTATGCTTTTTGGGTGTTCTTCTGCGTTCCTTCCAGTGGATTCACTTGCTGAATGTGACACGTTTTGTGTCTGCCACCCCCTATTGAATTTAAAAGTTCTCTATTCTCCGAGTGAGCTGAGGAGAGTCCTACACGCCGGCTGAATGGACACTAAATCTTTCAAGGTTAGGACTTAACCTTCTCCCACTCTGATTCATCTTCAAACTTTAGTCTGAAGCCAATCAATATCAGATGATTGGTAAACAATGTGCGGTGTCTGATAGGCAGGTACCAAGGGCCCTCAATGGGATTGCAAATGCTTTGTGCGTCCCCGAGTCGCTTTTGCTCTAAAGCACTGTCACAAAAAAAGTGAAATTACCATTCGCTTGGAATCATGCCATTCATCTTTGTCACAGCGCCAAGCTCAGCGTGCGAGCCGCTCCCCTCAAATTAATTCCTTGTTTTGCATCAGCTGAATTTGCCCAAATCCAGGAGGATGGCTCCGGCTGCACCTCGCCTGCATTCTTTAATGTGCCAATTCCAGCTGATTTCACTTTGCACGAGGCCCCGGTGGCTTTATTTGCCGACCTAATTCGCAAAGAAAAGGAAATAGATATGAAAATGAGTTGGGAAAATGAGATAAATCTGCTCGTGAGATTTCAGAAGGGCCTGCGTGCTTTCTGCCGGTAGAGATGGACTATTGCAATTCACACGCTCTTGTCGATTAGTCATTTCACGTTGCAGGAGCTCCCGTACAAAGGTAATGTCTTCCCGCAGGCTCCCGCCGATGTAACATAAAGGGAAAGCGGAGGAATTCATTTGTTATCCTGCGTTAGCCGTTCCACAAGATGTCACAACAGATAACGTGTGATTAAGAGAGAAAAGAGTGTAAACAAATTTGTTTTTTTTATAAACTTTTTGAATGTACTAAAATTAAGTTCCCCCCCCCCCTAAGAACACAATTTAAATACAACTCGGACCCGTCTCGCATTAGTGGTGAATTGCTCTTCTCTTGGAGGTGATTGACAGGGAGCTGGTTGGAGCTGTGACTCGTTCTTTGCCTCCCTCTCCTCTGGAGCCGGCGATGCCATGAGAAGCCACCCGGCACTTTGGCGGTCACATCTTTGTTGTTTCCCTCTTTCCAGCTCATGTCGATGTTATCCCGCCGTTGTTTCATGGTGGAATGACAGCGGTGATGAGATTTTAAAGAGCGGGTTGCCCTCTCTCCTTTTTTGCTGTCCTCTCCCTGTTTGACTTCGATGCTAAAAATGGATCCGAGGCTAATTTATGGTTGCGGTGACTCCGGCCACTCATTTGTGATCCTATGTTTGTGTTTATGGAACATGTCTTATTTCCTTCCATCTTATCTGCCGGCAATGGACAACACGGGTTGACAGGGTTTATTTAGATATTCGCTTTTTTCCACCAAATGATGGAGTGCAATTACAAGGAATGCGTAGTGAAGCCCCCGGGGTCAAAGGCGTCTTCCTCCCTCGTATGAGCAGACCAACGTCTCTACGCCTCCTTCCGTGAGACCTTTTGAAGCATTTTCTTGGCATTGCAAAGTGAGGAGCATGTACATTTAAAGACTCTACGGAAGCTCTTTTTTCGTTTGGACAAATGTGATCCGGGACGGTAACAGTGAAAGAGAGTAGAGGACGAGGTGGGGGGGGACGGGGGGACTGCTGGAGATAAGTGGGTCAGGCCCGAGGGACCGTTCTTCACCTCAGACACCTGCACCTCTCCACTGATCCCTCATCAAGGGCTCACTTTGTCCCCCGGGCTGCGCCATTGTCTGCTGGAGGGCCCTCCAGACTCCCAAGTGGACTCGGCCCAGCTCTCCCCCAAGAGACGGACAAAACAGCGGATTCCAAAGCAGCCGGCCCCTCGGCATTCCCCTGCCCTTCGGGAGATAAAGAAGGGGGAACTTCGGCGCCCGATTCTCTCCTCTGCTCTTCATCCCCCCCCCTCCACAGCCCTCCTGAAAAAACAGGAGACGAGGAGGAGGAGGAGGAGAAAAGAGGAGAGTTGCATGGGAGCGGCGGAGGGGTGGTCCCCGGGTCACAGAGTGATTAGTGAGGAGCAGAGTGTGTCGCTCCTCCCCCCCCCCCCCCCCCCCCCTCACCCCCCTTGGTCCTCCTCCTCTGTGGTCACTGAGAAATGACTTCCACTGGGCCGACTGGGGAGTGTGGGTGGAGAGGGAAGTGGAGGAACGATTCCCTTGTCCGTCCGTCTGGACTATATTTAACCTGCCTGACAAGATGAATGTTTCCAAGGCAGTTCTACCCGTAAGCACAAATGGAGCCATTATATTCGGCTCTCCGGTCGTCTCCTTTGCTTTAGAAAACCAAGAGTTTCTAAAGAAACGTGAAGAGGACGTTCTAAAACCAGGTTAAAATACGACCCGAAAAGCAAACACGGACGCGGGTGTGAATGTGTGCACGCTCACTGCCAATTTGGCTTCTTATTTTTATGTGGGTGTGTCTCATAGGCGCATAGTAGTAGTCATTGGGCCACATAGTCTATTCATATGGCACATCAAATGCATGCACCCTTTCACAAAAAGCAAGCCCAAGCGGCATTTATATATGAACGCACACACACATACACACACACACACACACACACACACACACGTTCTGGTGCGGCCAGCCGGTCCAGGCCATGCGAGTTGGAAGTGATTAGGGAGAAATATGCCGGTCTCCCTGTAATGTCAGTAATAGGCAGCAGCACATCAAAGTCCAGGCCTGTCAGAATGATCCGGATCAAACCGGCCCCCATCTGGAAGCCATAACAGACTTTTCACTCATTTAAACACTCTTAAAACACAGTGAACAGACATGGAGCTCCCGTCTCTGCTCACCACTCACCACCACTCATATCAGCACCCTCTGCCTTCTCCCTGTGTGTGTGTGTGTGTGTGTGTGTTACTCTCTCATTCCCTGAAAATGTATTTTCACATATAATGGTAAGACCATATGTTTCACGTGTGAGTGTGTTTGTGTGTTTGGATACTAATTTTCTTTTTTATCACTAAAATGAATAACATCAACAGTGAGTCGCAGATTCCGGTTATGAGAGTTAAAGGTGATTTCTACATGTTGCCTAATTCGCAGGCGGACATTTTTTTAAAGCAGCATAAGCATCTGAGGTCCCGAGAGATCAGAGATAATGTTCCTTGTGGAATCCCGCCTGTTTTTGTGCTCTGGCAAAGCGTCAGAGATAAGTATCTTGTCCGTGCGATAATGACACGGGCGCATTCTAAGACAATGAGGCAGAGTGCTTCCCTCTCGCCTGCTCATTCACGCCGCGTTGACTGGACTCCTGGACATATATTATCTTTCCAAACACACGTCGGACGCGGCTCCCCGTGTGTTTTAATTGGCCCCGAGCCGCCTTCCTTAAGCAAACAGCCGACGGTGCGGCCGGCGGTGCGGTTTTGGTTGGTGACTGATGGTGCGGCCTCCAGTCAGGGTGGGGTGCCTGTCCGTCCGCTCTGCCAAAAAAAACCAGTCCATTAGTGCACTCCATTGTGTCTGCAGGTGTGCACTTGTGCGCGCTTGTTTTATGTAACGGCAGGCCTGCGAATGCACGCACGCGTCTCCGGCAATTCTGCGAATATCTGCGTGTCACTCGAGGGTGTTTCACATTTAGGAAACGCACAGCGGCTACTGTGGAAAAAGACCGTAACGCCCGGCAGATAGCCATCTTGAGTTAAAGTGCAAGTGATTTAATGCTAACAAATAAAGAAGGCATATCAGCGGGCGGTCTCGGCCCCCACGCTCCAACCGGACCCGGGGGGGTGGGTGGGCCGTCTCTCAAATCTCCCCCAGACGGGGAACCAAGAGGGGGGGGGGCCTCCCGCTCCACAACCTGCTGATGCTGCTAACGCACGCTACTTTCGTCGTTCTGTTTTTTCTTCGGGGTCAGAGGTGCAAAAGACGGAGCACTTTTGTTTCTTTTTAAAACGTGCGTTTCAATGGCTGGAGCAGAACGTGGATGCCGCGGTGCACAGCTGTCGAGGGCCCATGTCGTCTGAAACAAGAGTTGGGCAGCAGAAAACGAGAGCGCAGCGGTTTGGGAGGTGGAGGAGAAGTGTTTTGAGTCTGAGCTCGGCATATGGAGAGGAGTCCTACAAAAACGAGTCATTTTTTACAAGAACCGAGGATCTCACTCCCCAACACGGCCAACTTCACTCATAAAAATCCACAGACATCCATTATAAAACACGCAGGCACGTTGTTTCGCCCCAAACCCGAAAACCTGAGGCCGACTGCCTCCAAAACCCCTCTGGAAGTGAAAAACAAAAGCTACGCAGGTTTTGCTTCAACCTCATTAAGTAGTTCTAATAAACAAAAAAATGTGTTTTTAATGGATGGCGAGTCCCGTCTCCCCCCCCTTCTCCCCCCTTCCCTTCCCTTCCTCTTCGCTGCCCGGCTCTGGACCAGAGCGACTGGCCAGCAGTGGGTTTCCCATGACTGCAGCTTGCGGTGTCATGATGATGGATGGGCAAGGTTGCGGGGGGGGGGGGGGGGGGGGGGCTGCCTCTTGCCCTTCTCCTTTGGGACGTCCAATGGACTGACAGGCACATTGTAGCGCCCGGCCCAACCCGACCCGACCCGACCCGACCCGCTGCCGCAGCCACGGAGAGAGCGGCCGCTTTTCCACCTTCACACTGACCTGTCCGCCGCCTCGAGTAAAGCTGCAGATGTACGTAGGAGCATTTTGCAAGTGTGTATACAACAGGAAACGCAGTGTAAATGCGGTAAAAAGGAGACAGGAGACATCGGTGGTGTCGCACCTGTGCCTAAAGAACCCTGCCGATAAATAAACCAGCAGAAGCTCATCCGCCCCAACACACACCCCTGTGAGTTAAACACGATGCACGCACATCCGTCTCCGTCTGACTCACCCCACCCAACGTGCGCAGCTCCTCTGCCACGAAAAGGGTCCCAGCTAGTGTGAAACAACCCAACAACAGCCAGCACCTCAGCTCGTTGCTGGCGCTGTAAACCCGCTCAGCCCATTACTCGCACGTGCGCGTTACCGTGTCCGCCCTTTTGGGCACGGCACATTTTGTCCTTCATTTTGGTGAAATATAGGCGTTATAAAAAAGCTTGTGGTCAGTTGGAGCGAGCGTCTTCCATTCGTACGTTGTTGTCTCGATGCTTCTGGTTTCCGAGCGCTGCAGGGAGAGCGCACCTCCTCCTTCTTCATCTTTTTCCAGTAGTCAACATGTCGAACGCTTCATTAGGTCAAAGGTCGTTTGAATAGACGGATAAGATACGAGAGTCAGACGGACGGAGTGCGGGGGTGACCATGACCCCTGGGACACTGCTGCACGTGTTCGTAAACAGGATGTCATTAACACTGGGAAGCGGCCAGGCTCACAATGACTTTTCTCAGTGTGTGTGTGTGTGTGTGTGTGTGTGTGCGCGTTCAGAAAGGAGGTGGAGTGCGTCGGCCACAGAAAGAGATATGAGGAGTTGAGGTGGATACAGTTTCAAATAAAACGCTCTACGTGCTCGCACTGATAAATCAGCATCCTCGCAGTTTTTTCCTCGCACACTTCACTTGTCCATCAGATAAGCAGCAGCTAACACGATGACATCTGCTGCACTGATACGGCGGTGGGTTGTGTGAAGCTGTACTAAGTGCACCCGACTGTCAGCTCTTATTGTGGTGTCAGTCCTTCCTTGTAATTAGTGTCCTCAGCAGGCAGGAAGTGGGCCTGGGCTCGACTAATCTGTCAGTGAGGCCAGAACCATCCTCGCCCCCGGCGACTGTTTCCTTCGATAAACCCACAGCCCCTTTATCTAAAAAGGAGTTGTGAGACTCGGGGGGGGGGGGGGTCTGGGATTCTGCTATAAGCTCTTTGATTATTATTATTATCATTAATTTTATTATATACACGATCCAATCGCGGGATGACATTTTTTTTTTTTTACGTCGAGCCAATTTCATTCGGCGAACATTTATTTCGGAAGCGCTGAGAGTTTTCCAGGGATTTCCCCCCGTGAGCTGGATGTGAAGACAGCGGCGGCGCGTTCACACTGCGGCAGCGCCGATTGTCGCGGTGACAGGTGTTGATTGAGCGCGAGAAGAGGGGAGGAAGCGCAACCGAAGGACACTTCCTGGCAGACAGTTTTATCAGCGAGGGAGCGGAGGGCGGGGGGGGGGGTCACCCAAAGGGTGGGCGAGGTTATTGCTCCGTGGTAGCCGTGCACCGTGCAGCTCTGGTGTAGCCAGAGAGCCTTTGGGGGGGGGTGGGGGGGGCCTGGCGGCTGCCCCAGAGTTGCTGACCAAGGTAACTGTCTCGCACATGTAAACACCGCGTGAGTTATAGCCACATGTTGGGACCATCGAGCACAGAAGTTTGTTTTTTTTCGTCCTCTTCGTTTATATTGTGCGGGCCGCGGTTCAACAGGTCACGAAATAGGTGGAAGGGCTTTTCTCCGGGACGTCTGAAAGGGGGGAGCTGAGGGTTGTTTGTGTATTGTCCAAGGGGCGGCTGACACATCCTGGAGAGATTTCTCAGACAGCGACGCAAACACCCGACTCGAGGAGCGAGAGACGCGGCGTTTAGTCAAGACTTTTTGGCTCTCCAACAAAACCAAGTCAATTAGGCTCGGACAGGAAAAGAGAAAGTGAGAGAAGAGGAAAGGGAGAGTAATATTGTGGGCGGTGGGTGGGGGGGGCTTTTCCTCTCCCACACCTTGTGTCCTTCTCTCCCCCCTTTTCCTCCCGTCCTTCGCTCTCTCTCTCTCTCTCCACCAGCGGGGTCCAATTCCTCCACTTGAGCGCTCGGGGGCCGGCGGCGGGCTGATTAGGGCCGCACCCTCCCGCCGCGCCGAGGACCCTGCAGCGGGACGACTTCAAATGCACCTCGCTCCTGCCACCCCAAATAAAACCTGACTGCTCCTAATGGACACGTTTTAATCTCTCCTGGGTTTTTTGAAGATTTGCGCCCGGCCCGCTGCTGGCCACCGCAGAAACAAATTCCAACTCGCTTTGTTGATTAAAACCACCGTTGCTTATCGTCCGGCGACGAGCCGCCTCTTTTTAATTAAAAGTGAGACACCGCGAGTGTGCAATTAACAGCTGGTAATTACGGAGCTCTTCAGAAGTGCAACACTCCGCCTTCATTTCAATTATATAATGGACAAGTGGCTCTTTGATCTCCGAATTAGGGAACTCTTGTAATATTTGTTTTGTGGCGGATTTGGGGGGGTTAACGGCGGCCTGTGGTGGCCTCCCTCCTCCGTGATTGATGTGAGAGCGGAAAGGGGGGGGTATCAAAAAGTGGAACGGCCCATCAGGAAATGCAAATCACACCTTCATGTTAACGAGCAGGCGACGGGCCTGGCCGGCCAGCCGTGGCGTTTCATGTGTGGGGGGTGAAAGAAACAAGCGCCCACTCTGCCGCGAAACTGATTAGTCCATTTGAAATTTGAAAGTTTAATTAAGTGTTTCTAATACGGATCGTTTTGGAGAGTGACACATAACATTAACTTGTTTGATACTTAATTTTTTGCCGCCTTTTGATTGCAAAGCAATCAGGGGGGAAAAGTGTGGGAGCGTTGAGTTCTATCCCGAAGGAGGCGGAAGCCGTGCACTTAATTTAAAACCTTTAACTGATAACTGATGAAAATGTATTTAATGACCAATGCACTCTTTGAGCGTATAAAGCGGAACACTTGTTCAGTTTTAATTACAATTGATTTCCATCTATGTACATGGCTGTGGCTTTGTTAGTTTAGAGTTAGCATTCTTTCACTCCATGCAGAGTCAATATGGGAAAAAAAGTGGACCTTGATTGATTTTTGGCTACACGAGAGCATTCGTCAGGTTGGAAGGAGGCAATTATTAATTGGCTGCAATACTTGTTATGTCTTTGGGGGATGCTTTCTATTCTGGCACTTTTTTTTTACCAGATTGTCAATGTATCAGGTGTGTTCAAAAGAACTTTAATCTTCGTGCGGTTCTGATTTGTAATTGCTTTAGTTCCCTAGTCAATATCGTTTTTTTTACAGTGTTTTTCGTGGTGGCACATAAAAGGCTGCATTGCACTCTTCTGCCAAGTTAAGATATGAGATTTTCAAAAATATCCCGCATTGTGTTTACACTTTTTTGCATTTGAAAAGAGTAAATCATTTTTCTGGGATTAAATCAGTTTCTTTAATTATATTAGACGTAGCAGATTAGTGAATCAAATTCATCAGCTAGAGCTCTCAAATATGTAGAGATCCACCCTCGTACCCGAATAGGAGGCGTATTGTGGTGGAACACGGGTCCATCATGAAAAAGATTAAACCCCTCAAATACAAATTCTCATAGGAGATCTCCTGATAACGTGTTTGACGTTATGCTTGACGTAATCACGTTGATGTTCTGTCATTAATTCCCAGGGCATGCCGATATATATATATATATATATATATATATATATATATATATATATATATATATATATGCCGAATATGCCCCAAACGGGGAACCCACAGAGGGAGAAAGCATGAAGTCAGCAGTCTAAAGTCACTTAAGCCCTTTGGAATTTTTTTCATCGGTGAATATTGGCAGCTCATTTTGAAATAAACACCAAGTATTTCAACTCAAACCAGGTCATTATGGATATCTCCTAAACAGAACGTCAGTCATTAAGGAAGGCCATGTGGCTGTGCTTAGAGTCCCCGTTTGTTTGAATTAGGAAGAAGAAACGGGGGGATTTCTGTGATCCTTCTCATCTGTCTGAATGTCACACTGAGCACTCGTTACAGGACCGCAGCCCCCCCCTCCCTCAGCTCGTAGCAGGCCCGCTGATGTGCTTTGGATTGCTTGTGCGTGTGCGCTCACTGCCGTGTGTGATCTCAGTCTAATCTGAGTGCTTGTAACTGTCATGTCCCTCTCCTTCCCTCGTTGTCCTCCTGCATTCTCACCTCAATCTCACTGTCATTTGGCAGCTGTCACTCTCCATTTGCGTCCACCCACTATCCTCCTCCCCACACATGCACACAAAAACACACACACACACACACACACACACACACACACACTCACACCTTCTCTTACAGGCATAGTTAGCATGTGGAAAGTGTTTCCTATTCTGAATAGGAAATTAAGAAGTTTTGAAATTGTGCTTTTCATTTTCATTAATGTGCAACTAAAGATGTTGAAAACATTAAGCCTATTTTCACTATGGTTAATATATTTTAGCGACATTATTTCGAAACCTTGTGTGTTAAAAGCAAACTAAGGCTACGTTCACACTGCAGGCTGAAACGGCCCAATTCCATTTTTTTCGCCCCTGTGCGACCTGTATCTGATGTTTTCATGACAGTCTGGGCGACACAGGCCACTTGGGTATGTGGACCCAATTCCGATACGTATCCGATGTTTTTAAACGCGACTTCAGTCTGAACTGCCAGGTCTGGCGTATCCGACCTGCACGTCACTGATACTCGACAAACGTCATAATTCGCCGCCGCCGCAGACGTGTCTCTTCCCGGGACAGAGTTAATCGAAGGCGCTCACGAACATAATCGAAGGTGGATCTGATACATTCGCAAGTGAATTCGGTGTTCGTGAAGCAACTCACATTAGTATCCCAACACTGCTGGCTGCGACGCCGCACCGACACATCTCTTTGTACCGACGTTGCTACCGCTGCTCCACAAAACGCCAGAGCTGAAAACCTCGCTCTCCTCCGTTGGCAAAATAACTTCAATATGTTTAATATCACCAGAGAAGGTCTAATATGCCCGTGGACGGGCTCTGATATCGCTCCACTGTTGACATCCGTGTTTAGCTAACAAGTGACGTCATTGACCGTTGAGTACTCTTCTGCGCATGCGGGTCAGGAGATCACACGTAGGTCGCATTTAATTAGATATTTGAACGGCCTTGCAAAAAAAAAATCGGATTTTTTCAAAAAATCGGAATTGAGCATTAAGCCCTGCAGTGTGAACGTAGCCTAACTAACGGCACCAGGTCTCCAAACGTTGGAACGTTACCACGTTGAAGAGCGAACGTTTGTAGACGGCATGACTCATTGTATAAACCGAGAAGGGGAGACGCCCATGCAGAGCTGTGTGTGTTACACACGGAGACAACAATCCCCACACAATAGCACAATCCTACTATTGCCCCGTTATGTCACTTCTTAAATGGAGGGAAATTGACATCAATAACAAATAACATAAACAGCTTCAGCGCTCCGAGGGGGATTTTGTTGCTCGGGGGAGGGCGGAGGGGGGCCCGGGGGGGATGTTCGCCTTCCAACAATCATTAGACAAACATCCTCTGCAGGACCTTTCCATGCCCGGGTCTGCTCCACATGTCACACTGTGGTTTGGAAAGTCTCTACAGCCGCGGACATTATTGTATGTAACAAGTTCTGTAACAAAGTTACGGTGGAATTGGCCTGCCGCTGTGGTCGATCCTCGAGGCAAGGAGAGACCCGGAGAGTGGAAAAGAAACCCTCAGACAAAGTCTATTCATATCCAAAAATATGAAATGAAGGATGTCAGGTTGGTAGTAGGTGGTCAACCTGTCACATTAGAAAATACTGCTGCGTTCAAATGGTTATTTCTTCTCCCCGTTACCAAACACAGACCTGGTTTCTGATTCAATTCAGCTTTTTACAGGAGTGTCGGTGCCTCCTGTGTTAAATCCGTGTGTGGCTTTTTCAGCTTGTGGAGACTCTCGCTTTGGAATGTTTTTTTTTTTTAATTCACGTGCACCATTGTGCATGTTAAACAATACCCGTGTTGATAACCTCTGACCCGCCGCTGTAGTGGTGCAATGACTCTTTTGCGACAGTTTAAAGTGGCAGCCGGAGGTGAGAGAAAAGATTCATTAAATTAATCCGGGCTAAAGGAATGTGAGCCGAGGCTCTAGGAATACCTAAAGGTTTCTCCCCCCCAAAAAGAGGATGATAGAAGAGCTGAGGAGATTGAGCAACAAGATTATTAAACTCAACATATTAAAATGTTTTAGTGAATGTTGCATCCTGGGATATCCGTGTGTTTTCCTCCCGGTGTCTGTTGTTGCTTGTGTGTGTTTAAGGTGTCCAGGTGATGAGTCGTAGTTTGTCACATGCCTCAGCCCCGAGTTTAGGGCCATTTGTCATTGGCGGGATCCCCCCCCCCCCCCCTCCTCCAACCCCAACCCCTCTTAGTTGGGCAGTGTGATCACCACTGACCCCCTGTGACAACCACAGCACCTTCATTATGTCACTGCAGCCCTCCTGTCACTACGGCAACTCTCTAACTGTCTGGGTGACACCCCTGGGTGGGACTCCAATCTCTCATCTGGAGGCCGGCCTGTCTGCAAGCTTGTCACTGTGTGTGTGTGTGTGTGTGTGTGTGTGTGTGTCAGTCTTTTGTTTGTGGTTTTTTTTTATGTTATTATTTTTGAATAAATCAGAACGTAATTTTGAACGCTTTGATTGTTTTGTTGGTCGGTTTAGTTTCCTGCGTCTGACAGTTTGTCCCACAAACCGGCTCAAACGATAGAAGTACAAACTCCGTTCCAGCGTTTGCTGCACCACCTCATCCATAATTCCAGGCACACAAACCTACCCCTAAACGAAGTGGACTATTTCCCAGTAGGTATCAAGAACAGCAGAGATATGTACATACATGTTTTGGTTATTCGTTGCTGTGCCGTATTATCATACTCTCCCTCCCAACGGGATCGTTTCAGATAACGCACTGGACACTGTTACACTATTACCTCTCCCTATTTTCTAATCAGCAATTATTCAATTATGTCCCATTACTTGGAGGGTGTTGCCAATGTCGCCGCCCTGGGCGTTTAGCCCCTGCTCTCTGTCAAGGGGAGACCCCAAGGGCCCCGCCGAACGCCTGTGATTAGTGTTGCTTCTGCAGAGAGGTGACAGAATCCCTCTTCAAATATTTTGTCTTCATTTTACGGCTCTGAGATGCAATTATGGAGCAGCAGTTCATTACGGCGGCACGCGGCGCTTCATGTTTTATGCATGCCGCCGCCTCATTTGGGGGCCCTTTATTAACGAGCCGGCGCCCGAGCAGGCTGCTGCCGGAGACGGCGCCGCACCGCGGGCCGCGCTTGGCGGCCCGCCGCCTGCCCGCTCGCTGCCTGGCGTTTGTGTGTGTGTAGGCGTGTTGCCGGCAATGCGAGTAAGCACAAATAAGGGAGTGAGTGAACGAAATAGAGTGAGCAAGGTGAACAAAATAAAGAATTGATGGAGAGAAAACTGAAGGAAGGGAAGTGTGTGTGTGTGTGTGTGTGTGTGTGTGTGTGGTCAGTGCGGTGGTCACTTCGCCGTCGTGCCCTCTTTATTCCGCCAGACGGCCTCGTAACGCGGCTCTGTGGCGTCGAGGCCGGCACAAGCTGGCTCGGCTTTTTAAGGCGGTAGATTGGAGGGGTGGGGGCAGCAGGGGTGACTAACTGCACCTCCCTCAGCAGAAAGAAACTCCATCTGCATCCAACATTGAGACAGATGAGGCCAATTTGGCTCCTTAAATTTCTGGGCTGTGATGGATGTGGGGTGGCTTTGCACGGCGAGAGGTTCGTAGGAAGGGTGTGCAGGGGAAGGGGGGAGAGAGAGAGAGAGAGAGAGAGAAAGAGAGAGAGCGAAGGGAGACAGGTGCTAAAGAGGGAGACATCCAGGATACAAAAGAAAGAGAGAATTAGGCGAAGGGGACTCAACTCTGAGCACGACGCCTTGAATTTGTCGCTTAAATTGATTTATTTACAGTATTAGCGTCTCCGACTTGCTTTTAAATATACAAAGCTGATACGGAAAGTTTCTTGGACTTTATTATACTATTCTGTAACGTGAGTACATTAAAGACACTTTATTTCGTCGGCCATATGCGGTAGATATTGCAATGCCACCAAAGAAAGTGTAAGTTGGCTTACAGGTTTCTATCGAGGCAAATCTAACGCTAATGTTTCTCTACCCAGTCGATGCCCAACGGGCTTTTCTTTTCTTCGCATATAGCACACAATGTAACGCGTATCAGTTCATAGACACATCGTAGGAATTCATGCATCGGGTCTCAGCCGGGCCTTTTTATTAACGTCGAGCACTCGGCGGAATGACCTCCAGATTGCTTTCCTGCTTTACAAAATAAAGAAATGGTTTTCGGTACAAATTGAAATCTCAAGCAGCCGGTGGTTGAATTCACCTACAATGTTGCCCAGCTTTAACTGACTGATGGCCTTCCCCCGCTGCAGACCAGATCTCCCATCTGCACCGCTGATCCGCCCCCCCTCCCCCCCAACCCCCCCCCCCCTTTGATAAGAACTAGCGTCCGCAGGCCTACATAAATATTTGATCAAGTATAATGGAAATTGTCAAATCAATCTAATTGTGTAATACATTATGAAGACATCAAACTTAAACAAAGCGCATATGCTATCATTTCTTTTAACGAGCGGCACAGAGGGGGCCGGGTGGAGCTGGCGGTTGGGTACCCAGGGGGCCTTCCACAGGCCTGGGGGGCTGGCAGCAAACCACTCTGGATATATATATATATATATATATATATGTCTCTCTCCGCTCTGCCCAGACCTGCCCTGCTCACATTTCATCAAAGGAATCAATTTCTCAAATGTGCACAACTGTGAGCCATAATTATATTAGGGCCCAATGGCAGTTAGCCATGACATGAAAGCAAAAGAGGAGAGAAGGACCAGAGAGGGCGAGAGACATTACATCCTTGCATGTTTGAACTACTAACTTAAGGATGGACATTTGGTTTTACTTTTGGATTAGGTAACAAATGTCTGCTTTCGGATTGTCGGGTTTATGTCCTCGTTTCGCCTTGTTGCTCGGTGGTGTTGTCTTTGCTCTTCGGCGGTAAAAGGAATCGAGACGACGATAGATGAGAGAAATGGGGCCGAACAAACGAATCAAAAGCTTAGCATGTGGCGGTGTGGCAGGGTGGGAATTTATACAGGCAAAGACAGAAGAGATGATGGGGGTTAGTCGCCTTTATCAACACTAACTTTTCCACTCATCACGCACTCATCACGTTGTGTATTTGCAGATGATTGATATATCCCAGTGATGGAAGCCTCCTAGAAGCAAACGCTTTTAAAATAGAGCCATCAAATAAGCAAACCCTTTCAGAACACGGAGAGGCACAAATAGTTCCCGATGGTCAAAATGTTTTCCCCCCCTGCCTCCTCCTCTCATCTTCTCCACCCCGGGGGGGTCGGGGGGGTTGGGAGGGGGGGTCAGCCTGTGATTCCGAGGGCCCTGGCTCTCTACGCCCCGCCGGAAACAATGTGAGCCGCCGACTTGTTATTGTGTTTGCTTTGCGTCTGACAGGCGTGAGTTAGCGTCCAACTGGGGTCCCATCTCATTAGTCCAAATGTGTGGCCATAACAATCAGAAAAATAATTTGGCAACCGGCATCCCACTTAGGAACACCTGTCAACATGCGGCCGGAAAGATAAACTCCACAAATTAGACTGGGGCCCGAGATTGGATCGGGGGAGAGGGACAGAGAGGGAGCGACTGTGTTATTAGAGCCTTAACGATATGAAGTGGTTGGGTTGATGTCAAGGCTTCCTCGTTGATGATATTGATTGTGGTTTTAGTGCGTGACCCGCGCGTGTGTGCACGTGAGAGCGTGGCACACAGAAGGGCCGCGTCGTCAAGTCCTCATTCATTAGCATTTCATTAAAAATAAATGTGCTTTGTTAATCCTTCATATTGATTATCCCGAACAACAACACGAGTAGAAGCACAGCCATTTGTCTCTTGAGATGAATGTATCACAAATAGCTTTTTTTTTTTGCTTAATTTTATGCTCACTAGGTAGTCTACAATTATATAATTTTCTTCTCTAATAGTCTCTCCTTGCACTTCTTTCTTTATTTTTTAATTTTTTATATGCAAACAAGCCAACACACACACACACACATACACACACACGCTCACGCTCACACGCACAGCTCTCTCTATTGCTCTGCTGCATCTTCCCCTCCTCACCCTGTCCAAACATACATCTTTATCAAGCGGCTGTTGTCGGACAACATTAGATAATTAATAGGCCATTTGTCAGGCCTGCGAGGAACATGTTAAAATCCCCGAGCAGCTCCCCAGATAAATCCTGCCGCGCACACAGACCCCTTTGTTGTGTCAGCCTGCCATCGGAGCTGCACAATTTACCATTAAAGGACCCTCATTATTAATCACAACTAATGCTAATTAATTAGGTGTCCGTGCGCGCGTGTGTGTGTGTGTGTGTGTGTGTGTGCGTGTGCAAAGAGGGTCCAGCTCTGGGTTTCATTTTGTTGTGCGATGTTAATTGGTAACTCGGCGCGGGTCCTTTAATGGAGTGTTTTCCATTTAGAGCAGGGAGCAGTTGACGAACGTAAGGGTGAAAAAACGAAGACAATGCTCTCATTAATTAGGACTGCATAAAGAGGCCTGCTCCCGGTAATCTGTGGGGTGTGTGTCTGTGTGTGTGTGTGTGTGTGTGTGTGTGTGTGTGTGTGTGTGTGTGCGCGCTGAACAGTCTGTACTATGAGTGCCTGTATGTGAATGAAATGTATGGTTAGATCTGTGACTATGTATATTCATTCACATATACTGTACTGTCAGTGTATTTATTCGTATTGCTGTTTTTAAGAGGCTAAATAAAAGTATTCAAACAATAATACAAAAGTGCATTAAAATAGAATATTGCTTCATCTTACCATCTAAAAATAATTTGAATTCAGCTTCAACCTTTACTTTCCTTTCACAATTTTTTATTTTTCTTTGATGGATGTTTTACAGTTGGAAAAAAATACAAAAATGGTCAAAACAGCAGCATTGACAAATGTCCCATTTGTTTTGTAGATTTCACTTTTTAATCGTCTTTGGTTGATGAAAAATAGTAAGAAATAATGGCCAGTAGGACTGTACACAGCTACCTAAGGCTACCAGGCTTTGTGGTTGGTATCACTCAGTACCACAGTCACCCCAAAGGACCCGCGTACCAAAAGACTCCCTAAAAGCGACGCTAAGGCCTCCATTAAGCACAAAGACAGAGTTAATTAGGAAGCTTATTGCCTCTCCCGAGGGCATGGGGCTCCAAACGCGCCCTCCTACACCCTGCTAAGGGAACGTAGGCACAGACTGCTGCACTGTAATTAACTGTGCTTAGCAAATCAACAGCAGACATTTTCTGTTTGGCAGCAGCTGTAAGAGCGTTAAAATCAGCTAACTAAAGATAACTATTTTGTTTTTCTTTTGAATTTAGTCACAATGACAATGTCTCTCAGATGTCTACGCCTACGTACCCCCCTCGGGGCATCGTCGCTTTTTGCAGATTACAAATCAATATGCAACAGCGATCGTGCCGTGCCCCTCCCCCCACCCCCCCCCACAACAAATTAGGAATCCTCCAAACAACTTCCAAGTGGTTTTAGCAGCAGTGCAGAAGCCATGACAAACACAAAGGGTTCGCCTTCACCGCTGTTGTGGTTCTTATCTCTACACGGGGAGAAGCACGGCCTCTCGCATGCTTTTCCTGCTGCAGACATGGGAACAGAACGAGGAGGGATGATGAGGAGTTTGGTTCACAAATCTGGATGTAATGACTAATGGAGGGGATCACATGTGATTGTGTGATTATGTGATTGTCCCCGTCCCATTCGTCTGTTATCACAGGCAGCGAACGATGTCCACTCATAAGCAGGAGGGCCAAACGTCGTAGGGTGAGGAGTTCATTTCCATATTTCATGATCTACACCATAGACCCCTTCAGTCAACTGTTAGAGCTCTGACGTTCCCCTCTTACACGTTACGTTGGCTTTGTGCATCATACGCAGAAGTAGAGCAGAAAATGTTTGTCGGAGGAAATTTAATTTCTTCTAGGCCTCCTATGTTGATTATGTGAGTGTACAAACAGACTAATTGAAGCAACAACGGATTTACACTTTCTAAACGATGTGATGTTAAAGTTTTGAAAAGATAACTCTGCCTTCAGATGAACTGTGTAGCACGGTCAAGTTCACCTGATACAAATGGCTTAATGGAGCAAAAACCGGACGGACAGGGAAATAAAATGAGAGCGGGGGTGGGGGCAAGAGGGAGGGGGGGGGGGGGGGGGGGGGGGTTAACTATGTCCACAGGTAGGTTATTTCTCTCTGTAAACATATGTATCCATTTGTCCCGCGGGTGCGTCCCCTCGGCGTTCCGTCGGCAGTGGCTGGGTCACACCTCCATTAAGGGCTTTGTCACAGTGATTAATAGCCCCTTCTATCATCTTTAATTCACTCCCTGATGATGGCGGCCCCCGCTCGCTGCTCGGAGTAATCGTGTGATGTATGAGTCCGCCCAACACCTCATGGCAGAGGTGAAAATCATTCCACCCATGCAGATAGCAGGCCCGGGAACAAATGTTTTCCCTCCTTAATAAAAATTAATGAATTTGCCGTCAAGCGCGAGCATTTAAATACACATGCATGTGGATATACTCGAGTGATTTCGAAGGGGAGATAAAACACTTTTCTTCATTATTATGCACTAAATCTTTCATGTTGACTTTCAGGTCCGTCAGCATCAACGTTAAGCTCTTTAAATAGTATTTGACGCTTTCCTTTTCTATCGCGATGTGTCATCTCTGCTGATAACGTGGTTGAAGTCACGGCGCTCCTCCCAGCTGGAGTTCCCCTTCGCTACCCAGAATTCCTTTGGACATCCCGCTTTGATGAAGGGGCGTCAGCTTGCAATGATGTGAAGTAATGTGCGTTACTGAACAAACAAACAGGATTATTTTTAGACTGAGACACCCTGTTATGCACACAAACACACACACACACACACACACACATACACACATCAATCTGATTATCTGTGCTCAGTGTCCCTGCCGCCCCACTCGTTTAAGTACAGCCACGTCTTTGACTTATCAATCATCTGCACATAAAACCACAATTCTTTAGACTCTGGCAGATTCATTTTCTGCTAACGTTTACCTTACAGAAACATATATGTTTATGAGTTGAAATGCTATCGTGGAGTCTATTGGACCAGGGGAAGTTCTGGTCTAAATCAAATATAAACTTTGAGACAAGTGCAGGGGGGGAAAATGTCAAACGAGAAACGGCAATGGGGGGATACAGTTACCTTTTAAAAGCTCTTGCCCGTCCACCATATGGCAACCTTCACGTCCACGACTGTAAGCGCGCTGAAAATCATTACCTCGACTCCCAGGGCCACATTAGGTTTCATGCCGAGCAAAGCCCTTAAAAGACATTCCCCTGAAAACGTGCTTGGCCCACACATTGTGTGCGTGTTGAATAGTTGTGAAGTCAGGTAGGAATTGACTGAAAAATATACTTTCCTTGTAGATGTGGATTGACAAACCCAGAAAAAGCAGCCAGAAATCTGCATTAAACAGCGGCTTCAGCGCAACGTAAACTGCCCCTAACTACTGTACCTGGAGTTGACAGTTTTGAATTCCTTTTCCCCCGGACATTGTGCTTTGACCTTACACATTCTTTGGGGAATATTCAACACACTTGGCTTGTCTTAGTTCTTTAAGTAAAAAAAGGGAAAGTTTATGGCGGTTTTCAGGTGAGAGCAGACAACAAAGTTCAACGACTTTGTCCAGGTCTTGAGTTAATCTCTCAGGTTAGTTTATGACCACCTGTGGCCAATCACTGTGACCCGTTCAGTCAATCAGAAGCCCGGTTACTTCATGGCCAGTGAGCAAGAAGTGTGTGTGTGTGTGTGTGTGTGTGTGTGTGTGAGGATCAAAGGTTGCACGGCTGACAGCGCAGCGGTACAGTGTCACACCGGCAGCCCTCTAGGAATGTTCCTGGGCCCGGGGATGGGTTGTGGAGCCTCATTAGCAGGGCCCCCTCTCACTGGGGCCTGTCAGCCTGTGTTAGGCGCTGCCCACCTCGGACGCACGCTGGGGGAGCTGCAGCTTCAGCGGGAATCGTTTCCGGCTCTGAGTGTCTTTCTGTCTCCCCCCCCGTGTGTGACACCCGGCTGGCGTGCTTTGGTGACCCGTCTGGTCCGGTCTTCCTTTGCATGGAAATGGATCCGTCTTTATGATTACCGGGCTCTCTTTGCTCCTGTTTGGGAGAACAATGCCGCTTTGCTCCACCTGCACGCTGTGTCAACACCGTGAATGATTCAATTCCTCTTCCTCCATTAAGCTCCGGCAGCCACGTGTGCCGCTCTGAAGAAGCCCAGTGTGGGTTCAAGGGTCGTACATCTATGTCCTGTTTTACTCTATTTGCAATTAACCCCAGCGCGCTTCCCTCTGTTTGCACTGCACAGTGGAGAAAGAGTCCAGGAAAAGGAAATATAAAACAGTCAGAGCAGGACAATGCTGAGCAGACCTCGCAAAGCCACCTTGGCATCAGCTCAATCAACGACAGACACGCATGTTTTTGCTGCAGGTTGTTTTGTTTTTCAGATCAAAACGCTGAACATATCGGGTGTCATTTAGAATTTTCACAGGAATTCAAATGTGTCCGTTGGGTTTTTCCTGGGCCAGAGACATACCTAACGATTAGATAGAAGGAAAACATGGACATTAGGAGCAAGTGTGCTCCGATAATGTCCCCTTCAGCTTATTATTACTGAGCTCAGTGCAAATGGAATCAAAGCTTCGTCACATGACATCCCCCCATATTGCTATTGGCTGTCTTCTGCTAACTGATGAAGTTATAATATATACCCTTTGTATGCTTCCCTTGATTGTTACTGCTTTCAGGAACTTGTTATTTGCCATTGAAAAGATAACCTGTTGCCATTCTTAACTTAATCCATCCATCACCATGATGATCCTGAGCCCGGCTCTCACGAAGAGACTCTCTGTATTCCTGCAGGTGATTGTGACGACGACTTTGCCCTCTACCCATCCGACATCTTGGACGACGTATGCGGCTCGGATGTCGATCCCACGCCGTCCTCGGCCGCAGCAGAGTACCCGGCGTCCCCTCTGCTCTCTGAGGACGAGGCTTCGCCCCAGCAACCCTGGTCATTCCAGCACCCGGCCGTCTTTCTGCCCCAGGAGGAGCTGACCGTTCCCCTGGACTTTGAGCTGCGAGAGTCGACAGTGGCAGGCGGGGGCCTGGGCATCTGGAGCCGCAGGAGGGTGAACGTCGGCGAGCGCTTCGGCCCGTATGAAGGAGAGCACATGCCTCGTCTCCGAGACCCGACTCAAGGCTGGGAGGTAGGAACGCGATGCCGGGTTATTGTGCTTATTCCGGGTGGCATCTTAAATGATTGCGTAAAATAACATGGCACCTTCACACACACGGATGACTAGAATAATAAATATTTCAATTAGTGTACCGCAAACCTTGTTTTTCAATGGTCTTTGGTAGGATTACCGGGCAGGTGGGATAAATACATTTCCTCTACTTATTGCAGCATCTTAAGTGTAAACATTGTTAGCAAACTTTATGACCAATACAAACTTGCATCACATCAGGATTATATATATATATATCTATCTATATATATATATATCCTGCCATGTCGTCATGCTCACATTTAGCGTAGCGTAGTGACCACAGGGCTGTTGTTGCCGTTGGTTGCCGGGTGACGTAAGATGAGCTCAGTGCCATTGAGGGAAAAGGAGTCTAGGCTGTGCTCTCAACTCAATTGAACTAAAAAGCCATAAATCCCCTCTTCATCCCGGTCAGGGACCCGGCCCGGCCATTGGCAAATCACATATTGGTCGGCCGGCACGAAAAATCGAAGGTAAGGTCACAGGACAAGGTCAAAGGTTAGACGTGGTCCCCCTCAGTGTCGTGCTAGTTCTGTTTTATAGAGTAGGAGGAAGGGGGCCGGCGGAGTATCAGCCTCATTAAGTCTCCCGAAATAGATCCCCTCTAATTTGGATTGTGAGGATTTAGTCGTTCATCTCAGTCCTTTGTCCCTTTTGTGGGAGAAAAACCAAGCTTATTAAGGACTGCTGACCGTGCACTTCATGAAGTGAAGAGTCACGGGTTTCAATAAAAAAAAGATGATTCAGTACAGCGGTCCTTCTCTTACCGCAGTTTGCCAAACCATTAAGTCGATTTTGATGCTGTGCTTAAAGCTGACTGAGAACATGTTGGTAAAGTATCAATATTGGGCTCATATAAATAGTTTGGGATTTGGACTGGGGCTCGTGCTGGTTTGCGTCATAGATCATTACCCAAGCCCCCCCAGCTCTGACTCAGTGGTTTTGGCCCCTCAAAACAGTTTCTTTCTCTTTTTTTTAACTTTGGGCTACATTTCTTGCAATGATTACCAAGAAACAAGAATTTCTCCCTTATTATATATTATTATATATATATATATATATGTATATATATATATATATATATATATATGTGCGTGTATCTTAATTGTCTCTTGAATTACAGGGAGGAAAAACTCTCAATTGCCTTCTCATAATATGGAGTCATGATAAAAGATCACTATCTCTCTCTGAGAGATTTACAGTTGGCGGGGCGAGCCTCACGGGTTATTCTTTTTCCCAGAGAGAAGAAATAAAGGAAAAAGAGGTCTCATGAATTTTAATCCGCTGGTAATTTATGGGGAGCTTGAATAATAATATTTATTTAAAAAGGCTGAGGAGCTGGGACGTGAGTGTGAATGTGTGTCGGGGAGCAAGCGGCTGGGGGGGAAAGATGGGATCCTGGCGCGGCAGCACTGTATCACCATGTTTAATTACCTCCCCGACAGCGAGCCATAACTCTTTCCATTAAGTAAATAACTTGTAAAGAATTTATGATGAAATGCCACATTATTCAGAATGGATATTCAGTGATGACATCCCTCTGCATTAAATATGGTAAATGCCATCAAGCCCTCCTGACCCCCACCCCCGCCCCCCCGCACCTCTCCACTCTCCTCCCACGCCCACCCGTTCACCATCCCTCATCCCCCCCCCCCCCCTCCACTCCCATCTGCAAACCGTCAATATGCCAATAAGCCGCACGTAGGGTCTGTAAAAACAAAATTGATTTGGTATACGTGAGTTAAGATAGATATGTTTGCTTTCATCATCAATTCCGTGCGGCGCAGCGCGGTGATGTCAGCGGCCGCGCGGCGCTAAAGTGGAGCTCCCATCTGGAGCGGTTTGATGGAGGGCCCGTCGAGCAGCCCAGGCCAGTGGTGACAGACCGAGGGGGGGAGGGGGGTGTGTCACCAGGGAGAGGCCACCGTTCCTCAGAGCCATCACCATAAATTTTGGGGGCTTTATTCATAAAGGGGACACGTGAGTTACGGCATCCATGATGCTTTATGAATACAGGAATGGTGACTTATGGGAAAGATAGGTCCGGTAAATAAGAGGTAGGGAGGCAGCGGCGAGGGGCCTGCTGCGCTGCGCCGCCATGCGATGCGATGCGAGTAGTCACAGGCCTCATTGTCTGAGTGTGCATGCGACTATGTCATGGCTTTGGGAGCTGTTAAGGAGTTTAGAATTTGGTGGTTTGCCAGATGTAATCTGTCAGTATGAACAATTTATCACATCCCAACCTCTCCGTTCACTGAAGATTTACTCTCGGTTAACGAAATGTCCAAGTGAAAATAGACTTTATTAATTAACTCGGAGGATTAATGAACAGGCCTTTATTTAATTATCAAATAATTTAATATTCAATGAATAAATGATAACATAACATGAATAAATAATAATTAAGAATTTAATAAGAACAAACCAATAAACACATAATATGAGAACAATGGAATTTTTCGGCCTGCCTTTTATTTATAATTTCACTTATGTGATAGAAATAAAAATGCTAAAACACGATCCATAAAATATTGCATTCCAACTTCCACGTTTGGGATGAGGTGGCCCGGCTCCTCTCGGCCACAGTATTTGCATGTATTCATCCAAGGCCTCCTTCAAAGTCCTCCTTAACGCCTGGATGCCCACCAGTCCATATTCTGCTGTCTCTCTCTCTGAGTCCGGCGCATTGAAATTCAAACTCCATTTGTGTCTGTCTTCTTCTCAGCAGCATGCAACAATGAGACAGAGGGTTAGAGTCCGGGAGAGAGTTATCCAGCACTCAATGAGCCTTTGGGTTCACCCAAACTCACAGCCCCACGGGATTATGGGTCCTGGCCTTAGAAAAAGTGGGCGCCTCCTGCTGTAGAAGCGATGGGCGGAGCAGGTTAGGGGTCCGAGGAATGGGTGGGATGGTGAGCGCGGGGCGGGACGGGGGCGCTTTAGGGCCTTTTGTGCACCTCTTGAGTGAGAGGCGGAGGTGCAGGTGGAGGCGATAGTGTTGGTGGTGGTGGGGAGGCGGTGAAGGAGATTAGCACTGATAGTGAATGGGAGTAGAGGATTAGGTGGCTGGGCGGGGGCCTTTCTCGGCTCTGCCCGTCTCCTGAAACCTCCCGGTCCTGAGAGGACGGGAGGACGGAAGGAGGCAAAGCAGCTGCCCGGCCTGGAGGACATCCACGGTTTAAACTGCTGTCAGTTTGGAAAGCTGGCATTTTCTTTTGATCTTTCAATATTAGGTTACTCTGAACAAAAAAAACTGCGACGGAACTTCAGCTTCTGGACCCGGTGGTTACGGTGCCAGGGGGTGATTTGTCACATTTACATAACCGCTGAAATGACGAGAAAATCTAACACCGAGCTCTCAGGCAACTGCAGTTCATCCGTAGCTACTTTATTTTAGTCTCTCCATAGTTGCAGACAGTGTGAATCAGGGCCGGCCCAAGGCATAAGCGAACTAAGCGGCTGCCAAGCAGCCGCTTCGTTTGCTTATGCTGCAAGCAGCCCTAGTTTTGTATTATAACCTCACTGTATTCGTTTATAATTTTCGCTATAACAGTATAGCGTGACATTTGTGCCAATAATCTTCTAGCACAGGTGACTGTGCGTGGTGGGAGGGGGGCCCCCAAATCAAATTCTGCTTAGGGCCCCCAAGAGGCTCGGGCCGGCACTGGTGTGAACTCTGGGTAAGGTCGATGCCGGTACCACGGTGCATGTGGGTAAGACGGAGTGTGAGAGCGTGGATCGAGGGGCGTTTCAAGGGGGGCGTGTCGCTTCGTGCACGGATAAGCCGCTGTCCCGAATGAATGCAGATGTCTCTGGCTGGCTGTCCGCCGGGTCCCCTGTGCGCTGACGGCCTGTCACCTCTCTCTGTCACGGCGGAGAAAGAGCCACTCTTGGTCCTCCTAAAAGCTTCCCCCCCCATCCCCCTAATCCCAGAGCCCGGCCACATCCCATCCGCTGTCAGCGGAGATGGCCTTGCCCACAGCGGCGCTTAGAAAAGGCAGGGCGCTATAGGGATGAACCCCTGTGTCACTCACCCACCTCTCAATGGACGCACACATCTTCACATTTTCACTCACACGTTATACGCACACGGATTGTGAGCGAAAAGAAGGATGTGAATGGCGTCAACGCATTGTGCCGCCTGAACACAACGGCTGCGCTCACATCATCGCGGGACCTGTTCTCTTTCACGAGACGAGTGCTAACCAGCGGCCGAGACACTGCCTGTAATTATGATGCATGCACTTGGGTTTCATTGGCAGTTAATGAATTGTGATGGGAACAATAAAGGATCATTAAACTCTTGTTGTGTGGGACCGGATAAGTTGAAACAGAAAAATGTGTCTCCATGTAGACGGAATGTTCCCGGACAAGAGGGTTGAATTGTGCTGCAGAGGAAACACATGGCCCTTTAATTATACCTTCTTTCATTTTGAATGCAGCTACCCTTTCTGAGCTGCGTCAGACCAGCAGTGGGGACGCGATTGAGCGGAGGGTTAAGTAACTGCTGCGGGTGTGGACTAAAAGCAACTATGCTCATGGTGGGCTCAAGAGTTTGGAGAGACGTGCGCTAAAAACAAGGCTCGTAGTGTAGAACATGAACTCGGACGAAGAGGCCTGAGGCTGCAGGGCGGACTTACAGGGAAGTGGGTTTTCACCCGTTTCCATAGCTTCGATGGTGGGGGGGGGGGGGGGGGGGGGGGCGTGCTACACTTCTGCTTAGAGGCTCGCCAGTCTTTTATGAGCTGTTTTACAAAGTTGTCCTATACCAACATATTTGTCTGGCTACTGATTTACATCAAACTCATCAATATTTTAATTCCATTCCATCATATATTTCATACAGGATCAACGTAGTTGTCTATAGGGTCTAAAATACCGCACATCTGTGTGTGTGTGTGTGTGTGTGTGTGTGTGTGTGTGTGCGTGTACTGAACTATGGATTAAAACTTGACCACTTTTAGATCAGTGAAAGTTTGAAGTGCGATTGCTTGACAACTGATTAGTTGAATTGGCTGCGGTCCCGCTGAGTAAAAATAATGTGCTTAACCTGCTGTGCTACCAAAATACCCCTGGGCCTCGCACATCCTCCACAGGGTGCAGAGTGTGCAGCCCCCAAAGCGCCTTCAGCCGCGTGCTTCTGTGTCTGCTTTTGTCTCCCCCCCGCCCCGAGGCCGCGAGGGAGATGAGCTGCCCACTCAATGCGGCTGCAGCTGGATTGTGTTGGAAGGGAGTGATGTCCATTCAAAAATCCCCGATACAAAACAAAGTGGGGGTCCGTCTCTCACGGCGCCTCTCAGTTGATTGGTAATTCCTTTCTTTTGGGTTAATCTGTTGTTTGTTGGTGCTGGTTCAGGCGTGTGTGTGTGTGTGTGTGTGTGTGTGTGTTTGGTGGGGGGGTGTGATGCACATTAGTGCGAGATAAAGTGTGAGAATATTCCCCTGTATGAGTGCTCGGTCTGTACAATCCTTCAATTTATCCCGAGGTGGCTCTTCTCTCACAGTAAACCAGGACAAAAAAAAGAAAAAGTGACCCCCCCTACCCCCCTCCTCATTTCCTCCTTCTCCTCCCCACTCTCCTCCTCTGCCTGAGTTCCCAGCAGGGAGGGGAAGCTAGGTTAAATAACTGAACAAAGTCAGAGTGAATTGCAGAAGGACAAAGGCGGGCGTGAGCGGGGGGCTACGCCAGTTGGAAGGTGTAGCCAGCAGCACAATGCCAGGTGAAGGAGGCCCTCGTCGGGGGTCTATGCATGTAGGTCAAAGGTCACGGACCTAATTAGATCTGAAGTGAATGGCAGCACCGGCTTGATTGAAGGAGGAGGCCGGTAAAAGGAGAGATAAGGAAGGAGGAGTTCACCTGTTTGAAAGCCCCAGAGGGAGGGGGGTGCATGTTTCTACCCCCATTATAGCTGACCAGTCGGGAACCAGAAAAAAAATCTGACTGGCTGATAGCTCCCAGCGGGAGTCAGAAAACACACACACACACACACACACACACACACACACACACCCTTAGCAGAAGGAAATTGAGGCTGATCTGATCGGAAACACATGCAGGGCAACCCAATAACACAATGACAAACGTCTAGACGGCCACAGATATAATGGAATTCATGTAAAGGTGCATTGACTCATCGGCGGAGTATAAATACCCCGCCCGCCTTGTAACACGCATTTATGTCATCCACAACCTCGACTGTTACAGCATTCCGGATACGCTACACTGCTTCAGACCCGAAGCCATTTCTGTTTAAGGTACAGGAAAGTAAAAGGGAAGTAAAAGGAGAAATGATAAATTAAACGTGGCATGTCGCTAACGCTTACCAGCTTACATCAATTCCCCCACAATTTTTATGTTGCCTACCAAAGGGCCTAATTTTCAAGTGTGTTGTGAGTCTAAACCTGTGAGTTGTGAGTCTAAATGTTGGAACAACCCCCCTCATTAATTTACCGCTCAATAGGCAGCGAGCGCGCTGGAAGTATTGAGGTAACCTTTGGAAAGGATTATGGAGGAATGTGCTACTGAATCCACATAAGAGCAATTTAATCAAACGCACCTCGTCAACTGTCCACAGAGTCGCCCCCCCCCCCCCCCCCCCCCCCCCCCCCCCCACCAACTCCTCCCCCCGGGCAAGAAAAGTGCTGTTATTTATTTACACACACACACACACATGAACACTGCATGTTTGGAATATGCATGTGCACAACTGCACAGTAAACCCAGAGGCTTTACACATAATCACTCTCACACACACACACACACACTCACACACACACATAGTATGTGCACAGATGGGAGTGAAAATGAGGGGGACCCCTAAACAGCATACAGGAAACGGAGGTGATGAATTCCGTGTGCGAGGCTCACAGATACCTTATCTAGGGGGATTGATAGGGGAAGGGCCTTCTCTTTAAACACACGACTGATTGTTTCCAAATGTCTTCCCGACGGGAGGGGGGGGGGGTGTTAGTGAGAGGGAGAAGCAGTGACTCAGGGTACGGAGGGTGAGGGTGGGGTGGGGGGGGGGGCAAACCTTTTGTATTTTTTTTATTGGTCCAGCCCGGGGAGACAGGGAGCGACTCGCCGCTAGTGCTTAACTACCAGTCAGATCGCATTACCCGGCCGGTAAATCTAAGCACCGGTTAACGCAAATAATCGAGAGCTAATGCCGCTCTACAAAACCACATTCTGTTGCGTCTGTGGTCAGCGGCGCCGCGCAAAAACGGGCCCTCTGTCCTCTCAGCCCGCGCCAGGCTCGCCCCTCGCTCTCTCACGGCTATTATAACCTACCCGCAGTCGCAATCTCCGTATATTTATGTATCCATGTGTCGCGGATGGAGTGTGCTGCTCTGTGTGTTCATTGTGTGTGTGTGTGTGTGTGTGTGTGTGTGTGTGTTCACTCGCATGTTCAAATCTCTCCCTCTCTCTCTCTCTCTGTGCTGCAGTTCAAAGGGTAATGGGACATTGCGGTCTGGTTTGGGCGCTTATTACTGGGTTAAGAGCTAAAAAAACGCAGGCCGGGCCACATTCGGGCACAGTAACACCGTACCCCTCTTACAATTACGCCGTATTGCCGCTCCAATTAGAGTGGAGCGGTTCCAAAACCAGAAATTGAGAGCTGCCAGGTTTGGAGAGAGAGAGAGAGAGCGAGAGAAAGCAGAGGCCCCGGGTGGCAGTAATGAGGTCTTAACCCCGACATCGCTCTATTATGTCATAATGCTTTAATTCGAGCCATATGATAGGCTGCTCTGCACTCTTCTGTTATTGGAAAGTCAATATTTGTTAGCCGGGCCTGTCTGGTCCTCTCAGATGTGGTCCGGGAGCAAATGCAAGAAGAAAAAAAAAAAGAGTGAATGATTGAAGGCAAGACCACACCAGGGAGGGAAGGCTATTGCACGATGGCATACTGCTTCCTGACACCAACGATTGCAGATCGCAAGATGTATAATGTGTCGTGTCTTTGCCAGCTGACGGATACTTTGCTTATGAAGCGCTGCTCGCTACTAGTATCAGCAGAACATTAGTATTAGCGGCATTTCTTGGTGGCAGTTCCTCACGTAAAGTAACATACCGGCCATTTAATTGATCGTACACAGCATCTGGGATGTTCACTGTGGATTTATATGCCAGATTAATGTGACCTCTACTTAAAGATGTCTTTACTTTATCATGGTGGTAAATAACGCAGGACATGCACAAGTGTACAAATCTGAGGTACGGTTCAATTCTATTGCACTGCTTCTCAGTGGAAAATGTATACGTTCTATGCAAATATATCCATCTGGTATATCCACGTCGTTTTCAGATACTCCCATTTATGTACAATGATATAAGGAACTCAACATAAGTGGGTCAATTCAGCTGCAGCTATAACCTTAAATTCCTTAAAGCTACTTTATTTTTAGTAAATTAATATAATATTTGTGCCCTGAAAGGGGGCAGTTGCCATAATAAGTACTTTTTGTTTTAATACTACGCCATTTTTTGCTAGTTCAATTTTGAACGCTGTACTTTGACTTGCAATGTTTTCACACATGTGTGTTATTTTTTTGTGCGTCCTGCCACACGCCTGAGACCAGCCACTCTCGTTGGGATGAGTCTGCAATCAAAGGGTTTTTTTTGGCCTATTCTAGTACTGAGTCCTAATAAACTCAAATGTTAATATTTTGTACATTGTTTTAAATGAGTGTGGCTCTTGTATTTAATGGGGTTAATTACCATGGTAATTACCACTGCTCACATCCTGGTCAATAATTGTTTTGTAATTGCTTTCAGGTTGCGTTATAATGATACAGTCAATTTATGTTATTTCATCATTTTTAATAGGAGATGTTTAATTACTTTCAGAAAAAACATGAACATTTCTTTAATAATTAGAAAAAGGAGCGAATACTATGTTTTAAATGATGTCAATCGATTACAGTACCTGCTTATAGAGCTTTAGTAATTGGTTCAGAATAATTTGAAAATATCCTTAAACGTTTATTGAAAAAAACTATTGAGCAATTGTGGCGCAAAAGTAAAAAACATATCAACTACTTTTCTGCAAGTTTCACGATGCTGCACTGTAGGCCACATACGCTGCGAATAAGACGGCATTTGTGTTCCGCATTTGTGTTACATTGCTTGTTTACCCTCCCGGTGACTCCTGGAATGTCGTTTTAACTCCGTTACAGCAGCTTTTGAAAAGTGTCTTTTACATTCCAAGCACTGTTCATTGTTTGAAGCTGTGAACTGAGCAATAAAACGGGAATGTTTCTGGGATATATTGGATTAGACACGCGGCGTACTGTATGCTCACGTGTTCTGCATTATAGATTTGTAACTTCAGAAAGGGGGCAGGCGGCCGGGCTCTACACATGGCAGTCACCCGAAAATCCACTGCTAAATGCAGCTCACTCATGCAAAGATGGTGGCCAATAGATAGGGTTTCTTCTCCGGGGAGAGAGTAGGGGGGGAAAGGGGGACTTTAAAAATGCTTATGCATAGCAACTGAGGGCGGTAGTCTGCGAGAGGACAGCATCGGCCAAACTAGACAACTAGACGGGGTAAAAACAAGAGTGATGGATGAGGCAGACGGGGGGGACAAAGACGGATAAAGGGGAGAGAAGAGTACAAGAGAGGGGGACTAAATCAGACATAGTGAATGAAAGGGAGGCAGAATGCGCCGAGAAGGTGGAGAGAGAACTCGACGTCCTGTCTCTGGGACGTGCCGAGGGAGACAGATTTCCCGACGGACTGTTCCCAAGTGTCCCTCGGCGGCCTGTAATAGGATTTTCCAGGGCTGCAGCAGGTAGTCTGGTGAGGGGAACTTAATGCCGCTACACGGAGCGCTCTGGGAGTCTGTCGCTCCCTCCTCGCCGGGCCTGCGCTGTCACCACCGATCCGTCACAAAGGATTTCTTCCTGCTAAACTCAGTGGCCATTTCTGACGTCTCCAAAAAACTAATTGTTGTCTCCAGTGCTGGCGAGCCCTGTGAAGTCCTAACGAGTTAGCGTCTTCCGCCAAGAGGTTTGCGAAAAATCACGTCTCGGGCCAAATTGTGCTTTGTCATGAGCCCTAAACCGGAGGGGAGAGGAGGGCAGGGGAGAGAGGATGCCAAGACACAGCGGACCAGGCCCAGAGTCTCTGAGAGAAGGGTTTGTGTCATCGCTATTCTCTCCTCCAAGCTTTCTCCTTGTCCCGAAACCGTTTCATGGCCCCCTTTCCCTCCCCTCCGAGACACTTTTATGACACGCATTGTAACGTATTTAAGAGTTCTGGCCGGCCTCTGATCGGGCCACGCGGTGCTTCTCTTTGGCCCTGAGTGACAGTGGGACCAGGTCCAACCACCACCCAGGACACAGAGCCATAAATCATCCTGCTGGCACCGGGCTGCACTTCCTGACCAGCTACCGGTTCCTGCAGGGGACAAAAAGGGCCTTTGTGGACTATCGCCTGCTTGGAGCTTCTCCTCTCTTTGAGGATTCGGAGGTTTCACGAGCAACGCTGAGAGCGGCCGAGGAGGAAAGACCCGAGTTTACACAAAGTCCCTTTCTTACTCTCTTTTGAAGGACTTTTAATAAGGCTGTGACTGAACCACAGTTATTAGCCGCTGATTGGGAACACCTGTTGAGCAGCAGGCCTCAATCAGATCAGCCACTGTTTGTTCGCGTCACCGTAGAAGCTTCCCATTGACGTTACTCTCCTAAACTATCAGCCCGTCAGTTTCTGCAGGACAAGAAAGACGAACTTTCATCCCTGTGTAGCGATGTGTGAAGAATCAGACTGCCAGAGCTGCGGTGGTCCACCACCAAAAGGTGGGCTCCCTCCGTCACTCCATCCCTCCCTCCCTCCTCAACATTCCTCATTTCCACCAGTCTCCGTCCTCCCTGCGTGTTTGGATGGCTCCACCTCACTGTCAGGCTGTGAGGGACGGCTGTTTTCCTTGCAGGCCAGATCAAGACAGGGGATTGGCCCCCCGGGGGAGGGGGGGGGGGGCGAGGATGTGAAGGCTTCTGACACGTCCCGTAAATCTAGGGTGTCCCATCTCCAGTGCTCGATGTGCGTGCAGCAATGAGGACACCAATGAGGCGTGAGGATGAACATTCCTCAGGCCGTTCTCACACACAAACCCATGGGTTTTCCTTGGAGGATAATACCTCGCTGCCCCTCTTCTCTGGCTGGGGAGCTGTCCACCTCTGTGAATATTCCGCCGCTACGATGTTCTGTCTCTACACCCCCTGGTGAAATGAGTCCCCCAGCCTCAACTCTTGAGTCGTAAAAAGTTTTCACAAGAAGGCTGCTTGCTAGGTGTCTGGTTTTGTGTTTGTGTTACATGATGAATATGCAATGGTATGTTATTCTTGTGTCTATGAAAAATCGTTACATACCACTTATATTATGCCCAATCCCCAGAATCCTTTGCTATGTCTGTAGTGGGTGCTTGTGGAGCTCCGTAAATACTTCATCACGTCCATTGTATTCTCACACATGCGAAGGAACGGCAACGTATTGCGGCCATGTATAGGATATGTCAATTTTAAATTTTGCAAATATATGCCAGGTTGAGTGTTCCTCACTAAATGTTTAAGCCGTGCATTTAAGAAACAGACCAACTGTTAACATTTAATTCAATACAAAGAGGTAATTCAGGCAAAGAGACCATTCGACTGAAAGCAGAGTGACCAAACAACGAAAAAAACACCAGACAGCCTGGCCAAGTGTTCCCTTTTCGTCACCCACCCGGCCACGGTAGCCAGATTTTTCACCCAAATGGAAACGCAGCCTGTCATTTCCACGAGCCTCCAACCGCTCTGTCTGTCCAATCCGTCACAGCGTGCCGGCGGCCGCGCAAATAGGGCTGCCACTCTCACTGTCATGTGAGTAAAGGATGTCCCGTCGTTACCGCGAGGTGGGACCCGGCAGCACTCAGGTGCACTTTCACTCCTCCTTATTTTTCCTCCATCCTCCCGCCTCGTCTCACCACCTCGTCCAAGTGATGAGCCTTTTGGTACTTGCAGACGAGTTTGAGGTGGGTGAGCGTTTTGGCAGCTTTCTAGGGAACCAAGGCGCGTGTATTGTTTTTTTATTTTTGAATGTATTCCCAGAATCTCCCACCCGACACTCCAATCTCCCCACCACGAGTAAAAAGCAGTAGTTTGATACGAGCGGGGGTGAGAGGAAATAAATTGTGTCCTGGACTGGTAACTTAACAGCCGTCATAAATAATGTAGACCTATTTGAAGGGGAAGATGGGGCATTAGACGCTATTTACACTGCCGGAGCCGTGCTATCGATCAGCACGGGATGTCCCATAGATAAGAATAGGATGATGTCATAGTTATTTATGGTGATTCCCAATGGTAAGGCTACAAAAGGGGTTTCAGAGCGACAGCATCATCAGTTTTTGGGAGGTGCAGGGGGGAGGTTGATGTATTCTGTCATCAGTGGAACAATCAGCAGGGTGTTCGAGGGAGGTGAGGTGTAGACACACACACACACACACATTCAGTATGCACAGACCCACACATACAGACATACATGGACACAGACAACCAAAAACCTGCACACGCAAACATTACACATGCCTGCAAACACACACACTGCTAAGATGAATACCTCTGGTGTGATTAGGGTCCATAAAAGGTAGTTAGAGGGGATGGCTCAGAGGAGATAGAGTCCATCTCCGTCTCCATGCTTCACGTGCACCAGCATACAGAGAGTGCAATAAAACAACGGTCCTCCAATGCCGTGCTCGGTGAAGTGAGCCAAAGGCCATATGCATTGGGTGTCTGAGAAATAATTACCGATCAGGGATCACTGGTCAGGTCACCAGTACATGAACCCTTAGTTGCGTTGGAGGAGAATTTAGGAACTGTGAGATCTGCAGAGCGGCTATGGTGCCCCGTGGGATCTGACTTTATGTCACATACACTGTAGAGGGAGAAATAGGAATGCATCTTGGAAAAACACCGGTGTAATAGATAACCAATAGCAAAGTGTTCTCCCTGAGAACATAACTATATTTACTATATTTATTCATTTCCGGTGAGATTCGTAAAGTAGCAGTCTTCAAACTGCTAACTGAACACTTAGAAAAGTGGACTTCTGGCAATTGTATGCACACATTCGGTTCAGAAAGAAAGCGAAGGGGAGAAAAACTAGAGAAAGAGAGACTTCCCCAGCTGAGGGAGGTGTAGGGCCGCGGAAAGAGGAGAACAGGAGGGGAGTGAAAGCTGGCACGACTCCACAGTGTTTTCTGTCGCTGGCCCCTCGGAGCAAGAACATTATTGTGAATATTAGTTCAGAACTCCTGGCACCCATCCAGACACCGGGCAGAGGAGGCGGGGGGTGGGGGGGGGGGGGTTAGCAGCAGGGTTCAGGTCCCTTCATGCACACACACACTACTACCATTAACCACCAGTGCCCCCTCCCCCCCACCCTCCCCCCCTCAGCACACTCAAGACTAGAAAGGCTCCACAACAACAAGATGTGTGGAGCCGAAAGTCCTGCCCAGCCCCGATAACAAGTCCCAGCTTTTACAAAATAAGCACACACATGTGGCTGTTTGATGTCCGCCTTATCTCCACTAACTTTAAATTCTCGCACAGTTTCTCCGGCGAGATCAAATTCGGGTAATTAATCTGCCGGCTTTTTTGCAAATTGTTATTGAGCAAAACTTTTGCTTTTGAGTTTTTACGGCGGACTTCATTCAACTCCGCTAATGAGAAAGTAGCTAAAAAGCCGGGAAAAGTGGAATTCCACGAGGACTTGTTTTGCTTAGAAACGTTGAAGTTGTGCGGTTTATTCTTGGATGAGCTGTGAGGAAGTTTAGAGCCATTGGCATGTTTGCCGTGATGGAGCTCAGCACTGTTCTCAGTCATCTGCTTGCCACTTGCTAGGCCCACAAAAAAAATGATAAAATGTTTTCCGATCAGCTCTTCTGTTGTCGTTTCAGTCTCTTTTGGAGAGGAGGGGAAATGAACCCGAGTGAGTTCAGTGAAAGACAATGACAGCACAGCAAGTGGCTGTACGTTGGACACCTTTAGAGCCGCAGGAGTAAATCGGGCCAAAAGGCAACGATGCCTCCGAAAGGGCAGAAAGCAGCCTGGCACAGGGTTGAACCAACGGACAAACACAAAGAGACCAAAGTTGACAGTTGGGAGAAGTGGAGAGAGCAACTCCCTTTAATGGGAGGAGGACGAGAAGGAGGGAGGGTGTAAGGTCTATTCAAGAGGAACAAGGAGACACAATGCAGCAGGGTCAGTGCTGGGTCAGCAAAGTCCATGAACTGCAGGGTACAAGTGCCGGCAGGCAGCAGTGAGACTGCGGCGCGCCGGCAGGTGAGCCGGCAGGTAATCAACCATTTTAACGTCAGAGGAATGTTACGCAGAAAAAGGTGTTTTCATGCTCAGCCGAGAGAGCCAATGTGTAGACCCGTGCAACTATCAGTAGTGACACTCTAATGTATGTGTGTGTGTGTGTATGTGTGTGTGTGTGTGTGTGTGTGTACTTCAGGCAGTGCAGTTTGGCAGTGAAGACATTCAAGGGGTTTGTTACGGTCTTCTGACAGAGCCATCGCAAAGGTCATGTATCTATAAGTGACCCGCCCCCCCCCCCGTGACCCCCTCAGCCAGCCGACACAACAAGGGGCTTAGACGGAGGTGTTACCACGGTAACCCGGTGGGTCAGTGAAGGGGCAGATGGGACAGCGTACGTATAGTGTGCGTATCTGCTTTGGGACTTGTCGCCCTCAGCACTGCCGTCGCTAAGAGGGGGCACCATAAAGAAACTCGCCCAACGAGGATGAGTCGTCTGGCTACCGGGCCTCTAACCCAGCTTGCCCTGGGGGAGAAGAGAGGGGGACGGGGGACAGGGGACGGGGGGGGTGTCTCCCATCCCCCCTTTTGTTAGAGTACCCCCGTCCGTCCGTAATAAATCTGGATCTGGTAAATAGCCCATGAATAAAGGGAGATTTTATCCTCGGTGGCACAGGGAAGATTTAGTGGGCAGAGCCAGCGACGCCTCTCTTCATGAACAACTACAAAGTGGTCACTCAGCGAGCCCGCAGAGGCATAAAAAGCCCGCGGTAGTTCATTAAATCTGCAGCATGAAGATGGGACCGCCGCGGCGGTGATTTACTGCAGTCAGGTGCGTATAGAGGCGGCGGCCACTCGGCCCCACCTCTGTCCATTCTCCGTCCGTCCCGATGAGGAAATAAGTGAGCGTGCTGCGCTATTTATTGGCCGCATGTTGGGGAGAACTAGAGAGCGGGACAGGGACAGCGTGAGGTCAGAGATTTGTTTCTTTTTGTTAAACGACGAATACGAGCAAGGAATGGGACTTGGTGTGTGTGTGTGTGCTCGGCCATGATGGAGATTTCCTTAAAGGTCACAAAGGGTGAGGGGTAAGCGGTCAATGCCCCAAAAGTGACCTTTGCACACACACCCGCCTTTAAACTGAAGCCGCCGTAATCACTTCGGCCCTTTTTTTTCACTTTCTTCATGCAAGTCGCCCTCTCTCACCTTGAGGGATTTGCCGCCGAGCCACTTGAGATGGGGAACGTTCAATATTTGTTTTCCAGATTCTTCAGTGCTTTCTGTCGGAGATAGCGCCATCACTTACCCGGTATCGTGCTTGTCCTGTTCAAACATTCACACCGCAGAGAGGCGAGCCCGGCGGATGGAAAGTGCCCCGTGTATCATGGCAATCTCACTCACAAAGGCTTTTTTGATAACGCTGTCAGGGGGGAATGAGTTGCGTTTTGATTTGGCTCGAACGTGTCTTAAGGAAAGTCGCAACCGCCCCTCAGCGGCCTTCAGTGTCATGCTTTACCCGCGCAGATATGGCTGAGAAACGTATCAAAAAGGGCATTGCTGCTGACTCAACTTAATTAATGCTGCTCTCTCATTTAGGGATGATTTACTGCTCTCCCACATACAGTTTACACTACGAAATGCAGGCGCTTTCCAATATTTGCTATTTTCCTTCCTTCGCAGGCAGTGGAGTCATGTCAATAAAAAGAACCTTCCGAATTTTTCCATGTAGTTTTCCTCCAAAAACTGACCAGGCAAACTTTGACTCACACTCCCGCCCCTTTCGTCTTTCTGCCTTGTGCGACTCAGAAGGTCAAAAGCAATCTGTTAATCTCCCCACTGAAGGACGGCATAAGGGCAGATGAATGCCATTTACCATGAGGGTACTGGACTATGACTCTCCAAATAGGACGATTTAGGCTTGTATTAATCAAATTCAGAAGTGTCAAGTTTCCCTCTCCTTTATAAAGTTCCCCTCTCCCTCCCCATTTCTCCCGTCGTCCCCTCTCCTCCTCTCCACCCTTCATCCACCCCCCCTCTCTCCCCCCTCCCCGATGCCGGCGCATGAAGACGTATAGGGCCTGATCAGTGGAAGCTGATGTCCTGATAGAGAAGTAATGAGGACAGATCTGCTGGCTGCCTGGCTGTCTGCGTGTCCCGGCGCGCCGCTTGTGTTCAACCACTTATGAAAGACGCGAGGGGGGGGTGCGATGTGCTCCGGCCCTTAGCACAAAGATAATATTCACTGTTTTATCCACCTCTGCCTGACAAATGACCGTCATTAATCAGCAGCCAGCGAGTCCGCCCTCTGTGTGTGTGTGTGTGTGTGTGTGTGTGCGTGTGTGTGTGTGTGCGTGTGTCTGTGTGTGTGTGTGTCTGTGTGTGTGCGTGTGTGTGTCTGTGTGTGTGTGTGTGTGTGTGTGTGTTCGCATGAATGGGAAATAGAGGTGAATACAGAGCACGTGCCTTTCTGGGTATTTGTGCAAGGAAGAAATGCAAACACACGTGCACACACGTGCACACACACACACACACACACACACACACCTGGCAGAGCTTGCTTTTGATGAAGGGCATTCACTTGTTAGATTCAGGTTCACCTCCAAGCTCTGCTCATTGTAATGTAGAGAACGTCGTCTTAGAAGTGAGCCGGGGAGACAAAAAAAAAAAAAATCGAGAAGAATCTGGAGAAAATGCACGAGGGGGACGAGCGGGAGGGTGAACTAAATTTGAAGGTTAACGGGCACAAAGGGCCGGCGTGAGGGCCGGTTGTTGGCCCTCACTAGATGAGGTGGCAGCGTGAGAGGGCCCAAGGAGGGCCTTTGTGTGAATGAATGCAGCTCACCCTCCAATGTTATCATGATGGTGAGTCATTAATCACAATCCTGACAAAATACACAGTGACCAAGAATCACACACTTGACACACACACACACACACACACAATATGCAGGCACATACAAGCGGCCGGTGCTAACTCGCACAGAATGTGTGCATGCACGTGTTTGGAGCTCCTGCGAGCCACGATGGTGATTGCCTGATAAATACCAGTACAACGACAAAGCAGAGTAACTCACTCCAACTCATTATTATTTGACATGTGGAGGCACTCTTTGTACTTTCGCCCGCCCCAACACCTCCCCCTTTACGCGGTAACGAGCTACGTAGAAGTCTTCACTGAATCACAATGCTGTCTACAATGCCGTAGCTTGCTGCGATGGGACTTGGCAGCCGGGCGCGGAGAGCCGACGTCCCGCACAAGGCTCCACTCTCTGAGTTTGGCTCTTGGCCCCCGGCCCTTCCCAAAAGGCCTCAGCCTGGCCTCCTCGGCCTGCTCCTCCTCGTGACCAACTCTGCCAAACCTCCACCGCATCCCAGAGGGGCCTCTCGGCATCCCTGATCTGCGCCGCCGCGCCAAGTACACACTCCGGCTGCCCCACAACATGCGCGCACTACCCGACGCACGCGGCCCCAAGACGGAGCAGAGGCCGCCGACCAAAAAAAACGTTTGTCCTCCTCCTGCGACGTTCTCATTTTTCTTTTCATATTTCGACCTTTCGGTTGCTGTTTCGTGCACTGTTTCACACACACACACACACACACACACACACACACACACACACACACACACATACATGCACACACACAGGTAATCCAAAGGTATTTGACACTGGCAGCCCTTTCATTTTTACATGTGCCAATAACAGAACAAGTGACTTCATGTTGTGTTTCTGTTGTCATAGTGACGTCTCGTACCCATTCATTCATTCTCATTCCCAGCCTTCTTACAGCCCTCTCTTTTTTTGGGGTCCCACCCCTTCCCGTTTATTGTCCTGACGATGCTCTCTCTACCTTTATCTTATGTCCACTGTTAGAAGATGCAGGTGAACCGTATAACCGTGTGTGCATTATCCCCGTTGGATAGTTGGGGGACAACAAGTGAGAGGGGCACAGGTCTGTGAAATAACAGGTAACTGTCCGTGACCCCCCCACCCCTCCTTCCAGCCACTGTCCTGAGAGGAATGTGCGGCCTTTAACGAGGCCGTGGCCGTGATGATAATTGCGGGCCTGCGCGGCGGCTCGCTCGTTAAAGCCGCTGCAGGGAGAGTGAATTTTGGGGCCCGTAATGGCGGCTCGTTAGGATAACGGCAATCATGAGCTCAACGGCCACGCGCGTTCTCCGTGGCCCTGCAGCTCCTGAGGTGCTCCGAGCCGGCCCTCCGTCACGGAGCAGCAGCATCTACTTTTAAACCAAACCGGACAGTGGACACATTTTAAGGCAGCTCGATGCTTTGCGTAAGAGGTTTTAGTAATATTTAGTATTTGTTCACTTGATTCTCATTAGAGATCGAGTTGGTTTGCTATATTTTCCTGATATAATATCTGTAAGCTTTATGCAACAGTTGCAACCAAATAAAAAGGACATATTTCAGTCACAAAGACCACATTCTTTAAACATTTTAATTATATTCAGCTCTAAAAATGGCTTCCTCCTATTTTTTCGAATAAAATTTGCATTGGGGCAGGCACTGTTTCTGCCCAGTGTGTCATGTTCTGGAGTTGGAGTGGATGCCAGGTTCAGCCGGGCCTAGAAGTGGAGGCTGTGATGTGGCTTGTCCCTGCGCGGGGGTGCCCATGCCGAGTGTATAATTTAAGATTTCTGGTGAGCTAAATTGCACTCTAGCTCAATAGCCATCAATATGGCCGCTTGTAAAAATGTGTCTGGGACCAGTTGGAGGCCGGCTGGCTTGTTAGGTGCTGGGGAATATTCGAGGCAGGTGGTGGAGGGCCAAGGCCAGCGTCCATATGGATCTGATCACAGAACAGTAGTGGCAGCTTATGGGCTTTTGTTGCTTTATTCCAGCACATGGTGTCTCTCTTGTTCCTTCAGTCGGCGGCTCTTGTTTCGCCGCTGGTCTGGATTTGTCTTTTTGTCTCACTGTGTGTCCCTCGCAGTCTGTTTGTTGTTTCTCTCTTCCATCTCTCAATGCCCTCATCTTATAATTCCAAACTTTCTTTTTAAGGACTTAATTACAACAAAACCGCCGAGTTGCTTGGCTTTTGCGTGTTTGATGTTCCCGAGTACATCTGGAGCTTCCAGAGAGTTTTTCCACCATGGACAACTAACCTCGCTATTCAGACGTCTAATCACAATGTCCTGTTTTCAAATGAGCTAAATGAATCCCTTCTCCCCTCTTTGTCTCTAACCTCAAATATTTACTGTTGGCGGGGAACGAAGCGGGCGGGTTGGAAGGGTTGCAGGAGCAGAGAGCTCGGCTGCGCGCCGCGGCCCCCGAGGGCCCAGCTGCTTAATTGAGATCTCAACATGACATTGAGCGGTCGCAAATTACAACGTGCCAGACGAGGGAGAGAAGCCTCCGTCCCTGCGGCAGAGGCTTTGTGCACCTTGTCTGCATGTAGTTCACCACTTTTCTAAGTGCTCTATTTGAGTTACTGTGTCTCTCTATTCTTTGACGTTGCTGGGAAAAGTTACATATTCCTGCCAGCTGGAGTGTTTGCTGTTGTGTTGCAGCTCTTTGTACTCAATCCACTGTCTTTTTTTGGGTGAAACCTCCCGGCGATGTCATCACATTAGCCCACCCACTACTTCTAATAGCTCCTCCCATTTTCAGTCCTTCGTCAACAACCACAATTTTATCTAAAAGGCAACAGGCAGGGCCGGCCCAAGGCATAAGCGAACTAACGAATTAGTTTGCTTATGCCGCAAGCAGCCCTAGTTTTGTATTATAACCTCACTGTATTCGTTTATAATTTTCTCTATAACAGTGTAGCGTGACACTTGTGCCAATAATCTTCTAGCACAGGTGACTGTGCGTGGTGGGAGGGGGGGCCCCCAAATAAAACTCTGCTTAGGGCCCCCAAGAGGCTCGGGCCGGCACTGGCAACAGGACTGTGATGCTTTACGACTTATTGAGCATCTTTGTTACTTAGTACAGTAAATACAGTTAACCAATATTATGCATTATATAAAAGGAACCAAGAGTTATCAATGGCCGAGAGCAACCGGAATGTAACAAGTTATACGATCGATTAAAGCCGAACGCCTTGAAGTTAACCGTAACCCACAGTGACTTTGAAAGGCACGTTGGCATAAGATATAAACCTACATGCGCACACACACATAAACTAACGAGAACCACCAACACGTGAATGTATACACCGTGTCAGTCAAGCAGTATGACTGTTTATATTAAGAAGTCGTAATGAGTGTGATGTCATCCCTCCACGCTCTTGAGAACAATCTGGCAATCTGGATACTGTCAATCACTCTGTGCCTGCAGGCATTAGCAGACCAGGGGGGGCAGGGGTGTATATACTTGTGTGTGTGTGTGTGTGTCTGCAGGAAGCAAGGGAGGTGGTACACTTGAAGAATGCGTCTGTGTCTGTGTGAGTGTGTGTGTGTGTTAGTTTAGTTTCGCGGTTCCGATGAGTAACAAAGACCAAACATATGAGCTGCACATGGTGCCCTTTTTTTGAGGAATGGGCTTCATCATTCTCACCTCATCATTGTAGCGACTGCAGTCTCGCACACGCCCCTTAACACACACCCGCACGTACCCGCTCTCCGAAAGCACACCCTCACACGTCGGCGCTTTCTACCGCCGCACACATGCAGAGGTCCGGCCCCGTAACGCGCCAGCACAGCTGCCGCTCCTCACTTACCCACAAACACCCGCGGTGCCCCTTTCACCCCCCCATGTGACCACTGGGGAGGATGGAAATCTGTTTACTCTTTGCATTTTTCCACAAACCGTAGCAGACAGGAAACGTCCTAACGGGCACTAATGACACTGACCCCACTGTGTGTGTGAAAATGGGGACGATGTTTGTCTTTCGTCTGATTGAGGAGGAAAAGTGGGGAAATGTGACACGCTTTTGGTTTTTGGCAACTGGTAACGTGTGCACGTGTGCATCCCTGCATACCTGTGTGAAATCCCCTCAAAGCTTCCTTAGCATGACATGAGAGTAATTCCTGGAAGTGGCGTTGCGGGACGGCACGGGAGGAGGAAGACCGTTGGACACTGGCAGGCGAGCTGGAGACTACAAAGTAACCAGCCAAGCGACCGCAACCGCGTCCACGTCCTTGCTCTTGTTGTCAAGTGCATGTTAATGTATTAATGAAATGCAAAACAAGGAGGGGGAAGAAGGGGGATGGAGGCGGGAGGGGTCCATATAAACGACTAATTAAAATAATGAGGAAGGAAGAAGCACGCAGCGCAGTGTCACTGCTGATTAATTCATTCATAAAGAAGCCCTTTCCACTTCAACTGCGCAAAGAAAAGGAGGCTCGTGGGCAACAGGGGCAGACAGACAGGTACATTTTACAGTATTCAAAGTGTCTCAAGTAGTAGACCTGATGGGTAAAAGAGATTTACAGCAGAGACACCCAGATGGTGGGATTCTGAGATCATATTTAAGTAAGGTTTTTTGGTATATGTATGTGTTACGACCACCCGCCCCACTTAATTATATACCATTTCCATTCCTCCGCTCCCCTTAAGGTGACTCTGAATGTCGAGCGTCCCTTTGAATGTTTTCATCGGGTCATTTGTATGTATCCTCGGCCCTTCGAGATGTCTTACAGACGGATTAGACTCTGATTGCTTCCCGCGTTACGTCCCCGAACAATGTCGCTTTTTACTTCCTGGTTTGGTTCTCAAACATCTCAAACAACAGCGGCACTAATCATTTCTGCCCGTATCGGTTGGCATTGCTCTCATTTAATGCCTTTTCTCATGCTTCTCCGATATCCATTGTTTGCTTGCTGTGTACGTGGTAAATGGGAACGTGTTTCAATGCAAGAAATCCCATTTAGAAACATTGCATCATGCGTGATGTCTTCCTTTGTATTTATATTGTGCTGTCCAACTGGATTGTATGTCAACCACTCATTCTTATGCACCCCAGGTGTACTTTTTTAGATTTCCTGTTAAACTCTGAGATGTTTCACATTTCCATTCCCTCCTGTATGTGTGTGTCTCCTTTGTGCGTCGGTCTGTGTGCAGGCAGCGTGAGTGCAGACAGACGTTCCCTGCTCCCTGCAGAATCAAGGCCCATCAATCATGTTAACATGTTAATTAGTGGGATTTATTTTATTCTGCAGAAATAACAGCGAGGATCCCATTACAGAAACTGGCCTGAGGGGGAAAAAGTGTGCGTGTGTGCAAGAGTCATGAGTGTAAATGTATGGGTTGAGGGTGTTGGGGCGGTGGGGGGGGGCCTCTGGGGAAGACCCCCTTCTCTTCTTGTGTAACAGCCAATCTCTCTCAGTGGCGCGCTGTGAGAAATAACGATAAAGCGGTAATCAATCAAAAAACTTAAGTCAATCAATTCTTTCAGAAAATCAAACATCGCGCGTTGTGATCAGTGCGGTCGTTTCCGATGTGTCGACCTCGATTCGCTTAATAAAAATAATTTTAAAAACGGACGTGCAAAGTCGAGGCCTGGCCAGGTACAACTAAGGATTCACACTCCACTGCTCACTTCCACAATGCAAACGAGATTAGCGAATAATACCCGGTGCTCGAGTTACCCCACCTGACCGTCTATGACAGGTTTCATGTTGCCTGGGTTTCTCAGCCACGGCCTGGCTGCCGTGCAAAGGCTTCCCGTGCATGTGCTCTTCCCCGAGGGCCGAGCCGATAGACGCCGTATCCTGTCGGCGTAGCGGTGAGTGCCTGTTTAGACGTAGACGTGCGATCGACGGCTGAGATGTTTGCACTACGCGGACGGAAGGAGCCTCACAGCGGTTTGGATGTTCAGTGTTCTGCTCCTCTCCTGCTGAAACACGGCCACGGCCTGGCTGCCGTGCAAAGGCTTCCCGTGCATGTGCTCTTCCCCGAGGGCCGAGCCGATAGACGCCGTATCCTGTCGGCGTAGCGGTGAGTGCCTGTTTAGACGTAGACGTGCGATCGACGGCTGAGATGTTTGCACTACGCGGACGGAAGGAGCCTCACAGCGGTTTGGATGTTCAGTGTTCTGCTCCTCTCCTGCTGAAACACCCCCCCCCCCCCCCCCCCCCCCAAAGCAGGTGCATGAAGTCATTGTGCCTGTAAGCACTGTAGTTCCATTGAAGGGTCACACTTCATTCTGAGGAGACATCTCACTGTTTTCTCTTCATCTAGCGGTAAATTGAACTGAATTCATTTCTGTCAGGTCCATTAAGTCAAGAACATGCATGACAATAAAAACGTTTTAGAAAATATTTTTATTAGATGGAATGCATCTGTCATGAGTCAGGATTAAATCTTTGGCGGTGTGGCTCTGTTCAGGGAGTCCTCCGACCTTTCATGAGCACCATGAAATAGCAGGGAGTCAGAGGACAGCAGCGGCATTAGGGAACGCTCACACCGTTTTAGGACTGTGTGAGCTGAGCTCTTCCCCCACGTGAACAGAGCGGCAACGATGACATAGAAGCAAATGCCACATTATGCATGACGAGGAGGAGCTGGGGAGGTGGCGGGCGGCAGAGAAGCAAGCTGCAAGCAGGTAGGAGCAAAACTGAATCTGCTTTAAATAGGGCGTTTGAGTGTAGCCATTAGGGAGGGGGGTTTTGCCAACTGGTGCGCCAGATTAGCTGATGCGCGCTCAGCTGGAGCTGATCAGCTGATGAGACCGTGTGTTGGCCAATAGCGATAGCAACGTCTTGACTACCTGGCTTGCCAGAACTAACGCTGACGCTGAATTTCTGCTTTAGTAGAAATTGGGTAAAAAAGAAACAAATGTGAGACCTACAGTCCTGTCGTGATGTGTTAAAACATTTGACACAGCTGTTAAGATACCAGGAAACCCCCGAAGAGCCCTCCCTTTAGATACATTATGCTGAGTTTGTTTTCAATCAGCGCTCCATCACCGTGGCAGGGCGTGTGCCGCTGACACATAAAAAGGAAGGTGAGGGAAACGGGAGCTGGGAACCTGATCCACCTTGTCTTTATCTGGCCCAGTAAAACAACACCACGCTCAACTGCAATTCAGCAAGCTGCGCGGATGCACGTGTGTGTGTGTGTGTGCGCTTCCCTATGTTCCTCATGTGTACATTTCTATACGCGCTTGCGTGCATTTAAAGTGTGTCTGTGTAAACAGCTCTGCTTGTTGCCATTTTGTTTTCATATTTTGTGAGTGTGCGTGTGTGTGTGTGTGTGTGTGTGTGTGTGTGTGTGTGTGTGTGTGTGTGTGTGTAAGGCTGTTTGATTGTTTCACCACCTGTGCCCGCCATGTCCACAGATTAGTGCTTCCCACCCTGACACTCAAATCAAACACGGCTTAAGTTTCTCAGCTGTCTTTTGTGTCGAGCGAGTTAAGCGATTTTTTTTAAGTGGCCCTCTCCGGTTTCTCCTCCGAGCTCGGGGCGGCAAACTCTCACTCGCCGCTCTCTATCTCTCACTTTCTCCCAGATCTTCTTCTCCTTTTTTTTTTTTTTTTCATTTGGTCAATCCAAGAGCAGATCCTGAACTCTTTATTTCTAAAAATGGAGGAATGAAAGTGACAAAGCAGACCGAATAAAAAACAATGTTAAGATTGCGATGTTGCAATGTTTCCAATCAGAAGTCCGGTCACGAAGCGATGGAAAGGCCTCCAAAGTTGTGCACTCGCCCACCGTTGTCTGTCCTGTCCGTTCCACAGACGAGTGGAGAGCTCACTTTTCATTCAGCATTTAACTGTAGCTTGCATAGCTGAGAACGCGGGGGGGTCGGAGGGTGGGGGGGGGGCAGGGAGACGTGTACGCAGGCCCCTAACGAAGTGGCCTGCAGAGTGCATGGATGGACACTTGCCAAGCGACCCCCTCCTCGCCCCCCCCCCCCCTCCCCGACCCCACCCTCCGTCACATCGATGAGGGCACCCACTCTAAAAGCTCACAAATTCTTCTCCCTGTGACAATGGTTAGGTCAGCCTAGATAAAGCACGTCCATTAGAGGCAATCGAGCTGGGGGACAGAGAGACAGGGACAGACAGGGGGGGGTCGGGGGGGGGGGGGGGGGTGTTGACAAATACCATAACTCTGCTCGCCTCCCTGGGAATTTTCTTTGCTTGGATAAGTGTCTTTGAATGAAATGGGTTTTAATTAGCGCTTCCTAAGTGGTAACGGTCATTAGGGGGTTCATTAGCATATCGTCCGGGTGTCCGTCTCCGTCTTTCTTTTTTTTGTTTTTTATCTTGGCAACGGGCGCGCAAAAGAATAACAAAGAGAAATAGCGGAAGAGCTGCACTCGTGCCTTGTTTTTCCACGTTTAACCCCTTTTACTGCCCTCGTCCGTTATTGTTCTGTCACAATCCTTTCTTCACTTCTCTTTCACTCCCGTCTGACGTCCCTCCTCCCTCTCGCTCCCCGTCTCCCCTCTTCCATCGCTCAGCTCTTTGGTGATGTGCGGATGGAATCTGATGGCTGGCGGTTCTGTAGGAGCTTTGGAGGAATCCATCCGTGCGCTGGCGGTTTGGTCAGATGCTGCAGACGGGCTGCTGCCATTACTTCATAGAGTGGTACTCTCTACTAGGGGACGGGGGTCATGTCGAGACATCGTACCCGGGTAGCGTTTGCTTCTGTGATCCTGTTGTTAGAACATTCCTATAGTATTATCATTGAAAGTTGGCCCTATTTGAGGAGATTTCATGGGAGGTTAGTTTAACTCAAATGCTTAAGAATTATGAGGACGACGACCAAAGAGGAATAGATGGAAAGTTGGAGTGTTGTTAACGGGATTAACCATTCATGTCAGTTCTGTCAGGTCCATTAGGTCAAGAACACGCATTTTTATTAGATAGATGCATCCAGCATAGAGTTCAGAATTAAATCTTTGCCGGTGTGGCTCTGTTCAGGGAGTCCTCCGCCCTTTCATGAGCACCATGAAATAGCAGGGAGTCAGAGGACAGCAGCGGCATTAGGGAACGCTCACACCGTTTTAGGACTGTGTGAGCTGAGCTTTTCCCCCACGTGAACAGAACGGCAACGATGACATAGAAGCAAAGGCCACGTTATGCATGACGAGGAGGAGCTGGGGAGGTGGCGGGCGGCAGAGAAGCGAGCTGCAAGCAGGTAGGAGCAAAACTATATCTGCTTTAAATAGGGCGCCCTGTTTGAGTGTAGCCATTAGCGAGGGGGGTGTTGACCAGCTGGTGCGCTAATCCAGATCAGATGATGCGGCTCAGCTGGAGCAGATCAGCTGATGAGACGGTGTGTTGGCCAATAGCGTTAGCAACATCTTGACTACCTGGCCTGCCAGAACTGACAGTGATGCTCAATAAGTGGCGAGAATCTTATTTTTAAAGTATCAAAAATATTATAAATAAGTTGCCCACTTCTGCTGACTGTTCAGTTCTGTTAACATACAGGAATCTCCCTTTTGTTTGTAGTTTTTGCACTTGTCTCTAAATTAATAATGATAACAAGTGCAAGTGGTTCAAGTTCAAATCAAATGATTATATGCGATATAAAGAATGTAAAAGTTTTGGGTTCCATGTATTGACGGCGTCTCCTGCGATGCCCTCGTGGTCGTGTTTTCATTAAATCGACTGTGAGGTCGGTGACCTAACACTTGGTCAGACGGCCGACGGTATTGACGGACGCATCGCCACCCGTCAATACGTTTAACAGTAACATTACAGTTCGGACATGAAGAGGGAGTCTGGATTCAATCCCACATTCAAATACAAGTACACAACACTTGTTTCTACCGAACGCTACATGAAGGTCTCCCCCGTCCTCTCACTCCCTCCCTCCTACGCATGCACACAAGCACTCAGGGAGATAAGCAGCGCTGAAGGAAAACATTGGTTTGCATCTGAGTTGCGTATGCGAGCAGTGTGAGGAATCAATAGCTGTATAAGGAACTGACTAATGAGCAAAGGGGTCTAATGGCAAAGAAAGAAGGAGGCAGAGTGTGTTCTCTCCTCACTATCACCTACGGCGCGTTCCCTCCCTCCTTCGCTCGCTCCTCACATCTCCTCTCACAACTCAATCACTGCTTTTTTTCTTTTTATCAGTCAGGTTTTATCAGTCCATCGTTGCCTCACTCCTTCTTCCCTGTCTCCTTTCTTCCTCTCCTTCTCCATCACCACCCCCTCTCTTCATACTGACAACACCCCCCCCCCCACCGTGTGGTAATGTCTAATGTTCTAAAGTTGGCCCGGACCAAGGCGGGCTGCTGCCGATATTGGCTGATTAGCTATAAATCTGGCTGCAGTGACCAGTTACCTCATAGGGGTCGGACAGACAGACAGGCAGGGAGACAGACAGACAGGCAGACAGGCAGACAGGCAGACAGACAGGGAGACAGACAGACAGACAGACGTGGGATGAGGTTGAGTGAGTGTGTGTTGTGTTCGTCTTTGTGTGGATACGCACGTCTGCCTCACCGGGCCTTATCAGCGCTGCAGCCATGTAGCTCCCAGTTTAAATATTAAGCCATAAGCAAAAGCTGGGCTCTCACTGAGGATCAAGTCTGTTTGAAGGGGGAACACTTGGTGAAATGCTCATAGTCTTTTTGACTAATCCCACAGGAATGTGTGTGTGCGTGTGTGTGTGTGTGTGTGCGTGTGTGTGTGTGTGTGTGTGTGTGTGTGAGTGTGTGTTTCTTTGTCACTTTTCTCTCATTGAACCAGATCTGTCAACATCATAAACTCGAGCTAATTGTTTGGCTTTTTTTTCTCCAAATCCAGGTAAATAAATACAGACCAGTCCAGACCATAAATTCACATCAGTGTTTATTCAATTCTTTGTGACGTGATGCAGAAGTTTCTTCTGCATCACGTCACAAAGAATTGAATTTTTATCTGATTTACACACTTTTAATTCTCACTCGCTCTTGACGCGTTTGTGAGCTATGAATACATATCCATGTGGATCGTTAGAGAATAACAACCATAAGGACATTTTATACTGCTTATATTTATTCTCAAGGCTTCAGACAACGTACGATACATTTAAAAAAGAAAATTAAATTATTTTCTGGTAAAACATTTAAAAGTAATTTTACAAAACTAAAAAAGTACAAAACTTTGCTGACCAGAGGCTCCTAATCTCAGATATTTTCATTTCAAATCATGAGAGTATGTTTGGTTTAGTGACAAAATTAGAACATATTCTATACATCAAAGAAGATTTTAGAAGAATTATTTATTATTTATCATTTGATCCGGACTATACCCCCCTTCACAACAATGGACGATTCCAGGGCCGGCCCGAGGCATAAGCGAACTAAGCGGCTGCTTAGGGCTGGCCACCAGGGGGCCCCGAGCAGCCAGCGAGCCGCGAGCCGACGCAAGCTGCCGGCAAACCGCGAGCCGCGAGCCGGCGCACGCAGCTGGCGAACCACGAGCCGCAAGCCGGCTCAACCAGGCGGCTCACATGTATGCCCTGACAAGTGTGGATGATAGCTGAGCTGTAAGGTGTCTACCTTGGGAGCCAGAGATCTGGGTTTGATTCCTGCCTGGGACCAGGCAGGTTCTTATTTTTTCACTTTTTGACCACGTGTCTGGCTGACCGCTGCCCCCCTGACATGCAAGGGGAGGCTAAGGCCTGTTCAGTGCTGCAAGCAGCCCTAGTTTTGTATTATAACCTCACTGTATTCATTTATAATTTTCACTATAACATTATGGCGTGACATTTGTGCCAATAATCTTCTAGCACAGGTGACTCTGCGTGGTGGGAGAGGGGCCCCAAATCAAATTCTGCTTAGAGGCCCCAAGAGGCTCGGGCCGGCACTGGACGATTCGATAGTATTTCTGACAGAGTAGCCTGTTCTTGGACTGTGAGGAAAGCAGAGTTGAACAGAGAACAGAAGAACACACAGAAAGGGTTTCGCCTGTGGATCGGCCCGTGTGAAAGTTCTCCCCAGCAGCAGAAGACGCGGCAGAGTCCAGCAACTTTTGGACAGCGGGGCTCATTATATTTGCCCTGCGGCTCCTTCCAGCTGAAAACGTCATAGATTTGTTTTCTGTTGACAGAAGGGAGGTGATGATGAGAGGCACGAACAGACAGTTTGACCTTGGCACTCCGACTCCGGCTTTGCTCCGGTGAGCCGAGAGAATGGGCCCGAAGCTGCTCCCACAAAGCGTTCTGTTCACCACATGTCAGAGACGGCTCAGGAATCCGCCTTAATCTTTACTTCAATCAGAACAGCGTGTACGTTCACACCGCTTGTCCCGATCATTCTGCTAATATTCGCCGCGTAGCTGATCGCTCGCGCGTGAGATTTCACGCGAGTGTCTCATGTTTAGATTTGATAACAGCCGTGTCAGGTGGAAGCAGGAACAACATGTGGTCACATGTTAATCTTCCCGGGGAGGAACTTTCTCTTCATATGGATGTCAAAAGGTTTGTTTAAAAGATATTTAATCTATTGAAAACACGCAGCACCAGGTTAAAGAAAAGGTAATACACCGAAATAAATAAACAGAATATACAATACGAGTGCTGTGTCACCACCAAAGAGCATCGTGTTGAGCCGGAGCCCGACCATGTGGGAGGAGCGCCCGTCTCAGAGGACGCCCGTCTCGCACGAGGCTCGCTGGTTGGAAATCGACCTAAAAGCATGCGGTTCCACTCGACACAGACAAGCCCCTCTTCACCCGGCGTGTCTCCATGTCAGGCTTCTTTTTCAAACAACATTAATATTAACACACGATAATGGAGGTTCAGACAGAGGGGCCTTTTTTCTCCCCTCTCTCTCTCTCTCTCTCTCTCTCTCACTCACACTCACTCTTTCCCCTCTGTGTGTCTCTGTCTCTCTCTTCCTGTGACAATCGAAACCAGATGCCACGGGTCAGGGAGTGTGATGGTGGTAGTGATGTGTGTGTGTCAGTGTGTCAATGTCCAGATATGTGCGTCTGTGCACGTGTGATTTTGAGGGGATCAAAAGTCAGGACTGGAGGGGGAGGGAGTGGGAGGTGCGGGGGGAGGAGGGGTGGTTAGGAAGGGTACATGGTACGTGCCAAGCCAGGAGTCAATTGTCGGGGGTCCGGGGCTGGAGGGGTTTGGTGGGGGGTGGGAGGGGGTGGGGGGTGTTGGGGGCACGGGTCATTAATTTGCTGTCCTTTGTTTTGTCAGTTTGTTTTCACGAGGCCCCGGTCGGGGCCGAAAGTAAAAGCAGTCAGCCTGAAAATTGTCTGCCTGCTCTGCAGCATGTTCTCCCCTCAGGGCTGACCAAGCCACCCCTGATGAAGACGGGGGGGGCGGGGGGGTGTCTCTGTGCTGAGCCGAGGAAAGAGGTGGAGAGGGGGGAGAGAGAGGCAGGCGGACGAGGGGGCACAGGGAGGGTCGACCCCCGCTTCCTTCTCAGCCACTTCGGCCGAGATTGATCACAGATTACGGATAGCAATCGGACCCACTCCACCGACTCCTCTCTGCCTCTCTCACCCCGTCGCCTCGCCTCTCCAGACCGCCGATCGGCCAGATAAGACCTCACCCCGACACTTAATATCAGGAAATGAGTACAAGCTGTAAAGCACTAATCAATGCGCACTCATGAACACTCATGAGTCACTCTGTTGCTCGTTCGGGGGACGGGAGACAAGCGCTCCGTGTTGTCCTCGACTAATCTGTAGAATTTAAGGCTGTGTTTGTACCACGATGTTTAGAAGTCAAATAAATAATTGACACTTAGTGCTGGAAAAGGATTTCAGTGGAGTACCTGCTGTTAATGGTGATCACAATCACGATCACAATGAGAATCTCCAATATCAGTATGAATGTTGGCGTACACCTATGTTTTACACACCTATATATTTTACACATATATATTTTATTTTCATCTTTAACTTTCTATGCCAAGAAGGTAAACACATTGTGAAATAAATGCACACTAAACTGCAGTTATTAAACCTCTCCTAAAAAAGCGGAGCCTAGATGCCTCTATTATTAACAACTACAGACCAATTTCAAATCTACCTTTCATAAGTAAAATAATTGAGAAAGTTGTCCTACAACAACTTAATCACTTCCTGGCTTCAACTGGCTGCCACGACAACTTCCAGTCAGGATTTCGACCTCTTCATAGCACCGAGACGGCCCTTATTAAAGTTGTAAATGACTTCATACAGACTCTGGCAAAACTTCAATATTAATGCTATTAGACCTCAGTGCTGCATTTGATACTGCCGACCACTCAATACTTTTGGACAGGTTGGAAAATTGGGTGGGGCACAGTCTTAAGCTGGTTCAGGTCATATCTACAAGACAGGAACTATTTTGTTTCCATTGGTGACTTCGTATCAGAACCAACCGACGTAACGTGTGGAGTCCCCCAAGGTTCGATCTTGGGGCCGACTTTATTCAACATCTACATGCTCCCACTAGGACAAATCATGCAAAATAATAAAATTGACCACCATTGCTACGCTGATGACACCCAAATCTATGTAGCGCTATCACCAAACGACTATCGCCCCATAGATCTTCTGTGCCAGTGCATTGAGCAAATCAAAGACTGGATGTGTCAAAATTTCCTACAACTAAATGAAGACAAAACTGAGATCATTGTATTTGGTGCTAAAAAAGTAAGGTTTAAAGTAACCCAACACCTTCACTCTCTGTCCCTGAAAACATCAAATAAAGCCAGAAATCTGGAGGTTATTATGGACTCAGATTTACACTTGGAGAGTCACATCAAATCAGTAATAAAATCGGCCTACTATCACCTCAAAAATGTAGCACGACTTAGAGGGCTCATGTCAGCTCAAGACTTAGAAACACTTGTACGTGCCTTTGTAACTAGTAGGCTAGACTATTGTAATGGTCACCTTGCAGGTCTTCCAAAAAAAACTGTCAGGCAGCTCCAGCTTGTTCAGAACGCTGCTGCTAGAGTTCTAACAAATACCAAAATATGTGAGCACATTACACCAATTCTTAAATCCTTACATTGGCTCCCTGTATGTCAGAGAATTAATTTCAAAATCCTACTGCTCACATATAAATCACTACATGGTTTAGGGCCAAAGTATATCACTGATATGCTTCCACTACATACGCCTTCAAGATCACTAAGATCTTCTGACACCAATCTGTTAGTGATTCCCAGAGTAAATACAAATCATGGGAAAGCATCATTTAGTTACTATGCAACAAACAGCTGGAATAAACTTCCTCATGATTTAAGACTTGCCCCAACTCTGACCACGTTTAAAACAAGACTGAGAACTCTTATGTTCACCTTCGCTTTCTGCTAAATTTTACCTACATTGCACTTTCTGAAGATACCTTCTGAAGATTTTAATCTCTCAGAAAATTGTCTTTTAATTCTTGCATTTTATTTCACTTTATTGTATGACATGTTATGATGTGAAGCACTTTGAGTCTGCCTTTTGTATGAAAAGCGCTATACAAATAGCCTTGCCTTGCCTAATGTAAAACTGAAAGCAATATTTTCCATCTACATTATTTCAAATACTTCTCTTGATATTTACTTGAACATAAGGCATCGAACTAAAATATGTAAACACCAAGGCAGTGAAGTCCTGATGGAGACTCAACAGACAAATACATAGTTTAACAAATCCACAACATTGGAGCAAGATACTTAAAGAGCGTGTGTGTGTGTGTGTGTGTGTGTGTGTGTGTGTGTATACGTGTGACTGGCCCACTACACGCTGAACCAATAAAACTGAAAATCTGTGGAGGGAAACACTTTACCTCTCTGGTTACACCCCCTACGGTTTTCCTGCTGCATGCTGGAATTCCCACCTCTGCACCCCAGGGTCCACCTATAATACCCACAATGCATTGTTGTGGGGGGGGGTGCGCCAACAGTGAGAGGGTAGAAGGGAGGAGGGAGGAGAGGACAAGACGAAAGGAGGTCAAGAGTAATGCCAGCGCGGGGCGGAAGGTCGCAGGGCGGGCACACGGAGCCGGGCAGAAAGTCCGCGGGTGATGATGAGAGGAGGGTGGGGGCCGGGGGGGGCGGGGCCGTCTGGGCAAAACGCGACTCCCAGATGTCACCTTTCCGACCACCAGGCCAACACACACAGGCAATCCCAAACAACCCCAAAGCCACATTGGCCTCAGAGGGAGTCAATGCTTCAAGAGCTACGGCGTGGCGGTGTGTAAAAGAGCTACGCGTGCTGTGTGAAGCGCGAGAGGGCGGTCGGGGGCGTCGGGGGGGTCCGGGTCGTAGGCCTTGGTAAATGCAGCCTCATGGCTACAGAAGCTCAGTGTGTGTGTGTGCTGAGGGGGGGGGGGTGGTCCCAGATTGTGGATGGAGCATATTAAGAGAGAGGGGGGAGGGTGCAGAGGGGCATATTTCACAGAGCCCCCCCCCCCACCCCCCGCTGAGTGCTGTGTACCCACATTGTTATGAGTGCACAGATCTTTAGGCCTGTAAAAATACCAGCGCTCCACTCAGCAGCGGCGTACAAAGGACGGCCCTGGCGCTTTGTTACTCTCCAAAACGCCAAGTGACACCAGCCTCCCTCCCTTCCTCCTCTCTCTCTCTCTCTCTCTCTCTCTCTCTCTCTCTCTCTCTCTCTCTCTCTCTCTCTCTCTCTCTCTCTCTCTCTCTCGCTTTCTGTCTCTTTTTAATGTGTGTGTAATGGTTTTGTAATTTCTCGGCCTCGCTGTGCTCCGGGAGGCCTGGTGCAGCCAGATGACTGCGGGCCGACTAAAGTTTCACAACATGTAATTAGGGCCTAAGTAGCAAGGTCAGTGCTGCCCCCCCCCCCCCCCCCCCCCCCCCCCCCCGCCCCCCCTCCGCCCTGCGGCAGCTATCTCTCCCTCTCAGTCTTTCCTTTTCACTTCACTTTTTAATTTTGCCTTGTTGTTTCTTTTTCTCCCTCTCGCCCCCCCTACCTCATTAAATGAGGCACCCCGTTCCAGCTGTTTCACATATCCACGCCATCTCATTTGGATCAAGCCTGCCATCTTCCAAAACAGTATGGAAATGATGTGACGGCCTCTCGCTTTTAATTTAACTGTAGTTTCTTCTCTTATAAATGGTTCATTTAAATGCCGGAGGGTTGCCTGCCTCGAAAGTCAATAAAAAAGTCCTCAGAATAGAAGTTTATAGGGGTTGTCTATGTGCGTAATTAAACCCTTCGGGCGCTTTAGAAAAAAAAAAGACAAAAAAACAGAAATCAGTAAAATACATTTTTCAGCAAGACCGGCCAGCTGCGAGAAGGGAGATCTAGCGGGACGGAGGGAGACAGATAAAGAGACACAGGCCATTAGGACAGTGCAGCACACAAATCAGCGGCCCTACCGACGCCTCTGGGACGCCTTCACGGGGGCTGACAAGAGCAACACTCCGCAGCCCTCTGCCTCTGCGAAGGAACAACAAGGCTGGATGGAGAAAGCACCCATTGACATGTCTCTTTTAAACTGGGTAGAAAAAAGATCGCTCGGAGAGGGGCGGGGCTTTTTTTCCTCCCCCTCAGGGGTTCATTTTGAATTACAGTGGCAGTTGTTTTACCGTAAGAATGAAGAGTAGGTCAGCCTGCCGTCCTGTGCAGTAACTTGCGTTGTGTGTGCACGACTGTAGGTGGTGGGGTGTGGGCACACACACACACACACGCGCACACACAGACAGACCTCTACTTTTATGCTTACAGCATGCTTCGGGGAATGGGGGAACCCGTTAAGGCTTTTTGGGGGCCAACACACGGAGGTCACAGCGTTGTTTTCGTGTGATCGTGAGCCTGTATTTCTTTCCACGTGAGGTTTATGACTCGCACACAGATCCACCGCGTGCACCCAACCCGTGCACATCTGCTCGTTTCCTCCGCCGCTGCCAACCGCGTGCATTTTGTGCGAGTGCGCACGTGTTGCTTTTTTTGGGGGGGGGGGGGGGGGGGGGGGGGTTTATCAGGAGAGGGGGCCGTTGTTTCCCCGTGCATCTGTTGGTGGGAGCCTTCATGCGTCTGACTGTGTGGACCGAAGAGGTGGCCCGGCTCCTCCTGATGATAAATGACAGCGCCGGGAGCAGATCACCCTGCAGGAGTTTTCGCTCAGGAGAACAGCGGTGGAGAACATTCTGAAACTCCCCGCTGACCTGACACACACTGCAGCCTCTGTCCTGTTTGTTTTCTCTGCCTGTCTCTCTCTCTCTCTCTTTATAACATCACTGCGATTGCTCCCTCTCCCCCTCTCCCCCTCTCCCCCTCTCCGCCTCTCTGCCTCTCTCTCTCTCTCTGCTCCGGTCAGTGATAGAGGAAGGGCCCAGAGCGACCGTCTCACTGTGGGCAGCACACCGTTCTTGGCGCCAGCCAGTCGCAGGAGCCCCCACCCACCCTTCCTCACTAGAGATTTGGGAGGGGGGGGAGGGGTGGGGGGCGCTTCTGCTGCTTCTCTTTCGCCGGTGTCTTGTAGGAGAGGGGAGAGGAAAGAGCCTCAAAAGAAGGGGCTGATCGGTTATCAGGTAGCTGAGGCGCGGGGTCGGGCCAGAGCTCCTGTCGTCCGGCTGTACATTGGGGCCTTTGTTCAGAGATGTGCCATTAGTGTGTGCGTGTGTGTGTGTGTGTGTGGTTACAGTAACTGGGTGCTTTTGGATGGAAGATGTGGGCCGCCGAGCAGATGCCTGCACAGTAGCTTGAAGTCGGAGACCAACAACGATCCCATGGCTTGTTAAATCAAATGCCTAAATAAATCTATTGGGGACTGAGGAGGAGTGTGGAAGGCTGCAGGCCGCGTTATAAAAGGAGGGGGGGGAGGAGGGGCTCTATGCCTAAGAGGAAGACGGGGAGGAAGAGGAGAGGGGGGGTGGGCTGCTGTTACCGCCGGGCAGCGGCAGCAGGCTCTGTTTAATATGAAGTAAAGAACAGATCCAACTGCGTCATTAACTCTCAATTACAGCCATGAGGCTAGCAGGCCGGGCTGAGCGCAGCACGGTAATCAGTGTGTGTGTGTGTGTGTGTGTGTGTGTGTGTGTGTGTGTGTGTGTGGGTGCAGTCAGAAGCACACAAATGCATTGTGATGAAGAACATACTGCCTGGCTTGGTGTTAAATCGTTTGTGAATACGATTTAATACGCAAGCATATTAAACTGTGCTTTACGGTGTGCATAGTAAATACGGACCGTTGTTGTGCGTTTCAGATCATCTCAAATGCTTTTTGAAACGTAGCTGCTTTAGTATTCACGCTTCTCTTGAATTTACAACTTTGGTGGCTCTTATTAAATCATCATGTAAGGAAAGCCAATTATTCCTAAACAGTAAGATACAATATGTCCAGAGGACATTTGGTTCAGCTTATCATAATAGGAAAAACATTTTCTTTTCTCATCACTTTTTAGTCTACATTGAACGTAATGATTCAGATGACTTAGTTGATGCAGAGTTACGACTGAGAGATTTAACAGCTCTGTGACTGTTAGCCAGACTACTGGCAGAAGACAGAAGTCATGGCAAATGCTGAGTGTATGAGGAGACAATTGTAAAATCTATAAATCTGAGGCGGCCGGAATAGAGTGGAAATGCATTCCCCCACATGCAATAAAGGCAAACGCGAGAGTGGGAAACACAGCTGTGACCTGTTAGGACCATTCTGCTTAATTAAATGCTTCTACGAAAAACAAAAAGCACATTGTGTTTCCTCACAGTGCTGCCATTTAAAAAGCCAAACATTAAAACTTTCTCTTTCTCTTGGATGAGTTTAGTTGTAAAACTATAGTTGATCGAAATGAGGTTGACGCATGACACTGACGCTCTATTTGTGTGTTTGGTGTTCGGTGTCCGGTGAGAATCGCTTTCTCGTTAATTAAGGATTTAACATTTTCGCAGTTCTTTGCTGCTTTCGAAAGCCGTATCCTGGCTGACAGCTTCACAGAGAAGCAGACAGCTCGTCTGACAAGCGGATATGTAGCTAGACAGAAGGACAGGAAGGACATTTACAAAGATAAACAAGATAAATACAGCATGTGGACAGACCAAATCTGTCGGGGTTTCGAACCAGTTGTTCGTTGAGGGTATTTTTGGATTATCTTCGCATGTAGAGTCAAACCATCTAATTCACATTCAAGGATAGATGTGTACACTACAAAGTGGATTTCCAAAGTCCCCGCTGAGCTGTCTGGTATCTGGGATGCCACAATGACAGTCTTGTTTTATTGGTTTTCTTTGAGGACATTCACATCGGACTGGCTCCATGTCAGTCTTTCTGGTTGCACAAAGTTCTTCTTGGCGTCCGAAAGGGAGTTTGGACCTGACTCACATTCTGCTCTCCTCTGGAAGGGGTTACAACGCGGGCTAGTTTTTGGGGCCTGGCAGAGTGCATCTTGGCTTGGCACTGCTTGCATTGGCATTTCCATCAATACCGAATTTTAATGAACGGGAGCTACATGGGCAAGTGCTCGTCGGTGGCTGCAGGGCCGGTGAGGCGCTTTGAGCACAGAAAATACTGCTCGCTTTGATACAGAGTCCGGGGACGACGATGCAACGCACAATTGTGAAGGATGAACCAGTCGCTTTGCGGGGGGAAAATCCCTCAAACCCAGTGAACTCAAGCGCGGCAGCTGCCGTGACCGTTATCTGATCATTGTCCGTGACAGCAAACGCTGCTTCACCACAACAACTGAAGAATACAGTGTGTCGTGTTTTTCTCATTCTCACACCGTCCTGAGGAGCCTCCCTCCCATTGTAGCGCGCGCCCTTGTCCCATCCTCTCATCCTCCCACTGTTTTTTGTGTGAAGAAGCTTGGGTGCAGGGATGCCAGGCTGAAAGGCCCCAGGGGAGAACGCTTTTTGAAGCCCCTTCTTGTCCCCCTTGGTTTGATGCAATGCATCTCTCTCTTGTTGGGTGCCTTTGTGCGGCACCCCAGGAGGTCCATTACTTCAGACCCTTCCAACGACAATCTTTGAACCCCCCTGCCCTCCTCGAAATCCCTTCATCCTCTGAATGCCGCTGTCCTGTCCTCCCGGGTGGAGTATCAGAGTGTCTGTCGAGTGTCTTCTGTCTGTGACCGGAGACAAGGGGGGCGTGCCGCTTTCTATTCAGCCGCGTCGGAGCAGACGTCAGCGGAGAATGGGGGTCTCACAACTCTAGTGGTCCGGTCACCAAACCGGATCATTTGGAGCGGAAACATCGCAAAGTCCTCTTGAAGTTCTTCAGGTTTGTCACCTCAGAGTAAATGCATCATTCCTCCTTCAACGCCTTCTGTTGTTCGGACACAGAAAGAAATAAACTGATTGTGCATCACTCCACTATTTTGGTTTCTGAACGTCGGCATCCGACGATGGAACCCGGTGGGTTCAGAGGGGCCGCTCAGGCCTGAGAACGCGGGGCAGCAGTGGAGGGGTGTCTCTGTGCGGGGCTTCTCCCCGGGTATTTGCTGAGGGGATCTGACTGTTTGGATTGGTGATTTAGGATGTGCACTGGGTCAGAGGGCACAATTATACACAGAGGCCGGGGTCAGCCGGGGATTGCCTTTCTGCGAGCTCTTCTCAGTTTACCTACGACGCCAGGCCCCCACCACCCCGTCCTCTGGGTCACCCCGCCCGCATCAGAGACACAGAGTACCTTTGACCATCCGGATGAGCAGATAATGTCAACATTGTTTAACTTTTTAGGAAATATACTCGCAAATGGATAGCTTCGGTTGTTAAACTTCTAAAGATAAGGCGCACGTCATTTTAACGATGAAAGGGTGCCGCTGTTCACAAGACTTCTCAAAAGTCAGCTTTCTCAGTGTTGCAGTTCTATTAATATGGCAATTCGATATATAAATATTCTGCCGCTTTTTTTTAGACTCTCGACACTAGATCATGTGAAACGATTTGGAATCATACACTTTTAGGGACGCAACGCAACGCATGTTGTCACATTTTATCGCCGTAGCAAAAACTTGAAGAAAAACTTCACCCGACTCGCCTGTAAACTCCAGTCATGTTCCGTCAGGGCTCTTTTTTCCTGCCATTCCTTGGGAGTTCTGGGTCTTCCCCTACGTGACCACTGACGGGCCCTTACGGTAAAGAGCTGGAGAAGCTGAAAGGGCGAGTGTGTGTGTGTGTGTGTGTGTGTGCGCGTGTGTGCGAGAACACCCTGACTCCCCTGCCCTCCTCGTGTGAATACATTAATTCATTTACCACTTCGAGGCCGCCAAACCCAAATATTTGCCTCTGCACATATTTAATATTTATGATGACGAAAGCAAACATTGCCCGCTGGATTGAGTGACACGGAGAGGTCAAGCTCTGGGTTTGGCCAGAGGGGGCGAGAGGGAATGTTATTGGTGTGTGTGTGTGTGTGTGTGTGTGTGTGTGTGTGTGTGTGTGTGTGTGTGTGCGCGCTCTCCAGAGAGAGCCAGTCCACATCACAGGAGCAGCGCACACTGCCCTGTTTGCCCTGAAACACACATGCAAATACGACGCGGTTCAGCCAACCATTTACATGAATTTGTGTATTATGGGTTCACAAGCTTAAAATCTCAACAAGAAGTACAGCTGTATTGATCTAAGCTTGTGCTTGTACATATAGGTTCACGTTGACATTTTACATCTGGGTCTACATCTCTTATTGCTTTATTGTACACATGCTCTGTGACTGTATGTATTCCGAGGAGGTGATCCATTAGGGGGGACAGTTTTACGAGCTGGTCTCAGATCTGGATCAGCTCAAATGAGATCCTGTTTCCTTTGGACTGATCTCGCTCACCACCGATTCCGGTTCACGAGCTCCGTGACTAAATGGTGCATACCTAATCTCTTTTGAACTGCAACCCAAAAGAAGCAGCCTTAAATTGTAATATCAAGTTTGCCGACAAGATCTACTTTCAGATTAAGTTGCATGTATTTTTTGTAAACGTATATCCCTTTCGCTTTAGAGAACCTGAGTTGAACAGGATGGTAGGAAACGGGGACTCGCATGCGTTCTCATGCGATGTTTAATCGACACCCAGTTTGATGACATCGGCATCCCACCCACCGTTCGAGCAACCTCCCCGTGACCTCGGAGGCTGATAGAGTTTGTGGAAGCAAACTCAGGCGATCTCTTAAACACACAGATCACCCCTTTGCGTCCTGGCCCCTATCTCCCCTCGTTTCTGCCTTTTATCCTTTCTTTTCGTATGAGCTATCTTTATTTTGTCCCCCCCCCCCCCCCCCTCCTCCTTTTCATCGCTGATAAGTTATTGTGCAAGTTTTGCGGAATGTACACATGCCAAGGATCTGGATGAAGTGTCATTGTTCCGTTTGTTGAAAGGCACTCTGCCCTCTTTCTTCTCCTTCGGGTATGAGCGAGGGAAGAAAAGGCCTTCGTGGCAGAGTGATAAAGAGCCTTTCCGTGAAAGAGACACGGAAAGACGAGGAAAGAAAAGGGAGAAAATCCTGAGACAATATTTAACAGTGATTCACCTACAGTCCTCACCACCAAATAGAGATATGGACTCAGGGACTTAGTCGAGGGGAAGCCAAAATATGTGTCTTTGCATTTGTGAGGGAGAGATCAAGACAGTTCATGCATTTTGTATTTAGTTTGTCTGTTACCTCACTTGTGTGCAATTTGAGTGAAGATGTAAAAGGCGGACAGAGGAAGAACACATCTGTAACAGTGTGAAGTTATTCACAAGGAGGAAAGTTCATCCCAGCCAACCAGTTTTCATGTGGTCACAGGTGGATGAATGGATGAATGGATAGGTGAAGCCAGTGCCGGCCCGAGCCTCTTGGGGGCCCTAAGCAGAATTTTATTTGGGGGCCCCCCTCCCACCACGCACAGTCACTTGTACTAGAAGATAATTGGCACAAATGTCACGCTATACTGTTATAGCGAAAATTATAAACAAATACAGTGAGGTTATAATACAAAACTAGGGCTGCTTGCAGCATAAGTGAACTAAGCGGCTGCTTGGGGCTGCAGGGGGCCCCAAGCAGCCGCTTAGTTCGCTTATGCCTTGGGCCGGCCCTGGGTGAAGCAATCGTAGGCAGAACGTGAGAGAGGAGCATAAAAGTGTGAGTTAATTTATCCAAATGTACACCATGAGCTGGGCATTTAAAAATAACCACTGTGTTTTTTAATAAATAGTATCTGACTATGACAGGAGATGGAATGAATAAACACCGAGGTAGCAAATACGTGGCAAATACAATAACTCATAAAGTTACTATTGTATTTTGGTTTAGTTATTGTTACATGCATTTTAAGTGAAGTGATGAATTTACATCAATAAGAAAAAATTGGGCCCTTTAATTGATCCCTTGTAACCTTTACTTTGCTTTGGTTGTCATTAAAAGTTGTATTGCAGTGAATAAGCGACTTCCCAGTTAGCTGGTAGAGAAATATTGGCTGAAGTTCAGATTAGGATACTGATATTTTCGTTGTGGTCTGTAGGTTCATGACCTCGTGTCCAGAGCGTATATCTATTTGCCCGTTGGGAATGAATAGTTTCAGTCGGCTGGCTGAGTATCAGAAGAGTCGTATTCCGCCGCTCGCCCAACTTTGCTTCTGACAGATTTCACTTGAAACCTGAAGACCGGTTTCCAGGGGAGGCTGAAAGAGGCACGCTCTTGGGGAGTTAAGACAGGCCTCATACAAGACAGGAGGACATCATTATGAGGGGGATAAGACTTAAACCCTTAAATGCAATTCCAACACCGCAGACAGCACTGAGAAAAGATGTCTGTAATCAGATGTCATACTCAAAACTGCCCTCTCGGTATTTCAATTGTTTAAGGATTCTATTCTGGTGGGAACAGAAGATGCCTGCCGTATATATTCCCCAAACACCCAGAGCGCACCGAACCCCATGGTGCTTCACAGGATAAATGCCTATGAAACCCATGTCTTTTGACGTGTCTAGTGGGCAATTGTAAAAAAGACGAGTGGCGTAACTTTGTGTAAATTAGCAGGAAAAAAAAGTAATTGTTGGGACGGGGAAAGGGTGGGGGGGGGGGGGTCAAGGCCATGTTCATGGTAGTGGGGTGAAAGCGAGAGCCTGAGTGAGAATGACCTCCCCGGGGCAGCTGGCAGCACTCCCTCTCTTCTTTTGTCAGCTCCAACCATTTGATGCCATTGAAACGGGCCGAAGGCGGGAGAGATTGAGAGAGCAGAGGAGAGAGCCAGTGTGAAGGTGCAGAGCAGCGTGATGCAATGTGAGATAGCAGCTGAGTGACTGCTCTTTGTTTGTGTGTGTGTGTCTGTGTGTGTGTGTGGTGTATGCATGCACAAGTGGGTGGTGAAATGACTACATTTCCTCTAATCGCACCGACCATTATTCCAAATCTCTCACTCATCCCTCACGCGTCTCCAGGAAGCAGAGGAGGCGTTGGATGCGGTGAGGTGGAGGTGGAGGTGGTGGTGGTGGTGGCATTGGGCGGGGAACCGGGTGATGTTGTGAATGCTTTGAGAGTTTCACACCTGTGGGTGCAAGGACAGTTTGTAACCTTATCTCCCGTGCTTTGTGTGTCCCCCTTTTCTTCGGCGCTGGATGTGAACAAATTGAGCATTGTGTTGAGGCAGGAGGCCAGGAGGATTTTCGAAGGAAGGAAGCCAGCGAGCCCGGGCTCCGCACAGCAGTAGCCTGAGACGAAAGGGATCAGGAGTGATTCCATGTGTAAGATTCCTTCCTTCTCACGGACAGTGCTAATGAAGTGTGTGCACCCTTTGTTAGACGGGCTCCTCTCGCAGAGCCGAGCGCTCCTGCAGATGCTCCACAAAGGACCCTGTTCTCTCAGGCATCTTTGTGAGGTATTTGTGGCGTCCTGAGGGTTACGACAACCAGTTATTGCACTGAACATGTGAATGTACGATTTAGGATCTGTCTTTCCGCGCTAAAGTCATCTTAATTATAGCTGCTAAAAAAAAAAGAAGGTAAATCAGCTATTATCGTCAGTGTTAAGATCTGCATACCAACTAACTACTGCACAAGGAGACTGGATGCATACTAAAGGAATTAAGTATAGCCTAGTCTTTGAACGATATCGGCTTTTGTGGGAAGTATTGTTATTCTTTATTCCACAAACAATAACTTTGCATTTTACAAACTACAAGTTTCCAAAGACAACTTTACACACCCCTCTCGGTTTTCATCCAATTTCTCAATTTCCGTCAGGAATATGTGTGTGTACAGAGGGGCGTGTCTGCATGAAGCCATCGGTGTCACGCTCTCCGGTTCTCCGCTCTGAATGCAGATGAGGGGGGGGGGGGGAATTAGCCAGTGTGGGAATATCAGAAGAGACAGATACCCGTGTCACCATGCATCCCAACAACACACACTCCTGTTTCCAACTATAGCCGGCCGTAATGATAACGCGATGTGAACGGCAGGACAATAGTACAAGTGCACGTCTGCTGAGTCCCAGACTTGTGCCCGAGTGGGAGCGAGAGAGAGAGAAGGAGGGGGAGGAGGAAGGGGGGGGGGGGGAGTACATGAGTTAAGCAGTAAATGATGACAGCGGAGGGAAGGAAACCTTTTTGGTATTTTTAGGTCTTCTTCAAGGATGTTGGAAACTGTCATGTGGGAAGCCATAGTGGGGCGAACCAAGATAAAATAAACACATGGGTCCAAATGATAGCTTAAAGTATTTATAATGTACTGTTGCTATATCTTGCTAGACGGAACTTGGACACATCCCGTCGATAAATTAAGCACTCCAGCTGTTGCTTCTTGTGCTCTTTCAACCTCTAATTCTTATATCACCGCCGTTTTTGGGGGGTCTCCTCTGGACTGGAGAAGCTACGGAGAAGCCTCCAGCACCACAACTTGCGCTCCCTCGACCTGTGTTACTCCCACTCCACACTCCATCTGTCTCGCTCACCGTAGCGTGACCCAAACATGCGGCCAGCGAATCCAATGGCTTTTCTGCGGACGCGCGAGGAAGGTCCGGAGTCTCCAAAACAAACCTCGGCCATGCCAGGGCCTAAGAGGGAAAGAGGGCCCCCCCCCTTTTTTTTGAGGAAGTCATCACAGAGTCCAAATAACAGGGCCGTGCCCGCCTGGGGCCCGCTGTCAGGCCGATGATCGATGGTATGAGTCTCAGATGCCTGCCCCAACTGGTAGCGGGTGAACAAAGAGGGGCAAATATAGAGCCCGAGAAGGGGTCATCTTTGTCATGTCGGCAATGAAAGTCACCCAGAGAGAAGGATGGAGGAGGGGAAGAGCGCTGAGGACGGAGAGAAAACCCAGCATGTTGATTGCTGGTCTCTTATTTGATTTAAAAAAAAAAAAAAAACAGCGCTGTTTTATTTCGTTTTTGTAACGTGTCCAGAAATCGCCGGCATTGAGACGGCGCTACTTTTTAGCGATTGCCGCTCCGGCAGCTGTGGCCACAGGAATGCAGCCAGCCTCCCTTGCCTCCTTCCTCTCCTCTGCGTCTCCCCGTCTATCTCTCGTTTCCTCACCTTCCGTGCCTGCCCTTCGCTTTCTCGCTCTCTCTGCCCCGGGGCGATGACTCTGGCTCTTGTGGGAAATCTCTGATTAACACTGAGGCCCTTTTTTCTTTTTCCCCTCCCTTTCCGCCGCCCTCCTCCTTTCGGCATTCAACACGCTCTTGAGGTTTAGCGAGCTTCAGTACGACCTCTGGAGGGTGCTGTGCTTGGCTTGAGGGGTTTGTACAAGACAGACCCTCTGTTGTACCTAAACGGGTGGTGATGATACACATTACGCACCTTCACCTGGTTGTTCAAAGGAAACAAGTGTCAGGGCTTGTTTACCTCCGTTTGCACTGTGGTTCCTGTTTTACTTTGACAATCATCATGTCTCTTCTCTCTGTCCTTCATGTCTTTGCAGTGTGACTCATCCTGCCCTTTTTGTTGTTGTTTCGTGCTCTTTGTTGTTCGTTGCCTTTTTTGTCTGGTACTGTTTGTCAAGCGTCCCTGCACTTTTTTCTAGTTAGTTTTTGAACCGAGTCAGTTTTTGGACCCCAGTTCTGCCTTAACCTTTTCGTATCTTTGCCTTCCACCAATTCCACCAAAGTCCTCCGCTGGCTGTCCTTGACAAGCAGTTGAGATTAATATCTAAGTTTATTTCCCGATGTCCATGCTTCCCAAATGAAGCAAAGAAATGGGGACTCGCATGCCTTAAAAATCGTGACGGCAGTTGAGTAAAAATTATGATTTGGGGCTATACAAATAATTGACTTGAAATGGGTCATTATAATTTTTTCAGTACCTTCTTATTTTACAAACCCCCCTCAATGGCCAAGACTTTTAACAATTATCTATGCATGATAGAAAAAACACAGGCATGTCTGTCGGATCTATTGTGAGCCGGAGGGAGAAAGCCTTTTTTTAAGGGCTTGCACAATAGCCACTTTCCCACAACCGCAACCAGTAAGGCTTACATGAACCCAGGCCAACTGCTGTTGTTCATAATGGGTTATTTGTACATTTGAATCAGTTGGCCGGCTTATAAACTGTTTTCCTTGCAAACAGATGGTTGGTGTTGGTTAGTGGGGCTCAGGCCCCGGAGTGGAAACCAGGCCATTGTGAGAGCAGAAGAGCTGTGCTGCCTTCAAGGCCATGACACACAGGCACTTATTGTTGCCCCCCCCCCTCTCCGTAAGTCAAACTAAGCTGACTGAATGTACTTGACCCCCTCACCCACTCCCTTTTTGGTCCAGAACTCCTCCACTCATCCTCTTCTGCACTTCTCTCCTCCTCTGCGTGTGGTCTTACTTCAACCACCTGCCTCTGTTACTGCGCAGTCGTCCCAAACCTGGAGAAGTCTGTATTACGTACTCAAACCAACCCAGGTGTGTTTACCCCCCCACAACTGCGGCATTTATATCGCTATTTTTAGGCCCGTCTTCTTGAGACACCGGATCTGATCATGAGTAAAACACCTGGTCTGGGATTCACGAAATACACACAAATTCACCCATTTTCTGTATGAGAAAGTGTCAAGTTTTGAAACTGTGAAAGAGGAAAAACTGTCAAATTGTGACTTTGGCTAATTCAATTAAATAAATTCAATGAATTAATTCTCCACCAAACTACGCATGGTTCATATTTTAACTAAGCTCTGCCAGCAGGAATTAAACAAATACAACAAATCCAGCATGTTTGAGCAAAACCACTCGTGCATTCAAGCATCCCGACATGGTATTTGATAGGCCCGAAAAGGAAGTTGGCTCCAAAGAAAACGATCTCTCGTCAGTGGAAAGTACATAATGATAAATCAATCAACCACTGATTAATTTACTCTCAAGTGGCAACCTTGAGGACTTCAGCTTTAATTGTCCTGTGGAGGGCTGACCGGGGGCAGGCAGTAATGGCAGCTGTTTTCCTCACCGTGTTCCTTAGAAAGATTTCAATCAGCCGAGCGCTGCCTGTGCCAGTAACCATACGCACTGACTGATTCACCGAGGTCCTCGCTATTTTTACACACTGAGCGGTGTCAAGCCGGGCTGCAACGCCGTAACTTCCCGAAATAAAACATGACTATCGTTTCGCCGCAAAGGTTCGATGTCCCCCCCGCCTCAGCTTACGAGGTGCCCGTAGATGGATCCGTGTCCGCGTCACGCTGTCCATACGTGGAGGTTGTACAAAAGAGGGGTCAGAGGGGCCAGACAGAGATAATTAGCAGGCAGGAAATGAGTCAGGTCGCTGCTGCAGTGAGGGTGATGTCGAGAGGAAATGACCATAGATGACCAACTCGAGAAGATAAGTGAACCTGGGAGTGTGCGCGCATGTACGTGTTTGTGATCCCTTCATGCCAGTCGCTGACCGTTCAACAATGCAAAATACAAACTCTACTGCCCCCCCCCTCCCCACCCGCCCCACCTCAGAGAAAAATGTGATGCCCACAAGAACGAATAGAGAAATCTGGTAGAATGCTATACCCCCTGATTTATTGTTGGAAGCAGTGCACAAGAGACCTATTATATGCTGCACTTTATTTGCTACAAAGAGTTCTGTGCTTTGAATTTGTAGTGAAATAACTCACTCACTCGCTCGCTCGGATGTGTTATTTACTATGAAAAAATGGCTCATATTTTCTGAAACCTTTCTAATCTGACTATTTTTCCGGAAGAGCTTGCGTTTGATTTCCATTTTAAGGGCAGAATGTTGATCAGATTAGATTAGAACACCAGCTCTGTGCATGTCAGTATGTGTGTGTTATTCCTAATGTAACTTTATTTGGTCTGCTGCCTTAAAACAAAAGGGCTCTGGTCCAGTTTACTCCCACGAGGAGGCTACCTTAAGCCAGGGAGGGAGGCAGAGAGAGAGAGAGAGAGAGAGAGAGAGAGAATGAGACCTTGCAGCTCGTTGGGCCCTCTGACGCTCACTCCTCCACACTCCTTTATGGGAGGGTCAAGGTAGTTAACTAGTGGCAGGCGTTCGGATGGGTTCTGCTCCGACTTCAAACGGAGAACATTATGGGCGTGCGCGCTCACAGGATATTGCACTGTAAGGCCACTGAACACGGCTGGGATTAGAGAGAGGAGGCTTTGTATTGAGCCCATTAGAGCCCTAAACCAATACTAATGAAGCCGTTTCCTGTACAAACGGAGCGGCTCGGGGGGGAAACTGTCTCGAGCTTTTTAATGGGGCCCCTCTCCAATCCCAGTTAAGATGCTGGGATTTTTTTCTTTTTTTTATCCGGGTACCTAGCGGGTTACTGCTGGTTCCAGGCACAACCACCGTTTTTTTTTTTGAAAAGTTAATTACGCATGATTAATGGAGCGTTTTCCTTCCAATGATATCTGTGACAGCACAAAGCTGTCGTAAGGCTTGTCAGGCCCAATTCGAGCTGAATAAGTATTTATGTGATCGTATGTGATGGGCCTCCTCTCACCAGCACCAGCCCTCATCAATCAAGCCCTGCTGCTCGCAGTAGTGGGAAATTGGTCTATCAGTGCGGCTGCCTGCCCCCCCTCCCCCCCCCCCCCCGTCCCCCCCTCCTACCCCACTGCCACCGCCACCGCCGCCACCTCCCTCCCTCCCCATTCAATCAGGCCCGAGGCTACAATGCTTCTTTAGCTCTTACTTCTGACCAACGCAGGGGTCACGGGGGGGGAGGGGGTGGGGGGGAGCCGTAGCCGAGCCCATCCATTACGGCTCTTGTTTCTCTCGGTGGCAGCCGGACGGCGGGATTCTATTAAGAGCTCCGTCTATTCAGCAACTGAGATTACACCAGGGCCCTCTCGCTGAGCACACCTCAACAGCAGCCCCCGAGCCCTTCGCCGAAAACCCTCTACCCACCCTGGGGGCCCTCAGAGCCCCCCCACCGCCGCGCCCGCCCACACCACCGCCGCTAGCTCGCCGCAGCTTGTTCGTTTTGTGTGTGTGTGTGTGTGTGTATGTGGGGTTTTTTTTTTTTCTTTTTCCGACAGCCAGAATGACAATAATCACGGGGAGACGGGCAGAGGGGGAGAACGGAACGGAAGGCCCGGAGGAGAATGAGAGCAGACACTCTAACCTGTTTCTGGTTCTCCATGTGGTCACGCTCGCTTGGCCCAGAAAGCGCTGGCACACACGTACACGCAGGCTCGCAGGGAATGAACGCCCCCCCACACACACACACACACTCCAAACCCACGAACATACTCTCCCTCTCCAACAGAAGACGGAGAGCCTCAGCACCTGGCTCAGAGAGCGGGGGTCACCTCCGCCGCAGTGTAAACACACGCAATGGGTAACATCACAAACACGACTCCGCCGCGGTTACGCCGTAAACACGGATCAAACCGCCCCCCCCCCCCCCCCCCCCCCTCCTCCCACTCCTCCGCATGTTTAAGAAGCTCGTTTGTCTCCTGAAGAGACTCTTCATTTACTTAATATGTGTTAGCACTTGAGAGAGAAAGAGAGAGGGGAGTGCTGCTGGGGTCGCGGCCCCTGCCTGGATGGATGGGGGTCTTCCCGTCAAGGAGCAGGAGAAAGACACCGCTCCTGTCAAACAAACAGAAATGGAAGACGTCGTCTCCTGTCAGGATGTCCACAGTGTGTACATACTCTCTTAGGCGTGATTATAAATACCCCCCCTCTGTCTTATAAACAAGTGGAGTGAAGGCATTCATCAGGGATGGAGGGAAGGGTGTGAAGAAGGTGGAATGTTCTCTCTGCTGTCGTGTCTCTGTAAGGAGGGGGTGATGGAGGAGAGGAGGGGGCACGAAAAAAAAACATAAGTTGAAGGGAAATGGAGGAAGAAGGAGCATCTGGTAGGAAAGAAGCAGCAGCAGGAGAGAAGAACAAAGGGGGTCGATAGAGAAAATAGGGCGGAAAGAGGAACCATGACGATGGTGGAAAAAAAACAGGTAGAGGAAAGGATGCCAGTGGAGATGCTCGGGCGGGCAGGAGGGCGCTCAGGGTGGGTCCGCGGGAGGTTTACCCTCCCGGTGCTTTGCGGGCTGACGGGATCGGAATGCGTCTTCAGCGGCGGCGTAATCAGCTCCGACTTCCTCCGATTCAGAGGCCGCGGGCCTTCGCTCTGCGCCTCTTTTGTTCTGGCCGGGCGGCGCTGACAGGACGGAGGAAGCAGCCGCCTGACATTCGGGGGGGGGGGGGGGGTGTTGAATGTATATAAACACAGTACCATGGTGGTGTTATATGGAGTATGGGTGGGGCAAGGGGCGGGGGGGGTGGGGACATGACCAGCTTCAGCGCGACCAATGCGTTGGCGTGTTGACGTGAGAGAGGAGGCGTGAGGCTCACTCCGGACTCTCATCTCCAGCTGCCCGCCCGGGACTTTTGTCTCTGTTAAATGTTGTGTGACAATGAGGTTTTCCAAAGTGCCATCTAGATAAATAAGTGGATTGAAGGGGAAGGAGGAGGGAGGGTTCGGGGGGCTTTAAGAGCTGAGATGGTCCGGTCATACTCCAGCGGACCTCCATCACCACTGCAGCCCCAGATATAGCTGCTCTCTGTCTCTGCGCCACACACAAACACCCACACACACCTTCATCACTTGGTCTCTCTCTCTCTCTCTCTCTCTCTCAGGCTCACAAACTCTTCGCACACTTCTATAACTGCTCCCAGTTTCAACACACACACACACACACTTCTCCTCCATCACCCCAGCTCTAGATCCTCCATCGATCCTCACAGCACCCCAGCAGACACCTGCAGGTGATTGATCCCCAAATCAGTCCCTCACAACCCCAGTGCCATAAAAACCATAACAACCCATCATAAAAGCAGATTTATCTTCACCTAGCTCTGGGCCTCGCATTTAGAATATTAACCCAAAAGTGTATGACACCAGAATGATTGGTTTGGAGTTGAATAAACCGAAGGGGTATTGACGCCCAATGTCCGATGGTTCATATGGAGTCTGACTGCTGGAATGGGCCGCGGGAGATTGCTTTATCTCGGGAGACGCAGACACTCAGATGAACTTTTGCCGTTCTGCTTTTTACACGGCGGTAATCGTACCGCGTATCAACTTTCAGACTTCAATACATTGGAATGAAATCATCTCGAAAAGCACTAGGCTCCCATTAAAAGGATTTGGATCAATCATTGGGATTATTTTGAGTATTATGATTCAGCATTTGGTATTATTATTGGATGTATCCTTACATTTTTGGGGGAACATTACTGTTCATTTATTATTTTAGTGAAGTATGTTAAATATCATTAACAGTTTGACAAATACTACACAGCTCCTGCAGTGGGAAAACACATACAAAGCAGTCTGGAATTTGTTGGCCTTGTTGTTTCTCTGTTGCCGTCCGAGTCCGTGCGTTACTCCCTGTGTGTGTTACTGCAGGAGAATTGTGCCCGAGCCCACATTTTAATGAGAGCGTTGGTCTAAATGCCAGAAGCATGGTGTACTGGCAGCAGCATCGGCATGTGCCCTGTACTCAGCAGCGCGACGAGGCTCCCAGGTTAAATATAATCCCGGCCTAACTCAGGGGCCTCTTTGATGCTACTGAAAGCCAGCGAAGCCTTTAATGGGAGCCGCTCCGTGTCCCCGTGTTACGTGTGAGCTGCAGCTGATTTGTTGTTTTCCGAGTTAATTCCGACTTTGATCAGGCCCACGGACGCAGAGCTGCCCTGTGCCGGGTAGCAACCGGGTACCGGGTAGTGTAGACATCTAGGTGTCTTTTTCACCAAAATTGTAAATGTTTCACTTCAATACAACTCTGATACGTCAGAGACTCGCTATTGGATTCTGTGTTTTTTGTGTAGCCGTAGGACAGTGAACTGTCATGGCGGCTCGTTCTCCTGTCACACTGGACAAGCGTTACGTCTGTCTGCCATCCGCCGGCATTAAAATATTAGCCTTCCAATTGGACGCGGTATATGAAAAGCAGATTGCGGTCGTGCGGCAGCAGAAAGCGTGCCTTTAAACGTGAGAAGAGAGCTAATAAATGTAACGAATGGGTGACGCCTGAACATCTGAAGTGCCGTGTTCAGTTCCATATGCCGCTTTACCCCTTGTACATAAAAAAAAAAGCTTTTAAAGATGATATCTTATGAGCGCTTTAGAGCCGATTTGTTCACCCTGCGGCTGCCGGCAACGTGCTCTAATTACCCCCCCACCACCTCCCTTTCCCCTTTCCCCTTTCCCTGGCTGGGCCGGAGTGGGTTGTTTGAGTTTCCAGTCCGTCCCCTGCGTGTAGGAGCGACGCGCCGCTGGATTTATGCTTGGAAAACGTGACCTTTAACTCATGTGGAGCTTTATCGCACCCCGAAGCCCACGTACAGTGTGGCCCTGTAGGCCGAGGGCCTGCAGAGGACGTGTCTGTGATTACCACTGCCTTACCCCCCCCCCTCACCCCCCCCCCCCCCCCCCCCCCCCCCGCCCCCCTCTTAATGCCTCCAACGCGCTGCTGCTGCTGCTGCTTCCTATGGGATGCTTAAAACTTTTGCTTGATGAATATTCTTCAGTTTTACATTCCCCCCCCCCCCCCCCCCTCCCTCCTCCAGATGCTCAGATGATGATGATGATGATGATGAACGTGACTCGTCGTTGTGCCCGGTCACGTTTGTTGCCGTTACCCGCTGTTGATTTTGGCACGAGGGGCGATATATCTGCTTTACATTGAGGAACCATTAAACATCACGTTAATATCTTAGGAAAATAAACATGGAGGATATAAAAGTGCTTTTATTAGCGCTGCATTTGCTCCCTTGCTTCTGCAACACAGATTTCAGTCGAAGGGATTTGGTTGTTTCAACGCTTTAGTGTGGTATAAAGTACTTGAGTGTCTGTTTATTGGTTTGCAGCTTAGGTTAACAAAAGCATTTAATTGTGGAAAAACACAATTCACAACCCCCCCCCTCTCTCTCACAGGTCGAACCCCGAACTGGTAAGCGAGATGAGATCATTTATGTATCCTCGTAAATGCTCTCAATCAAGCGTCACGCCCCTTGATGCCCTCCTCACTACAATATTGACGTTTATCTGAGCTATGGCTAAACAAACATGTCTGATCTCATGGAAGCAAATGGAACCCACCCCTAATTCTAAAGGGAAATAGTTTTTTCTAAAGCTTGTTCGTGGAATTATGTGCGGTGCTCGGGGGCGACCTGTCGCTGCACTCATGTCGGTGCCATAACAACCTTACTGGGTGCTAATTCTGAAAACACGCCGGGCCTGTTCTTCCCAGGCCGCAGAATTTGTCAAGAAATCATCCCTTTCTCTCTCTCTCTCTCTCTCTCTCTCTCTCTCTCTCTCTCTCTCTCTCTCTCCCTGGCGGAATGCCGGACTAACCCCCGGCAAATGAAAATAATCCAAAGTAATTAGAAGTGAGCTGGTCTGGTCCTGAGAGCCCCCGGGCGGCCGGGTAAACATGGCGGAGGGGCCAGTGGAGAAGGAAGGGGGTGGGGGGCTGCTGACCTTGTCCACATAAAGCAGTGATTTATGAAGTGCAGGGCACAGCAGCAGGGCTTCTGTCTTCTCCCGCAGAACCAAATTACCGAGGTGGAGATTAACACGCCGCTCGCGACGGGCCTACTTCCAGACACGGGGGAATTTTTGGCTTATTCACCTTTTCCTCTTCCTTTCCTCTCCCTGGGCAATGAGGACATCGGGTCCTCATCCTTTTATTCAGAACGCTAGCTGGCGGTCAGAAGAAACGGGGGGGAGAGAGAGACGCGCAGAGTTGCGCAAACTGTGGAGCCGCCGTTGGTTTGCTCTCGAAAATGAGTGTTGACCACTTGATTTTGGGGTGAAAACAAAATGCGCGTGGGGGCGGGTCGAGGGGAGAGGTAGGGGGGTCATGGCGGTATAGGCTTAATGCAGCTTTTCGCCGGTGTCAATGGGAGGTCTCGCCATGAATGGCAGGACTATTTCATGTCGACTTAGCTGCGATATTTTCTTTGCCTCCTCTCGTCGCCTCTCTCTCTCTCTCTCTCTCTCTCTCTCTCTCTCTCTCTCTCTCTCTCTCTCTCTCTCTCTCTCTCTCTTTCTTTCCGCTCTCCTGGAGGATGCGCTGGAATGCGCCGTGCGGGCCCAGACGCACTGTTTTCCATGCGGCCCCTCGGCTGCTGCTGCTGCGGTGGAGGCTCCGCCGCCGCTCGCTGGCTGCTGGAGTCAGTTTGCGACCCACACGGGACAACCCCCCCCCCCCCTTCCCTCCCCCCCTCCCCCCCTCTCCTCCTCCAGCCGGTCCCATCTGACTTCACATGGAGCAAGAAAATAACTTTTTTTTTGTATACAAGAAAAAAGAAGAAAAAAAAGAGTGATGTGGTTGCAAAGTTATTCAAAAGGACAACAGGCTTGTGTTAGACCACGAGGCTCAGATCAAGCCAAATATGAGGCTATTTGATCTGTAAAAAAACGAATTGGTTTTTGCGTGACCGAGCAACCAAAACAAACAAGACAGCCGCGAGCAAAATACGCGTGGGCCCATTAAAGCAATTGAACCTCCTTTCAAGGAATTTCACACTTTAAAGCCTGCGCACTAAACATTGCGCGCATGCCGTCCGTTTTTAAGGGGTCTCTTAAATAAGTATGAAATGCTGTGTGGCACATGATACAGTCGGAACTAACACACCCTGAAGCGATGCGTGGGTTTGGTTTGTAATTTGTTGATAAACAGCTTTTCCACGCCGCTATTTAGCAGCTACGTCAAAACCATTATGACAAAAAGACATGGCATAATTCAGATGCAACGGGTCTGTTGCATCTCGGCATATCAGAACAGGGCTTATGGCCGTTTGGCGAAAGAAATACAAATTGGAGCAACGCTTTGCAAATCCTTCTCGTGGTTTATTAACAAACGAACAAGCGTTTTAAATTCACCCCCTTCAGTCTGCCCCCCCCCCCCGTGTAGATTCAATTCAGGTGATCATATATTCAGGCCCACGCAGAAGACCCTTTCATGTCCCATCTAGCAATTTGACGCCTTAATGCAGATGTTTCGTGTTGCAATTCACGCGGACGAGAAACGAAATGACCCCCACCTTATAGTCAAACTGAGATATAAGCTGTGGCGCTTTCAACGTGGAGTGGAATTTAAGGAAAGTTTTTAACTGCTAATAAAATAAAACAGCGTAACGGTGTCATAATTAAACAGTTGTTCCCCCACTTTTGTTCTGACTTTAGTGGTTTTCCTTAATATTCGATAATATGAATTAAAAGAATACGTTTGCAAACCCATAGTACTGTCATCTGAAAATCCACAGATTCAGAAAGGTTTTAAAAGTCCGTTTCAGTTGAGCGCGCCCTCTCCTGGCAGGGTGAAGGAGTGCAGCGGTTCTTTTCGTTGCCAGACTCATGGGGGCCTCACCCCCAGTTCAGCCCCGCTCCCACAAACCCCCGCGTGTTTATCCTCCTTTTTTTTCCAGACATTTCCTCCTTTTCAGAAAGAAGCCCAGACCTCTCTCTCTCCCTCTCTCCCTCTCTCTCCCTCTCTCTCCCCCTCTGTCTCTCTATCTCAGGATACCCGATCAGACCCGGAGAGGCCGTGAAGCAATCACTTTCCCAGATTACTTGTATTTAATACACAATGCATCATAAAACAAATCCCTCATCCTGACAGGGAGAAAATAGAACAGCTCATTCGACTTGAGCTTTCCCAATTTATGGCTAAATTAAAAAGGGTTCCAACAATGGACAAGTCGAGGAGAGGCAGGAAATCAATGAGCGGGCGGACCGGGGTCTCTGCGCGGTTCTCAAGGAGCCCGAGACGGTGGGAATCGGTGGCGGGGTCCTGCCTTATTTACACATGATTTTTCCTGTCCTTCCTGCCGCATTTGGTAAAACAATAGGCGCTATCTGGGATGGAAGGTCAATGTCACGGAGCGAGGCGGTTATCCATCATCATCTGTTCTCGTCAGCCAAAGCGCTGTCCTCTCCGGCTTTATGAGCTGCCTAATAAACTCCCCCTCGGTGACAACGAGGACCTTTCTTTATTGCCCCGTACCCTTGTCCCTTTGTGTGTCTGTAGTATCGTTTTTCAGCTGTAAAGCGTCCACGTTTAGACGAAACGCCGACGAATGGAAGCCACGTGTTCTCAGGTGCTGCTTAGCAGGTGCACAGCGGACAGGTGAACGCTCCAGAATCTAAATGTGTATTCGTAATACAAGATGGATTTACACACCGTATTTTTTTTTCTTTTTTTTACCCCACACACCCCTATCAACAACCTAGCGGTTTTAGTTCAAGTCAGAGAAAGGCATGTGATTAGGGTTGGGGTCTCCCAAATTGGGGCAGAGGGACTTGCAATGGTCCATACTGGGTTTCCTGTAAGGTCCCCAGGAGGACAAGTAACTGTTACTTCAGCCCCTATAACGCGAGCACAAGTAGAGTATTAGGTGACTGTTTTCTTATTGCTGTTGATAACACAAATGTGACTCCAAACGCGCAGTTACAAAGGGGAATGTTGTGTGAAGCGGGGTAGTAATGCCGTAAAATGCTCCATGAACATGTTTAGGAAACAACATGATGTTAGTTCATTAAAGTGTGCTGCCTGTGTGTGTGTGTGTGTGTGTGTGTGTGTGTGTGTGTGTGCGCGCGCAGTTCATCCATTCAGAAGCCCCTATCCCGACCTCTCCCTGACCCCGCTCACCCTCTCCAACCCCGTTGCCCCTGTCACTTTAAAATTTACTGCGGAGAGGAGTCGCTTCCGACCGGGGGACCGAGGCGAAGACGGTCCGGTGCGCTTTGAGCGCACAGAGCCTCTTCTTTCTCTCCCTCTCTGGTGGGACACTCAGGGATGGACGCGCCGGGTCCTTCTCCAATGAGACCATGCGCACTGCAGGAGGAAACATCACACAAACTGTCCGCGACGCGCAAAGTAGGGGCACGATCTTTGAAAAAACAACCCACCCACCCCCACACAAACACTCGAGTATATCTGCTATCATAGACGAAACATCCCGACTGGCTGAGGAGAGGGGGGGGGGGGCGAGAGGGGGGGTGGTTGTGTGTGGGGGAGAGAAAAATGAAAAGTTGAATGGGCTACTCGTGGACACCTGGGTGCGTCAGGACAGGAGGGGTGACAAGTGAGGAGCGGACGAGCTCGGCGAAGCGCGCGCACGCCAAGAGTTGGGGGAGCGAGCGAGTTGATGCGCCGGAGGTGGTTTCAGTTCCGATCCGCGGTGTCTGCGGGACAGCGAGAGGAGACCGAGCGAGTCCGCCGCGGTTATCCGTGAGACAACCAGAGAGGATTTACTTTGAGCGACGACGGTGCGGCGGTGCGTCGAGGACTCCGGGAGCCGCAGAGAGACACCGCTAGCTGCCGCTGACAAGAGACGAAACAACGCGAAGCCGGGGTTTGCTTTTTTTCTTTACGATGGAAAACGCGCCTCAGCTGAGACAATTTGTAGACGTATTAAGGTTTATCTGACGGTCGAGTTTCTTTTAGTCGTTTAAAGTTTTTTTTTTTTTTTAAACGGACTTTTCACCACTTTTCATCAGTTAGCAGCGCAGTTATTCTCCCAAGAGGTTTTAACCGTCGCACGAGTTTCAACGGTAAGAGCAAACATGCGCTGCGCGAAGATATTGCTTTTAATATACAACTTGCATAGCGGGCAAATCAAGTGGGTCGTTGTTCATTTCGTTGTGAAGTTAATTCGACGATGGCATGAATAACCGGGGAGTATTTTTTTTTTTTTGCATGATGAATGTTTAGATCCAGTCCAGACAAAGAGATAAATATTCATTCAGTCGCAGACAGGTTTGAGACCGCGGTGGAGATTCTGCTTTACATCCCAACTATCGGCTACTTCATTTCTAGCACCGGCGATTTCCTGCAGTTTGTCTGTACTTCCCAATAAAGCGATGCATCTTGACGCCTTAAATTGACGTTACACCGGTGACAATTCGTTGAGAGACCATCTGTAGAAATGTTTTGCAAACGATAGAAATCAAGTTATGATTTGCATTATAATCCAGTTTCACTATGTTTATTTTGGTCATTGCTTGAAGACTTGTGTTTTGCTTATTTTCTTTTATTGGTTTGTTATTAGTATTTGTGTTGGTGATATCATAATAATTATTATTAGATCGCTTGGGCCTAATTGATTTCATTTTAAATACACAGTTATGAAGATCCAACTGTTCAAATTGGTATAGATTATTATTTAATTCGATGAAACTACACTTTCAGAAACGAATTCAAACGTCACGTAGGCATTTATAAATACATGTAAATCCAGAACTATTTAGCACCATATTTATACAACTCGTTTTTTATACATCACACCAGACTGATCAGTCAAGAAATTTGTTACACATTTTTCCAGTCTTGTTTATTTTTTCGTATCTTATTAATTTATTGATTATATATTATTAAGGCTTTTCAGTCAATGTTTTGGTTCTGATTTATTGTTGCGGAATAAAACATTAACATAATGGACATTTTTATTGCTGCAATCGGATGGGCATTTTTCCTCGAAAAAGTAAAAATAAGTATAACCGTTACATAATAGATTTGGTTTAGATTTATTTTATTTTAAACGTTGTGGTAGTATTAAAATATTATTAAAAAAATATATAAAAAGGCACACACATTTTTCATATTTCAAAGAAATGTTTAGGTAATTAAAAATACCTTCCTTGTACACAAATTGCATGGGGAGCGGGAATGTGTACGTGTCTGTGTATAGAGTGCACGTGCGTTTGTGTGTGTGTGTGTGTGTGTGTGTGTGTGTGTGTGCGTGTGTTGTACCACAGACCAGCTCCTAACATTTGAGTCTTATTTCTTTGTGGGAGGTATGTGGTTAGTCAGTGTTTGGACACAGTAACCTGGACTGATACTGATCAAAGTCTGAACCCCCCCCCCCCCACATCCCCCTCCCCCCTCCTCTCTGCAGATCTTGGACAGGTCAGGCCATGTAAAATTCTGCGTGGATGCCAGCAAGCCAGATATCGGGAGCTGGCTGAAGCACATCCAGTTTGCCCCTGCGGCCAGGCAGCATAACCTGACAGTGTGCCAGACAGGTGACCAGGTACGTGCACACGTTCGCAGCTTGGCTCAACCACCTCAACGAACTGGAAACATGGATACGATCTTTCAAAAAAAAAAAAAAGAGATAGACATACAGCAATTAAGAGATTACAAAAAATGTCAAACTCCCACATAGTGATGTGCCTGAATCTCGCTGTCTGGCGGGATGAACTGAAAGTCATTTAGAGCCTTAAAACTGAGGCTTCCCTTTTATTTCCCAATGGTTGTCCTGTCTGCGTGCTGTTGCGTTAAAAGGTATTATCGTGATCCAAGTCAGATACTCCCACGAGCATCTGGCCCACCCTGCCTTCAGTTCTAACACACACACACACACACACACACACACACACACACACACACACACACACACACACACACACACACACACCTCTCCCCCACGCCGAACCGCAGCAGCTCGTCGCTATCTGCGCGTGTTTTCTTTTGGTGTAATTGTGCTCTGGCTTCTGCCGTGCGGGGACCACAGGGGAGGATCAGAGATGATAGTTCCACACACTTCCCGGTCACGCTTGCGATATAAACTCGAAGACACGCCAGGAATGTCGCGGGCCTTTTGCTGCTCACCTGGCCGCTCGGGGAGGTGCGTGCTGCACACATGGGGGCCCCGTTCACCTCGGTAATCCCGAATCCCCCCCTCGACACGGAGGCCTGTGTGTGCAGCAAGGCGGGAAGACAAGAGGCTAAACTTGATTTGACATGAGTGTGGAGCATACCGCGGCTTGACCCCCAACGAGGAGACGTAATCTGCCGCGCGCGCACACTTGTCATCACTTCTCGCCGGTGGTCCGCCCAGATTACCTTGTCGTCGGCGTCGCCGCGTCGGATTTGCGGTGCAAAGTAGGACGCGGCAGTGACGTGTTTGCGCCCCAGAAATCGTTGAGAGTTTAGAGTTTTCACCAACAGCATGGGGGAGCAGAAAAGCGAAGGAGAAGAAGAGCTTTGCAGAAGCACTTCCCCGCTCTCCCTCTCTCTCCTGAAAGAGACACGGGGACAAACAGGCGCAGAGAGCTTTTCTATGGCGCCCTTTCCGCGGGGCGAGACTCGCTGTCATCGCCGTGGTTCTGCCCGGGTGGCTTTGTAAGCCTCCGACAGGTCACGGACATGGCCGTGATGAGGCGATTGTTAAGTATTACACACTGTCAAAACACGGCACAATGTACCGTCTTTAAGCCTTCCGGCCGACATTGGTGTTTTTTAAAAACATTGTAGCCCCTCACAATGCCTGTCTGTACGTTTTAAAATGAATAGACTGGTGGGGGTGGTCTTGTTAAGCGGCTGTCAGTTTTTGATTGTGTGTGTGTGTGTGTGTGTGTGTGTGTGTGTGTGTGTGCGTGTACGTTTACGGTTTTTACTTTCTTTGACTGGTTTTGAGTGCGAAGAAGTGTTCCATTGTGTCTTCAGGAGTGTGTGTGTGTGTGTGTGTGTGTGTGTGTGTGCGCGCACACCTGTAACTGCCCAGTTTCTACATGGACGGCCCGCCGCGCGTGCGCACTCGCGTGTCTGCGCGCGTGCTGCGCGGGACCGGGATTTGCGGTTGGGACGACTCCCCCGCGCGCCTCATTCTTTAGCTGGAAATGTTAAAAACACGGTACCCGATTCCCGGCCGGCTTTTACTGCCGCGGAGAAGCGCTGAATCGAGGCCCCGAAACCACATCTCACGCGACGCGTTCCATCGGCACCTTTTCACGGAGCGACTGCACGGTTCTCCGCCGACGTCTTCCCCTCGCAGCCACGTTTGTCCCACGAATCGTTTGAGGACGACGTCACAGCAGCGACAGTAATTCCCAGGTGCGGCGCGGTGGTCATTTTGGTTCCTGGTTGTTTTTAAAGCAGCAATTCAGCCCCTGGCAGCCAGAGAGAGTGAAACTGGCCCTCCGTCCTCTTATTCCTGACCCAGTTCTGTTTATCATAAAACTTTATGACCAATCTCGGAGGGTGAGGGAGTGAGAAAAAGAAGGAATGAGCCGGGAGAGAGGGAGAGTGCATGAGGGAAAAGGCCTGTAACGGAACAGATCGGAATCCCTCTTCTCATTTCCTTCTCTCCTTCTCACTCGTAATTCATTTTTAACCTGTCTGCTCTACTGTAAAGGCATTGAAGCAGCTGCAGAGGACATCTTCACCAGATTTCCAAATATTAACAAGAAAGAATTCTCCCAAACTGAAGCTGAAATAAAGTGAAAGAAAGTATTGTATTCGGCCTCCTCACAAATCAGACATTATGATTGTGAAAATAATAAATTTGGCTTTAAAACATTGTGTCACTGTAAATGTTCAGCTGTTTGAAATAAATGGGACTTTACAGATTGCATTGGTTTCCCCTCAAATTAGCTTTGAATTTAGTCCTTTCCAAATAGAAACAGCTGAGCAAGACGAACGCCACATGAATCTACAATTAATCATTCATGTTTATTACCCAAAATCCTTTAAAGGGATTCAGTGAAAATAATATATTCCAAAGAATCTTGGCTAATTTGTAATCATTAAGTCATTTAACTTTGGCCTGCAACCTGCAGTTTGTGTCCCAACTTTAGCCTTTGACCCGCCGCTCAAATCCTCATATCCTCATTTGCTTCGCACTGAGCTGAACGACGCCGCCGGAGCACCTCTCGCATGGATCCCACCGCCATCGGCGTGTTTTGTTGTTGAGATAATTAGGGGCAATTAGGGCTGGCTACCCCTCCGCTGTGCTCCTCACTCCGCCGATTCAATTGAAAGGAAAATGGATTAAAACTGTAATTAACATCCTCCAACGAGGCCCTAAAGAGCCTTTCATAAGATGGTTCAGAGGGATATGAGCGTTAATCTCATTCGCTCTATTGATTGTCACTCAGTATTGAGTGGGATGAAGTGGTTGAGGGGCATATTAGCAAAACACTGGCGGTGAAACCATGAGGGGACTGTAACTCAGTGAGAGAACGGCTTCAGGCGTATGCGGTTATGAAAAAGAGTTGATTGTAAAAAAAAAAAAAAATTCGGGATTGCACATGTATAACTTGGACGCACTTTGTAAATCCGACACGGACCATTTCACTTAAAGGAGATGCTATAATGAGGCCGTTAGTTGATCCCTAAAAAAAAAGTCATGTGGAAAGACGCGGCGTTTCCACCTGAGACTCGTGATCGCTCGTCCATGAGATACCAGAAAAGGGTCTGCTTCTTCTCGAGGTCGCTTCACCGCAGCTGACTCAACGTAAGATAAATATAGCCACGTTGGCTCCCCTTTGCGCGCTCATCCAAACTTGCTGCAACCAGCTCTGCACACTGTGTGCTTCCACTCTTTATTTCTATGGAAGTCACGAAACGGTTTCGTTTGAATGCCAAGTGACCGCTCGACCCACGATGCATCCCGTGTGAACACGCAGGTTACAACCAACGCAGCGGTTGTACTTCTATAATGTTCTTTGTCATCCACGGCTGGAATTCAGGAAGGGTGGAATTTTTGGTTGAACGGCTGGTGGCTTTTTTATCCCTTTCTTATTCACGGCAGCACAAACCTGCATCCTTTTTTTGCTAAACTTTGCGACGTTAATGTAGCTGGAGATTTTCACGTTTGGTCAGGGAGCAGCAGCGGCGTCGCTGTAAGCGGGCGTACCTGTGGAATGAGCTGACGGGACTGTGTTTGCTGTGCTAATGACTAATGGTGCCAAGGTAACAAAGTAGTCCGATTATAGCCTTTGATCCTCAGGGCCGGCCCAAGGCGTAAGCAAACTAAGCGGCTGCTTGGGGCCCCCTGGCAAGCAACTGTTTAGTTCGCTTATGCTGCAAGCAGCCCTAGTTTTGTATCATAACCTCACTGTATTCGTTTATAATTTCCGCTATAACAGTATAGCGTGACATTTGTGCCAATAATCTTCTAGTGATGGGAGGGGGGCCCCCAAATCAAATTCTGCTTAGGGACCCCCAAGAGGTTCGGGCCGGCACTGTTGATCCTCTTGAAGTTGTGACCTTTGACAGAGGGAGTGAGAGAAAAGGAGGGAGGGTAAGTGTGAGTGGATGAATGCACAAACATGTGGGGGAAATGATACATAGATGTTGATGAATGCGAAATAATTGATTACTTACAGAGGCAGTTAGTGAGCAGATTAGCTTCGCTGGCTACTGCTGCAGAGCGCAAGAGAGGCTTTGCATTAATGGGATCCTACGGCTCCGTGTTTATTTCCAAAGGAGAAATGTTTTGAATTCTTTCTAAAATGGTTTCTTCTGTATAGTTTTCCCCTCCAGTGCGAGTAAAAAAAAAAAAAATGGCCTTGATTGCGGATGCTGCTTGCTTTCTCAGTGTGAACTCAGACGCCCTGGCTATCTTATCTGCAGAATTACCTGTTATGTTAAGCCACTGTTAAGCTGCTGGCCTTCACTCTGTGTGTGTGTGTGTGTGTGTGTGTGTGTGTGTGTGTCCATGACATGTTAAAAAAAATCAAACTCGGCCTTGTCGAATTGCTGCCTCTTTTTCCTTCGTTCTGTCTGTGTGTGTTTTCAGTGTTTATCTGCTGCGGCCCTCGGGGGAAGGGGAGGAGCTGTCGGGGGAATTCCCCTATTATTCGTAATCGCCCTCCTGTGCCTGCTGCTGTGTTGCACTTATACGCTCCCCGGAAAAAAAAAAACCACCACGTGCATGCGAGACAAAATGGAAATAGAACCAAAAGCCAACGTCATTGATCCGTGAAAGAAGGAGGTCACGGCTTCCTCTTTGAGTGACTCACCTGGATCTTCGGCCTTCCTCGCTGTGCCTCTCTTGATTCTGCTACAGTTCTACCTTTACTCCTGACTCGGACCACGTCGATGGAAGCTGCTCCGCGCAGAGCCTCCCTCGCCGCTCCTCCTGCGTATCAGCCTCTCGGAGCGGAAGCCCCGCGGACTCGCACGTCCGTTTGAACCGTCGCTTTATTGTTTCTCAATCACAATATTTTTTGTGGCCTCACTGAGGTGACGGGCACAGGAAGGAGAGTGTCTGTTTGTGATTGCGCGCATGTATGAAGTTCCATCCGTGTGTGTGTGTGTGTGTGTGTGACGGAGGTTACAGTGGGGTATGTCAGGGATTAAAGCGTCTGCCCCGGAAAAGCCTCACAGTTCAGCTCCCTTTATTCTCTCTTTGAAACAAAAGGGATGCTGCACTGGTGCAAGAAAAAAATGATTAAAAGAAAAGTTGCCGAACATGTTTCTCTGTGGAGTCAAAGAGGAAACGCAGCGAAAAAATGAAAACATTTGTTTTTTTATTCTTTGGTTATGTAATTCTGGATGACTGGAATGATTCTGTAATGGCAGTCAGACCCGCCCAATAACCTTCTCGGCTGCTTAGACTTTTTTTTTCCTACCTGAATTTGAATCTCACTTTTATGCCACTAAGGCTTCTTTGCCCCGACGGCTCCCTAGTTATTGACACGCTAGCTGGGCCTTTTCCCCTCACCCCAGCTCCCCCTAATGACTCTCAGTCTAGGAACATCCTGTACTTGAGTGAGTCACGGGGGGGCTGTAAAAATATGGAGTGGATTTTCTGTATTATATTTTGCGGAAGTTGGAACAATCGCACAAACACTTGCAGCGTGGTTGACAGAACACATCCTGATCTTTATTGTCACCGAGATATTTTATCGGGACTCTCCAGGGTTTGGCTTTAGGCTCCTACATAGCGCGCGCCAGGAATTCTGTTCATACGCGGGTACCTGTGACCCGGGCCTTCCCAGAAGCCCCCCCTTCCCCTGTGCACTTCTAATAAATCCCCCCGTCATCATTGTCACGTCGACACGGCGGAGGAAGGTAATATGTCGAACCTCCGAAGCGTGCCAAAAATAACGTCCACGTTGGATTGTTTCGCAGAGAAAGGCCATTGTGTGTCCATGGGAAGCGCCTCAGTCCCAGGGTCTCTCAGCTGATCCCGCGAAACGGGCCGACCCTCTCAGAAGACACACTTTCACAACTTATCAGTGTGTATTGTGGCCGCGTGGAACTCTGCACCTCGGGTATTTGTTCAGAAATGCTTTGGCTTTTAAACTAAGTGGATTTTGGTGGAGCGAAGTGGTGTTAGGTCTTAATTTGATCTTGTTGTGGACGTCGCATCCATCACCGAACTGCTCAATTAGCAGAATGCTAATTTTCATCACTTACGTGGTTTCGCAGTTTATCACTATAAAGGAGCTCGCTCTCCGCGCGTTTGTTTCTTGCTTACCGCATCATTTCTGAATCCAGTTTTTTGGGTGAATGTGTGCAGCATATTGGACAATATTATTCCGCTGTATGGTTTGTGCTTCCTTTTTGCATAAAGACGTCTGACATGACGGTTAATCACAGGCTAATGAGAGCGTGTATTTCTATTCATTATTCTCCTGTGTGATGTGGGTATACGTACATAATAAGCATTGTGTGGCAGATGGGTTTTTGTGGGCACGTGTTCATTTTCGTACCAAGAGCTGTACTCCAAGTGACCTCTGCTGGTTTAAAATGAGTTGAGCTGTACTGTTGGTTTTACCTTTCTGATTAAACTGATATTAAAAAAAAGCACAATTTAAATAAAATTCTTTTCACGCGTTTTGCAGATCTTCTACAAGGTCACCAGGGAGATTTTCCCCGGCGAGGAGCTGCTTCTTTTCATGAAGGCTGAAGAATATTCATGTGACACCATGGCTCCCGATATTCACGGTACAGCGCCGCACAAACACACGTTTCTGTCATTTTTTTGTCGCCACATAACATTTAAACGCTCTCAACTCCCAACGCACGACATGCCCATCGTTCCTCTCTCTCTCTCTCTCTCTCGCCGTGCAGAAGAGAGGCAGTACCACTGTGAGGACTGCGACCAGCACTTTGAGTCCCGTAACCAGCTGCTGGACCACCAGAAGCAGCCGTGTGGGATGCCCCCCTCCTCCTTCCTTAACCCAGGTGTGTGACGTCTTATTTTTTTTGAAGCCAGGGGGCTATTTTCATACCATTGTAAGCACTGGGCTGCAGAAGGGGTGACAAGACGGATGTGCCGCTGAACCGGGAGAACAGGACACTAATGATGTCAGGGCCTCCGCGTCCCGCCCAAGTCACTGAAAATGAGCTCGTGCAACAATGGCACAGGAAAGAGGAGTCTGCAAAGCGGCATGGATTGTGTTTTTTTTTTACCCGAGACCGCTCAGTTTATGGCCTAGGGGGGAATAAGTTATGTCCTGCATTCATTTTCCAAGACTTTTAGGCCTCAAACTGTATGTTGTGATGATGTATCAAGAGGGTGAATGCAACTTCTATGCGTCTGGACCACAGGCCAATAGAGACGTTTCCCCGCTTATGCTCTTTATAATGGACCCGGCGGCTCTTAATGGCCGCAAAACTGCATATAGTTTGCATTTTAATTTAACTTAATTAACTAAACTAACTACTAAAATTACAAAACCGTAATATCAATTTTCATCTGGTTCAATTTTCAACCTTTTCCTCGTGCCTGATAGGAGGGGAGAGCGACCTGCAGGAACAGGAACCTCAGGACTTGCGACCGCTCCTCATGTCTCATGGTCTGCAAGAGTGTAAGGAGTGCGACCAGGTCTTTCCCGATGTCCAGAGGTAAATCAGCAGCTCACATGCACATGCATCTTTTTTTAGGGAGATTTCCGATTGGGCAGGAAGAGCTGGCGCTGTCAGAAGAGACTTGTGATAGAAAAAAACCCAACTTCCTCAATATCTCATTTTTGCACATCTGTGTTGGTGCGTCCTGCAGTCTGGAGGCCCACACACTGTCCCACTCGGAGGAGAGGGAATATAAGTGTGACCAGTGTCCCAAGGCCTTCAACTGGAAATCCAACCTTATCCGACATCAGATGTCGCATGACAGTGGCAAGCACTATGAATGTGAAAACTGCTCAAAGGTAGAGTGATGACTTTTGGAGGGGGGCCTCTATTGAATTCTTTTTGTTTCTTTTTTGTTATCGCTGTCCGGTCCGTGGAAGCAGGCAGTGACTCCCCCGTGTGTCTGTGCGGTTCCTTCCCCCAGCAGGTGTTCACAGACCCCAGTAACCTACAGAGGCACATCCGCTCGCAGCATGTCGGGGCGCGGGCGCACGCCTGCGCCGACTGCGGCAAGACGTTCGCGACGTCGTCGGGCCTCAAGCAGCATAAGCACATCCACAGCAGCGTCAAGCCCTTCATGTGTAAGTCACTAAGACCCTACCTATGTAAGTCTCCTCAGTACGTTATAATAATAATTACAATAATGATAACAATATGCTTGTGACTTGCCTTTAAAAAGAACAAATGGGATGTCTTTTCAAAAACGCTGGTTTGTCCTTCCTCAGAGTCAGTCATTGTTCATGTTCCGCAGGAGTTACACGAGGGATTATATAGCGGCAGTTCCGTTATTTTAAGACGATATTCTCGTTCATCTGCATCAGCGCTCTCACACTGATGATAACAGCATTTGAACTAGCACGTCATTTGACCTGATGTCACACACACACACACGCTTTTTGTACCCACTCCTAAGCAATCGCAAGACCGAAACACATTTTGACCTTTCCCATTTTCGCCACCTCAGTTTCGCAGATCCGATCCCCTTTCCCCTAAAGCATAATGACCTTCACCCTTTGGCCTTTCTCTCTTTCCCTGCCCCTTCACAAATCATCGCTCTCTCTCCTCCTCAAAACAAACACACATTAACACACTCACACATGTGTACGGGCCAGAGGTACCGCATCTCCCTTGCAGACCTCTGACTTCCCTCCTTTCTCCTCTCTGCCTCCGCCACATGCGCCATTCCTCGCAAATAGCAACCACATGTAACAACCCTCTTCCCTGTGCTCCCTCTGAAAAGGAGTCCATTCGCTGTAATCAGCAGAAAATATGCAGGTTCTAAAACAACTAATGGGCCGGGTAAAAAAAAAAAAAAAAGACAGAGCGGCCTCAAACATGACGTCTGCCGGGGAGAAGACCACGTTTGTGCGAGTTCACTCGCACAAACGCAATTCTGTTTGTATGCAAGCGCATGCATCATGTCAAGGGTGTGTGTGTGTGTGTGTGTGTGTGTGTGTGTGTCTCAGAGATTTTGTATGTGTATATTTGTGTGTGAAGCACTAATTTAGGTGGGGCCCGATGCTACAATTCTTATTTAGTATAAAATGTATTGCTCACATTTTAAGAAGACCTGTCTCACTGCAAACATTTAGAGCTGAAGCTCAAACAGATCAATTCTAATCAACCACATCAAGTGTTCAGATAGTTTCCAAATTTCTTAGCTCGTGTGCTAAGATACGCGCACGGCTTCTAGGGAGGAAACAACACGTGCAATATCAAAGGCATTATGCACTCTTCATTTTTATTCCCCCAGATGTTTCCAAAACGACGTTCCTACGCTGATTGTATCCGCCAAAGCCAAGCCACAAGTGCACTTCATTTCGATTTAGTTTCCTGGGTCCATTCATTACTTTTTTATTTTTTTATTTTTTTTTTACTTCATGACACACTCCTTGGCTCGAACCTTCCCATTTGGCGTTCCTCCGGAGTGTTTATTTAAATCTGTTTCCGCATTACTTTTTACTTAAATTGCCTCTTGAGCACCTTGTGGCTGGAGAGCATCCAAAGTATGCAGAAGTGTAATCACAGCGTGCGCCCAACCACTTCCTTAGCCCCTGTTCTGAAGATCTCCTGACAACGTGAGCGAAATCAATCACCCACGAGTTGCCTCTAACTGCTTTTTGATATTGCCGGGTGATCAAAGTTCCACCCAAACGTCAGCGGTAGTGTAGCTGATTTGCAAATGATCCTGAGGTGGGGGGGCCAAACAGAGAGGAACATCTTCCCCCCCCCTCGTGAACTGCATTCTTGACTTTTATTAGAACGGCGATGGGAAAAGCATGGGAAAACAATCAGTCCTTGGCTACTATCGCCTTTGTAAACTTCAAACAAATCATCCGTCTGTGGCAGATAATGCTGACACACTAATAATGACAATAGGTAACGTCAAACAGCGGCTTTCTTCCTTCTCATGGCCGGGCGTTGCCACTGAAATGACACGCGGGGTCAAACGGAACGAGCGGGCAGGCACACAGCGGTCGACTGTGGGAAGGTTCACTTAGCGCAGGACAACAGGGATCCAGCTAACGGGACAAGGTGAGGGTGGGGGGGGGACAGAGAGGCCCGGGGGAGGGAAGAGGGAAGAGGGGCAGTAGAGGACGTGGGACCTGTCCCTGGGAACCGGACTTCAGGATAGGATTCATTCAACTCTGCTTCCTTCACAAACTTAAAATAGAGCCATTGTACTGCATGCGACTGAGAATGTGTGTGTGTGTGTGTGTGTGTGTGTTTCCATATGTCTGTGTTATGTGAATATCTTGCGAATGTGCCTACACGTCGGTGTGTGTGTGTGTGTGTGTGTGTGTGATTGTTTACGGACTCCCTGGGAGCGTCCCTGGGAAGACAATGGGGTTGGAGATGCCTGGGAATTTGGTTTGATGTGTAGGTGATGAGCAGCAACAACTGACTCCCACCGAACACATCTAGCAAACATATTCCAGGATCTGGACACACCTGTCCTCCTCACTCTGTTGGACTGTTGTTGTTGTTATTATTAATGGGAATATAATATTTCAAATCTGCCAAAGCCTTTACCAGCCGACATTTCTCAACAGAGATGTTGTATCGTGTGATGTTATTTTGTGTGTGGATGCGGACGGAGGGGGCGGGCGGGGGGGGGTTTTGGTGAGTACTAATACGTTCTCCATCCGTCTCTGTGTCCCTGCAGGCGAGGTATGCCACAAGTCCTACACCCAGTTCTCTAACCTGTGCCGCCACAAACGCATGCACGCCGACTGCCGCACGCAGATCAAGTGCAAGGACTGTGGGCAGATGTTCAGCACCACGTCCTCCCTCAACAAGCACCGGCGCTTCTGCGAGGGGAAGAATCATTTCACGGCGGGGGGATTGTTTGCCCAGGGTCTGCCCCTCCCCGGCGCTCCCGGCTTGGACAAATCGTCCCTGGCAATGGGCCACGGCGTTTCCGGGCTGGCCGATTACTTCGGGGCCAGCCGCCACCACGGCGGGCTCACCTTCCCCGGCGCTCCGGCGTTTCCCTTCAGCTTCCCGGGCCTCTTCCCCTCTGGACTGTACCACCGGCCCCAGCTCATCCCCGCCACCTCCCCCGTCAGGCAACCGAGCCACGCGGCGCCCCTCGGCGGTCCCGGTGCAGAGCTGAGCAAGAGTCCGCTGCTGCACCCGCCGAGCCCGGGGCACCAGGAGTCCCGGGAGCTCCTCAAAGCGCTGCGCAAAGACAGCGGCGCGCCCGGCAACCAGACACCAGGTTCGGAGCTGCACGCCCAGAGCTCCTCGTCTTCCGGCAAGCAGCGGAACAAGCAGAGCGACCAGTCGGAGAGCAGCGACCTGGACGACGTCAGCACGCCCAGCGGGAGCGACCTGGAGAGCACGTCGGGCTCGGAGTTGGAGAGCGACGTGGACAGCGAGAGGGAAAGGGGGGCCGGTCGAGACGCCGGCAAAGGCCCCAAGAGGAAGGCCAGCGAAGGAGCCCTGCAGAGCCCCGGCCTGACCGACGGCGGCAGCGCTGCCAAAGACTTTCCGGGCCCACCCGCCACACCTTCCTCGCTGGACGAGCACACGGCCGTAACAGGGGCCGTCAATGACTCTATTAAGGCCATCGCCTCCATTGCGGAGAAGTACTTTGGCTCCACGGGGCTGGCTGGTCTGCAGGACAAGAAGGTGGGGTCTCTGCCCTACCCCTCCATGTTCCCGCTGCCTTTCTTCCCAGCTTTCTCTCCTCCCGTTTACCCGTTTCCGGACAGAGACGCGCGAGCTCCGGGCCCGAAGGGCGAGCCGCAGTCGCCGGCGGACGACTGCAAGAAGGCGCAGGGAAAATCCTCGTCCCACTCGGCGTTCGGCCTCACTACGAAACGGAAGACGGAGAAGTCCGCCACGCTGGGCCCCTCCAAACCGGGCACCTCCCGCTCCGTTGGTCAGGATCAGCCGCTGGACCTGAGCCTGGGCACCAGAGGCCGCGTGGGCAACGCCAGAGAGGAGGAGACCAAGAACAACCCGGGCTACGAGGGGGAGAAAGCCGCGGTGGAGATCCCGAAAGCGGACACCTCTTTGCAGCACGCCAGGCCCACCCCTTTCTTCATGGACCCAATCTACAGGTATCGTTATTCCCAGTAGCATTCGTAGCCAGAATTTAAGGCACCAACTTGGAGTGCTTTTGCACATTGTGTTATATCCCCTAAACTATTTTGGTGTTAGTTTCTGTCATTTCATTGGTAATAGTTCATTTTGTATTACAGAATGTAAATGTGCCAATATTCCTTGCTGTACATGCGTTAAGAGAAATCTATTATTAGCAGGGTTGAGAAGAGGAGAATGAGCGATCCGTTTGAGACTCTGAAAGACAAGTACATGCGGCCAACTCCAGGATTCCTCTTCCACCCGCAGGTAAGCTCAGACTGGGGCGTCAGAGGGAACTGGGGATACTTTGGAGCACTGAGAAGGAACTTAATAACATGGCAAATACCTTGTACTTTGCTTTAGTTACGTGTGTAATTTGAGAGCTGATTTAAGATGCTTTGATTGACTCTGCATTGATTAAATAGTCAACATAATCCTCGATCTGGCTCTTGTGCAGCTCGAACGTGAGATAGTTGTGATGTCATCTTACAAGTTCAATGTCAGGTTCCCGTGTCCACAGATGTTACAGCAGCTCGGCGTTTAAACAGTGGAGATATTTTTACGACTCTCTGTAAAAGGACCTGTAATTAAGAATGATTGTCCCAAGCTGACCGAAGGGGATTAATAAGGCTCCAGCCTTATCCAAACTGCTGCCTGTTAAGCGCGTTGTTGGCGATCTGAAACAGATGTGGCGGCGAGAAAGGACACACTCTGACACGTCTGCCCATAACATGTCTTCCACTACGATATAAAAAAATGATATGCTCTTAAAGCAATGATTTCTGCCCCCCGAGGTTTTCTGTGCCAGTGTTTCCAACGCGAGGCTCAAACTAGTTTTGGTCGTACTGGTTTGTGTGTCTGCGACATGTTGCACTGGCGTTCATGTGTTCAATCTGCACCCGCGGGTGAGAACGGCCCGTCGGAAAGTGAAAACACCACTTTCTCAGGCATTTGATTTTTTTTCTTTTTTTTTTCTGGCTGTTTCAGGTCTGGTTTTTACAGGCTGTTTCATTTGGGTGATTTATGTCCCCTGTCCAGAGTGCTGCATGGGCCCAGCCTGCAGCAGCCACATGGCCGTCCCACACGCCTTAATGAGGTGTCCTATCAGTAGAAACACTAACAGAGTGCTTAGGCCATCTTTATGACTTTATGATGTCTGGACACACAAATCATTCCCAGAAACCCCAGACCAGGCAAGGGGCCCTTCTGTATGCTTTTTTAAGGGGGTTGGTTTTCAGTCACCTGACTCACTCTTGAGCTACATATTTAGAAGAAGAAGAAGAAGAAGAAAAAAAAAAAAAGAGGCTGCAAAGCTGAGGGGACTGGAACTTTAATTTTCAACGTTAAGTGATTCGGCTTTTTATTTTCCTGGCAGGACATTTTACTGCAAAGCAATACTGGCTTAGATTAAATACTGGCAGTGTATTTGTAGCCTACTATAATGAGCTTATTGAACGCCGCGAAGTGTTGGGAACTATTAGCGCCTCCCATAACTCCAGCGCCATAACTCTGCAGATAGGCGACTCGTTTGCTCATTCAAAGTTAATCACGTCGGGCCCCCATCATTCCCTCTGTACCCATATGTGCCCCATCCAAAGCTGTTGATTCACTTCCTGGTTCTGACTGCTTTCTCTTTTCCTTCTGTTCCCGACCCTCAGTTTCGTTTGCCAGATCAGAGAACTTGGGTAAGTTCCTCTTTAAACTACAGTACTGCCACGTGTCTGCACGTCTACAAAACGGAGCCCATGTTCTAGTGAATGCTCGGGGCTGCGCGGCAGTTCACAACTGTCTCCACACAGCAGTCGCATGCTTTAGCCCACCACCTGATTCTGGCCATAGAGCTACTGAGCAACATATAATGCTGTTGTGAATGAACTTTTGAGTACTTGAGTATTGGAGTCCTGCTGTTTGGTGCGATAGAGACACATGCCCTCTCTCGTTCACATGCGGCGGTTTGAAGGGGGATTTCCCGCTCAGTGTTTGCTTATTTTGAGAGTGAAGCGGCGCTTTGCAAATGGGCATTGAGGGATGGTGTTGAAGAGGGGGGAGGGGGGGCGGGGGGGGGGGGCTGCTTTACGTCAGCGCCAGGGTAACAGTCTCTTGGGGACACTGGCGGGAGGGGGGGGGACGGGAGGGTTAGTTCCTCCCTCCAAACATCTGGTTCCCGATAAAGATCAACAATTGAGAATGCATCTCACTAATTAAGGCCCTCACAGCATCACTGACATCTGAAGATAGCCAATCAACTGCTGGTCCCACAGCGACGCTACAGCAACAAGCAAGTTCACAGACGCACACATGTACACTGCCCCGGGGGGTGTGGGGGGGGAAAGGGGGTTTTGGGTGGTGTGTGTTTGTATGCGGGGGTCTCGTATAGAAAGGAGCAGGGGGGGGGGGGGGTTATAAATCCTTTGAAATTTTTGCTTCAGAGCAAAAACGTGGAGCCGTTTATCCTCTTTCTTTGGGTCAAACATGTGCGCACACACTGCATTGTCAAACAGTGGCTTAATGAACCCGGCTCAGCGTCCATAAACGTGGCTCAAAGGCTGAGGATGGTTACCAGTTTCAATCATTAATATATTAAAACCATTGGATTTGACGTTTGAACCATTCACCGCTCAGCTATAAACAGTTTGACTTGTTTAGAGAATCTGCCGAAGAACTTAAAAATTAAAGATTTAAAGCAAAAGCCATTATGTAACTTATATCAATGACTGTGCCTTTCCAATAGAAGATGTAGAGCAGCAGGGTGAGAGGAGAGTTTGAGTGGAAATTAGTGGGATTAAACTATTTGTAGGGTTCAGCAGCATGAGAGTTAGGAGTTGTGATCAGATTTTCCCAGCAGAGGGAGCTTGGATGGAGTGTTTTCGGTGTCTTATCGGTACGTGTCACGGATACCGCTGACAGCTTTAGGGGCCTTAATGTTCCAAAAGAATTATGGGTATTCTTGAGTGAAGCAGACAAACTGAGCGTGCCTGAAAAGAACCCAATGAAATGCACAGTGTACATTTTAAAAGAAACATGAAAGCATTTCTCCCACAACACATTCACAGCCTATCTTTCAATCCATCCCTCCCTCTCTCCCTCTCTCCCTCTCTCCCTCTCTCCATCCCTCCCTCTCTCCCTCTCTCCCTCTCTCCCTCTCTCCATCCCTCCCTCTCTCCCTCTCTCCCTCTCTCCCTCTCTCTGCTCTCTCCCTTGCCTTTGATTCATGGCATGCAGCATTGGCATATTCATAATCAAACGGACCTGACACTCCACATCCTCCCTCAGTGGGAACGTCGACGGCTGCGGCGGGAACTTTACACTCGGCCGTCACTCCTAATCAGCCGCTCCAAACACTCCCCTCCCCCTCTCACCCCTCCCCCCCCCCCCCCCCCCCCCCCCCGCCTCATCCGTCAGCACGCCTGCCTCCGTGCCTCCTCTTTCTCTCCTTCGCTCCTGTTCCTTCTCACTCTTCTCCTCCCTCGGTCCAGTCCTTCATCACGCTTCTTCTCCCGTTCTCTTCCTCGGTCTCCCCCCCCCTCCCTTTCTCCCTTCCTCCCCCCCTCGCCCCCCCCCCCCCTCCGTCCCCTCACGGCCTGCTCCATCTTGGCGTGGAGCCCGGGAGTGACAGGGGGTGAAAGCAGGAGATGAAATGTCAGAGTCGGAGCAGGGCTCTGGTGGAAGACCCGAATCACCATTGATTTGCTGCCTTAATGAAATAAGAAAAAGAAGCAGGCTGAAAATTCAATACACGCAAAATAATGCAAATTTGTGTGGCCCCTTTTAAAATAAAGGGGGGAGGAGGGGAGGAGAAAAAAAAAGCCCTCCTGTGTGTGAGACAAGCTGACAGGCCCCACGGCCTATTGGGACCCCTCCCACCCCCACCCCTCCCTCAGGTCCTCCCTTCCCTCCCCCATCCCGCCCCTCTCAGCACGGCGATATCATTATTACCCGTGTCTGGCCCTTGATCAGTAATGTCAACATCTTTCATATTGACGAATGTGCTGTCTGCCCGCATTGTGCACGGGATAGTTTACAGCCCGGCAGTGGACATGAATCACTCCTCTGCCACACACAAACACAAACACAAACCCGCACGCGGACACGTACCTGACAACACACACACACACACACTGTGCAATTCCGCTCACATACTAGGCACATGTCATTGTACACACCTTTCCAAACACAAATGCATTATGAATATGTTTTCTTCCCCCTCAAACCTACATTTGTTTTCACACGTACAGTAGATGGCTATTAATCAACCACCGAGCACGGGACATTCATAAGCAGAGCAGCCGACACGTATCACCTGATGAAAGGAAATGCTAAGCTTCATTAGTAGATTGGCTGCAATCCTTAATCCTAAATGTGAGTGTGTGTGTGTTTTTTTTTTTTTTTTTGTACAACTACTAAGTTATGAATCAGTATCAAATGTACGTGTCATGTGCACAAACCAGGAATTTGACCTTGCGATTCATGAATCATTGATAAACGTCATAATGAGAATTCACTCAATACCTTCAGCTTCATTTCACCAGGTGCAATGCCTGTAAATGGGGCCCGTCCAACAAACAAGATACGATCAAATTAGTCTAGAAAATATTGATTGACTCAGTGAGACACATTTAACGGTAGAAAACAATCAAATATTTGGTGTTTTTGGCATATAGCAGGATACCCAGCGCTGTATTATTTCTGTGTTTTGGACTGAAACACAACTAATTGCATTTGGTCATAACCTTTGCTTTTTGCTTCTTATTGTTTGATTCTTTGTGGCATGACCATAACAAGCTTTGAAAACCGATCAAAGTCTCACGTCACTTTTCTCTGCTTTGCATTTGGCACCTGTAACGATGAATGAACACCACTCAATGCTTTTCCTCCTCTCCTCTTTTTCCTCAGATGTCGGCCATCGAGAACATGGCAGAGAAGCTGGAGACGTTTGGCTCCCTGAAGCCGGAATCCGGCGATCTGCTGCGCTCCGTCCCCTCCATGTTTGACTTCAGAGCCCCCCCCTCTGCACTCCCAGAGACGCTGCTGCGCAAGGGCAAGGAGCGCTACACGTGCAGGTAACTACGGCAACCGCTGTGGCAACTGCTGCTGCCATGGTGGTCGTCACCATTAGAAAGCATCTATGGAAGCTACCTGTACTGAACAGTCACAGTGATTTAATATATTAATATATAAGAACACGCAGGTTTTTAGATTTTCAGCTCAGGTCAATTCAAAAGTAGTTAAAAATGTGTGTCGCTCATTTGTAGATATTGTGGGAAAATATTCCCGCGCTCTGCCAACCTGACCCGCCACCTCAGGACCCACACAGGAGAGCAACCGTACAGGTAAGACCCACTTTCCAATACTCTACCGGCTCTTGGAGCTGACCGTGTATACAAATATAGATTTATGTATTGTTGAACAGCTGTGGGTTTGTGATTAGTTTTGGTTGAAAATCAGCTGAAAATCCTCCTCCTCCTCCTCCTCCTCCTCCTCCTCCTCCTCTCGTGCCTTCAGCCAACATCAGTCTGTCTGTTCCTCACTCACAAGAACACGCTCCCTGCAAAACTATACATGACAATTCTCATCCAGAATGTCACAACAGCACACGGATATGATGGAGAGCCGCAAACCCGCTTTCACACGGCGCGTTCTCATGCCGACGGAGAGGCGCGTTTTCCCAGGGAACCCTCGTCGACAGCGATACAGCGATTGCGTGTGTTTTCTTATGCCGTAAAAGCCTGGAAAGATTATTCTGCAGCTAAATAATTATTTGCCCCATGAAAAATGGTGTTTGTCGCCTGGGTGACCGTATAAGAGAAGAAGGCTGGGGGGGTTAGTTTGGCTGTTAAAAGAGCTGAGCTGAGAGGAGAAGTTTGGTGAAAGATCGGGGTGACGAGGAGCACGGGCAGATGTCCAGGCCCGGCGCGTACGAGATTTAAACTGCACTGCGACCCCCGTCGGCCACTCGCCGTCCCAAGCGGGGCTTTTTTTTTCCAACTGCATGTGTTATCACAAGATTAGGTTTCTTACTTTTTTTCCCCCTTCTTTCACCCTCGCCTTGTTAGCAAATGAGAGCCAACAAAACGGTTGCAAAAATCTCCCTGCTCTCGGTGGTTAGAAGGAACAATGCAGCAGCGGTACACGTGTAAAAAAAAAAAAAGAATCTTTTGCACATTTACTACATTGGGATAATGAGTAAGCCCTGGCCAGCGCCGCTCGGCTTTGTAGTTGCTAAGGTAGTGGAATGTTGGCCCAGAGCGCCTCGCTGACCACAGGGGAGAGAGAAAGACAGACGCAGGCCTCCACTGCCCCGGCCTGATAGCCTGCACTCAACGCGCTGGCATGCCATTAAAGATCACCGCCGCTTATTGTCATTTATTTTGTTGAGATAACCAGGGGGAGGGGGGGGAGAGTCCTGAGGGACAGCCAATCGAGCGAGCTAATTCCGCCAGGAGAAGATGTTTAATCTGGTCGTATGATTTTGCACGAAGAAACTTGGCAAGAGCCTCTAATTTCGCAGCAAGTCTGTTGCCATTTTGTGAGGGAAGAATGGAATTTTATTGCACTGGCTGGAGATAAGAGGCAGAGCTGTTTCGCCTTAAACGAGCTCCTCCATCATGTCTTTGGGCTGCGCGACTGCTGGGACTGGATGCACGTGCGTACGTGTGTCCCACATGATGGATCCTATTGTGTTTCCCAACAGAACAAACCGCCGGTTTCCTGTTTCACGGTGCAGCACAGTAATTGTTTTTAAGTGAAAGGGCCTCTGCTTTTCCCCCCGCAGGTGTAAATACTGCGACCGCTCCTTCAGCATCTCCTCCAACCTGCAACGTCACATCCGCAACATCCACAACAAGGAAAAGCCCTTCAAGTGCCACTTGTGCGACCGTTGCTTCGGCCAGCAGACCAACCTGGACCGCCACCTCAAGAAGCACGAGAACGGCAATCTGTCGGGTGAGGAGGCCTCCGCGCTCCGTTCTGGCTTTGGAGAGATAATGAATTCATCGGAGTTGCAGCTGCTTCAAGCCTTTGTTTTTCTCCTTCAATAGTAGAGAAAATGGGAGCCGCTTCGCTGAATATTCCGAAGCGTAATTAAACATGATTTCGAAAGCATTTCAGATGTTAGATCAATCTGCCTCCGCAACAGGAGTCGAATGAGCTGCTTTCATGAGCAGCGCAGCATATCTGTTCATCACTCTGGATCCGAATCAGCAGAACAAACAACGACACGTTGCCAACTGCTGAGATCGGTTGATTTTTAACGTAATCAAAATGCAGAATAGTGGTTTGCGGGTTCCTTTTTTTGCCGCATCAAACATCTGTGGACCAACACAGAGAAAATAGAGTGAAAATTGTTGTGCAGAACAGCTATGTTTTCTTAGTTGAAATAATAAAATATTGGCTGCTTGAACCTCAAAGACACTTGGGCAGGACCATCTTTAAAAACGCATTTTAAGTGACTGTAGTAAAAAATTGTATAAGTACAATTTGAATTGAATATATCATTACTTTAAGTTAATTGTGTTGCAACCCTTCATAGATTAGCAAGTACCTGTGGGAACGTTTGGGTTCTAAACAGACACAGTAACATTTTATGCACGACCATCATTCAGAACTATTTTTGCATTGCAACCTTTTTTCCAATATGGACCACATTAAATAACAAAATCTCAGGATAGAAGTTGAGAGTGTCTTCTGTTCTCTTCCCTCAGGCACAGCTATGTCGTCCCCCCAGTCTGAACTGGACAGCGGCAGCGCCATATTGGACGACAAAGAAGATTCTTATTTCAATGAAATAAGAAATTTCATCAGCAACACAGGCCAGAACCAGGCGTCCCCGGACCCCTCGGACGAAGGGTGAGCCCCGCTGTGGTTGCTCGGACGACCTGCTTTTCTTGAGCCGGTCTACAGCTTCAGCAGCACAAAACAAAACGTCTATAGAAAAAAAAATACCATCCAGGCTTCTGGCCCCACCAGCCCCTCGGAAGCAGAGACAAAGAAAGGCTTTTCTGGAAAAGGCCCCCGACCCTCATTACTGCATGTTGAACTCTTGCTTTAATAGTGACTGCAATAAGACTGATGAAGTTGAAAGGACTCTGCGGGCTTAATAACGTCTGAATAACAGGCTAACTGCTCACAGCTCATTTTAGACTTTCAAAACCACCCAGCTAGCCCTCATTAATTATGACTTCATGCTCCGAGGTCTGGAGTAGAGAGCAATCATCTGCGATGGCGTTTAAGATAGCGGCGGGGTTCGGGGGAACAAGCAGGAGCTCCTTTGCATCAGGTGCCTCTGGAGAGGTCCGCTTTAGGTCCCTGGGTTTGTTTTCACGCGCCTCGCGTCTGCCGTGATCACAGACAGAGATCTCGCAGACTGCTGCTGCGTGATTGTGCAGAAGGCCTGTGAGAGTCGGAGGGGGGAGAGGGGGGAGCGAGGCTCAACATCTGGAACCAACATGTCCGCCTACAGGAAGAGGGTAGAGAGGGGTGGGGTCAAAGGGTCGCCCCGTGTTTCCTTTCAAAGTGCTGCGCTCCTGACGACTTCTGATAGATACTTTATCCCCAGCAAATTACCACGTTTGAAAGCGTAATTAGTAAATCTGTTTTCTTAATCACAGCGCTGGAGCTCTTTTCTTTTCGGAGCTAGTTTCTCCTCTCGGCTCCACGCGGCGCGAATACCACGGCGGCGGCCTCGCGCTCCCCATCCCAGCGGGAGATCTGGCGGGAAGCGCAATCACATCAGCTGTTGATGAAAGGGGATGTAAATACTGTATGTGCTGAAAAGTAATCTGCGGCAATGCCCCCCTTCCCCCCCTCTCTCTTCCTCTAAAGTCACTACATGCTCAAATGCATCCCTTTAGGCGGAGATGTGCCGCATGGGTTTTGTTTCCTATCTGTCCACTTCACCGCGTCCAGTTCTCGTTTGTCTCCCGAGTCCTTTTGTGCGAGAAACGGGACATTCTTGGGAGCTGACGAGAGACGTCCCAGAGTGTAATTAGTGAATCGGTCTAAATGTGGTTCCAGATGATTTACCAAACGGCGGTTTCCTGTGGCGCTGAGACAGAGGGACAGATTAGGCCTCAGTTTGGATAGCTCTCCCTCTCTCCCTCTAGGGATGGAAGAATGGGCCGGTGGGCAACGCTCCCATAACTCTCCCACCAAATGAGGCTGTCAGCTAAATATTTTGCCTATTAGATGAATACGAGATAGTACAGAAAATAAACAACGAGAGAAGCAAAGCACTCCAGTTAAGTGCTGCGACGATCAACCCGGTGCTGCCGTGCCCCAAACGGGGCTCCCGAGGCTCGATGACAAACGGGATCCGGGCCCTCTCCGTCCCCGCTGCCTCGTTCCTGTTCTTCATCCCACACAAAGGTCCCTCCCAACAACAAAACGCAAAGGACACAAGCCAGTCACGGTTATAGTCCTCAGCGATGTATTTCTTATGTGTTTAAGTACCAGTGGAATTTCCGATCCCTTAGTTTTATTGTTCAAAAAGCCTGCAGCGAAAAAAGAAAATGTCTTGCAAATGTCAATTATTTTTGCTTGGAATCCGCTAATCCATCAAGCCGTATTGTTCTAAACAATGTTCCCGGGGCCTACAGGTTAAATTGCGGCCCATTTGAAGAAGAGAAGCCGCTGAGGGCCAGCCACGGGTCACATGACCTGGAAGACGAGGAAGCAGAGGAGCTTGGTGCTGATGAAGATGAGGGCGTAGAGCCTAGCAACGCCTCTGGGAAACGGGAAGACAAGGTGCTTCTCGGTGGCCTCGGGGGGGACGTCGCGCAGGACGAAATGGACTTCAACCTCAACTGCAAGACCTCTTCTCGGAGGTAAATCCCGAGCGACTGAAACTTAAATTTGGCCGTGGAGATGTTGTGATAAGTTGCCTGACCAGAAAGGGTTCTGCTCGGTTCTCCAGGTATAAAGAAGAGGAGAGCGGCTACTCAGCCTTAGATCATATTCGCCACTTTTCAAACATGCGCAAGTTGGAGGAGAGCGAGCAGAGTGAAGGAGACGAGGACGATGGATCGTTCGGCTCCCCCTCCCTGACCAATGCGGTCAAACAGCCGCTCTTTAGGAAATCCAAGTCTCAGGTAGAGGAAAGATTTTCTATCAGGATTCAGCATTGATGCTCTTTTTTTCACTTGCCCAGACGGGAAAATGTGACAACAACCCGGTCGCCCACAGTACATTTCCACTTTTCACTTTTATTTGTCTTGCACTCAAACTATTACACAGTTGGAGTTTTGCTTACATCTTTTAACTCTTTGCTTCCAAAATACTGACTTTTGCTTCAACTCAGCTAAAAAAAAAGTGTCTTTGTCTGCACTTGTATGCTCACGATTGTGATTCAATTTTGTTACCTCCAAAGCATGGCAGCTAAACACATTGTGTGTCCCTCTCCCTAAAGGCGTACGCTATGATGCTGTCTCTGGCTGAAAAGGACTCTCTCCACCCGGCCTCCCACACGCCGTCCACCATGTGGCACAGTCTGGCACGGGCTGCTGCCGAATCCAGCGCCATCCAGTCCCTCAGCCACGTATGATGACACCCCTCTGCGCTTTCAAGCCGCCGCCCCCCCCCCCCCCCCCCCCCCGCCCGCCCGCCCGCCCGCCCACCAACACACACACACACCCCGACCTATGGCACTGGGAGCCCATTGCAGGGGGCTGTGTGCAGTGGCCCCTGAGTGACTGCTGAGCCTTACACACGAAGCAGAGGGTCGCTGTCCACGCAGAACCCAGCGAGGCCTCAATAACCTCCCAAACAGATAGAGAGGGAAATGTCCCTCTTAGACCTTCAAATTTAGTCCTCCCGTTAGCACCAAACCTGGGTGATATAGCCAGGATGACGATTGTGGTGAAAATAATAATAAGTAATAATAGCTGTATTTATTCTGCTGAGTTTCTATGTTTTGCACAGCAAAGGCAGCTGGTGGACATGGAAGACAGACGTTCTTTTTTTTTCATTGCTAAATTGCATTTATTCCCCCAGCACATAGAAGGCAAGGAGAACATTTTGAGCTGAAAGCTTGCGTTGTGTCTCTGAGACAGACAGTGTCAGCCTAATGTGTTTTATTGTGCATAAAAGCCCCTGGCTCATCCGACGGAAGCATCTTTGAAATATATGACAATAATTCTGTTTAACCCCACAGAGATACACACGTGTTTCGTGTAAATACATGTACTTGATCCTAAAAATAAAGGGTGGGGTTAGCATCCCTCAGTCCAAGTGAAAACCGAATAAATGAAAGATAAAAAAAATATATTGAACTGAAATGAGGCCAGTTTCCGATCTACGTTTCCATCGCTGCGTGTGTCTACACAATCATAGCATTGCACACAAGTGTCTCCCAACTGTTGTCCACTGCACTCCATCCTGCCCGCCTGCGCTCTCTGTGAAAGGATATAAATAGATTGTCTTTTTAGTGGAAGAGAAGAAAATTCCTTTTTGTTTTATAAGAAATAAGTAGCCAGTGCTAAAGTTAATTGTTGTTCTGTAAAGGGCATTCGTTTTGTTTTTCCTCCAAACCCTTGAATCCATTCTAGTCGGCCAACAATACCACTAAATAGCCTGAATGCTAGTCTACTCCATGCTTGTGTGTCTTTCATTTTTTTTAGACAATCATGATTTTGTTTTTCATTTTTTTTGTTGGTGTTGTTGTTGTTATTTGCTGTTGTATGTTGAGAATTGTATTTATTTCTTGGCAAACTGTAGTTTGTTTACTGAATAGCACTGCTCTTAGCCCGGGTGAAGGGGAGATTCCTCGCCGGGCCTTTCCCAGAGTTCAATGGGGTTTGTAGATTACATTTGAGTGCCGGATAGTATTAAACATACAATTCACTCCTTATTCTTCTAACGGAACCGGTCGATGAGTAGATATTACTTAGGTTTTTTTTTTTTTTTTTCTATGACAATTTAATGATTGAATTGTAAAAAATGAAAAAAATGATAAAGAACGGATAATAAAAAAAAAACGCCAGGTCTAATTTCTCCATAAACGCATGATTGGTCTGGTAAGATCTGTATCTGAAATTTTCTACGGTTGTCTGCAAGCTTGTGTGACGTTCGGTTCATGTAATCTCTTGTGCCAAATTTATGATAAATAACAGATTACTTTCATTTATTCTCCCGTTTTTAGGGACCAGATTCTTTTGGTTTGTTTATGTCGTTGTTTTGTTTATAATCGATTTTAAAAGGTAATCAGCAAGTTGAGGTACTTTGTTTTAATGCTTTCTACAATGTAACTGTTATGCATTTCAATTCAATACTGTGGGAGGAACAACTAAGAAATAAAGGACTACAATGTGGAATAACTTGTCTTCCATTCTCTCTTTATTTCTACTTTACTTTACACATCGCCATCACCCCCTCCCCCGCCCAAGCGTGCAGTCCTTGTGGGGCTGCCAATGAGTTTGGCCCCCGAGCACCGATTTATACCGAGAGACGCAAGTCCAAAAAAAGGACACCTGGCGCTTTCTTCTGGCGCTCCCATGGCCTCCAAGCGTGAGGGAGAGCCTGAACTCTGGTCCTCCTTTGGCTCCGGGCAGGAGGAGAGAAAAGGCTGCCGAGCGCTTGAATGTGGTGGTGGGAGCCGAGGCAGGAATGTGTCCTCTTTATTTGCGTCCGTTTGTGGGGCATGATGGATGAGTTGGGTGGATGTGATGACCTGGCTCATCGCTCAAACGCTCAATAAGAGTCGCGTCCTCCAGCAGGCCTCCCCATCCGGGGGAACCCCCCCCTCTGTCAGCGCTGCCAGCCGACGTGGGCGGACATTGTGGCTGCGAGGGGTTGGAGGTTCGGCGGCTCCATTGTCCGGAGAGCAGCTCGGGTGGGGGGGGGGGCGGGGTTGGAGAATTGGGCATGACAGTGAAGATGGTTGGCGCTGACACTCCACATTTACAGTGCTCTTGGCACCCTAATGGATGGGGTGTTTTCTTAGGGCCTGTCGACGGCCCTCGGGCCTCCGTGGGGCGTCCAGCTTTGATGAGGTCACGGGGGGTCACCCAGTGTTGATGAGGTCAGCACGGGTCGTCCAGCTTTGATGAGGTCAGCTGCGGTGATGGTAGCGGTGGAAGCGATGGCGCAGGACAGCGCCGTAATGGAGTGGCGGTGATAATTGAGTATGATTTTTGCCGCCTGTAATATTGGGGACTCATTTATATGATTATGTGAATTTTTCCGCGGTCATAAAAGAAAAAGCATCACTTGTGTCCACGGTTACAAGCTCTACCACTGACACCCCATCCCCCTTTAACAAATGGGGAACTTGTTATATTTGCACCAGTGTACGTGGACGCTTCATCCCATTCCTGCCATTTGTTCTAATGAGACGACTCATGTTGCATTAAAAGAGTTTAAGCTCAAATGTGGACCATTTTTTGTCTCATTTAATTCAAAGATACGTCTCCTGAACCCATCATCTCAGATGCAATAACACTATCGAGCAGCAACAAGCTTCGAAGAAAGAAGAAACATGACTATGACCCCTGTGGCCACGCCCCCTCCCGCCCCTCCCCCCACTACATGTAATTACATCACCTACACAAAGACCTTCCCCCCGCCGACTATTGTGAGAGCACCAAGTTGTTATGAATAGACAGCAGGGTGTGTGCCACGGAGCTGTGTGAGGAGGGCACACGGGTGGGTTTGGGCGGCGTACCACTCGGCTGTTGTGCGCGTGTTGATCGGCACATGCCAACGTCCCCCATGTACCCTCTCACACTTAATCAACACGCTGGGACGAGTTATTGCCACCACCATTAACCCACACCTTCACATAAAGGGCATCGAGTGTATTGAAGTGTGGCTGGCACGGCCCCGGATGAGTGTGTGTGTGTGTGTGTGTGTGTGTGTGTGTGTTTATTAAAGGCCGAAGGAAGTCAGACTGAAGGGTCTGCATTACTCAATGCAATCTGTTTTAGTTAAATGTGAAGAGTGCAAGTGTTTGTGTGTGTGTGTGTGTGTGTGTGTGTGTGTCAAAGGGGCGGGATCCCCAACCTGCTGTGTACCTACAGCGCGTGCATGCGCGTGTGTGTGTGTGTGCGCGTGTGTCTGTGGGCAGCGCTTTGTGGGGCTTGGAGCCACTCAGCTAATGGGGGGGCTGGCACCGACCTCAGATTCCACCAGGCCTCATTACTGCTGCTGTTCGGCCTCCATCCTCTTTTTCCTTCCTCTCCTCTGCCACCCGTTCACGCAGCCAACCCTGTGTGGCACACAACTGCCCCCCTGCCCCCCCCCCGCTGGAACATACATCACACCCCCAGAGTGCGAGGCCATCACAGCTGGCAGCTCTCACGCTGATTGACTTGGCACCCTCGCTGACTCAGACGCCAGGGGAAACATTTCTCCGCGTAGAGGGAGGCATGGATGGGTGAGGGGGGGGGGACGTGGCTTTTAAAGGAGGGACGGCACGGCGTGGCGCTGGCTAACAGTTGGCACAAGTGCGAAGGGTGGGGAGACTCCACAAATCAGCACATCAGGTTTTTGTTGTGTTTACAATAATGGTTGCACCTCTTCTGTCCGGGGCCTCCCTTGAACGTGTGTGTGTGTGTGTGTGTGTGTTTGTTTGTACAGCAGATAATTGCAGGCCGGTCAGACCTTCTCCTTTTCTTCCTAACTTCTTCTCGTCCCCTCACTGCAGCCCTCTCCTTCTTAGAAAGCAGCAGCAGAGCTTAAGGTTTCGTGGTTTCATTACGCCGTTTGTTTTTCTCCCTGGAGGCTACGGGTCATTAGTGTTATTGATGGACGCTCAGCACAGGCCCCGGACCGGCGAAGCAGGCGTGCACATGGTTTTAATACGACCGTAGTCTAATCAGGACAGGCGTGGTGGCAGAACCGCTCGGAGCCTGCTCTCATTCTTTGCTCACAGTAGATTAGTAAGTGGCTCATTTGGGGCACTCAGCTGCATTTTTTAGGTATCGGGTGGAGCACATTCTGGTTCTGATTCTGCTGAAACAGTTCTGGTTCTGGTTCTGCTGAAACAGTATATATATATATTTAAAAAAAAGAAACTGATGCCGGGACCCTCTGGCTGTAAATCCCCCAGGACATTACGGACATGCACAACTCTTCTCTTTAAATATGCACCTGGCACTCTAATAACACTGACTTACCTTCATTTCTTCTTAACTTGATTGTTTTATTGTATATTTAAATTTTTAGAATGTAAGATTATGAATTGTACTATTCTTATTGTGTTTATTGTTGTATACAACTCACATTTATTGTATGTACAAACATTGTGTCATGAGCGATGTATTCATATGGACAAATGTAATGTAACGTTAAATCAGTGCATCCATGCTTTTTTTTTTCTACATTGAGCGCCATCCAGTGGTAAATACACTAACTTACACCTATCCCCCGGCTAGTTAAACGTTAAGATTTGACCCGTTTAATATTCAGCCAATCAATACACGTATATGTACAGTATCTAGTCAGAGCAGGGCACATGACCGTCGGTGCTGAAGGACACACACACATGCTGATTGAGTCTTAATCTAAAGCTCCTTCTCTTCACCGCTCACATTCAGAGTGTGGGAGAGTTCTCAGATATCTATCTTTTTGCAGCGTTGACATTTAACATTTATTTTTCCAGGCCACAACTTAACAAATGGTGCAGGACGTGCTCAAATGATTTCCCATCTCGCTCTTTTATCTGAGCCGACAGCTTTTGTCAGCCGGAGTTCAAAACACCGCGGCCTTCTGGGAGATGCGGTTGAACGGCGAGGGGTCAAAATGATCTCTGGGAAGCCACGGCAGTTAAGCGATAGAATCTCCTTTGCAAAGAGCGGCTTGTGCTTACTTACGGCGAAAAAGTACCCATGATGCAATCTTACCTTTTACGGGCTATTTCATCTGCAGTTTCCTGCACTCTTCTCACTCTCGCCCTCCTGCGCTCCTGATGAGCCAGCGTGCAAATAACGATGGGCGTCCCATCCAAATAAAAGCCTGTTAGCACAACAAGCCTCTTTGTTCATGTTTTTGCCATTAAAAAAGTAGCTGTTGAAGTACAAAAAATATTGTCTTAATCAGCTCCTTTTCCTGAAAGTGAAAGATGACCCCCCTGTACATATGTAGGTTTTACATTTTAACATTTTAACAGTTCAGTTGACCCGTGACCACGCGGACATGTGGGCCCCTGTTGCTGTGCTCGGCAGACCCGATGTCTTTTTGTCAAATATGTTACAGAGTAATTACAAACATCCTGATCAATGGTGTGACAGAAGAAAGGAGGCAAAGAAGCTGCAGGTGGGTGTGCGATTGCAACCGACGGACAGCGAGATGAACCCAGACCCCTGGTGGCGGCGTCGGCCCCCGACGGCGAGTTGATGAAGCTGTTCGCTTCTGTTGTCGTCCGGTGACAAGGAAAGAGCTGATCGGCTGTAATCTGAGCGGCCTGCGTGTGACGCCGCTCAGACGGGTTAGTGTGCAACCGCACACGGATGAGAAGCATGCTGTCAATCGTGTTTGCCAGATAGTCTTGAGTTGTGTTACTTGCTCTGATCCTTTCCTCTCAGTTGCATGCACAGGCTGCATACTGCCTGTCTGCCGGCTGCGAATGAAATCCTTTGTGTAGCTTAAGATAAAGAAAAGGATGCATTTAAAGTAACATTGCTGCATTACGACGGACCGGTAGGCTTTGCTCTCGCTCCCATCCAGCGGTGCAGCGGCCACCCAGCGCTCAGTAGATGGATGGCCTCTCCGGGGCTGTTTGACTGGAAACAGGTGCGTGTCATCCACAGATGAAGGCCTGGCCGATAAATGTTATTGGAGAACATCTGCTGCTTGTCACAACACGGGGCGAGCCGGACTGCCCCCCCCATCTATCAGCCGCTCTGGAGAGTGTGTGTGTGCGTGTGTGTGGGGGGCGGGGAGGGAAGGGGGGAGGGTTAGGGGGAGCTAGCCGGGGCCCCGTTCACCCATCTCTCACACCGGGGGGATGCTGGATGTGGGGCGCGGGGTTCGGTCCAGGGCACCTTCCCGCCCCTCTGCCGGCCGCTGGAGGACAACATGCACCAGCGCACTTGAAAAATACCTAAGGAGGAGTACGCCGACAACACCCCCCCCCCCCCAACACACACACACACACACACACACAGTACACCCTGCTCAGGTGCCTCACACCCCCAGCTGGTTTTGAACTACTGTCAGGAAGGCCGGCTTGGCCTTGATGCTTGACCCTTTGCATCTACACACACGTGATCCCATTGGTCTGTGTGACAGCTGGGACCCACAAACCCCTCCCTTCTCTTCCTTACTCCACCCCCCGCCACCCCCACCCCCCCACTTAAGAGGTCACAGAAATCAATACCATGCAACGCCGCATTCAAATCACGAGAGTACAGAACAGGCATTTAAAGGCAGGTGTCCGTTGTTGTTTTTGTGGTGATTTATTTGGTCCATGCCGTTTTTTCTCTTTGTTTTAGTCGAAACACAACCACGGGTAGCAAAAGGGCCGTTGAAGAGGTGACTGTACAAATAGAGTCAATATAAATTTTGCACAGCAAAATGTATCAACGCATGCTGATATAGGGACGTCAGGAATACGTGCACAGTAGGTCATGACTGATAAGTGACAATGACCTGAGATTTAAGTTTTTGCGATAATAAAAAATATTAAATTTAATACACTGGCCGTCTGCTGGCAGTAATGATACTAATCTTTCTGTGACAAAAATGTGAACATTTACTGCAGAAAAAAAAGGATTAAGATAATTGTTTCGCATTAAATTGTAGGTGCTGGAATTAAGGCAGACATTGGACACATGTAGGTAGTCCCATTCATTTTGTAATATAGAAGTGAATTATAAAATAGTTTGCTTTGCATCTTTTCATGTTGATGAATTCAAATTTTCAGTCAGTTGTCATTTAACAAAAATAATGTTTTCTTTCTTCTTATTGTTTTAGAAAAAACTCTCGGTCTTCTTTTTGGACCCTATTTTTGTTGCTTAACCGGGCTGCAGTCTCTATTTTTGCGTATCTTGAGTTTCATTTTCCACAAGAAGTAAATAAGTTATCCACATCATCTACAGAGAAACTGTAACGGCTCATTAAATATCAAACCGCAACGCAATGATCAGCAAAAGTCACAAAAGTATTGGTTTGAATCCCCAAGAAGTCTGGGGTAGGTTAACGGTTCATGGTCCTTTTCTGAGGTCCACTGGGTGATGATTACCTCGAGCTCCAGGCCCGGGACGCAGTACCAGTTTCACGCCGCCGTACTGTCCCAACCACCACAACCAGCCATGGTTCACAGAGTTCAAGTCCCCTGCCGGAGCGTCCGGTCAGGACTTTGCGCCCCTTGCTTGGGTTATGTGGTTTTGCGGCCTGCTCTTCTCTTTCTTTGGGACGCAGGGAGGTTCGACGGTCCTGAGGTTTGGTGGAGCAGTCCTGAGAAAAAAAAAAACAACAAAAAAAAGCAAGTAGACGTCAGCGGTATTTGAAATGAAAAGCAAATGTTCTGGGGTTTTGGAGGAGAAGTAACTGGTACGTAGGCTCCCGTGTGCAATGCTTTGAGGAGGTAAAACGAAGACAGCCCCCGAGCCCGGCTCCATGCTGGGTGCAGATTAAAATAACTGTCTGCAGACGGGAGCAGCTATTGAGGGAGACAGGAAGACACACCGAGTGATGGGGCTCAGCCTCTCGCACTTCATGACACAGTATTTCACCAAAGCTGCTTCAGCTTTAGTGCTTGTGTGTGTGTGTGTGTGTGTGTGGTACTGGAAGCTTCTTAATGTTTTTTTATTTCTGATCTTCTGATCAAGACATAACAGACTCAACAGAGATTAAATCCAGAAGCACATTCAGCGCTCGACTGATTGCAGACTCAACTTGCCCCAACAGGAAATTCTCTGAGTAGGTCCGGCTTGGGTTTAACCTTGCCTACAGGTGGGGCCCAGCCAGGTGAGCGGGTCCCACCTGTAGGCCCCTCCCACAGTGAGCATCGGCCAATCGGCCCGTGGGAGCTCTGACACGGCCGATAGCCGCCGGGGACAGAACATTTGCGTGACGTTATGCTTCACGCGCTTTCTGCGCCGTGAGTGTGTTTTTCCTTCGTGTAAGTCACGCTGATTAAGGCGACCTCCACCTTTTTCACATCTCCGTCCTGTCCTGTTAAGAGCCCCTCCATCGTCTTCCTTGACATGCGGAGCATGAGTTGAATGAGCTCTCTGTCGCTCGTCCTTCACATGATGAACAAATATAATGAATATAATGATTTGTAGTGTTTCTTTATCCAGTGTGGGCATTTAACTATTAAAATGTGGGACCACACACACAAAAACCTATTGGCAATTGGCAATGGGTCTGACGACCCATTTGGGCCCCTATTCGCAATCCCATTGAGATCCCAGCCTTTAGTCGTTGTATCCAGTTTACAATGTAATACATCGTAATTGTGGAGCCAAAGCGAGAAGCACCAAAAACACTCACAGACGCACGTAGCAGAGAAAAGAATGCACCAGTGCTCGGTGGTGCAACACAGACGAGAGCCAGGCCTGGTCTCTGGAGCCCTGTGGTTGCAGCTCGTCTGCAGCGCTCAGCCTCCCTGCGTCCCCTGCTGCGACCCAAGTGGCCATTTAGGCGCTCACACTGCGGGGCCGATGTGAGAGGAAGGCATCAAGCGGGCGCGAAACACCTGTCTCTCATCAAATCACCAGGCTGCTCGCTTGCCCACTAGCCTGTCTGCCTGTCTGCCTGTCTGCCTGTGTGCCTGCCTGTCTGTCTGCCGGAACAGATCTCTTCTCAAAACTCCAACAGGCACTTTAAGAGGTGAGATTTCTTTGTTTGAGTTCAAAGCTGTGTATTCCGTTCCGTCCCTCTCGCCCTCCTGGCAGCCCACTCAACCTATTTGAGTGCAGTTGCATGGACTGCGTGCATGGACATACTCACGTCTTTGGCAATGTGGTCCGTAGTCACCTGGCGGACACACACACAGGCCCGTCACATGGTCACAGGTGTGCCCCGCTTCACAGTCGCACATGTGGGCGCAGTTCACCCCGAAGAGCCCAGGTGGGCATTCTGAGGGCGACACAAGTACGAGGAACTGGGTTAAAAACGCCCATTTCACAAGGAATATGTGTGTTAGTGGTGTTTGTTTGTGTGTCGCGCGTGAGTGTTTGAGTACCGTGCTGGCAGGCGTGGCCGTAGAATCCAGCCGTACACGCGCAGGTGCCAGTAAAACGGTCGCAGGTCCCGTTGTTGAGGCATTGACACTCTTGCGCGCAATCAAGCCCATATTTCCCGTGAGAACAGGCTGCAGACACAAACACACACAAACTAAGTTACCTTCATTTCATTTCTGCAAAAATTGGAGGAAGCTGATGAATTGAAGTGGATCTTTTTTTTTCGCGTGTTGTACCAGCGTCACAGCGGGCTCCACTCCAGCCCAGTCCACACCGGCAGGACCCGTCGCCGGGGTCACACGGACCCCCGTTCTGACAGCTGCAGGCGTCCCTGCACTGTCGGCCGTAGCGCCCCCTAGGACACGCTAAAGGAACATTCAGAGAACATCAGGACCCTTCAGTCTCGCAATTACAGCGTGACGCTAACTCTAACACTAACAGTACTATGCATTTTATCCACTACAGACATCATGCAATACCTCCACACTGCATGCATTTTATTCACTGTATTCATTTACCACGGTAGATTTAATGCTTGAACTATATTTTATACTCGATACTGTCACTTTAAATGATGTACACAAACACTTGATTTTATTTAAACACAATAAAACACTACAGTTACAGAAGACGACGCAGAAGGGAAGACGTGCTCATCCACACACACACACACACACATATATAAGATTGCACTGAGCACATTGATGTTTATTTAAGCAAAGGAGTCTGATTTGGCACTGATATAGAAGTATAATCATGTTTCTCTGGGTAATTTAGATTGAGAAAACAATAAGCGAGCGGCCTTTGATTTTCCTGTTTATTTATTTGCTTCCCAGCCAAATCCAGCGACACGCAACACAGAGAACGAGCTGCTTATGGGTCTCCGTAAACATCCAACCAGGGGAACTTAAGGGGCGCTGTGTCCGATGCAGGGGACCGAAGGAGAGGACGCTTAGCGCTGGCAGTAATGGAAAGCCCCGCTTGCGATCCAGCTAAATTGCTGAAAAGGGGGGAGTGATTAAGAAAGCCAGATTCCGCCTATGTTTTCAGGGAAAACAGGCCTGTGATCATCCGTGGCCTCTCAAGGAGGAAGTGGAGAATTTGTTGCTTAAATACACAGTGAGAAATGTTGAAAACTGCCTCATCATTTTTAGTGGCTTCTCCCTTTCCAGTTACAGTACTTCCCCATTTCTGTAGAATTCGTGGTTCCCGCTGACTCTTTGTCGGCCACGGAAGGACAAAGGACTGTCTGTGGTGGACTTTTAGTCAAAGTTGAACAGTGAATTGCCACTTTGAATCCCACTGCTTTTTCGGTTAGTAGTATATCGGCTTTACTTAAACAACTTGCTCATTCTCACAATAACTAAGTATCCCTACTGCTGCACATCTTAACTTCTGCCATTAAGTACTTATAATTGAACTACAGTGTTACCTTGTTGGCAGGACCGTCCCATCCTACCAGGGGCACAGATGCACCTCCCATCTGCTGAGTGGCATTGCCCTCCTTCTCCACAGGAGCACAGCTTACCACAGTCCTTCCCATAGCGTCCACTCGGACAGGCCTTGTTCACACGGAGGTCATTGACATAAACGCCTTCCTGTTTCATAAGCCAGGATTCTCCAATTCAATAAGGAAACTATAATGACCCACTTCCCTAAAACACGGAATCCCAATGACGACCACGCACACAGACTTTCACCCTGGGGTACAGAACATGCAGGCGGAAGGTTTTCTTGACCCACTCGAGCTGCAGTCGGCACCAATAAAGCCCGGCGGACAGTCACAGGTCCCGGTCCTGAAGTCGCAGCGGCCCCCGTTGACGCACCTGCATCTGGACCTGCAGCTCGGCCCAAAAGTCCCCGCTCGACAGCCTGGAGACGAACCGCAGTCAGGAGTCCCAAAGGGAAGGTACAGCAGACAAGGGCCAAAATGTCGCCACAGCTTCCACATTCCTTCCGACACGTGCCTGGCATTAGTCCACGCGTGCTGCACTTACGTAGCTCACAGCGTGCGCCGCGGTAACCAGGCGAGCAGCTGCACTTCCCCGTCACGGCGTGGCACCGCTGTCGATCCCCCGGACATCGGCACGGCGCGCTGCAGTTCTGCCCGAACACGCCTGCAGGACAAGCTGGGGAGATGCATCAGAATACGTCACATGTACACAATGGTGGGACTATTTGATCCAATTGAGAGAGAGAGAGAGGTAGGTATGCGATATGCAAGGAAGATCTCCTTTTCCCCGAGATGCATCGCTTGAAAACGCTTTGTTCGTCAGTTGTTGGGCGATAGAGTGCAAGTTGTCTGTGGGTGTGCAAAGCTTGTCACAAGAAGACTTCAGCCTGTAATTTGACCCAAAGACAATTTAACTAGAAACCTATTTAGGGCCTAAGTACTTATATCAATGTCATATTTTTTTTACTTTTATAAGAAATGAGTAAACACCTCCTGTTGAGGCTGCTTAATAACAAATTGTAAAACAAACAGGGGCTTTGTTAATATTTTGCTCAAAATAATTATTTTAATTCCACAAGATTAGTTTGGGATGAGTGTCTTTTTGTTTAATAGCCACGTCATTTCCCTTTAACCATGAGTCTTTATACTATGCTACATAGCATATTGATGCTGTGAGATTCCATTTGGACTCTAAGCTGGTGTTTATATTGTCCCAATCTTAAATCAGCGTTAAATCAACACTCAACAATTTAACTCGGAATAAGTAAATAAATAAATCTGATGAGTGTTAAAAACATTACAGGTCACTTAGCTGACGCTTTTATCCAAAGCGACTTCCATTACATTTTTAACCCATGGTTTTTACATTTTAGCCCGAGGACCATTTAGGGACACTTTGACATGGGACACGGAGCAGCCAGGGTTTGAACCAACAACCTTGTGGTTCCCGACACACCCTCTCCAATCCATGAAGGATGACACTGTACAGTTACATTTCAAACATATCAAAGAGTTCATTTAACTCTAATAAGTGTCGCAAATGGATCTGATCTCGACGGTGGATAATGACTGCAGCTCAACTAAAACTGACTCTGTAACAGTTGAATCAACTTTTTGCAGTGTGATTTCAACTCTTCAACACTTTTGAGTAACACTGGAAAATGAACTCTAAGAATTTAGCTGGGTAGCTCCAGAACTGGAAAGCTAAGTAGAGCTGGCAATAAAAAATACAAATTTTGGATTAGAAAAACTTGCTTACGTAACTGTAAGTGTAAAGTGTAAAGGGTGCGTTAGTGAACACTTTGTGAGGCAAAAGACACAGATTTGTTATAAAAGCTTGCGAAAGTGCCATTTCTCGGGTCATTCCGTTATTGAGCGGTAACCAAACCAAATGGGAGCAGAGCAACATTCTTTCACACAGCCCTCCCTCCATACGTCCATTTATTCTCCTCACAATAATGAACGGAGCCCACAGACCATCAGTCACAGCCAACAGGACGGATCTGTGAACGCAACATGTTTACGCGTGAGACCGCGGCACTCGCTGACTCAGTTGGGGCAGCGGCAGCAGGCGGCGTGGGGCACAGATAAGCAAGGACTCCAGACTAAAGAGGCAATTACGCCGCTGTCATTATGCATGTCTGCCTTCCAAAGGCCCTTATCCGCCGCCGAGGAGACAAAAACAATGCCTTCTGTTTTACTTGGCAACTGGTGTGTAACATTTATCAGATGTCTGGGAAGTGTGTGAGGAGAGAAACGGAGCTGGTGCGGTGGGGGCTGGGGGGGTGATGAAACCTTAAAGGATATGGTCTGCATAATTAAACATTATCATAAAGTCCTGGGACAGCGAGGGTTTAGTGCCTGTTACGGAGTGCGTTTCCTGGAATGGAATAAACGGTAATCTTCCCCAGGAGGACCAGCAGAAGAAAAAAAGACACATTTTAATCAGTATTAACAGAAGGACTCTGGGTGATCACTTTATTCCTCACTGATGAGAGTGCTGCTGTTCAGGATGACAGTGTTCCATCGACGACGCCCAGATGTCAGTCACTAAAGCCGTGACAAACATTAGCCATGTGCCATGGCTCCAGCGGGGCCCCCACGTCTCCCCGTCTGCCGGCGACAGGACACCCCAGCTTGGCACCGTCGGGCACAGGAAGCAGGAAGGACCCCGGAAGGTAGGCTTTGTGTGTGTGTGTGTGTGTGTGTGTGTGCGTGTCGACGTACACATGCAGGCACACCGGAGTCCGTTTGAACTTCCTTTGGCCCTATGCGCACTCCAACCATGGACGCAGTCCTCTCCAAAGAATCCCTCAGAACAGGCTCCGGGAAACAAAAGACACACACTCAGACATTCAGCACGCGGCACTAAACTCACGGAGAACAACACTGTGAAACCATGTCTTTGATTAACCGATGCTAATAACACCAAGCGCCTTGAGCCATCGAGTCCAGTTGTATTGGATCTTTCAACTTTTGTTGTGCTGATGAGGGAAATTGCTAAAATTGCTAAATGACGTGAATGCGTTTGAAGAAGACAATGCACACAAAGTATCGTGTGTGTGTTGCCGATTATTAATTAATATTGATCATACAATAGTTTGCACCACCTCCATATGTCCAGCTCAGGACAAAGGGCAGAGGTGCAAAATGACATTTACTCTTGTTTCTGTAGCATATTTTTCAAAATGTTATTTGACTTTACTTTAGTTATTTTATATATTCTCTGATCTCCAACTTTTGTGATTAACATTTGAAAAGTGCCTTTGAAGAATGATACCAGCGCGATTACAAATTGTGGCCTTTAAACTGGAAAATTACCGCTTTTGCAGACCGCTTTTGGATGCAAGTTTTGCAACACGGTTGTTAACCTTTGATATATAAAATCACATATAAAAGAAGCTTATCAAACTTAATCAGACTGTTTAAGACTTGTTAGACTTGGTAGATAAGTGTGATAGCTGAAACAGCACCAGGACCTTTAACCGGCTTTGCCATGCTGAGTGATTTTCTCCTCGCGCAGCTGACTCCACCCTGCTGCACAGCTGCATCGCCCGGTGACGTGGTCACACGTGCCTGCATGCGTTCTGACACTCACAGGTCTCCCCGAAATAACCGCCTGGGCCTTCTACCCCCCACGATGACATAACACATAACACAAACAACGTAAGCTTTAAACAGCGACCGCCGCTTACACTCGCAGCGAATGAGTGAGGACATTCGGAGACACTTTCATCATCCCTAAAGTCATTCGGAGTCGTAAGGAAGAGGGAAACGCACTAATGACAGAGATGCGTCATTAAGCCTGCAGTGCAGCAGTCAGGACCACAGCAGCGCCGCGCCAAAAGAAAAGTCTTGGGTAAGACTGCGGAATGACAGACCAAGAACTTTAGTGGGCATTTCATTGGATTCATTAAAAAACAAACTTTAGCATGAGAACACTGATTGGTTAGCTGCTGAACAGTCTTCTCTAACGGTGATCGCTACAAAACACTGAGTGCATTTATCCGAAACAGAGGCCCCTCGTCCCCCCTTACGTCTCCCCCCCTCCTCACCCATCCCTAAAAAAAAGCCCGCGGCGACGTCTCCTCGTGGAGATAATTGTCCACGAACGCATCGCCGTTTTAAGGAGAGGATGCCGTGATGGGCTGCAGCGAGGGCCTCCCTCACACCCCGTTTTAATGATGTGGCTTCCATTACCCAGAGTGCCGTGTGGTCCTGCCCAGCCGGCGGTGCGCAGGCAGCCTCCTGTGATGTGGTGGCAAGCGGGGCACCGTTCCTGCACTCGCACATCTGGCCACAGTCAAGACCATAAAAAAGCTGTCCGGGCACACAGCGGGCCGAGATAAAACATCCGCCCGGTTACAACTGGCAGCTTCACACAAGAGGGGCCGAAAAGAAGAAGAAGAAAAAAAAAAAAGGTCTAGATGCCAACGCTTTTGTTTTGTTTCTTTCTCGCGCTTCCTCCGCTCCCGCTTTCCCTCTCCCGCCCGACACCACCACCCATATCAAACGGCGGCACCACGCTGCGGCTGTTCGCCTGCCGAGCGCCTGCGTTGGGTGAAGTTAAAGCCCCGCGTGCCACATGTGCGGCGGATCTGGGGGCCTCATCAAAGCCGACGGCGGCTCAAAGGGGCCGGTTCTGTTTCAAGAGAGGGCCGATGCGGCGCGGAGATCTGGTAATTAGAGCACCTGCTGAGTCAACAGGCTTCACCAAAACAAAGCCAGGTTGCCCTGCACACACACACACACACACACACACACAGTATCGTTGGAGATGCTCACGTAAGAGTCTGTTGCTCATTCCTCATACCGAGCCAGAGAGATTACAGTGAATTGACACTCGGTAAGTTCGGTAAACGATCCAGGGGCAGTGCGATGAATGAGCCTTTTCCACAACTGGGACCTAAACGTTGTGTGGAAGCAGGACTTCACCGGAGAACGAAAAGAACGACCGTGTTTATTCACATCCTCCTTTCGGTCGCTCACTTTGTCACTAGAGGGGTCATCACACACACACAAGCAAAGAAGAATTACTGTATTCAGCTGTAAAAACTCTGGTTTTCATTTGCAGAAGCGCCGCTCTTTGAGTGATTGACAGCGGTTGCGGACATTCCTCTGTTCTGCAGTAAAATATGAGGGAATCTGGTAAAGGGTCTGGGTAGAGTCGGTCCCAATTATTGCAGCAGCCAGCATTTTTTATTATTTCATTCATGCACCTCCTCAATCTAAGGAAAGCAGTGGACCATGTTACCAAAGGAAGCCACAAACTGGCTCTGAGACGTACTGTGCAACGTGGGGGTTTAATGTATTTCAAATGCCACGCTAACCTGGGTGTTTCCTTACAGTTTGTGCATCCCACCTTTCCCATTCCTCCTCCAATTGATGATGCTGTGATGTCCACTCCTCCTGGTTTTGCCTTGAAGGCCTCACATCGTGGAAAAGCATCCTTCCTGCCCAGCGTTTTTTTTTTGGCATGGCCTTCGGCGTGTTCCCACGCTGACAGCTTGTCATCTTTGCCTGCCTCTGCAGTGGTTATGCTGTGTTGATATTAAAGCCAGCTGCTCATTCGGTCTGTGCTAGTACAGTGAAAAATCGATGAACGTCTTGTGTTTACTATTGTGCCAGCAATCGCACCGGTGTGCAACATCTTTCTTTGACGCGGTGGTTCTTTGAAACGCCACTCAGCGCACCTGTGGCGATTAAAAAAAAAACATAAAACATCTCCGATGACGAGTGATGTACCCCTTTAATTAGGTATTTATTCCAGGCACAGTAATCACCTCAACATGTTAAACAAGTTTACTGGAGCACACTGCAGTAATTCTTCAGGGGACGTACTGACACCTCTGAATGGCAAGGTTCATTATTTGTTTATGCCAGCAGGGGGCGACTGAACTTGATATTAAACACAGAGAAGCGATCCGTCATCTGCTATTAGGACAGTGTCTGTGAGTGTCTCTGTAACCAAACTCTTCTCTCTGAGTCTTTGTTTATGACTAAGCACAGAGGATTTGGTCCATCACGACACGCACACACACACACACACACACACACACTGTGCCATGGCTGAAAGGCTCCATCTCTAGACTAAATGAGCTCTTTAAGACAGGCGGATTATTTCCAGATCCCCGGTTGTGTAAGAGCCACTGCTGTCAGCCCATAAAGCAGGTCCAGGGACCACACAGCCGGGGCAGAGCACAGCACAGAAATAGAGCGGGTGGAGAGAACATAGAATGGAACTTCCTGGTGCCATTCAGGGCCTGCACACTGGACGAGCTCGACACAACAGCAACAAAACAACCCTGTTTCTTTCGACAATGGCACGTATGCTCAAGTTCTTTTCACTGCGACCATTTTGACATCAAAGCTGCAGACGAGAAAGCGGAACCCGCTCCACGCCGTTTTGAAGAGGCGAGCTGGTCTGCGTGACCCATGTGGGCAACAATAGCTTGTTTCCTCTGACGAAACCCAACTGAAATGTTGCAAGCGTGCTCGGCGAACGTGTGCGTTTCGTCATAGCAACAAACGCACTCGAAGCCATTGTGTAGAATCCAACGCTGAAAAAAGGAGGAAAGTCATCTCTTTCCATTTGAGTTCTGCGAAACAGATGATGTTAGAGAGATCTGGTCCTTCTCACGGCTCAGACCTCCTCGTCAGATGACTGAGAAACTGGACACCTCTCTGTTTGAGGAGAAAAAGCCTTCAGAAAGCGTCCAATCAGAGAGACGTCTCCGCCCGAGGCCATTAGGCTGTTATGACTGTGGACGTGAGGCTCTGCTCGAGTGTGACATGGCCGTGATTTACGATGCGCCGCGTGTAATATCTGGGCCTGGTAGTACGCGCAACACTAAATCTCACACTTTGTAATAACACGAGGCCGCTGCAAGACTATAATCATGAAGAAGAAAAAAAACACATTACATTGTTGACGCTGTCGGACAGTTAGTTACACGAAAGGTTTAAAGTGGCAGGACGCGTGAAAAAGATGCAGCCTGTGAAACTACATTCACTACAAAATAATGATGAAGAGTTCCGGGATTTGTGTGGTTTTCAAATGGTTTTTGACTTTGACATTACGTGGACAATCTGACGATTCCGAAAATCTGTGTGATAATCCGCTCAAACTGTGAATATCAGGAGACTGTCCTGCAGCGCCCTCTAGTGTGTCAAGACTGCTAGTCTCACATAGAGGAGTGTCCCCAGTTTTGAGAAGAAAAAAAAAACAGCAACATCGTTTTTTCAAAAGGTTTCATACTTGTGGAAGTATTGATCACTGGAACATTAATAATGGCCCGTTGAGTGCTGCAACCAGCCCTAGTTTTGTATTATAACCTCACTGTATTCGTTTATCATTTTCGCTATAACAGAGCCTCAGAGGAAAAAAAAACAACCTTGTGTTTCATCACGTTGTTCTACATAAAGCTCTCGGAGATACACACGGAACTGTAAAAAGCTTTCTGTACGCCACTAAAATCTCTATTTTATTCAAAGCCACTGTGAAGTGAAGTGTACTGTATCCCTGAAATAAAAACATTTTATTATAGAATATAATATCCAGGAAATTCCTTTCAGGATTGTAAATGAGCTTATAAAAAAAAAAAAGGCCGATCTCCCCGTGGTGGCAGTGTGTGCTGATTAATACTGTGTGACGTTCAAGAGGTTGACTTACTCTTTTCACAGTGGTCTCCGGTGAAGCCGGGCTCACACGCACACCGGCCGCTGACCGGGTCACAGTGCACAGGAATCCCTTCGCACTGGCACTTACTGAGACACCCTGGGCCCCAGTGACCCGACTGGCATGCTGTGAAGGTGATGTGATGGCACGTGATTAGATTTAAACTCACCGTTCTGGCAGAGTTCCCCCGTGAAGCCTGGTTTGCAGTCACACACGCCGGTGTGCTTGTTGCAGGAGCCTCTGTTCTGGCATTGAGGACATGGCCACTGGCACTTCAGCCCCCAGAATCCATCAGGGCAATCTGGGGAGCACCGAGCATCTTTAGTTAATTCTCTTTAAGGTCTGAAAGCCTCCGATGTTTTGGGCAAAGAAATGTATTAAAAGGCGAGTAAGCTCCACAGAAAAGGAATTAGTAACAAACAGAGGAATTGGAAATGGACTGCATAACATTGCCAAAAGAGAACTGCAGAAATACCAAATTGACTCTGCCAATAGCGTCTGCAGTGGTAAGTGAAGTAAATGGCCCCCGTCGTGACCTGGCCTGCAGCTTAAGATGCATTCAATCCAAAAGAGGAGGTCTCTTTTTTATTATTTGGCTTTAACAAAACCCAGCAAGCCGAGGCCTGGACTGTGCATTCTGTAAAACGGCTTTGTTGGTCCACCGACACGTTGGCGCAGACTCATGTTGTAACCACATTCAGTATCACTTTGGGTGAAAACAGAGGGGATTGATGGCATCGTTGGTGACATCAGAAAGGGCAAACTTTTATTTATGAAGTACGTGAACAAATGAGCACACATGTACAAACGTGTCTGTGTCAACAACCCCACGCACTTGTTCACAGAAACGTGTAAAGTACGACTGTGGTTCTTTACTGTCCCGGTTGAGGCCACATGTGGGCGCCGTGGAGACAGGCTTTGAAGAAAGCAGCATAATTCCACAGCAGTTCATCTCAAATATTTAAGATTTTAGTCGACCACCCACATGTGTTCTCCCCGAACTAATCATTTCCCTTCAAGCATCTCTTTGTCTCACCCAGCTGACATTCATCCCCGTGTAGGCCTGCGGGACACCGCTGGCCGCATTCTCCGGTACGCGGGTCACATGACCCTCCACCTGGACAGTCACATGGCTGCTCACAACCGGCGCCAAAGAAGCCCAGCTCACATTCTACACGGGGACACAAACACGTACACGGCCGCAGTGGGAAGATTAACGAAGCGTCTCACTGATTGAGAGGTTGTTAGGATTTCAAACAGCGATCAATGACCCCAGGAGTAATCACACGCACACACACACACACACACACTCTCTCACACACAGACTCACACACACACACTCTCTCACACACACACTCTCACACACGCTCTCTCACACACACACACAAACACACACACCGTGAAATGCTCCTGCAGAAGCTCCATAAGAAGCAGAGCGAGGCATAGCCAACGAACCTAATCCTAATGGGAGCGATGGGTTTAGTTCTAAACTCTGATGATGACTCTCTGTGATGTCACTCATGATGTCACAGTTAAGAACATAATCATAATGATATCACTGTGAGATCAATGGATGTCAGGAGTTGAACTCCTAACTACCGGGCGCTCTCTGGGCCAATCACGGCTGCAGGGCCCTGTATAAAAAAACTGCTAGTTTCCTCCTTCAGCCCTCTCTTGGCCGGGTGACGGAAGTGCTAAAACAAGGACCCCTAACCCTAACCCTTTTTGAACATGATAAAACCCTAACCATACACAATCATACACTGCCGAAAGATTTAGGTTTTAGCTTTTCTGTGTGTTTGGTCACACAGAAATGCTGCTAGCTGACCAGCTTCTTGGCTTCTGGAAAGTGTGATTTTTTCAGTCTATCGACTGAATAGCACTGAATAGTTGCACACCAAAAACAATTGAAATATTTATTTTGAATGTGTCACCACAGTGAGGTATATTTATATATGCATATATGGCCCACCCACGCCCTGGTGCTCCTTCACATCAGGGCTTAACCCTCCCATGCCCTGATGCAAGAGGGTCCACCTCCTGCCCTTTAGGGGCAAGAGGTTAGGGGTTAGATGATGACTCTCTGCAATGTCACTCATGATGTCACAGTTAGGAACATCATCATAATGATGTCACTGTCGCTCCTGACTGCAGAGGACTGGCCGTTTATTGTTGTCATGCTTTATTGGTTCTGATCCTCTACTCAGAAAACATAAATAAACGTCTCTTTGTCCCGATGTCTCCTCCCTTTTCTGTTGGATCACGCCACGTCTGTCTTGTCCAGATGTTTACACCGGCACACGATCTGTGTAATAGCAATACTGTCCGTGTCCTTCTCCCTTTCCCTGACACCCATGCGAGAGGATGTGACTGGCTAATGGGTTTTGACAGGGCGGGAAATTGATCAAACGGCAGATCACAAGCTCAGAGCCCAGGAGGCTGTTAAGTGACAATTTTGGGGCGAGTTTGAGCGCGCTGTGTCGAATCGCAGCTTTAGTGCCAGGACCACGCAATGGAAGACACGTGACTGGAGCCACGTCCGCTGTACCATTAGGTGCAGGAGCCGAGAGATTCCTCCTCTGCTGTGCGGACCGTCTGCTCTGAGCTCCTGCTGGAGTGTAGAAAGTCTCTGTGTGGATGAGAGATCAAGATTTATATATGCATATATGGCCCACCCACACCCCTAACCCCTAACCCCCTAACCCCTAACCCCCTAACCCCTAACCCATAACCCCTAACCCCCTAACCCCTAACCCCGAACCCTCCCTTGCCCTGATGCAAGAGGGTCCACTTTTACATCAGGGCTTAACCCTAACCCCAAAACCCCGACCCAAGAGTCCTACTGCAAAGGAGGACCAGCTTTGCAGCAGGACCCAGTTACATTGACTACCACCTCGCCCTGCTCAATAAGGGGGTATATGCTCCTGCAGAAGCTCCATAAGAAGCAGAGCGAGGCATAGCCAACGAACCTAATCCTGATGGGAGCGATGGGTTGAGTAGTAAACTCTGATGATGACTCCCTGCGATGTCACTGTTCCGGAATCGAGTCCATAACCGTGACGATCAGGTGTCATTATGAGTCACTGTTCCAGAATCGAGTCCATAACCGTGACGATCAGGTGTCTTCATGAGTCTCTGTTCCAGAATCGAGTCCATAACCGTGACGATCAGGTGTCATCATGAGTCTCTGTTCCAGAATCGAGTCCATAACCGTGACGATCAGGTGTCATCATGATGTGGAGGTCAACTCGAGGTCATCATGGTTTCTTCATGATTCTATCATAATTATGATGTCACTATGATGTCATCATCATTCTGCTGACACCTGCTGCTGTTATCCCTAATCAAGTTAGTCACATTAGTCGCATTACTCATATCTAATAGTGGGTATTCCTGATAGATTCTACTACTACTACTAACAGATATAACTACTACTACTACCAACAGATATAACACACACACTCTCACACTCTCTCACACACACACACACACACACACACACACACGCACTCTCACACATACACACACACATACACCGTGAAATGCGTTAAAAAAATTGACGTAATTAACGACAAACATCTAATTAACGCCGTTAATGCACTATTTTTGACAGCCCTAATATTTATATATACATATATACACTCGCAAGCCCCAATGCAAGACAGTCCTACTGCAAAGGACCAGCTTTGCAGCAGGATCCGCTTTCATCAGGACCCAGTTACATTGACTAACACCTCGACCTGCTTAATAAGGGGCTATATGCTCCTGCAGAAGCTCCATAAGAAGCAGAGCGAGGCATAGCCAACAAACTTAATTCTAATGGGAGCGATGGGTTTAGTTCTAAACTCTGATGATAACTCTCTGCGATGTCACTCATGATGTCACAGTTAGGAACATCATCATAATGATGTCACTGTCGGTGTCGGCATGCGGGCGGAATCGGTTCTGTCAGATGAAGCCGTGACAACAAGCAGTAAAAGTGGACACAAGCAGCAAAAGCCTGTTGGCCGTTGATAATTCACGCTACTTTCACAGACTCATAGACATCATACACTGCCGAAAGATTTAGGTTTTAGCTTTTCTGTGTGTTTGGTCACACAGAAATGCTGCTAGCTGACCAGCTTCTTGGCTTCTGGAAAGTGTGATTTTTTCAGTCTATCGACTGAATAGCACTGAATAGTTGCACACCAAAAACAATTGAAATATTTATTTTGAATGTGTCACCACAGTGAGGTATATTTATATATGCATATATGGCCCACCCACGCCCTGGTGCTCCTTCACATCAGGGCTTAACCCTCCCATGCCCTGATGCAAGAGGGTCCACCTCCTGCCCTTTAGGGGCAAGAGGTTAGGGGTTAGATGATGACTCTCTGCAATGTCACTCATGATGTCACAGTTAGGAACATCATCATAATGATGTCACTGTCGCTCCTGACTGCGGAGGACTGGCCGTTTATTGTTGTCATGCTTTATTGGTTCTGATCCTCTACTCAGAAAACATAAATAAACGTCTCTTTGTCCCGATGTCTCCTCCCTTTTCTGTTGGATCACGCCACGTCTGTCTTGTCCAGATGTTTACACCGGCACACGATCTGTGTAATAGCAATACTGTCCGTGTCCTTCTCCCTTTCCCTGACACCCATGCGAGAGGATGTGACTGGCTAATGGGTTTTGACAGGGCGGGAAATTGATCAAACGGCAGATCACAAGCTCAGAGCCCAGGAGGCTGTTAAGTGACAATTTTGGGGCGAGTTTGAGCGCGCTGTGTCGAATCGCAGCTTTAGTGCCAGGACCACGCAATGGAAGACACGTGACTGGAGCCACGTCCGCTGTACCATTAGGTGCAGGAGCCGAGAGATTCCTCCTCTGCTGTGCGGACCGTCTGCTCTGAGCTCCTGCTGGAGTGTAGAAAGTCTCTGTGTGGATGAGAGATCAAGATTTATATATGCATATATGGCCCACCCACACCCCTAACCCCTAACCCCCTAACCCCTAACCCCCTAACCCCTAACCCATAACCCCTAACCCCCTAACCCCTAACCCCGAACCCTCCCTTGCCCTGATGCAAGAGGGTCCACTTTTACATCAGGGCTTAACCCTAACCCCAAAACCCCGACCCAAGAGTCCTACTGCAAAGGAGGACCAGCTTTGCAGCAGGACCCAGTTACATTGACTACCACCTCGCCCTGCTCAATAAGGGGGTATATGCTCCTGCAGAAGCTCCATAAGAAGCAGAGCGAGGCATAGCCAACGAACCTAATCCTGATGGGAGCGATGGGTTGAGTAGTAAACTCTGATGATGACTCCCTGCGATGTCACTGTTCCGGAATCGAGTCCATAACCGTGACGATCAGGTGTCATTATGAGTCACTGTTCCAGAATCGAGTCCATAACCGTGACGATCAGGTGTCTTCATGAGTCTCTGTTCCAGAATCGAGTCCATAACCGTGACGATCAGGTGTCATCATGAGTCTCTGTTCCAGAATCGAGTCCATAACCGTGACGATCAGGTGTCATCATGAGTCTCTGTTCCAGAATCGAGTCCATAACCGTGACGATCAGGTGTCATCATGATGTGGAGGTCAACTCGAGGTCATCATGGTTTCTTCATGATTCTATCATAATTATGATGTCACTATGATGTCATCATCATTCTGCTGACACCTGCTGCTGTTATCCCTAATCAAGTTAGTCACATTAGTCGCATTACTCATATCTAATAGTGGGTATTCCTGATAGATTCTACTACTACTACTAACAGATATAACTACTACTACTACCAACAGATATAACACACACACTCTCACACTCTCTCACACACACACACACACACACACACACGCACTCTCACACATACACACACACATACACCGTGAAATGCGTTAAAAAAATTGACGTAATTAACGACAAACATCTAATTAACGCCGTTAATGCACTATTTTTGACAGCCCTAATATTTATATATACATATATACACTCGCAAGCCCCAATGCAAGACAGTCCTACTGCAAAGGACCAGCTTTGCAGCAGGATCCGCTTTCATCAGGACCCAGTTACATTGACTAACACCTCGACCTGCTTAATAAGGGGCTATATGCTCCTGCAGAAGCTCCATAAGAAGCAGAGCGAGGCATAGCCAACGAAACTCTGATGATGACTCTCTGCGATGTCACTCATGATGTCACAGTTAAGAACATCATCATAATGATGTCACTGTGAGATCGATGGATAGCCAACAAACTTAATCCTGATGAACCTTCTCTCTCTCTCTCTCTCTCTCTCTCTCTCTCTCTCTCTCTCTCTCTCTCTCTCTCTCTCTCTCTCTCTCTCTCACACACACACACACTCTCACACACACACTCACACACACACACACACACTCTCTCACACACACACACACACTCATACACGCACTCTACCTTTCTCACAGCGCGGGCCGCGGTTCGCAGCCTTGCAGAAGCAGCTCCCTGTTTCGGGGTCACAGCCGGTGGAACGCTCTTGAACGCAGTCACATTCCTCGGAGCAGCCTGCGCCGTGCGTCCACCTGGGACAAGCTGAGGGGGGGGGGGACCGGGTCAGTTGGGAAAAACAGACAAGAGGCACAAGTCCGGCAGGGGTCTCGTGTTTGTGTGATCAGTGGTGGGACGTGAGTATGTACGTACGTGACCCAGCTGCACGGCAACTTGATGAACGCAAGTACATCTTAGTGGCCGATATTGTACTTAAGGTCTTCATCAACTGTTGTTTTTGCAGAGGAAAACACGTCTCTCCAAAATTTGGTGATTTTGAATTCATTATTTTGTAGAAACTAGAGTCTTTATGGGTTAAGGAATGCTCCTACTTAAGCTAAAAGAAGTTCTCCTGAAAATACGTTACAAAGCTCCAAATAGGGCTGTTTGCCTTTAGAGATCAAATATTCTCACAGAACAGTTTAACAGATTAAACTACAAAACAAAGTCAATTAAATCCGCAGAACACTTCAGCAGTGAAAGAAATTGCACACAACAAACACAGTTACATGGAACTTACACTTACAAACTTCTACTTGATCACGTTTTTGAGAGGACAACTTTTACAAGCAACAGTGTTTCTACACTGTGGTGTTGCTTCTTTTAAAGACACAAAGGAGCAGGATTTGGCACTAAGCTCTACAGAGGTTGACGCCTAGAAATGTCCTGGAAAATGCAAAATAAGAAAAGACTAGCAGAGGGTCTCTCCAGATGCCGACTCCATCGCTCACTTCTTGTGGCTTATAATAAATTATTTAGAAACTAACAGATTGTTTGGTATTTTAGAAATTCTACTTATTATGCCTTTTAAGTAGGATTTGAATACTTTTCCCATCACAAACAAATACACACATTTCGATTTTATTCAAGGATTAGAAAATAAATAATCGTAGAAACGTTTGTTTGTTCAAGTGAAGGTGGGGAAAGTTAATTAAGTAAAGAATGTTGAAATAAAACCTCTGCTATCAAATGACACACGACTCTGAGCCAAAGTCAACAACCAGCCACTATGTTATCACAACATCCTACTTCTGCAGGCTTGAGTCATGTGACTGCTGCCGCCTCTTTCTTTTTAGACTTTCACTCAAAAATGTAATGAATTGTAATAATTGCAAAGTGAGACAAGGCTGCCAATATTTAGAAAAGCAACTTTCTACACAATTTGATTTATTGTGTGTACTTTTCTGAAAGCTTTATCACATTATTAGTAGAAGCATTGATAGAAAAAGACCATGTGACACTTTTAAGACTCAAGTATTCATTGTTATTCAGTGTTTAGAACAATCTGTTTCAACTTTGCCAAGATTCTCCCTACTCAATAAAAAAAAAAAAGGCTGAACTCCACTCCACCCTGTCCCTCTCGACATTGGCTTTACGTTTGGTCCAGCTGCAGGCTGTGGTTACACCCTCTCCACCCTCTGAAGATGGAGCAGACCGCTCTGAGTATCTGCTAATGTTCCGTCTGCACATTTCCTCCATCGTTCGGCTCGGTCTGACGAGAGCGAGCAAAGACCCGTCGCCATGTCCATCCGGAGGCTTCGGAGCGACCCGAAAACACTGGGGGACGTGAATTTGGTGACACAGGAGCTGAAGAATCTTTATTTCAAGAGGCTGCTTCCCATAGAGAAACACTATTCTTTCCATCACTTTCATTCCCCTAGCTACGAGGACGCAGAGTTCGACAGCCAACCAATGGTCTTGGTGATCGGTCAGTACTCGACGGGAAAGACAACCTTTGTCAGGTAAGAATCAGAACGTCCGCGGGTCCACGTCACTGACTGATGAGAGCTCGGGGGTTAACTGCTGTTGACGGTTGTTCGGACTTCAGATATCTCATCGAAGAAGACTTCCCTGGTAGCAGAGTTGGGCCGGAGCCGACCACGGATTGCTTCACCGCGCTCATGCATGGCGAGGTGGAGGGAGTCATCCCCGGCAACGCCCTCACAGTGGACCCCAAGAAGCCCTTCCGCCACCTCGACCCTTTTGGAAATGCTTTTCTGAACAGGTGATGCTGTCTGGAATGAAATCGCCTGGAGAAGCGAGGGGAAGGATATTCCTTGTTTCCTTTCCTTGGAGATATCTGAAACCTGCACTTGCAAACTTTGCAGTGTGAAGCAATTCGTCCCGTGTTCTCTAAATGAAGGCTAGGTGGTAAAGAGATTGTTTTGGGTGCTTTCTGTTGAAGCATTTTGTTCTTTGTAGGTTTCAGTGCGTTCAGATGTCAAATAAAGTCCTCGAGAGCATAAGCATCATCGACACCCCGGGCATCCTGACCGCTGCTAAGAGAAAACTGAGCCGCGGTGAGTCCGAATATACTTTTCTCCTCTACTTTCAGGAGAGTCATTCGGTTTTAGAATGTTGGAAAACATTGGTTTTTGTCAGGGTTAAAGTTCCTGGTATGAAGAAAGCTTTTGGCAGCTGCGATGAGATAATAGTAATTCAACACTTTAAGCCAGAATCGCAACAGATGAAAGTAATATGAGGGAGTTGGGAGGGGGGACGAGCAGCGCTGTGAGTAACTGAGCCGTTGTTTTTACGAAGGCATCTGTGGGTGTGACTGAAACGAGGGCCACCCCCCGCCCTTTGGTTCCTCCTCCCCAGGCTACGACTTCCCGGCCGTGCTGCGCTGGTTCGCGGAGCGTGTGGATCGGATCATCCTGCTGTTCGATGCACATAAACTGGAGTTCTCCGATGAGCTCACTCGGGCCTTCGGGGCCCTGTGCGGCTACGAGGACAAGCTGCGCGTGGTCCTCAACAAAGCTGACAGGGTGGACTCGCAGCAGCTGATGAGGGTGTACGGCGCCCTCATGTGGTCGCTGGGTAAAGTGTTCCGAACCCCCGAGATCCTGCGGGTTCACGTGGGCTCTTTCTGGTCGGAGCCCAGGCAGATGTGTGACCACTACCAGCTGCTGGAGCTCGAGGAGGAGGATCTCCTGGCCGACATCAGGAACCTGCCCCGCAATGCTGCCGTACGCAAGCTGAACGACTTGGTAAAAAGGGCTCGCTTAGTGAGGGTAAGAGGTCTCGTGTGCTCAATTCCGTCCCTCTTTTCAAAGAAATATTCACAATTTCAGTTGCAGTTATGATGATTTCTTTTTTGCATCTGCCCTCCCAGGCGCATGCTCACGTTATCAGCTACCTAAAAAAGGAGATGCCGACAATTTTTTGCAAAGAAAGCAAGAAGCACAATCTGATCTACCAACTTCCGCTGATTTTCACCAAGATCCAGCAGCGGCATCGAGTCCCGGCCGGGGACTTCCCCGACTGCACCAAGATGCAGGTGGGAACATCATTCCAGTTGCTGTCTTAATACAAATGTTCCGTGAGCTTAACTTTTGTTTGTACACCTTTTCAGGAAAAACTCTTGGGGCAAGATTTCTCCAAGTTCAAGGCACTGAAACCAAGTATGATGGCTTCCTTGGATAAACTCCTGACCAGTGACATAGCAAACCTGGTGCCGCTGATTCAACAACAAGAACTGAGAAAGAAATCCCTCCCCGGTGTGCTGGACGGGGAGCTTTTGGGAACATTCAGGCCTGAGCATTACAAGAAAACCTCTTTCAAGGAGCCGAGCGGTGAGGCAGATTTTGTCAAGTGGGCGGTGGAGAAATACAAGCCAAAGTACGACGAGATCTTCTTCAACCTGGGTCCGAACGGCGGCAAACTGAGCGCCACCAGAGTCAAAGAGTGGATGACGAGCAGCCTCCTGCCCAACTCTGTGCTTGCTCATATCTGGAGGCTGTCTGACGTGGATGGGGATGGCATGCTGGACAACGAGGAGTTCGCTTTGGCCGTCCATCTTATTGAGGGAAAGCTGGAGGGCCAGTGGCTCCCCCGAGAGCTGCCGTCTCACCTGGTGCCGCCGTCGAAGCGGCAACGTTCAGCCAGCAATGACGAGTGAAACAGGAAACAGAAAGGAGGCTCATGCCTGTGTATAGCAGAACCTCATCTGGTAGCATATAACCAAATGTAAGTCACCTTTTAACGAGTCCGAGAAGGTGTTTATATGATTCATTATGTCACCAAAACGATTACTGTGATGGTTTGGATCTTTTACATCTACAGTCACTCAAATATCCACCGAGATTATTTAGATCAGGGGTGTCAAACTCATTCTGGTCTGGGGACCACATACAACTTAATCGCATCTCAAGTGGGCCAGACCAGTAAACTCATTCTAAAATGACATAGAACTAACACTAAGTCCACTTTCTTCTTTGTATTAGTGCAGAGAAGAAGTAAATTATAAAAATCTTTATATGCAATGAATTGTCCTTTTAATAAATATATTATCAACAACCTAAGAGTTTTTAAGAAAAGTAATGTACAATTTCAACAACATTTTCACCCAGTTTAACATTTACTTAAGTGCATCATGCATAAAAACTGACCACAGTGATTGTGATTCACCTCCATGAACATGTAGGAAGAGGTCCATTTTTCTTGAAAAATCCGACACTGTGTCCACTTTTCTCTTTTTTGACAAAGACATTTCACTGAAGAGGGTGCCAGGGTCAGGTTTCCTGCCCGTGGGCCGTACGTTTGACACCCCTGATTTAGATCCACCAGCAATGATTGTCAGTGAGAAGTAATTTAACTTTAATTTAATTTGTTTTTGCCGTAAACGTAAAGGTTGCTTAAATATCCTGTAATCCAATTGGATTCATTTTATCAATGTTATTAAACTTACAAAGAGGACTTTATGCATTGTGCAGCGGGTATTATGACACGGTCAGGTTGGTACTCACACAGGTGGCAGAAGCGGCCGTACAGTCCCGGAGGGCACAGGCAGCCTCCATACATGCGATTGCAGTGTCCGTTGTTTGGGCAGTTGCACTTTCTTCTGCAGTGCCTCCCAAAATAACCCCTCGGACAACCTGGAAATATGAATAATTCCACTTTAGGATGGAATGGCCCCCCTCTGGAAACATACTTCTCTGTGAGATTTAAACAAGACAGTCTTGAATTTTAAGACTTTTGATTTGTGGTTTGCAAAGTTAATTTTTTTTCTTCTCATTTCTGCTTCTGCTTTGTCAATTACTTTGCTTCGATTTGGTCAGAAAATGAGGAAAAACTAAAGGATTTTAAACTTTTAAAAGGATCACATCTCTTCCAATCAACTCGATGCACAGCCTGAGGAAGTGAGGCAACAATGCAAGGAGCAACGTGTCTCAGACCGCCAACTCAGAGCCTGGTTGTTGTCTTAACACCAGTGTGAGAGTCGTGTGTGTGTGTGTGTGTGTGTGTGCGTGTACAAACCATCCTCGCAGAGCAGGCCCTTTACCCCAGGAGGGCAGGAACACTTCCCAGTCACAGGGTCACACGAGCCTCTGTTCTGACAGCGGCACGGGCTGTTACAGGCCGTCCCGTAGGTCCCCTGTGGACACGCTGGAGAGGGAGACGGGAGAGAGCATTTGAGAGAGAGCACCTGTGCAGTCGCAGACATGAGTCAATGAATCAAACTGTGGGGACGTCCTTTGGCACAGGAACAAAGACCAGAGAAAGAGGTTGTTGTTAAAAAGTCAGTTAATGTCTGCATGAGTTGTGTCCTTCTGACACTTTTATTCCCTCTGGCCTTGTTGGCGATCCCAACACGAACCTGCTGGCTGTTTTAAAATGTGTTAAAATATTACAATTTCCATGTGACACTTTCTTCCCAGCAGTTTTATGTCCCTCGATGGGAAGATTACATGTAAACGATGGAGGTAAAAGCATTAAAGATGACTGAATGTGCATTTCAATTACGCATCGCAATTAATATATAAAACGAGCTGAATGAGAGAGAAAAAGAAAATAGTGAGGTATTTGTGGCATGTTGAGGCAACCTTAAAGATGTCACCAACAACTATGTGAGTTGCCTTAGATGTGATTCTTGGATATGACTTTTTATGTTTGGGCTTAATTAGTTATTTGGAAATAGAATAGAATAATTCAAAACATAGATGTCCTCAAGCTGCACTTTGTTGTTATTATTGTCCAGGCGGAAAACCCTCATTAGCTCTTTGCAATGCATCAGTACACCCTTTTTCCTTGAAAATGCCACTAATGTCCAGATCCTCCCCCTCCAGGTCGCGCGTCTAAATACTTCATTTCTTCTAGCGGACTTGTCCCACGTGGCTCTCGTCTCGTGATTACCGGCCTGACTTTGGTTCGGACCAAACACGTCCATTAATCACGGAGCCGGGTAGGAACAACAGAGCCTTGCTCGCTAAGCCGGTGGCGGACATCCTTGGCCTCGGGCTGTGCTCTTGCTGCAGGGCCCCTGGCCTCTCTCCAGCAGCAGACGGCTTGATTCCCCTGCTGCTCTTGTGTTCTGGAGCCCATAAACAACCAAGTCTCCCACACAGAGAGGCAGACAGGTTTTGACACATGGCCCCCGGATCGATGCGCGCAGGGAGCTGTCGAAGCTCTCTCTTATTAAACTACACCTCGCGGCTACGAGTCCTTCAGAAGGACCGTAAGGTGAGTGAGTGCAGGAGTGTGCACTGTATACCGGTGACATTATCCCCTTGACATGTACGTGATCTGGGCATAAATTATTACTTTCGGTCTCCCTGCCAATGCACATGTCTGAGCAAGAGAAAGGTTTTTTTTTATTTATTTCACATTCTTAAACTTTGACCTGTAGTTGAAACATAGGGCTTTAAACCTAGGATTCTACATTTAATGTACAAGTGAAAGCTAAATTCAACTGTTATGTAATAGTTATATAACTTCCGTATTTGCAATACTATTTTAATCCAAAACAGAACTTTTCCTGGACCTTACCGAGTAGTTTTGATGCCTAAACCTAACCAGTTTATTTCCCTAAAACACAGGAGTTTATTTTAAAAAGACTGTAGATAAATAAGGGGGGGGGGAATTGACACTTGTTGCTGGATATTCATAAGAGAGTGCATAAAAAAAATCCAAAAATTTGGACATACTTTCTCATTGAATAGGGTGAGATAATATGTCCAAACCTTTGACTGGAACTGTACATTTTCGTAAGATATCACACCAACTGCTTTATGAGAGTTAGTTTAAATCTTCACCTGACTCTTCCAAATTTCCAAAAAAAACAAAGGACATTCTGGAGGGAACTCTATTTTAAAGCTCTATCGTGGATTTGGCAGCATCTCCTCTGTTCCAGGAATGTAGGCGAACTACTGTACCCGGCACAAAGAGGCAAACCGCTGGATTTATTGCCAGAATTTAGTCCGTACGTTTCGGGGCTACTGTGACCACGGCCCCCTGTGACTAAGTGAGGTGGACCGGCTCAACGTGTAGATGCACCTAAAGAGCTAAGATGTTACTGCAGATCGGCAGTTAACTTACTCTCGTTACAGACGATCCCGGTCCATCCAGCTGAACACTCGCATCCATCTCCGACGTCACTACACCTTCCGTTCACGCAGTCTTCACAGCTCACGCTGCATTCCTCTCCGAACGAGCCAGCTGGACACGCTGAGAAAGAGGACTTAATGAAACCGTTGCGTCGTGGGGTTCCTCGGCAGGCGTCGGTCCGAGTGTCATCACTCACGCTCTTCCCCTGTACCTATGCTGCTGTCCAGCCGGAGCTCTCCTCGGCGCTCCCTCTGGATCTCGTACCGCGGGTCACCGTAACCGCCATCGTCTCCGTCGGCGCCGTCGTAACGGGAGCGCAGGGCGGCCGTGTACTGCAGGAGTTGAGGAGCGTTGCGGAGCAGCAGGTCTGGTAATCTGTGTACATCCAGCTGCTCGTCCTCCTCCCCGTCTTCACCCCCATCTTCTTCCAGCTCTCTGCCATAGAGGGCTAAAAAAAACACAAAGAACAACGTGAGCCAAACTATCTTTAAATGGCTCGATCACTCATCAAAATTACCATTCTTTCAAGAACGACTACGATACTAATGTCACTCACGGACGCAGGAGTGCTGGTCCTGATCCAAGCGGAAGCTCAGTTCACAGAAACACTCATATGTTCCCAGGGTGTTGACACAGTTTTGTCCGCAGCCCGACGTCTCTGCTCGGCACTCGTCAATGTCTGACGGGAAAAAAAAACACTACAGTGAAAAGGGTCACAGCAACAGCAGAACTCAAAGGAAGCCTTGTCATTAAATGGTTGGTGGTCATTATTAACGGTGTAAACATTCGATCAGTGCCGGCCCGAGCCTCTTGGGGGCCCTAAACAGAATTTGATTTGGGGCCCCCCCCTCCCACCACGCAGAGTCACCTTTGCAGAAGATTATTGGCACAAATGTCACGCTATAATGTTATAGTGAAAATCATAAACGAATGGTGGCCTAGTGGCCAGGGGGCCCTAAGCAGCCGCTTAATTTCGCTTATGCCTCGGGCCGGCCCTGCATTCGATATTTGGCAGTTCTACTAGTTTGTGTAAAAAAGGCAAAAAAGTGAGTGAGGTGAGTGACCACTGAGAATGCGCGTCCTGCAGAGCTCCAACAAACACGGCCCCGTTAGCATCCTAGCACTTTTACCGTCGCAGCCACAGCCGTCCGGACTGAGCCGGTGGCCGGCTCTGCAGCCGCACTCGTAGCCGCCCGGGTGGTTTCTGCAGAGATGACGGCAGCAGGACTCCCCGCCGACGCACTCGTCGATGTCTGAGGAAGGTTTCAACACAAAGGCCAGAAAGACGCGAGCTGACAGTCCGTTTCAGTGAGTGAAAAAAAATGGAGAAAAAAAAAAGGGAGGAAGAGGAGTTCTCACCCACGCAGGTCTTCCTGTGCCGGTCCAGCTGGTAACCGTGGTTGCAGGAGCACAACGGGCCGTTGGTGGTGTGCTCGCAGTGATGAGAGCAACCTCCGTTGTTCTTCTCACAGCTGTTGACGATCTCCATCTCAATGCCTGGAGGAGACAGCACCAACAGCACATTCAAAGGGCACAGCAGAAACATTCTTTTAGTTTTTCCAGCTGCAGGGGGAGGAAGAAGAAGTAATAGTGTCCCTGGCTATTACTGCCATACATTTAGAATGGGTTTTGTATTATTATTATTATTATTATTGCCATCCCAAAATGTGCAAAACTTGTGCTTGTGATCAGCCCTGTCCTGATTTGGAGTTGTGGCTGGTGTGCTCACATATCAGGATGGCTTTTTTTGGGTGGGGGGGGGGTTTGTTCATATCACGTTGCTCCTAAAACAATACATGCACTTCAGTACTTTTTAGGCTAAAATATAGGCATTATTTTAGGGAGTTGATGCTTTTTTGTTACCGCCTTTACTTACGGTAGCACTGTTTGCCGTCAGCACCCAGTTCGAAGCCCTGATGACACACACAGCTGAAGGAGCCCAGCGTGTTGACACAGCCATGGGAACACCGGGCATGGCCTGAGCTGCACTCATCAACGTCTGTGGGAGACACCAAGAGGCAAAACAAGAATCGCATGTGCGTAAAAAAAAAAAGGCATGATGATGACGTTCATATCAGAATCTAACTACAGTAGGTCATATTGAGACGCATTTCAGAGTCGGTGTGTGTATCCCCTTTAATCAAAGAATTAAGTAAAGCTAACCCCGAGTAAATCCCAGTTTCCTCTCACCATCAGAGGGCCCTGGGTTATTATGGTTTGTACCATAGAAAAACACTTTGAGAAGGAAACATGTTCAAGCTTAAGGCAAAATAATGATGTTCCGGTGAACAAAATCACAAAAACTTCCATCCACTGGTTTCTCTTTTACCTCATCTGTGGAAGAGGTGAACTGTTACCAACGTGAGCCTCACGAGTCAGAACGGGTCTGTTCCCGAGATTCACTGTGGCCGAACCTTATGGAAAGATCCTAAGTGTGTTTCTGCTAAACTGTAGCACATTCCAGGGAAAGGTATTTATTTAGTGTGCGTGCAGACAGTCGGGTGTGTGTGTGTGTGTGTTTGTGTGTGTGATTCCTCACCTTCACAGTTCTTGCCATCTCCAGACAGAGTGAAACCAGGTCGGCAGCTGCAGTGAACCCGGCCGTCCTCTGAGAGACACAGCTGGGAGCAGCCTCCATTCCTGTCCTGGCAGGGGTCCCTCACTGACACACACACACACACACACAAATAAACACAAAAATGAGTCCTTTCCACTCATTTACAAACCAGAAATCGACACAAATTTTTGGACATCAGAAGAACCTGAAATCTTTTGCATGATGACTCACATTCACAGTGTCTCCCGTCCCTCTTCAGCTGGTGGTTCTTTCGGCAGTCACATTTGTAGCTATTGTTCCCCGTGTCCACACACTTGTGCTCGCATCCGCCATTCAGAATTGAACACGAGTTTACGGCTTAAAAATCAAAGACAAGAACACAGATGGTAAATAAGCGTATAAAGACCCATCGGCACTCTGTCGTCCAATTACAGGATTAATAGATGAAGCCAGGGCCGGCCCAAGTGGCTTCCATGTATAGCGAACTAAGTGGCTGCTTGGGGCCCCCTGGCCAGCCACTTAGTTCGCTTATGCTGCGAGCAGCCCTAGTTTTGTATTATAACCTCACTTTATTTGTTTATAATTTTCGCTATAATAGTATAGCGTGACATTTGTGCCAATAATCTTCTAGCACAGGTGACTGAGCGTGGTGGGAGGGGGGCCCCCAAATAAAATTCTGCTTAGGGCCCCCAAGAGGCTCGGGCCGGCACTGGATGAAGCTCTACCAGCTATAGCATGTTTCAAATCCGAACAAAGTATGACAGGTCCATTTGCGTCTGTTGGGACTGTGAAATGCCTTTCACACCTCGGACGATGCCGCCGTTGAATTATGGGAAACTCGTGAGTTACAGGATGGAAACTAGAAAGCAATATTCAAAGTATGTACGAGGCACCAAATATAAATATTAGCTGTGTGCCTTCCGGGAGCTTTAAACACAGACATGGTGACACAGGCGGCTGGTTTTTAACTTAATAGTGATTCAAAGCTGATGCGATTAGCTGCCTCCATCCCCATTCTTAACCAAAGAAATGGAAGAAAAAAAGAAGAAAACCACACATAAGCAGGGAGATTTCACATTTTAAGAGTAATACATTCTTACCTATAGGTTATGTGGTATATTGACTAAACATTTTATTGTTGGAACAGTACAAATGCTTTTTGAACCACAGTGAACACGGTACGCGTTGGCGAAGTTCGATGGCCGAATAAAGAAAATTGCAACAATCCAGCTATACTAATGAGGGATAAATGCAATGCTCACGAATGCTGAGCACAAAGGCATTGAATCCTTCTGTTTAGTACTTACCAATGCAGGTCCGACCATCAGAGTGCATGCGGAAGCCTTCGCTGCACTCACAGTGAAATGAGCCTGGTGTGTCAACACACGTTTGCTGGCATCCTCCGTTGAGCTCCTCACACTCGTTAACATCTGAGCACACACACACACACACACACATATACTCAAAACCATGCACGCAGCAATACTCGTTAAGCAAACTATTGCCACAAACTATTAGATTGCAATATAACAACAACAACCACGAGGCCCTAAATGCCTTCTCATAACGTGTCATATCCGACATCGAGGTTGTGTAATTAAAGATTCCAGCAAAGCCAAATAGCGTGGAATGAAAAAACAGATTTGATTAGTTGTCTCTGTTTTTGTATTTCCCAGACATTAACTCTTGAGTATTAAGTGTACAGTTCGGCTGTGCCATGTTCAGGGAGAAATACAGAAACCTGACCACGAAAAGTTCAGTACGCCTAACCACCCGGACGGAAAGCGTGCATGCGTAATGTCTCGGGCTCAAATGATGAATGGCTCGTGCAGCAGCGTGCGTGCAATACATTTCCTGCACGGGAGAGAGGCTTGCATGTGGCTGAGCACGTGTACAGACTGAAGTTCGTGTTCCACAGAGACAGGAAGCGAGCTCAGACGACAACATACCTGGACACCCCGACTGAAGGACAACCAGGCGTTAATATGCACATCTGGGCCGTCATATCTCACATCCTCTCAAACCTCCTTCCAGTTGTCACCTCTGACACTGGCTTTTTTCAGTCCACAACGATGACAGGGGAGGGAAAATATTGTTGCAATTTCCCTTTTTTTGGTCCGGTAGGGGGGGGGGGGGGGGGGGGGGTGTTAAACACCAAGCATGTGGTTCAGTTTATTTGAGCACGCATCCCTTCTCGGAGGTTAAAGGGCTCACTAAGTAGTGCAGATATTGTAAATCATTTTGAAATAGTTTTCCCTGCACCTTCGACAATGTGAAAGCCCCCGTGGGAACAGCCGTCTCCGAAACCATCTCTGCTATTTTATAATAGGAGCTGCGGGGGGGGTTAAAGTGTGGGGGCCTCTCACCAGTAAAACAATCCTTTTTGTATTCTGCACATTGATGATTTTCAAAGGGTTCAAGGCATTTGTTTCCGTTTGTCCAATCGATGCAGACATCTGCACTGAGTGAATTATCGCCACTTTAACACATGGGAAGCCATTGTAGAGGATTCCTCACACGCAAAACAATAGAGGCGGGGAGGGAGGGGTTGGGGGGGTTTGTAAAGGTTAATATACTCGTTGGTCTCCTCATGTGAGAGGATTTCAATGGCAGACACACACAATGGCTGCTTTTCATCGGTGGGCGAGTTGTTGTGTCAGAGGTCGAGGGGGCGCGAGGTCCGAATGATTCGGCGGGACGTCGTCTGGCTCTTATCGTAGCTGCTGAGTTCGCATCTACGACCAGACAATGAGACAGACTCAACATTTGGGAGGACAGGTGGTCTTTTGGACGAACGCCACAGGATCAGAGGCACTCGGACGTGTGACAAAACATTTTAGTGTCACCGTTGTGTTGAATGTATCTTTTGAAGTTTGATCTGTAAAAACTAAAGTGGAGGGAGGCAACTCAGTAGACTCTAAATGTCAGAGGAAGAAATCTTGCACGTCTTGTGTTAACTAACCGTTCAAATTCACAGGAAAAAAAAAAGAACAAAAGAAGAAAAACAACCCTTGTTTATTTTCCATCAGCTCTTTAAATCCAAACGTTGTCCTTCCCGAATAAGTACGACCACACATACAAGAAGGACATCCACGCTGGTGAAGACGCCTCCGTTTGCCTTCTCCACTAGTTGGTTCTCAGACTTGAGAATGACAACATCCTGTTGTAGGGGTTAGAGGTCCCGGCCTTGTTCACACCTGTGGTTCCAAAGAACAAATGGGCCTCAGTGCCCAACTCCAACGCAGCATATTTCCGTCAGGTGACACGGCCGAACTGTCTGAGAACAGAAGCTTATTGGAAAAGGGCCGCTGCCTCCTACAGCCTGCCGTCTGGCCTTTTAAGTAGGTCTTAAGTTGGCCCATTTAGGCAGGACATTTCACACTGAGTGACCTGACCGTTCTGCACCACCAAAAGAACCAACGAGTCAACTCAAAGGCACGATGTTGATGTGTTACACAGGCACGCGCTCACTTCATGTAGGCAGCGTGCCAGCTCTTACCATGACACGCCTTGCCATCGGGCCCCAGTCGCCTGCCTTCGGGACACTTGCAGTAGTAGCTGCCGATGGTGTTGCAACAGGACTCCTCGCAGCCGCCCTCCTCCTCTTCACATTCGTTAACATCTGGGAGAAAAGGATTAAAAGGCCCCATTTTTTCTCAGTGCAAACAGGTCCACATTAGAAGTATCATTGGCGAGTATGTCAATCTTGAGGAATCAATGAGCTCATGGAGGTTAATCCAAGAAAGAATAATCCTGTAGGCAATATTTCATTCACTGTAACACAAACTTTCGCCTGATCTTCAAAGAAACTGGTTCAACTGGACCTTTAACAGTATGTACGTGATATGATCGGATGAGAATTGGCAATGCACGGATACCCCCCATTACTGGGGAAGACTAAGGAGAGAGAGGAGAAAAGGAATGTTATTAAGCAGCTACGATTTTTGGCAGAAGTTAGAGCAGACTGCTTTACAGTAACACAATCTTTGTCCAGCTCTGCAGACGGTTACTGAAATGATCCCACAGAGGCCTACCGATGGCTTTTCTTTAACAAACAAGGAAGTGCGTCTGATCATCACCAAGCTCCATGTATATCTGTACATATGTTTGGGATTTGTGGGCATATCCCTCAATCCCCTGATGTTCAGGCATCCGTGCTGAGGCTTATCCAAAACGTGTACTGTTAGATGGACCGATCAGAAGCAAAAGCCAACATAGATGTGCTGCATGGCCCCAGAAAAAACACTGTAACAGGATATTTTATCACCAGTAGAGCTTGGAAAACTCGACCAGTACTATAAAGAGACAAGAACACGTGATAAACAGCCCCCGTTGCTCGTATGAAATGTCCCCGCCTCCATACGTGTGCACATAAATAAACATGCACAAAAATAATACACACATTAAATGACTCAAAACTGCAGCAGCCCGTGGAACATGCAAAAGGCATTATCGATTCTCTCTTCACATCGTTTTATGTGATTAGACGCAAAGCACAGTAGATTGCCTGAGAATTTGAATGCATTTGTTACAGTAGATAAAAAAAAACATAGAAGGAATAAACAGCAGCTGAGGTAAAAAAAAAGCTCACAGAACACACGTTTCTCTTTTACAGTAGTTACAGAGTAATGTCACAATGACACCGCGATATACAGATTATTTCTTACGTGGAACGGTTAGTTATGTAGAATCCCGCGAATGACCTCAGAAACTAAGGATGGGTCGCCATGTGCGTTTTTCAGGCCACACCCACCCTTGGTTCCTAAGGGCAGGCAGTATGTTGGACAGGCAGACTTTTTCTTTCAGGAATTTTGACAAATGTTGATTTACCGGGCAGATTATTACAGAGTCAGCTGTCAAATCTTTGCTACTGTGTAGTTTAGTGGTTATATGGCATTGTTAGGTTCATAGCCCTGATGAGCCGCCCGTATCAGCTCAGGGTCATTTGCTATCACCATCAAGATGCCGAGCAGAGAGGGACAACATTAATTCAAGCCCTGTCATGGTAATGAAGACGGTTCTGGATAATAATAATAATTATTACGTTGACAAGGCAGCAGGTCACATGTTGCGTAGAGAGTGTGAACTTATTAAGACATTTTTTCTCAATACAAAGGCCAAAAGGAAGAACTCAAAGCAACACATGACTTATTTTAAAAGTGTCATAAAGCACTGTGACCCCCCCCAGGGGCTGTCTTATTGTCGATATTCATCAGTCGCGTTTCCGTCGCGTGGCGTCCGAGCCCCGTACGTACTACATGATCAATCTTTGTCTAACTGATGGACTGAAAAAAACATGTTTTACATTGAACTTCTTGATATCTTTCATAGTGGAAAGTGTTGGTCCCCTGATACTGGTGGAATAGTGGTGATAATGTTTTTTTTTTTCCATCAAGTTGAGGAGAAAACAGACATCTGCTTGAATGTTCTTGTGTCTTCGGGCACCGAGTCCCGATTCCTGCTCATCTCATCAGGTGTTATTGATTCATTGCTGGTCCTCTACAGTAAACTACCTCCCATGTCCAATTTCTCCAAGGACCAGCGCTCTTCCTGCCGCTTGAAAAAAAGCACAGTGTTTGGAATACTCTAACATCAACTTCAACATCAACAAATCTTCCACCACGTGTCCATTCGCTCTCCCATGTTAAAAACATCAGGCAAAGAAATTCCAGATCAATAACGGCATGAGCAGGCCTCGGCTTTGTGTCTCTCAACACTCTTTAATGAATGCGGAGGGTTCTAACCTGAAGAGATTCACTGTTTTTTACTCACTATGTGGAAATTGAGTCTGCGGCTGGAATAATTTGTATTTTCTACATCTTTCAAATCTCTATTTCCACATTTGATGATGTAACAGGAGCCAACTAATAAGATACCTAACCCTGTGAAGTAAGTGCAGTTTGGCCACGATCTATAATATTTAGTTATAGCAGAAATGTTCCACCTGATGATTTGCTCACTCCCACCTGTCATTAACTTGTAATGGTTTCCAGAGGGAACATTCGTAATCCAATGGCTTCTCCAAATAGACCACCTGTTCTCAGAGTGGGGGATAAAAATGATTCTTCCACTTTTGAACAGTAATTTGTTACAATCATTCATCCTGACTTTTTATCTAGTGCCGCCATGAGGGTGACATTAGAATGTGACTTTAGATTAGAAAGTCAAAGGCTAGTGTTAATGGAGAATACCCAACATTGTATTTTTACAAAGTCCACAATGCTTCTACTTATTTATTTTTTCACTAGTTTGTGTTCTGTTAAATAGGTTGTCAGCTAGTTCCCTTTATTCCAGTTTTGTATGCACAGTTAAATTCAACAAATTGTATTAGTGACAATAACACTTGATATTTTATTTTCTTATCTCGAGACATTGGGTCGCTACTTTGACAGAAGATGCGTTCTGGTCACTTAGCAGCAGAGGAAGGAAAAAGCACGAGATCTTGTGAACCAGAGCTCAAAAGGTCAAAGGTCGTCCTTAGACAGCAGAGATGCTTTAAGGAACCCGTCACAGAGAGGAAAGTGAGCTTCAACAATCAGCTCGGTAGTAAATAAAGACAGGACAAAAGTAGGATTGTGCTCGAAGTGTTGCATTGAATGACACGCACAGCTTGCTGGAGAAAGGATTCAATCAATCACTGAGGAAGAATACCAGTTTCCATTGGGTCCTCATTCATGCACAGAATGACAGAGTGAAGAAACACAGCGCTGTGTGAGTCACATCTGAGCCCAAGATGGGAAATAGTTCTCTGTAAACTGCTTAAATCACTTAATCCTAATCACAGTACCTACAGTAGCGATGTCTACCGTGGACATCTCGAACCACACGGACGCATGCTTGTGGCACTTTGCCCAAGCATCTCATCTGTTTTCCATTTATCTCTTCTTGCAGAATTCATGATGTTCTGTTCTTGTAATCAGACACGTTCCGTCGTTGGATCCGGGTTGCGGACTGAGTTGCATAACTTGTACATGAGAACTTCATTACAGACGGCGGTTTTCAACCAGCAGATCAAACAGAGCTGCAGTGATCACTGCACTGTGGTATATTATTTGATATGGTCAATTAGCAGTAACAAAGACAAAACTTCCTGAACGGATGAATAACGCTGAACAACATGATTTACTGTCGACACAAGTACTGTGGTATTACCACAGCTCTGAGTTTTCACAACCCGTTTAGTGAGTTGAACCTTGATTGAAGTTATTAATGATCACTTTTGAACACATGTGTCCTTAAAGGTGAACTTCTTTGCCCTTCACCTCCTTGAAAGCATCCGTCTGGAAAAGCCATCCGGTTTGGTTGACCAGTAGAGAGGAGAGAAAATGTGTTCCACAGGAGGAAGGAAACGCGGCTGAAGATGTAAATGCCTTATGTTCAGTGCGTAATGAAACCACTTGTCTTTTCACAGCAACAAAGAAAGACATATTTTATTTTTGGACTGTTTTGTAGAAAAGCATACTTGGACGAGACTTATTTAAGTTACAGTTTCATAAATTTGCCTATTAACCAGTTAATGGACCCTGAAGGTGCCTGTGAAAGCAATAATTCAGCCTAAAATAAAATCGAGCCAGCTCAGCTCTATGGAAGCCTTCCACAAAAAAAACAGAGAGGGAACATAGCAAATTTCCAAAAGAGCAAAGCTGCTCCAAAAAAGCTCAAATTGAAAAATTATCAAATCACGTTCACCCCCTTTTTTCTTTAGCCAATCAGCTGCATTATGGGTCCATAGTTGTGGCAAATGCATCATTCATCATTGGCCTTTAGTGAGGAAGATTGATCGCTAGAAGTGCCCCCCCACCCTTGTTTCCTAACGCTAACGCTAAGCTCTTAGCTTTCCCCGCCGCTGCTGTAGGAATCTCTCTGTGAGCTTTGGGAGCACATGGTCAATCACACAGACCATTAGCTCTGACACGCTCTGCATTAACCTAGTAAACAGTGGTGCCTTGATGCATTCGGGGGGATGAGGGTATGCTTGTTTAGTGTGCAAGAACCTCCCTGACACATGGCAGTCATTAGGGCTTTAATGAGCTTCTTCCTCTGATAGCGATCGTAAGCATGTAGCACTTGTCCTCCTGCCAGGTCTCCACGTGATTCATACATCAAGACCTGAGGTATGAAATCAGGAAGGTTTATTGTTGATCACTAAATTTGTTTATAATATATTATATTTGTGTTTATAATAAAACTGAAAGTGAAGAACAGCTGTGCCTGACGATGCATGTGAAAAGCATGTCTCCTGCTTTTTCCTCTCGGCTGAAACAATAATACAGCTGGCATTTTACATTCCAGAGGAAAAGTTTGTAATGAAAAATCTGACAACCTCACCGTACATCAAATGATCCTCCAAACAGGCATCGGTGGCCTCTGCGTACTCTTTTGACTCAAATGTAGGCTTGAGCGCTGCTGGGTCTGATATACTCTGCCAGAAGCTGCAGCAGCTCTTAGGCCAGTTTTCAACAGCTGATAATTACCATAAATGATTTTCTTGAGTAATAAGTAATATCTTCACAGTGTATTGGCTTAGTTCTGGTTGTCCAAAGAAAACATCTGGGGAGAAATGATTCAGCTCACGTTACACCAGCCTGGTCAACTTTAAAGTGATCTGTGTTAAACGGTGTTAAAATAGACTTAGGTGAACCTTTTCATTAACCCCTAATAAACATAACGAGAGAGCTGCTCGCCAAAGCAAAGACGAGCTTCCAGAGGGGATCATGAGTTCTGTGCTGTAGTTTTCTTTATGCAATAAAAGCTCAGCATGAGAAGAACTCACCTGATGAATGAACAGAAACACAAAAGCCCTCTCCTTTGCCCTCAAAGACGTTAGGGTGTCAGAGCTGTTTGCCATGATCGCAGAAGAAGACAACGTTAACAAGGGGGGGACATGCCACGAGGGTTTAAAATGAAGAGCTGAGTCAGCATCTTTTTCACCATTACTTTAATCACCTCCTTCTCTCCACCTGACTCTCCATGTGACCCCCCCCCCCCCCCCGATTCCTTACCAAAGCTTAGTCCACTACAAACTGATACGGTCAAAGATGGCTGCTGTTGTACTAAAACCATTACATGTTTATAAAAATCTGAAAATAACACAAACATATTGGAATAACTCATTTCTTAAAAACTCAGTTTAAGCATTAGAATTAGAATTACTGGTATATAGTGACTTCTTGTGTCTAATAACAAGAGTCGTCTCATTAAAATCTCTCGTAAAACTGCATCCAGACTTAGGAAATGTCCATGATCTGAAAACCTTTTTACAAACAAGACCAGATGGTTTCTGTCCTCACTCTTAATTTCATGCAGACCAGCGCATCCTTTCAACCCAAAGCCAAGCCCAATCCAACTCTTAATAGAGCGAGACCGAGTGGCGTTGACAAAACAGGAGTGCAATGGAAGCATCGCGGCGCCGGCTTCGATGTCTCGGCACATGCTTGGGCCGTGTCCAGGCTGTTTATGGCCCCGCAGTGTCCACGCCGCGGCCTTGATGTCAGCCGACGTGTGTTTTTATCGCGGCGGCCTTCTGTCTCATATCAGAGAGATTGGAAGCAGGTGAGCGCTCGGCCCCCCGCGACACACGATGGGCTCCACCACCGCAACACGGCAACGCTACCAAGGAGAGCGGCGTCCAAGCAGCCGATCGACAGTTCATGTAAACTCTCCTACTGACATCTGGCTGGAGTGAATTGCGCTGATGTTTAGCTGCTCCTCTCATCCTTCACCCTTATGGTTAATCTAGAGCAGTGATTCTCAAAGTGTGGTACGCGGGGCTCCCTCTAGTGGTACGCCAAAGAATCACTTAAATGATTTTTTTTTTTTTACTAAACATTTAAGTACACTACAGTTTTCTTTCATCTTTAAGAACAGTTTTTTTTTACATTTATTTTAGTACAATGTTTATTCAACTGTTATGCGCAATACATTTTAATTGAATCATTATTTAAGTCCAGTTTTTTTTTTCTTCCTATATTTAAGCGCAGTCTTACTGTTGAAACTGTGTAAAATGTTCCAATGGCTGACAATATTAAATATACTTCTTTAGGAATAAAACCTCTGCCTTGTTTTTGATGAATACTTAGGCCTACTACGCTACTGTATAGTGTTGGTCATTATGGTGGTACTTGGAGAGCCAAGTATTTTCTGAGGTGGCACTTGGTGTAAAAAGTTTGAGAACCACTGATCTAGAGCCTGAAGACCCATAAATGTTGATAGCAATAAGTGATCATCTGCCGCAGTGTTTCCAAAAAGAATATGATAGTCGCAGTAATAATCACATTTGATCTCTTTGAATGCAGTTTTGGAAAAGCGTTATGTCTCAACCACCTCAGAAAGACACACATTTGACTGGTAGTAACTGAGTTATTGCCCGTGGGAACATTAAAAAAAAGCTCTTCAGATATTTTCCCCAACTTCCAGCTGTTACAGAAAAACACCGGTATTCATTTGGAGCGAAGCAGATCACCTAAGGTTTGTCCAATATTCCCCTTTCTAGCTGTAATCTCCACAGACTGTCTCATTATATACTCCATTGTCTTCACTAGCTAATAGCAGAGCGTTTTCCATATTTAGAGCAGGGTAGTCTACAGTAGATTATAGAGCTTTTTCTCTGCATGCCGGGAATAGAAACTCGGGCAATAGAAGATTTGGGAAGGAACGAAAACCATGAGCTCAAAGTCTGCGGATCCATCCCTACGAGCATCGTCCTTCACGCAGCAGGTCACTGGCGAGTTGACGGACACCCAGGAAATTAAGCAGGGGAGGCAGACACAAGACAGAGACACAAGACACGGACAGAGACGCTCCTGCACGCTTCAAGGCTTTGCGTGCAGGAGGAAAGGGTATACGCATATGAAGCAGACCCCATAATGCATCTGAAGAAGCCTTGGGAATCACAGTGCAGTTGGTGTTAAGACAGATACAGGGAGGTCAACATTCCTCTCTCTCTCTCTCGCTCTCTCTCTCTACTGTATCTGCTTGTTCTCCACCGTGAGCAGCACGGAGAACCGTAATAAGTCTGTCAGAGCTCACGAGAAAATCCAATAAAGGAGAGGATTCCCTGGTGAGACCCCGGTTGCTCGGTGTGCGCGCGCACACACACACACACACACACACACACACACTGGTTGGGTTCCAGTCTCTCTTTGTAACTCTGGAATGTACATGGATACATCCGCAATACTCACAGCAGATCATCCACAAAAGGTTGTAATCGCTGTATGTGAATTAAAAGACGGCCGAAACGATGGGGTCTGTGCCCTCAGCGTTTAATGAAGGACTTTTCCAAATGTCATGGAAGTTCTACGTATTCCTGTAATAGTTTGAGCCGTTAAGGAATAAGTTCAAGTATTTCACAATTTTGATATATTATGCTAATTTAGTTCAAATAGGGAAAAATGTACATGTTGTCTTTGTATAACAGTACTGGTGTTAGTTGCTGCAGTCACACCTGCAGATTTAACACTAATTCAACTGATTTTAACCTTTTGGATTAAAGCACAACATTTATTATGACAGGGCCCTCACAGAATCCTCCAAAAGCTCAAAGCGTGACCCTGAAACACGGGATCACCAGTCACGTCTCTGCACCGAGCACATGTTTGGTGAGAATAAGCGAGCCGAACACAGCGGCTCGGCTCACTCTCTCCTCATATAATGATTCTGGCAGAGGGAGGACGGATCCGTCTCCAGAGATCTGTTCAGGAAAAACGCTTTACGAAAGAGAGCGCAGCGGTACAACTGCAAGTGTGGGAAAGGGAGAGAACCTGGAGGAAGTGGGATTCGATCCCACATCTCAATCTGTTCCTTATTTGCCACTGCGATGTGTGAAAACCAAAGAGCCCGTGTCAAAACAAACGCACTGCAGAGCTGCTCTTTGACAAGCAACGACACGCCGCTGTGAACTGGTCTCTGCTCCGCCTCGGCTGGACTCCTCCGAAACACGGACGAGCTCAGGCTCCTGTTTGCTCCTCGTGTTGACGTCGGCCGCAGGGGGTTTGGACAGTAGAAACCAGCAGACGATGACGAGATGATGCTCCGAGAGTGATGAAATGAATAAAGTGTTTTAATCATTTAAAGGGCCCATATTATGGAAAAATCACCTTTTCTGGGATTTGGGGTGTTATTGTGTGCCTCTGGTGCTTCCACACGCATACAAACTTGGAAGAAAATCCATCCATGCTGTTTTGAGTGAGATACGGGTTTCTGAATTGATCCCGTCTTCAGCCTCTGAACGAGCTGATCAAAATCGCCAAGTTTTGTTACGTCACAAACAATCGTTTCCTACAAGCTATTTCCAGCAAACAACTTCAGAAACATGTTTTCTGGAACTCAGAGACCTATTTTAACTGGTTGAAAATTAATCAAAACATGGGCCCTTTATTGATGACGGACACGAGGCTGTTCAGGAGGTTTAGTTAGCATATTAAGAAGCCTACAGTGATGGTGAAAAGGCACATTTTGTTTTTTTGTCCTCATGGATGTCGTATAATTCTTCAACACAGAAATGTCCCGTGATTTTTTTTTTTTCATCTTCCTCGCGGTTGCCAGTTGAGTAATGGAGACTCCAGGAGTCACTGCTCCAGGGCACGAAACAGTCTGGCACTTTGTCCCTCGTAAAAAAGGCAAATTGTCATTGAGCCACACTGTGTTAATTAGTGAGCCTTAGAGCTGCTGGTCGGTGGATTTTGCTACTGTTTAAAAGAGCCGGTCTAGCGTTTCCCTCCTGTTTCCTGTCTATATGCTTTCTGCGGGTTTTGGCCTCATTTACCATACAGGTATGACGGTGGTGTCCCTCTCCTCGTCTCACCCTCAATCTGAATGTCCATAACCGTATTTCCGCGTTCTCAATCCGTATCTTTTAGATTTTTTTTAACCATGCTGGACCAGATCTGAATTCACCGTCATACAACTTTTATGGCGAGGAGTCTCAGCTGGGTTGACCACCGCCCCCCCCCCCCCTCCCCTCCCCCCAGGCTGTAGTCTTCAAAGGAAACCTTTCCTCCCAGTCAGCCCGTCTTCTACCTTTAACCACCCGGAGAGCAGCCTCGTCCAATCACAGCCACGCCACGTGAAAGTGAAAGCATAAGGTCCGAACTGTGCCCCGTTAAAGCCACAACAACATGTTGTGTAGGTCAGTTTGTTTCTTCACAAAGCTGCACCCAGCTTTTTACATACTAAATACTTTCGCAATGCGAGGAGTGGAACGTAAAAGTTTATGAACATGGCCAAACTTTTTTTAATCAGGTGGGAATTAACTCACCATATTGGCATCGCGTCCCTTTGAAGCCCAGTGGACATTGGCACATCCGGTCTTCGGTCTTTGCACATTGGCCTCCATTGAAACATGTGTTGACACCACAAACCCCTGTGGAGACCACACATCATACGTCCCATATTTTTGTGTATATGGATGATGGAGATCTCTGGTCAGCTACGTTAAGTCTCTCCAGTTCAATACATATCAAATTGGTAAATACACAACGGCTTCATAACAACATAAGAACTATCCCTTTGTGATACATGCAGCATGTTCATACAATGCCGTTACTCACTATGCAGACAGCCCATTTCTTCACCCTCCTGAGTCCAGCCGGGGCAGCACTTATAAACTGTGCGTAAATCCGCACTGTACACCTGCCGGTACACTGTGTAGTAAGATGTCCTGAAAGATAGAATTATTATTATCATCCAAAAGCAAATATTACTAACAAGAGGTTTGTGCATTGAGGCGTGTTTGCTCCCACCTCCTCTCGTAGCTCATACACCATCTGTGGTGGTTGGTGCATCCCTGCTTCCAAACTTTAATCATACGTGAAAATGCCTGGACGCAAGGCTGGCGGGCCCCCATCATGGACATCTCCTGGTCAGCGCAAACATTTAGCCTGTGTATGAAACAAAGAAAGAATGTTGCATGTCCAGGCAAGATATTTACTTGATATACACGTCAATAATCATATTGAATTATTACGGTTAACGCAACCATCAAATGCAGTGGGCGGACCGGCAGTGTTAGCAATGAAAGCAGAGCATGTGCTGTGGAGGTAAAGGTGCAAAAGCAAAAGATGGGTTGGCCAAAAGCCTGCAGGGCAATGAGGGTCACACTTTTAATACAGGTACATGTAACGCCTCTGAGTATAATGACAGGAATAAGGTGCATGGAAGAAAGAAAGAAATATGATCATATAGCAGTTGTCATATGGGGAAATTGTTCCTATTTCCGAAGCAGCATGTGAGCATAGGCTACTTTATTCATATTTGGCTTTATTTGTATGTGGCTACAGGCTGGCTGAGTTTAGAGGTGGGCTGTACAGCTTCCAATGTTGGCGTGAGTCTGCTGCTGAGCTAATGTGCGTGTGCAAACAAACATGAACCCCCACATGTTCTACACATGTTGAGTCGCATGTACTTCAGCTCATCACAGACATAATTATACAGCTTCCTGTTTGGTGCAATGTGCTGGTATTGAGGCATCCACATACAGCGCCTCATAAACAACCACTTAACTTCCACAGGAAATTCATTTTTTTCCATGTAATGTGGCTGGATGCGTGAGGCCCAGTGGCTGGACTGCACAGAAATTCAGAAGCAGACCTAATCCAACTGCAGATATCCTATATAAACTGTCCCGAGATGTCCTCCTCCAACCATCTGGCTTCAATACACAGCAGCCTGAAGTTAATTAGAATAAGTACTCTGTTTCTCCTGTAGTGAAAACGATTCTTGCAATCATGTCCAGCAAAGTCTACCGAAATCAGGAAACCTCTGTTAGAGCAGTTTACAAGGAAACATCGCAGCCAATTGGAAGTTAAAACCTTGTTAGAAGTTAGAAAGTCGCAGAACCTTGTCACAACAAAAACATATCCGTCCTCTTATGGGCCCTGAAAGAGCGACGCCTAGTGGCCATTAATGAAAATAAAATAAAAAATTTAAAACAGAAAAGAAAAAGTATATAGACTATAATGCGTTGCATCCGTCTTGTTTTAAAGCACATATGCGTAAAACTCTCACTCACCGGACCATTCAATAAAAAAAGCAAGTGCAAATCAAATTAAACACAGGGAGTTATATGAATCATAAAGTGTCACTTACATGCCAAGTTGCAGCTCTAAAGACGATGCGATGTGCAATGTGCTGAATAACAGCACACACAAATGATCCGGGGACATAGTTTCAGCCAGTTACGGACACGACAGAAGTACTCAATCGGCGCAGCCTCTGTGTCCATCAAAGGAAGCGCATCCTGGCAGTTATGGAAGTCCGCCTTGAGACACAACTCAGGTTAGTGTTTGGTCTCTTTGAGATTTCCAGACGTGGTGTCCCTCTCTCTGTTGAAGGAGATCGACGACTTGTCTCACGTCAACGCAAACCTTTGAATGGCTCCGAGTGAAAGCACCACCCACAGTCACTGAGGGGCCACCTCCAAAAAAAAAGCCTTTGACATTGACCTGTGTGCTGAACCAGACCCGCTCTATGTTATCCTTAGAATAAATACACTACCTGTGCGTTTAGCAGATATTATCCAAATATGTTGTTGTACGGTGGAAACGGGAGTGAATTAACAATTTTGACAAAAACTGCCTCAATTAAATTGTATTCGTATTTCAAAGAAAAACGAATACAATTTATTAAATGAACATATGAAACACTAAATTGAGAGGGTGGAACCATGAAAGAAGAGCATGGATGTGCGGTGTGCAATGTAACAATACAAACAAAAAACTGAAAAACATACTAAACACTTCGGATGATGCCCAATTAAAATATATAATATATTTACTGTAAAATAAAAGTTTATAATTGCATATTGTTGAGATTACCTCGCAAACACTACTGATTTAAACCAATACATTTGGAGCAAGGCGCGGCGATGTGGCGACGTCACTTCCGCCCGAACTGTGACGCTTCCTCTTTGAAGGACAGACAGCGGAAGAATAGAGGAGGTGCTTCTCGTGTCAACACCGCAGACCCGTGACAGCTACGAAATGTCTAATACTGGTACTTAACGGGCCCCGTTTACATAGACGTATATTTTTCCTTTTAAAGTAGATTAAGATCGTTACTCTCTTCACCGGAAAGGTTAGATATCCGTAGCAGGCAACAAAACGGTAAGAAACCAAAACTACCCCGCTAGCTTGAAATGGCTAACGTGTTGTCGACCGTTAGCTCCCCAACCAAAACCAACGTTAGCCTTCGTGTTGTGTAAACGTCACTTAACTCACCTTTGCTCTCCCAGCAGTTACTTCAATATCAACGTAAGAGCCGGACATTTGCAGTTTACTAACTACTGCGAGTAGTATATTCAATGTATTAATGGCGCTTTCCTAAACAACTATCAGTGCCTTTATTGAACCGTAATATAACGTTACCCCATTGTTGATGTTAGCATTTACCAATAAGCAACTTGAAAGTTGTTATTGTTTGAATACAGTCTGCTATAAATTGGCCGCTAGATCCTCAAAGTAGCCTCAAAGTCAGACGCCACCTTATCTCAAGTTATCTTCCGATAAGTGACACAATTTCCACCTCTTGCCATCAGCTGCACGAGTTTACTCTGAGAGGATATTCAGCTACGGGTCATGGAGCACCATGACCCGTAGCTGAAACAATAAGAGCACATGGATCTCTCACGTGGCATGTTCCCAAAGCCAACTTTTTTTTGTGTGCAAAACAATTAGTTCTGTATCGCTGAACAAATACTTCCTCTCAGTGAAATGAATGGGGCAGCATTCCCTTCCCCCATGGCGGAGATGGCAGAGATGAACCGTATCCAGTACGAGCTGGACTACACCGAAGGGATCAGCCAGAGGATGCGCATCCCTGAGATGCTCAAAGTGGCTCCTCAAAGCCGCGAGGACCCTCATCTTGGATCTCAGGAGGTCCCGCGCAGTGTCATAATGCAAGTGCCAGAGAGAATTGTGATTTCAGGTCAGTTCGCAGTAAAGCATTGAGACAGTCTTTAACTAAAAAGTCTTTGGGCACAACACGTGATGCCGTTACTGAACCTTAGCATTCGAACCCTAGTGAAGTAGAAAATGCATCAATCTCTAATTCACGACTTCCTTTGTCAGGAGACAGTAATGACCCACAGTACCCCAGACCCAGGGACCTGGACCTCATCCAGTCCACGCCACTAGAATCCCTTTCACTGAAGACTCCACCCAGAGTCCTCACCCTCAGTGACCGACCCTTGGACTTCCTCGAAGAAGAGGAGCAGCAGCAGGCCGCTCCAGACAGTGAGGAGGTGGTAAGCAACCAGCGATATATTTTACAAGGTCACTGCATAATATTTACTTTTGATTTAAAGAATGGTCATGATTTAACAAGCATGAATCGGTTGGCATAATCTTCTATAGCTGCAGCCGCAGACACGACCGCGCCGGGAACGTTCAGCCAGTGAGAATGCGGCTGCCCGTCAGAACAGCCAGCTGATGCGCAACGATTCTGCGTGAGTATTGGTCTGCATGTGCCATCATTATCTTGGCATCCGCTCCATCTATACGCATGCTGTTGCATCTTTCTTTTGGTCCTGTGTTTTCTGTGTCCCTCCGTCTTTGTGACGTAGCTGGTTGTCTGTTGTCACTGCTGTTGTTTGCCGTTTTGCTGCTAAAACTTTTTTTCAGTGGTACTAATCCATTAACACGGTGATCTTAATCGTTTTGGTAATACTCAGTTTTGATTGAATCATTTACAGTATATACATTTTTTTTAAAATAAATGATTACAGGATTACTACTTAGTGTATAAACTATGTTGCCTGCAATAGTCAGGGGACGTGTCCAGGCTGCGCCCTTCCTTTGCCCAATGCCAGCTGGGATCGGCTCCAGGCCCCTCCTCCCCCTCTTCCTCCTCCTCTTCCGCCTCCTCCTCCTCTGCTGCCCTGAGTAGGATAAGTGCTTACGGATAATGGATGGATAGATGAAGTCTTTAAACCTACTTGAAGACCACCCTCGCCTTTCAACAACCCTTTAAAAGAGAACCCAAAAGAATAACATTTAAACTATGTTACCGTTTGTACTGTAGCTTTATTGTTTGGGGGGGTGCTTTTTTTGTTTTTTCCTTTTGCACATATTAACAATTTTGTGGTTATGCAGCTTAAAAACCGTCATGTCCCGATCATCAAATGCATGTGACGTCCTGGAGCCCTACCTGAACAAGATGCTAGAGTGAGCTAATCAAGACAGGAAGCATTATTTTGCCAGTGGCTTTAGTTTATATCTCTGTTTCTGTTTTTTGTTGGTTGTTAAATGTTAGCAAACCACCGGGTCTCCCAGTGTGAGTGGTCGGCAGGTTTAATGCTATTACTGCAACTACTTTTTTTTCACCTCTTTCACTCAGTTGAAAGTGAAGTTGAGGACAGTTTATTTTCCTTATTTCTCTCCCTCTCCTTCTCCTTCCTCCTTCCTTTCCTTTCCTCTGTTGTCTTGTTCTTCCCCCTGTCCACTGAATTGGCTGCTCTTAATGGTGGGCATTGAGCAGTGCGGCCCCGTCCCCCCCAGCCACTGTCCACCCTTGCCCCACTCTCACCATGACTGAAGAAGAACACAGCCTGTACAGCCCTAGCGGGGTTTTATCTTTCCTCCAGTCCACGACACGTCGGGCCTACCAGCAGGTCCTGGAGGTCTTGGACGAGAACCCTCGCAGGTGACCTCTCAATCATCCGGCCGCTTTCTGCCTCAATAAAAACGTGGCTCACTAGATATCGATCAGATAGGGCAAGAGAGTGCTGCAGGAATGAGTCCTCAGGCCCAAAGATGAGTTGGCGCTTTTGCACTCCCGGTTCCCTCGCCTTTTCAACTGGGTTTTGGTTTGAAGCCTGAGATGAGGTCTGTGGTCTAAACCAAGCGAGACATTTGATTCAGTCACTACCAACTTCTTGAATTTCGAAATGTTGACGTGTCTTCAAAAAGTTGCGGTTGCTTAAGTGTCTGGGTGAGACTAGTCCACGTCTTCACGCCGTACGCCAGGCCGCCTTGGCTTTTCCCGCGCTGCCTGGGTTTATGTGTTGTTTATAGTCTTAATGTCAACCACAACAAAATTGTAAAAGTTGGGTTCAGATTATCTGAATGCTCGACAAAATGTTCAAGCATCATCAACAGGTGATTGTTTTCTACAATGATCCCCATTGGCATTTGGTGAAAGGAACGAGTGCAACACTAGCGTCCGGGTTGGCCCACAAAAATGCATCATCCCTGCAGCACTCCGTACTGACTGCAGGTCGTTGTTTGGACTTCCTCAACGTCTCATTAAATCTACTTTGAGTTGTCCTGTCTATACAGGAAGGCGTGTTGTTTCTTAATATTGTTTTGGCCCTTGGTTATGTTGTAAGTGTTTGTACGGTAGATTGAAGCATCACATGCCTATATGTAACAATATTAATACAGCATGTATTAATCATAATGTAAAGGGTTTGGAAGTGAGTTAAAGGTTCGGTAGAGTTGAACCACTTGTTGAGGTCGTTCTCGGCCTCGCGGACCACTTTAAATTTAGATTTGGTTTTGCAAGTGATCCGCTTTAGGAAATGTGTTTCCTTGCGTCAGGAAAAACTATAAACAAACCGCAAAGCATATGAATCCATTGTAACGGTTTTAAATTAAAAAAGTCACTGAGGCTTTCACACTGTTAGAGGTTTTGGAGTTTCGCCCCTCCTTTGAAAGGAATGCAAATTCCAAAAGTTGAACGAATAAAAGTCTCAACACATAAACTTGCGGTTAGACGGGACGGGGGTTAGAGGTGTCTCCATAACAAAGCATTAAAAAGATTTTGTGATCTGTTATCAATCGATAAGGAAACAATTAAAAAGCACTTGAATGAAAGTGTCTAAGTAGTTGTTCTCCAAAGGACGTGGCAGGTGTGTGGATGCAAGCCATCGGTTTATGTTGCTCTATCTCTCCCATCTTCCCTTCTCCCGACCCTTTCTTTCCCCACTTCTATAGCAAACCATCCCTGCGAGGGGGGTCGGCCTCGAGCTCCAACCCCCCCCATGACTCCAGGTAACTCCACCTGGCACTGAACGTTCATTCTGATCCTCTGTCCTTTTTTCCTCATCCTGTCCTACCTTTTCATTCTCATATCGGGCGTCAAGAAAAGCGAGCTGAAATTAGCGGCGTTAACTGCGCGTAAATAATACACTCTCGTGCGGTTGACTTCATTCTCACCCTGACTGCCCTCTCCTCCAGGCTCGCTCTGTCAACGTATGAAGCCACGCTGGACGCGGTGCCCGACGACATGACCGCGGTGGATGCAACCACGCTTCGGCGGCAGGTTGGTTCCAAAGGCCCACGCCGCGTCTCCATTTCGGGGGCCTAATGCGGAATCCCCCTCCCCTCCCCCTCCGCCTCACTGACTAAAACCGCGTTTCTCACCGATTCCTCCGCAGCTCATCAAGTTGAACCGAAGGCTGCAGCACTTGGAAGAAGAGAACAAGGAGCGGACGAAGCGAGAGATGATCCTGTACTCGGTCACCGTAGCGTTCTGGCTCGTCAACACCTGGGTGTGGTTGCGGCGTTGATGAAAAGGCCCCGCCGTGTATTTCTGGCACCATTGTGACGGAAGAACGTATTATCCCTTATTCTGTGTCAAATGTTAGCTCGGCGCTGCACTCGGCCCCCGTGTGAGGAAGACCTTGTAACGCGCGTACAAGGCCGGTTAACACAGGGGCTTATATTTTGGTTTATTTAATAATACATGTAAAGTTTTATTTTTTTACTCTTTATTTTATCCTGGGTCACGTTTTTTTTCTTTTTATTACAAACCTTCTTCCTCGACGCTAAGCATGACTTGTTGTAAATATTTGTCTGTGTCACTCAAGAGTTTGGGATTAAAGTCATCCAGATATGAAGTAAAACATAGTTTACCAAAATGCACATGTTGAGTATGTATTGGGGAAAGGGTAATCTGTGACTTGAATTAGGAAATGTAAAACAATCTACTAAAACCATATGTATGAAGTGTTGTTGTTTTTGTTTGGTTTTTACGCATAGGGTGAAACATATTCAGCATCATTATCTTTTTTTTTTTGTCATGATTTCTGCCCCAGTTTATTTTTTATAACTAAATACTGCAGGTTTGGTTTGTCAGTCTCTTAGATTCTCAGTATAGTCAGCGTGCAACTGATTAAAGAATAATTAGAATCTTGACATATGTGTTATCCTAATATAATATGAAAGAAAACAACAGATCGTTCAAGATTTATTCTGTTTTCACAGTATTAGAAATGAACAGCCATATAAACAAAGTGGCTTTGAAATACTTTAACAAAAACTTGCAAGACAATGAATCATTTTGAACTAAATAAAACCTGAATGTTCTTTTCTTTTGTTTTTTTTAATCATTCAAGCTCCTCAATCAGGCATGTGTGGTTTGGTTTGGACTTTCCCACTGGTTCAAAAATAAGCTTCTCAAGAGCCTCCCTGTCTTCTGGATACACCAGTGATGAAGAACTGCTGCTGCTCATTGAAAACACCGACTTTTTACCTGAACCATGGGTCGGGATGCCTTCGTTCTGACTATCGTCATCGCTGCCTCCGGATACGACCTCTATCATAGGCCCGTAAACTCTGTGAGGAGAGAACGCCAAGGTGTCCGCGTCTACGTCCTCCAGGTCGGGCAGGTCATCAATACGCAGTGAGCGCTGCCGCGGCAGCTGGATGGTTTCCAGCTGGTCTGCTTCCTGCAGCCCCCCTGTGACCAGCGGTCCGGGACCGTGTGCTGCCACCGACCCGTCAGCTTTGGGAGGACCGGCTCTGGGCAGAGGCGGCTCGGACATGTTCCCAATCTGGATTCTTTGTGACTCATTTTGTTGTTGTTTTTCATCTTGTGCTTTTTCTCCATCCGGCATCTTTCCCGTGAGCCCCTCTTGGTCTCCTGCTGAGTGCTCTGGGTTCACGATCTCTTCCATCACAGGCTGCTCTACCTGTGATTTCTCCTCGTCGTCCTTCTCTGTCGGATCCCCCTGGGAACTGCGACCTGGCTGCTCTGCTTCTAGATTTCCACAGTTGGACTGATGTTCGCAGGATCCCTGTGTGGATTGGCTGTGGAAGAAACGCTCGTGGGAATCCAGGCAGTCCTTCACAAAGGATCGGATCTTCTCTCCGTTGGGTAAAGTCAGACACTGGGTGTCATCTTCCTCACATGGAGTCTCTGTAGTGGTGAAAGCCTCGGCCCCTGAAACAGAACGGATTTTATGCCTGTGTTTAAAAAACAAACCCACATTGAGTATGTGCGCCAGTAAAACGGTTCACCTCTCTGCCGCAGTTCTTGAAGGCGTCGTCTCTCGCAGGCGGCCTTCCGAATCTCTCCCATGGCATCCAAACTGTCCAGAATTTTCCTCCTCTCTCGAGTCGCCCATTGCTCCCACTCTTTGCGCTCCCCTTCCAGCCCCCCCACTGCCCAGGCCTCTGCACATGCCCTGTCTTTGGGGAACACGGGGCGATCGTCCAGGTAGGTGAGCTGCTTGAGACGCACAATCGTGGTCTTCCTGTAGTTTGGGATTTTTTTCACCACCTTGTTTCCAATCAGATCGAGCACACGCAGTTCCGGCATGGCTTCAAGTACCGAGAGGATCTCAGGGTCGTTTAACAGGTTGTGGGACATGTCCAGCACGCTGATGGCCAGACACTGGCTCAGGTGCTTGACATCTCCCACGGTCTCCAGCTTGTTGTGGGCTATCTGCAGAGTGCTCAAGTGAGGGAAGCAGGAGATGTTCTCAATGATGCGTATGTAGTTGTTGGAGACATTCAGGGTGGAGAGCTTCTCCAGTGGTTCAAGGTTTTCCAGCTTGTAAATGAGGTTGTGCTGGAGGAACAAGCAGCGCAGTTCAGTCTGGGCATCCAGATTTTCAATGCGTCGAAGACCATTGCTCTCCAGCCAGAGAGACTTCAGTCCTGTGTACTCCTCTAGGTTCTCGATGGCGTATAAACCTTTGAAATGCAGGTACAGTGTGTCGTTCAGGTGTGGCGTTGAGTAAAGGTTATATTGCTTACAATGGTTTTTCAGGAACATCTTGGTCATTTGTTGCCCTGAGTGTTTTTCCGTTGTCTCTTGAAGTGGGATTTGCCGTTTGTTATTTTCTTCAGCTCCGTCCTTTATCATGACCTCCGCTTTATCTTTACTAGTGGAAGTTATCTCGGCACCTCCACATTGCTTTTTGGTCGCTCTCCCCATTTCATCTTCCATCTTTTCCTGGGCTTCAGAAGTGGACATTGTTAAATTATCCGGCGGGATGTTTTCTAGCAGTTTGTAAGATGTGTAGTCCCGTAAAGTTCAACCGCAAGTTAGCTCCTTTAACTACCGTTAGATAATGTTTACGTTTGTTCCCATAGTAACGCACACTCGGTCATTACACAGGAACTGTCACCCCTTCCGGATATCGCGTGATGTTCCGGGTCGGACAGTTTAAGCGGTTGCACTCTGCTGTCAGTGGAACAACATGGCGTCCGGCTACATACTAAATCGTGGTGTGCTAACACTAGGAATTCATTGCCAGCGTGTTTGCAGAAACGTTTCATTGTCTCAGGTTAGAGAGAAAAAGCGATGGATGAAGGCGTACACATTCCTCATGGCCAAGAAGTTAAAGCTGGAAGGACCGCCGCCACCGAAGCCGCGGTGAGGCTAACCGTTAGCTAACGCTGCTCACACAAGAGTCGAATAGAGAGCATCTCAAGGCCACTAATGTAGCATCATTGTTTTATTGGTCAACGTGTGTATTCATTTTGGCCAATTGAGGCCGCTAGATTTACAAGGTAGCACAGTTGCAGTACACTTTGTCAATGCAGACTTGTAGTTAACGTTATAATTTTGCGTTTATAACATGGTTCCTATGCACAAGTTCGAGGTTGCCGTCAAATCTGGCCGCGCCCCCTATTCTGAAAAGACGCCCCTCTCCAGATGGCACTAAAACTATTTTGTGGACGAAGCCGCGACTCTTGAGTAAACCTGTCTGACATCCTTTCAGGTCTCAACAGCCTCACTGGGATTACCACGCCGAGGTCCAGGCGTTCAGCAGCCGCCTGCACGAGAACTTCTCCCTTGAGGTGCTGAAGACGGCCTTCATCAATCCGTGTTACCTGCAGGCGGAGAACAGAAGGAGACAAGGGCTAGGCGCGGGAGCCGAGGCCACCGCCCTCGCTCTGCAAGATAACGTTGAGCTCAGTGAGAAGGGAGCGAGTTTCACGAAAAGCTTCCTGACCGACTGGTGCAGGGCCAGCTTCCCAATCCTGCCGAGTGACGGCGTGGAAAGCGTCGCGAGGCACCTCGTCAGTTCGGATGTTGTGACCTACGTAGCAAGAAATCTTGGCGTTGAAGAATTGGCTATGAGTGAGGACTGTCCTGTTCCCGACGACGTGCTTCATTCGACGTTCATGGCGGTAGTTGGAGCACTACTGGAGAGCAGTGGAGCAGAGAAAGCTGGATTGTTCCTCAGGGTGAGAGTTGCTGCGGAGTATATTTTTTTTAAGTTACATCATTAGTCTACCTTCATACCTTAAGCTGGCTCTGTTTTGTACAGCGGTATTGTATTTCATGTTTGTCGTCTTCCCCTTTTAAAGGATTTCCTGGGCCCTCAGTTGATCGGGAAGGACCTGTTTGATATGTGGACTGTAGTCAACCCCATGGGACTGTTGGTGGAGGAGCTTACTAAGAGGAACCTTGCGCTGCCGGAGCCTCGCCTCATCAGGGCCGCTGGAGCCAGTACTGTCCTGCCACTATACTTTGTTGGCCTGTACAGGTACGTTGGCTGTTGTAGATGCTGGATGTTCCCCAAATAAATTGCGCAAATAACTAGCCTGGGTTTTCCCAGGCTGCCTTGAGCGCGCGATTTATTTCGCGCTGCAAAGCAGTCTGGAAACCATTTTTTTCTCGATTTTAAAAACACGTCTGTAGAGTGGCCATATATACCCGGCGTCAAATCAAGTTTTCTCTTACGGTTTGAGTAATATAAAGGTAATTCATTCATGGATGATGGTTTAGTATTTTGTTTAGACTATAACTAGTAAACAATTGTGTCGTGTGTGTGTGTTTTGATAAATCAGCAACAAGAAGCTTCTGGCTCAGGGTCCAGGAGAGACTCTTGCAGCAGCTGAGGAAGAGGCAGCTCGCGTGGCCCTCCGGATACTCTACGGCTACACCGAGAACCGCAGACCCCTTGACTTCTCTCCACTAGAACAGCATCAGCAGCCATTAATTCAATCAATTAGCAGCAACTAATGTAATGTCAAAACCTAATTCAACAGCCGAAATTCATTTCACGGAACGGGAACAGTTATTCAGGAAAGTAGCATGAATCTGAAGAGATTATTTGAGATAGAGTACATATCGTACTACAGACTTGCTACCGACTTGTAGGGAGAAAGTTAATGTAAATGATGTTGCCACCCACCTTTTTATTGGATATCAGTGCAACTAGTTTTCTTTTATCAGTCCAAGATGTTTTCTTTTTAGGTCTATAAAAATGAAAGCAAAACAAACCTACCGTTCATGTTAAATGTGACTATAATGTAAGATCAAGGCTATTCCTCTTATCAGACAGAAATCTCAGCCGTGATGACGTTCAAGAGTAAAGTCTTGTACCTTTCCTTGACTATTGGTTCAGCAGTCCATGACAGACAATGACCGTGATATCTGGTTGTATAAATGCCATTTGGTTTACTCTGTAATCTGTTTGACTAATAAAAAGTAATACTTGTGTACACAATGACTGTCCATGCACATTTTTTCGAAAATTAGTATTTTCTTCAAATTTTTAAATAACTCAACTGTTTTCTATGACACATCTATATGAAATTCCATTGGTTAAAAGTGTGAATTCATGTGTTTTCCTTGCATATGGTACATGTCTCTCCCTTAAAGGAAATAACACGCTGAGCATGCAGTTTTAAGAAAAAAACATTTTGTACTTATGATTTTCTTAAATTATTTTTACGTGCAAAACGTAAACGGCAGAAAGAAACTCCACACTTCCACGTCCCTTATCAGACCCCTTTATAGTGTTGCAGTGACGCTACTAATCCGCATGGTGGCGCCTGCGTTAAGAGACCAGTAGCGGCCCTGTGCACCATCATGTACAACCCGCAACCCAAGCGACCTCACTCAATGAGCAAGATAGTTCATGTCCCTTTTCCAGGCTTCGTAATATCTGGGTCGGGCCACTTCGTGCGCTATTAACGGACATTCCTGTATTCAAAACAACTTTATGATCGTAGATAAATACTCTACATATCAACCACGAGCATGGAAATAAAATGTAATTAACGCCGGTCAAAAATGGGTAATTCGCATTACAGACATGACAACGGAACAGCATTTTTGTAGAACGAATGATTACTACTCTAATTACTTTTCCTAAAAAAAAAGAGGTGGCTTATCCAACCAGATTCTAAGAAAAACTAGTATCAGCGTGAGACATAACGAACACAAGACGCTCATGGACCAAAAAGTAGCGGTTGCAAGAATAACGGGGTCACCGCGAAGACGGAAGTCGACGGCAGAAACCATCTTGTTCCGTTAGTTTTATCGATCCAACGCCTCGAAGTCCTTGTTCGCAAGTCCCCCTCCCTCTCTCTCCCCTGACAACAGAGCCACCCACCCATTCCCTATCTGTCTAAAGCACGGACCGGCAACCGTTGAAAGAAAAGCACCGCTGAAACTCTATCGGACCCTCCAGCCTTCGGTTTTAATAATCCCGCGGTGTGACCTTAACCATGGCGGCAAGTGCGAAACGAAAACAAGAGGAGAAACACCTAAAGATGCTGAGAGAAATGACGAGTTTACCTCCCAACAGAAAGTGCTTTGACTGCGACCAGCGCGGCCCAACCTACGCCAACATGACCGTGGGCTCCTTCGTTTGCACCTCCTGCTCTGGCATCCTGTGAGTATCATGTCGCCGAGTGACCTCGGCTCAGACGCGGCGAACGCGATGTAACGTGTCTTACGCCCCAGTCACATATGGCAACCGTAGCCTGGTTAGCCTACCGGCGCTAGCTAGCGCTAACGCTAGGTGCGATGTCGGGGAGCGTCTCCAGTGTGAGTTTAGCTGCTCTGACATTGTCTTGTCGTTGGGCGCGATGCGGCACGTCGAGGTGATCGCGTTCAGTGTAGCCAGCTGCCGTTTTAACTACGACTGGACGCTAGCTCATGTTAGCTTCTAGTGCTAGCCGAAGAACTTATCTCACACTTGGCGTTAGCGGGCTAGCTCGGTGTGAGCCGGTGTAGCCAGAGGCTACTAACGGGACCGGTTGCTGGCAACGTGTCGGGGCATCACCTTGAAACCGAGCTAATCGAGTCTGCTATGGCTTAACTTCTATGCTAACGTTCCACACGCAGACACACGTATAACATGCATGTTTCATACTTCATTCATCTGTTGGGCCCACGTAGCATTGTGTGTTTCATGACGTAACGTTAATTTTGTATTAATAATACCCACAGAGCTCCATCACCCATTTCGATAACTAACGTTATGGATTGTTTTAAACGATAGGGAGACAGTTAACGGTAGATGGCCAATGCAGTGGCGATCTTCCTGCCATGCATTAAGAAATGCACGTCGACTAATAACAGAAATACAGCAACTGTCTGAGTGGTGCACTAAAGTCAGTAGTATACAGCCTCGGTGTCTCGGTGGATTATCGGTCCGCAGATAGCTTTTGAATGACTTCAAGACGTCTCGCGCAGTTGCGTAATCACGCATCTGTAGTTTGGGATTAGTGAAGCATTCCGTTACTTCTTCCGAAGATGGCACAATTTTAATAAACCTCTTGAATTGCGTGTTGAAGGCCGCATTAAGATAGGAATCTATTGTGGTCAATTTACAATTGATTGCATCGTTCTATAAGGTTTTTTTTTTAATTTTTTTAATCTATTGCACAATATATGAGACATTACAATACAACATGAAGGAAATATCTGCCGTATAATGCCTATATTGCTTCCCTATAGATATTGTGCTAATCTGAATGTAACTCATTTTACATTTAATGATTATACGGTTGTCCCCACCAAATCAAATTACGCTAAGGGAGGGCTGGCCAATAATTCTATTTGATAATCATCTTCCAGTGGAATCTCATTATGTCCAAATGGTATGTACACTGACATCATGTTAAACATAATTTCAATTTGTAATAACGTGCAATGCATGTCAATTTATGTTGTATACATAAAAACATGTAGGGGAGTTAGTAAAAATATACTTTTAAATGTGGTTATTTCATATGGGCTATCTATTTGATTACCAGAAAGACCTGTGATAGATATCGTCATATGTATCACAATATGAAATAACGTGTATGTGGATGAATTCGGGCCAAACTGACCAGGCAAACATTTGACTGTGCCATGTAAACATGCATTATGTAAATGTTACCTAGCATAATATTTATTCTGATAATTTGGCAGGGTAAAGGGAAGGTATCTGTTCACACTACCGCCGCACTAATGGCTTTATAGTTTTATCAGCCGACGGGGGAAGATGACGACATCGACACACAACTGTGCTCTTTGTCCCACAGATTTGCTTAGATACAGCTCTCGTGTAACTCTGTGACCTTAATCTGTACAAACTGTTTTAGCTGCCTCCGCTCAATGCAATGGTATTTACCGTAGCATTGCAAAGCTAGTGATTGCATGTTTGCGGATTTCACTTTACTGGTGGGTCTAGTGGGACTCCACTGTAAATTTCCCATCTGCCAACCCTATGGTTTTTTGTGTCTAATGTGTTCTAATTGTCTTTATAAATAGCTCGAGATTACAATTTTCAGCAGAAGCCTGCTGGATTGCTGTCTGTCAGAAGTATGCAGGAAGCTGGCTGTGATTCTAGTCTCAGGAAGTGGTGTTGCCTCATAGCGCTGCTACATCAGCAGCGCACGTTCTGTGTGCCACAGGAAGTGAGAAAGGTCACCGTCTGCTTCTCTTTACTTTAAAGACCCGAGCATTGTGAGATAGCGGTGAAGCATCTTGCTGTATTGTTTTGGTTACTGACTTGACTTGAGTTATAATGCTGATTCAAACAGACTTTCAAGTACGTTCGACCGGTAGAGTCTTTGACTGTGACTTTGCGTCATAGTTTTTTTTTATTTATATCAGATGCATAACCAACTACTTCATAACAGCGCCCCCCCCCTCCCCCACTCCCCCCCACACCCATAGTTGGGGTTATTTAATGGGTGGAGCTGGAATCTGCTACATAAACACATTCCTAATGAAGGTGGAGACCTTCCTATGAGAAACACCGCTCACAATGTTGTCTCCTGGAGATTTGCTCGAGGCAGGAAGTAGCTTAGGAAGTAATGCCACTTGGCCTATGTATTCCTGAGTAAGCAGGGATCCAAGTAAGGGTGAACTAGGCGGGAGGTTTCACTGACACCAGGGGCCTGTACCATGAAGCTGGTTCAGGTGGCTAGCCAGCTATGTTTCAGCTTAGTTTCCACCAACTCTGGGTTTTTTCGCTACTATGAAAGTAGCTCGGCTTCAATCGGTATTCGTTGCCATGGTAACGTATGCTGCACGGCTAACCTGCTCCGGGGCAGGTTATGTTCAGGATTCGAGCTCTCAGTCAGAGGTTTGACCAATCAGCGGTGAGCAAAGAAACAGATGGGTGACGTCATTAATTCCTAGCTCCTGTTCTCTGTTGCAATCATTCCAATGGCTTCAGCTTTTCTTCCAAATCCTGTGGACATCTCAGCACAAATTGTTAGAAGAGCACTTCGTAGAGACAGAGTTTTTAGGGACCGACAAAATCCCCTTGACTTTCCTGATACTTGTATGAAAGATACAGATATTCCGCCGAAGGAATAACTCATCTTTGCGAACTTGTCGAGCCGCACATAACAAATGTGACTCGTCGAAGCCGGACTTACTGTACCGCAAATGCTGCGTATTGCATACCATTCGCCTATAAAATGCATTTCTTTATCTTGCGCATTACCCTATCAGAAATGTTCCTCTAATATTGTTCTCTTGCTTTAGCAGCAGAGACGGTGTTACAGCACACTTGAAATACATTTTTATATTCTTCATATTTCTGAAGAATAATGTGAAAGGATCAAAGCCTGGGTTGACAAAGTCAGTGTTCAGCGGCATCATGGTACCAATAAAGCCTGATTGCTTCGGTTTGGTTTAGTCAATTCTGGAACCCTGAGTTTGTTCAACCAGCTTCATGGTACATGCCCCCGATGTCCTGGCTAGTATTTTTCAATGGCAAGTAAAACCCTACAACTGAATAAATCCCTGTGACATTTGTTTTTTTTCTCTAAAACCAAACAAGTTGGCAGACACATTTATGGTGCTTCATTTCGGCAATATGATTGCTGGTTGCACAGTGTTTCCCCTACCAATGAACCAAGCGCCCCACCCCCCCACCCTGAAGAAAGCCTGGAAATGGAAGAATTCCTCATGCCAGTTCCGACCAATAGTGCACATACACGGACATGTGCACACTCTATCATTTCCCTTGATAAAATGTACAACACACAGGATAAAACCGATGTAGGGGCTGGTAATATAGTGTGGGGCCAAAAGGCATGTTGACCAAGCTCGCTTAAAACCAGGGTCATTCTGTGGTTGTTTTTTTACCCCCTGTCCAGTCGCCAGTCGGGGGGGGGGGGGGGCAGCTGATGATGTGGTGAAAAAACCCCACGTATTCTGCCTTTGGTTGTGGAGTTGTGTGAAATGCTATAAGGACGTAGAGCAGCCAAGCGAAGGATGAGGCGTAGCCTCCCGTCTTTTTGGCGACTCGACGTTGCCAGTTCATCTCGCCCTGGAGCCGGTATGCAAATGAGCAGATTTCTCCCGGCTGAGCCGCTCTGTTGTAAAGTACCAACATGGTCATCATTATTTTATTGTGCAATATGTGATACTGTTCTCTGGTGCACTAGGCTACGAGTAGCCGTAGACAGGGAATGGATGGCCATCAGGGATGATCAATGGTTTATTTAATATGAGTGTTGGACATTGATGCGTACAGTATCATGGTGAACAAGTTTTTATTTGATAGAATGATCACGTCTCATTTTATTTTCCCTACAAATATAATCCCGCTGTCACTGAACCGTGCCACAATTGTTTGAAACCCAGAATCACTTGATAGTTCATTGTATACAACTGTTTCTGTTTTTAAGTAGACACTGATAATAACATCTGGTTTTATTCGGATAATGCATACTTTTTTGAGGTAGAGATTCACTTTGAGTGATACACGGTTGGAAGTAATGCTGTATTTAATATATTTCAAATGTTGCATCGCGTTATAAAATAAGATACAGTTAATGAACTCAAACTAAGCATCAGAAATCCTTTGGACAATTGTGTATAGTTTCTGTCGTCATATTTAGACCTTCAGGGTTATGCAGCCTTCTGCCTCTATCTGACCTCGTTTCATCATCAACATGGGATCTGATCATTTACTTGCCTCATGGTGTATAAAACACATTTAAGCTTAAATACAGATTGCAATGTGATGATGAGACCGGATCATTTTTATAACCAAGTAATTATTATTTTTATTAGTTTGTTGAATAAGCACTTTTCTTATTCATTTTACTAATATATCTGGTTAAATTAAAAAATACAAATAATCTCTTTTTGTTAGGTTACTGGCATTCTATTAGCCGGAACATCAATAAGCTATAAAGTTGTAACCATTGAAATAGTTCTGGTGGTTCCCATAGATGTACCCCATGAGAAGGTGGGAACATATGGGCCACTCCCGTCATTGTATCCACCTGCTTTCTGTTTGAATGGTAATGACACCTGTTGTTTGTAACAGTTTGTCTAACGTTCATCTGGCTGATGGACGTGTAACCAATAGGAGGAGATGAGGACGTGTTCTGGAACTGGGTAACTGAATAATTCAGCGTTTACGTCTAGTATTTCCCTGCCGTTAGCATCTGACTCCTATATGTGTAACGTTGTTTATAAATGTGACTCTATGGATCCTGTTTCCAAGAGCAGTGGTTCTTAAAATGGGGACCCTGGGGTGCTTTGAGGATGGGCCAATAGTGCCACAAGATATCACTATATAGATGTCACTACAAAACACTCAATCTGTCACTTCATAAAAACCACCAAAAACAAACGGGAATAATTCCATTCTGGGTAAATTTAGCCAGTTATCAACCGTTGCGCAGGCGTTTGCGCGAAGGCGATGGGACGCTGAAGACGGAAACAGGGTAACGTGTTGACACTACTGTGTGATGTCAGGAAAGTCTCTTCCTCGACATGAGGACTACGGAACTCCATTGTTCCACTTGCAAGCTAAGTCCTAATTGGCACCTTCACAGACAAAACCGGTAGCGACCTTGAAGCTAGCACTGCATTTAGTTTTCACTTGTGTCTGGCTCCAAGAAATAACCCTCTGGCAAGCAGGCCTCGAGCTTAATATAAAAGCCTAAATCTCCCCCCCCCCCCTCCATAACAGTTACCAGGCTCATTTTAATTTGGGCCGCTGTGACAGGCGTTGTGACCTTCTCAAGGAAATGAGCAAGGCTTGTGTGCTAATGGGGGTTTCTCCATAAGGGGTGTTTCTATATTAAGGATCATCACTCTACTGACAGTTCACCCACTGACAGTTAGGGGGCAGTTTCAACCACTTCCATTGTTCCTTTTTTCTTCCGCCCTCTTTCTTTCCACCGGTATTTGTCCCCGTCATTTCTCTCTGTGATGCTGTCATCCTTTCACACAGTTACACACACACACACACACACACACACACACACACACGCCAGCTAGCCTGTTGCTAACTAAGTGGCCCTCTCCTAAGGGGTGGGATCTGGTTTCCTGATGAGGTGGTCATGTGTACCATGTCTTCAAATGAATCTGACCGGTTTCCATTTGCCCACCTGCAGACGAGGACTGAATCCACCTCACAGGGTCAAGTCCATCTCCATGACAACCTTCACGCAACAGGAAATCGAGTTCCTACAGAAACATGGCAATGAGGTAGGCATTCTGTCAATCGGTTCCATCACAGTTGAGGTTCATAATGAGTGTTTTGTGCCGTGCATGCAGAAGACTCAAAGTTGTGAGACTACGTCCTTCAAGCTTGCTCTATAAATATTACAGCCACTTTATATTTTCAGTAGCTGCGGTTTTGAAATCGTTTTGCTTCAAAATAAAAGGCTTGTATGTGTGTTGGGTTTGTGTGTGTGTCCCAAACCCAGCAGCAGAGGTTTACAAAGAAAGAGCCACGCTTCCACTCGCAGCGCTATTGCCTTATCTACAATGCAGCACCCTATGCTGAGAGCAGCTGTGTAGCTGTGTGTGCAACAGAGATGTTCTCCCAAAAATCATTTATTCCGTTACACCGTGTGTTCCAGGTGTGTAAACGGATCTGGCTCGGCCATCATGACGAAAGAACCGCCTCGGTACCCGACTTCAGAGAACCACAGAAGGTTAAGGAGTTCCTTCAAGAGAAATATGAGAAGAAGAGATGGTGAGTCAGTTTTTCGCGCTGGCAGTGAGCGAAATGAGCAATCCTCTGCCAACGTGCACCGTTAAGACACGTAGCTTTTCTTCTCTCTGGCGTGTGAAAGTGTCAGCTCAGGCAAACCACAACAAGCCCTTCTTTAAATACACACCGTGTAGGACATTACGGTCAAGCTGATTCATGTGGAAATTCTCTTTCTGGTTCCAAGAAGTTAGAAGTTTCATTTTGTTCCAATACGTATGAGGTTTAGCATAATTGTTACTGGTGCATTGTGGCTTTTGGACATATGGTGCCTCTCGCATTGATACTTGCAAATTGGTTATGAAAATCAAATGTTTTCTACTGAGAATATTATCATTGTTAAAGACAACTCTAGCCATTTTTCTTCTGAGTATGCAAATGGTCAGTCACCTTTGATTTATATTGTTACCGCTGTTAGCTGAGGTAGTCGTACTCCTGTCATTAGTGTTTTGGTTAGTCTGACCAACGTCAGCTGTGCTTGTATCAACATGCCGACATCTGCTGCAGGCCGCTTTCCTGCAGCACTTTAGCGGTCTGCTCGCTCAAGAAGGCAGTGCACATTTGGATTGGAAAACTGCTGCATTTGCCTAACGGCTGTGCTGCCATTATTTAGCCATCACCAATTAGCCAGTAGCATGTAGTGTAATCGAATGATTGTAATGTCAACTTTTAATTCCCAGGTACGTTCCTCCTGAGCAGGCTAAAGTAGTAGCAACCGTCCACGCTTCCATCTCTGGCTCCTCAAACAGCAGCACCAGCAGCACCCCGGAGGTTAGGCCACTGAAATCCCTGCTGGGGGAGTCGGCCCCCTCCCTACACCTCAACAAGAACACTCCACCTAATCAGGTGAGGTCCATGTAACACAAGAGCAATTTGTTGGTATTTCTTACATCAAGTTTTTTTGTTATCGATGACTAGATGTACCTCCTGGGACAGATTTTATGCTTTTATATAAGCGCAGATGTATTGCAGACAAAGACGGACGAATGCGCTGCAAAGTGCACGGTGGACATAAGTGCAGGTTTTATTTTTTAATCAATCTCTTGTCTCCACCAGTCTCCAGTGGTGAGCCGTGGACAAACCCACCAGCAGCAGTTCCATGACAAAAGGTTCGACCTGCTCAGCGACCTGGGGGGAGACATCTTTGCCGCACCGTCGAACATGAACGCAGGCGCCACCTCCGGTTTTGCTAACTTTGCACAGTTCAACAGCCACACAAGTAAGGAAGAGACGACCAACTGATTTGATTTAATAACTCAAAGCAGAAAGGCGATATGGGATTGGAGGCGCTTAATGAATTTAAGATGAACCTAATTCAAATGTGTTTACATGCACAAACATTTCCACAGGCCCCTCATGGCCCCCAGAGGCCACGAGGGGCAGAGCAGCAGACCTATGCTGCCAGCTGATTTTATATTTTGTTTTCATGGAATTATCTCTCATATTTAGCATTCAATCCATTGATCCATGCATTTGTCTTATAGTCTGTCATCCATGCCTTTTTGTCATCACATGTATGGATCCATTATATTCTCTCATCCATTGTTTTCCTCTCATTGTGTGTTTTTGTTCACCTGTCTGTCCTCCTTCTGACACCACCTCAGCAGCACAGGGTGCCAACGCAAATGCAAACTTTGCTAATTTTGATGCATTTGGAAGCCCCTCTGGGTCGACAGGTGGTTTCCCCTCTGCGCCCCAAGCCCCAGGTAGAGAAAACGGCACACAGACATTATCTCTATGCGCATACGAAGAATGTACATGTATGGAAGAAGGCCGGTTCAATGGAAAGCATCCAGACATGCTGACACACGCATTCCTTAGAAGTTCTCTGGATTTACGCATTTCCCTGGACACACGCATTCCTTAGAAGTTCTCTGGATTTACGCATTTCCCTGGACACACGCATTCCTTAGAAGTTCTGGAAAGCTTTTCCCAGTGAAAAGCTTTCCAGAACTTGCCTAGTATCAAATTGTGTGCGGAGCACCAGCAGCTCACAGTACCTTTTCAAGTAGACCAAAAAATGAGATAAAACGTCATACAACACGTAAAGATCACTGTGCACTTATTAGGAGGCAGATTAAAGTGATACATGTACATCTCACTTGTTTTTGTCAATCTGGACTATATTCCCCTCCAGTTCTTTCATTCAGCAACACATCACATTTGATGTTAAAACAATGCCCTTTTGGCCTTTTCTCTCACATACTCAAAAGGCTCAGCTGCCCTTCTCACAGAAACATGTTGTGCAGTCTACTGCCCTCTGCTGGTCTACTTTGATAAGCTGAACAGGAACCTTTTGCGTTTTCCATCCTTTTGCTTCTGCAGAAGTTGATTTGCTTTGACTTCATGCAGCTCCATTTTTAATCTCTGCTTGAGTTGACCCTGTGTCTTTTGTTTCTCCGCCCCGTCTTGCGTCGCTCATTGCGTCATTCCTCCCTCCCTCTTTTATTTTTGGCTGCCAGCATTCACTGTGCTTTCATCCAGCCGCAGTATGGGCGAGTTTGCCACTGGTCTGCCTCTCCAGGTCGCTCACAGTAAGTCTCTCTCTCTCTGTCTCTGTCTGGGCTTGCAACTTTCTCCCTTTCCATCTTTAAGTCACTCTGTTCCTTCCCTCTCTTGATGTCATGCATCTCTTTTTTTGTGTTTGTAACACTATCGGCAACCTCACTGGTTGAGGACAGGGATGGTGGGCTTTGATTGTTGCGGTCATTGTTGTGAACCATTGTGAAAAGTAACAATGTTAAATGAAAAAGGAATAGGAAGTGACTCAAAGAGACCTTCTTTTTCAGCAAAAATGAGTAACACAATTAATAATGTGACCAACTATAATGTTGAGTTACTTAGGACATGTTCTATAATTTAGTAACTCAGTTATGTGAGAAATTATAAAAGAAGGCGATACTCATTGATTCCTTTATGAGGAGAGTTACTTCAGAAAAGTTCTTTTTGGGTTCACTTAATGACCTCAGCAGCAGCGTATTGAAGGGTTCGGCTAAATGCCAGGTGTGTCCGGTATTATCAAACCTTCCTATTCATCTCAACAACTCCAGTTCTTCAAAACACCTGAGACCACTGTGTAGAGAGTTTATTTATTATTATTATTTATACGGGATACACTTTAAATTATTATTTCAGAGGTCAAATGCCCAAATATTGACTTTTAGAATCCTATTACTATTGTGCACCGTTGGCAGCATTAAAATCTTCTTTCGACATTTTCGAGGTTTGTCTGATTCCTGTGAGATTGTACCTGTACAATTCAGTACAACATTCCACAGAATTCAATAAAACCACTGGTTGTGAATGAACTGGTGTGATTGGAGTTCAGACATGCTTTGTTCAAGTCGGCCCCCTTTTTACCTCAAGTATCCAAAATATGGTACGCTGTGAAACGAGTCCGTCTATTGTGGATGAAATGCTTTACTTTCGCTGTCCATTTGCTCATTCTTCTTGTCCTTTTGTCAAATTTCGCCATCTCTTTTCTTCCTACATTTTTTTTATTTGTAACATGCCGCTACCCCTCTCGTCTATCGGCAGAATTTAGACAACATGGTCCTGCCTGGGATGCAAGACTCAATTGGTCGACTGGTATCGCGTGGGGTGGTTTAGCTCGAACGCAATTGGTCTGTGCTCTAAGCCCCTACCGTAAAGACAACCAAAGCTGCGCAGTCGAAAAGTGCTCCGTCACATTCAATTACAACAGTTTTTTTTGTAGCTTTCGGTCCGGATCCGGAGCCAGGGACGGCTTGCGGTGTCCGGACCGCCAGTTAGTAACCGATGTCCTAGACGATACAGAGCCCAGCGAGGCCAACAGGGTGGTCGGCAGGACAAACCTACTTTCCATTGACCTTGAAGTTGTTTTAGGTGTTGAACGTCATCTTTTAACTGAGTTTTTTCACAGAACTCAAATGTAACTGAGGCAGTCGAGGGGGGGAAAAAAGATCCCTTCTGCCATCATTTCATACGTTCCCTAGGTCCATAGGCTAATGGCGAAGCAGCGTAGTGCAGGGTCCTATAGCTGTTAAAAGGTAACCCCTCCCCAACCTGACTGCCCCCCCAACTTAACCCTCCGTGCCGATGCTATCCTGCTTACCAACCCCCTGTTAATGCTGTTACTGAAAAGCCGGCACTCAGAGCCCCCCTTTGACTTTGAATCTCTCTCTTTCACACAGGTAGCGCCTCAGGTGGACTAGCAAATACCAATTTTGCAGATTTTGACAACTTCCCCAAATCGTGTAGCGCTGACTTTGGATCCTTGCAGAGTAATTCCACAGGAGGCGGCAGAGACGCTGCACAGAGTGCTAGCCTCCCTGACGATAGATACGCAGCCCTGGCTGACCTGGATAACGGGTTTAGCTCTGGCAAAACAGAGCAAGGTAAACTTCCCCTGCCTAGCCTGTTGCATAGATCTTAATGTAAGGATAGAGGTTAACCAATCAAACCAAAACTAACAGCATGAAATCAGGCACCTAGTTCCAAGTTCCCATGAGTCCTCTCCCCAAAGCAGGGACAGACATGGTCTCTCAAAAAAACCTCAGATTGATTTGCTAGAAATGAAAAGGCCTTCCTGCTGTAAAAAAAGCTATTTGAATTTGGTTTCATTTCACTTGGTGAGACTTCTGGCTCTTCTTCTTCTGGCATCTGTGAATTCTACTGGGTGTACTTCATTTTGTTCATATTGCAAACTGTATTGATGTGCTAACATTTAAATATTCCCCATTGTTTTGAATAGGTTGAATATGGAAGATATCTCGGGACCTTTTTTTAAAAATAACAATTTCTCTCTAGATCGGATTAGATGAGTTGTGGTGGATTGAACCCGACTCTGCTGTCATGTGCTCTTTATTCCAGGAGGGGGCGTTCCTGTTGGGGTGAGCTCTGCCGCTGCTGCAGGAGTCGCTGGTTTGCCTCCGAAGCAGATAGCAATGCAAGGGGGGGGGGACCGTTATGCTGCTCTGGCTGAGCTTGACACCGTCTTTGGCCCCTCAGTCCCTCCCACTAGTGTTTACAACCCCACCAGCACCTCGCAAGGGTGAGCCGCTGCACTCAACACGGACACACACACACACAGGTTTGATTTTGCTTCCTTCCATGATGATGTGTTGTCCATGTTTCACTGCAGCGGTTTGTTTGGCCCGGAGTCCGGGATGTCAACAGCACACGGCCAGCAGGCCCTGCCTGGCATGGCCCAAGGTTTTGGTGGTGAGTGAACCTGCAGGGGTTTTTTCTGCTAAGTCACGCCATGTGTTTGCCATCAATCATGTGTGTGCATTATATGGGGGGGGGGGTTAGGGGTCCCATGTCCTGCTCAGAAGCCCCGGTCACAATGCTTCATGAGTCCATTAATGAGTTAAAAGAATGGCTAACTACCGAAACTTGGCTATTAGAGAATGTTAAGTTAATGTGTAAATATATACAGTGTATATATAAAAAGGAATTTTAAGTAAGAAAAAAAAAATCATGTGAGTGGGAGGGGCATAAACGGGGGCCGATGCTTGTGTCTTTAACATGTTGAGGTTGTGAGGTTTATTGTTGTGTTTCACACTTGTTTAGTGACTCGATACCTCTCTGTGTTCCTCCAACAGCTCAGTCGACTAATCCGTTTGTGGCCGCGCCAGCAGCAGCTCCCACCAACCCGTTCCAGAGCAACGGCAAGGCCGCCAATATGGCAGCGGCGGCCGCGGCAGGTGTGTTTATGTGTGCCTGGATGGTGCGCTATATGTGCGACACAAAGATGATCAACCAATTGGATTTGTGCGCTAGCACAGAATTCGATGAAGAAATGATACGTCGCTTTTGTTTTTCTTTTTTGAAAAAAAAAAAAGTTTGGTGCAATGAGTTTAGCCCTGTTATTTAGTTGTATGGCTTCAAACGGCTGTTTTAACCACTGCCTGTCCCGCTGTGTTGCAGCATCATTTGGCACTGGCTCCATGAGCATGCCAGCTGGATTCGGGAATCCTGCAGCCTTCAACCTTCCCACCAGCTTTAGTGGAACGTTCCAGCAACCTTTTCCTGGCCAGGCTCCCTTTCCTCAGCCGCCTGCGTATCCCCAGCAACACAACGGTGTGTGTGTGTGAGCATCATGTAGATACAGGCGTATCTGCATCAATGATGCTAACATTCAAGCTTGCATGTGCAGCCCACTGCATGATTGTCACATCAGTGCACTTGCATCCCGTGAAAGTGTCCGTTCGGAGTCACGCGAGTTGATTCAATTAGGTTCGCCCTCTGAACGCAAGTGGAGCTCCTCTTCTAAATTATAATGCACTTGGCTTTCAGGAGGATTTCCAGCCTTTGGTCAGGCCAAGCCTGTTGTGACTCCTTTCGGGCAGGCCATGGCTGGACCTATGGTCTCCAGCAACCCTTTCCTGGTTAGTAAGGTGGCTTTATGGTTTTGTAAAAAGAAAGCAGCTTTGGTCCCATGAGCCAACACTATTGTTGATGAGCAGTTACCTTATTCCTCATTATTACTTCTGCTGGAGTGTGATTTGTTTGTTCTGTGTCCTTTTCCTTTCTAGGGCGCCGGTCCACCTGCACAATATCCAGCCGGGAGCTCCTCTACGAATCCCTTCTTATAGCAACCCACCCAATCAGCTCCACTACAGGGTCAACAACAAGCGCGCTTGCACTTATTGCACTGTTTGGTTTCACAAGTAGCTTTAAACACATGGTTTGTAAGGATTTGTATTTTCTATCTGTCACGAATGGAACCACATGACCGTCATGCCGCCGCTATCATTGGCTACAAATCAAGTGATGGTGTGTGCTGTGGAGAGGTTGATCTCCTTGCCGCTGTTTAACCTGTGAACTGGCCTCTACTGAACCACAATGAGAAACCAAACTGGCTGAAAACTTAAGTTATTGCATAAAGTGTATCCCATTCATTATGCTGCAATTCTGTACATATTAATTTCCTTTTCGGAAATTGGCGCTTTGTGCATATCAGTATTTGTATCTTACACATGAGATTTGTCGAGACAGAACTGTTGCTTGGATAAGTATATTAGTACTGCCACTTGCTGTATTTGTGAAGAACCAAACTGAACTGTTTATATGTGCAGCTGTTTGTTGTCACGTTTGGTGGGGAAAAAGCCTATTCTGTTGGAAAGAGAGGAAGCGACCGCTGCATTATATTGGGGCGGACTGGGGATTAGGGGTCCCATGTCCTGCTCAGAAGCCCCGGTCACAATGCTTCATGACATTAGTGAGTTAAAAGAATGGCTAATTACATAAACTTGGCTATTAGAGAATTTTAAGTTAATGTGTAAATATATACAGTATATATAAATATCTATATATATTAAAAGGAATTTTAAGTAAGAAAAAAAAAAGACCAAACCATTCATTTATATTGATGTATGGAGAATCTTGTATATTTGTTTTGTATATATTAAAAAAAAAAAGATTTATATTCATAGTGTTGCAGTCAGTAATTTGAAGCTTTTTTGATTTGGAGACGACCAAAAGCACACGTGATGGTCTCGGCTGGTAGGCCTCGTGTTCAGAACCTGTGTTCCTCACAGTCTGGAGGTTCTTCTTTGCCTGGAGAGGTGGACTCTTGGGACTTGTTGCTTCTCCAAATGGTAAACAATCCCCGAAGTGAAAAGACAACCGCTATGACGGAGAAGTAGCTGGCGTAGACGATGAACTGCAAACAAAAACAAAAGCATTGATGACAAGCACCCATACAAACACTTCTCACAACATTCACAGAAGAGTCGACGCGCACTCTGTGATCTGACTCCTCACCTGAGGAACGATACTCAGGCCCAGTCCGCCGCTGTCCACCACCACGGACGTGATGACCGTCTGGAGAGCCAAGGCTCCAAAGTTGTTGGCGCCAAAGACCAAGGCATATCTTTCCATGGACAGGTCAGCCGCAATCTGGTACCTGGTCAAAAGCACTGTTCATTTAAATGCACCCCTACCCGAACCGCCTTCAATCAAACGAGTCTGCGTCAGGCGGGCTCTTACATGGCTACTGTTATCAAAAGCATGTGCAGGCACTTGAAAACCACATAACCGGTGTAGCAGACCCAGATGTTGCCCGTGAAGGTCATGAGGAAGAGAGCACCTGCCCCGAGTCCAGAGAAGCCCCCCAGGGCCAGCTCCCCCCACTGCTCCCACCTCACCTCGGTGAAGCCTATCCCGTAAGCCGTCGCTGCGCCTGCGCACACGTCGGACCATTAACTGAGGACCTCCTTTAATGTTTGATATTCACCAATTCGAGAGTGCAACCTCTACTTTGAACTTTGTGCGATAGAAGAGTCCCCTTTCGCGGGGGGGGGGGCATTTGTCGCTCACCCAACAGGTTGGACACGGCCTCCACGCCTCCGTTGTAGATGCTGGAGTTCCGAGACGGCTGCACGTGCTCCCACAGCACCTGCGGGCGACCACGTGATAAATATGTGCAAACAAAGCAGTTCTGAGGCTTTTTTTTTTTTTTTCCTTCTCCCAGTCAATGTCTCCTCGGGCTGACCTGCACGTAGTTAACCGTCTGGTTGTAGCCGCACGTGGCCATCGCCCACCACACCGACCAGTAGAGCAGCCGTCTGGAGGAGTAGCACTGGCGGAAGTCCCTCCACAGCCGGAGGAGCACTCGGCCGCATCTCCTGTCGCCGACTTGCTCCTCCGTCCCGGGTATCGCGTCGTCTCCGGTGCCGTCGCCGCGCCCCGCCTCTGTTCCCGCCGTCGCCGTTGTCGTCTTCCCGCGGTGGAAGAACATGCTGCGGCGCGGCATCGGCAGCAGGCAGGACACGACGAGAGCCGCGGCCGTGAGCGCCAGAGTGAGCGCCAGGATGTTGCCGAAGGACATGAGCTCCAGGCTGACCAGCAGCTGGCCCAGCACAGAGCCCACCGTGTAGCCCAGCAGCTGCACGCTGCGGCTGTAAGAGGTGGCCTTCCGGTACCTCTTTAGATCCACGACACTGTGAAAAAGGAGATAAAAGAGAATACATTTTCACGTGCGTGCATTGACAATCGTGAATGATAGCTCAGATATAAGGTGTCTGTTTAGGGAGCCAGAGATTTGTATTGTCGTTTATAATATTTGTATAATATTTATAGTGTGACATTTGTTCCAATAATCTTCTAGCACAGGTGACTGCGTGGTGAGAGGGGGGCCCCCAAATAAAATTCTGCTTAGGGCCCCCAAGAGGCTCCGGCCGGCACTGGGACCTGTAGATGTAGGAGAAGTAGGCCACCTCGCTGGCCGTCACCACCCCGTAGAAGAACTGCATGGCCTGCATGGCCGCCACGCTCTTCAGCCACAGGAGCGTCGCCGTGGTGATGAAGAGGGTGGCCCCCTGCAACACCACCACGGGCTTGTAGCGCAGCCAGTCGGTCAGCAGGAACACCGGCACCAGCACGCAGAGGTAAGTGTACGTCCACACCGGGAAGATCTGGTTGCTGACCTGAGGAGGACGATGTAAAAAAAAGAAAAGAAACCCACAACAGACGAGATAAACGAGTCTTTCCACATGGCAATAAATCAAAGGTTGTATGCTGATGGGCTTTTTACCACTCAAGGGATAAAGATTATTATTAGAGTATTAAGCTTGTTAGTGGGCAACTCTTATTTTATAATGACTAAGCATGTAGCTTCTTCAAGCATCAATGACTTGGTAAATTAAGCCCCTTTATTTTTGAGTGTCCTAAACCCTAAAAACGGTCTTTACCTACTCAGCCATGATTTGCATTGTTACATCTTTCTGATTCATTAACCAATCATTCAAGCAATCAACTCATTTGTGTTAATACCTGCTCGGTTGTCAGATTCTTGTCTGGTCCTGTCAAATAAAGGGTAAGGAAAGGCTCCAGGGGTTTAACCGTGCTGAAGAATCCGTAAGTGCACAGCAGAGTGGTGGGATACCTCCAGTCCGCCCTCCACCTCCTCAGTGCCTCCATCTTCTGCCGTCCCCTGTGTGAATGTATCTATATGTTCCTCTGCTCTCTCCGTCTCCCCCCCTCCCCTGTTGGATGTCTAACTATTGAGCTAATTTCGTCAATCAACAACCCGGCCCAAAGAGCAGCACCACCCTGGTTAAGGTCCAGCCAAGGCACGTACACGTGTCACAAATTAAACAGGAAAAAAGACCATTCACATGACTTTAATGTACTTTACTAATCCGTAATAATAATAATAATAAGTCGCTTTTGTTTTCTGAAATTCTTGTGGAGGCAACTAATCGTGAAGCCTAAAGAAAAAATACGTAAGTTAGTAACTGAAGGCCATTGTTGTTTCAACAGACCATCAGACACTCAGTTTTACCCCCATTAGACTACTCTAAGGGCTTAATAGGTTTTTCTTTTTTTTTTAGCTGAAGAAGGTATGATGGCACCAAATGAGTTTTATTGTAGTTCATCTTGAGTCTTTTGTAGATCCAAGGTTATTATGGTGTTTAATTGTCAGCATTTATAAGGCGCATCTTATGGAACACGCAAAGCACTGCAATACAAGTCTGCAGTCTTACACACACACACGTTAATACAAATAAAAGCTGCCTTACAAGGTGTCACCTGCTCATCAAGAGCGATAAATACACACAAGCACATTTAGGGTTCAGCAGCGCCAACCCCCTGATTGGGTATGGTAATAGTTCAATCCTTCAATCACACGGGGCCCCTCCCTGCCCCCCATTTTAAATAGTCTAGAGCCGCCACTGTTGAAGGATGATTATTTAATTCCCCATAAACAAATGGATCCTTCTCATTTAGTATTATGGAACCAGACCAACAGTTGTGTAGATCTTGGTCAGAAACGCTCAGCAGACAGAACCTCCACCCTGGAGTGTGGTTCCGTGATGTCTGTGTGCTCTGGGCTGCCTCCGTTAGTACAGGCGGTGTAGGTCCCTCGGATCAGAAAGAGCACAGAGATGGTGGCGTAGTAGCAGCCGTAGACGATGAACTGCAGAGAAATCACCCTCAACGTTATGGTTTTAGTCTGATTCAATCTTTGTTTAACCTCTCTGCATGTAATCATGAGCCAGATCCACCAGGTGTCACTCTTAACTCACATTGGAGCTTTTGTTATCCCCCCCCAAATACAAAAACATGTTTCTGAGTCAATTCTCTGCGTTCTGCCATTGAATTGATTGGATAAATGAATGCTATGTATGGACGCACCTGTGTCACAATGTCCAGTCCCAGAGCAGCTTCATCCACAAATGTGAACGTCAGAATCGTCTGCACCAGAAGGGCCACAAAAGTGTTGATCCCGAACGTCAAGGCGTAGCACTCCATGGAGAGGTTGGAGGCAATCTGAAATCTAAAATGAATAAGCGCTTATCTTCCCCGAGAGCACTGTGCTAATGGAGCGGACAAAAGTAATTATCCACGCAGTTCAAACTTTGGGGTCACATTTCAAGCAAAAAGTAATTGAGTTGTGTTTTGATCAAGCTTCATTCTGTGTGCTTCTTCCATCTACAGAAGTAGGTCGTTTTGAAGAAGAAAAAAAACTCACGTGGTGATGGTGATGAGGAACATGTAGCAGGACTTGAATATGACGTAGGCAGCGTAACACGCCCAGATGCTGCTGGTGAGCGCCATCAGAAACACGGCGCCCGTGCCTACGGCTGAGAACAGCCCCAACGCCAGCTCGCCCCACACGGCCCACGTCACCTCCATGTGGCCCACAGAGAACGCCGCCGCAGCACCTGGCCCCGTGTTAGAAAAACCAAAAAAAAAGATGAAGTGCTTCGTCCTCTGCTGAGCCGCCGCAGCCCGGTCGTGATCCACTCTTTACTCCTGGCAACATTTCTCTCCTTGAACGATGGCGGTGCGTCTTCTGAACAAAGCTCTCTGCACACGCGCGCCTCTGCTGGTCTTTTATGATGAATGGCTTTAAGCCAGCTCCTGGAGTCAAGTATCAGCAGTGATCTGAGGATGCATTACCACTCTAACTCCTGATCTGAAGCAATTACTCTCCTCCTTTGCATGCTGAGCCAGGTTCAGTGGAAGCCAACACAATGCTGCTGTTCCACATATACATTTTCCGCGTATAACCAGGAATAGCATGTTTGTTTTCTTTTAATTGCAGGTCTTTATCTATGGGCCATTAGCCTTTGATAACTTTGTTAAACCGTTTGTTATATTTGTGTTGGTTTAGGATCCTCCTGCAGGAAGTCAACTCCTGGAAAAATCATTCATTCTCTGTTCCTCTGTGAAATTAAAGGGTCAAAAAGACACTTTTTAGTGTATGAGTGGTGTATTCTTATTACACAATACAATTCTCGTTAGCTCGTATTTAATTGAAGCTGGTGGTATTTATGATTGTTACTGGAATGTCATGGGATATGTTGACAAAAAGGAAAATCTACCAGGCAACTTTATATTATGATACTGCAGTAACTCAAGTAGGATTTTATCAGAAATGGGAACCGCAAAATATTCTCTGTGTTGCATTCTCTGTTCCGCGCACGCACACACACACACACACACACACACACACACACACACACACACACACAGTCTTACCCACAAGGGAGCACGCAGCTTCTACGCCTCCGTTGTAGACGGATGAGGAGGCAGATGGTTCTATATGATCCCACATGAGCTGGATGTAGTTGAAAACCTGCACGTAGCCGGCTGTGGCGAGAGCCCACCACAGGGACCAGTAGATTACGTTCCTGCGTGGAGGTCATTAATGAAACCGTCAAGTAATTAGCGGGATATGCTATGGTTTAAAAAAAAAAGGACTATTTAAATGCATTACAGGAAAAACACCACATTTAATAATGTTATGATTTGCTCATCTGTTAATACGAAATGCATTAAACTAGGGTGAAGAATGAATTATGCAGGAGATCTGGACTCAAAGTGTCAAAGTAGATGCCTGGAAGAATAGGAATCCTTGAAGCTCTGCCAAAGGAGAAGGCCCGCAGTGGAGACGTTTCCCCCGGTGCACCAGCCAGCGCCGCCGTGATGCTTCGTGCTGGCTTTATCCTTCTCCTCCTCGGGGCCGTCCCCTCCAGAAGCCCCATCCTGCTCAGCTGCTGCCTTCTCCCCTTTGAAGAACAGGCCCCTCCGGGGCATGGGCAGCCCCAAGGAGATGAGGAAGGCCGTGCTTTGGATCCCCAGAGTGATGGCGTTGAGGTAGAAGTAGTCTATTCCTGTTGAGGGGCAAACTCTGTGTCAGTGTTTGCTCACATTGGAGATTTTCCCTCTTAAAGAGTGTTAGAAGCGCCTGAGTTCTTTCTTTGTTCGCTACAGGCTGGGATGGCCTGGACTGCACCTGCCAGGGAGACCAGCACTTGGCCCAAGCCGGCGCCGAATGTATATCCAGCCAGCATTGCACTTCGCAGGTAACCGGTGGCCCGTTGGTAACTCTCCACTGGAATCACACTGTAAATGTAGGAAAAGTAGGCCACTTCTGTGGAAGACACTACAGCATAGTTGACCTGTTGGTGGGATGGAATGGTTTTAAAGAGAGTACAGCCTTTTGTGAAGCGCCTTGTGATATTGATATTTCAGTGCTGCAGCTTTGATCATTCTGAATAATACTTTAGTATTGCATAAAGAACATTTTTACGGTGCAACTCTTTTCAAAACAATTGATGCTTAGTCATTTTTTCAGTGGACCTGAAGGACGACCATCGCAGGCAGACCGGGGGCAAAGCAGAGCAGGACGTAGTTGGTGACCAGGAAGAAGCCCTGCACCACAATGAGGGGCTTGTGCCTCAGCAGGTCTGTGAGCAGGAAGACGGGGACAAGGAAGGCCAGGTACGAGTACGTCCAGATGGGGAACAGGTAGTTATTCACCTGTGGGAAACTACAATCCTGATCCAAACACAGTTTTTTGCATCTCGTCATGTGTCGTTGACGAAAATCAAAACACTAGAGCGCTTGGTCTCCTAATGGAAGACACACATTCTGCACGGTGGATTTGCATAACAGTAAGCATTTGTCTGCCAAGCTTACCACTTCTCCCGAGATGTTCTTGTTCGGTCCGATGAGGTATGGGGTGAGGAAGGGCTCTGCTACTCTGCAGTTAGCAAAGAGCCCGTAGAGAGACAGGACAGCGGTTGGGTAAGCCCAGCTGGAGGACCTCAGTTCGGCAAAGCAGCCCATGCTTTCCCCTCCGACGAATTTCCCAGGGAGACGTCTTTAGTTTTATTGGTTAGAAGCACTACCTGATTGTTAGAAGGCTTTCCTGGAACTTCCTCCTTGGCGCTGTCAGTGTTTTGTAGAAGCTTGGATGTAGACGCACACATGTCCTAATCTTTATTAGCAACACGTGTCTTAGTCACTGTTTATGAGCAATAGACTTCAACCTGTTCTGGAACAGAAGGATAGTTGAGAGGTGGTTAAACAATACTTTCCTCAGTTGTGGCTGATACAAGCATTTGATGGATTAGATTAGCCCAGGATTAAGGAATAAGAGGATCCCCTTTCTGCAGCGTTAAGGCATTTATTATTAACAAGCTGTTGTGATGAACCAATTCTCCAACTGTATGAATGAGTTATTTAAACAGCGGTACGAACGACTAGCCTATCATTTGTGTTCTGAATAACCATATGAAACCCAAACAGAAGGTAATGTGGTAGTGGTGTAGTTGTAATGGTGTAGTTTGGGTTTAATGATCTCACAAAGCATTGAGCAACCGGGCTGAATTTGGCATTAAATAGTCATGCTGCTTATTTTACTCCTTATGTATTCCTTTATCTATTTATTCTTTATTCGTTTTCACACATCACTGACTCATAACAAAGCCCCTCAGTGTAAAAATAACACCATCCTGGAGCTTGCTTATTTTGTTTTAACCAAGTTCTGGAAACGTTTCCTCGGGTGATGGTACTGCGCATGCGTCACGAGTGCGACCGTCGTCGTGGAAACGGTTTGTTGATGGCCGACGTTAGAGAGGACCGTTCGATCCGGAATTGCTTACGTACGTCGTAAAATGAAACTCAAGCGGTTCCTTCTCAGATATTATCCTCCGGGTAACATGAATCATTTTAATTTCTCCTAATTGTGACGTCATTTACATCATATTTCGGGAATACGCAAGTGATTTGGAGGAATGTTTTCAACTTGTGACAACTTGCTGTAGCCTACCTGTGCTAGCTTAGCACCAACGTTAGCTGCAAAACGGGCGTTAGCTAACTTTCTTTCATTTCCCTGCTCTCAGGGATCATCTTGGAATATGAAAAAGAAGGATTATTGAAGACCAAATCGATGGACCTTTTGGATTTGACTCCCGAGTGCGTGAGCTGGTTCGGGCCATATTACCAATTGATAACGTTGTGATTCCATTAAGCCGTAAAGTTACGTGAGACCTCGGTTTTCAATATGAGGTCAATGATGGGATTCATCACCAAACCACGCGACCAACATTTCCATTGTTGTTGCTGTTGAAAGTGACATTAAACAACACTAAAAGCACCACAAACCAGCTTAGGATGCACTGTAAAGTGTCGCTGTTGTTGTTAAGTTGTAAGTTAAGTTACATTATTTTAAAAACATTTAATAAATGTGACGTACAAAATTCATCAATGTACCATAAGTCAAAAAGAGTGTTCACCTTGATTCACCTAAATTATTATTTCCTTTTGTTTATTTTTCATTATCACTTTTTAAATGTTCCTTTTCAGGAGATTTCAGGACACAAATAAATAGATTTATTGTCCCTCCATGCAGAACAAACCCAGATGAGTTGCTGGCAGAGATCCGTCGCTCAGAGCCTCTGGTCACAGAGTCCCGGGCTGATCAGGTCAAACAGCTGATCCTTCGCCTTCAGCAGAAACAGGGCCAGAAGGACCAGCACAGGTTCTGTTTCTCTAAGGTCGGAACCTGCACTCACACAAACATCACTGGCCTATCATCGCTACATGAACACAATGACATGACATCTGAGTGCAATGAAATAGCTACAAATAAAAGCACAAATATTCATACATATTCCAGTACAGTGCATAAGAATAATACACATAATCAGTACAGACATTCTCGGCACAGAGATTAGATTAAAGGACTAAAATGAACTTCACCGGATTTTGTTTATACTCAATTACACAGGCATCTGAAAATATTTTGGATGATGACATTTTTGGCAACAGCAGCTTATTGCGGCAGGTTATTACTTCAGAGCGTTTCTCTTTATGAATGCTATTTACATCATTGGAAAGTGTAAGTAGTTAATGAATCACTGCTCCTAAAAGACACTAGAGGACAGCAGTGATTAGATTATGAAGTCAAGTAAGCATGCTGGCTGTCTAATGACATGATTAAAAACAGGTGGTTCGGGCTGTTAAGAGATTTGGGTTTGTTATGTTATGTTTTCTGCACAAGGAGAGAAATCCTTCCACCTCTAGTTGCGCGAGGGGAAGATGTCTTCCCCTTGAAACGACGTCAGAGTATTCTTATTGATTGAAAAAGCCTGTGGTTTCATTAAATCTTTCTCTGTTGTTGTTGTTTTTTTTTTGTAGAGCCTTAAAGCACACATACTGCCGCTGACAAACGTTGCCTTCAACAAATCGGGGTCACGGTAGGTATACCTGCTCCTCTGAAAGTCCTTCACCTTGGGAAACAGGAAACGCTACATATTTGTCTCTGTTGCGGTTCTCTTTATCTGTAATACTCTCCAGGTTCATAACTGGGAGCTATGACAGGACATGCAGAGTTTGGGACACGGCCTCCGGCAGCGAAGTGCGCGTCCTGGAGGGCCACAGGAACGTGGTTTATGCAATTGCATTCAACAACCCCTACGGGTAATGAGCCGTCGCAGCACATTTCTCATTGCAGCTGAGGACCATTGCTTTATTTGACGCTCTGTTTTTTTTTTTTTTTTTCTTCAATTTTATCTTTCAAAACTCAGAGACAAGATTGCCACTGGCTCTTTTGACAAGACGTGCAAACTGTGGTGCGCTGAGACGGGCAAATGTTTTCATACCTTCTGCGGACACACGGCGGAAATAGTAGGTTTCCGTTTTAACTGGAAATGATTGCATTGCTGTTTTTAATGTGTTGGATGTATGCCACTATATTTGATTTTTTTTTTTTTTTCTTCTTTTCATTATGTAGGTGTGCTTGGCATTCAACCCCCGGAGCACACTGGTAGCCACAGGCAGCATGGATGCCACTGCCAGGCTGTGGGATGTGGAGACTGGGGAGGAAGCGGCCACTCTGACTGTGAGTGTTCTTTGCTTTACCCCCCCTGCATCCCCTGTTTCTGCACCGCTGCCCCCCAATACCTGGCTTACATCCATTTATTATTAATAATGCATTGATCAACGGTCCTTCCACTTCCGAGAGTCATTATCCCTAAACGAAAACGTGGTTATCCCTGCTGATGGCTGGATTATTTACCACCCATGATCGGGTGGTGAATGGTACTGCCACCCGTTGATAAGGCTACTGGTAAGCATTCAGGTGGGGGGGGCACAGTGTGAGCTCCCTTTGATGTGCAGACTGCCCGTGGGTCTGCGGTGGGACTCGTCGGTTGGCTGTGTCCCAGCGAGAAGCAACTCTCCGAATCTTTGGGGCATGCTTGTTATCTATTTTTTCAAGAAATGGCTCGAGTCCGTATTGTTTTCATGAGTCACGTTGCGTATTTGATGTGCATATTCATCTACACAGAGGGAGAAAGAGCAGGACTTTGAGAGAAAAACTTGTAACATGTCATGCAGGGTCACACTGCAGAGGTCCTGTCCCTGTGCTTCAACACTGTGGGGAATCAGCTCGTCACCGGCTCCGTCGACCACACCGTTGCCATATGGGATGTCGCTTCAGGAAGGTCAGACACGGTCATTATTGTTGCGTCGCACAAATGGATTCCTGATTGTGAGTCACTGTGTTTACGCGGTGCGGGAAAGGCATTACGCTGGGACATTTTGCTGCACACATGAGTGCACAACTGACTCATTACTGCCTTTTGTTTCTTTCTCAGACGCGTCCACATTTTGGCAGGTCACAGAGGGGAGATCAGTAATGTTCAGTTTAACTGGGACTGCTCCCTCATAGTCACCGGCTCCATGGACAAAACCTGCAAGGTGACCTATCATCAAGCCAAAAAGTCTCTTCACGGCTTCAATTATTTAGCGATATTTGGTTATTCATTTATTTATGACATTTATTCAAATTCTAAACTATTGCAAAGCACCAGATGGGTCTCTGCTTTTTATATGAACCCCTTTCTATTTCCCACTCTCTGTCTCTTTTCTATCATTTAAAGGAGATGTTTAATCCTAATATGTTAGTTCTACAAAGATGAGTCATGCGCTGACTGAGTAAAGCCACTTAAAACGGCATCCAGCTGTTTGCTCATCAATCAACAGTGTTGTGTTGATGTATAAATTAATACATTTTCTGAGAGTTTTGTGTTGTATGTATGTAAATGCAGTTGTGGGAGGCAGTCAGCGGGAAGTGTGTGGCCACCTTGGTGGGGCACAAAGAAGAGGTGCTGGACGTGTGTTTTGATCTGAGGGGTCAGCTCATTGCCACTGCTTCTGCCGATGGTGAGCGAAATGATCCACCGATGCCTGCTCCATATTACTTTTATTCGTTGTCTTTATGCTGGCTCTCTGACGCCTAAATGAACAACACTGTGTGTGTAGTTATATGTTCACATATAACCCCGCCCGACGTTGTCTCTGTCTCCGTCAGGTACAGCAAGAGTGTTTAGTTCTACCACCCATCAGTGTCTTGTGACCCTGGGGGGCCATGATGGAGAGATCTCCAAGGTAACTACTTGCTGTCGCTCCAACTTCCTGTCTCCTCTGCTTGTGTTCTAGCTTGTCATTGTGAAACAGAGTAGCACAGAAGTGAGTTAGGAGCTTTGCTCTGTATAAACGGCTCCTTCAGAATCGTGTTTCGTGAAATATTTACTTCTCAGTGGGAATGAGCTTTTGCTTCCTCTTTGCTGCTTCTTCTATTTCTCCTCCCGGTGTGTCTCCTGGCTGTGACTGTAAGTAGGACATTGGTCTCCGCTTGCCTTGGTCACGCGGGATAAAGTGTGACGCTGAAGTAGAGCGACAGGAGTTCAGGCTTCAGGCTGTTTTGTGCTGACAGTCACGTGGTACAACTCTGCAAGTAGGACATACGACTGTAGCGAAGCTGCTGGATGCTTTCGAGGTAGCTCTCCATGACAAATAGCAAATGGCAAATGTCATTTCTGGCCATGAATTAGCAGGGCCTGACCTCGTATTATTAAGGTCTGAACTCGGCCCCAAATGCTGTACCCACGCCATCACATGCAATCAGCCACCCTCAAAAAGAGTCCGACAAAAGCACTCTGGCATCAGTTGTGCGTGTGTGTGTTTTATTTATAGCCTGCATGAACTTTGCACTCCAGTGGTTTTGCCAGTGAAGCGTTGTCCTTGCCTTGCTTTTCAGCGCCCTGCAGGTTGTGTTTCTGTACAAGGCGCTTAGAAGTTACCCCTCTTCACTGAAACATCAGGGACTCAGTAACACGTTGGGAGGGAGGAGGGACATTTTACTATGTGGCCGGAGACGTTACTGGTGTGTCAGTCAGTCCTTTAATGTCTCGTGAGCACGTTAACTGGTTGGGAGATGCCTTGAAGGAATTTCAACCTCAATTTTGTCCATCGAGATTATGACGGTCAAAGATGAAGGTCACTGTGATCCCACAGAACATGTATTTCACAACATGCTATGCGATGATTCCTTTTTAAGCATGACAATGACGTCATTTTTTCCGAAAGCTTGAATTTCTCATTTTGTGTTCTTCGCAACGGTTCCATTGTTACGATCTTTTTGTCAGCTTCCTTCTAAGTCTAGTCAGGGCTTGGTGCTTAGTATACCGTACTCCTCTGGCCAGCTTTGTTTCATTATCTTTTCTTACATCTCACTATGGAGATATACCTACCCTATATACCTTGTCGATCAGGTGTTCTTAACCAACTCATTTTCCATCACTTTTCTTTTCAACACTTATTGCATAATCTCTTGTCCAGCATTTCTCTTGTAGCCTAGATCCTAGACCCCTGTAACACGCGCACACACACACACACACACCCATCTGAATAAAACATACACTCTTGCCGGTCTCGACAGGTCTGTTTCAGCCCCCAAGGTAGCAGGATCCTGACCGCCAGCTCCGACAAGACAGCCCGTCTGTGGGACGTTCCGTCTGGAGTCTGCCTACAAGTCCTGGAGGGCCACACTGACGAGATCTTCTCCTGCGTCTTCAACTACGAGGGGGACACCATCATTACAGGTACACACTTGTAAAACACACACACACACACACACACACACAGCCACCCGTACATCGGATGACCGTGCACTGGGTGAAGCGAACAGCAAATTAACTACTTCCGGCGAGCCGTCAGGAATGATTAAACACACATTTTTAGAGAAAAGAAGCTTGCAGCTGTGTCCTTCTTCGCAGACACCTGTTCTTGTTTGTGCTCCCCTGCAGGAAGCAAGGATAATACATGCCGGATCTGGTACTGAACTTTCAGAGGATGGAGGGGTATATGCATGTATGTCACTCAGTTTAAAGTTTTGCTTGTTTCCTGACTTGTGTGGAAACTATTCTCATAAAATGTCATTAAGTAGTTTGGTGTAAAGTTGCGTTTTTGGAAGAGTTAAGAAAAAAAAAGTTGGACAAGCCTAGGAGCCGATTAGTTGAGCTTAACATAAAGACTAAGAGCAGCAGAACGCACAGAACTTTAAATCTACTTGTACCACCTTATTCTGGTTAATGCCTATCCATGTTAGCCTCACCTTCATGAGCCCATTATCAGCTAACAACTTATTCTAATATTTTTGTCGTGATGCATACAAAACATTGTTTTCTGAAAGCACAATAAAAGGATGAATGTTTTTTCTGACTGTTTATAACCACTGCACCAGTGTAACGCAAGAAGTATTCCATTCCCCTTCTGCTGAATGTTACAGAGTGATCAACTGTGCTTGTATTTCACATCACAGCAATTTATTGATGTCAAAAGATAAATACATTCAGTTCTACTGTGACAGTTTACAGCTGAATAGTGTGTTTCGCCCCCTCCTCCCCCAACACTAGGGAACCACTCAGTAGAGAAATGAACGGACCTAATTCATGTACAAATTCAACATTACAAACCTCACGCCGTCGTCCTGACATAGTAAAAGCTAAAAAGAGCTGTCCACTACTCCAAGGTGCAGAAGTTCCAAATCTACAGTATATACAGCACAGCTATCCAAAATAATCAGTTCCAAAGTAACAGGAATAAGATAACATACTTACTTAGAACTGAATTTCAAAGTCACAACAGAGGTGGTACGTTGGCCGATGAACACGACAAAGATATGGACACTTTGCTTATTTCAAGCAAATGTGCACTTTTTAAGTGCCTCATACATATAACCTCATACATATAATCTGAAACAGTTAAAACCAACTCTAGCAACATTTTCCCCTGTTTGTGTATGTGACTCACTAGGTGAGGTGATTCTGAAGGTAACCGGATTTTCCTATCTTCTGTTGGTACTTTGCTTCCTGTGTGTTGATTTGGAATCATTTGACTGTGAGTGTGTGCGTGTCTCACTAGAGAGGTGATTGTGAAAATTGAAACATGCTTTGATTAAAGGGAGACTGTTCCATTCATGTGCTGCCAAAGATACGGTACTTAACACAACTTCCATTGACAGATTGAGGTGCATACATTTCTCAAGTTTGCGGATGGTGTTGTGCTTTCAACGTGCAGTAGGAGACTTTGGAGGGATGAGACGCGATCAGGTGGGGAGCATGTGGGATGTTTGAAGTGTCGGCGAATAAGTGTCTTTTTGTTCGGGGGCCCTACAGGCTCTCCAACAGCCAATCGAACAGGCCGGACAGAGGCCGACCCTCCTCTTCCGCTTTCTCATGTAGCTCACGGAACTGGACCACCGCGCGGAACAAGTCTGCGATCCGCCACGACTTCTGAGACATCAGGTGGACCACCCTCTGAAACTGAGACAAGACGCGCCTCATTCAACGCTCGGTTGACTATTACAGAAATGTGTGAAAGGTTTAAAGGTCATACAATGCATGCTGTACATGTAGGCTCATGACCTCGGTTTCCTTATTATCCTCTGACAGGGTTAGAATAATCAAACGATGGATTGATTAAAGACTGATCTTGTACCTTTGCAGCGCTCTTGTCTTTGGACTTCCTGTAGTGAAGAGCAGGGAGGCCCAGCTCGGAGGCAGCGATCCACTGCAGGGCCACTCTGAGCTCCGAGTCCATGCATCCGGGCTCCAGGTCGCAGTTTACCACCAACAGCACCCGGAGGTTGCTGCTTCCGCCAGCTGACCTCTCTGAACTGCTCTCTGAAAAAACCAAAGGTGACCGGAATGCAATACTGTTTCACAATACACCTTTACTCAAGTGCAAATGTCATAGGTCAAAAAAGTCATTGAATCAAAAGTTGAAAAGTATTAAGTCAAAAAATGTCATGGCATAAAAAAGTAAAAAAGAATTGACATTTTTTTTGACCCAATAATTAAGAATTTTTTTTTTAAGTAAAAATGTCCCCGGCCATCGTATGCTTACACCTTTATTCATTCCCCTCTATAAACATTTGCTCGTGACCTTTCTACGGCCAGAAGGTGGTTGTCCCCTATTGCACTCTTCTTCCGCATGTTTGTGTGTCTTATCAGTTGTGTAATAGTTGTTTTGTCTTTCCTATGAATTTAAGGTGCCTGTTCTTCATTTTTGTTTGTATTGCATTTTCAAGATAAAACAGTGTTTATCCTTAAGGGGTTTATCCTAATGAATGAAATTGTCCAAATAACACCTTTGATGTTAAATAGGTTGTCCACACCCTCAGAGCACGGCACTTACGCACACAAATGTCATTGTCTACTTTTCATGCTTAAACTCAAAAAGCCCACGAGCCAGACCTTTCAAATGCTTTTCACGAGTTAGAAAAATGCTCAGTTTTGCTTTCAGATAATCTTTGTTGGAGACATTAAACAAAACTGAATTTTGTGTTCAGACATCTCTGAAACTACAGGCCTTTCTTACACTTTGAACACAGAATTGAGAATTGGCATTACAGCTAAAGGAAGTGAATATTTAAGAAGTTGATAACCTTGCAATGACATGAGAATTAAACAATACACCTACCGACGGCATTTTCCTTTGGTCCTCTCAGATGTCCTTTCTCTGTCTGTTCACTGTGAGGAAAACAAACAGTTACAGTACTCTTATGTCAGTACGGGACCGTCCGAAACAACGGCTAGCTGTATAAAGACTGTAAACTGTGGGAATCAACTAAACATTCTGTGTCCAAAGGGTTAAAAAAACCCTGACAACCAACATATGTAAAGCTGCTCACTAAGTAACGTTACATTTGGTTTGTATAAAAAAACAAAATGTACACATGACAGGTGTAACCACTGTAACCGAAATACAGAAAAAAAGCAATATTTGTTTAACGGGACTACTATTAGTAATACTATTTCTTTAATGCGAGAAAAAATCATACGTTTTTAATGTTTTTCATTATTAAATCTGTTAAGAGGTAGTTTTTAGAAACAATAGAAGAATATTTCTGAACTGAACATTAATATCTGCACAAAATAACGGAATATGTAATTAGCTAAAATCATGTGCATGTTGGTCCGGCAGCCTGTCACATGACCCCTAATTGCCTCGCTCTAGGTGACAAAATGCAATACACCATCAATACTATCTACCTGATTACTGTCATGTGACTGGGCACGTCGGGAAAAGCGTCCAGGTCTACCTGGCCCAGACTGGACGCGCTGCTGGTCCCGTTCCTATTAGCCGAGGGAAACAACACCCAACGTCAATCGCATGTTATCTTGAGACATCCAGCGCGATCACTGACGTGTGAAGAGAACAATAACCAGGCGCAGCGATGTAGGACATGTTGTTAATTAGCTGGTGATTAACATATAACTTGCAGCTGCAGCGGAATCGGACCTTTAGGGCGGGAAAGCTGGTGATTTTCGTCCAGCAGCAAGCCTGTCTGGGAATGAAGATGAGTAGATTTGGAGGTAGTTTAGGCGGATAAGGTGGACGGGCGGCGCTGGCAGCCGAGCCCTTGTTTCACAACATAGATCGGGAAATGGGGTGGTGTTAAATTAAGCAGGTAGATGGAAAGGTTGGAGGAAGCGGCGAGTGTTGGTGGTGGTGCAGGTAGCTAGTACGGCTACAACCGTTAAATAAGCATGAAGCACAAAACTAATATAATTGCCACACTGAGCAGTGTCCCCTTCTGTCATCTTGATTCACACACACAAATTCATATTTATATGCCTATATCTAAAATAGTTCAAGCTATTGGTCCATAATCACAAGTTACTTATTGTCTTTTAACGTCAATTGAAAACACGGCCATTTAGATGGTTAGCTCATTTCAACTAGCCTCACGGAGCAGAGAATCCTGGTGGCTTTCGTGTGTGCCGTAGCCACTGCACATATCTGTGCATGGAGTGCAGGGCTATGGACAGGCCTTCCTCTGCCATATACTGCCTCAGCAGGTGTGGGTATCGCAGCAGCAGGGAGTAAACTGGCACAGGGAGAGCACAGGTGTCGCTAGCAATGGGCCAATGAGAGTGGGGTGAGGGTGGGAGCAGCAGCGTTTCGGAGCAGCATCAAGGAGCAACGGTTACTGACCCCTCGCTCAGCTGGATAAAACTACTGGTCTCCTCGTGGGGGTCATCCTCGGGGGTTATATGGGACCAGCTCCCGATGCTCTCTTCACTGCTAGCACTCATAGAGCGCTTGGCGCTCTTCACTACTGCAGCCACCGCCGCGGTTGGCCTGTCCCTCTCACTGCTGGGGAGAGCAAACCGCAAGCTGGTGGGAATGACCATCGAATAGTTTTGCACAATGTCTGCTGCAATGCACTTGGGAGTTTTTTTATCTCAAAATGCATTCTAAGGGATTGGAGGTAGTATTGGGAGATTAATAAATACAGTAAAGTAAAGGCACTTCATATAGATGACAAGCTTTTGGAAGTTAAAAATAACTAGACTACATCAAAACATATAGCTAGTTCATTTAAATATATTTAATGCACGAGCAAACTGCACTCCTAGAGGTTCTTTCAGTTCCTCAGGCAACTGATTAATTAAGTCCTAATCAAAAAATCGGGGGATGCCATCCAGGGCAATTACAGAGGGAAATCTAGTTCCAGTCTTACACAAGGGTCAACCAGATTCACTTCACTTGTTCGTGAATTACATGTATAGTGAAGTGAAAAGAAGCGTATGTTGAGACTCTCCCGAGGCCCTGCAGCATTTCAGCAGCTTTTTTTCCTCCCATTAACACTTGAAGAACTCTTGCTTGGCGGATCGGAATGTCTTCATAGCACTCAGTAAAAGGCCAACAGATAACAAATGATTCCCCACGTATGGATTTTACATTTCTACTTTCCCCAAGCAATGTGCAACATTAGCACCTTTTTCCAATAACATAATTTCAGCAGGCTCATTTGATTCCAGACTGAGACGCATAATGAACTGCTCCAGTCTTCATTACTTTCACAATATTGTGTAAAATGTATTGTCTGGTCTACGCTCTCCTGGGATTACTGAAAGGCCACTCAAACATTTTACATTTCCAGACTTTAAGACCGTAAACTTAAAGACAGACCATGTCCGATTATACAAATCATAAGGCTGACGTACCCTTATGACAATTGAAGTGACTTCATATAAACACCATTTTTCTTCTAACCTTCTGCCAAACATTGTCTCTCTAGCAATCTCTAATCTAATCTGACACTACAATTCTTCTCCTTCTTGTGTCAATGTGATCTAAATAGTAGGGGTGTAACGATTCAGCTGTTACATCGATGTATCGATTTTTATTCCTCCGATCCAACTACATCTATCTGTGCTCGGCGAGTTGACCATATGGACGACATAGATCGATCTAAAATCGATTTAAAATGTAATAAATCGATTTTATCGATACTAGGAAATAACCCATTGGATTTAAGCACGTCAGACTTTTTTCTTAGCACTTTTAATGATAAAGGCTTTCGCGGACTGAGCGGACCCACCGCCGTCCCGAGCCCCGATTCAGCTTCTGGGTTTCACGGCAAATCCGACGGAATGTTTCACACGCGTTAAAATAGAGGGGGGGGGTTGTCGGGGTTTGGTAGGGGGAAATAATTATTGCAGGGGTGTTTTTTGTGTATATCACTAATACGGGTTTTTTCTGCCACACTGCTACAGCAGTGTTTGCACTTTATTCAAATAAAATGTGAATGCATTTGCCATTCATTGTTGTTTACTTGTTTATTTATATTCATAATTAATTGATACCTGAGTCCATTACAAGAAACAACAGGAATCTAGGACATTTATTTCAGTCATACTGGTTGAATTTTTGGCTAAAAAATTACTGAATCGATTTCAAGTCATTGAATCGTATCGGATTGTATCGTTCTAAATGAACCAATATCGTCCTTGAATCGTATCGACAACCACGAATCGTGATCGAATCGTTGTTAAAAACAAATCGTTACACCCCTACTAAATAGCTATTGAGTGTATTGGGTATTCAGTGGGTAAGCCAAGTGTGAGTGCAGCTTTTACCGATCAGGGTGAATCGTACAGCTCCACAGAGGATAAAAGATGGAGCTACTAAAAGCTTTGTGCACACACAGTTTATGACCCAGACAGTGTGAGTCACAGCCTCGCCAAAGCTTTGTCAAACTTCAAACACTGCTAAAATAGATCCCTTTTCACCGTACCTGCTTTGTACCTGTCATTCTTTGATCAAACTTAAAAAATAGCTTGGACACTTGCCGGCCGTGTACAACCTAATGTTTATCTTAAAAAGGATATTTCTTACGCCTGTCAGAAATATTAATCTCTTGGTCTCACATCTACGGTGTGACTATTCTGCTGCGGGGCGATATGAATCAGAACCCTAAAGGAAGGGGTCTGGCTCTAGCACAGAGGGACTGTGAGCGGTGCACTACCTGTTGCCCGGAGCTCTCTCTGTACGCTTGGTAGCCGACACTTCTGCGGGTGTTTCCTGAGGTCCTCCCACTGTCCTTACGGGATTTGACAGATTCTCTTCATCCCTCTGATCTCCCTCGATGTGGATCAGTGGCACCTCTCTGGGACCCCTCATACGGGGTGCGCTGCTGTCGATAGTCCCGGACCCTACTCCAATACCAGTCTGCTCTTGATTGGACCTACCTCGACCACAAGTCAGATGAGATTGTTTGAACCCCCTCCTTCTTTCACCAACAGGCATATAGGGCTGTGATATTGACCCAGGTGTACCCCCGGCCACATCTTGCTGGCCCCCCAAGGCAGACTTGCCAATATCTACAATATCAGCTGCCAGGCGATTGGCAAACTGTTGCACATGGGGCTGGGAGTCTCCCGCAGCCTCCAGCTCAATACTATCCTCTGGATCAGCAATGATCTTGTTCTTTCTCATTAAGGACTCAATGGAACCCGACCAGGTCTCATTAATGAGCATATCAGTAATATGGTCAGTCCTACCCCTTTGATAGAGGCAGGAGTCTGACTTGCACAGTCCTGTGGCTGACACTGAGTTAGTGGGGAAGACATTCAAGGTGTCTCCCCGCACGTTGCGGCCAAATCCGTCGAACGAATTTGCTTTTATTGGCGAGTTGACAGTCAGTCTTGAGTCTGAGGAGCGGCGGTCTGGGACAGACGATTGTCGTATACAGAAGGGTGTTCTGGAAGGGGGGAACAGGCTGTTGCTCCACTCCTTAGTCTTTGCGATGCCATACTCTCTGTTTTCCTTGTCCATGTCCCGAAGCATGAACCTGTAGAACTCCTCCGTGATGCTCTCTGTGCTCGACTGTTTGGACAGGCAGGAAGAGTTTCGAACATTAAGGTGACCATTTTTCTTTGACGCAGCCTGTTGTACGGCAGCAGTCAAAATGCTGCTGGCATTTTTTCCTGCATAGTAGTCCAGAAGAAGGTCAAAGCCCCTGCCCTCGGACTCCATCTGGTTCACCATGAACCGGGAAAACTCATCAGTGATGCTCTCACAGCTGGATTGCTTAGAGATCGAGCTACCGCGGCTTAAATTCTGACCTAACCGACTGCCAGGGCCCAAAGTGTTGGGCGTGCCAGTGGGGTCTGCATCTTCTTCTGGAATACTCTCATAACTAGAGGCCTTCCCGCGACTCCACCTCTCACACTGCAACCTGCTGCGGGGCTGCCCGGTTTTGGAGGTGTCCACCACGTTAAGCTCAGGGCAGTTCATGATCCTTGCTGTGACTTCAGAGGCAAAGAGGGCAAACGCGTCCTGTGGTTCATCTAGGTTTACCGATTCGTCCACCACCCGGTTCACCAGCCGCTCCATCAGCTCTGGTTGCTCCTCCGTTTTCCTCTTGATCTCACTAAGGCGTGGTGCCCGATGTTTCTTGGAGGCCGCATTGCCGCTCTGTGCTTCTTTTCTCCGGAGCACTGTGCGGCAAGCAGGTATCAAGTAGGCTTCTGGCCCTTCAGTACATGTCCCCTTCAGGGCACAGAACCAAGGTTGTTTCCCAGTGTTGTTTTCGAGGCAGATGGCGGCCAGTTCTGTGGCCATAGACACAACTGTAGCAGCCAAATCATCAGCATAGCAAGAAATAGGTGTCCTGGATTCTGAATCCATTCTCCAAGTTAGCAGAGAACTGCAAGAGTTGAGGGAGGACTGAGGTGTGAGGGAGCCCTGTCTTCCGTCACTGGCTATCACTACTCGTCCTCTTCGGTCTGTGTTATAAACTTGGATTTCACTTAACGGTTCTCTGAAGGCACCACTGCTCTGCTGGTGTTCAGAGAAGTCCTTGGCAGGCAAATAAGTGGATTTAGACTGACTTTGTCTGCATGACGACTGCTGTAGTTTATCTTTGCTGTGTGCTGTGGAGAAAGAGAACTTCAGATCATTTTCCTCAAGCACATATTTATTCCGCAGCCCAGGAACCATGGTAAGCTTATCTGTGCACTGTAAGATGCTGCACTGGTTCCCACTATTAGTGAACTGGCCGTGGCCAACTAAGCACTGTAATTGACTGAAGGGATCCTTGCTCTCTTTGGTGGTCGATGGCTCCCTAGCACAAGTGTTGCTCTCTTGTGTCTCATAGGACCCATGGTCACATCTTGAGATATGACAGATTTTCTTCTGTGTCAGGCAAAGGATATCAAACAGCAAATTGTTAACACTGTCCTGCAGAAAAACCTGAAGGCCTGGGGCATCTTTTCCATTACCCTCCAGTTCTTTTTTCTTTTTTGCTTTCTCTAAAGCATGAGTGAATAGGCTGTCTGCCACCTCATTTATCAGGTCATCCACTTCTCGTTCATCCATGTAGGAGCGTTTTGGACAAGTGATGCCATCTACTATCTTGTTATGCGTGGCCTCCAGCAGGTGGGCAATACTCCTGTAGCCTTGTGGCTGAGTCAGAACCTCCGCCGCTTCCCTGTGTAGAACCTCAGCGATGTTGGCACGAAACACTTCCACACTGGTACCCTCGGCCACGCTGCAGTGCAGTGGGATGGCTGCAGAGGCTTTGGCAGCCGACATCAGACCACAGGACGCTGTGTAGGCTTCAGCGGAATCTGCGTCAGAGTCCCCGCACTCCCCAGACTGCTCTGTTAGTTCCACAGCTGCTACAGCACCAGCTACCTGTGCCATGCCACACATCGCCGAGGAGAAGGAGTAGTCAACTCTCTCCTCACATTCCGGCAGCTCCTCCCCCGTGTCTCCCTCTGATGCCGAATCCATGGCAAGCTGTTCAGTCAGCTGTGGGTTGGTAATGGTGCCAATGACACTGGCGGCACACGCCAGAGCCACATCAACATGTTTTGATGGGTGTCCTCGACTGTGGTGGGGTGCTTGAGCCTGTGCTCCATTATCTGGCGTCTCTCCGGCTTTGACAGTGACAACCTGGTCAGGCACACGAGACACTGGAGCCTCAGGCCATTCTGCAGCCACGTCAGAATTGTCCGGACTTTGAACTATCACAATCTTGGGGAGTTCAAAGGAGCAAGTGCGCTGGTGGGAAGGTTCTTTGGTCTTTGGAGGACGAGTAGCGTTGGGTGTATGACTGGAGAGGGACACGCTTACAGCAGCCTCGGAGACAAAGAAGGTTTCATCTTGAGATAACCGTATGAAGGCGTCTTGCAGTACCGATTCGGCCAGATTGGTGGCGTAGTAACCGGCTGATTCCTTATTATGAAGGCTTGCTCGCTGATGCACTTCTTTTTTTACCTCCCCCTCCTCCCTGTTCTGGTAATTGGCAACATGTCCCCTGTGACATGCAAGTCTGACGCCATGTTTCTGCGCAACCTCTACCAAGGTTTCTGCCAGGTCACCACTCTCTGGTTCTACGAGGAGACAGATAAAAACAAAGGACAGCAGGGAATGAAATAGGTCCACAATGATAGTCGGCAGCTTTATCAGTTCCAAAGTGTCATGGCGAGAGTGGAAACCCTTTAGTGCTGCGTTTTGTGCTGTTTCTCCCCTTCAATTTACGTTTGTTACCTGTGTGGTAACACAGTGGCAATGAACACAAACTTCACGTTCTCAGTCGCTATAAAAAAATCTTTCTGCAGTATTGCTGCGTGTCTTTTCAACTTATCTTACTTTGACGCATTTAGTCTTAAAATTCAACAGTATCTCTGTGCATGAATGAATTTATGTGCAACGTCACTCCCATTGTTATCATATTTATAATGAGCTAAGGCCTAACTAAGAATGAGCCAGTCATGTCTCAACACTACCATTGTAAATATTACAGTTTATTAAACTACTATCTACATTAGGGGTCCCCAAACTACGGCCCGCGGTCCCCAAAGTTTCGGGACCCCTGGTCTACATGGATGTTTTTCAAATTTCAATACCTGAAAATATTTTCTTAGTCGCTTAGGTAAAGGAAAATGCCATCAAAACATGTTCTGGAAAGACCACTTCATGCTGATATACCCAGAACAAACAACAAAAATGACAAAAACCTCCTGGGTGGAGGTAAAGGGGTTCACCATTTCTGAAACCATCGTCCTCGCTGTCATCCCCAAGGTGTTCTGAGGCAGTCAGGAAGTCTTCTTCTATGGAAGAGATGGAGCGATTAGTGTCGTCGTCAATCCGCTGCCTGGCTGCTCGGCCCTGTTGAAGCTGCAGCTCCTTTCCCCACTGGAGACCAATCAGGAACTTGTTGATCTCAACGATGATGTTGTCAGGTTCGGCGGCGCCTTTTTGCCCCGAGCACTGAACCAGGCACACGCCCGTACTTCTGTGCTGCTGCCCACCCTGAATGGAATAAGTACAATTATCATGGACATGCGCATACTGTATGTACAACGTTCCTAAATGAAAACGCTCCCACACACACACGCGCCAATCGTGCATTGACATTTAGAGGAAAAGACGTATAGTCACAAAACATCTTAAACCTCTAAAAAAGTAAGGGAACACTGCATTTGAATACCAACAAAATCAGTAAAGGATATTATTTAGTAGACATAGTTTTTATTCTGAAAAGAATATTTATATATACTGCTATCTTTCACAGGTCATTCTAAGTGGGTGTTTTTATGTTCAACATGCACTTTGAGTGGATTTTTTATTGGAGTGAATTTGGGATGATTGCTAGATAAAATTAATGCAAAACCTTCAGTGGGTTTTCTTAGCAAAAAAGGTTCAAAACCCATCACACAAAATTGCGGTACAGAAGAGCAGCTTGCTCTGTCTGCTCTACACTCCCGGACAGTTAATTCAAAGGATTCTTGCACGGGTTTTCAGACATCTCTGCAAACTCACCTGAGAGGGGGAGAGTGGGTGTGTTTGGCAAGTATCTGAAGCTTCGAGGCCACCGAGCAGGAGGATCTCGTTTTCTTTCGGCTGGTTGACGCTCAGCAATTCAACAAGCTTTGGCAGGTCTGGAGACACTGATGCCAATTTCTGCAGGATAATTACCAAGCACGTGGACATAGGTGATAGGAGAAAAGCTATAATGTGATCTCCGTTGCTTTAATTCAGAGAAACAGAACTATACAATTCCTCCTGGGAGAAGTCTCGAGCCCTCACCAGCTGCAGATGGCTACGAAATCTGCATATTATCTACAAACAAAAAAACAAAACAATCCCCTAATTCTGGGTAATCATTTTGAATCCATGGCAACCGAGCCAATAATTATATGTGACACACAGGAACCAGAAATCCTGATCACAAAAATAAAAGGCATGAGGGTTCTGCTCACCTCGATGCATTTGTCATCTCGATAGTCAGTCTTTTGAGGGTCCAGATTTACAAAACAGATCTAAGAGAGACAAATAGAGAAGGAAAACATGTCAGAGTGACAGTAGGAACGGTAAAGACTATAACACAGAGGCTGAGATCGAGTGGGGTAAAAAACATCTCAGATGTTAGATGTGTGTTAGTGAAGTCACTGCATAGCCTTTGCACAAATCCTACAAACCAGACCGTCACATTATCTTCAGAGCTCTGTCTAAAAAAGGCCTTTTTGTCTTCTGCCAGCAGCCGGATTACGCCAGCACTGGTTTTCCTTCTGTCATCATCTCTTATTCCACTTTTCTGTTCCTCTGTCTCCACTCTTTCATTGTGCTTCTGTCACACCCTCTTCCTCTTTCTCCTCCTCCTCCTCTTCCCATCTCGCAGACTCTGGCCTCCGGCTGCGGGTTTAATGGTGTGCAGTGGAGTCTTTGTGCCGGTGCTGGGAGTGTGCGGTGCTCCGCCGGCCGCTGGTCGATTGTACAGCGCACAGCCTCTTATCCGACTTAGAAGTCAGGCCTGTCTAGCTAAATGGACAAATCCCGTCACCAACAGCACTCGATTGCATGGCGCCATTGTCGTTCCTAATCAGACCTCATGTGAGTCACCCAGGCGATATCTGTCGCTTCCCCGTTTCTCTTTTAGCTCTGCCATCTCCATATATGCTCAGACTGCTGCTATATGCAATATATATATATATATATATATATATATATATATATATAGTTTTAAAATGTTGACTTGCAGCACTGTTTGAAATAAGCTCCATTGAGCTGTGCTTCCACTCTTTGGGCTATAGACTTTTAAAGAGCCTCACCACTTTTGAGAAAGCATATATCTTTATTTTTTTCACTTATCTGTGTTACAATAAACTAAATGTGTTCCCTGGAAGTCATGTCAAGGTTTGGAAGCCTGTATAGATGCAGCATGAATGTCTATGTATTCATATCTATTTCCTCTTTTAACATCATGCCACGCTGTCTCTCTTTTGTCTCTGCACTACTACCGCTGCAGATCTGAAAGGGAAGGAAATGAGCTGCTGCAATAAATAGGCCAACGTGCTCATGAGTTTTTATTTCAAAATAAAGCTATGATCCCGCAACACTTTGCATATTTCCCATCCTCTCGAAAACAGTCTGGCTTTATTGAAAAGCTAAGATTAAGAGGAAACGACACCAGGGAACAACAACAACAACAACTGTCTGCCTACCCAGATTAAATGTCCTTCAATTGAACCAGTAATCCGGCACTCAATTTCCCCCTCATCTCTAATCGGGTATCCTCTAGCAGAAAACATATTTTCCAAACTATCGAGTTTAATGTGAGGAAAATTGCCGCCTGCAGAAAAAGTCAGTTAAAAATAGGAAGTCAATGACAGATGACATTAAAAAGACCGGATCAAACTGTATCTGCCCTTCATGGATTGCATGCATCACTTACAGCCTTTATCTGAATACCAAGAGGCTTGCCTCCTTTGTGTATTTAGTGTGGAGTACAAACTGTTTGTTTATTTGCTTGTATTTTTGTGTTGTGTGACGGGAATCAATCTGTCAGAATAGCTGTTAAATGTCAGCGGCATTTGCAGAGGACCTGAGATTAATCCACACCATTTGCTAAAACCAACAACAGGCAGCACTGCCACTGGCTGACCCTGAAATGATACCATTGAATTAGGTTTTTAGTCATTTTGTCATTAGTCATTTTCTTCCACGCTATGTTTGGTTGGTGTGGCTGAAAACATGCATAAAATTATGTAATTTAATGAAATGTGTCTTTGTGTTGCAAATAAAAGCCCTTCATCTAAATGGTGATGTGCTATGAACAAATAATCCCCATACAACCTTTCTCCTAATAATGCAAAAAGAAAAGGCAAAAATGTGGCATTTGGAAGTTAATTCTTTTTCCATCCATTCCACAAGGCGCACAAGGTTTGGCACCCCTGCTAAGTAGCGCCTTGGCAGTATTCACCAAAAGCGGAAAAGAGATTTTCCCCCATCTGGCAACATGTCGCCTGCAGATGACCTTCAGTTTAAGGATAAACTACCAAATGATCCCAAATTTTGACCTTGAGAAGGGTTACAGTAATTGTATCCCATCAGACAGTGATAGCTGAGAGGCAGCTGTACTAAATTTGAGAAGCAGAGGACTTTCTGGTCTTTTCTGAGTCTATGGGCGTGACGAGTCGAAGCACACGCTCGGATTCTATCGGGCTTTCACAGGCCAACTGGACGACGTGCAGCCGTGTGTCACCCCGTCTTTGGAGGGTTGACCACGTAAACAACAATTAACAAATGTAAAGAGGGTGAAAAGAAAAGACAAATAGAGACGGAGAAAATGAAAGTAGTAGTAGTAGTAGTAGGTCAATTTTGTTTTTTTAATTAATAAAAATCAAAACACAAATATTGTAAACAACTTTTGTTACAAAAAAATTGTGATGGAAAAAAATGAAGAAAAGAAATTGCATCAAAGTAGTCATGTGATCTATTGTTAACATAAGGGTATTGGTTATACGCCCTTTGTATATATTATGGTAAAGACTAGAGCCAGATAATTATGGATTTGAGTCAATATTGATGCAAAAATGGGCAACAGATTAATCCCCAACACTGTAAACTTTAGGGGCAAGTGACGTCAGCTTTCTGTTCAGTTCATAAAGGTCCAAACAGTGAAAAACCGCTGGTATTGTTGGAGGCAAAGCATGCGCATGAGTGTGTGTCTGCATGCATCAACTCTCCCACTTTATTGGTTTATGAATCCCATTTGGCCATGGATGTACAACACATTCAGGCAGGCAGATTGCTCTCTTTCTCCTGCCACATCAGCAGCTAGAGCTTACAAAGACGCTTCGCCACAGCTCGAACACAACACTACGTGCACACACTTGGTCGATACAGAAAACGATTACAAACAACGAAGTCTCCTTTGTCCATGAAAGCTTTATCTTCCCCAGCAGCCCTTTGTCTCTTCGCTCTCCACTCTGATCCTCCCACACAGAGCTGCTGGCCTTGGTCCTCCCGGCTTTCCTTTTCAACAAAATACATTTTTGAACTGTCTCCTTATTTCTTTTTTTTTTCGTGATTTGAAATGCAGTACCTCTGGTACGATGCCCATTCAGTCCTTTAAGCAGTGCTTGTTTTGTGTGGTTCATCAGAAAATATAGCTACTTGAAAGACTAAAGTAAACCAAAGTAAACTGTTACAAAGTCTCAGAGGTTGGAACTGCTATGAATTTATAATACATCTGAAGTTGAGTTTCATTCAAATTGAGTTTGGGGGGTGGACAGCACCGAGGCTCGGGCGTATTCGTTCTGCTACACACAGCTGGTTCAGAGACCAGGCAAGCGTTCTAATCGCAGTTCATACATTTGTGTGTGTGCTCACCTTATGTACAACATCCGCTGTTTAACAAGGATAAGAGGCAGTACCATAAGGTGGAATCACCTGCGACGCGTTGAAGTTATCGAGGCTATTTATTTCCGACTGAGCTGCTTCCAATCTAAGTTTAACTTTTTGAAGTATTTTACCACCAAAGGCAAAAAACACTTTGATATTTAATACACACACACAGAGTTAATGTTTGGCTGTGCTTTAGCTCAGGGCTAAAGGCAACATCAAGAGGCCAATGCTGCTGGTTTTAATGATATGGACATGATAAGGAAAATGTTTTAAAAAAACAGGGGGTATGTAAAATTCTGGGGGAATTTCATATATTCCCCTTAGGATCATAAAGGTGTCAGTTAAATGGATAGAAACGATTCGTAGCACGTATTTATCATGCCTGCACTATGGAATATTCTATGTTCTCCCCATTTTTACTCATTTTACTTAAGATATATTAGAAATATTTGCTTTTAATATTTGCTTTTAATAAATCATTACTAACTAATATTTCCGGTTTAGCTGAGAGATTTTACTTTCAAGTAAACAAGGCTGTTTCTCTTTTCTTTTGAAGATCACGTCCGTGTACTAAAAACGTCGCTGTCTCATAACGTCAGATGGAAAGTCTAAAGTAAAAGGAAGGAGGAAAGAAAGATCTGATCCTGGCATATTTATTCTGTTCTCCCTCCCTCAGGGCCTGGAAGGGACAGGTGAGGCCACAACCCACCGGCCGAGTGTGAAGTGTTTGAATCCTGTGATGAATGGATCGCTCTCCTCCTCAACGGACGCCAGCTCCGAAGCAGGGAGACAGAAAGCCGACGGAATCCGCGGCAGGTTCACGGCACCAGACGTTCCATGAACACGCATCGATGAAAAGCAATGCAGCGGGTTATTCAGACACACAAAGATTATGTAACTATTTGCCCCGCAACAGTAAAAAAAATATATATATATACGGTGCCGTCCTCCTCTTCAACCTGCACCGTCTCTCCGGGGTGTGATGATGTGATTCAGTGTGACTATCACAGCAACATGACACTTCTCTGTGACTTCATGCATTAAAACATGAGTGCGCGATCAAAGGGGACGACGTGATGCAGCCAGAGGTGGATGATGGAGGCAAACGCAGGAAATCCAAAGCGGTTTATCTTTCATTTAGCTCACAGATTTTCCCATTTTGGATTGATTATTGAGGACCGTAACGAGTGCCGGCCCGAGCCTCTTGGGGGCCCCCCTCCCACCACGCATAGTCACCTGTGCTAGAAGATTATTGGCACAAATGACACGCTATACTGTTATAGCGAAAATTGAGGTGTGAGGTTATAATACAAAACTAGGGCTGCGTGCAGCTGCTTGGGGCCCCCTGACCAGCCGCTTAGTTCGCTTATGCCTTGGGCCGGCCCTGACCGTAACCAACCGCCCTTAAACTGCTTAAGTCCACAAAAGCTAAAAAAAAAGGAAAACAACACACTGCCCCGCGCACGAGTTCTTCTATTTGGATCAGCGCTCGTCTCATCGCTCACTTTATTTCTCGGTTTTCCATTCTCAGCCTCGCTGTACAGTTCAGGCCACGACAGGATCCTTTATTCCTCACACAGGGTTGTCTGTCCTACGGTCCCGTTTGATTGATTATCCGCGTAAAAAGCCAAACGTGGAACCGAGAGCCAGAGGAGCGATCCGTCATGTCGGATGCTGCGGGCAGACGGGCCGCATCTGTTTGCAAAGCGCATTGAAGTTTCCTCTGATTCGTAGAGAAAAAACATGCACGGAGGAATCGAGAGAACAAACAGCCGCTGTCTTCTATGGGCTTTATGAAGATGAAGTTGTCTTTTCTTCCACAAAAATAAAAATGAAGACGCGACGGCGTGATCTCAAGACTGAGGTTGGATCTTGTCCTTTTCAGCTGAACGTTTTCAAGTTTTCCTTGTTTTCAAAGCAAAACATTCTGAGGAGGAAAAGAGCCGCAGGGCACTGATGTGCAGACCATTCCATTTCCAACAGTCCACTAAAGACCTTCAGAAAATCAGAACTCGTTGCAGATAAAAAAAAAATATGGCTGTAAGAAATCTTTGCTAAATCTCACAGCTGTTTCGGAACCTGTGTACGTCCTGTCCCAGATAGTCCAGCTGGTGCCTGTCGGCTTCAGGAACATTCAACGCTCACACTTACAAAGGGTGAGAACAGGGCTCTTTGGTAAAGTACTGCTGGTCTGTTTACCTCCGTGATGATTATCACACATGTTTTGGGCAGCAGTGTGTTTGTATTCTGCATGAGAAGAATTTAAAATCATTTTGTGGTGGGGACAAACTGCAGGATGTTTTGATGGCATCATTTTTTCATGGTTTTTCATCACTGTCTTTAACTACACTCTTTTTTTAGAGTGGGGACAATTCACTGACTACTATTTTCAATAACTTGTCAGTGCAGGGTTTATTTAGAATAAATCAACGTGAGCCTTCCCGTGAGCCTCTGACAGATGTAAATCCTGAATGCATTTCATGCTTAATTTGCACTTAACAATGAGTGAGTGATCAAAGGTGACACATCCGATTTAGAGGATTAAGCATGTGTGTCCTCTAAGGCTAAAAGCTTCTGTTTTTTAGCTCCCTCCCCTGATGGTCCATGCGTAAACGACACGCAATGTTTTTATTAACCCCAATGTTCGTGCGGAATATCCTCACTAAACGTCTAACACGAGGACTATGCAAAAGAAATTTGGGTTTCCAAATCATTTCCCTTTTTTTCGCTTGCAATGTCATTTCTTATGTTTCCATGACGCCGTCCTGAGCGTTGTGTAGTTTATATGTATATAATATATTCCTCATTAACAGTTGTGATACTTAACAACAGGAAAAAGGAAAGGTGAGATGATGCTGCAAACTTTTGGCAAATTGTAGCTCAATATTTAAGCGTGAACTCGATGGTTGTAGAAGTATGCCTGGTGGTTGGAAATAAGAGAAATCTAATTACAGGCCCCTCAATCGCAGCTCAAAGAACTATTCACGCCGTGAATAGTTCATACCATGCAAGTTCTGCCTTGCATGGTATTTTAAGATCTGTATCTCTGCTACATCTGTGCCAGCGTGCAGTTGACAAGGAGCGAGGAGAGATGGAACGACTCAACAACAACAACAACCACCACAACAACACCCGTGTGCACTTTTCTTGGGCCCTGGTCCAGAAAGACGCTTCAGCAAAAAAACTCGGAGTTAGCTAAACCTCAGATGAGGGGAAACTCAGACTTTTCAGTTGGAGAGCGGGAGGTAACTTAAATTCTTGGTCTGTTACCGTGGTAACTGACTGCACTGGCACCTGATTGGTCGAGCGATACGTAAAGCTCATGAGGCTCAGAGCTTGTTAAAGCGGGACCCGGCGGCGGAGGAGGAGCGACCTCAGGACGGGCGTGTGAAGTCAGTTTGTGTGACAGGAAAGATGCTTTTTCTTCAAAAAAAAAAAGCTTTGTTAAAATCAACACAAGTGAGACCGCCCGCGGTTTCTCTTGCTTTAATAAATTGCCTGCTGAGACTAAATTGAGCTTTTAACAATCTTTCAGGAGTTTGAAATTGCATAGTTTATAACATCTACTCAAAGAAACTCCCCGGTTATGCTGCAAGCAGACAAGGGATTCTGAGAAATGACATTATGTAAATGTTCTTTTTTAACTACTTTTCAAAAAGGCAAAAACGGAAGACAAATCACACTTTTTTTTCACAGAAGAAATGTCTCAGCTATTATGATTACAAAGGTCAGCATCAGCACAATTTTTTCATTTGTGAAGGAATATTAATTTAGCTTCAATCAAACTCAGCGAGGCAAAAAAACATTTCTAAATATAGACACTGTCCTTTGCTGCAAAAGGAATGTGATTATTGGTATATTTTTTTTTTTATTATGTTATGTGTCAATATAAATGTACCTGTTATGGTTTTGGTATCTTTCTTTCATTTGGAACCATAAAAAGCACAATAAAATAAAATCTCTACAAAGGACAAGATTGAGAAGCAACACGAGACAGTTGCAGGCTGATCACAGCCGCCGCGTTTTGTTACCTCAACAGTGTTCATTCACTCCAGATCTCAAGAGCAACAACTGCCCACTACACCCGGACTCCACAGCAGCGACAAGAAAGTGCACTTTGCTCGTTTTCCTCCTTTGTTGCCGAACGGGCGCAGAACGCTTCTCACCGTGGTGCAGCTGCCCTCGGTGTCGTCGTCCAGCAGGCCCAGTCTGCACAGAGCCTTCCCGTTCCTCAGCCAGTACTGCGACGAGTCCAGCGCGCTGTTACTGCACAGGACCTGCGTCACACGGATAAACCCGAGCTCAGGTACCGCAGTCACGGGACACACACACACACACGTGTTGCACAATGTCACACCCCTCCACTCCCATCTGCGTTTCCCCCTCTCTGTTGCTGGGATGAATTTACCTTTATTCCAGGACCAACGACCATTAACTCAGACACAATAAAAGGTCCCCGCCGGTTCCCTCCTCCCTGTCCATTAAGTCCTCGGGGTGAAACCTACAGCCACTGAGCCGCCGTAGTCAATTATTTACCAATGGTCCTCGTCCTATGGACTGACCTAACCTCTAACTGTTTCAATAACCCAATAAAATACCAATTAGTATACGCAGGTGAGATGAAAGATTCCCTTGATGCATGTGACGGCGCTGGGGTTTGGACCATATGGTATTCATCAATTCGCATTGGCGATCGCTTAAAATCCAACGCTGTACACTTAACCAGTCACATGTGATTACTTTGACATGAGATGCATATTTACATGTGTGTTCTCACTGTGTATTTTTAGTTACAAGTCCCCCCCCCCCCCCCCCCTCAGGAACAGACCATCTGCGCGGGCCCTCGGCCAGGTAAAGGTGACGCAGCCTCAGCGGATCTCGCGGGGAGAGCGATCCCATCGAAGGCTGCTGCCGCCGCCACCGGAGGCTCAATCACGAGAGAGACGCCGCCTACGTGACGCCGCCCGACACCCGAGCGAGGGGTCGGCTAAGATGGAGAGCGCAGTGAGGTGAGGAAACGCACACAAACAGACCTGCACACGATTTTCAAGAGGAAATTCAATCTCTACCTTCAGCCCACTGATCTGTGCTACTTCCCCCCCCTGTCTCTTTGGCACTGGGAGGAGATACATCTACTGTGTTGACCCCGGGGCTCGACTGTTCCTCTTATTGCACAATCCCCACCCCCCCCGGAGGAGGAAATTAAAACCTCTCGCACTGAAGATAAACTGACAGGCAGGCAGATATGAGGGAAGGGCGCACAGGCAGAGATACGGAAAAGAGGTGGGGACACGGCGGATCGTCGGCCTGCATCCTGTACCTTCTTGCAGACGCTGATGGATGCGGCCGCCGTGCTCTCCGTGCTGCCTCCCTCCACCTCGACAGCCTCCGAGCCTTCAAACATGGCAGACGACTGGAAGTTCCTGCGGGGGGGCGTAGAGGGCACAAGAGTTGACTTTGCCGGAGCAGGTTCTCGTCAAGTGCTCAGCGCCGGTCCGTGTCCTGGTAGCGGCCCCGCCGACCGTCACGCGTGTTCATAGCGTGAAGATCGGGCGGTCGTTCGACAAATTTCCCAATTTGCTTAATGCTTAGTCCCCAGATAGCGAGACGGTGCCCTCTGTCGTCCCATTTAACAAAAAGGTAAAAGTGTGCGGTCAAGAAAGGTGACGCCTTACATCATTTATTAAAGCGTGCCAAGCGTTTTTGGACTTGCTCTTTAAATGTCAAGACCTTTTCGTCACATTATTATTTATGAGGAGCTATTGTAGTTTATTTTAAGGTACAGTAGAAAAAAAGTTGTAATTGGTTTTCAGTGATGGATTTCTACAATACGCATAAATACGCTAATGGTGCCGACTCAGCAGCATGAATGCAATGAAAAAGGCTATAATATATTATACATTATTAATAGCATTAAAGATTCCTGGCCACTTTCTTAAATCAAAACAGCAACTGCAAGAGAACAAAACAGGGAGACAAAACATAATTTGGTGATTGTCATTAGATTAGACAGTCAGACTAAGGCGTGCCTGAACGCACCATAGCTCAAGATCCCAGGCAGCCATCATCACCCTCCGTGCATGCTTCCACTGAGATAAGGTAATTCAAAGCGTATCTGGAAAGGCAATAATGAGGATCAATTTAGAAAATAAGAGGATGGGGAAGAATATTTAAATCGTAGCAGCTTTCTTCCCCCAGTAATCCACATTTCAAAGCAAATTAAAAAGCATTTTATTCTGAAAGCCTCCCCCAGGGATCACACAGGCCTATATCTATTTGCAGTAAATTAGCTTGCCTGAATAAATAATTGTGAAAGGTAAAAAGTGATGATGCACTACTGGAGATCAGTGGATGCGCTTTTGACTGTGCTGCTGTACAGCCAGACGCACATCACAACCAAAACTAACACACACACATTAACACACACGCACATTATGTTGGACGCAACTAATTGAAATCTTACCAACACAGCAATAAATGGAGCACAAAAAAAAGCGTAGGACTTCTGGCCCGATTCTTCCTACAAAATTGGGAGTGATTTCCGCACGAAATAGTAGAAGACCAGCGAGGGGAGATTGGTTATGCGCGACTCAGTTTGCGCTTGGCGACCTTTTCGACACGCGGTAATGATTGACAGGTCTCAGGTCCCTCTCGGCTGCAGGGGCCCCCAAGTACCCAGGGGGCGGGGGCGGTTGGGGGGGGGCGGGGGGATGCAAATAACAGCTGGCTTTCAGTGACTGACCCGGCCGGCTTTTGTCATTTTTGGGGGCAACTTTTGGTGGCATCGTTTGCATTCCGCAGCTTTGAGTTCGACTGCACAAGAGGATCAATGTGGCAGATTTAGGGCCAATTCTGCAAAGAGGGAGAACGGACAGAGTTCAATTTAAAACCCGACCAGCGGTGCACTTTTTTTCTGCCATAAATCTCAGGCGGGCTGAAAGATCTTGTTGACTGCACAAACACGGTCGACTGTGAAAGCGGCTTTACCGCATCCCCTCTGCGTGGATTTTGTTCTCAAGCACCGAACACAGTTTGCACGGTCAAAAGAACCTCAAATATTACGACCACTTAGGTGGTTTTATAAATACATCCAAACAAAATCAAATATATATTTCAGAAAAGGTGCTACAGCAAATCCAGAAGTGATACTGTAGAATCAAAGTGGCACCATATACACACCATGAAGTAGAATTGCACGAACCCAAAACAAATTGACATTGTTCATTTTGTTTAGGAATAAATGAACATCGACATTTTCGGTTCCCTTACCTCGGTGTCTTCAGGAGGCACTCTGCGCCTGACATTCTGTCCCCAACAAATACTAATAGCCAAAATGTCCTCAACCGGTGTGATTATTTCCTCTGCTGGGGGTCCGTGGGACAGGGAAAGGCGCCGCGCAACGGCTCCAAATGCGCGCTGGCGGATCCGTGACTCCCGCTCCGTGGCGCGGGGACGACTGTGGTGGACTGAGCCTCCCCCCCAAACCCACCTCCCGCGCGCAGGAGCACCGCGTGGTTCGAAGCGTAATGAGCGGCACGACGCAGGGTTGGGGTTATGGATGTGCACAGTGCGCGCGCATTTCGATGCGTACATGTCTACAAGCGAAAGCACGCGCACAACGACGCAGTTGTTTTTTCTACCATGCATGGGTCCGACGAAGAGACTGTACACCGAGTATTCATGTTCATTGAAGAAATATTAATTATATTTCTCCAACACATGTGCAACACATGATTGATCAAGATGAGAGGCAGACCGTGTCAGACGTCATTCTAACTTCCAGCTGCGTGGCTATTTGGACGCTATAACAAGTTGTCACTTCTTACAGCACGTTTTTAGTTTGGCGCTTTGTTGAAGAATTTGTACATTCTGGATTTTTGCTCCTCAAGTTCGGTTCCCTCTTGTTTGAATGCACTGATTGTAAGTCGCTTTGGATTAGTGTCAGTGTCCGCTAAAATGATAAACGTAAATGTGTGTTGCTTGGTATACCTCAAACACGAGGTCATTGCAGGTCATAGCTGACCTGCAGGCCTTTTGCCCTCTGCAAGCAGTGACTAACCCAAGTGACACCATAACACGAACCCGGAAAAGCTCATTTTCCAGCAGAAGCATGACAGCGCTACGTGCGACCAAGCTGAGATCAACTCAGACCCTTTTAATGAGTCTCCAAGGGAATTCCAAAGTCTTCTTACATATAATTGCAGTGGATTTCAAGAGTATTTCAACACATTGGAACTTGTTGTTTATGTAGCCAAATAATAATAATAACTAGATTTGTATTAATACGATGCATACATTTTCTCCAACAAAAATCTGGAGTTTCCAAACCGTTTAGAATGCTTTTAATTTGCTTTTTGTTTCAAGTTGTACTTTTTATTATCTCTAGTGTTATCATCAAGCCATCAAACTAATATTATTTGTCAATTACCTGATTGAGTAATTGACAAATAGTATAGAGTATAGTCAAAACCTTAGTTGGGATTAAAGTATCAGCAACTTCACTGACAACCCTCTGGGTGTCATTTGCTTTCATTCAACTCCCAACAATATCCAACTCCAATTTCTGCGATTTCCCGGGAAGTAACCCACATGGATAAAAATATTCACAAGTTATGCATTATGACCACAACTAGCTCAGCTGGTTCCTGAGAAGCCTCATTATAGATGCTGATAAAAAAAATAGCAGAAGTCCTGCATTAGCCAGCACTTTTCACCAACTGCTCGCGCTCCATCCTACACGAACACTTTTAATTGCAACAACATTATGGAATTCACGTGAGGTATACGCCACGACAAGGAAAAGATAATACCACTTGTTGTTTTTAATCGGATGTGGCAATAGTATGTTGACCTAAACTTTGCTTATAACCGATTTTGCTCACTGCTTTACATTGGAGAAACCCATTATCAGTTTGATTCTCGGGTTAAGCCAATAGCAGTTAGCATTTGCAGCATCTGCCCAGTGCCGGCCCGAGCCTCTTGGGGGCCCTAAGCAGAATTGTATTTGGGGGGCCCCCCTCCCACCACGCACAGTCACCTGTGCTAGAAGATTATTGGCACAAATGTCACACTATACTGTCATAGCGAAAATGATAAACGAATACAGTGAGGTTATAATACAAAACTAGGGCTGCTTGCGGCATAAGCGAACTAAGCGGCTGCTTGGGGCCCCCTTAGCAGCCGCTTAGTTCGCTTATGCCTTGGGCCGGCCCTGCATCTGCCCAGGCTAAACTGATGGAGTTTACTGCGCTGAGCTCCAATATGCTCCATGAGCTCACTGGACTTCAGCCTCCGGTTTGTGTGTGCGACGCCACGGATGCCTTCGACGAGAGACTCAGTGAATCGGAGCTCAGCTACCCTCACGCGTTCGACTCCCTGCGTCTCCTTCTTCAACGGCTGCACGCTCCCAATCTCCTTCAGATGGAAACGGGGTCACAATGTGATGACGTCACTACCCGCTGTCAGATCAACAGACCTGTAGACGTGTCACAAAGCACTTCCTCCTATACTGGCAACTTACTTTGTCTCTGACAGGAAGTGGAAGTTCCCCTGACAGCTCGGCTTGCCGTTCGTGCATCAAGCTAAATATCACGTTGTTTCAAAACGGACGCCTACCGTCGCAAACAGTCGCATAGCAACAGCGAGCCCTTTTTGGAGTTCTTCGCACGGAGCCAACAACCAGTAACAGCTTACCAACAACGCGCACAATAAGAAAGTGGCGGGCGTGATGCTGCGCAGATGTTAAATACCAAACGCCAACAGCAGTCGAACGTCATTGACGTTCACTACAATGAACACACACACACACACACACACACAAGATTGTGTGATTGTAGAGTGTTCCCCCCTTTCGCTCCGCACAGCACTTCCTCTCCCTCTCCTCTCCCTCCTTATCATGTCCTCCTTTCTTCTTCTTTTTCATCATCCTCTCAGTTGCCCCTCCACCCATCTTAATCCAAAGGCTTTTTCAAGAGGAGAACTAATCCATTGCACACATTCTTAAAATAAGAGATGGAGGAACAAGTAAAGTGGAGATGAAAGCGCGGGCTGCTCTCATCAGCAGAGAGGAGACATCTGAGGGAGCCTGGAGATCGAAAACCCAAATGAAGAGGGAATCAGCTGGAGTACAGACTCCCTCACGGTCAAAACTCAACGGGCCTATTTTTAATTTTTAATTTAGCTACAAACTACAAACAACAAAAACAGGGCACGTGAGAGGAGGCGAGCGGGAGAGGAGGAGGAGGAGGTGTGAGGATGAACCTGAGCAGCTGTGACGTGAAGGATAATTTTAGAACATGGGGAGCGCAGAGGGTTCAACTTGGCAGCCGGGTGGGGTTTTGGTCAGTAAACAGCTCCCATCAAAAGGAAAGGAAGTCAGTGAGCTAGTTCGAGCAAGTTCGTGCCTTGGATTCGTTCAGCTCTGCTTTGATGTCTGGATAGAGATACTTCAGATAACGTGGTCATCTCAGAAAAAAAAATATCTGATCTGATTCCCATTTTTTTACGTGTTGAGTTGTCAACACAATGTTTTACCACTCAGGTCTGACACTAGACGTTTTTTTAGAACTGGAGACATTTAAAAAAACAGCAGCAATGTTTTAGAAGTTCAGCTTAAATATTTTATACATGGTGAATATTCAAAGTGACGGATGGCCGTCAGAGCGAATTCTCAAAACCTGAGACTGAGTCTGAAAAGTGCACAAAAAAAACAGAATACAGGATGATAAAAACAATCCTGTCTTAAGGGAAGCATCAACTGGCTTTAAGTTAAGCCACAATTTGCCTCAGTCAGAAGTGTGGAGAAGCAGAGATCATCCCGCCCACATTTATTCAAGAATTCTAACCTAATCTTTAAGACGTTAAAGAGCTGTTTCAGTCAAATAAATAAAATGCTATTTTGTTAACTGAGCACTTTGATGCCGATCAATACATCTACAACCTGTATCTACATCCTGAAAAATGTTCCCGTAAAATGTGCAAAATGAAAATAGACCAACTTTTCACGTGAACAATGTCAATGTCACGCTTTTTAAAATAAACAAGAACACATGCTCGGTACAAGGCAGGGTGGCTGCAAACAGGAAACACAGCTTCTGGTAGCTGACGGCGAGTTCTTAGAAGCAATTAGAAGTGATACAACGCGCTTGTAAATTAATCAAAGTAATCTCAGCCCCCACGCACCTCAGTTATTACAGATTTATTTTTGTTTAACCTTTCCATCAATTTTCCTTTCCACATGGGCTCTCGTCATAATGGAAACCAGTGATTAGAAGACCTGACCATTATGGCGGCATGAAAAGGTTAATGATGGACAGAACCGTTGGTTTTGCATCAACTGAAGCATTGGTTGTCTTTTCAGTGTACATGGAAAACAAAAGTAAAGAACCTTTTCAGTACGTATGATGTATACTTTATGTATTCAATATATATATTTTTGGGTGTGCTTTTCCCGCTTGGGGCCTCAAAAGCACTATTACCCTCAGTTTCATAATGAAATGTACACCATTTGCTGCATTTTCGGATAATCTCCATGCCAGTTACAGTCAGCCTCAAGACCTGTGGTCTCTGAACTGACAGAAGAAAAAACGCCAGCTTTCCATCAGCTTTATCAGTTTCTCCTGCGATGTTCTGGCTGACTGTCTTGCTGTCCTCATGAGCTTGTACGGATCCAGCATTAATAACCGGCAGATCAAGTCACCCCAACGAGTCCACCCTCTGGTGTTTTAGGCCTCGCCGTCACCCTGAAGCGGACGCAGTCAGGTTTCTGCAAGAAAACCGATGCAAGTGAACTCACTTGATGCGACGTATCAAACCTTTTACACAGACATATGTGTACGTATGGATTAGTATTCCTCAGGACCTGTAAACAAACTCTTAACCAATTAAGACCTAACATTTTACCCATAAGCTTTTAACAGGAGAACTAGCATATTTCTACTGACACACACACACACGCTTGCTTTAATGCCTTATGAATGCCTTTCCAGTTACAATATCATCCTCCATCTGCTTAAATAAAGCAGATGGGGTTGTTGACTAAAAAATTCATCCTTTCAAATATGTCACGCTAACACATCTTCTGTATTATCAATTGCAATTTCCTTCGAAGAAATCTGTGCCTAACCTCACACTGCGGCTTCAAGTGGAAAATGCCACAATTCCAACGTAAATCTTGAACACAACGCTGAAAGGGTAGATGATAGATTCAGCGTGAGTGCAGTGCAGTGCAAAGTGTTCAGGAGATTGGATGAGGGAGGGAAGGTTGCTGGAAGGATTGATGAAGGCGAGTGAGAGGAGGAGGAGGAGGAGGAGGAGGAGGAGGAGGAGGAGGCTGCATTGAACGACGGTACGCCTTGTTGCCGGGGTCAGATTGTGGTTCCGGTCCGCTGCTGAGAGGACGCCTGCCAGTGGGGACCAAACGCAGCCAGTGGCCTCGTTTGAGCCGAGTCAGGGACGATCTGGGTTATAATCAGTGTTGGGCACGTTACTTTAAAAAAGTAATTAGTTCTAGTTACCCACTACTTGTTCAAAAAGTAACTGAGTTAGTAACTGAATTACTCGACAATAAAAGCAACTCGTTACCAGGGAAAGTAACTATTTGCTTTACTGTTAAAAAATGAGAGTTGCTTACAACGGATGTCGACAAAGTTTTTGCTCCTGGATATAATGTGCACACTTTCTTGCCTTTGACCGCAATGAATTTGAAATAGTGGTTATATCTCTACCTTGAAAATACTGTAGCGTGTCTTAAGTTCCTAAATGTGTAAATGGTTCTGATTACTCTATTACTTGAGCCGGGGTTGGGGTACCCAACACAACACTGGTTATAATGCAATAAGTTATATTTATGATGATCGGTGCATGCATATTTATGTACATGGGGAAAAGCTCCTTTCGGGGAACGTCGAGACGATATCTGGACACAGTGGAGCGTACGGACGCCTGAAAGGACGACGCCGTGTCTCCCTGTGGTTTTACACCGAGTGTCTGACTGCAACGGCGCTGTAGTTTTAAGAGTTGACAGTCAGATAACTAAGCCGCAGAGCTCATTGAAAACCTGAACACCGTATTAAATGGATTCCCCAGATACCCAGTATAATCTCTCTCTATCTCTCTCTCTCTCTCTCTCTATCTGGATATCCATCTCTCTTTCGTCTTGTCTGTTTTTGTCCCGGTCCCACTCTTTACACCCTTCTCCGGCTCAGGGTGGGTGTTCTCTCTATCCATCACTTCGCTCTCCCCCGGCAGTTGATTAGCGTCTATCTGACCTAATCTTCCCCACATGGTGGACGAATGGCCTCCTGGCTGGTTTTTCTCAGTCCCGTAGCAAAATGAACACACACAAATATTCATACACACTGTTGTTTAAAATGCGACAATAACGTCATACTATTCTACTGTGTTTAAAGGTGATAAATATGAATAAAATATGACATGGCATTGAATAATTAACACTCTGACTCAAAAACTGAACAGAGAATAAAAGTGTGATTTATTTTTGCCATTCTAATATGTCATATATGCTCTTTGGTCACCATATGTCTGTCGGGTGTCAGGCTCTTTTCGTCAGCGACCACTGGCTGCATGGATTCGAAAATTGGAGCGAACAAAGTCAATGTTCAGAAAGAACTTAATTAACATTCTCATTAGCGTGAAGAATAGATGGACTACCAGGTATTTTACTCTACAATTCAATTATGTTTCCTTCTCATGGAAAACGGACTGAGTGGAAGCCAAGGCCATGCCATACAATTAAGCAGCACTATGCTCCTTAACTGCGTCATGGATTATTAAGAGGCGAGGGCCTCTTTAACAGGTATCTGTGACATCTGTCCAAACGCTAACAAGCGGCATAAAAGAAGCACATTTTTTACCAATTAGGGAAGACCGTCAAGCGCCAGGCACTCGACATCTGGGAAATGTGGCGATAGTTACTGTGGATTAATGAATCCCTCTGAGCGCACAGGAAACAGAAGTCAGAGTGATACAATCATCATCCGTCATACAGAGGCTCTCAAGACGTTTTAGAAATACCTTTCTACATGGTGTAGAGAGGTGTTTCACTGCTGAATATACACCGTGTAGTGGCCTTTGCATCAGGTGCATGAATGATTGTGAAGCCCACAGCGCTAGAGGGGTGGCCTTAAGATTAATGATAATAATGGCATTGGGTGTATCCCTAGTGCACCCACACCTCATGATATATTTACGCCCTCGACTATGAATGTGGCGTTAAACTCAAAGTACTAGTGGGGAAAAGCACAGCCTCACAAAGTTGCTAGGCCATCTAATATGTGGACATGGTGATGCAAATGCAAGGTGTTACATGGCTGCATGGGATTTCTTCATGTCTCTCCACACCTCTCACTGTGCCTCTCTGTAAAATCATACAAACACAAAAATAAAATGTGCCTTCGATTGATGCCAATGTCCTTGGCACGAATGTTTAATTGCATTTAAATCTCTCTACACTGGAAGGCACTCAATAAAAATAGCCCCAGGATCCGGTTAAGCAGCCAAGTTGGAAGTCCCAGATAACCTGAACATGTGAATAAAATTGCTAATGGCAGAATTCCAAGACCCGAATTAGCTTTTTGTCAAACAAAAAACAAAAAACATCACCTTTAGGCCAGATCAATTAGTTCAACGCACGCTGCTGGGAATAAGACAGGCGACTAAACTAAACTTGCTCAGCTTTGTTGGAAGACGTAATTGTAAGGGAATTAACTGAAGCGTCAGAGGGCACAGGACGAAGCGATATGTGTGAGAAGTCGGGTCGGGGAGAAGGTCAAAGCAAGAACTGGCTCTGGATGTAGAAGTTAATCATCAGACTCAAGGTCATCCCTTCATGTCTCAGGATGATTTCATGGTCCAGCCTCAAAGGACTTCAGAGTAACCTGTGGTTACGCAGTCTCACTTATCCACACGCACGCACACACGCAGACAGTCGGTGTGCACACTGAAATTTGATCAAGCTTCTCAGATCTCAGATCAATATCGTGGACTTTATTTCTGAAACTCGCTCAATTACCTGTAGACTGTGGACGGAAGAAAAGGACATCAGACTCCACCGTCCAGACGTCAGTGGAAACTCCATAATTTATTGCCACCTTTCAAGTCTTCGAGCACCTCAGACCACAGTGAAAGTGAAAGGGGGATGAGGGGAGAGCATCTTTAACGCCTGCTGCCTTTCTCGTACAGAACAACAACTATGAGTAAATTACGACTGGTCCGTAAGAGCAGTTTAACAAACCACGGAGAAATGGAAAAGCCACGAATGGCGAGAGGGGGAGAGACGGGCAAACAACGTGATCAATGCTCGCTCTTTGTTGGGCTAAATTTAGCCCGGCTTTACACTCCGTCCCACAAGCCCGGCTTATCAGTATCATTTATCAAAATCTGCCGCAGTAAAAAGGGCCAGGCTGGCTGCTCGGGAGCCGTGAAATCCCCTGGTGAGGGGTGGGGATAACGCACATGAATAAACTCTGAGTGGGAATGTTAATATGAGGCAGACGTCTGTCCTTATGGCTGGAGAGAGCGAAAGCTAATGCTGCTGACTCATTCTCGCTCTCTGTCCCCCCTACTCACTGCTCCATCACATATCCAACCTCTTTCCCCTGCTCCATTTTTTTTTTGCCATTTTTTTTTTGGTATGTTCCAGCATGGTAATGTTCTTTCATGTCTCAGTAAATACTTAGTGGGTATACAATATTCTTCATCCCAGCCACTGTGGTGGGATAAGGGCCAAGTTTGGATGCCGTTTTATTACTATTATGATAACGTTCCTCCTGCTGTAGATTTTATGGTCAGGAAAGGGGTAGTCGAGCATGCGTAGCGAATATGAGCCATCAGGTGTTTTACGCTCCAACAGGTTTCCCATAATGAGTCAATTACTGCGTTTCTGAAAACAACTCCCCTGTGCAGAAAAGATAATACCAGCAATAAAAAAAGCTACATCTGACCTTTTTTAGATTTTGAATGTCATCAATATGTTTGTTGTTCTTTATTTACATAAATAGACTGGAAATATAACACACACACACGGTGGTGAAGGTCATTGTCCATGACAAAGACATTTTCTGCAATCTTTGTGAATTTCCAATTTACTTTTCAATTCAGCCACACAAAAGTGGCGAAACGGACAACCTTGAATTTAAGAATACAACATTCTATGGTCTTCATCTCAGCGAACAGGCCCTTGTTGTATGTGGATCTTTGGTGGGGTTATGATCACTGAACATATACAGTAAGTTACATATATAAATAGATCATGCAAACGGAGGACATCCTATGCATGCAACCTTGAATTAGTCAGGCAGACTGAAGCTAGACGTGCTACTAGAACACACTTTGGATTAAGGATCAGGTCACAGGGCAAGTTTATAGCGGACATGATCACTTTGTCGGCGACTTTCTTTTTCAGGTAATGGATGATGTTGGGCTTTCGGTCACGTTTCGAAGAATGCACCTTAAAAGCCACCGTAACACACGTTTAAAGAATCAACATACGCAGATATATTTGGAAAAATATATCTTCTCGTCTCGTCTCTGCTCTTTGCAGACGATGTGGCTCTTTTGGCCCCATCAGGCCGCGACCTTCCGCACTGAAACGGAATACAAGGTTTACAGCAAAAATGATGAGCATTAACGGAGTTCAAGTATCTCAAGGACTATTTCACGAGGAAGGGAAACGGTGAAGGCAAAGCTCTCGATTTACTCGCCAGTCCACGTTGCGACCCTCGACTATGCTCGTGAAATTTGACTGGAGATCCCTGATACAACGTCCAAAATGAGCTTCCTATCAAGGGTTGCTTGGCTAAACCCTCGAAACGGGGGGGACCAGCTCCTTCACCCTGAGAATGTATAGCAAGAGCAGAGTAGGGCCGCTTCTCCATCGAGCCAAAGTGTCCGGCGTGGTGGCTCTGGCATCTGATCAAGATGCCTCGTTTACCATGCAGGGCTAACCTTGGAAAAACGCTTGACCAATAATATATGTCGTCCATGCTTGGAGTGCCTCAGGGATTTCCAAATGGCCTACTGTGCCTGCTTACCCCGTGACCAGTGTCAGGTGTTCCTTTTCATCATGAATCATTGAAAAAAAAACTGCAAGTGTTTGCTGAAAAAACAACTGAGTACCTGATTATTCTATTAGCAGAATGTGTGTGTTCAGCCCAGTGGAAAGACTGCAAACTCTCAATGAGACTACCCATCGGATGGCCCTCCTGCACCATCTTTGCTTCCTTTTTCTTCTTGCTGGAGGCAACTTAGTGCTCCTAATCAGCAATCATTGGAAAGGTCATGGATGAGATCACTTTGGGAGAGAATTGTCTCATTCTATTGGTGGACTGAGTGAGCACTTGCTGAGCTGTATTGAACTAAATTGGCTGGAGAACTTAACTGCATTTTATGTTCTTGTGACTTTGTTATGACCGTTTTAAACCTTTTCGATATGAAGACAAGTGGAAGGACCACACCTCTTCATGTCTTAATTACCATAAATCAATATAATTCATTACCATAACCTCAAATTGAGATTATATATATTTGGTGTTAAGGCTGTCAATCAAGACACACCCACATATCTTGGCTTCACGTAATACATCCTTGTAATCCTCGGAATAGTTTGATAGTTCCTCTGGTAGAAAAGAAAATGCTGGCGTAGCTGTGTGCAGGACGGTCTCAGAAGCCAGTCTGTGCGTTGCTGAAACAGATGGCTCAAGCCACATTTAATCAGGCGTCCCACTGGTCTACAACCACAATGTTGTCTCCTTGGGTACGGATAAAACAGTGTCCATGTGATCACTACAACCACACAGCATCTGCTGAGGCCTTCTGCTCTTTGTGTTGTTCTGTGGCTCTATATGCATGTTGCTTTGGTCATGCATAATGGTCATGCAAATGAGATTGACAGTAGGAGCAATATGCCCGTATTTCAGCAGTGCATATGTTCAACCCTCATCGTATGACCTGCAGGGAGCTACCGTACATTCAGATGATACATTAACATCTCCAATAAAGGTTTCAGAACAGGTTTAGAAATAGTCAATATGAGAGAAAGTGAAGACCAGTCAGTAAGAAGAAAGAAAATATGTCCATCAATACATAACTAATACTATAGTACGTGGTCTGGTTTTATAGTAATAAGTATGAGTTTAGAGCCATTTCCACAAGTCCCAGAGCCAGTCAGCGAGGTCGTCTTTCATCAGACCTCAATCTTCTTCTTAATCACCCCCCAGTGAGCCCTGCTTAACTCAAAAAGGTGCCCAAACCGGCAGTTTGTCACAGATAAGTCAGGATTCCAAATGAGGGTACTTGAAGCAGTACTCCGCTAGTCTCACAAGACCCCTGGTGATACTAAACGTAATAAAATGTCAACATTACTCCTTGTTGCCAAGTCCTGATGTCTGCCCTTTAAGACACTAGAACAGATTTTATACTCACACACACACACACATCACATGCACAGTGAATCTGATCCTGTTTCCAAAACACTAAGATGGTTAGAACCTTGTCGCAAAAAGGAGAAGTGTGAGGTTGGCACGACACTTGTAACAGCGTTTCTCACCTCCCACCATCAACTTGAAAAGTCATAGTTACTCGTCTTGCCTCTCTGCTGAAAAACAATGTTTTTTTTCAGTGCAGAAAAAAACACAACCTCTCCAACCATCATGCTATGATCCTTTAAACACTCTAGCCCAGCTTTGCTGCTAAATATCTAAGCTCCTTTCAGGCACCCGGTAGATCCACCGCTTCATTAAACCTGACAGGCGGATGATTGACATGAGAAAAAGTGAGACAATATCGGAAGGACACGAGAAGCTGCGAGCAAAGGAGCCAGATAAAGCCGGAGCTCGGCGAGGCCAGCATGGGGGCAAAGCACGGGCCCATTTAGCATTTTTATGCTTCATCTCAAAAGAGGAACAGAAAGGCTGAGAAGGCGAATGGAAAAAGAGAGATAAGAGATAAATAATGATTGCTGATTTACACCTGCTGTCAGCAGCCCTCTCTGATTAGTCTACTTCAGACACAACCCCCTTGAGCACTGATTACACGCTTGTAGGCCCAGACACCTGAACACCAAGTAACAACAACAACAACAGTGCTGGTCTTTTGCTTTGACGCCGTTTTTTGGGGTTTTGGCCAAAGCAAGAACATTGTTGTTCTGTTTGGCTTTGAGGCCGGCGGTTCGCGTCCATTTGCCATAACGAGCTAGTTAGTTAGCAGTAGCGCGCAGGGCCAGCAGTATGTATCAATCTACGTAGTACGTGTTACGTCGGCAGGTAACGGATGGGGGGAGAGAGGGGGGCATCGCGAGCTCATAACGTGCTTGAGTGCTGACATAAGTCGCACTCGAGTCCGAGTCTCAAACTCGAGTCCCCATCTCTGGCCTAACTTTAACCAATCGTCTCCGCCCAAACCAGCTCAGCTGTGCACTTAGCCCATTAGCGGGTGTTAGCATGCCGGGCCGGCACAGTAAACCAAGACTGTGAGTGTGGTGAACATTCCGTTTAGCTCCACTAACATCGGTGTGTTTGCAGACAGTGAGAGTATGTTAGCATATCATCGTTAGCATTTAGCCCAAAGAACCGCCGGCTGCTAGCGTGGTTGTCTGTCTACAAAGGATGGATAGTGTGAACTGCCCCGTAGCAGATCATCAGCAGATTGATTCCTCCGTCTGACAAGCCTAGATGTATTCTGGAACAGGACGGATAGTATGTCATCCACTTTTTGGCAGCCCTGAGAGACTTTAGCACCGTAGTTTGTTTCCCTTCATTCACTCTTGCAATCATCATTACTCACTACTGTGTCGTAATAGTTGAGGGCAGAGAAGGTCAGAAAAGATACCAAAATGTTATCTAATCTAAAGTTTAATACTTAGTCACTGATTTTGACTTTCATATCCCAAAAAATAAAATAACAAATGTAAATGTTTAGCGCCAGTCACTAAAAGAATATAAAGAGCATTATAAATAACAGCATACATCATGTGTTCGTGGACAAATCCTTTTCTGAGCTTTGATTCATAAAGATGGATTTTCTTGACAGTTATTGCAGATCACTTACGAGAGCCTGAATATCCATAATTTATATACGCCAATAAAGACCACTGATTACAAATTCAAGCACCTGTGCATGTGTACACATATAATTGTCCTTGTCCCAAAGTACATTTTGACTTACAATTATCCTCTGCTTCATACTTCAGTCCTCCCCCGGCTGATTTAGCCAGACCGATCTCGGTGGATCTGAAGCAGGTGGTTCTGATGCCCTTCATCATTTATCACTTCTGTCCTTCTAAGCCGAGCAATTCCCTGAAGGCCAATCCGCTCATCTGCGTTGTGCTGCTGTTTGTGCTGCTTCATTGTTGTCCTATTCCTTTTGTATTGATGATTTAAAAGTATTTCTCTAGATTTTCTTGTCTGACGGCATTTCCCCAGAAAGTGAAAATAAATCTCCAGCTGAGGCACAACACACGCAGAAAATCATTTCGACCTCAGCTACTGCCCTTGTTGAGTCCCAAACAACGAAAAACACCCTCCCACCTTCCCTCTAATACGACATAAAAACATACAATGCTCCCTTCCTTTCCACCATCTGTCTCGTTCGTTCCTCTCAATGACTTGGGACTCGTGGCACCCGCTGTACGGAACAGGTCTGCTGCTGCTGCTGAGGTTGATGATGAGGAGTTTCTGAGAGACCTGTGCTTTCTCAGCAGCCTGGCATCCATTAGGGTTTTATGACCAGCTCTCTGCATCAGCAGTCCCAGTGCATGCACAACTTTTTTGCCTTTTCATTTTCCAATACCTCTACTTCCCCAATTTGAGTCCTTTAGGGACACCCGCTCTGAATGTGATGACAAATGGCTGCAATAAAGTGTCATAATCATCCCGAGACAGGAGACGGATGTTACTCGGAGGGGAGTGGGGACAAAGTTTGCCCTTATTTGTTGGGGAGGGAAACTGTTTTGGCTATGCAATGCCAGGAAAGCTTTATCTCTTAGGTTTTGACAGTAACAACGGAAACGTTATGGCCGCTGTAGAACGGATCGTGGACATATGAATTTGGTTGGGTAAGGATTTCTAACAGGAATATAAAACAGCAATCCCTTTAAAGTAGCATAATTACCCGTTGATGTTTTGTTGTTTTACTACTTTAGGCAGTCTGTTAATAGTTGCACATCACCCACTTTAACAAAGGGGAGGTTAGCTCTTACAGCTCAGTGAAGGTCCGCAGCACAGTGAGGAGCGACGGCAGCATCTTCAGTCCGGTTCTCCGTTATCAGTCCAGGTTCTTCTCCTAAAACACACAAAGATAGCTGAATGGATAAAGGAGATGACACAATCCCACACACGCAGACACACTGTATCAGTCAGCAGCGAGGAACAGATGGCCGCCTTTCTTTGACGCCATCTCTGCACAGCGGTGTCATCTTGCAGGTGTTGTGAGATATAAGCGATTTCAAGCACAGCAGTGTGCCTTCACCACACAAACAAACACACAACTTAGGGTTCAGGTAACAAGGCTACTTGGTTAAGGAAACAAATTCATTTTGGGTAAAACCAACCACGATGAGATGAGATATATTTGTTTTAGGCTGTGAAAGTTGTGTGAAGTAAAAATCTACGTAGACTTCTTCCCCAATTGTCTCCCATTGCCCCCCCACTCCCTCCACCCTGCAATGGCATCAAAGCGAACCCAGTGGAGCAGTAGCTCCTGTTTGTCAGCGCTATTCCAGGTTATAAAGTCACCGCACGGCAGTGGTGACAGGGCTGTGATGAGATCATTGCAAATCGTAATGAGGTTTGCCGCACACATTAATGAAGCCGTCGGACATGTTATAGAGGTCGCTCACAATGACGAAGCCATTAGACGAGTGTTGACGCTTGAACTGATCTAATATACACACACGCGGAGGAATTGCCCCCTCTAACTCAGTAAGTCTCCATGATTGCTGAAGACGGATGCGACTCGATTTATTCTCACGAAGGCATTTTATGCGACAACATCAGTGTAACACAACTTGCCAAAAAGGAAACTCTCTCGTTACCATGAAACTTCTCTAAACATTACCACGTGTTTTCTTTATTGCAAACCTGACAATGAAGGCCCCTCAACCTTGAGAAAGTATTCATTTGAACTCCAACATGTTTGTTGAACCAAACAAAGCATTGCGTTGAACCCAAATATGACCATTTCTCATAGATCTCAAACCATTGCACTAAAATCAATCAAATCATGAAACACGTTGTGTGTTTTACCTCTCAGGTGTCACTGAACTTTCCCGTGTAAGAGACAGTTTGTGACCCATGTTAACCATGGGCCTGTCGTGTCTTGAGGAAGACTGCTCTGTCAAAATCTAGTTTTAAGACCTCCGTTATCTCAGTTCAGAGCGTGTTTTTCAGAGGAATAATTTGTCTTCAAATTACCAAACAGCGTTTCCGGAGCGAGGAGGTTTAGCTGCGTAGAATAGATGTACACACAGGGGGGAATAACAAAAGAATCCTCTTGCCCCGGGGACCTGCGACAGCTCGAGCCGAGCCTCGGCAGAGCGAGATGCTTTTGCAGCGCTGGGGGAAACATGCGTACGTTACATCATCGGCGTCTCCTCTTCTGAAAAAAAAGGAAAAGAAAGAGGCAACCGTCGAAAAAACAAACTGTCGCACCATTTAACATCGCCGGTCGGGGGAACAAGGCAAACAAGCCGCTTTTATCACAACGAATATCCCCCCGTCCCCACTTCGCCCGACACTGTGTGTGCGGGTCACAGTGCGTCCACCCGCTCACGGCTGCCGCAGCACAGCCATGTGTGACAAACATCTCCGTCTCATCGGATGAGGCAATCAGCTCGAAGGGCTGCTTCTGATTGGGCCCTTCAGCCGGTCCCCCCTCGAACCAATCTACTGTAACAGCACAGACGAAAAGGAACATTTCACACAGGCGCCGGCAAGCAAAGACCAAGAGAGCACTTGAAAATAAAAGGGACCCCGGGGGGGGAATTTGTTGGATCCCTGCGTGTGGTTTCAAGAGTCTCTTCAGCTTTCAAGTTGAAGTCACAACCTGGTTGGGAAACACGCACAGGAACACAACTTGAACATATTAGAGTCTGCGTTTTGTTAATTGGTTTGGTACAAATTATTCATGTTCGAAATAGAACTCCAGCGACAGATTCAACAACTTGCTCTATTTTGGAAGATCATATGATTACTCTGAATATGAAAAGATCAGGTCAAAACTAATGAATTTTGTTGCAAGGCAACCACCTGGTGGAAAGCACCTGGCTGATTAATCTAATATTTGAATCAGGAGCGCAACAAACATATATACTTACTCTTAACACAGATGACTTCAACCCCCCCCCCCTCCCCCCCCCATGAAACATACGGCTGGCTTGTTCATAATTAGGTTATTATTGGGAAATTATTTTGTTAAAGTCATCGAGTCATTCCTCCGTCTGTCGCCACGTTGGAGTGTCACGAGGTTTCACGCAACCCAGCCGTTTCACCCTGGATCAAGGTGTTTTGTTGCAGCGGCGGAAACAGGACATCTAGACCACAATGCGTAGAGCAGGACTCATCACTTAGCATTTGCTGGTAGATGTTTAGAGAACTGTATGGGTGGGACTCGCCTTCTGCTTTCACTAATTCAATGTCCGAGGTAGACAACGTGACGTTAGCTGACCTTGTTGTTTTTATGTCAGCCTGCTTTGTGGAGGACAAAGGCATAGGGCTCCAGGTATTCTGGGCCTGTGGGACTTAGATGAGCATCACTTGTTCTGCCTTTTTCAATAGAAATCAGGGTTGCCAGCCCGGCGTCCCACAATCCGCCACCCGGCCCTTCTGGCAGTTTGTGTACTCGTTGGGACTTCGGTATGGTGGCGTGTCTCTCTCTGCGGCGGCTGCCAAAAACAATCTCCTCTCCTCCCACTTCCCCCCTCTTCCAGTGTTACGCCGTGTCCCACTGACGACCTTGACTGGGACGGTCTTAATCCCCATGGAGGGCCAGTAGGTCCACCCACCACGACGTCTCTGAATCATTTTAGGATCCCCGTTAGAGCACCGAGGAAACCGAGAAGGAGGAGACGGGAGAGGAAACTTGGGCAGTGATCCTGTCTGTGTGTGTGTTAACGTGCCAGCGACAGACAGCGTGATGAAGCCCTCCTCTCCCCCTGTGAAACCTCTGCTGACTCAATTTCTCCATCTTGGTTAGGTTTGATATCCTTCATCCCGCCGTCATTCCCTCCTTTCTTCCCTCGCTAAATTCCCATATGCGCCTCCATCTGTTTCACATTTCTCGCTTTACATTTGTGCTGTACAGTTGCTTTATTTGGACTCTTTTCAGTTTGTCTACAGACACACACACACACCCCCACACACACACACACACACACACACACACACACCTGACTGATATCAAAGCCTGTTTAAACCGTTTCAATAAAAAGAAGGTCCCAGTTGCCGTAACAGGGGTCAGGACTTTCTTCACTGCTACAAAGGCCACATCCTCAGAGCTTGCTTCATCAACAACCCGGCTAATATCGTGTGCGTTCACAGGCTGTCGCTAAAAGGGACAGAGTAGGTGGAGGAAGGCAGGGTGGAGTGCAGTGGCTGGGTGTCAAGCAAATGAGAGACTAACCTGCCCGGCGAGCTCTATCGCCCGTCAATTTGAAAACGTCCCACCACCGGCGTGTTTACCTCGCCGTGGTTTGCTATGCAAAATGTGTGAGAGAGACGGAGAGAGATGAGGGGTCCCTGCTCGCTCGGTGAGATGCTGCTTGTTGTCACTCCTCGGACCTGCTGGGAGTGTCGGTAACTGTCTCCCACTCATGTTTTTGTAGTAGCCTCATTGCTAACTGAAAGCTGCAGAGGGACTCCGCACGTCTCATCAGAGAGACTAAAGTAACACCCTCGATCCACGTCGGTGCCGAAAGCAGGAGAGCGATGCAAAATGTACGAGGAATTACTAATTTACTATTTCCAGAGTAATAATGTGGGAGGTAGAGAGCAGCCAAAAAAAAGGAAATAATCATTAGTTAGAGGTATTCTTCCTTGCAGAGCTGCAGGTCAATATGAAAACATAAACATTACAAATAGGAGAAAAAGAACAAATAATGCGACCTGACCGGTCGAGGGACGTGAGCCCCCAGCCGCAGAATACGGTGAGCGGCTACGTCACCGTGTGAGCGAACCGCTCCACCAGCCGGACGAAAAATGTTTCCCAGGGGAGGCGCAAAAAAAGGTCACAGGAAGGAGGAGCGACGACGCGCCTCGGGGAAGGATAGGTAGAGGGCAAGGACAGATGCGGCGACATTTCTCAGCCATCACCACGGTCCACGGGGTTTTGCACTCTGCTCTGCTCCCGGCCGCCGCCGTGCGCGGCCAGGTGGAATAAACACGCGCTGTAAACGTGGCGTGTGTTTACACAGAAGGTTATTCCAATTAGGCCAGGGCCAAGTTTCAAGCAAAGGTTCAGGTCTCCGAAAGGTGCTGATGAAATGACGTTATTGTACATGGCATGCTATTTGTAGTGTAGAGTGGGATGTTAGTTTCTGTAGGGAACTACTGCGATGAAATAATCATCTGCTTTTCAAACGGCAACAATAAACCAACTAGGGAGCCTTCGCACCAGCAAGGCAGTCAGGACCTTTGATGAATAATGAGTTGAAATAAATAAATCAATGTTTTCAGTCTATAAAGGGAGCAACGGTTAAGTCTTGTGAGACAAAGCAGGAGTGTGCATCATTTGGTGTTGCATGCAGAGGACGAGGTGGGTGGCTCAGCTGTCACTATGCTGAAGCCCTGGATGCTACGCTGTTACAGGAGCGTTCCCTCCCCTCTCCACGTGATCTGTGTGAACGAGGACCTGAACAGTACACGACGGACACGTGTCAGCTGTACGTCAGTCAGGACACTGCGTGGATGACATTTGAAGGGACGTTACTCACAAACACACTGTAGCCAGTTCAAAATGATGCTCTGCTTGAACCCAGCCTCAGTTTCTTCTCACTTTCAGTCTCGCTTCATCACTACTTCTCCCAACCACGATTTTCAGTGCAATGCCATCTCTGCCCCCCCCACCCCCACCCCCACCCCCTTGCTGTAAACTCACTGCATATTTCATAACCCAGGATGTGTTTGATTCTGCGCCTGCCTCTTTAGCACACAAATATACTGCATTGAAGATCAAAAAATATTGATTTGTACATCTGACTTGAAGAATTTTTGTGTGTTTTTTTAGCTGAAACAAACCCAAAATGCTTTTTTTATGTATAACAGAGCCTGTCGGCATGTCCGTTTGCTGTGACAGGTAAGGAAGCACATTTGGGAAATAAGATGGATGGATTAAACACTGTTATCAAGCTAATTTTAACTGGAAAGACCTGTACGCTTTCTTGTGTTTTTTTTTTTACAGATCTACAAATATGTAGACGGAGACATCAATCTGTTTTAAGGAGCAACTGCACACGTGATGCATCATCAAAGCCTGCGTCTGTCACAGCCGTGTACTCGCAGTCCTCCGTGACAGAACGAATGGCTCCTTCAAACACACTGACTCACACAAGCCCTTCTTTGTCTTCCCCCCCCCCCTTGTGTTCCTCCGCTTCTTTATCTCCTCTCCCACTTGTGTGTCGCTCGCAGCCCACGCGCTCAGTGGGGAGGAGGGACAGGCGCTGCTTAGCTAGTCCTCCTGCTGGCTCGGTGTTAGGTTAGGTGTCGAGTTTTACTTAACAAATGGACATTATTAGAGACGTTGCCAAATCTCACCACATCTCTGACTCCCGGTGTCGATGTGTGGGGGAACTCGACATGCTGGGACTAAACAGTTGGTCTGAAAACTGCGTTGCAGCAGCAAATGGTTTTATCATTGGAAATTAGCTTTGCGATTTACTTTCATGCACGGGAGAAGTTGATAACCATACGCGAGAAAATAAAAGGTTTATGAGCCACAGTGAAACATCTAATTACCCTGAAAACAGGGGCTTAGTTTGCTGCTTTTAGATGATGTGGGAAAAAACAACATTATTTACTTTACATAAAGTTAAAACACGAAAATGGGCTGTAGTTTTTATTGCGATATAGCAGGGTCGAAGCGAACTAAGCGGCTGCTTGGGCCCCCCTAGTTTTGTATTATAACCTCACTGTATTCTTTTATAATTTTCGCTATAACATTATAGCGTGACATTTGTGCCAATAATCTTCTAGCACAGGTGACTGTGCGTGGCGGGAGGGGGGGCCCCCAAATAAAATTCTGCTTAGGGCCCCCAAGAGGCTCGGGCCGGCACTGCGATATAGTAACGCCCAATACATACAAAAGTGGTTTACGTCTGGATAAAAATTGACTTTGGTAGAAAGTTTCTCGATTGGACCCGGCAAAAGAAAAAACATAAACATTGAAGCCTGAAAAAATTTGAAAAACAGATTTTCAGATTTGTATTTACACTCGCGCTCGGCTTGACACTCTGCAGACGGCGAGCGAGCTCCAAGCATGAATGCCGAAAACCGTCGAAACGCCAATCGACCCACATCCACAATGCAAGGCAAGACTGTAGTTCTTGCCTTGTAAACTCACATCTCCTATTTTCTTTGTACAAACCCTGTAAAAAAAAGTTATGTTTTGCACACGTTGTAACCAATGAAAGGTTTCATATCATGTCAACGATTTGGCATGGTAAATCTCCATTTTAGATTTACAATAAAGCAGGTGTTCAAATTTCAACAAGTCTCTCCGGATTTAAATTGTGTTTTCATCAGTAAACTATTTGTAACAGTGAGCGTGCACGGCAAACTACAAAGATTCAGAGGTGAACAACCGCGCACGTTCATCGCAGTGAAGCTAAGCCTCACCAACGGTTGTGCTGTTACGATTGGTGGGAAACAGATCCAGACACATCCACACCGATCGCAAAGGCAGGTTTTAAAAACACCCTTTATCAAATGCACTGTGACAAATGCTTCCGTCTAAATATAGATCATCTGGGTTCAACCTTTTGCCAAAACGGAGATGGAAGCGTAAGCCAGCTCTCATCACTGTCAGCACAGAAAATAAAGAACTCAGACGGACATAATGGATCAGTATTTATCTTAATATTAAGCCACGCCTCTCTGTCTCTCTCTCGCTCTGCTTCTTCCTCTGGTTAGTGAGTGTTTGCAGACTCATTTTCAGCATACAAGAACATCCTTAAACAGCTGATTTTGTTTTAGCCATCAATTGAAACGAACATTTCTTTCTTTGTGCACCGTCATGATTCACACAGTTCAGAGGACTCGAGTTATTGTCCCAAAAGGTCCAGCGGGAGCTGCAGACGCTCAAACAGTGCGACCACAGCCACGTTGTTCAACGGAGTCTTCTAATCACACTTTTCAAATATGTTATTTTGGTATTTTATATGAACCCTTGCAGTTGATCACCTGTGGAGACGGAAACATGACATTGTCTGTCCCCTGGGGGACCGTCGGCACTGTTTCCAGGACGCGGCGGCCTTTCGCAAGCGAGCAGAGTTCGTGAACTCTTCGCAGGGTCACAATGAGGAACATTCTAAGGTTACCAGAGGACTCCACAACAGTAACAGTAAGCAGAGAGTAGCTAACTATTTATTGTTCTTCTTGCTCTCCATCAATGGCAGAGTTGGAGCCGCACTAAACTCAGGCAAACATCACGTGGTCAACATAGGTCGCCTGCCAAATAAAAAGAAGTAATAGAAAAAAGACCAAATTCATTTTTTCAGCTAATAAAGCGAGTAGGACGTAGATGGACGGGGGGGGAGGGGGGGGGGTCGAGTGCCTCTCTGACGTGGCCCGTCAGGTGTGACTGTGCCGTGCCCAGTGGGAGGGGCCGGTGGTGACTCACGCCGACGCCGCCGGCTTGTTTGCACCGCTGGAAAAGAAGCAGAGAGACTCACATGACGGAGAGGTAACTCAGCGTCACCCCTCCACCCCCTCACTCCTGGAGGTGCAACTGCAATTATGTTTTTTTGCTCCAGCAAGTTTATGTGCAAAATATGAGCTCTTGATTCTCCCAGTGAGACTAACACGCGTTACAGTGATGTGTGTGTGTGTGTGTGTGTGTGTGTGTGTGTGTGTGTGTGTGTGTGTGTGTGTGTTTGCCAGGCAGCGTAGAGTCTATTTATAGCCCGGCCTGAGGATGTATTTATCAGCCAGTTATGATCGTGGGCCTCCAGCAGCAGCACAGGTCCATGAGGAATAAACAAAGCCTTACCATCAACCTCCAATCAGGGGAGTAATAAAAGAAATATATATATTAAATCACCTGTCAATTTCAGCTCTGACCAAACCACGTCTGCGCAGGACGTTCTTCTGCAGCATTTCTTGTACTCTGTTCTCATATGATTGCGATGTGACCTCAAAGGCTCCATTTCCCTCCAGTTTGAGGCATGTGAGCGTTTCATTGTGCTTCGGGTTGCGACGGCCCTCCGATGCTCGAGTGCACAGCAGAATTGATGCTGAGTAGATCACGTGGATACTGTCGTGAGACTTTAGCTCCTGCTTTTCCTTTCTAAGAGAAAGTCTCCTGGATCAATGCAGTGTAAATTGTCCTTAATGCAAAATGACCCACGCGCTGGTCCTTGATACTCAGTTTGATGTTCAGCTCGGGTTATGCTCACCCGTGTTCAGTCTTGCCCGGTCTATTTCTGTAAAAGAAAATTACACTGAATATCCTTAGAAATATTACAAGTGGGAATGGATCTTGGTGCAAGTGGAAATTGCAGTTTCTAATCACACTCTGCCATCCGCTGCACACAGATAATTAGGATTTACTGTAGTCAGACCAAGTTGGCCACTTTAAATCGAGCCTGAAGAGTCCAGTGGGAGCCGATGCGTTTGAAGATCGGCCGGAGTGAATTCTAAGTGACGTTTTGCAAGTTTGATCTGCGCATAGAGCTCTGGACTGCTCACCTAGACGTCTAATTTGCTCTTATACAACGCAACAAATAGCGGGATCTCAGTGGGAGGCCAGTGTTCCTCGCTCTTAACATTTACACTAATTGCCATTCGTTCATATCTTTCGCCATCCCGTCTCCTTCCCTCCCTTCCTCCCACCATGCATTTTTTTTAGCCTTCCTTAATGGGCCCTCTGCATTATTTACATCTGAGGAGCTATTTTCAGTCACCTTGAATTTTGTGCACAAAGCGTCTAAATGTGTTTGCGATAGCTCCACCGATTCCTCGCACGCGGGCAACTTGTGCGCGTGACGGAAATGTGTCTCACATGTTTTTCTTTTCTTTTTTTTTTTTTTAGGTACAGCGTTGAAATATCTCTTCATGTGTGCGTTGCGAGTGCCTGGCAGCTCCGATGCCAGGCGTTCCAGGAATACAGGAGAGATCAATTGTCTCGGTGTCCATTAGTGAAGCGGTCGGACCCTTCAGGGATCGGCGTGGAACTGGATGCCGGCACCATGGAAGCCCCCAGCGGAGCCGGTCATTTTGTATTACGTCAACATTTTGTATTACGACATATTTATCCCATCCCGAGCTTCGCCTCCTCATTTACACTGATTAAACGTTCGTAACGTTCGTAAAGTTCCGGCTTTTAACCTACCTCGTGTATTCAGCACAATCGTCAATTGATCAGCAGATAAGAGCGAAAGGTCTTGCGTGAAAAGGAATCACAGCACGGCAGTGAGTGACGTTTATTAACCGGACGATGCTGCTGAAGGTGGCAAACGTATAGTTCCTGGTAATTGCGGTGGAAACGCGGAGGATAATAAACGCTCTGTGGAGTTGAACGGAACTGAGTAGAGGGTTTGTAACTATGCAGGATTATCTAAAAGGAGTAACTTTCATGTTACATATAGTTATTTGAATCATTGCGAACGTAAAAATTTGGAAAAATATGTAACAGTTTATACAGAAGACTTTGGTAAAAGTACGAGCAAATGAAATAGTTACATTTTTTTATATTGAGAAAGAGAAAGCACTTTATTGCATCTGGATACTAAAAAGATGGATTTCTTTGAGTGAAATACATTTCACCCCAGTTATGCTGCATTTTTCCAACATCCTGCAAATTCCTAGTCTCTTGAACTTGAATAAGGTGACTAGGAAGACCACTTTGCATGAAATGGCACACTGATAAAAAGGAGACGTGTCCCTAGAGAACGTGTGTTTTGATAATAAGTGAGAATCACAAGGACAGAAAGTCACAAGACAAGTAGCATTCGTTTGTGGGCCGAAGAGAAGCTTGCTGCCTACAAGCAGCTCAAACTAATCCACACTAATAGCTTTAATATCTCTTAACAGGCTTGCTGAGATGAGGAGAGGACGACAGAGGAGTGGAGCCAAAGAGGGAATAAAAATACACAAAGACAGTGAAGGTATAGATGTCATCACAAATGAAAGCAAATGCTTTCCTGTAATCCAATTCGACACACTGACATAGTGTATGATAAGTGATACCTGACAGCAGACAAACTTTGTTGTTGTTGTTCATGGTTGTTGGTGGACGAAAGGAACGTCTCTCATGATTACCAAAATCAGTCTGGTGCTCGCTCTCATTTCCCCCTTTCCGTAAGCCTGGTCACCCTTCCTGTGGGCCCTTGTCAAAGAGATGAATTGATAACATACTTTAGATTTGGCTCATTAGCGTCCTGCTTGCCCACGCATGTGAGATCTAACAAGCTCTGCAGTACAAAGAGGGGTGCGGGAAGGGGGGGGGGGCAGGCAAGAGCTCGTTAAGGTTTGTCAAAGCTCGTCCTAATTGCGCCATCATTCATTGACGTAAGCGGGTGTTACACTGCAAGTACTACACAGCAGGTATTACCCTCTGCGCTCAGATCTCTCTCTCTCTCTGACCTCATTCAAAAGCCACCTGTATGTGCACCGCCTTCTTCTTCAAGTACAAACGACAACCACTTTATGGGCTGAACAGACCACAGACCTTTGCTGCTTGTCCTGGAAGTATTGTTGGAACTATATTAGTAGCACTCAAGGTGTATCAGAGAGTCTGCAACAAACTGTTTACCAAATCTCCTTTTGGTTTGACTCCTGATCTCTTGGTCTGATTAATTAGCAGTGGGTTAAGAACGCTGTCGACAGCCTGACGTCTCTCCCTCTGTGTGACACGTTACCGCCGGGCAGCAGGTTTAAATCGTATTAAACCGGGATTTGGATTTGAACTCGACTGCAGAACACAAAGAGGTCTATTAGATGTTGACTATACGCCAGAGACCAAAGGTATGAATCTTCATTTGCCTCGAGATTCTATTACGATTCGAACGCACAACAATGCAAGAGGAATCTCAGTGTTTCACAACCTCAGTGTCTTGCATTACTGCGCATACGTCAGTATCAGGGTGTCGGCAGACGCAGGACTCAAACGCAGACTTCAAAACAAAAGGACTTTAATAGTCAAAACAAAATGCATGCGGGCATACATGCGAGATGCAATCATGACGCAACCAGGGACAAGAGACACACGTGGCTTAAATACACAGGGGAGGTGCAGGTGCTTAGACACAGGTGGGAACAGGGAGTAGTGTGGTGCACTGGGAACCGCAAGGTTGGCGGTACAATACCCGGCTGCTCCATCTGCCTTGTCGAAGTGTCCCTGAGCAAGACACCTAACGTAAAAACGTAAATGTAAACCCTGGGTTAAAAATGCACTGTAAGCTAAATGACCTGTAATGTAATGTTACAATCATGACATGGCAGAGAATCACAGGAAGTAGAGTTAACCCAGGGACACGAGAGACATGACATGACAAAATAAATAGGTCATGGACCCAAACTGTGACAACGTAAGCCCTTTTGCATCAACGAATTAAGAGTCGGACATATCCCCCCCTCTGGGTTTTTTTTTTATCTCCGGTGCGTGTGCGGATGCAACTTCCGCGAACATAATGCGCGATCATATGGACACGAGCGCGTATCCGCCCGCATGCCGACACCGACAGTGACATCATTACGATGATGTTCCTAACTGTGACATCATGAGTGACATTGCAGAGAGTCATCATCTAACCCCTAACCTCTTGCCCCTAAAGGGCAGGAGGTGGACCCTCTTGCATCAGGGCATGGGAGGGTTAAGCCCTGATGTGAAGGAGCACCAGGGCGTGGGTGGGCCATATATGCATATATGCATATATAAATATACCTCACTGTGGTGACACATTCAAAATAAATATTTCAATTGTTTTTGGTGTGCAACTATTCAGTGCTATTCAGTCGATAGACTGAAAAAATCACACTTTCCAGAAGCCAAGAAGCTGGTCAGCTAGGAGCATTTCTGTGTGACCAAACACACAGAAAAGCTAAAACCTAAATCTTTCGGCAGTGTATGATGTCTATGAGTCTGTGAAAGTAGCGTGAATTATCAACGGCCAACAGGCTTTTGCTGCTTGTGTCCACTTTTACTGCTTGTTGTCACGGCTTCATCTGACAGAACCGATTCCGCCCGCATGCCGACACCGACAGTGACATCATTATGATGATGTTCCTAACTGTGACATCATGAGTGACATCGCAGAGAGTCATCATCAGAGTTTAGAACTAAACCCATCGCTCCCATTAGAATTAAGTTTGTTGGCTATGCCTCGCTCTGCTTCTTATGGAGCTTCTGCAGGAGCATATAGCCCCTTATTAAGCAGGTCGAGGTGTTAGTCAATGTAACTGGGTCCTGATGAAAGCGGATCCTGCTGCAAAGCTGGTCCTCCTTTGCAGTAGGACTCTCTGCATTGGGGCTTGGGCGGGTTAAGCCCTGATGATTTGAGCCTGATGAATCCTGGCATTGTCATCTTGGAATATACCCGTGCCATCAGGGAGGAAAAAAAATCCATTGATGGAATAACCTGGTTAATATGTTTGTTCAGGTAGTCAGCTCATTCTTTGAGCACATACTGTTGCTGCCCTTGCAGTTATTATCCAATAGGAGGCTCGTACCTAATTGTTTAGTTAAATCCAGGTGGCGACTTTTTTTGGCTACTATCCACTTAGTAGTTATATCTGTTGGTAGTAGTAGTAGTTATATCTGTTAGTAGTAGTAGTAGAATCTATCAGGAATAACCACTATTAGATATGAGTAATGCGACTAATGTGACTAACTTGATTACGGATAACAGCAGCAGGTGTCAGCAGAATGATGATGACATCATAGTGACATCATAATTATGGTAGAATCATGAAGAAACCATGATGACCTCGAGTTGACCTCCACATCATGATGACACCTGATCGTCACGGTTATGGACTCGATTCTGGAACAGAGACTCATGAAGACACCTGATCGTCACGGTTATGGACTCGATTCTGGAACAGTGACTCATGATGACACCTGATCGTCACGGTTATGGACTCGATTCCGGAACAGTGACATCGCAGGGAGTCATCATCAGAGTTTACTACTCAACCCATCGCTCCCATCAGGATTAGGTTCGTTGGCTATGCCTCGCTCTGCTTCTTATGGAGCTTCTGCAGGAGCATATACCCCCTTATTGAGCAGGGCGAGGTGGTAGTCAATGTAACTGGGTCCTGCTGCAAAGCTGGTCCTCCTTTGCAGTAGGACTCTTGGGTCGGGGTTTTGGGGTTAGGGTTAAGCCCTGATGTAAAAGTGGACCCTCTTGCATCAGGGCAAGGGAGGGTTCGGGGTTAGGGGTTAGGGGGTTAGGGGTTATGGGTTAGGGGTTAGGGGGTTAGGGGTTAGGGGGTTAGGGGGTTAGGGGTTAGGGGTGTGGGTGGGCCATATATGCATATATAAATCTTGATCTCTCATCCACACAGAGACTTTCTACACTCCAGCAGGAGCTCAGAGCAGACGGTCCGCACAGCAGAGGAGGAATCTCTCGGCTCCTGCACCTAATGGTACAGATTTGTCTAACTGTGACATCATGAGTGACATTGCAGAGAGTCATCATCTAACCCCTAACCTCTTGCCCCTAAAGGGCAGGAGGTGGACCCTCTTGCATCAGGGCATGGGAGGGTTAAGCCCTGATGTGAAGGAGCACCAGGGCGTGGGTGGGCCATATATGCATGTATAAATATACCTCACTGTGGTGACACATTCAAAATAAATATTTCAATTGTTTTTGGTGTGCAACTATTCAGTGCTATTCAGTCGATAGACTGAAAAAATCACACTTTCCAGAAGCCAAGAAGCTGGTCAGCTAGCAGCATTTCTGTGTGACCAAACACACAGAAAAGCTAAAACCTAAATCTTCCGGCAGTGTATGATGTCTATGAGTCTGTGAAAGTAGCGTGAATTATCAACGGCCAACAGGCTTTTGCTGCTTGTGTCCACTTTTACTGCTTGTTGTCACGGCTTCATCTGACAGAACCGATTCCGCCCGCATGCCGACACCGACAGTGACATCATTATGATGATGTTCCTAACTGTGACATCATGAGTGACATCGCAGAGAGTCATCATCAGAGTTTAGAACTAAACCCATCGCTCCCATTAGAATTAAGTTTGTTGGCTATGCCTCGCTCTGCTTCTTATGGAGCTTCTGCAGGAGCATATAGCCCCTTATTAAGCAGGTCGAGGTGTTAGTCAATGTAACTGGGTCCTGATGAAAGCGGATCCTGCTGCAAAGCTGGTCCTCCTTTGCAGTAGGACTCTCTGCATTGGGGCTTGGGCGGGTTAAGCCCTGATGAATCCTGGCATTGTCATCTTGGAATATACCCGTGCCATCAGGGAGGAAAAAAAATCCATTGATGGAATAACCTGGTTAATATGTTTGTTCAGGTAGTCAGCTCATTCTTTGAGCACATACTGTTGCTGCCCTTGCAGTTATTATCCAATAGGAGGCTCGTACCTAATTGTTTAGTTAAATCCAGGTGGCGACTTTTTTTGGCTACTATCCACTTAGTAGTTATATCTGTTGGTAGTAGTAGTAGTTATATCTGTTAGTAGTAGTAGTAGAATCTATCAGGAATAACCACTATTAGATATGAGTAATGCGACTAATGTGACTAACTTGATTACGGATAACAGCAGCAGGTGTCAGCAGAATGATGATGACATCATAGTGACATCATAATTATGGTAGAATCATGAAGAAACCATGATGACCTCGAGTTGACCTCCACATCATGATGACACCTGATCGTCACGGTTATGGACTCGATTCTGGAACAGAGACTCATGAAGACACCTGATCGTCACGGTTATGGACTCGATTCTGGAACAGTGACTCATGATGACACCTGATCGTCATGGTTATGGACTCGATTCCGGAACAGTGACATCGCAGGGAGTCATCATCAGAGTTTACTACTCAACCCATCGCTCCCATCAGGATTAGGTTCGTTGGCTATGCCTCGCTCTGCTTCTTATGGAGCTTCTGCAGGAGCATATACCCCCTTATTGAGCAGGGCGAGGTGGTAGTCAATGTAACTGGGTCCTGCTGCAAAGCTGGTCCTCCTTTGCAGTAGGACTCTTGGGTCGGGGTTTTGGGGTTAGGGTTAAGCCCTGATGTAAAAGTGGACCCTCTTGCATCAGGGCAAGGGAGGGTTCGGGGTTAGGGGTTAGGGGGTTAGGGGTTATGGGTTATGGGTTAGGGGTTAGGGGGTTAGGGGTTAGGGGGTTAGGGGGTTAGGGGTTAGGGGTGTGGGTGGGCCATATATGCATATATAAATCTTGATCTCTCATCCACACAGAGACTTTCTACACTCCAGCAGGAGCTCAGAGCAGACGGTCCGCACAGCAGAGGAGGAATCTCTCGGCTCCTGCACCTAATGGTACAGCGGACGTGGCTCCAGTCACGTGTCTTCCATTGCGTGGTCCTGGCACTAAAGCTGCGATTCGACACAGCGCGCTCAAACTCGCCCCAAAATTGTCACTTAACAGCCTCCTGGGCTCTGAGCTTGTGATCTGCCGTTTGATCAATTTCCCGCCCTGTCAAAACCCATTAGCCAGTCACATCCTCTCGCATGGGTGTCAGGGAAAGGGAGAAGGACACGGACAGTATTGCTATTACACAGATCGTGTGCCGGTGTAAACATCTGGACAAGACAGACGTGGCGTGATCCAACAGAAAAGGGAGGAGACATCGGGACAAAGAGACGTTTATTTATGTTTTCTGAGTAGAGGATCAGAACCAATAAAGCATGACAACAATAAACGGCCAGTCCTCCGCAGTCAGGAGCGACAGTGACATCATTATGATGATGTTCCTAACTGTGACATCATGAGTGACATCGCAGAGAGTCATCATCTAACCCCTAACCTCTTGCCCCTAAAGGGCAGGAGGTGGACCCTCTTGCATCAGGGCATGGGAGGGTTAAGCCCTGATGTGAAGGAGCACCAGGGCGTGGGTGGGCCATATATGCATGTATAAATATACCTCACTGTGGTGACACATTCAAAATAAATATTTCAATTGTTTTTGGTGTGCAACTATTCAGTGCTATTCAGTCGATAGACTGAAAAAATCACACTTTCCAGAAGCCAAGAAGCTGGTCAGCTAGGAGCATTTCTGTGTGACCAAACACACAGAAAAGCTAAAACCTAAATCTTCCGGCAGTGTATGATGTCTATGAGTCTGTGAAAGTAGCGTGAATTATCAACGGCCAACAGGCTTTTGCTGCTTGTGTCCACTTTTACTGCTTGTTGTCACGGCTTCATCTGACAGAACCGATTCCGCCCGCATGCCGACACCGACAGTGACATCATTATGATGATGTTCCTAACTGTGACATCATGAGTGACATCGCAGAGAGTCATCATCAGAGTTTAGAACTAAACCCATCGCTCCCATTAGAATTAAGTTTGTTGGCTATGCCTCGCTCTGCTTCTTATGGAGCTTCTGCAGGAGCATATAGCCCCTTATTAAGCAGGTCGAGGTGTTAGTCAATGTAACTGGGTCCTGATGAAAGCGGATCCTGCTGCAAAGCTGGTCCTCCTTTGCAGTAGGACTCTCTGCATTGGGGCTTGGGCGGGTTAAGCCCTGATGATTTGAGCCTGATGAATCCTGGCATTGTCATCTTGGAATATACCCGTGCCATCAGGGAGGAAAAAAAATCCATTGATGGAATAACCTGGTTAATATGTTTGTTCAGGTAGTCAGCTCATTCTTTGAGCACATACTGTTGCTGCCCTTGCAGTTATTATCCAATAGGAGGCTCGTACCTAATTGTTTAGTTAAATCCAGGTGGCGACTTTTTTTGGCTACTATCCACTTAGTAGTTATATCTGTTGGTAGTAGTAGTAGTTATATCTGTTAGTAGTAGTAGTAGAATCTATCAGGAATAACCACTATTAGATATGAGTAATGCGACTAATGTGACTAACTTGATTACGGATAACAGCAGCAGGTGTCAGCAGAATGATGATGACATCATAGTGACATCATAATTATGGTAGAATCATGAAGAAACCATGATGACCTCGAGTTGACCTCCACATCATGATGACACCTGATCGTCACGGTTATGGACTCGATTCTGGAACAGAGACTCATGAAGACACCTGATCGTCACGGTTATGGACTCGATTCTGGAACAGTGACTCATGATGACACCTGATCGTCACGGTTATGGACTCGATTCCGGAACAGTGACATCGCAGGGAGTCATCATCAGAGTTTACTACTCAACCCATCGCTCCCATCAGGATTAGGTTCGTTGGCTATGCCTCGCTCTGCTTCTTATGGAGCTTCTGCAGGAGCATATACCCCCTTATTGAGCAGGGCGAGGTGGTAGTCAATGTAACTGGGTCCTGCTGCAAAGCTGGTCCTCCTTTGCAGTAGGACTCTTGGGTCGGGGTTTTGGGGTTAGGGTTAAGCCCTGATGTAAAAGTGGACCCTCTTGCATCAGGGCAAGGGAGGGTTCGGGGTTAGGGGTTAGGGGGTTAGGGGTTATGGGTTAGGGGTTAGGGGGTTAGGGGTTAGGGGGTTAGGGGTTAGGGGTGTGGGTGGGCCATATATGCATATATAAATCTTGATCTCTCATCCACACAGAGACTTTCTACACTCCAGCAGGAGCTCAGAGCAGACGGTCCGCACAGCAGAGGAGGAATCTCTCGGCTCCTGCACCTAATGGTACAGCGGACGTGGCTCCAGTCACGTGTCTTCCATTGCGTGGTCCTGGCACTAAAGCTGCGATTCGACACAGCGCGCTCAAACTCGCCCCAAAATTGTCACTTAACAGCCTCCTGGGCTCTGAGCTTGTGATCTGCCGTTTGATCAATTTCCCGCCCTGTCAAAACCCATTAGCCAGTCACATCCTCTCGCATGGGTGTCAGGGAAAGGGAGAAGGACACGGACAGTATTGCTATTACACAGATCGTGTGCCGGTGTAAACATCTGGACAAGACAGACGTGGCGTGATCCAACAGAAAAGGGAGGAGACATCGGGACAAAGAGACGTTTATTTATGTTTTCTGAGTAGAGGATCAGAACCAATAAAGCATGACAACAATAAACGGCCAGTCCTCCGCAGTCAGGAGCGACAGTGACATCATTATGATGATGTTCCTAACTGTGACATCATGAGTGACATTGCAGAGAGTCATCATCTAACCCCTAACCTCTTGCCCCTAAAGGGCAGGAGGTGGACCCTCTTGCATCAGGGCATGGGAGGGTTAAGCCCTGATGTGAAGGAGCACCAGGGCGTGGGTGGGCCATATATGCATGTATAAATATACCTCACTGTGGTGACACATTCAAAATAAATATTTCAATTGTTTTTGGTGTGCAACTATTCAGTGCTATTCAGTCGATAGACTGAAAAAATCACACTTTCCAGAAGCCAAGAAGCTGGTCAGCTAGCAGCATTTCTGTGTGACCAAACACACAGAAAAGCTAAAACCTAAATCTTCCGGCAGTGTATGATGTCTATGAGTCTGTGAAAGTAGCGTGAATTATCAACGGCCAACAGGCTTTTGCTGCTTGTGTCCACTTTTACTGCTTGTTGTCACGGCTTCATCTGACAGAACCGATTCCGCCCGCATGCCGACACCGACAGTGACATCATTATGATGATGTTCCTAACTGTGACATCATGAGTGACATCGCAGAGAGTCATCATCAGAGTTTAGAACTAAACCCATCGCTCCCATTAGAATTAAGTTTGTTGGCTATGCCTCGCTCTGCTTCTTATGGAGCTTCTGCAGGAGCATATAGCCCCTTATTAAGCAGGTCGAGGTGTTAGTCAATGTAACTGGGTCCTGATGAAAGCGGATCCTGCTGCAAAGCTGGTCCTCCTTTGCAGTAGGACTCTCTGCATTGGGGCTTGGGCGGGTTAAGCCCTGATGATTTGAGCCTGATGAATCCTGGCATTGTCATCTTGGAATATACCCGTGCCATCAGGGAGGAAAAAAAATCCATTGATGGAATAACCTGGTTAATATGTTTGTTCAGGTAGTCAGCTCATTCTTTGAGCACATACTGTTGCTGCCCTTGCAGTTATTATCCAATAGGAGGCTCGTACCTAATTGTTTAGTTAAATCCAGGTGGCGACTTTTTTTGGCTACTATCCACTTAGTAGTTATATCTGTTGGTAGTTAGTAGTAGTTATATCTGTTAGTAGTAGTAGTAGAATCTATCAGGAATAACCACTATTAGATATGAGTAATGCGACTAATGTGACTAACTTGATTACGGATAACAGCAGCAGGTGTCAGCAGAATGATGATGACATCATAGTGACATCATAATTATGGTAGAATCATGAAGAAACCATGATGACCTCGAGTTGACCTCCACATCATGATGACACCTGATCGTCACGGTTATGGACTCGATTCTGGAACAGAGACTCATGAAGACACCTGATCGTCACGGTTATGGACTCGATTCTGGAACAGTGACTCATGATGACACCTGATCGTCACGGTTATGGACTCGATTCCGGAACAGTGACATCGCAGGGAGTCATCATCAGAGTTTACTACTCAACCCATCGCTCCCATCAGGATTAGGTTCGTTGGCTATGCCTCGCTCTGCTTCTTATGGAGCTTCTGCAGGAGCATATACCCCCTTATTGAGCAGGGCGAGGTGGTAGTCAATGTAACTGGGTCCTGCTGCAAAGCTGGTCCTCCTTTGCAGTAGGACTCTTGGGTCGGGGTTTTGGGGTTAGGGTTAAGCCCTGATGTAAAAGTGGACCCTCTTGCATCAGGGCAAGGGAGGGTTCGGGGTTAGGGGTTAGGGGGTTAGGGGTTATGGGTTAGGGGTTAGGGGTTAGGGGGTTAGGGGGTTAGGGGTTAGGGGTTAGGGGGTTAGGGGTTAGGGGGTTAGGGGTTAGGGGTATGGGTGGGCCATATATGCATATATAAATCTTGATCTCTCATCCACACAGAGACTTTCTACACTCCAGCAGGAGCTCAGAGCAGACGGTCCGCACAGCAGAGGAGGAATCTCTCGGCTCCTGCACCTAATGGTACAGCGGACGTGGCTCCAGTCACGTGTCTTCCATTGCGTGGTCCTGGCACTAAAGCTGCGATTCGACACAGCGCGCTCAAACTCGCCCCAAAATTGTCACTTAACAGCCTCCTGGGCTCTGAGCTTGTGATCTGCCGTTTGATCAATTTCCCGCCCTGTCAAAACCCATTAGCCAGTCACATCCTCTCGCATGGGTGTCAGGGAAAGGGAGAAGGACACGGACAGTATTGCTATTACACAGATCGTGTGCCGGTGTAAACATCTGGACAAGACAGACGTGGCGTGATCCAACAGAAAAGGGAGGAGACATCGGGACAAAGAGACGTTTATTTATGTTTTCTGAGTAGAGGATCAGAACCAATAAAGCATGACAACAATAAACGGCCAGTCCTCCGCAGTCAGGAGCGACAGTGACATCATTATGATGATGTTCCTAACTGTGACATCATGAGTGACATTGCAGAGAGTCATCATCTAACCCCTAACCTCTTGCCCCTAAAGGGCAGGAGGTGGACCCTCTTGCATCAGGGCATGGGAGGGTTAAGCCCTGATGTGAAGGAGCACCAGGGCGTGGGTGGGCCATATATGCATGTATAAATATACCTCACTGTGGTGACACATTCAAAATAAATATTTCAATTGTTTTTGGTGTGCAACTATTCAGTGCTATTCAGTCGATAGACTGAAAAAATCACACTTTCCAGAAGCCAAGAAGCTGGTCAGCTAGCAGCATTTCTGTGTGACCAAACACACAGAAAAGCTAAAACCTAAATCTTCCGGCAGTGTATGATGTCTATGAGTCTGTGAAAGTAGCGTGAATTATCAACGGCCAACAGGCTTTTGCTGCTTGTGTCCACTTTTACTGCTTGTTGTCACGGCTTCATCTGACAGAACCGATTCCGCCCGCATGCCGACACCGACAGTGACATCATTATGATGATGTTCCTAACTGTGACATCATGAGTGACATCGCAGAGAGTCATCATCAGAGTTTAGAACTAAACCCATCGCTCCCATTAGAATTAAGTTTGTTGGCTATGCCTCGCTCTGCTTCTTATGGAGCTTCTGCAGGAGCATATAGCCCCTTATTAAGCAGGTCGAGGTGTTAGTCAATGTAACTGGGTCCTGATGAAAGCGGATCCTGCTGCAAAGCTGGTCCTCCTTTGCAGTAGGACTCTCTGCATTGGGGCTTGGGCGGGTTAAGCCCTGATGATTTGAGCCTGATGAATCCTGGCATTGTCATCTTGGAATATACCCGTGCCATCAGGGAGGAAAAAAAATCCATTGATGGAATAACCTGGTTAATATGTTTGTTCAGGTAGTCAGCTCATTCTTTGAGCACATACTGTTGCTGCCCTTGCAGTTATTATCCAATAGGAGGCTCGTACCTAATTGTTTAGTTAAATCCAGGTGGCGACTTTTTTTGGCTACTATCCACTTAGTAGTTATATCTGTTGGTAGTAGTAGTAGTTATATCTGTTAGTAGTAGTAGTAGAATCTATCAGGAATAACCACTATTAGATATGAGTAATGCGACTAATGTGACTAACTTGATTACGGATAACAGCAGCAGGTGTCAGCAGAATGATGATGACATCATAGTGACATCATAATTATGGTAGAATCATGAAGAAACCATGATGACCTCGAGTTGACCTCCACATCATGATGACACCTGATCGTCACGGTTATGGACTCGATTCTGGAACAGAGACTCATGATGACACCTGATCGTCACGGTTATGGACTCGATTCTGGAACAGAGACTCATGAAGACACCTGATCGTCACGGTTATGGACTCGATTCTGGAACAGTGACTCATGATGACACCTGATCGTCACGGTTATGGACTCGATTCCGGAACAGTGACATCGCAGGGAGTCATCATCAGAGTTTACTACTCAACCCATCGCTCCCATCAGGATTAGGTTCGTTGGCTATGCCTCGCTCTGCTTCTTATGGAGCTTCTGCAGGAGCATATACCCCCTTATTGAGCAGGGCGAGGTGGTAGTCAATGTAACTGGGTCCTGCTGCAAAGCTGGTCCTCCTTTGCAGTAGGACTCTTGGGTCGGGGTTTTGGGGTTAGGGTTAAGCCCTGATGTAAAAGTGGACCCTCTTGCATCAGGGCAAGGGAGGGTTCGGGGTTAGGGGTTAGGGGGTTAGGGGTTATGGGTTAGGGGTTAGGGGTTAGGGGGTTAGGGGTTAGGGGTTAGGGGTGTGGGTGGGCCATATATGCATATATAAATCTTGATCTCTCATCCACACAGAGACTTTCTACACTCCAGCAGGAGCTCAGAGCAGACGGTCCGCACAGCAGAGGAGGAATCTCTCGGCTCCTGCACCTAATGGTACAGCGGACGTGGCTCCAGTCACGTGTCTTCCATTGCGTGGTCCTGGCACTAAAGCTGCGATTCGACACAGCGCGCTCAAACTCGCCCCAAAATTGTCACTTAACAGCCTCCTGGGCTCTGAGCTTGTGATCTGCCGTTTGATCAATTTCCCGCCCTGTCAAAACCCATTAGCCAGTCACATCCTCTCGCATGGGTGTCAGGGAAAGGGAGAAGGACACGGACAGTATTGCTATTACACAGATCGTGTGCCGGTGTAAACATCTGGACAAGACAGACGTGGCGTGATCCAACAGAAAAGGGAGGAGACATCGGGACAAAGAGACGTTTATTTATGTTTTCTGAGTAGAGGATCAGAACCAATAAAGCATGACAACAATAAACGGCCAGTCCTCCGCAGTCAGGAGCGACAGTGACATCATTATGATGATGTTCCTAACTGTGACATCATGAGTGACATTGCAGAGAGTCATCATCTAACCCCTAACCTCTTGCCCCTAAAGGGCAGGAGGTGGACCCTCTTGCATCAGGGCATGGGAGGGTTAAGCCCTGATGTGAAGGAGCACCAGGGCGTGGGTGGGCCATATATGCATGTATAAATATACCTCACTGTGGTGACACATTCAAAATAAATATTTCAATTGTTTTTGGTGTGCAACTATTCAGTGCTATTCAGTCGATAGACTGAAAAAATCACACTTTCCAGAAGCCAAGAAGCTGGTCAGCTAGGAGCATTTCTGTGTGACCAAACACACAGAAAAGCTAAAACCTAAATCTTCCGGCAGTGTATGATGTCTATGAGTCTGTGAAAGTAGCGTGAATTATCAACGGCCAACAGGCTTTTGCTGCTTGTGTCCACTTTTACTGCTTGTTGTCACGGCTTCATCTGACAGAACCGATTCCGCCCGCATGCCGACACCGACAGTGACATCATTATGATGATGTTCCTAACTGTGACATCATGAGTGACATCGCAGAGAGTCATCATCAGAGTTTAGAACTAAACCCATCGCTCCCATTAGAATTAAGTTTGTTGGCTATGCCTCGCTCTGCTTCTTATGGAGCTTCTGCAGGAGCATATAGCCCCTTATTAAGCAGGTCGAGGTGTTAGTCAATGTAACTGGGTCCTGATGAAAGCGGATCCTGCTGCAAAGCTGGTCCTCCTTTGCAGTAGGACTCTCTGCATTGGGGCTTGGGCGGGTTAAGCCCTGATGATTTGAGCCTGATGAATCCTGGCATTGTCATCTTGGAATATACCCGTGCCATCAGGGAGGAAAAAAAATCCATTGATGGAATAACCTGGTTAATATGTTTGTTCAGGTAGTCAGCTCATTCTTTGAGCACATACTGTTGCTGCCCTTGCAGTTATTATCCAATAGGAGGCTCGTACCTAATTGTTTAGTTAAATCCAGGTGGCGACTTTTTTTGGCTACTATCCACTTAGTAGTTATATCTGTTGGTAGTAGTAGTAGTTATATCTGTTAGTAGTAGTAGTAGAATCTATCAGGAATAACCACTATTAGATATGAGTAATGCGACTAATGTGACTAACTTGATTACGGATAACAGCAGCAGGTGTCAGCAGAATGATGATGACATCATAGTGACATCATAATTATGGTAGAATCATGAAGAAACCATGATGACCTCGAGTTGACCTCCACATCATGATGACACCTGATCGTCACGGTTATGGACTCGATTCTGGAACAGAGACTCATGAAGACACCTGATCGTCACGGTTATGGACTCGATTCTGGAACAGTGACTCATGATGACACCTGATCGTCACGGTTATGGACTCGATTCCGGAACAGTGACATCGCAGGGAGTCATCATCAGAGTTTACTACTCAACCCATCGCTCCCATCAGGATTAGGTTCGTTGGCTATGCCTCGCTCTGCTTCTTATGGAGCTTCTGCAGGAGCATATACCCCCTTATTGAGCAGGGCGAGGTGGTAGTCAATGTAACTGGGTCCTGCTGCAAAGCTGGTCCTCCTTTGCAGTAGGACTCTTGGGTCGGGGTTTTGGGGTTAGGGTTAAGCCCTGATGTAAAAGTGGACCCTCTTGCATCAGGGCAAGGGAGGGTTCGGGGTTAGGGGTTAGGGGGTTAGGGGTTATGGGTTAGGGGTTAGGGGGTTAGGGGTTAGGGGGTTAGGGGTTAGGGGTGTGGGTGGGCCATATATGCATATATAAATCTTGATCTCTCATCCACACAGAGACTTTCTACACTCCAGCAGGAGCTCAGAGCAGACGGTCCGCACAGCAGAGGAGGAATCTCTCGGCTCCTGCACCTAATGGTACAGCGGACGTGGCTCCAGTCACGTGTCTTCCATTGCGTGGTCCTGGCACTAAAGCTGCGATTCGACACAGCGCGCTCAAACTCGCCCCAAAATTGTCACTTAACAGCCTCCTGGGCTCTGAGCTTGTGATCTGCCGTTTGATCAATTTCCCGCCCTGTCAAAACCCATTAGCCAGTCACATCCTCTCGCATGGGTGTCAGGGAAAGGGAGAAGGACACGGACAGTATTGCTATTACACAGATCGTGTGCCGGTGTAAACATCTGGACAAGACAGACGTGGCGTGATCCAACAGAAAAGGGAGGAGACATCGGGACAAAGAGACGTTTATTTATGTTTTCTGAGTAGAGGATCAGAACCAATAAAGCATGACAACAATAAACGGCCAGTCCTCCGCAGTCAGGAGCGACAGTGACATCATTATGATGATGTTCCTAACTGTGACATCATGAGTGACATTGCAGAGAGTCATCATCTAACCCCTAACCTCTTGCCCCTAAAGGGCAGGAGGTGGACCCTCTTGCATCAGGGCATGGGAGGGTTAAGCCCTGATGTGAAGGAGCACCAGGGCGTGGGTGGGCCATATATGCATGTATAAATATACCTCACTGTGGTGACACATTCAAAATAAATATTTCAATTGTTTTTGGTGTGCAACTATTCAGTGCTATTCAGTCGATAGACTGAAAAAATCACACTTTCCAGAAGCCAAGAAGCTGGTCAGCTAGCAGCATTTCTGTGTGACCAAACACACAGAAAAGCTAAAACCTAAATCTTCCGGCAGTGTATGATGTCTATGAGTCTGTGAAAGTAGCGTGAATTATCAACGGCCAACAGGCTTTTGCTGCTTGTGTCCACTTTTACTGCTTGTTGTCACGGCTTCATCTGACAGAACCGATTCCGCCCGCATGCCGACACCGACAGTGACATCATTATGATGATGTTCCTAACTGTGACATCATGAGTGACATCGCAGAGAGTCATCATCAGAGTTTAGAACTAAACCCATCGCTCCCATTAGAATTAAGTTTGTTGGCTATGCCTCGCTCTGCTTCTTATGGAGCTTCTGCAGGAGCATATAGCCCCTTATTAAGCAGGTCGAGGTGTTAGTCAATGTAACTGGGTCCTGATGAAAGCGGATCCTGCTGCAAAGCTGGTCCTCCTTTGCAGTAGGACTCTCTGCATTGGGGCTTGGGCGGGTTAAGCCCTGATGATTTGAGCCTGATGAATCCTGGCATTGTCATCTTGGAATATACCCGTGCCATCAGGGAGGAAAAAAAATCCATTGATGGAATAACCTGGTTAATATGTTTGTTCAGGTAGTCAGCTCATTCTTTGAGCACATACTGTTGCTGCCCTTGCAGTTATTATCCAATAGGAGGCTCGTACCTAATTGTTTAGTTAAATCCAGGTGGCGACTTTTTTTGGCTACTATCCACTTAGTAGTTATATCTGTTGGTAGTTGTAGTAGTTATATCTGTTAGTAGTAGTAGTAGAATCTATCAGGAATAACCACTATTAGATATGAGTAATGCGACTAATGTGACTAACTTGATTACGGATAACAGCAGCAGGTGTCAGCAGAATGATGATGACATCATAGTGACATCATAATTATGGTAGAATCATGAAGAAACCATGATGACCTCGAGTTGACCTCCACATCATGATGACACCTGATCGTCACGGTTATGGACTCGATTCTGGAACAGAGACTCATGAAGACACCTGATCGTCACGGTTATGGACTCGATTCTGGAACAGTGACTCATGATGACACCTGATCGTCACGGTTATGGACTCGATTCCGGAACAGTGACATCGCAGGGAGTCATCATCAGAGTTTACTACTCAACCCATCGCTCCCATCAGGATTAGGTTCGTTGGCTATGCCTCGCTCTGCTTCTTATGGAGCTTCTGCAGGAGCATATACCCCCTTATTGAGCAGGGCGAGGTGGTAGTCAATGTAACTGGGTCCTGCTGCAAAGCTGGTCCTCCTTTGCAGTAGGACTCTTGGGTCGGGGTTTTGGGGTTAGGGTTAAGCCCTGATGTAAAAGTGGACCCTCTTGCATCAGGGCAAGGGAGGGTTCGGGGTTAGGGGTTAGGGGGTTAGGGGTTATGGGTTAGGGGTTAGGGGTTAGGGGGTTAGGGGGTTAGGGGTTAGGGGTTAGGGGTGTGGGTGGGCCATATATGCATATATAAATCTTGATCTCTCATCCACACAGAGACTTTCTACACTCCAGCAGGAGCTCAGAGCAGACGGTCCGCACAGCAGAGGAGGAATCTCTCGGCTCCTGCACCTAATGGTACAGCGGACGTGGCTCCAGTCACGTGTCTTCCATTGCGTGGTCCTGGCACTAAAGCTGCGATTCGACACAGCGCGCTCAAACTCGCCCCAAAATTGTCACTTAACAGCCTCCTGGGCTCTGAGCTTGTGATCTGCCGTTTGATCAATTTCCCGCCCTGTCAAAACCCATTAGCCAGTCACATCCTCTCGCATGGGTGTCAGGGAAAGGGAGAAGGACACGGACAGTATTGCTATTACACAGATCGTGTGCCGGTGTAAACATCTGGACAAGACAGACGTGGCGTGATCCAACAGAAAAGGGAGGAGACATCGGGACAAAGAGACGTTTATTTATGTTTTCTGAGTAGAGGATCAGAACCAATAAAGCATGACAACAATAAACGGCCAGTCCTCCGCAGTCAGGAGCGACAGTGACATCATTATGATGATGTTCCTAACTGTGACATCATGAGTGACATTGCAGAGAGTCATCATCTAACCCCTAACCTCTTGCCCCTAAAGGGCAGGAGGTGGACCCTCTTGCATCAGGGCATGGGAGGGTTAAGCCCTGATGTGAAGGAGCACCAGGGCGTGGGTGGGCCATATATGCATGTATAAATATACCTCACTGTGGTGACACATTCAAAATAAATATTTCAATTGTTTTTGGTGTGCAACTATTCAGTGCTATTCAGTCGATAGACTGAAAAAATCACACTTTCCAGAAGCCAAGAAGCTGGTCAGCTAGGAGCATTTCTGTGTGACCAAACACACAGAAAAGCTAAAACCTAAATCTTCCGGCAGTGTATGATGTCTATGAGTCTGTGAAAGTAGCGTGAATTATCAACGGCCAACAGGCTTTTGCTGCTTGTGTCCACTTTTACTGCTTGTTGTCACGGCTTCATCTGACAGAACCGATTCCGCCCGCATGCCGACACCGACAGTGACATCATTATGATGATGTTCCTAACTGTGACATCATGAGTGACATCGCAGAGAGTCATCATCAGAGTTTAGAACTAAACCCATCGCTCCCATTAGAATTAAGTTTGTTGGCTATGCCTCGCTCTGCTTCTTATGGAGCTTCTGCAGGAGCATATAGCCCCTTATTAAGCAGGTCGAGGTGTTAGTCAATGTAACTGGGTCCTGATGAAAGCGGATCCTGCTGCAAAGCTGGTCCTCCTTTGCAGTAGGACTCTCTGCATTGGGGCTTGGGCGGGTTAAGCCCTGATGATTTGAGCCTGATGAATCCTGGCATTGTCATCTTGGAATATACCCGTGCCATCAGGGAGGAAAAAAAAATCCATTGATGGAATAACCTGGTTAATATGTTTGTTCAGGTAGTCAGCTCATTCTTTGAGCACATACTGTTGCTGCCCTTGCAGTTATTATCCAATAGGAGGCTCGTACCTAATTGTTTAGTTAAATCCAGGTGGCGACTTTTTTTGGCTACTATCCACTTAGTAGTTATATCTGTTGGTAGTAGTAGTAGTTATATCTGTTAGTAGTAGTAGTAGAATCTATCAGGAATAACCACTATTAGATATGAGTAATGCGACTAATGTGACTAACTTGATTACGGATAACAGCAGCAGGTGTCAGCAGAATGATGATGACATCATAGTGACATCATAATTATGGTAGAATCATGAAGAAACCATGATGACCTCGAGTTGACCTCCACATCATGATGACACCTGATCGTCACGGTTATGGACTCGATTCTGGAACAGAGACTCATGATGACACCTGATCGTCACGGTTATGGACTCGATTCTGGAACAGAGACTCATGAAGACACCTGATCGTCACGGTTATGGACTCGATTCTGGAACAGTGACTCATGATGACACCTGATCGTCACGGTTATGGACTCGATTCCGGAACAGTGACATCGCAGGGAGTCATCATCAGAGTTTACTACTCAACCCATCGCTCCCATCAGGATTAGGTTCGTTGGCTATGCCTCGCTCTGCTTCTTATGGAGCTTCTGCAGGAGCATATACCCCCTTATTGAGCAGGGCGAGGTGGTAGTCAATGTAACTGGGTCCTGCTGCAAAGCTGGTCCTCCTTTGCAGTAGGACTCTTGGGTCGGGGTTTTGGGGTTAGGGTTAAGCCCTGATGTAAAAGTGGACCCTCTTGCATCAGGGCAAGGGAGGGTTCGGGGTTAGGGGTTAGGGGGTTAGGGGTTATGGGTTAGGGGTTAGGGGGTTAGGGGTTAGGGGTGTGGGTGGGCCATATATGCATATATAAATCTTGATCTCTCATCCACACAGAGACTTTCTACACTCCAGCAGGAGCTCAGAGCAGACGGTCCGCACAGCAGAGGAGGAATCTCTCGGCTCCTGCACCTAATGGTACAGCGGACGTGGCTCCAGTCACGTGTCTTCCATTGCGTGGTCCTGGCACTAAAGCTGCGATTCGACACAGCGCGCTCAAACTCGCCCCAAAATTGTCACTTAACAGCCTCCTGGGCTCTGAGCTTGTGATCTGCCGTTTGATCAATTTCCCGCCCTGTCAAAACCCATTAGCCAGTCACATCCTCTCGCATGGGTGTCAGGGAAAGGGAGAAGGACACGGACAGTATTGCTATTACACAGATCGTGTGCCGGTGTAAACATCTGGACAAGACAGACGTGGCGTGATCCAACAGAAAAGGGAGGAGACATCGGGACAAAGAGACGTTTTTATTATGTTTTCTGAGTAGAGGATCAGAACCAATAAAGCATGACAACAATAAACGGCCAGTCCTCCGCAGTCAGGAGCCGCTACGGACCCTTTGAGCGCTTCATGTGTCGCCGGCTGGCTTCGGTTTCACCGGGTTTGAATTCTGCACCTGAACGACAGGCTTCATGGTGTTTTTTTTCTATCAACCTGTCTGCTCTCTGTGCGCGCACAGCAGAACATGCATTACTTTTTTAGGGAATTCTGACATTATACTTGTAAATTTTGTGCAAAAGATGGATTTTCACAGAATATTTTTGCATTTAAAGCACCTGTCTACCCGAGCAGAGCACCGAGTGTCTGTGTTGCTGGTATTGACAGTCAGTTAATTTTATGTCGCTTTGTTAAATTAATACCTGTAATTTCGGCTTTTATACCTGAGGATCTTATAACCTTTTAGTGGGAGGAATATAATGGCATGGACCCTGATGAGGCCCTTTTCTCTGTAATAAGCAGAGGTTACTTCAGATTTAATTGGATAGCAGTTTAATTGTCAAGTGAACCGCAGGAGATGGATGACGGAATAATTTAACGACACTGATGAAGAATCATTGAAGCGTGATCGTCAACAACAAGGTTAGAGATGTTAAGTGTTACATCTTTCTTTTTGAAAGTTGTCGAATTTAATCGCAGGTTATTATTGTATCCTATCTGGTGAAAAAAGACGACGTGGCTTCATCCTCCAGCCGCAGCCTTTTGGAAAGTTATCGGGGGATTGAATTGGCGACGTGAGACGGGCCAAACTGCATACAAAACTAGGACGGGCACTCGGTAGAGCGCATACCTTCGCCGCAGCTACTTTTGTTTTCAATAGAGAAGACTACAAGACCTGTACAGTAAAGCCACACCTACGTTGTCATGCGGGAAGATTCGAATTAACCTCAAAAACTTATTATAATCAGATATTGTAATCACCTCCAGGTGGTGGTAATTGTGATATCATTTTGACGCACTTGCGTCAGAGTGACGTCATGACGGATGTGGATTATTTGAAAGGTATTTCGTCATAGAACAATATGGCGTTTCATGACAATAGCTTGATTATGATGGAAGTTATGGTCAAAAGTGTCTTTTTGACCTTTTCATTACCTTGACCTTTGACCCGATCGCTCCCAAAATCTAATCAAATGTGCCCCGGATAATGATCAACCCACCAAATTCCATGCGATTCAATTCAATACTTTTTGAGTTATGCGAATAACAAACATATTTACAAATAAATAAATACACAAAACATAACCTCCGCAAAAGTATTTTGCGAAGGTAACAAACAATAACGAATACAGGAAAGTGAAACTAAACGTTGTGAAATTGGCACAAATAGCGGATAAAATGATGTTTTTGATATATAAGACAATCACAGTAAAAAATAAGTCAACCTCGGCTTTTGGTTTTTGTCTACTGAGTCAAAGCCTCTTCGTGTCTATGAGGCTGATAACCGCTGCTGGCGACCAATCAATTGACAGGCAATAGGCTACAGTAGTGCAATTAACAAGGTCATTAACTAATTGAGCACAAACGGTGGAGGAATCAGGAGAGCTCACTAAAAAAACTGTTGGTCTTTGTGTGTTATCACAAAGATTGTGTTGTGGCACCGCGTGTGCAGACGATTCTGTGTCAGAAGGAAACATGGCACCGGGTGGCCAATCCGATATTTGTTCTATAAATGACTCGGTTGCTGTATTTGTGTCTTCCCACACAAACGTGTGTGTGTGCGGCAAATCAGAAAAGAGCCAATCGAAGCCGCACATTACCATTAGCCACAAATCAATGGTCCTCTCTCCCGTTACCAGGTGACTGGTAAGTACTGACATCACTGATAGCAGAGTCTTCCCGCACACCAACACACACACACACACACACACACACACACACACACACTGAAAGGTGTGCACGTGTAAGTATTTTGTAGCTGCACGATAGGGAGATTCTTCCGTGTTCTAAATTGTGTCCTTCTTGCGAATCATGTCAGCTGCCATTACGCCTGACTGCAGGTTTATGGCAAAAAGCTGCGGCTGTATTCTGTTGTATTTGTAACCCCGGCTGCACTGCGCTCGTGCACCTGAGCGTCCGTTCACGGCGGTCCACCAGACGTCACGTTCAGACGCTCGCAAACGCGGCAGAACTGGATTACTCTCCGAAGCAGAAAACGGATTTTCCCCTCGTGTCTTGTGGCGCAAAATAAAATGCCAGGTCACCGCAGATCAAACCCATTTGGTCCCTGGAAATGCTGTGCAATTAGCGGCTGTAATTAGCGACGGCACAGAGGGCAGGTTGTAAGATAAAAGGGACGAGGGGGCGACGTGGCTGCGGAGGAAACGCAGAAGGAACAAAACAAACAAAACCTGGCTAGTGGTGCATCATTCAGGCTGCTTTGCGCCAAAGCAGTGTAAATCAAAAGCACGAGCATTTAGGCGACTCTTCTCTGGGACAATCTAACTCTTTATAGTTTATTTGATATAAGCTGAGGGGGACGTGTCCCCCCCCCCCCCTTCCTTGATACTTTTGCATTATAATATGAGCAAAAACAAACATTTTCTTTCTCTCTTTTTTTTCTTTGGCAAGAATCATTTATAAGAGAATAACATGAGCACTCAGAAACAGCTTTGAGAAGATCTTCCGTCATGATCAGCGTATCCATTATATTCACAATGGCAGGCGTCACTGTGCGCTCATCAAACTGAAATCTGCATCACATTAAATTCACATCGTTGCAGCAGCAGTTGTTCAAATGTGGATGAAGATCATCCAGCATGATGGAGTTAAATGGAATGATGATTATCTAAAACAAAACGAAATTACCTTTTATTATCAGATTTTACAGTTTGCACCTCTTGTGTTCTGACCCTCCGCTACATTTGCTCTCTTTTAATTTCTTTCATAATATTTCCTTTGCTTTGATAGGATTGGGTTTCGGTCATAAGACACAAAATTAATCCGTCAGAATATATTCTCGTTTTAATAAAGTTTCTCCAACTGCAGTTACCAGAAATGGTAATAGGCTATAAGTAACCCATCATTTTCCCTCAAACTCAGTTAGAAATTGTCATTCTTTTTTTACAAATAATTGATATAAAAGTCCACCAAACTCTACGCAGCCAGACGGCAGCACGTACAGACCGCAGTCATTATTCTTCTCTCAGTCAGCAGCTACCACAGCTTAAATCACACTCTATTTACAGCGGAGAATTGTAGAGGCGCAATCACAACCGCCGACGAAGGTATAAGACAAAGTTGTCATGATTGAAGACCTCGACAGGGCGAAGTGTGTATTTGAGTCCCTGCGCTCTCCATCGACGGCGGCTCAATTTGTCTCTCGCTTGCATCCGGCAGAGACGTGATGAAGATGCCCCTATTTCTATACCTCGGCTGACTCATCAATTGCGTGAGCATTTAGCTACGAAACAAAAACTGTCAACGAGTAGGTTTCAAGGTGGTTTTGTTCCGTATTGTTTGTGCCTTTCAGAAGACCCGACGGAGAGGAAGAAGAAGACTATCGCGACTGTCCACAGAAATTGCAGGGAGGAGATGAGGAGCGCATGGCTGCGATTGCAGTAATACCGTCGTGTTCCTGCATCCCGAATCATGCTCACGCTACCAAAAGTGGACTTGGAATGCTTGTCTGATTAACGAAACGGCCGGTTGCTGAATGCTGGAAGCAACAACCGGCAGCAGCAGGTTAGCGTAGCGTAGCATAAAGACTGTAAACAGACACAACTCACGACGAGGAAACCAACGAGGCCGTTTCCGTCAGTCGCCTGAAGTGGACATTTGAAAGGAAGTCAAATGAAACATGCTGACAGGAAACGTTTGGCAGCTCCATTCAGTCTCTGCATTGAGAGAATTGCGAGGTTACGGGCTGTTGGGTCGACGACCTGAGACAGCGGAAGAATGCTCCTCAGCTTTTATCTTTTATCTCTCCACTGATGTAGAGAAGATAAAACCATGAAAGAATACGCACCGTGTCATGCCGCCACGGTGTTTATCAATGTGTATTCTGAAAATATGGATGATGTCATTGATTTTATTGTTTTAATTATTGTCAGTGGCGTTGGTTTTACCAATAATATTATCATTATCACTACTATTATTATCATCCTTCAGTGAATCTTGATTTCATATTTTGCAGTGTAACACGATCAGACAAGGTGACACAAATATGAGTCTTTGCAATTTATATATAATGCATATGAATGCATTCATTCCTCACACAGCAGGGAGGGCACACAGCGCATCAAACCCACAATCCGGCACAAAACAAGTTCAAATCCAAATCAACGGTTTGCCTCAAAGACGGAGAACAAGAGACCGAGCGCATCCGTCTGCTTCGCTCGCAGCAGAAGAATGTTTGTCACGACGAGCTGCTCCATTTGGAACCTGCAGCCAATTACAGTTAATGGCAAAACGAAGCACGTGCTCAGATTAAACTGTTTGATTCCCGCCTCCGAGGCAGAGGGGTGGGGGCGACTAACTTACGGGGATCATGACCCACGTGCACACACACACACACACACAGTTCTGACCTTGCACTGCAGTGATCTCAACATGAAAATATCAGCCGATCCGAGTGTTTTTTTTTTTCTGTGCGTCGTTTAATGATTTTGAACGTGGAAACAATTAGTCTGTTTAATAGATTGTTATAATGCCTTGCACCCGTTGCTTGGGTAATTAACAAAGGACTAATTGGCCATCAGATACAGCCATTACAAACAAGCAGGCGAAGCACTACGAGCCATAAACCGCAATGCACAACAAGAGACGCGCAGGCAGTCACGGATCACGTGAGACGTCCCGGTGGAGATGCAGCAAAATTCAGCGCGTGTGGATTCATGAAAGATTAAAGAAGGACATAGTTGACTTGAAATGTTTAGTGTAAAATGGGGATGAATGCGGAGATGAATTTCAGCAGCTATCTAATGAACATTCACACTCCTCTTGTGCTCTCGTGAGCACCTCATCACACGTCATCACCTCGCACTGCAATTTGTAGCGACCGACCAGCCGTCCAATGAGAGTCTGGAGGAGGTTCAAAGGACGTAAAGGGCAATTACAATAAATACAGTATTTCAATTTTCTTTAAGTAGTTGCACAAATAGTAATGACTTAATTTTTTTTTTAATTTTGCAATTTTAATATTTTTTTTATTCCGTCTTTTCAATAAAAATGGATAAACGTATTGGTCCAATGTTTCCGCTCTGCTTCATTTACACTCCACAAAACAGGAACACTGTCCTCGTTTAATGGCCTCCTACACTAAAAATGAGCCACATGGTAATGTGTTTCTCCCCCCACACTGAGTATGCTGCGTTCAGTTTTTGCTCCTCTCTCTTTCTCCCGTGTGTGTGTGTGTGTGTGTGAGAGAGAGGGCAGACGTGTGCGATTCAGAGCACCTCCCGACAGTGCAAAAGATGATTTCTCACTTATTTTGCTTGCAACAACCCTCCCTCCTCTGGGCAACATGCTGTTCTTTAGCATATCTGTCCATTTCAGAGGGTCTTCAATCTGTCCGTACGCAAAGTGCCGCCATGTCTGCAGTGCTGCCATGTCCATGGTTTTTGTGTCGGTCTTGTGGATTCAGTCGATGTCATTTTAAGGATATGTCCAAGTGCTGTCACAGAATATTAATTGACTTACCCTGAGCTATTAATAGTGTAGAGTGTGTGTCTCTGGGTTAAGGGAAGGGACGGCGGCAGAGACAGGCAGCATTGAGCAGTGGACGCTTTTTTTACATTTTGCCCTCCGTTCCTCAGGGGCTTCCGTGAAATTGTACACATGGGCCGTGAAATAAGCAATCTGCGGGAGGGAGATTCTTGAAGGTTTCAGGCTTCGGAGCTGGGGGGGGGAAAGGGGGGGGGGGGGGGGGAGGCGGCAGAGGGTCTTCAGTCTGAACCAGAAGTTCAGATACACAGCGACCGGCCTTTCCCCACTTAGCCTCCCCATATGGGTCCTTGGTGGAGGTAATGAAGAAGATGAAACGCTTCCCCCGCCGCTCTCTTAGAACACACAGTGCCTTCTCTCTTTTTAGAAGCACACTTTAGAGGAGAAACAACGGGGGGAAACGGCACTCTACTTACACTTAAACTGCATCTATCCTCTGCGCCCGATGGATGACGGTCTCACATCGGGACTTTTGAGACAATGTCCCCGTTCTGCAGGGAGATGGCACAATTACTTGCCTACTGCGCATAGTGTGGAGGGAGGAAGGGGGGATGGGGGGGGGGGGGCAGGAATTTCATCTCCTTTTAAAGCTCAGTGAGTCATCCTAGCAGGAGTGTTTGTTGTTTTCTTTATTCCTGGGTGAGACGGCGGTTCCACCGGGAGCGAGAAAAACCCGCTCTGACCTTTTACTAAAAAGGCCCTCTGGTTTGGCCTTTTTTCCTCTGGTGCATTCACACAGAACACCCCCCCCCCTCCTCCCCAAAAAAAAATGTTCTGAGAAAATTACAATAGAGAAATATTCTATGCCGGCTGACTGCTGTGACAGGTGGTGTTTTTCTTCCCTGCTGCTGCACACTAATGCAAGACAGAGGGGGGGAAACATGCTGGTGGTCGGACAGATCGGACAGATTGCACCAGGGAGGAGGAGACAAAAGACAGTCGGGGCTCGAATGAAGTCACGTATTTGTCGAAAGTGACTGTGTCAGGACGGAGCGCTGATTACCTGTCATCTATCGGGACCTTTTTCTTGAATGTGGTAAAACTAATTTACTGAGAAAAATAATGTATTAGGAGAGAGACTGGGTTTGAATGTGTGTGTGTGTGTGTGTGTGCAGTGGATTAAGACCACTTTAGCTTTACCTTTAGCTGCTCATCCTCTGGAGTTTGTTCGGACTAGGGTGGACCGACTTTGACTGAAGCCTCAGAGCAAGTGGGGTCAAACAAGCTGCGGCAAAGCAAGGTTTACAAAAGCTAAGGGAATTACCATTTTACCTTAAAATTGGTGTCTGGCTTCATTTTAAATTGGTTGGGGAAAACAGACAAGATAAGCCTTTGGTTTTAGGCAACCTTTTCGATTCGACTGACCTTTTACCCAAAGTGGCAGAATCGCACCTTACTAAATAGTTATTCTAAACAGCCTCGCCGCAAAGTAATAATGACAAAGTCTTTAAAGGATCACCGCTGAGGGAATTAGATTTTGGCTCATGTCTGCAGCCAATTGACTGCTGTCTTGCTGATATTTGGAATGAATATCATGTAGACTGAATCTATTCAACTATGTGAATCAAGCTATAATGAATGTTCCCATATAATAACCTTATTTGTAACCTCACTGGGAGTTCAATATACGTGTAATCAATAGAATCTCTATAACCCCAATTAAGTGGGAAACGACTAGCTGTCAAAAAGAGTAGATCTGTAGATCTGTAGCAAATTCAGTCAACAAGCACATTTTCCACTGACAAGCACGACTACGGAACACATGCCGACAGGGAGTCTTGATTTATGTATCTTACATACAGACTTAAAGGTCCATTTGATGGTTTCTATACGCAGGAATATCTCTCCGCTGACGTACCAGTGTGTGTGTGTGTGTGTGTGTGTGTATCATCAGCAGCTTTCAGTGAGCGTGTGAAAATACAGCAAGTCGGAAAGGCCTTGTTCTAGGCTCCCCATGACGATGCCATGAGCGGCATCAAAGACAGCGATTGAGCACCCAAAGCAGGGCACATCTCGCATTCATGACATGTATATTTTCAGCTTTGCTGTGTCATTTCTGCCTTTTGACTGGTGTGCAAGTCGGATTCAATCCTCTTTAAAAAAAATGTCCTCAAACAGGCTATTTGGAGGCTATTTCAAATGAACTGCTCGGGCAATGAAATGGCCTTGGCTGTGGCCTTTTGTCACGTCGCTCCACGGTGCATATCAATGAGGAGTGCCACGCGGCGCCGCACTGCGCTGCAGGATTCACTCAGTCTAATCAGACTCGCTCCACACAGTCAGTCTCCTGCTTGTTTTCTTATTAGCCTGCCCTAATTCTCTTTTACTGTGAAGGTCCCACAAGAGTGAGTCGCTTTTATTATCGCTGTAACATTTGTCTCGGTTTCCAAGATTATGCCAAAGGCTCAATTATTACAAATGCGTCACAAATCATTTTTTAGAAGAGGGACATTTTTTGTCTCTTCGTGATTTTTCAATTGAGACCAGGTTTGAGAATGAAAAAAGGAGCTGCAGTCTTCGCTTCGCTTTCAACAATTCCAAAACAGATAAAAAAAGATAAAAGAAAAAGTTGTTTGTCAGTGCGATGCAGACTGCAGGTAGTTACTGCCAAGAAGGTTCATCAGTGTATAAGTGATGGCTTACAGGGAGTACATGACAAACGATCCGGCTTTAAGAGATGCACATCCATCAATTGTGAAACCTCCGTAACTCAAGAGAGAAGGATGAAATGACAACTAATACCACAGTGTACAATATCGAATACAACCCCCACAGCTGTAGATAGTCCAAGGGATAAATTCCACAAATTAATGTTTGATTTAATATTAGGAAATTGTATAGATTTTATAAAATGTTTGGTTTTGACACCTGAGCTGATCTTATTTTGTCATGTGGGGTAAAATAATAATATTGAAAACAATTTAAAACACTATTAAAAATGAGTCTACTTGGACTTGCTTTACCATATTGTTTCAGACTCAAGAACATGCAGTATATCCAAAATTAACAATGAGTAAGTAATGAGTAATCACTTTAGGCCATGTCCACACAGACGCAGGGATTTTTTGAACCGTGACTCCTTTTTTTATGCGGTTCGTCTTTCAGTCCACACGAAAACGCAGTTTCAGGGCACTGAAACCGAACATTTCTTAAAACTCCGGCCAGGGTGAGCATTTTCAGGAACGCCGGTTGCACTGTCGTCGTGTGGACAGTATAACCGGGTTTTTGCCTTGCGACGTCAGATTGTTGACGATTCTGTGCGATGGCAGAGGTGTGGCATGCTAAGCGCTTGATAGCGTGTTTTTTTTTATTTTATACCGAGCACGTGTGGACAGGTTTTTTTTTTTAAACGCAGGAGGAGAAACTCTGGTTATAAAAATAAAAAGAAAATATTTTAGGCAATTTTGTTTGATTGTGTTTCAAACACCAAACTACAGACATGTGATCAGGCAGAATTCCACCGGGTGGAACATGTTAAACTAACGACTCTTCCTTTGCTGTTCTCTCAACCCTCCATTATTTATCCCAAACCACTGGCTTCAAGGGTGGTTCTTTTTAGACCGTCTGTTTTGTGTCTTAAATGCATCAAATTTGACACATGCACCCCCTCGGGTCCTCACATGATTACCAGCCAAGCGTGAAGTGAATCCAATGAGCAGAACACAAACTGAGATATATTTAGCTTTATAGTTGATCAGCTGCTTCAAGCTAATGTTAGCAAGTTTCTCAGTTCATAATTCCCTCTCAGATGCATCTTCTTTCAAATGACGTGTAATATCCAACAGTCACAAAACAGAAATCAGTACCAAAATGTGAAATAAAAACAATAAAAAATAAAAACAACGTGGTTTTCAACTTTTTCCCATTTGAAATATGGTATAAGGGTCAATGTTTTCTCAAAGATACGATTCCTTGAGACTTGGGGCAGGAGGGTAACGATAAAAAGCTCTACCTCAGAATTTCCCACAGTCTATAGGAGCGATATTACTGCGAGCGCAGGGCCAGGGAAATAATGTAACACAATCTGAAATTAATTTCTATACTGTGAGCGAAATCCCTCGGTGCAGGATGAGACGTGCGTGAGAGGAAAGATTAACATTACTCCACCACGAACCCCATCCCACTGCACGTCGGCTCCACTTAGAGGACGCGCCTCTAACAGGGCGCCGAAAGACCAGCGAAACAAGACTGGGAAAACAAAGAACACAATGAGAGAAAGGAATATACCAATGCAAACAAATCACTGTTAACATCGACGCGGATATGCAACTGCCTCAGAGCTGCGGTGCCTGGACGTCGGAAAGAAGGAAGAAGAAAAAATACAAACGATTAACCAACTTGCAAACAGTGCTTCACTTAAAGAGTGACGCCGATTATGTGTGTGCTGATCCACAAGAGGCATCACAGCCAAGAACAATAACATGCAGAGTATAGGCAGCGCTGCTCACCGTGGATTTGAAGGACATTGAACGCATCATCCTGAACCAGGAAGTGGATGTTTACAAGTAGCAGTCTGGGTCGTAACTTACTTTTGCACTTGCTTGAGGGTTTGGTTTCCAACTTATTTGACTAAAAGTTAAACAAAAGGGATATTTTATATATTATATATGTGCAAATTGTATGTGCGTGCAATACGTCTCAGAACCCCCGAGTGTGCCCCCCCCCCCCGCCCCCCAGGCCCTGCAGGGTGTTGGAAGAACACAGATATTTGACAGAAATGGGAGCAGTCTGAATGATCTCCTGATGGTTCCATTCACGGCTGAGCGCCACCTTTTGTAACCGTCGCGCCGCGTCCAATGTTACCGTTCTGTTGTCAGCAAAGCGTGCACATCGAAGGCACCGTCAGATCAGTCCCCCACTCTGAGAATTCAAATATCACCAGAAGCCATTCAGCATGGTCAAAAGAGCAGCTTTTCTCTATGCATTCATTATTTATGGGGCAGATAAAAGTGCATTTGGGTGCTCTTTCAAGGTGTTTATATGGTCCATGAAGTGTGAAGAAATAGAAATGTTAACATAGATAATACAATCAAACTCAGTGTTGAATTCTCAACACACAGTGAGAATAGTATTTCCCGCTGACAGACAGGCGTCTTCTGGGTATCAGGAAGAAGAAAAGAGGCAAGGTGACATCGTCAGTGCTTTTGAGAGGGCGGCGGTGGAGAGAGACGCCCCACCGACAACAATTTGGCGTCAACACAGAAGCCGTGATCTTTCCTAATGCAATGTATCCGGAAGCAGCGAGCCATGAGAAGGCAGAACGCACTCCGTGGAACAAGATTAAGAATCCAATTCAGTACTGCTGGAAAAAAACAGCGAGTCAAAGAGAGAGAGAGAGAGAGAGAGAGAGAGAGAGAGAAGGACTGAGCGGCAGAGAAAGTGAACAACATTTATCATCAAGTGAGAGGGGGGGGGGGGGGGGTGGAGCCTGTTCATTTATAACCCATTGATCTAAGGCACTTGTGAGAGCCTCATTGGCGTCTCTCCCTCACTGTCTTATGACAAACGGAGTTAATCACCAAGGGGTAGAGAGGGGAGTCACACACTGTAAAAAGTACAGTTAGCTTTTCCAAAAACGCCCCGTCACAAGCTCCAGCATCGCACGGCGATTGTCACGCAACATCAACAATAAGCTGAAACTGCAACATGGCAAGCCAATCCTCACGATTACCGGCGCTCCACGAGGAGGCCCAGGCATGTAACATGAAGGAAGCCCCGGTGAATGTGGGTCATGCTATGACACCTATAGTATACGGAAGGAAAACAAAGATTTAGATGTTTAAAATTCTCTTGACTTCACTTCTGTTAGTGCGGGCCCTTCAGTGTAATAGAGGACAACGAAGAGATTGAGGGAGAAGGTAATCGGCTGCTGGGTGATGAGCCAGGGGATCCAGGGGCTCCTTGGCCAGCTATGATAAGGCCACACTCATGGGGAGGGGGGGGTTGGCTGCTATCTGAAAATGCATTTGCCTCCACAGTGAAGGGCACCGCCAAAATCCCAAATTATCATTTTCACAGAAGCGTTCCTTTTCGGTGTCAAAATAAATTCACCTCGTACGTACCCTCCGCGGAGAAGACGGGAAGACGAGGGCAGACGGAAACGGGGTGAAGAAGAGACTGGAAGCTCATTCTGAAACCCTCATTCCCGATATAATAATAAACACGACACGATGAAGCAACGCCCGGGTGCTTGGGTGAGTCGAGGTGACAGATCACGTGTTCCATGTTCCGTGAAAAAGGGGTCTGATAAGATGATACGAGGGAAAATTCCCATCCACAGTACGGCCCTTTTTTCTCGTAGGGTATTAAAACTATCACTGAAATTCTTTTTAATGCTGCTCCGAAGTAACATTTCATATGTATCGTTTTGTGCATGACTCAAACATGGTAATACAATTAGGGCAACGATACATTTAAGATTATGACACTTTGTTAAACTACAACTGCAAAACTACAATTGTTATCCACAAAATAGAAATAAATACCTAAATACCTCCTAAATACTTTAACACTATTCAAAAGTGGCAGATAGAACCTTTCCCCTACGGTGCCATGAACAAGACCGAATACCCTGATGCTAGGAAGAAACAGAGATTAGCTCAGGAAAAATACCTGACTTTTACGAACACGTCCATAATAAACACAAGAACTAATTCAATTTAAGGAAACCGGATTATAGGATTACTACGGCAGCTTCTTCCCTCCTCCCTCCCTGCGTCACCCTCCTGCCTCCCCGGACTCGTCACCCCACTGTCATTCACCTCAATTATCGGCTACCATGCCAGACGACCTCTCCTTTTCTCACTGCGACACACTTTCAATCCTGTCCGCTGGTTTCCTGTCAGCCCTTGAAGTCAGAGGCACACGAAGGGAGCGTGAGCAGCGTTTCCGAGGTTTCCAGCGGTTTCAGATGGAGAAGAAGCACTGTGGGTTTGCTCACAAATCCTGGCCACAAAAACTCGAATAGATTAACGCGTTGACAGCCACAGTAATAATCACTTTTTACCGTCGGTGAAGGCAACTTCCTTAACTTCAAAAAGGGGGATTCAAATCGTCAGTTCAATTTATTTGCTTGGCACAAAATGTTATTCATCTGGGTAATGACCACACGCAGGAGTCGCTGCGTATTCACTGCTCCACACTTCCCATTGCTCACACAGGCTTTTTTACACTACACATTGCCAAACCAAAACCCAAGTGTGCCGGTGTGTTGTCCCGTTACCTGACCCTTGACCCTCGAGAACATCGGCAGTCAAACTGCAGCTCGTTCTGTTGGATCCTCATCTCTGTCCAGGCCGCGTCCCACAGCAGTCACGGCGATCTCCACATACTGACAAAGCTCGACTGAAAACACACAAACATACGCTGTTGACGCAAACCTCCTCCCCCTCCGGCGTCTCCATCTGTGGGAGAACATACGATGGATGGTCCTGCGAGGGACCGTTTCACCTCCGACTGTGCCTCTTACCCCCAGTGGCACCGCCCCCACCCCCGTCGCTCCGTTGCCAGGGTACAGTACTCCCGGTCAGATGACATGTTTTTTTACGATCACACCAGAAGGCCTCAAGGTCCGTGGCTGTTTCTATCAATTTCAATGGGTTGAAGTTACACACAATTGTATTTGTTTGCTTGGGCAGCTGATAGGGCCCGGAGGGTGTTTATCATGCTTTTTGTCCATATTTAATTCCCTTTCAGAGCAACAGGAAAAACATCAAATGTTGAAGAACCAACCCTTGATTCTTCCTTAATACCGTCTTGTCAATCACTAATCTAACAGAGTGACTCACAGTAAATGATTGCATTGTAAAACATATGACCTCGTCACCTGGCTGGAGATTATGTGAAGCCCCGCCCTCGTATGTTACACCCTGTTCCTATGTGTGAACTTTTGAATAAAAGGCTGTTGTAGAGGAATGTTCGTTGGAAAGCCGACACTGCACGTGTGGCAAGGCTCCCCTTTGCAAAGTGAAAGATATAAGACATGTCAGTGGTTTGTTCTCGCCTCTTTAAGGTAACAGAATTACCCCTATGTAGGGTAACAGAAATACCTATCAGCAGCTGGCATATGTAGAGATTAACTGGTACATAATCTGAAAATCAATACACGACTTCAGGCAACCTCACGTACAAACCAAATTTGGGAAATTTGTCCAAAAACAGATCAATATGGTCTCTGGGCGCCAGCAGCCTCGTGTTCACCCACTGCAGACCTTCTACGGTCATCGCCACTTGCATGCTGCTGGCACAAAAACGCGCCAAAGTGCTGACATAAAGTACTGATTACGCCATTACCACAACCTACCCGACAGCAACAAAGCTAGCATTAGCAACCGGCATACAACCAGAGCCCATCTGCTGCTCATTCCATAGATTGCTAGTGGGAAAAGCCGTTAGCAATAAGCTGGTTTTTCACATTGAGCCGAGGAGTTTGGTTCGAAAAACGATGGATTTAGACGGATTATACGGACCACAGAGAGCGACGTGAGGCCCAGCTGGAAAGGTTTCAGTGGAAAAATGTCTGCTTCTTAGGCTCGGCCAAAAATCCTGCCCCGCGTATCGCCGCCCATTGTTCATTATTGTTTGTGGATTTTCCTTTTCTTTTTCTTTCAATCGTTACTTGTTGCCAGACAAAAGTCTTCCTTTCAAGTTTGTTTGTATAATTTATGCGTTGGATCACAGTCTGTATCTATAGTCAACTCTAATAAAACTTGGTAAAACCAGAGAAACTAGTTCTGGAAGATGGTGTTTGGTTTGATTTTTTTCTTTTGACAAAAAAACCCAACACATCGGTGCAGCGTGCCAGCTTTATTCTTGAAGAAACATAAGTCCTCTTCAAGCAACAATTTCCCCTTTCTATTATCTGCAGTGCTGTTTATCTTGGCTGGGCTGCTGTTTGTGCGACGCTGGCTGCTTGAACACACACAGATAATCACAACTGTAGGAGGCAGAGTCGTTGTGCAGTACAATGAATTTGTTTTTGTTATCTAGTCAGCAAAAGTAACCTCAGGGAATCTGACAATAAATAAAATTCTCTTCGGCTTTTAAGAGATGGAAATAAAATATCAGCGAGAAGAGAAGTGTGGGTGGGAGGGGGGGTACACAGAGCTGTCAGTGTTGGAATAAAAAATAAAAAGCTGACCTCCGGCTAGTTATTAAAAAGTACTAATTCAAGGGAAACAAGGATTTCTGTTTTGGGTGAAGTGCCTTGTTTGTTGGTAGTACTGATTGTCATCACAGCCACACACACCAAACATACTTCAGGGGCCTCACTAAGATGTTTTAACATGTGACATAGGACACAAGACAATTTAAGATGGTCAATAAACTCATTAGAAAGCAGCATGTGAGCAAACGCACTGTAGTCACAGGCGCAGCAGCAGTCACTGGTCCATCTTTCTAAGGGCCAATTCATTCCTTGTCAATCAATTTCTATGCAATCCCACATTAGATTTACTTATATATGTTTATTCCTATGAACATTTTTATATTCTGTGTTTATTTAACAGGAAAAACTAACCAGAACACAGCCCGTGTTAAGGGCTCATTCTTGACTCTCCCTGTTCAGGATTTTAAACCGGCGCCGTCGTATTGCATCACCATATGACAACAACCCGCATCCCCTGCCAGCGTCCATCTTTATAAATAATGAGGAGTTCTTGTAGCTCCCTTCTCACCATTTGAACCGCTGAAAACATCTCATTTCCAATCCCAGGATGGACAGGAGGTGGCGTGAGCCGCGGCGTGTGAGCTTGCGCCCCGCAGAGTTTATAAATAGACACAGAATGAAGTGAATGAAGGCCGCTGCATTTGTGTTCATTGATGGTGACACTTTCTGCCAGAAGTTTGAATAATTTAACACCCCATGCTTTGCCCTCCTGTCCAGGAGAGAGAGAGAGAGAGAAACCATATGAGTTATGATGAAGCAGTGCGAGACAAAGGGGAACAGAGGTTGTTGTTCTCTGTTGTCATTATCCTACATTGTTGAGAACAATGGGGGAGACCTGCAGTGTGGAGCACTGGGCGGACGGGTGACGCCGATGCCGTTGCTCATTGTTTTCCACGAGGGAGCCAGAGTACAGTAGCATGTTATTGGCCATCTCCGTAATATATCCTCGTCTGAATCTGTGCCAGGATGTGAATGGAGCTACTTTCACGTTAATGAGGAGGAGAAAGCAACTACTTGTTATTGAGCGCGAGATAATCAGAGAGAGGAGTGGGAAGCAGGCGTTGGACGGGAAATTACTTAAAGTAGGTTACACTATTGGCAAAAACACAAAATGTTGAAACGCTCTAAATGATGTGTAACTGGGACGATATTTTAAAAATGGTCGATTAAGCTAATTGGTTGTTGAGATTTGGTACTCTTTATCAAACCGTTTCTCCTTAAACAGCACAAGCCATTAAGTTCTCAATAGTTCAAAATCATAAATAATGATGTGTACCGTACCGTATTGTCCCTAATTCTTGCATGAAGAAGACATTTAATAAGGTGGATGTCGTTGGGTCATCTTTGTCCTCACATAATTGAAATCTTGTGCAATAATCTCTGGATCTTGGGCAGAGGATTCAGTTCATTGAGCTCATCCGTAGATGTCTGGAGGCACTTTAGAAATATCAAAACTAGTAATATTGTTTCCCAAAAAAATAATCAATACAGGTTCAATGCCAGTAAAGATATTAACGTTGTACTTCTTGAGAGGAATGGTATGATTGTATCCTCGATGTGATGTTGGCTGAACATTGGCCAATTTAAATACATCACTAATTATTTTCCATCTTAAACTTTGTTTTGTATTTAATGCCACTGGATTCCTGAAAACAGAAATAAGTAATTAGTTTGTAAAAAAGATTGTCAGATGGCATATTCATATGCATGCTGTTAAACCTACATCTACTAGCTTCTTGTCATGTGTGAACTTTGATAAATTTATGTGTATGTTTTTTTTCAACAGCAGCATGTAGATTTCCAGATTTCTCCTCATTTTTCCATCATCACATGAGCAGAAAATATGAATACGGTGTGTGTCTATTACATAATTCTAAGCATTTATTTCATGACTATATATGTAAGTTACATTTTAGGTTTCAGCTCTTACATTTGTCCCTAAAGACTCTGCATGTGTCAGATTTCATGTAGGTCTTTCTGTTTTGGTAGTTTGTGTTTTCGAAAGCCGCAGCAGTGAGGCAGCAAATTAAGCAACCCTCACTTGGCTGAAGATCACAGGAACAGTGTTGGCAGTCTGAAGTGAACTAGCTGAATGATTTTGTCTTCATTGAGTATATTTAAATACTGCTAACATTACAATGTTGATTCACTTGCCACTGTGGTTTGTTGTTGTTGTAGCCAGCTTGTTCTTTCTGAACCTTTTGTTTTGAGATCATGAAAATAAATGACAACAAAACATATTTTTAAGAGTACAAAAAGACGGCATTTCCTACTGTGATGCTGCAGGAAGCCTTCTGAGCCGCCTGCCACTAATCTATTTATCTCCCCCGTATTTCCACCTTGTGCTTAAGAGTAACAGCAGTCATCCGCCGGGCCAACATTCAATCCAATCTGCTCTCAGGTCAGATGTCCGCACAGCAGGTGGTGTCCCAATCCCATAACAGTATGAGCGGCACACGTTTTGCTGTCATTTTAAAACATTACAAATAATACAAACTGTTAGATTAATCCTACAGACTTTAGTTGTGCTCTGACTTTTTATCTACCGGTGTGCAAACGGAAAGGGTAAAAATGGTGATAGTATGAAGCTATTTTATATCACAAATGAAGTGTTTAGAGATTAAAGTAAAAAGAGTAATCAACGTCTTGTTTTTGTTTTTTTTTAAATGCATAATGACATATTACCAAATCACACAGCTTCTGTTTTACCCCCTGGGAACCAATAAAGCCTTGATTGATATAATAATATATATAATTGATTATTCTTTGTATTTGATATAAATCCTCCATGTAACCGGATAGCTGTCAGATAGATGTACAGTTTCAGAGTGGAAGATTCAGAAGTATGAAAATATGCTTTGAATCACCAGAAAAAGGCTCTGCCTCATCAACATCCCAATGAGGTCAACACACATGGAGGTCTACTGACACGAATGCCAAGATGACTCTCCTTGCTTGTATGGAGCACCAGGGCCATTTCATCTTTTGCCACCACATGTCCACACGTATCAGTGAGACACAGGAGGAGAGTTGTGGTCTTCGACACAACCTGTATCACAAGCTGTGACTCTGCACACTGCACTCAGCGGCGCACAGAAGACAACATCCTGCTGCACAACAATAAGAGCCAACCGAAGAAGAAAAAAAGCCCAAAGAGCCGTCGGGGTGTGTTGTTGCAGGTCTCGAGTTAAACCTGTGCAGCGCGTTGACGCGTCCGCAGCACAGCGAGATATTTATGGAGCAATGCAACCACGTAGCGCCACGTGCAGGGACAAGCCTTATGTCGTGTCACAGGGATGTGAACGCTATGAAGAAGCATATGCACCCACTCACACTGTTGCTGCTGCCTTACGCAGAGGCGGCAGATCAAACAGGTACTGTGACAGAATGGCCAAAAGCACTCACCACGCTCACGAGGGTCGATCTCTCCTTCTTTGTAGATGGTGCTTTACTCTCTCCTACTGCATCTATCGCTACAACCGCTGACTGAAGCGCAGCATCGAGGGCATTTGGCTTGTGTGTGTGTGTGTGTGTGTCTTAGTGACCCTAATCCCTGCTGAGTAGGGTAGGTGCTAGGCAGCAAATGTTCACTGGAGAGTAACAAACACACACACACACACACACCGAACAGGGTTTAATTTGGGATCTGTAATGTGATGGGTTCCTGTTTTACTTATGGTGGCTGGTAGTTATGGACCTGTATTTGTTTTACACGGCCATCATCGAGTCCATCCTGTGGTTCGCTGCAGCCACAGCCAAGGACAAGGGCAGGCGGTGCAGGTTGGGAGCATTGCATCTTATTGCCTCTCTCAGACGTCCAATCAGCGACAGCAGTAGGTGGGACATCATTGCAGTCCAGGTATTGATAGGATTTTTCTTTGATAGGTCACAAGATTAGATCGTTGCAATCTGGTATAAAAGTATCTGGATTAAAGTAAAAGTAAAGCTTGTCTTTCTAACGACCTGCTATTAAATTTACTAACAAATGTTAGTAAGCTAACTTGCAACATTAGCTAGCTCGAAGAAATCACAGGATCATAGCTAACGTTAGCTTATCTTTTGTTTAACTTTTACTTGCAACAATAGCAAATTGTGCAGCTCTGATGCACAATTGTCATGTGATGTGTTTGGTGATAATGTTCCTCGTTCCTACTACCGGTCCACGTCTGTTTTTTCCCTGAGTGGAGTGCCTACGTTTTTTGCCCTTTTGACGATTGAAGTCCCTTTTGTTTTTGGAACCCTGTCCTTGTGTCTACCTCTTTCCGGTCCGTACCTCCACATCGAAACTCGCACGTGACGCAATGCATTTTGCCTAAAGTATGTGAATGTCATATTGTATCAAGTTTTTAATTTGATCTATTCTTTTGCCATATGATTTTCAAGGAACCAACGAGTGAAAATGGGTGGTGAGTGATGCTATAGACCAGGGGTGTCAATTCTTCAACATCAGTTCATCTTTGACCTCAGAAATTGTTTCAATTCATCCCTTCATTGTTGATTGCTGAGCAGAGCGAGTGGAGAGGGCTGATAGTCGGCATTTTGAAGCTGGACGAGGAGCCTTTCGGTCCAGACCTGCCGTGTGAGTGCTACTCTCCTGAGTCAAGTTCATGATTAATGGTACAAATGCAGTTCTGCCCTGCGGGGCAGAGTCCGGTCCATGTCTAGTGTCCAGACTTTAACTGTTAGCATCCAGTGGGCTTTACTCTAGAGTTACAGCCTTCTGCACGTTGGAGACGTTGAGGTTCCACAGCTCGTTCATCTTCATTTGCATGCTGTCAGTTTCATGATGTTCTCCCTCGTCCGCAGCATCAGCGATTACGGCGGTTCTGGGTTGCTGGGTGAGTTGACACGACGAGGGATTAGATGTATTTAAAAAGGACTCCTTCACTAAGCTGAAAACTGAAATTTATCTTACCCCACACACCACTCCCCAAATCCCTCACCGGCTCAAAAGCTGGATTGTAGTTGGCCACTTAACAAAAAGCTTTAGTCAATTATAAATCATGACGCAGTTTTCTCTGTGGAAAAAAAAAAAAAAAACTTTTGAAAGACATTTTAGCAAAAGAACTACTCCTTCACATTCTCCCCGTAAGCTGAAAGCGTAGCTTTGCACAAATGCTGAATAGGATCAGTGAGTAAGTCAGACATTTGAAACGTTCTCCAATGAAGGCAACCAAATTGAGCTAATTCTATACATTTGTTTTTTACCAACGAGCAGTCCGTTGACGACATATATCGCCCGCCGAGCGTCACGATGTAAATACATTTTCTAAATCTTTGTCGGGCTATCCGGATCAAGCCTTTTCTAAATCCCTCTCGCACACACGCACACCACAAAGCGGATTAGTGGGCCGTTTGGTGAGCCCTCAACAGGACCCGTCCGTGACACAGAGGCTAGTAGAGGGCACCGGGCCTGTCACGGTTTGGGTTCATTTCCTGTCTTATTAGTGGGAATGCTTCTACAGCATTCCAACAATCCTTATTTAGGCCATTCTGATGCCTTAATATCATCGTACACTTTGTGTTTTTGAACATGCTTTCTCTTTAATGTATTTAATTTTTCGTTGTCAATGCAAAGTTCTTCAGCCCCCTTCTTTTCAAGCAATATATTTCACATCTTATCTCAGCTAAATTGATGCTTTGCCGTTCTATGCAGTGTATATAACTTTTTAATTAAATTCAAACTTATTAAACCGATTGCCACTTTTTCTTGTCCTGTCTTTCCCTGTAATTGTCTGAATTTTGAGTTTTTGAAGATTTTGACTATTAAAGTCCTTTTTTGTTTTGAACCCTGCGTCTGCGTCCTACCCTCTTCCGGTCCACACACACCCTTGTGACAGGGCCCAAATTGTGACTTCCAGCCAAATTCTGCTCACCCCAGGGAAGGTAAAGGAAACATGCGGCTTTGTACCAAAAGGCAACCTGAGCTAATGAATCCCGGAAAACAAACCTGTCGGCAGGTTCGACACCCTCACAACCATCATGAATTTGCCCTTGAAGAAAGCATCGACTTTAGTTCACTGGATGTATGACTATATTAAAAGATTCAGAAAAAAACATTATTGGATGAACATGAGAGAAAGTCCAAATATGAACCAAATATTTTTTAGCAAAGCATCTTGACTCATAATTTCTGAAGGATTCTCGGACATTTAATAGAGTTGTCAAGAAACAGAAGCCAGAACTACTTCAACCCCTTCTCCACGCTCTTGGTGAGGTTAAACACACGTACGCTAATGCCTGCGGGCCGCCCACCGCCATCACATATGCTCGGCCCGCAAGCAGCTGGGATTTCTTTGCATCACAGAACTTCAGCCGCTGCCTTGAACGTGTGCCTTTTTAATTTACCAGATTCGACCAAAACAATCGGCAACATAGCTCAGCAGTTTCCCCTCAAGACTCTGTGTTTTTGCACCAAATGAGAGTCTGGCAGCTCTTAATGCTAATGCTAATTACAGGGCGAATCAAGCCAAATGGGATCTGGCATTTCAAATTGACCAAAACAAAAAAGATCAGAGAACCACCCCATGTTGCCTGAGGCAAGAAGAAAGATTAATGCAGTTTTTAATGGGAGTACAACTCCCAGCAGATGGGTAAGAATAAATGATGGGCTCTTAAAGTCTAACGTTTTATCTTGTTTATATGTATTGAAGAAATCCAAACATAAATCCTAATTTCTTTTAGATATAAACATGAATAAAAAATATCCTCCTGTTGTGGGACGACGAGTCTTTTCCAGCTGGCTTGGAGGAGGCATGACAACGTTTTCTACGATTCAGTTCAAAGGCTAAAGCTAAATTATTATGCGCCTTATGAAACGCGCATAGATGAGGAGTGATTAATGCGCGATGCACTTAGGACTTGTTTGGCCAAAGGGCTTCCTCCACCTCTTCATCAGCAATTAAACCATAATCTGTGTCACTGGATTGCTACAGTCGGTGTCACTAGTTTCCTTCGTGCTGTGCCAGTGAAATAAAAATAAATGTTAGTAGTTCTAGTATGGGGAACCATGAAACTGCAGATCACAAGTCATTAGAGGCATTACCGAGGCAGATACCAATAGACTACTAAAAACTAAAAGCCATATTGGATTACATCATGAAAATCTAACCATCAAACAAGAAGTAGGTGAAAAACCAGAACGGTTACCCTAACAAATCAAACACGGCCACTGTCACCAATCAAACTGCATAATTCAAAATGAATAAAGAGCTAAATCCAACTGTTGAATCTGACGAGTGAGAGTCAGCAACGCACACCCAAACCTACCCGTGACAGCGAGGCCGGATGCTCCCAATTAAAAAGGGGCCATTCGTGCCCAGGAGGACGCATGGGCCAAAAAGAGACGAAACTAAAAGGTCCGTCGAACATTTGAAGTTCATCACGCGGTTGCTCTGAAATGGAAGCATTGTGAAATTGGGCCAAGTTCCATGATTACTAATCTGTAAACCCACATTAGATTACAGATAGCGGGTGTCTCACAATGTCCAGCAATTTGTCAGATTGTCTTGTCCTCACTACAGCTGAGCGACTTCTGATGGATTGTTGTCACCCTGTCCTCCCCTCGGTGCGAGGACAATAATCTGGCCAAACAGGGTGAATCGGCTCAGTCAGAAAGAGTCATCTAACCAGACGGATGCATTAAGATTTCTTTGATACGCGATTGATCCGTTCTCGCCGGAGACGTTGAAGTTCCGAGATAAAGCCCTTATCTTTTCTCTTTTCTTTGAAACAAACATGGCTCGTGTCTGTCCAGGAGGAAGAATGTGTTGAAAGCAGCCGAGCTGCAGACCTAAAGAATCCTCGACCCCCATCGGCCAACTCATCATCAGCTGCTGCTGCTGCCGCCCCCGCCGGCAGTCTTTTTCGGTTAAGAAAACAGACATCTGTCTTCTTCTGCCTGGAGGAACAAGTCTCAGACTTTTCAGAAGAAAAGTTACGGGAGGGACAATAGGGGGGAAAAGGAGAGGAGAGACGTGAAGACAGCTGCGTACGCACACACACACACACACGCACACACACACACACACAGCGCCCGACTCTATGAAGCAAACACAAGAATAATGAAGACTGTTCTCAATGTTCATGTGATCTCTGCAGGACAAATAGATACCAGCGAGCCCTCACTCATCATTTCATTGCCTCATCTTCTGCACGGGATTTTTTGAATGCATTCAAACAGCTACGGCTTGATATACAAACGTTTCTTTCGAATCCCTTTTCCCCCTTTATAGCCTCGTCTGTTTCACATTCCAAGGGAAAAATGTATACTTGCCACCTGCACAACAGCTGCCTCACATTCAGCGCCAGGCTGTAGGAGGTGACAGCCGGATGCTTCAGGTGAAGCTGATTGAAGGGATACACTGGGAGGGGGTTTGCAGTAATGTAATAAGCCAAAGGGTGTCCCCCTTTAACATCTGTAAAGCCTCTACCACGCCCCACTTTGTGGACTGATTCATACAGAGTGATACCGATTCATCCTCTTTACATTTCTTCACGGAGGACGAAGGCCGAGCTGCAAGGGGATGAGAGCAGAGGGGAGGAGAAGCCGCTGCTTCGTCCGACTTAATGAAGCTCTGAAAATCTAAACGCCACATCGATCCTCCATCCATTCCCTGTTCAACCCCATTAAGGGCACAGCAGCAAACTCCACTCCACTGCAGTCCTGTCCGGTGAAATAGGAGCCTCTGAAGAGACCAAGCAAAAAAAGGGCAAAATGAGGGGTGCCGCTTCGGGGACCAATAAAGTGGAAGGAAACAATAGGGGGAAAATAATTGGGAAAAGAAAGAGCAGAAACGTTACACAGCAAAGAAAAGACTGTAAACAGACTGGAGAGTGTTGTAATATTTTCAAATAAAGTGCATTATTACATTATTAGTAGTAGTATTTAATTAGCTTACTACTTACCTCAAGCTGCGAGAGGAGTGGTAACAATCCCCTGAGAGGGGATCCCTCGCAAGCTGCTTGTTAAGTATTAACAAAGGTCATGTGAAAGTCTGCCACTGCCGTCGTGTAGCAGGTGGGGAGGTACGTGCATGACATACAGAGGTGTATTAGCACTACATGTCCAAATGATTTGTGCATCCATTAACTTGTCTGCAGAAACATATTGAAATCTTTATAGTTAAATAAAAAGATTAGAAATCACACAAAAGGAGGAGAGGTTGAGCATGCGCTGGTGTTTGACCTCGGCGATGACCCTGAGTGAGTTCACGCGAGTCGAGTGGACGCTTCCATCGTGCAACGGATGTTTCACACCCTTTAAGAACTTTACATAGCTGCATGGAGGTGGGAGCCGTGTGGAGGTCATAACAAACACATCAAGCCACTCCAACATGATTCAAACAGTAAAGCGTACTTCACCCCCAACAGGAAGAAAAGTACATCTTATTTTTTATTTTACAAATAGTTTAAATTTCTGGCTGCAAGTTGTTGTTTTTTGTAACCATCGGGACTTGTCCTTGAACCTCGTAGGACCCTCTTAACCTTGCTGCCTGCGTTCCCTGTGGCGCAGCGGATCCACAGGCTTTCTAGCAGCGCGCCGAGCCGAGCTCAGCCAACCGAGTGGAGTTTTTAAAACATGGGCTCGGATGCACCGGTGTGCACAGCGGGGAGCAACGTATTGGTCCCGCTGTTTTAGTCCCTCTGATTTGAACCACCGAGTGGAACTACTAAAAGCGACACACCGTACGGTGCACCAGATGTGACGCCTCCCAACAGTATAATTCTCCTTCTGTAATCACAGCCTATTAGGACAAGCAGCTGGCACGTCGAGGAAAACTAATGCAATCTGAAGTCACTTTGTTTTACGGAGAGAAGCAGTTTCCGTACACCTTTTTAGCGTGTTAGAATTGGTCTGCAGGGAGCATTAAAACCAAACACAACACAGTCATCCTCACCACTGGGTTGGAAGCTCCTTCAGAAAACCAGAAGCCACCAACCAAACTGTAACCTCCTTCCTCTTATTCCGCGTTTACATCCCGCTGTGCATGAAATTAGCACAAGCTTGAACACTATATTTAGTGCTTGATGAGTTAGCTAAACTTCAGCAGAGTCACGCAGATTATGCATGACTCGGATTAAAAAAGTGGTGCTGCTCAGATGTGAGAGAGAACTATAAATGTGGAACTGTTGGAATACAACCATGACAGAAGGCCCCAGAAGACGGAAGTGTGTCTTTCAGAGAGATCCTGTTCATGGAGGAAAATGCCCATCAATGACACCAACGGTTGTACACATCTTGCAATACCAGACAAGTTATTCTTCAGAGTAGGACAGGCACTGAATATAAAGAACAGAACCCAATCATCACATACCCATCTGGCAGAGTAGCAGCAGAGGAGTAAGCAGGGTGCGATTTGTGGAGGGGGTATGGGGGGATTTGGTTTTCCTATCCCTACCTCGGCTAAATTATTTTTATCTCCAGGGGAAGGGGGGGGGCAAGGATTTCCCCCCTTGATAGCGATGAATGCAACTTAAGGACCCGAAAAAAGGGCCTGTCTACCCTTTGCGTTCTTCTCCCTAGTCATGCAAGCTAATAGTCCAATAGTCTATGAAAAAAAAAGAAAACATCCACCCCTCTGCTTTTTTGTCAAATCGCACCCTGGTAGTAAGAGTAGTAAGAGTGGTAACTGAGATTAGTTGGAAAGACAATTTTAAGTATGTCGTCCCACAATGCCTCTGAAAACCTCAGACCAGGGCCGGCCCAAGGCATAAGCGAACTAAGCGGCTGCTTGGAGCCCCTGGTTGCCAGGGGGCCCCAAGCAGCCGCTTAGTTCGCTTATGCTGTAAGCAGCCCTAGTTTTGTATTATAACCTCACTGTATTTGTTTATAATTTTCGCTATAACAGTATAGCGTGACATTTGTGCCAATAATCTTCTAGCACAGGTGCCCCCAAATAAAATTCTGCTTAGGGCCCCCAAGAGGCTCGGGCCGGCACTGCCTCAGACCTTTGTTAAGTAGATTGCTCGCTTAGATGTTCGGCCGCCGCCTGTGCTACAAATGAATGTTTTTATTTATTTAGCTTCATGCAAATTCATTGTGACAGCAGCAGGGCACCGTTCCCGATGAAGAAGCCTTTTCCTACAGCACTGCAGCTCTTCGGGTCCGGCTGTGAAAACAAGCAGCCGCCATCAAACCGGGAACAAGGACGGCGGCGCTCTCGGGGGGCTCGGCGCCATCCGTGATTCCACTCATCTATTTTAACCTCTGACAACGTTTCACACTTTACAACTTTAAATCATTCACGGGCAGATACACCCGCATGTCTGTTAGAGGGTGAAACCTTTCCTAAGAGAACATTGAGGAAGAAAAGATCAATGAGGGAAAGGTTATAGGTCTGTCTGTAAGAATCTACCGTCACACTCCTCCTACACACACACACACACACACAAAGATGTCCACGCTTCACTCCTTACTCCTTGGGAAAGAAAATACTACTTATTTGGCGGTAAAAATATTAAAAAACTTCAGGTCATAGATTAAAAGAGGTGCTATTTTTGGAGTTGGCTTTGTGCGCTGCACAGTTATTGCCATCAAAGAACCTCGAAGAAAGAATCCGCCCAAATAAACACATTTGTTTCTATAAATGGATAAAATACGGACCCCGCCCATTTTTCTTTTTCACCTGTTTTTGTCTTGCAATTTGTGATTTTGTGCAAAACAACACAAGGCAACATGCATCTGAAATATAAAGTTTCCCCATTCACTGACCCGATGATGCAGCATTTAACAGAGAAACAGCAAGGCGTAGCCGGAGTAGCTTGTGAGGGCTAAGATGCAAACACAAAAACCACAACATCTCGCATCTCTCTCCCTCTGCCTCGTTTCCGGCAACTATTTTAACAGAAAATCTGAAGTAAGGCATCTTTGATCGATAACACGGCAGTTCATCCCATATCATTTCTGTGCATGAATGAGTCTTTCACTGACGAGTGCATTTAAGTTAACCTACCAAATTAGGGATCCAAGTTCTTCTATGAATGCAGAGTGTCCGCTGAGATAAAACGAGTCTGACTAGTGTTGGTACTCAGGGTTCTGACCCCAGAAGCAATCAGCATCACTCGCCTCAAAATCACATCAGACACAGAGCCTCGATGCCAGCTTTTATTTGGAATCTTTTTTTTTTTTACGGAGAATACAACTAAACGGGGGCCACACAACAGATGTGCAGTAACAAGCTGAGACCCACTTCAGCTATTACAAAGATTATTAAATGTTATGATAAGCAGATGAGCGTGATTTTAAAGGTAGGCCTCGCAGCGGTGCAAGCTCACACCAACAGGAGCTCAGCGATTCACAGTTCATTACGATACGAAGACGCACAATGCAAGCTGTTACACGAATGCGACCGAAAGGGTGACAAAAGATTTAATAGCATAAAGCCAAACATAATGAAAAGAATAATGACAACGGTGTGACGCACCACACCGCTCATGCTGCTGTTGTTGTCGTGCGTTTCGGCAGCCCTGTGAAGCCCGAGTGGACGCGTGCATCAGAAAACAAAGCAAAGAGTGAGCGAGAGCCACAATGCACAGAGAGGGGGGGGGGGGGGGGGGGGTCGAGGGGTCGAGGATGAGAGAATAAGCTTATTACGGGATGAGTAATCTGCCCTCAAGGATTGCTGGATTTTGTTAACCCAATCAGCTGAGGCCCCTCCATTCTCTTTCTGGCCCTCCACCTCGGTGTAACCCTGCAGCTCTCCCTCCCCCTCCCCCTCCCCCTCCCCCTCCTCTCTCTCTCTCTCTAACCATGTGGATGAGTTGGCTGTCGGGAGGCTGTCTGCGCCACTCGGCTGGAAGACGAATGGCTGCTCGTGCGTAGGTCACAGCCAGTGAGGCGTTGCGGTTCTTACAACGTCCAGCATCCATGTGGAGCAAGATGCTGGACCCTTTGCCCCCCCTCCCCCCCCCCCCACTCTGTTATGGGGCAACGCATTCACATTGCGGCACGTGTGAGTGTGTCAGTGAGGATCCAGATTTGCTGCTGCTGATCTTTTATTTAAGAAATCGATTGAATGGGGACGTTGGGCTGACGTTTTTATTGATGTTACAAATGTCTTTACGTTGTACTAATCAATATCTTCAATGTAAGAGCAATTTCTGTTAATCTTTGTTTTCCGCAAGCAATATACAACATATAATACACTCTATGTGTATTTTCAAACCAGGAAGCTTGGTGCAGACATTCTTAGTACCTAGAGGACAAATTATTTTAACTCCGTGTCTTGACATTTCTTCTGTGGACGCTGTGAGCTTCACATTTGAGGTTGTGAAATGACGACTAATAAACTCTGTGACATTTGGCTCGCGAGTGCATCTCCCCCTCAGAATGAATTTAGGACTGTGAGAACTTCCAACATGGTCACATCGTCAGTTAAAAATGTAAACATGTCCAACACTTTTGACTTAAACTGGTAAGACACTGGGGATTAGGTTACGTTAGGTAACGGATAAAACATCTGCCAAATGTGAGAGAAATTAGACCCGTCGGCGAGATGCCCTGCAGCTCGCTCTGTAAATGTGACGGTGATTCTGTGTAACACTGACGCAGCACCATTTCTCACGTCACATTATCTTAAATGGCAGCTACATTTTAACTGAGGAAAAGCGTCACATCGTCGAACGATCACGTGACTGGACATGACCCGGATTCCTCGGCGCCGACTGTGTTTTTCCTTGCACAAATCGATTTATGTAATGTTACATCGGCCGAGTCGTCGCAGTAATACCGCTCCATTCATGGTGTTGTATGAATACCCACGGCCTCTTATGTAAAGCAGCTTCGTGCTCTTGGTTCTTTCATCGCGTGCCCTCCTTATCACTAAGCCCACCAATCTTTTCATTATAAGCCTTGGGCTGTGCACAGTTTCTTTCTGGTCTCTTATAGAAGATGAGTGAGGGACCTTTGACACCCAGACACCGAAGACTGCAGGCACTTTAAGTTCTTGCTTCCTCAAGATAGTACGTCTGATTTGTGTCAGAGTGTCTCAGTGAGAGAGAGACAGAGAGAGACAGAGGGCATCAGGGATTTGTGCTTGTGTTTTTCTTTTCCCCCCAGACGTGCCGCACATTCCATCAGCTCTTCGATTGCCAACCCTTATCACGAACCACACGGGGTGTAAAATATGAATTTTCCTCCGGTAAAAAAAACACTTAAGCGTGAGAAATAAACAGCTTTGTTTGACACAATCAATGAAATACTGAGCAGTTCATATATACGTTTCCAACTGCACATTAAAGTCAAATCGCAGCGTGTTCATATTTAGAGGGTTTTAATGTTTACACTGTTGTGCTGTGACCCTTTTATTGTCTTATCAGTAGTAAAATTACGATACTTCAAACTACTTTTTTATTTTCTTCTCAGAAAAATAAATATGTATTTATTTCAGGAATCTTTTGGTTGTCTCATCAGTTGTTTCTCAACTTTTTTAAATAAAAGTATCCCACTCTGTAAAAAGAGTACTGCTTTTTGGAAACAAACACAGTATCTTATTATTATTATTCTTATTATAATTATCATACTCTCTATGTGCAACCATTAGTTAAACAGCTCTTATAATTCATGCAAGCAGTTAAGCCCTTTTGTTTGTAAATTAAACTCACTTTCTATTGTGTTGAATCTGTCGGCATCGTCTTATTGTGCTGATTCTATCACATTCAGAGGGTCAAGGGCCGGCGTGAGTAAAGGCCTCTTGCTTTTGCATCATCAAAAGTACATTTGGAATTCAGCTGGAACGCCGCCGGCCCTTAATGTAACAATTCCAAAAAACTCATCAGCTGCGTTTTCCGTCTTTGCCTCCAGATCTTTGTGAGATCTTTTGATGGTGTGTGGTGTCATGATGACCTTTCAGTGGCTCACTGTTTGTGCGACTTTTTGCTCAAAGTAATGGCTCCCTGGGGGGATATTAAAGGGATCCAGCGCGACTCCCATGTGGGTGATGAGACTGATCCTCATCACTGTACAGTTCAAAAGGGATCAGCCTCTTTCAACTGCTCTTTGTATCCAGAGGTCTCGCTGTCGTGTTTAGGGCTTTCGGAGAGTTCCTCCGACCGAGGCGGCCGCCTTTCCTCTGACAACGCCGCCGCCGCAGTTTGGGTGGCCGCGCCGTCTGCTCCCACGAGGCCGGTAATTAAACGCAGAGGGGGAGGGGAGGAAATGTCAGAGCACTGATGGGGAATCCTGAGGTAAGCACAGAGAAAGGTCAGAAGGAGAAAGGAGGCTCCGGTATTATTTGAGGCAGCGGCGTCTTCCAGACGATGTAAAACTAACTCTCGTCGGGGGTTGTGTCAATCTTCTCCAGCGTTCTGCAAGAAAGCTTAGAAATGAAGTGTGTTTCTATCAAAAACACTATCGGAAATGTAATTATAGATGATGTTATATACAAAAATGTATTGTGCATTCTCTCAGAGTGGAAATGTTGGCTCACTGACCTGCTTGTGTGCCTGCAGGTTTGAATAAGGGATCTCTGTCATGTCCTTGCTCTTACTTTGGATACCTCAATACACATTCAATATTTACTCAGATGTTTGTGCTGGGATGTATCACAAACAAGACATCTGCTGCTAAATCTCTGCAGTGGCTCAGGAGCTCTGGGTTAAAGTCCCCCATGTATATGTGTGGAAATCTCTCATTACATTCCCCGTTTGATGGGAGATGAATCTTCGCCTGTGCACCTTGAATTATCCGCGTTTCTATTCATGAGAAAAGTCCACTTAGTACAAGTGGTACCTTTTTGTTTTCATGACATCGTCTACTCCCCGGAATCAGTTTCCATGACTTATTTATCAACGTGTGTGCGCCACCCCGAGAAGAGTCCAAGGGCAACGTCTCATTAAATAGTCTCATGTAAAGAGGAACAACTGCAACGGCTCAGCAGCCGCAGCCGTTTTAGGGACCAAATGATGTGCGGTTGACCCGCAATAGTACAGTGGTTTGGGTAATTTCCCTGCAAGTTCACATAGAATAAAGGATAGTTCACTATCGCAGCATCAAACAAGCAAAAACACACACACACACACAACAGACACACACACACACAGTTCCTGAAGAGTTCATCCATCAACAACAGCTGCAGCTTTGCCTCTCTAAGAACAGAGCTGTGTTGGCAAGTGACACGTTGACAGGCCCGGGAGGAGCGGGGGGGTGGGGGGGGAGCAAACACCCACCCACCCACACAAATATCCCTGAATTAAGGATAAAGACAACTGACAAGGCGTCCGGTTACAGACCAGCAGAATGTCTCCCAACCTGCCGAGCAATTCCCCCTCCCCCTCCCCCTTTTGAGAGTTTTCATGTTGAAATTCCAAAGCAAATTTAAAAGACAAGGTCTTTTGTGTTTGGTGTTGTGATGACGACTGATAATCAGAAGGTGGGAGGTTGACTGAGTGATCGTAGGAGACCAGGGGTTCATCTGGACATGCTGGGAACAAGAGGGGCAGCTGATTAAAGTGGCCACATGTCAGGACTTTTGATCCAACTGAAGGACTGTTGTGACTTTAGGAAAGGAACGACTGACCAGCAGCAAAAGAAACAGTACAGTCTGTCTGTTTGTGCCAGGCGTCAGAGAGAGAGAGGAGCCGCGTCGGGGTGAAGGACGCTGTCTAAGCTGGTTAAATGTCTCCCTGTCTCTCTGGCGCCATTCCTTAAAAACAAGTACAAGGTCTTCCAGCACAAACTTAGTCGCTTCCTGCGACGCATTTGTCGGAGATCTCACCGGGTTGTCACGGAAGAAGAATGTTTCTGGGACAGTCAATAAGTTACCTTAAATGATGCACAGGGTTTTTGTCTCCACTGTGACCACGTGGCTGAAAGGCCGCGGTCGCCTGGGACCTTCCTCCTCCTCCTCCTCCTCCTCCCTCACTCAGCACACACTTCTGCATCGGGCTTCTCCGGTTAAAGCTTTAGGCCTGAAACCTAATCTGCTTTTAGCAATGTGGACCAAGGTTTCCACAACGGAAGTGAAAGGGTTTTTTGAGGGGGAGAATCCCTGGACTCGTCTGAGCTCCCCGAGCTGGCCGATCGTGTGAGCTGCATCACTCACATGTGAGCCTCAGTTCACTTCCCAGCGTTCTCAGGGGCTTTTTTTTTTCTTAAAAAACAGCGGCTCTTGGCTTGTCTTAAAGCATCTCTCTGCGCATTGCATCACAGAAAGTTTGAATGTTGACGAGCAGAGCTTTAATAATACCACCTGCAGAGTGATTCTGCACAAAGAAACAAGCGTGCTTTGCTCATTCCAGAGGGGGTTGCTTTCGCCAACCATAATGAAGAAAAACAGGTTCATAAAATCCCTCGCTGGCATAACTTCATCATTGAAACATCACGATTCACAAGTCGTGGAAAGTCGGAGCAGAACAGGGAAGAATTTCCTTAATTGGAATAACGGAACTGTTATGTAACTGTTACTGGCAAAGCGATATACTTATCCTCTTCTTTACCATGGATGTATGTACTGGTGGCTAAATTTTCATAAAGGTAGGCAATAAAAACAATACATAACATATTATCCTTATTAAAAAAAAAGGCTACACTATATAAAAATACGACCCAATTCCTTTGAACAAAATCAGAAAATATAGCATCTATAGTTCCTAATAATGTAATATTATGTAACCGTCAGTCACGAAGAATGCGCAATAGGCTCCTCAGGGGTTTCGGGGCAGCAGAGTTTCCGCGCAGAGTGACCTTTTGACCTTTTCCGTCTCTGCGTATCGATTATCCTCGATAAAGCGTGCTGACAGCGGTGAATCTGCCTCCGACGCGCCGCACCAGACACCCTGGGGGCGGGTCACAGGGGAGGCGGCACCGGGGGGGGGACTACGCCGGCCCCCTCACTTCGTCACAATCCCCCCAGACCATGTGGTCACCTCGTTACATTGGAGGGTCCTGAGTCAATCCCAATCGACACAATAGATTGCGAGGCTCGTGAGTAGAATTCGGTGACAATGTGAGAGACTTGAAAGGGGAAATCATCGGCCGCGTTGTGCAGATGGAATATACGTGTCGTTTGCTCAAGCGTCCAATTATTGAGAATTCATTTAAATCCCCCCGAAAGACAGTCAGTGTTCAGAGGACGACCGCAGAAAGAGAGGCGGGGGAGTCATTAATTAGTCATCGTAAGGGGAAAAGCTGACGGAGCCCAAACGTGCAGCCAGTCCAGCAATGTTGAAACACGTGCACATGCATGGATGATTCTACACGCCTGCATCACGAGGACAAATGAACACCTTTTATCCTGGGTGATAGGTGCCGCTACCGCCTGATCACCGTCTGTTCTGTTAAATCGGCTTCTGCTCTCTAACGCAACTCCAGCGTTTCTGTTTAGATAAAAGTAATGATTTTGTTGGTATGCAATAACTGAATGTCGGTAAACCAAATGTCGGGCCCCTGGAGTATCCTGTTCCCCGATAATTAATGAAATTTAAAAGGAAAATCTTCAGATTCGCCGCAAACTCAAAACAATAGTGAGCTGATGCAGCTGATAGCAGCAAACTGTGAAAGGACACGACCATGATTTTGAGTTGACAGTAATGCTCAGTTTTATTCACAAATCTCCCCAAATCAATGAAATATTCTAAAAAGTGACTTCAGCTTGACTCACGGTCTCTTCTATTCGCTGAACCAATAAGCACGCCGGTGGTTTCAAGTCACCACAAACGCCACATAGAGAAGATATAAAGCTAAAACGTAATCTCCTCGTCAGTACCGCCGGCTCTGCTCTAAGCCTTCCTCCTCTGAAGAAAATGTGTCACACAGTTCTCAATATCAACTGCATGCATTAAATATGGCGACCACTGCCAACAAACATCAAGTCCATTTCCTATCACGGATTAAGGTTATGAATTCTGTCCACACACACACACACACACACACACACACACATGAAAGCAAACACAGTCCTCTGAAGCGATAGCGCCGTGCTGTTGAGAAGATGTGCTTCTATTCTTTATCTTCTCAACCATCGGTGGGGCTTTGGGGGCCTCGGGATGAAACCAGCGGAGCCACACAGGCGACCTCGGATACGGAGTGAGATGTTTCCCCCTTCGGCTTAAGCCCGTCGCTGATGTCTGCAGGGCCTCCAAGCTGACATTTGTATAGAGGCACTTACGATATTGTCCCAATGTCAGATCTGGCTTCTGAATTACTGGATCGAAAAAACAGAATCATCTTGGGTTTTCGTGATCTGCCAAAAACGATACGAGTCCCAATGCTCAGCGATCTCATCTTTGTGTTCCTCTGAAAGGCTTTGACACGGGAGAAGGAAGGCGAACGCAAAAGGCCGTCGATCCAGAAGTCATGACATTTTCAATAAACCGGATAATCTGCAACATCCTCTTCGAACCTCTCCGCCACGTGTCAATTACTTCCAAGAGACGCCGCTCGTACAGATACGTCTTGTCTCAATAACTTCATTTAGAAATGTCCCCCTTTGGGGTCACAATGTAGTACGGAGTTTTCATCCAATTCCCCACTGTTTTAAACTGGTAGCAATGTAAATACACATTGTTCTTCATGTAATGGGTTCAGTCGCCAATTACAATAAATTTAGCAACTAATATAAAAATGCTGGTTTGTGGAAAAGGTATTGATATGATCACCTCCATTACATCCATTTTATGTGGGTCAATCCCTCTTCAGACAGCATGCAAAGAAATGGTTGAGTCATGATGACACCAAGTGGACAAAGGAGGAACAACAGCTGCAGGGGGCCGAGTCTTCAATTGTGTTTGTCAGATTATTTAGGGAAACGTTTTTTTCCCCCCGCTTTCTTTTCAGGCAATCCATCTATTTATGTCTTTGACCTCGCTCCAAACCCAGTGAGACGCTTTGGTCAGTTGTTTATTTTCTGAGCTGTTATTTTGGCCTCGGCCGGCAGGATGCGACACAGCTGGATCACTAAACTCTTCCCTCGACATCTGGGACTAAGATGTCCGTCCAGATGAACCGTGTCTACACACACACACACACACACATTCCTTACTTCTTACCCTCTTCTATCGTCCGTGTCTTGTCACAGCTCCAGCTATGTGCTGCTCACATAACACACAGCGGGACGGATCGGTTTAAATTGATCAGTTCAGTAGAGCAAAATGGTGCAATTTACCCCCCCACCACCCCGTTAGCTTAGCATGGAGCTAGGCACAGGTTTACCTCCTCACAGAGCCGGCCCAAGGCCCCCCTTGGGCCGGCTCAGACCAGGGCCGGCCCAAGGCATAAGCGAACTAAGCGGCTGCTTGGGGCCCCCTGGTGGCCACCAGGGGGCCCCAAGCAGCCGCTTAGTTTGCTTATGCTGTAAGCAGCCCTAGTTTTGTATTATAACCTCACTGTAGTCGTTTATAAACAGTATAGCGTGACAATTGTGCCAATAATCTTCTAGCACAGGTGACTGTGCGTGGTGGGAGGGGGGCCCCCAAATAAAATTCTGCTTAGGGCCCCCGAGAGGCTCGGGCCGGCACTGCCTCCTCACGAACGCAAGACATAGCCGAAACTGTTGAATTGTAGCTCATCACGTACACGTACAGTCGTGTGTTCAATGCAACGTCTTTTGTGTAGTAAACTGAGGAACAGGAGCGCAAGCAGCAAACTTTGAATCCGTTGACATTTTGGTCTTCAGGCGCCGTTGGAGCTTAGTGTTTCCTCAGACTTTCATCCCTCCCTCCCTCCGGACACGGCGGCTCATCTTGGATCTAAGGGCCAGACGCGTCCCGTCCCGTCCCGTCCCGCAGGTGTTCGGGGCGGCGTTTCCTGTGTGAGTGTGGTACAGTAGCGGCGTGCGCTGAATCCTCTGGGCCTTGGGACTCTCTAGTGAGAGTGTGCAGTCTTCTTTGAGCCTCCCGCCCCCCCCTTTTCTAGCCTCACTCCAGTCCACATTTCAATTTGACAGGAATCTTAAATCGTATGAAGGTTTTAGGGGATCTGGACACGGAATCTTCCAAAATCCTGTTTTTCCGGGTCTGGGAGATAAATTGCTTTTCTCACTTGAGATTTTGTTCTAGTTCTAGTTTTTTCTGCCTGTATTTTCCTAATAATGACCCAACAGTTTTCTGAAAGGTTTTGAGTTTAACTTATTACACGGAAAAACAGTCATCAAACAGTTCAGCACATGAGCATTAACAACGAATAGTTAATGAATATGAATGAATGAATATTTTTGTGGTTTTTAAATGTATATGTTTAAAAGAAATCCTTATTTTTCTAACTAATATATATATATATATATATATATATATGTATATATACGGACGATATATACGGACAATTGTTTACTTCTCACAACCGCACATTATTCTTCAAACCAAGAAATGTGATATTATTAGCCAATTAGTAACATGTACTGTATTTCATGTATCATTTCTAAATTTGGCCTTTGGCCTCTTGCACGTTAGTGGAAGAAAGGCTTCCAGTGGACACGGCAAACCGACTCGGCCTCAAAGCGGTGCAGACTGAACAAGTGTGCTTTGTGTCCTGCAGTACAGAATTAGCAACGGTCATTACACTCACCGCTCGCTCGGCCCGTACTTACCTCTTATTTTAGACCGTGTCCGTCTGGCTTCTGCTAGTTATGGTTACAACATACTTGTTTTAAACATTCAAGAAGTGGTATTGTTTCACCATCGTGTTGAACAACCGCAGATGTAAAATGTGCTTTTTTTTTCCAGTCGCGCCAGAAGCGGAAAGAATGTGTACAGGTCCTGGTCCATTTCACGCATCTGCCACACACACACACACACACACACACACACACACACCGCTCTCCGAGGGGCCCACGGCCCCCCGGGGGGGGGGGGATCTGATCAGACACCGGCGTTGGCACTGCTCCTCGTTTGGGCCTTCGGTGCTGGTGGGCAGACTCGCGGGAGGACGAGCGGCCAGCTGGAGCGCTAACAGAGTTCGTATTGTGAGCCGACTGACCGACCCGACGCCGGGCTGATGGGGAAGGGTCCTCTTTGTGGGCCCCACGGGGCCCCTCTGTTCCGGTTCACTCGTGGAAGTGGGTCAGACACAGGAGCACATCGGAGAGCCATCGGAGAGCACATCGGAGAGCGTTCGCAGAGCGTTCGCTCAGCAGAGATGCGAGAGACGGGGGCGGGTGGTTGGCATATTGTTACACAACTCCAGTGCAGAGATGATTATCAGTGTGGCTGTCACATTATGTCGGACGACTGTGGCCGATCAACGTCGCAATGTTTACTGAAAAGCTGAAATTAGTTGAAGTAGGAGACGTCCGCCTGCTGCTCATCAACGTCCACGCGATGCATCAAACAAGCCAATGACAGCAGCAAAAACAATCTGCTCCCCTCCTGCTATTTTCAAAGGAACGGTCCTCATCGTGAGGAGTTGGACTGTTTATGACAACATGAAAAGACCTCTTCGGGGGGGGATAAGAACATCAAAGCGAGAGGCCGTAGCTCCTCTAGCCAGAGGGAGGCAGTGTTCTCATTCGGCGCACATTAACATTCTTCACAGCATCCATTTTGCCTCCAATTCTCTCCAGCTCTTTAGCTGCAAAATGATCGCCAGCCACACAAGCAGAGAGCAGCTAGTTATCCTGTTATTGATGTGGGCACTTTGAAGAGACAACGGGCGCCACATTCTGGCAGACGACAGGCCGGAGCACAACAGTAAAAAAAAAAAAACAGAGGAATGTGGAGAAGGGGAGAGTGAAAGCTCCCTCGGAGGAGGAGGAGGAGGAGGCGCAGAGACGGTGTCTCACGCATAAACCTGAAACCAGCGTGGAAAACGCCATAAACTTTGCTCAGGCAAATTGTGCCCACACGCAGTGGAGGAGGGAAAGTAGCAGGAGAGGAGCCGCGAAACGGTCACGATGTTTGTGCCCCGTCGGCACTTCGGCATCCACAATCCCCTCGAAAGAGAACGTGAACAGCTTTTGTGTTTGGATGTGATTTAAAGCCACACGTTTTATACCTTGAATCATTTCATAACAGTCTCATCCCAGTGTGCTGCAACGTGTGCGTGCGTGCGTGCGTGTGTGTGTGCGCGTGTGTGTGTGTGTGTGTGTGTGTGTGCGTGGAGGGCCTTGCGGTCATGCTCTACACATGTCCTGGCACCCTGAAGGAGCATCATCTGGTTACACGCTCGGTTTGTACTGAAACTGAACATGCTTTCCATTCATCCTCCCACATGCATCGAGCCGCGGCCGCGACGCAGAAAGTTCGACTCACGCAGGTCTTTAAAAAGGAGGAGGGAAACTTCTTTTAGACGGAGACACCAGAAGGAAACAGACCACACCGTCGAGCGCTTGGTCTTGGTAAATACTTTATATGCAATTGTTTCTTGACACTGTATAGAAAACACTTAAGGTAACACTTTTCAGACATTTAAAGCGCGTCTGAGCTTTCAGACAGACATGACACAGTAATCTACACCTTTATAAACACTCTCCCCCCCTCTCCCCCCTCTGACATGTCCAACAGATACAATCACTTCCACACCCGCCCGCGCACACACACACACACACACACACACACCGCTATCAGGCTCTCCAATTATTATTCACAGTAGGCTTTATAACATTGTTTCTGAATCGCATGATGGTTTGTATCATTTAAAATAGCTATCCACATGTATGCTGTAATATTTGGAGAGTGATACATTTGTATTGTATTTACATAAGCTTATTGAGCAATACTCCAATACAATGTGTGTGTACATGACGTATAATTGTATGTTGGTGTATATATTTGAGTGTGCGGCGACCAGAGGTTACGGACCGAGGACCTTTTCCCCCCACTGAGAGCGCCGAGTCTGTTCAATGCAGTCCAGTTACTAAAAAAAATAAAGAAGAGAAGCCGGAGAAGAAGAAGAAGAAGAAGAAGAAGCGTGGCGCTGCGATGACTTTTGGCCCCGGTGGCGCCCCGATGTGGCGCGGCGGCGCAGGAGGGGAGCCGCTGAGGCGAGGCGTTCACAGACACGCTGGACTTTCAAGTGTCCTACGTCCACGGTGACTGACTGGCACATTCGGACTCTCGTGTCCGCCGCTTCGCGAGCAATGCGAGTAAGAAAAACGCGGCGAATGGTCACAGTACCGTGACGTGATGTTAAAACGCGCCCCCCTTACCTTGTTCTCTTTTCACACAAACGGAGATGCACTCGTGTCTCATCTCATCTCAACAGCACTCATGTGTACAATCAACACGTAAGCAATTACACACACACACACACACACAGAAAAAAGGGTTGGCCCGCGCATAGAGCCACACACACACACTCACAGGGACCCGGGTAAGAGACCGAACCAATGTGAGAGGAAAGTGAGGCACATCATCTGACAGGCAAAAAATCCAGCCTGAATTTTGGTATATTTAAAACAGAAGTGGGTGATTAAGGTGCCCAGGCTTTCAGCTCGTGGGGAGAACTTCTCAAATGTAACATCTATGTAGCACCTACATTCTCCGCAGGCGGCGTACGAATCGCTCTGAGCGTCTTAAGTAAGTAAGCCGTTTAAACGGAGGCAGCGCTGGGAAAGCTCCGGCTCCGTCGCCCTACGTGCGTAACAGCTGTTGCCGGCGAGTCGTCTCCCGGGTCGGACTAAGGTACCGTAGTGATGATATGAATAGTGCTTAAAAGGCTTAGCTTTTCTTTCACATCCTCATTCGCCCATTACCAAGGTCGAAGGCATCGTAACAGAGATCCACATAATTAAAACATAATTAAACATCTAAAAAGAATTTATGTGCTCCGACAGTCTCATAAACTCTGGTGGGTTGAGATACCCAAAATAAGTCACAGGCCTATTTGCGCCGGGTCCCGACATGGCAAGAGTAGCGGTAGGTTTTCATGAGCTGGGTTCAGGAGAACGGGGGGACTGAACGCCGTCTGTTTGCCGGGTGAGAAGCTTCAGAGTCTCTGGAGGGACACAGTGGTTGAAAATGAAGATGGAAATGTCCAGTCGATCTCTTAAAGGGGCGCGGGGGAGTTGCACAGGTGCTCAAAAGCGTCCTGCGGGCCGTTGAGGCCCATTCATTTAAAGTGGCAGCACTTTGATATATATATTTTTTAACGTTCTTTCCCTTTACAGTATTTAAAAACGACTTAGTTGTACTGTCGGGGGTCACAGGGTCAGTTTTGATTTGTTCCAAATTGACAACAGAGAGGATCGTAGGCGGGGAGAATGAGAGCGAGAGAGAGGGAGAGGGAGAGAGAGCGGGGTTAAATCAGTGAGCGGCAGGGAGTTCAGGGCGACTTTCAGCTCAGCCGTCGTCCGGGGTCGTGTCTTCGGCCGTGGACGAGTCCTCTGCGAAGTCGTCCGACGAGCCGCTCTTGTGGATGCGGCCGTCGCTCCGCATGCTGTGGAAAGTCTTGCGGAAGGCCTCCATCATGGAGTGCGCCAGCTTCTTGGCCTCCAGCTTGCTCTCGCACTCCACGGCGTGGCAGTCCATCTGGAAGGTCAGGTCGTCGTTGATCTCGCGGTAGATCCAGGCGAACACGTTGGGCCTGGCGCTGTGGTCGGCCGTGCAGTAGGCGATCCGCGCCACCTGGTAGGTGTCCATGGTGACGGAGGCCTCGCCGTGCCCGTCCAGGTGGTGGAGACGCACCTGGAAGGGGCGGATCTCCAGCAGGGAGTTTCCTCCGGGGGAGGTGCCCTGCTGCTGGGAGAGGGCGTGGCCGTCCACCAGACCCACCACCGCCGACTCGGTGCAGCCCGACAGGAACTGGGTGCCGGAGATTCTCACTTTGCCCAGGTAGGCCACCTGTGGGGGAGACACACACACACACACACACACAAACACACACACGGACGACATCAACATCATCTTTTCCACCAAGGCAAGCTTAGGAGTCGGCGTTTACAACTGCAGTTTTCCCACCAGGTGAGCGGAAGTCGACTGCAAAGGGATAAAATAACAGATTCAAATCAAAACCACCGTAGGAATATTCTAAAAATGTGACCGATCCTTGTTATTCTGAGGGAGTCCCTTTATGAGGAGCATATATAATATATATGAAGCAATATTCTTTACACAGTTGTAAGGAGAAGACAGGAACAATAATAAAGTCTGCATAATAAAGAGAAAAAAAAAATCAATTTAAAAGATGTTACAGGTATGGGAACGTGGCCAAACTGAGAGCGCTCGGGCAATAATGGCTGACTTGTCAAACCCTCCCGTCTGTGTTTATGCATGGGCAGGAGAGTACTCCTCTGCTCGCTGCTGATAACAAGAGCGTAATACTGTGCGATTACATGACACGGCAACAATAAGAGATCCAGGGGGGTGAAAGCAGCGGCCTCCTCCTGCCCTGTTTCCATTAGAGCTAAACGCGGGAGGGGGGGTCGGGGGGGGGGGGGGGGGGCAGCAGCCTTTGCACCCGATCGTTCAGCAGAGCGCCACAGGACTGCAGCCCAGCCACAGCCAGGACTGTTCGCCGGTCGACCGCAGTGACACCGCCTCGCAGCCAGAAGAATCCAAAGGCCGCGCCAAGACAAACCGTCCGTCCGCAGTCTGCGCGTCGAACAGCAATAGAGAGTCATTGTGCTCTTCTTTTTTTTTCCTGTCCCTTCTATTTTGATATTGGGTTTGCTCGTTTGAGCTTCCGTCGTTCGCACCGATTGCTGGCTTCCTAGTTGGATGGCGGCGGACGGCGTCGCCAGCTTCCGTTCTCTCACGGCGGCTGGGAACGAGGCAAAGCACAAAAAGGGTGGTTCTGGTTTTCTACTCTGTGCTCCGTTGTCTCTGGCGATCTAGTTCATGTGCCGTGTTACATAAACTTAGGTTCACAACTTTTGGGAAAAGAGCCAAGATGAAGCAGCAGCTTGATATATAGAGACTGAATATAAGTCATGTCAAAATTTAAGAAAAGACCAGGCAAGTTGAGAGGTCAAGAAGGTAAGATGGAGGTTTTGGTTGAGTCCAAAAAAACAACTGATTAACTGATTTAACTGATTAAGCTAAAATAGAAGAAAAAAAAAGAAATAGACACCAGCCTAAGCAAACATTTGAGTTTCTTCCCTCCAAGTGGAAACATCTGAAAAGGAAACTGTAATATTGTATTTGTCTGTCACTCATGTTTCTGCTCATAATGCTGTTCATCAAGTAAAAAAGGATACACCACTAGAACCACTGGGCTTTGGTTGACTGGTTTCGGTTTGACGTATTTGAACATTGAGACATTGAAACAGTGCTGGCGTTTTCCGTTCAGGGCTGAGACACTCGGTGAGCTGAGGCTCCTCCAGAGAACAAATCCCCTCTATGGAGGACAGATGAACGTTCAGCATTTATGAGCACTAAATGTGGACTTCAGATGTTTTGGGTGCTGATGAACGGCGTCGGATAGACGCAATCGTCTCAGAAATATGTATTCATGGTTTTCATGTGCAAATCACTACTTGCCGCATACAGCTGCGACTCATGGTTGTAGGTGTTTTTTGCCGTCAGTCCAAACCAGGTGAAACACTGAAACCATCACGGCCATAGGCAGAAATACCAGTGCTAGAATACTACACACTATATAATTGTGCTAAACAAACCATGTGAGACAGCGGCGAAGAGGGAAAGTGCTGTAAAGCTGGACACTTCTCCCTCGACGTCGGTCGGTCACCTTTAGAAGCGCAGTCAAGCTCCTGCGTCCGTCCGTCGCTAAAGGAAGTCGGTCAACGAGCCTCCACTGACATCGAGTTACACCTAAAGGACCCTTTTGGAATTGGCTCAATGGGAAAGGATTATTTTAAAAAGTCCAGCGGGTGCATGTTAGGAACAATTCGCAGTGGGAGGAGGGAAAGCAGCACAGCCTCTTTAACATCAGCGATTATTCCCAATAATGCACTAAAATTGTGACCCAACTATTTGTGGGGAAAAGACGTGGAAAACATTTTTTTTCAAAGAAAAAGGTTGAGACTTGAAACCGAGCGCTCTGGCTGAACAATACTGATTAAAAAACACGGTTCGAGCCCATTTTGTTTGGCAAACATTCTGGAAAACATTACAGAAAGAGGCCAGCGAGATATATGGGTGCTCATATCACACCAGAAAGCCCAAATGTGTATCCAACGTCTGCCTTCAGTTGAATACCTGCTGCAGGGCCTCATGTGGAACCATCTCGCACGAGTGAGTCGACGGCTTCACAGCTGCAGTGTGTAAACGCGTCAGGACGCTTTCCAGAAAACGCACAAATCACAGGTTTGGATGTCCGACAGTTGAAAGCGACTCTCAGATCCACTCGGAGTATCGTGCGGGAGGCGAGGAGCCGTGACTCAGAGCGGACTGCAGACGCCTGCGTGAGTCAGTGTTTGCGTCCATTGTTCTCTGCTCTGGTGGCCCGCTGACAGGACGGACAGGCAGGCTCCATAAAATCACTCCAGACAGCTACGGAGTCCCCCCCTCCTCCCTCCCTCCCTCCCCCTTTTGTCTCGACTCTCAATGCGTTTCTCTTCTTTCTCCCCCCTGCTCGGAGTTTCTGATTGGTCTTCGCTCTCTTGAACTCGCTTCACTTCTCGCCTCTCCTCGTCGCTCACGTCCAACGTTGCAGTTTTTATATACTGACCAACAGAAAATAAATATGAAGCGGCCCTCTCGACAGAAAGTCTGGATCGGTTACAGGAACGAGGGCCTGCACGGCGGAGCCGCCGGGAAGCAACGAAGTGAAATGGAAGAAAGCCGACAGAAAGGCAGCGAGGCAGCAGGGAAGCTGAAATTGAAACGATCCGCCGGATTAGTGCTCAGGCAACAAACTGTGTGTGTGTGTGTGTGTGTGTGTGTGTGTGTGTGTGTGAGATTGTACCTGCTTTGTAGGAAATGGGACAAAAACAAAAGAAATGGAATGCGAGTGTTTGTGAATGAGAGACGGGCGGGGGAGGAGCCTGGCTAAACATTTGCATGTGTGGCGAGACATGTGGCCACCATTACCGAGTCTGTTTATGTAACATATTCCTATTCTATTCCCTCCTCTGTGAAGGGGGAACTCTGCGACCCTCGAGCTGAAGTCCTTGACGGACTGGTTCTTGGTAGCCGTGGTAACTGGCATCTGCGTCCTGTTGAATGTCAGGATTTAGGGGAGGAGCTTACTTGCCTCTTCGCTGAGAGTTAAGACGAGGAGATTGAAAGCGCTCAGATGTCTGCGGGCCGCGTGACGCTGCGCCGGCCGGATGGATGAGTTGGGACTGAAAACGAGGGACACGGCGAGCCCCGTTCACAAAACCCGCCTGCCGGCTTCTCTCGTGATCCCCAAACGACCCCTTTGTATCGCGCAAAAAACATATTAAACATCCGCAAAGGGCTTCGTGGGCTACACGGTGAACATGCTAACAGATTAGCTCCCTAGCGGCGGCGCTGCTACCTCACATAGCATATGGAATATCACAAGCTGTGGTCCAGTTGCTCACCTAAGAACCTGTCGAGCAGATATTGCCTGATTCCACCAGGAGAAAAAAGTAAAAGACACGTGTATAAAAAAAACCATCAAATGTGTTCAGTCTCTGCATTATTATAGAGTTCTCTGTGCCGTGCAAAGAGATGCAACTGTTACCCATTAAAAACACATACAGCACATCCCTGCACATCCAAGCCACCAGCGCCTTTAAGCACATGCCAGCAACACATTTCTTTCTGTGTTTGATGCTAAATGAGGCGAACAGATTAGAACGTTTACCATTGTCTGACGGGTGACAGGACTCAAAACGCAGCAATGAGAGAACGTTATTGTTGCAGGCCGACTGGCGGCAAAGTAGATAGAAAAGCAACCGAATGCAAAGGAGGAGAGAAGAAAGTGACGGGACCCACAGAGGGAGTCAGAGAAAACATCCGCAGCCCAGCAAGCGGGCGGCTGGGAAGAGAGAACATCCTGGTCCTCTCACAAAGACACACACACACACACAAAACACACGCCGTCTAAGTGCACGCCTGCGTTGTTCGTTTGTGCGTGAGCACGTGTGTGCGAGAGGTGCAGAGCCCGGGCAGCTGCGCTGCTGGAGCCACAGCTGGTTCGGCTATCAGCAGAGAGAGGAGGAGGAGGAGGAGGAGAGGAATCTAGGGGGAGATACCTGACCCTACGGAGAGGCTTTGGGAACACGCAGGAAGAAGAAGATGACAGGAAGATAGCGGAACAAGGAAGCACTTGTTGGGGATCAGATCTGGGAACAGACTGTGATGTGATGGAAGACAAAAACAAAAAACAACAAAAAACAGTCGGCTGGATTTCTGTGACTGTTTCGGCATCAGGCCGTCCAAGAGGGTGCAGACAAAACAGACAACCTATCTCTCAATCTGCGTCTGTTTTCCTATTTGCCCCCCCCTCCCCTCACAGTGAAAGTTTGTTCCGTCCCAAATGGCGTGAGATGAGAGGTCAGTGGCAAAAAAACAAATGGGTGTTTTTGTTCAGGACCGAATGGAAGACTGTTTGGATAGAATATGGGACTTCTACGGGTTCCTCAGCGTGCGAGAGTATACGCTCGTAACTCCCAAAAAAGTCAACCAAAAAAACAAAAAAAAACAGCCACCATACGGCAGGTTTACGCGGATCCACATTTAAGCATATTCACGCAGTCACGAGGTTTACAAGCTGATTTTTTTTCCAACGCAATTGTTGAGCGGATTAGAAAAGCCGCTTATTCCCATTCTTGCCGAGCTAACATGGAACACTCTCATGTGGGGGCAGTAAATACGAAGCCACAGCCCCTTAGCTCGGGTTAGCTGGCTGTAACATAACTTTCAGTGTGCAGGAATACAATAAGATCCATCTATACACAGCGGGTAAAATCGAAAAGGGGACACGCCAAGTGCATCGTGTCGGAGGAGCCGGATCCCGACATGAAAAGTGATTCAGCGGGTTCGGTCGATGAAAAAAAACTCCCACCGCCAGAGGTGGAGGTCGTCCTGGTGTTCTCCCTCAGGAGCCCCCCCTCCCCCCCGCCGCGTCCGGGTCCCCCAACATAAGGGAGAGCGCTCTGCTCGGGGAAAACAGCATTCCTCAAGAGGTTGTTAACATTCCTTTCAAACGTATTGAATCAGCAGCGTGCAGCTGGCTTCGCTTGCCACGGCATGCAGCGGCGGGTTTCCGTCTCCTTTTTTCAAGTGCTGTTTGTGTTGTGCTGCGAGATGACGATGCTGTGTGTGTGTGTGTGTGTGTGTGTGTGTCTACAAAAACAGGGACTGAGTGTTTCACTGTAAGTCAAGACAGAAGCGCCTCAGTCTATGTGAAAGACGCTTTGACATTCCAAACCCCTTCCATACGTTTGGTTGGATTACGCTCCGATGACGGCAGTAAAAGTTGTCTAAGCACACAGATTTGCAACGCAAATGCAACAAAAAAAGACCTATTTTTGGTGAAAATAAGTAAAAACTCTATAACAGGCGTCCAGGGGAGCTGCACCGGGCCCATCGGGATCCGCCTACAGAGCGACGTGTGTGTGGTTCATCTAGTCCAGATTTCCTTGCACAGAGGAAGTTTTGTGCAGCGCTGCAGAGACGTAGTAGGAGGCAGAGACCCGCATGCGAACTCCAGCCGGAGACGTCCGCAGGCCGTCGGGATTCCAGGCACACCGGTGCAAACACACAGCGCCTCAGTGGAAGCTGGCGGGTTGTGAACCGCGTGCGAGAAAAGAAACGGGAGAAAACGTGTTAAAATGGCCGATTCCCACCGCCGAGACAAACGGTGAAGGCCAAACCAGAGACGCGGGGAGACAGTGTCACGTCTCGCTCCGGGTCGGCGATTTGGATCTGAGGTGGAGCCCTGAACTGCTGCCCAGTCTGGCTCCTCCACCGACGGGTAACGGAGGCCAACAGGGGACGAAACGCTAGCTGACCTGGACCAGGATCCAGACTGGGCTCCAGCAGCACATCCAGTTCTCATTCAAAAAAATAATATTTTGATTATTACGTTATATCCTTATCCTTCAGCCTTTATAAAACTCGACATATGCCGCGGAGGGGAAACTGACTGATACAAAAAAAGGGCCCAATGAGACCAAAGCGCGTTCGTTGGAGCGGCGGGAGGACCGGTCACCTCGCCCTGCTGCTTATCACCCGAATGCCGTCACTGTACGTTCTGTCCTCTGTCCTCTGGGGGAGACGCCGCGTCCAGCAGGGAGACACGAAGCCTCTCCGCCTGAGGGATGAGCTCCAGAGCTGCTGGGGGGAGGGAGGTGGGAGGGGGGGGGGGGGTTCACAGCAGACACTTGCCGTAACAGTTAAGAAACTGATACTCGAGACGAGACTAAATTCAAACAAAAAAAACAAAAAAAACAAATCTGAAGTCAGTTTGTGCTTTGACTCCAAAGCGATTTCATCATCGCGGCGTGAAGTATGACCGCGGAGCTGGCAGCGCTGTGAGGCGCACCGAGGGCTGCGTTAACAGCAGCGGCCTTTCATCCCTTTCTGGCTGGGAGAGACAAGAGCGAAGCGGGAGGGGGGATGGGGGGGGGGGGATGGAGCGGTGAAGGAGAGGGGGAGCGGAGGAACTAAATTATGTATTGTAACGCAAAAGGAGGCTTTTATTGTTTTAAATGGGCTTTCCTCTTGTGCTTCCTCTTTAAGAAGAAATGTGCCACCTGAACGTTTGCTCGCTAACGGCCGAAGCAGAAACAGGTGGGCCGGCGGTTATGCAGACAGACAGGCAGGTAGTGAGTCAGACAGGAAGTTGCACACGCCAACAGACGCAGACAGACGTGCATTTTCGGAAGGCCGCAGACAGATGAAGGAATTGGATTTTTTTTTTTTTTTTGTGAGGCTGGCATTCTGCTGAATAGCTGTAGTGGTATCCATGGCAACAGGGCTTTGACATTCTCAGAAAGTGCTAGAAAGAGCGGCGGAGTGCAGAAAGGGGAGCCGGCAGGCGGAGGGATACCAAGTCCACGTGAGGAGGAGCGAGGTCTCATCTCACTGGTACGTTCTCCCCACACGACGACGGGAAAGCGCTGTATTCATTTTAGAATTCCGCAGCGTTAGTTCCCATTTTAGAACGACGTACTTCTCCCACCGACTTTCACTTCATGTTCACGTTTTCGACTTTCGGTGACTCGGCTTCCGCTGCTTCTCCCGACGCGCTCGTTCGGCGGGGGAGCGGGTCACCGCAGGGCAGGCGGAGACGCCATCGGTCACTTTTGACTGGGAGTGCCGTGTGCAGAGCCTGGCTGCCGTTTGTTTTCTGTTTCGACCTCGGAGAACAGAACCGCTCGTTGGACCGAACATTTTCACTTAGTAGAGCCAGGAAGGGGTGGCGCTAAGGCCCCCATGCCAGAGCACACACACACACACACACACACACACCTTTTGTATGAATTAACAAGGGATGTCATTCAAACACACAAAAACAAAATCCCTCCTGTGTGTTGATGAATTAGACGTTGTGTGTGTGTGTGTGTGTGTGTGTGTGTGTGTGGTATTACGGCTCCATCGATGCCGTTATGGATTTGCTGTTCAGCAGCAGAGCTGGATTTGGGGATTATGGGACGCATGTGACCCCCACCTTGTATCCGGCGTGGGTCCGGCCCTTTGCGAGCGGCGTGGTGGAGCAGAGCTCGATGGCCTCGGGCTCGTGGAAGATCACCGTGGGCAACGGCTCCTTCCTCAGCGTCAGCACATTGAGCTTGGTCTTCAGCATGGTCTGAAAGTGCTGGTGGAGAAAAGAGAGAGACGCACACAGCGCTTAAGGATTGCAACACAACATCGGTATCGTTTCGGTCAGTAGACCTTTGTGTCCAGAAGTATGCGCGGTTCACACACACGTGTGAGTGTGACAGAAACTTGCTTGGTGCTCTTTAAAAGCTTAAAATGGGTTATCAAGTATGATATTCAAGGTCGGAGCAATCAAGCTTTACAGAACACACACACACACACACACAGAACAAATCCCAGGGGTGAAACAGGAGATGAAGACTAGAAGTGCGATGGTCTGCGAGTCTTTTTCTTGTGGAATGTGAAGAGCAGATGAAGGGAGCTCGCACACAGTCCAGGGTTCCCTGAAGCCGAGAGGAACCACATGGTCGATCGGGCCTCGTGGAATTTCTGCTCTCTCCGAAAAAAACAGTTGAGACAAAAATGAACAGCTATTGAATTCAGAACGTTCACAAGTTACAACTAAGGAAAAAGAAAACACAGCAAATACAGCGTCTCGTCAAATACAACCACGGAGCCTGAGACTTCTGATGCTGATTTGTTACCTGCCTGATCGTCGCATATAACAGCCTTTGTACAAGTCTGTGAAATATATGTAACTATACGGTTGAATTGAACGCAAGTACTGAAGTGATCTAGTGCTGAATTTACTGCCCATTAAAAGCTGCCAGCGTGCAAAGACGGAGCTGAAACAAGATGGTGAAACGTTCTTGTTTGTCCCTTTATTTCTCAACTGTACCATTATCCACTCTGTGTCACGCGCAGATTTGAAAAATAATAGCATTAAAAGATGCTAATCTAGCCTTGTGTTCTAGTAAAGGTCTGAGAATGTGCCTTAGAGGGGCCACCGTTAAATGCAGATTAGGGCTACTTTTACAAACGCCTCCATTCATTTTTTTTTTCTTCTCTTTGGCACTTTAAAGCCGTTTTTCCCAAATTGGACCTGTCGGCTTTTGCAACAACAACATTTCCAACAGTCAGTCCTGCCAAAGAAGAGGGTTCCATCCATCTTCAGGGTTGGTTTGTTTTGGCAAAAGCGGAGAAGAAAATAATTAATCGACTTCCAGAAATAGGTTCGGTATCACGTCTCCACGTTCGACCCCGCTGCATTCTTCCCCTCGACATTCTCAAAGCGTTCTTCGGTGGTCTCGTTTTCAGTCATCGGCCTGTGTATTCTGCCTCGTCAGTGCGTGTGACCCACCGACCACCTGGCATCGACATGACACGGCGGCTAGCGTTATTAGCATTTTAGCTTTTCAAATTGCACGTATGCACTTAAGGGCAATTTAACCTTTTATGTTGAGCAAAGAAAAAGGGACCTGCGGAGTGAGAGGGGGGGGGGGGGGGGGGGGGGGGAGGGAGTGGGGGGCGTCAGGACAGAGGAAGATAAGGCAAGAGAAGAAACATGGAGCAGATGAAGGGGAGACGGAGAAAAGGGGCGAAGCGGCTGTGAAAGTAAAGCCACATGTGTGTAAACGCTCGCTGACCTCCGCGTCAGCACTTTACTGCTTCCTGACAGCGGCTCACATTCCTGCGGAGAGAGAGCGGGGGGGCGGGAGTGAGGGGGTCTGGGGGGGTCTGGTGGGACGCCTGACTCCATCCCCCCCCCCCCCCCCCCCCCCCGCCCCTCCAGGAGCAAAAGGCTTAAGCGGAGGGCAGCTTTTGGAGTAACGCTGGAATTCTATTGATAATATTTTGACTGTGTTTTAATGGGTTTTTTTACTTTTTTTTTTTTTTTTATTTCTCAAGTCCCAACAGTCTCCTCGTCGAGTTACTGCTGCTATTGATTCTATTTCTGACCTGGACGTGTCTCCACCATCAGCGCCGAGTGGGCCGAGTCGGTTTTGAGCTCTTCACTTCAGGCCTAGATGCTAAACGACGGCCGGCGTCGTGAGAAAACCCCAACATCTTAAAATAGTGGGACCCTTTCAACCTTCTTTAAAAACAAAAAAAAACATTTAGGGGGCCTGAGCTCCACACATATTATGTAAATATTTGATTTTAGTGAAAAGCCTCTGTATTTCAAATATTTAAATTCTGATTCAAAACCACTTTATTTTTTATGTAAAGCTTTTGCCAGACGTTTGGTGAGTGAAACCCATTACAATAGAATTCTTGATTATCAAGACCATTTTTATGATTTGCGGTTCGTAACCATGGTGATAAAGCTACAGTCTTCTTCAATAAAGATTTTCATGACAACAAACAAACACCCTGCATAGTCATACTAAGATTTATTACTTCTACTTTTTACATATTTAAACTTGCTGTAAACTCAAACTATTAGGCAATTTGTAAGCTAGTTATGACATTTTACTGTCACAGCATTAAAACAGTCACATTTAGAGAAGTCACATATTTAGTAACTCTGAAAGCCACTCTGACTCATCGCTGCCTGTTCCCATGTGATCAACGCAAATTTATAACTAGTCCCTTTTGGATCTCAAGGTTCATATAATATGTATCTGCTTAAAAAACTACCAACAATTAAAAAAATGTTTTTTTTACACAAGCCAAGTTAGTAGTACTATCGTTGCAGACGACAGACGTCAAAATCCGCCGGGCAGTTCAGAATGATTGCTCTCCAACAACTGCTTACTGCTGAAAATCCCCAGTGTGATCAACACAAGTACACGTGCTCTGAGGAGCATTTCAAAATATTTCATTCAAACAATCACCTCCGTGAGACAGACGGCAGTGATGAGCTTAGCAGGTCCCAGATGGTAAATTAAACTAGCTGGTCCCCTGAGGGAGCGTTCGCACAGGAAGGATGGTTCCCGGGTCCTCTCGTGCCAACGCACTGCTTAACAGGTTGATTACGGACCCCTGCCACGCCTACCGAGACACACAAAGCACAGGCTGCACCGGCCACAGGGACGTGATCGCTGGAAAAAACCCGCAGGAAACAGCTGGAAACGATGTTAAGAAACTAGCAGAAGCAAAAACGGGCCGATGGTCCGTCTGAAAGAGTGTGGTCATCTAGAACAGGGGTGTCAAACTTACGGTCTGGCCCGCGGGATAAACCTTCATTATTGAAAAGAAAAAATAAGAATAAACTTCATTTTCTATCAAATCTGCAGTTCTTATATTGGCCGCTAGTGGCGCTGTGTTTTAGTCAGTTCTATCGCTTTACTCGCTTTTTCTGTTGACCCTGGCCCCCTCTTCAGTCAAACGTCTTGGTCAAAAAAGAGAAAAGTGGATCAGTGATCAGTTTTTATGAATAATGCACTTAAATAAATGTTAAACTGGGTGAAAATGTTGTTGAAATTGCACATACTTTTCTTAAATGTTCATAATGTTCATAATATATTTAATAAAAAGGACAATTCATTGCATATAAATATTTTTATAATTTACTTCTTCTGTACTAATACAAAGAAAAAAAGTGGACTTATTGTCAGTTCTATGTGATTTTGGCATGAGTTTACTGGTCTGGCCCCTTTGAGATCCGATTAAGTTGTATGCGGCCCGCAGACCAGAATGAGTTTGACACCCCTGATCTAGAATAACACGCCACCTTTCACACTGCTGCTTTGTCCTGAAACAACCCGGTCGGTGCGCCAGCCGTGACATGTCAGCGCGTGGAAGCCCGTTTCACCTTAGTGATGCTAATAAACTACTTCACAAAGACGCTAACCAAATGGGGACGTGCCCGCGGCCCCGAACCGACACGTGGTACCTTATTTAAAGCTCGAGCAGATGTGTTGCCTGCAAAACAGGCGTCAAAAACCGCTTCGGTTTTTGCGTCAAACGTCAAATCGGCTGGTGGATGTGACCCTCGAAGCGACCCGGGTGTTTTCCCGAGCGACGCCTTCACTCCGGCGACGGACAAAACCTCGGCCCTGTCAAGAGGCCGCACGCGCACGCACACACACGCACGCACACACAGTCACTTCTCCCGCTTTCAAGTGGAGCGATAGGAGGAGGTTCCCTCGGCATGTGGTGGCAGTAAAGGACCTAAAGCCAAAAGTGGGACGCACCCCCTCTGGTTCACTGCGTGGTACGAGGGACCGGGCCGTCCCTCTCTGTGTTTACTGCCTCCCCCTCTCATCCGGGGACAGTTTATGAGAGGAGACATGTCTGAAGGAGCTGGTGGGAGGGAGGACGTCAACGATCGGATGTCGTGATTGGTGGGTTAGTTCTGCCGGAGGAAGTGGACACAAACCTCAGTCCCCGGGGGACAAACATCAACATCTGTGACGTACACGACGAACCCATCACAGCGGCTTGAACAGTGTAAACACGTGCTTGAAAAAGACCTGCCGCCGGGAGGAGAAAACAGACCAGCGTTCACCATTTTAATTTAAAGACGTTCTGTTCTTAAGCCTCTCACCGCCGCCATCGGGCGACCGAGCGAACTCAACGCGGAGCGAACTCGCACACCCGCCCAGCACGAGGCCTTTAGAGTACGTGGCCCAGTCTGCTCCCTTTTGCCACAGTCCCAACAACGTGTCCGTGGCCACAAAGCAACCTCAACCAGAGACAGACAAGACAGACGGACGGCCCGCCTGCGTCCATCCAGACTGCTGCATATTGTGCAACCTGTTGTTGAACTAACACGGCGAGGGGATCGAAGCACGTCGTCAGCGAAAGGAAGGGAGGAAGGATGGGGAAGTGGACAGAGAGACGGGCGGACAGGGGACGAGCGACACGCACTTTTGGTTCCTACAACACTTCGGATCGGGAATATGAAAGCAGCCTGCTGTTGCCCAACGCGAGCCGCGACCTGCATCTCCTCAACACCCCCCCCCTTCTTCCCCCCCACTCCCTCCAGCTCCTCCTCCCCCGTCAACCTCCTCTTCCCCTGCCTGAGCGCGAGACAAAAATGCAGCAAGACATCAGGTGTTGCTATGGCAACAGAGGACAGCAGAACCGTGAGAATGATATGGGCGAATGCCATCGTGAATGAAAACAAAACAGAAGAAAATAAACACCGGTTCATTGTACGTCGGGGTACTTCGGCCCCCGGGAAGAAAAGAAAACGCACCATTTATAACCCAAATGAGGAGGAGGGTAGCTGCCTATACGATGGCCGTTGCCACGGTTACAAAGCAGGCAACGGGGCAGGTAGTTATCGTTCTGTGATCACTTCTCATGGAGAAGGGATTTCGTGCTTGTGCAGTTGTCCGGAACTCTGACCGGTGGGTGCAGGCGGTTCACAGGGGTTGTTGCACGAACACAGAACCACCTGGGCAGACTTTGTTGATCCAAATCCATCTCAAAAGCGGTCCATGTGGCCGACCGTTGCCTCGGGGCATTTCATTAAGTTTGGGAGTCTGCGGAAAAGATCCTAAACTGTCTGGCGTCCGGGAGGTCGAGCGGCGGGAGCCAAGGACAGCTTTTCCTCCTCCAGCAAGTACGGCAGTTCTAAAAAAGCCGGATCCTGCATTCCTCACAATACAGACACCAACTCCCCAAAATGCCTCTGTCCATCACACTCCCGTACAACCTAGCAGCGTGCTTTTTGTTTTGTTTTTCTGTAATCTCCAGGGCCGGGCTGAAGTTATTTCCTCAGACTCCCCCTCAGAGCCCCTCCGACCGCTCGGACTCCCTGTGACGAGACAACTGATCTGCAAGAAGGGCTCCGTCACCTCCAACCGCCACACCACGCGGGGGCCCGGGTGGGGAACGAGAACATGGCGATGAAATGCCTGCATGTAGAAACATTCTGGGAATAACCAAGTATGGAAAAAATAACAGGTTCACCTCAGTTTTTTTTTTTTTTTCAACCTTGCAACCACGTGACTGCTCACGGTGCCCTTTTAGTGACGGAGGAGGGGGGGGGGGGGGGGGGGGGGTAGTTGGCAAAGTGACTTCTGCTTCACACGCACTGACCACATGTGCCGAAGCAAGGAGGCGTAGGAGGAACACAGAGAGTCGGGTTGTGTGTGTGTGTGTGCGCGCGCGGCCCCCTCACGTACCCCACACGTGAACATCGGGGCTCCCGGCTTTAAACAACGCGTGAGTCCATCTTCCTGACGCCCGCAGGGCAGAAATGAGGAATTGTGCGAGTTCACTCGGCAGGCAGATCCGCGGGCCAACATCTGGGGAGCATTACGGTCTGCAGGTGACGCGCACGGTGCGCGCCTGCAGCCCCTGGATATCACGCTACGTGTCATTCACTGTGTCGGGTGGGGGGGGGGGTTTCCAACAGGGAGCAGGTTGTTTGCCGAGGAGCTGCTCTTCATGATGGAGTGAATGGAGATTAAGCGTCCTGACGGGACAACGGTAATGTTGCATGAAAAAAAGCAAAAAAAGCTGCCAATTTTTTACACCCTGCAAGAAGATGCTTTGTGTTCATTTAAAGGAAATACCCGTCGGTAGATCAGCAGAGGAATGCACATTGTTGCACTTGTACCCCTCCGGCTTGCGTAACGCGAACGGGTGCATTTAAACCACACAGACGGGAGAGATCGGCCAAGGGAAGAAGACAAAAAAACGAAGGTTGTTTGTTTTTTTAACCCAGAACGGGGTTTCCTCTCACGGCGGAAGGGAACACGGCGCTCACAAAACATCTGTATTTGCGCGGTATTCGCAGCGAGTATTCAGACGCCGGTACCGTGTCTTTTACTGCTGGCCCGTCGACAATAGGCGGTTCATTCACACAAACACACACACACACACACACACACACACACACACACACACACCGGGATCTCACCTGCAATCGCTCCGACGCGGGTTGCCACATATTAGCAGAATCAAAAAGGTTCTCCGTCTTCAAACTGCAGCTTGTTCTCTTTCCGTAGTCCGGATCACATCTGTTCGCCTTTCCCGGATCGCCTCTCTGTCCTCCTTCAGCCTGGACGGGTCGGTAATGAAGGGATGTGTTGCTCCGCCTCGGCTGCAGTTATCGGACCGGCCAGCAGGTGGAGCCGCTGGCCGCGTGTGGTCGCCTCTCTCGCGGTGCCGCCTTCAGGTGCTTCAGGAAAGGCGAGTTACTGCAGGCGAAGTGGCGACACGTTCGTTTTTGACCCTCGGGAAGAACGTGTGCCGCCGTCGTTATGTGTTACCGTGTTGGTGCTGTAGGGTATGTTGTTGTTTCAGGAGGTTTTAGCAAATATTATGCAACTTTAAGATAAAATAGTTTATATGTTGGCAGTTTGATAAGAGAAGCCTACTGAATCCCACACAGAGACATACATTTTATTTGAGTTTTCTCTCAAATTACTTACTCACCTTTTAAACTACACTGATCAACCCACGAAATGGAATGAGTATACGTCTACGACACGTCTTCAAAATGATTTGAAGACGTTTTGGTGCAAAAAAAAATAAAAATACGCAAAAGGCTCGGGAAATGATATGTACCACTTTTTTAAATTGAACTTAAAGGTCTCAGAAGATTAGTCATCCAGACCAGAGCATAAAAAGACAGTAATCAAAATGTGGTTACTTTAAAACTTGCATGTCATAATTCCCACAGTTCACAAAGACAGCTAAGGATGCAGTCGAGTGAATTGCAGCAATCATCCCCACTTATTCTAAACTCCTCGAGCGTCTGAAGAGCATCTTAAAACATTTAGTCTGCCTTGCTGCTCTGAACTGAGATTTGGTTTGAGCTTGTTATTCTAAAAGTGCATTCTGGGAATCCGCGGAAGAATTATCCATCATTTTGTCGAGTGAATTACTTTTACTGTTGCCAAAATTGTACCATTTGGCTGCTGGTTGAAGTCTTTTTGTGGCGACGCCAGCGAGAGACTTGTTTTGAGATCCATGACGACGCACGTCGAGGGCAAAACTCCGAGCACAAAGTCACCAAAGCGGACTGAAGCAAGGGTGAGAGTTCAGACAGCCGGTCCTTCTGATATGTGTGTCTACGTGCAGGTTTGTGTACCCCCACCCCCCCAACACACACACACACACACACACACACACACACACACACACACACACACACACACACACACAGAATATACGTAGGTGTGTTGGCCGCCATAACGCCAGAGTCTCAGTCTGTATTTAGAGGTGTTTACATGGGGAACATCTGGATAGAGCCTGAGGTCACTGAGGGTGTTCAAATTATTGACTCCATAAAAGGGTTTTCCCACAGCGGAGGACTCAGTCTGGGGTGGGGGGGCTTGTAGAAAGACAGACGCTGTAAGTTGTTCTTCATTTGGGTTTTTGTTTGAATAAAACCAAAAATAATAGAATAATGTTTCTTGCCCCCCCTAATAAATAGTGACTCACGTTGTCTGATGTTTTAACTAGTACAGGCTGAGTGTCGAACTAAATACAATTTTGGCATTGTCCATAGCAACAGGTGTCAACTATACAGTACTGCTCTAAAGCTCTAAAGTAAATTTACCAAATAAAGATAGATTCAAATAGCCTCCTCGGAGTTTAAAGCAAAAAGCATTGTTAGAAAAACATGCTACACATGACACACCAGGCGAGCACTGCGCGTTACGTTCACTTGATTCTTTATTGTTTTCATCATTCAACATAGATAACAGGTAATCATGTGGTTTAAAACGGATCAGCTGAGCCTGTTGGTAAAATATTGCTTGACCTTGAGAGGAACAACACAGCTGCACGGACAGAGACGTTTCCATCGGCAGGACGCAGAAGCACATTTATTCTGGGGCAGAAATCCTCCCTCTCAGTCTCCTCCTCCTCCTCCTCCTCCTCCTCCTCCTCTACGCCGCCACGCCAGACACACTTTTTAACACTGGAGACAAATGTGTGCGCTAGCAGAATCAGGTACTCTGAGTGAAACCAACTACTTTTCTGTGCGTTGAGAAACATACCGACCTATTATCCTAAATATGACTGAAATACATACAGCAGGTTGGGAGGGTCACAGCACTCCAGTAAAACCCACTTTCCCACTATTCATAATACCATTGAGAAGTGTAAAGAACAGGACTATATGCAATCATTTAAAAAGAACATGTGTGTGTCTAGCATTTTATACATTTTGTATATTTAATCTTCTAACCACAAATTACTCTCAAAATATTTGGCACAATCATGACAGCGAGAAATACAACTATATGTGGGGAAAAAAAACATCAACAACCAAGTTCAAAAAGGATTTTAAAAATAACGCAGAGAGAACATCTAATCTAACCATGCACGAAGTAAGGCAACCTACCGCAGATTCTTTTTTGTTGTTGTTGTTGTAAGATATAGAAAAAGATACAGTGTAATGCAACGGGAGGAGTGCAGCTATCTCTACCACGACAGGACGGACTGCTGTCAGTCTACACGCAGGGATTTAGGCCTCGGGGTGGCCGACCTTGTCGCAGTACAGCAGAGGCCACTGCAGGGCCGCCCCATCATCAATAACCTAAGTGATGCTAAAGTGTTCTCCTGTGCTACGATAAAGCCTTATTGTTGACAGGAAAATAGATTCGTCGTGTTTTATTCTTTTTCAACAACAGCAGCACGTCTTGGATTCTTCTTTTCTTTCTCTGCTTTACATTCAATTTTTGTTTTTGCTGTTATTTCTTTTCTCGAGAAATACTTTTATTCTAGATTTATTCTGACATTCTGTATACATATATATGTAAATGTGTGTGTGTGTGTGTGTGTGTGTGTGTGTGTGTGTGTGTGTACAGCTCGTGTTGTGTTTTACAAATCCTTAGTCTTGATGAGGGTAACCAAAGGCTTGTCGTCGGGACTGTAGTCTTCGTAGGCGATGGGAGTGGCATCGTACATGGCTGGCCGGGCCTTCTTGCCGAATCTGACAAGAAGCCATAAACAAATACATCAATAGAGCGTCTTTAAATACATTTGATCACAGTAGCCATTGATACAAATAAAGAGCGTAGTAACCTTTTTTTTTTTTTTTAAACGGGTTAATTTGGTGAATTACACTTGCACTTCTTTTAAAAGGTAGAGGGTCAAAATATGTATGCAGGAGAGTCTGTTATATCTGAGCTTGTGGCTTAAAACCACTCGAACCGACGCCTCAAGTAATGCCGAGCTCCTCTCTGGTCAGACCCTCCCTGCATTTCAAAATGCCACTCGGCTTTAACCTTCAACGTCCACAGATTGCAAATCCGCCCTGTCTGCTAGAGATTTAATCTTTACCATCCGGAGTCGAGGTCATCTCCCCTGATAACGGCATCGTGTTCTCCCAACTTCGTAGCATAGCATTGGATACAATGGCTGACCTACTTGACCGACTTTCGCTATGCTGCAGTAAAAGCGGCGATAAGGAGACGGGTTGAGATCACGACCGGCCCTTTAACTGGGAATCTTTGCCCCGGCCTGCACGTGCGGCCAACAGGCTCACGCAGCTCTGACATTACTTATCGCTCTTCCTGTTGACACTGTCGCTGACCTGGCGTGGCGGATGGAAGCGATGGCGTTGCTGAACTCGCTGTCGATGCTGCGGCAGTTGTAGAACTCCTGGTAGGCGTGGCGCGACGAGCCCTGGTACTCGATGCGGCTGATGCGGCAGATGCCCACGATGAGGATGATGAGCATGAGGACGAAGGCCACGCACAGCGCTCCGATGATGATGTAGAGGGAGTGGCGCGGCATGTTGGTCAGGGTGTCTTCGGCGTGCGCCGGTTTCCACTGCAGGTCTGGGACGGACACACACACACAGTCGTGTTCTCATCGTTACATTGATTTACAAACCTTGGGATTTACTCTTTTTCTCAGCAACTTTAACCTCAACCTAACTTTACTCCAACCAAGTCTTTCCTGTGTTTTTAGGGGATGCACCTTTTCTCCCGAAAAGGAAAGGCGAATCTCCACATTGTGTCCATCACACACACACACACACACACACACACACACACACACACACACACACACACACACACACACAGGCTGACTTACGGATCTCACAGCTGGGCCCCACCCATCCAGGTGGGCAATGACAGCTGAAGCTATTTGGTTGGTCGACGCAGGTGCCTCCGTGGTGACAGGGGTTGCTCTCACACTCGTTGACGTCGACCTCACACCTGTCCCCTGCGTGGACACACGCGAGCTCGCGTTCAATGACGAACAACGCAACACAAACGCTCACAGTGGTATTTGGGTTCCTGTTTGAAGCCATTTTTTTTTGACATCCAGGTGTAACACAAAATGAGCGTTACGGTGTGCGTGTCACTGAGAGGGAGGTGGAATGAGCACCGCTGCTCACCCAGGAATCCAGGTGGGCAGACGCAGGAATTATTGAGTCCCGCACTCTCACAGTGGCCTCCGTTTTGGCAGTGCATCTTCAGACAGGGATCCTTGTAGATTTCACAGTGTCTGCCTGCGCACACACACACACAGAGAACGTGTCCAATGAGAAGCCAAGACGCACAAGAGTCTCCAGATGAGTAAAAACAACCTGCAACCTGCATCAATCAATCACAAACTCTCTCTCTCACACGCAGACAGATACGTACCATCAAACTGTGAGGTGCAGACGCACTCGTAGGCGTTGATGAGATCCCTGCAGGTGGCGTAGTTCTGGCACGGGGCGGACAGACACTCATTGTACTCCTCCTCACAGTACAAGCCATGGAAGCCTTAATGGGACACACACCAGTGCGTAATAATGAGAGCGGCATTTAATAATTAAATCACTTGATTTTTGCTGAAGCCACCAGAAAAGAAATGTTTTAACCTTGAGGGTTTTTGCTGAAAAGTGCATGCTGAATTCAGCATGCGATCAGCAGTTAGTGCGAGTGGCTAACTTTTAACCGATCGTACTTCTCAGAGGTTGTGGTGCAGCGTTTGTTGGTGCTGTGGGACCCGCATGCGTGTAAAGCAACCTTGGACTCACGGTGGACATGAAGGTTACTCATCACTTTCCCTTTAACGCTGCAGAAAGCCGTTTCGTCGTGCAGCTCTACATTCATTTTCAAGAAACCCACACAAGGACGCACAGGACACGGCTAACAGTGTAACAATTTTCGATCCGCTTATTGAAAGGGTAAGGAAAGGAAAGTGTTGGAAGGCCTGTGTTTTGTCGAAGGCGTTGGGGCGTCAGGTCACATGACCTGCAGTGCACTGGGTTTTCCATTGGATGGCAGCTGTGTGCCGAGGCAGGATGGGACCGCAAGACCCGAGTGCACCGACAGTGTTTGAGTGACACAGTTATCGGCTTCTCTCGAAGCAAAAAAGAAAGCACAAAGCGTAGCATGCAGCTTGTGTCTGTTCAATGGAAACCGCTAAAACAGTTTGTGCGCCAGTGGTGAGATTCTCCTATTAGAAAAACGCAAGGACAAGGTCAATGTCAGTATGTGTTTGGAAGGCAATTACTGTGTATTTAGGCCGACAAATAATTGATGCACTGATGTGCTTTCATAAACCTGATCACCCTCAAAGCTGCTTTTAAAAAAAAAACAACTTCAGAACCGAAATCCCCCCCGGAGGGCCGAAGTCTCTTGAGTTCTCGCACAACTAGTGCAGCAATCTGTTTTCATTAGCTCTGCTCCCACTTTCACTACGCTTTTCCTAACAGAGTCCCAGTGTTGAAGAAAGTTTCAGCAAAAAAACCTCCCCGGGCCCAACATGTGTTTGGGGAAGGAGAGAGGTGGAATTAATCAGCAGCCCGGTTGGAGCCTCCAGGGTCTGCGAAATGCCAGCGAAATGTCAAGTGCTTTTCCAAGAGCGTCTGCTTTCTGCGGGCCGGCCGGTGGGAAGGCGGCTCCTCGTGCGAGCTGCGTTACAGGGAGCCGAGGGATGCATCCCTCTGCATGTCAGTTCCCCGGCAGCTTTCTTTCCAACAGCCGACCATATATACGCACACACACACACACACACACACACACACACATTAGCACGCTTAGTCGTAGGCACACATACGGCTGTATCCATGAACACACACACACACACACACACATACCTCAGACAACAGTTCGCATTCTGATGAGCCAGAGAAAATCCCAATTTCGGTCTAGAACATTGTGTCTGTGTCTGTGTGTGTGTGTGTTCACTGTAATGTCTGCCAATATACACACTACCGATTTCGCCGGCCCCATTAGACGGGGCGGCCCGAGTGGAGGCATTTGACTGGATGGCAGCATCCGCTCAACTCGCATAGTCACAGACACAGACAATTGTTTGCAAGCCCCGCGCACCCACACACACACACACACACACACACGATTCACCATGACAACCAAGCAGAGGATGAATGGGAATGAGGTGAGGGAAACGGCAGCGAGATAAAAACAAGAAAGGACAAAGGCACACGGAAGAAGAAGAAGAAGAAGAAAATATGAAATGCTAAATAGAAAAAGAATACGGCTCGTTTGGAAGGAAAATAGGTATCTGAATAATTGGAATGCAGCGTCTCGGTTTGCGGTGGCAAAGACGGGGTGAAAGCCTTTGAATAAACATGAAGAACATCTTCCATGGAGGGATTACGGACTCAGGAAATAATTCAAATATTTAGGAAACTGTTTCCCGGGTTAGAAGGAGAGCTAATAGCATCATGCGTTGTTCAAAAAACAAACCAATACGTGGAAAGAAAGGCTCCGTGGCAATTCATCTGCTTGGTATGATACGTCGACACCTCGTTAAAGCAAGAGAGACAACGAGGCAGCTACTGTGAGGACAGGACAATTAACAGCTCCAGAGGGGGAGAGGCTTCTGCATGGACAGCAGTGAGGGCCACTTTGTGTTCACGGGCCGGTGGGGAAAGTCATCTATCTTACCATGACATCCCATAATTGCATGACAGCGGATAATGGTAAGTCATCATTCCACTCAATTGATTTCCTCACAGAGGCATCGATGCAAGCGGCGCAATCGGCCCGTCTAAAAATACACAGCTCGTCGTCTCACACGTCGCTGAGCCTCACGCGCCGCTTCTGAAGGCAGGGTTACGGCCGTGGAAGGCCGAGGGATCAGCGGTCCCGGGACAAAATCTTATCTATATAAAGCATTTATTGATGGAAAGTGTTGTCTTGTCTTGATCAGGTATCTTTCCCAACATCGAGTCTCATTATACACTCTGTTCCTGCTTGAAACGCGGGTTTCATTTGTCGGCCTTCGTCTGAGCTCTTCTACGATATTTGCAGAGTGGAGCGTCACGGTGGATCAGCTGTGACCGGGGAGCTTTGGGGGAAAATGTTAACAGGCTGTCATCTTACAACAAACAAGGTTTTTTAGTTCACAATCTCGTGGAGATCCCTCTGAAAGACCCGTGCGGCAGAAACCCTCAAACTAACAGCGTCTTGAATTAAGTTCGGACTCTTGTAGCCTGCGACTGTGCAACTATAGAGTCCTACAACAGATAGATACTGTTCATCAAATCAATTAAAAAACAAGTGAAGAACTGATAGGGCCCGGAGGGTGGTTATTATGCTTTTCTATCATTAGTTTTGTATTGGTCTATCACGTGCAGCTGGCAAGTGGTTACAGGTCAGGAATTCCCTTACAGAGCAACAGGAAAAACCATAAGGGTTGAAGAGGCAACCCTTGATCCTTCCTTGGGACCGCCTTGTTTATCACTAATCTAACAGATGGGAAACAGGATACGGATCAATGAAGATATCTGTGGAATCCCTCTGTTTAGATAGAATGCCACCGGTAACTCGGAGTTACCGATTTCTAAAGAAAGGTCACACGCCGATTCCCTGAGTGACTCACAATAAATGATGGCACTGTAGGACATATGGCCTTGTCACCTGGCTGGAGAATGTGTGAAGCCCCGCCCTCGTATGTTCCACCCTGTTCTTATCTATGTGTGAACTTTTGAATAAAAGGCTGTTGTCAAGGCGAGTTGGTTGGAATTCGACACTGCATGCGCAGTGTGGCAAGACTCCCCTTTGCAAAGTGAAAGATATACGACTGTGGTTTGTTCTCGCCTCTTTAAGGTAAGAGAATTACCCCTACGTAGGGTAACAGAAATACCTATCAAGAACGGAGCAGCAACCTGGGGCCTTTACTGAAAAGCTTCCCTGAACCGCTCACCTGGGACGCACAGACACCTGTAGCTGTTGCCCGCGCTGCGGCAGACGCCGTGGGCGCAGGGGTTCAGGGCGCAGAAGTCCACCAGCTGGGCGCACGTCGGGCCGGTGAAGCCGGCTGTGCAGCTGCAGCCGAAGCCCAGGGGGCCGGGGCCCTGTGCGTAGCACGTCCCGTTGTTGTGACAGGGGCCGGAGGCGCACGGGTCGACCTTCTGCTCACACGTGGCCCCCTGGTAGCCTGCGGGACAGGGGGAGGTGGGAAATAAGAGAGGTCAGATCAGGGGACAACTACAGGGAGCCCATACAAGAATAATGAGTCCCCACGTGGCTGGAAGCAGACAGAGGCTCACGCTGACACAACCTGGTGACCTCGTCAAGTGGAGACATCAAGCAGCAGCAGAGTTGGGGTTCAAGAGGAGCCCTGTTGCTGACTGAGCAGATGTAACCCTTCTCAAATGTCTTCATTTCGAGGCTTCAGGGGAACCTGCTCGCAGGTGGTGCCGAGTGGCACAGTAGGGATTGTGCTAATGTAGATTAGGTGGTGCAGCAGTGCAACATGTGACATCCACCCCGGCACGGACCCTTCTGTTCACCGGGACGGCCTCGTACGGCAAATAGGCTAAAAAAAACATGATTATGTTGTCTTTACTTTGATTTAAAAAAAAAAACAACATTTGCACAAGTTAAAATCACACATCGTATGTTCTCATTGAAGAGTAGGAACTAGATGTCTTAGAAGCTTCTCTTTAATCGTTGGCGTCATCCGAGGGCAGCAATCATGCTTTCCTCAAGATGTCAAACCAGCGTTTTAATGACCGTCCGGTCTTACTGATGTGCTGAGAACGACAGCTCTGAATCATCATGCACTCTCATCTTTTCCCTTCCTCCCTGTTGTCAAGCACAGGAGCAGACTGTGAAAGCAGCTCAGCAGACACAAAATGCGTTGCTGTCGACAAAGAAGGAAAGAGGAAACTATGGTGTTGAAGAGGTTTCTGTTTGTGTGTGGAAGCCGCTCGTTCCCTCCTCACGTCCTCTCATTAGCATGTGAGCCTCTGGTGTTCTCACCCAACCTCCTCGTCTAAAAATAACCTCCTCCCTCTGTTCTTCAGCCCTCCTGCTCCTCCGTCTTCACCTACCCACGAGAGCCGCTGATGTGTGCATGCAACAACAACGAGCGATGATGTTCACGTGGTGAGTTCACGTGCCGACTGCACGATCCATCCTCCCGATGAAGAAATCTCTCAAGCTCCCATTGATCTGCGAGACTTTATGTAAAAGGGATTTATCATTTGACTGCAGCAGAAATCTCCCCCAAATCTCTCTCGCGCGCCCCTTTTTCACTCCTCTGCCTCCTTCCCCGTCTCCTCTCCCTTTCTCAACACTTGGGAATCTCACACACACACACACACACACACACACACACACACACACACACCCTTTTGCATGCATTTACAGTTAGGATTTGTATTTTATCTTTCCCCTGTTTGCAATTTATTTGAAAAAATAATTTCTACCTCATGAGCTCCAACGATTATTTCTCTAAATTTCTAACCACGAGAGGCCCAAACTCCCACAGATAGTAAGTGACATGGGACCTGGCTGACATGGAAGGTGTCTGTTCAAACATTTGACTTTAAATTTACAGTCACAGAACCGACACGCACGCGTCCTCCTGAAAATTAACAATGTGGCAGCCTTCGATGATCTGAGGAAATCCTATTTTTTAAACGGCATTCCTACTCGCTTCATCTCTTCATCACTTTGCTCTGAACGGACCGCTAGGAAAAAAAGAGTAGAGAACTTCAGATTTTACGGTTTTACAGTCATTTCAAATGCAATTGCCATTTTCATTTTAAGCTGCAAACATGTGAACCTGTGCAGCGGTAAGGTGGGACTACCGGAACTTCCCGGAGTCCATTTAGTTTCGTGATCCCTCTGGAAAGTTCTCGGGTTTGGTGAAATATGCTGTTGACGGGCCAACAAAAAGCAGTGAAAAAGGGTCTCCTTCTGTGCCTGCGAGGTAAATCTATTTCAACGTCTCTGCCCCAGCGAATAAGAACACAGCTCTCGGCCTCGCAGTGATCGCAGAGTCGATGCCTCTATGATGACAGCGGTCTGCGGCACCCGTCATGTTATTTATTGCTTCTGTCCGAGCTGGAATATTGCAAGACGACATGGAGGTGTAATTGGACCTGAACCTGGGCCTGTGTGCGTCTTCATCGGCCCATTTCTCTGCCTGTGGAAGACACTAGGGTATAAGTCGGTTTTCATTATTAATTATTCACTGTAGAGCATCGTGTGTATGTTTTGCTCGAGGGACGTAAACAAAATGACAGAGACAAACTTTTAACTTCTGCTCCAAACAGAGCAGAGCAAAGGGTCGGGAATAAGTGCTGGAGGAAGAACAAACATGGCTTTCTTTCTGTTTTACATTCTGAAAGGTTTTACACAAGAGATACTTGGAATTTTAATGAAATCCTTTTCGAAATAAGATGAAATGTTAGCTTGTAATTGTTAACATTAGTGCAAAGGAGCTAATTAACACTTTGTGTGTTAGAAATACCACAACATCATTCTGATGTTAAACATTATATCTTCTACCTTTGATTAATTTACCAAAAGGCAGTTTAAATATCTAAATCTAAATAATCCTCCCATGACGTGTTCATCAGAGAAGCAGAAGGATGAGAGTTGTTCATCATCCTGATTCAATTGTTAAGTCATTATTTGTTAAACAGCGTGTGCTTTGCTGAGAAATGCTGTTTTTGGTGTTCACACGAGCTCTCTTCCTCTTCTTTTTTTGTGGTTGATTACATTCTCGTTCCTCTTAAAGAAATGCCTTGTGGGTTTGATTATTGTGGTTTAACACATGTTGTGGGCTGTGACCATGTGACCAGTGAGCCAGCATACCAGCGATACCAGCAACGATGAAACCCAGCCAGCTAAACGGAATCCTGTATCTCCTGTGAATCAAAATGTCTCCTGTGAAAAAAAGACCTATGGTTTAATGCTTTATGACATTTTAAAGTTGGACAGTCTCTTTGATATTCAAACCAGGAAGTATTACAGATTGATTTTTCCAGCGTCTACACGAAAAATAAGTTTGTCCGACATCTAACAAGCTGAAGGCATTTTTAAAAGCCCTCTTTTTAAAGTTTGCCTGCACTAACACACTGGTGCTCCCTCTCTCTCTCTCTCTCTCTCTCTCTCTCTCATTGAATGAAAATACCTGCGCTGAAAATGATGCATTATGAATAACTTTCCTCTCAGTCGTCCAGGTGTTGCAGTGTGCGTGAGACCTCCTACAGACCCACAATGAGCAGACTGCTGGGAGCTGTACCTGCAACAATGAAACAACCTCCCCGCCGGCTTTTACATCCATCTGCTGCTTCTTCATTTTATGTGGCACGGGACGTTCTTATCAAACGCTACAGCCGGATTTCTGGGAGGGAATACATGCTACGCGCTTATTGAGAAATGCTGTTTTTTTTTGCGGTCACAGATTTCCCCAGTGCAGGTCGCTGAGGCTGCGAGGACTAATTAGCGTAGAGGAGGGAGGTTTAAATTAAGCGTTTCAGTGGCACAGATATTGTTCAAACCGGAGTGTGTATGAGAACTGAAATCAGACTACAGAAAAAGTGTGATCGGTGCAACGGCGCATGTATTTGCCCCCCCCTTCTCCCCTATGGAAACACAAACATTGCAGGGTGTTGAGGCACGAATGCGACATTTGATTTTAAAATAATAAATATTGATTAAACAAAGAAAACGTCACCCAATTGGGTTCCTACCTTCGGGGCAATAGCACCTGGGCCCGGCCAAGCTGCTGAAGCAAGTGGCTCCATTCCTGCAGGGCTGAGAGAGGCAGTGGTCCACCAGCAACTGGCAGCGCTCCCCTTCATAACCTGTGGCAACGGTTCATAATTAAGATTAGATATTGTAATGATTTTTGAAGCCGAGCATTAATGTACATTAATCCATCAATTTGAGCTATTTAAATTCTCTGCATGCATCTTTTTGTCATCGTAGCACCGTGATGGGGAGTCAGCGGTGACATTTATCTTCCTCGCTTCAAGTCCCTGACCTCAAATAAATCTGACAATGTTAAAAAGGTTCAACACGCTCTCGTCTCTGTTTCAAAAACAACAAGAGAGGTTTCCTGTTATTTTTGACATCTGCATGGCTCCAATCAAAACAAACCACAGGACCAGGACGGGAGGGCTGAGGCTATTCACTGAGCCTCACACACACACACACACACACACACACACAGAGGCGGGTGTGTGAAAAGCATCCAGTCACACACCTGGTGGGCAGGTGCATGTGAAGTTGCGTCCTTCGCCCCCCTGCCTCACGTCGGCGCAGGTGCCGTTGCTGTGACAAGGTCGGCGGTGGCAAGCGTCGAATTCCTCGCAGAAGATTCCCGTGTAGCCGTCCTCGCACTCGCAGAAGAAAGTGCTCTGCGAGAACAAAGTTAAAAATCAACGAGCCTCGAAGGTGAAACAACCCGGAGGTGGCGGATGTGAGGAAGGGAATCTTGTGAAACTGAAATAATGGGATCGCAGATTGTAAAAATTATTCAGTAGCACAACGCCGCACTAACAAGCAGCGGTGACACAGTTTGATTTTCTCAAACAGCGAGAGGAGGGATAATGAGGAGAAGAGAGAAACCGTGAAATGGTCTCTGTAACACCTCCCTTCGTTCTTCTACTTTTTAGCAGATCAAGGGAATCTCTTTTAATTCAAGGTATGGAAGTGGAAGGGGACTAACTGGTCTCCCAACGACTTCCAGCTTCATTCACACCAGAGCTCTCAGTGTGGTTTGCGTGAGAAGACACACTGTTCCTCACCTCGGATGGCTGCGTGATGCATTTGCCTTTGCCGGAGCACTGAGGGTCACTGAAGCTGCTGCCGGGCTCCACGCAGCTGCTGGCCTTCACCGTCAGGTTGAGGCGCAGGGTGACCTCCGGGGCAGCGGGGGCGCCCACGCGCAGCACTCCTGCCGCAGAAAGGGCGTTCACGCGGCGTTATCATTAATTCATCCTATGCGTTTTAAGAATATGTTCAACGTTGGCCGATACTGTGAAATACCTGAGCCCCACGTCTCTGAGGAAAACATCTCTTTCGTTCCACAGAGGTTCATTAGAAGAATATCAGGAGACATTTGAGTGTGGAGTGTGAAGAAAGTGACCGGTGGGATGTCGGAGTCAGTCAGTAGGGGACAGTCGGGCTCTGTCTTATGTGCTGTGATTACACATCCACCAGCAGCATCGATAGCAATGCTGCTGTGTCGGTTGGACAACCAACGTCTCCACAACTATTGGATTGCCTTTGGAAAAATGTATCCAGACATAGACGTTGATGGATTTTATTCATCTAGCGCCACCACCAGGTCGTCATTTATGGTTTTGAGTGAATCATCTTAAGAGCTTTTAAAAGAAACGCCAACAAAATGTGGGTCTCAACGCCATCGTCAGGTTTCAATGAACATATCACGTTGGTTGAGGACTGAATACCTGCTTAGTTTATGACATTCCCATTACCAATATTTATAATATTATAATATTTATAAAAAGTACTCTTATAAGCAATGTCATTGTGAGCATTTGGGGATTTAGCTGACGTCAGCTTTATAGAGCAGTTAGCATGGCTGCAGACTGCTTAATCCTGCTGAAAGATACTTTAGGGTCAAATTTGCATTGACTCCATCAAGTACACTTTGCTGCCAAAAAAACAATTAAGCCCCACGTGGCCGAACGGAACATTGTGACTGAAATGGAGTGCACGACGCCTCTTCGTCTCGTCTCTCTGGGTCTGGAAGTTCAGCACATCTCTCGTTATACCTTCAATCAAAGCTGACAGTCACACGGGTGCTTGGCTAAAAATAGCCACGCGGTAAATATTAACTGCCACTTTTTTTAGAGCGCACCGATGACCAGACCGTGACGGCTCGAGCTCCTCGGCCAATCACTGGGCCTGACCAAAAACAACTCCTGCTTCTCCATCGCCTCCGGGCCGAGCGACCGTCAGCCCGACGGCGTCCAACGCTCGTCCGTTGGACGGAGTCCTGCAGCTCCGCCGAATCCTCAACGCTCACCGGCCGACCGTTCGGGTCCCGGTGACGTGCGTAAGGATGGAAATGCAGCGTCACTGCCGCTCTTCCCTCCTTGCCGATGCTTCGCGTGCACCTTGGTGTTTCCTCTCGCAGTTTGACCTTCATCCTTCCCTCGTTGTGCAGCCTCCCCTCTCTCTCTCTCTCTCGTTCTCTAATCCCTCTCTCTGCTTTGGCGTCTTTTCTTTCTCGTCCAGTTCCCTTCTTATCTGTCTCTTCCACCCCATCCGATTCAACTCCCCAATGTCACCCCTCTCTCTCTCTCTCTCTCTCTCTCTCTCTCTCTCTCTCTCTCTCTGTCTCTCTCAGGCAATGCAGACGCTGTTTACCTCAACGTTAGAAGTCACAGGAAGGTCAGAGGACAGGCAGCTTTGTGAAACAGCATCAGGTATTGGGGTCACACACACACACACACACACACACACAGAGGTCAGACAGCCGCCTCCAGCATACGCAATTGTGTGAGTTTTGCACCAAATGTGTGTATGCAGATGGGTTATCAGCATAAATAGACATTTTGACTAATTTATGCAAATATCATGCGATTCCCCCCCAATGTCATGTCAGGAATAAACGGTTTAGGAAATGCACGCGCTTGTGTACGCGACACCTCACCGAGGAAGTAGTTCTGTCCGAGAGGCAGCGAGCGGTCCGGCACCACCAGCCCATCGGAGGCCTGCAGGAACCGCAGCGTGGTGCCGTTCAAAATGGAGGAACGGAGGAAACCCTCTTCGCTCACGGCCCAAAGCACCGGAGCTCCGCTGACGTTCACCACCACCCTTAGTTGGAGAGAGAAAGGAAAGGCGGAGGGAGGACGGATGGCGATCAAACAGAGAAAAGAATAACTGTTGAAGAGTCTCTGAAGTTTGGACCGAAGGACAAATATTCAGCGAATGTCGATGATCCCCTTTTTAATTGGTGGAAGTTCTCAGCTGCTCTTTTAGCTTTTCGTACTGCAGGTTTGCAGCATTGAGGGTTTAAATGATGGATGTTATCAGGGCAAGATAATAATGAAACACAAACTGCACCGTTATTATTTTTTACGTTCAGAGAAAACTTCAATAAAGTTGAAATAAATCCTCTGTGTGAACTTCTCTAATTGTTCATTTAGGAGCTGACCTCCATTCTTCACTAATGTTGGTCGGCAGCGACGAAGCAGGCTGACAATCGGTCTTCCTGGTCTGACACTTTGAACCGTGTTTCAACCCGTTTGTTACTCCCACCGGGCCTCGTGGTGGGTAATTGCTGTCTGTGGTGTGTGTGTGCACCTTTTCTCGTTACAAAATGACAAATATGTGACAAACCCTTTAAACCAGATAAGATGCAATCAGTGCATCCTGAACAAGAGCCACTGTTGGACAATATTTAGAAAAGGGGGGTGTTTGGAGAAGACTTCACAATTCTACATGAGTCACCTTCACAAGTCCAAAAATGTCTTTCTGTCGTGAGCAGACCACGATATAAAAAGCTGTTTGAATCGAGTTGCAGCGTGAAGAGGCTGCCGAGCCTGAAGGTGGAGCTGCGAGCGGAGACCGACCGTAACAAGATGGTGGACGGGCGACTATCAGCTGCAACGTGTTTTCCTTTAAAGAGTCTGAGCTCAACATGCGGAACCAGCTGAAATCCATCATCAGTGTGTCGTTGACAACACACTCTCAGAGCCCCGTTTCACTCCGCGTCAACATGCAGCCATTCACGCAACAACGAATTGGGTTTAAGTCTGATGCCCGAGGAAATGTGCAATGGAGGAGCTGGGGATCGAACCTCCAAACGTCTGATTGCAAGACGACCCGCTCTACCTCAGCTGTGTCAACGCTGTGATGAATCGCTGTAAATTTACAGTTGGTTAACCGCTGTCCTTCGTAATTGTGACACACAGTTAAATATTCATGTTTCGATGCCTTTTGCGGTTGAGAATCCTCACTGATTTAAAAAAAAAAACTACATCTCTGAAAAGAACATTTACATATTTAGACAACTACAAAAAGAATCTGTGATTTTACACTGTTGTGCATAATTACTATTAACACTACACCTGCCACCTTAAAATAACAGCTATTTCCTTGCGTCTCTGTTGCCATTACTGTTAATTTAAGGTGATAATTGTTGAGAGATTCAGTGGCCAGTTAGTCATAATTAATTTAATGCATGATGCTCTATTACATTATATCTGCCTCCGAATTGAAGTCACTGTTGGATAACTGCTTTAGCTCCAAAGTGGTTCATTTGTGTTTGTGTACGAGTGTCCTTTACCGAACGTGTCGGGTGCGGCGTGTGATTATCCGGTGTGCAAACAAAGCAGCAGCTGTTGATGATTGCCGAGTTCACACGACATGAATTAAACCCCCCCGGATTCTCGGCTCGCTGGCGGATCAGAGGCTCGCTGGCGCGTCGCATTCCAGGTGTCGAGCACGCGAAATATCTGGATGCTTTTTGGGGATGCGTTTCCTGTAAGTCACGCGGTGTGACGGACCATCGGCGTTCACCGTGACCTTGATCTGCATCACTCTTTGACCCACGAAACGACTGTAATCTGTCAGCAAACACGGCCCGTATGACGGAGTTCGCCTGCCGTGTTGTGATGCAGGTAAAACAGCGTCTCAGAAGTGAGTCACGAAGAAATATACTAATATTATTACCAGTGACAAAAGCTCCGTTATGTTGCCCAAAAAAACGGAGATGTGTGATTTCCACTGTACTCTTCATTATGCAGACAATCTTCTGTGCCGTTATCATGAGTTATCATGAATTTCGGACATCTAATATCCCTCCGGCCTCAAGAGCCACATCCGAGTTGGACCTAATCAGCTGGAGGTCAACAAGACTGTCAGTTGGTGTTGACATTACGTTTTAATAGCACGTAGAAAAGCCCACACCTACCCAGTCATAAATAGTGGTGCAATTGGGTTTATTCATAAAGAAATCGGTGCGAGTGGAAGAATTGGATGTTTGGCCCTTAAGTACAAAAATATTCATTTGATTGATTGAATATTGACTTTGTTTCTGTTGATTTTTTTTATGTGCATTCCTCTATGAATATTACAATGACTACATTTGGAATAGGATGTATTTAGACACTGAGGCCCACAGCAGCAGTGAGAAAGCAGTCAGCTACAGTAGATACTTACTTCACGGCCGTCTCCTCGGGCACCTCCAGGGACAGAGTCAAAGTCCCTGATGTCAGCTCACACAGCTCAGGACTCACGCAGTGCAGACCTTCCGTCACCTGAGGCCCGCACGCACACACACACACACACACACGCACACGCACACGCACACAACACGTCATGCATCTTAAAGATGAACCCACAGGCGCTTACACTCAGCGTGGAAGTCGTCTCACCCTCTCTGCCTCCCACGGCACCACCAGCAGCCTCTGACCGGGTTTGGGTTGCCACGGCGGCAGGGTGTGAACCGGCGGCGCCGCGGTGGAGGAGACGCCGGTCGTCTGCTGCGGCGGCGGCTGAGTGGCGGCGGCGGTGGTGGAGGCCACGGGGGTGGCCAGCTCGGGGGCGGAGGGGGTGGCGGGCTCCCATTCGGCCGCCGGGAGGTCCAGGAGGATCTGATCACACCTCTGCCCCTCGTAACCCTCGGTGCAATCGCAGGTGTAGGCCGGCGCCACCTCCTCCCCCCCGAGGCCGCTGCGGCTGCAGTTTCCATGGAGACAGGGGCTGCTGGCACACGGGTCTGTGAAAAACTGATAGGACAGAGAAAATAAACAACAACGGGAAGCGGCAGAATAAATCGTCATCTGATGTTGGGGGTTTTTTTCACCATCGTCCTCCACGCTGGACGGACACCTGTGCTTTTGTCTTTTGTGACACAATGAACAAAACAAAAAAAAACGTGAACCTGGCAGCTGGCTTCATTCTAACTGGGTCATGGGTCATTAAAACTGTGTGGAGAACAAGAAAGTGGAGGCGTGATTACTCAGCTGCTTCTTTTATTGCTCACTGACTCAGCTTCTTTTATTTACACCAGTCATTTGTTTCATTACATTTTGTCTCCATGTTCCTGATACACACACACACACACACACACGCACACACACACACACACACACACACACACACACACACACACACACTTTGTCCCAAAACAAGGTTTTCGTCTGTCATGCAGCAGAAAAATCAAAAAACATCCTGCCTTTATGCTGGTTCCCCTCCCGTCATTAATGTATCATACCAGAGACTATTTATTAAGGAGACATGCCACTTCCTCAATCCTCAATACAACTCCCGTAGGAAAACCCGTAACGGCAAAGATGGCGGTTGTATGCGCATGTCCCGCCCCTCTCGCTGGAAACATTTAAGCCTATTGTCTGGTTCCACTGACGCATGCGCACAGTTGAGGTTTTTCCACAGCGCCGACGATGGCGTAACACCGGCATTCTGGATAGAGACGTAAATTACGGTTGGTGTCGTGAACCCTTGCGCATGCGTAGTAACAGTAACCGGTGGGGGAAAAAGGCGTTTTAAACCTTATTTTTGGGGCAAAGTCATCAAACCTTTTCAGCGATTTTTATCATATTCTACATTCATTTGGATAGGAGTCTGGTCTCGTTAGTCCGAAATAGCTGCCCGGAGGCGTTGCCAAGATGGCGGCCGAGTGGCATGACTTGCCTAAAAGGACTTTGATCATACTTACAGGTGAATACGGACGAGGCTCAGCTCATGACGCTTACTGCCCGACGCTGTGTTGCCTTTCAGAGCCTTCTTAGCTTTAAATCTACAATCCTGTTACCTGAAATTCACCCGGACCGACTGAGGTACCCGCAGCCCCGGCTGTCTGATTTAAATGTGTTGAGGCAACGGTTTTAAATAAACCGCAGGGGAAAGCCACAGCGGCGGGGTGAACAGAAGGGTGGAATCGATGTGGGAGAAACAGCGAGAGGCAGAAACAACAGCTCGTCATTAACAGTCCGCTCTGTCTCATTAGCGCTAATCTCTGTCAGGTTTCTGCCGCGCCGCCATCAAACATCGTCTTTGTCTCTGAAGCGCAACGCCGATGCTCCTGTCTCCTCTCTAACGGCGCCGGGGATCGACTTCATCAGCCTTTAGAGGACAAGCCGGGTGAGAGAACACGTCGGAATCCAGATCAGGAGCCTTTTTTTGTTTTTTTCGTCCACAGCGGGACGTGAATACAAATATGTGAGTGCACGTACATAAGTGTGCGAGAGGGACGAACAATACCGTCTCGACTCGGTCGTCATGTAAACAATTTTTACACTAAATGTAACAATTGTTTTTGCATACGTTTCATACTTTATTAGGTCTATGAAAGAAAATAAAGTCAGGTAACAGTGCGCAATATTTAGTTTTATATTGTTTAAGCTGATTATCTTGTAAAAATGTGCTGACGCTCGATGGCCACAGAATACACAGGTAAAATAAAGCTTTAGCGACTACATTTTGAAGGGCATTTTTACATACTTTTAAAATGGTACAGACAGTTTTGCAGTTGCTGATTCTGGATTTTGGGCTAATTGGTTGGTTGCATGTCTTGAAGGGATGCAACTGCTGGTTGTTGCAAACCACCATTGGTGGACATTTACTTAGTCACCCACTGTCCTCCTGCCCTGATGTTGCTTCATATCCTCCGGCACTCAACTGCTCACGTTACTCGGGCTAAGCAGCTGATGATAACTCGCATTAGTCCCTTTATCTATATTCCCACACAGGCCGAGTAGAGACATTCTCTCGGGCCTAATGAATTGCTTCACAAGGCTGCTAATTGAGGACGTTCACCCTGAGCAGGAAGGATCAATACAGGCGGATGGACTGAAAAACGCAATACACTTAAGCCATTGGGATCATCACATTAAACCGGTGGAGGAGCAGACGAGGCTGTTGGTGTGGACAAGACACACACGCACACACACGCACACACACACACACAAGCATTAAAACATTAAAGCATAGTCCGCTGGGCTGCGGAGTGAGTAACCAATGAGACGCATGGATAGGAAGCTCAGATGAGGAGATGCAGCAGAAGTGCAGCAGCTAAACAGCCGAAGTGGCTCATCGCATCGTTCATGTAGCAGCGGTTAACCGGGCGCCTCATTTCACATCCTCTCGCCGTCCTTTGAGCGGCAGGTCGTCAGACTGCGGGAGTTCACTTTAATGGGCAGATCGTTCCGCCAACGACCCACGTGCAATTAGCGGGGAGGACACGAGGTGAGGAGCTGGCCTTGTCTGAACAATTGTTCTACAGCCCCAACACGTGTTGCCATGGCTACAGTAGCTTGGTAACGCGAGTGCCATAAGCAAGTACTGTAGACAGTGTGTGTTGTCTTTTTTTTCATGCCCACGACGAATCAGCTCCCGGCACACACACACACACACACACAGTGTTTGTATATTTGCCCAGTGTCTCATCACGCTTCAGAGAGACACTCCATCTTAAAATCCACTTTATGCCTCGTCTGGGCTGTTGCTCACCCTTTGCCTCCCTCTGTCAGGGTGAACCGACCCCCCCCTCCCAACCCAGAATGAGCAAAGATCCTTTCGAGGGATGTCCTGAATATGCCGTTGTGCATTTACATCTTCTCAGGACAAACACCACTTTGAGTCTTCGACCCTCAAAGTGCACGTCGTTTGGTGAAGACGCGTTTCCTCGGCGAGCTGCTGATCACAGTTTGCCACATCGATTCGGCTCCCACAACAAAAACGGAGGGAGAACGAACGTCTCCGCTGCCTCGCTCTCGCTTTGGTGTGGTGCTTTTGCTGATGCCGATTGGAGCTGAAACCCCCACAACAACCCACTCTGACACACACACACACACACACACATTCTATGAAGGAACGAGACCACAAGCAGCCGCTCTCCTTATCTAGAAAACTTGGGGAGCTAGTTGTGTTCGTTGTACTTTTTCTTATGTAAGAACTTGAATTCTTCACCTGAGGCCATTCTGAAACATAACATACAAGTGAAACAACACATAACACATTTTTTCATTATTGTAATTATGACATAATTGAGCAGTCTGACTGTCGGCGTGTGTACGTGTTGACGACGGTCTCGTGTTTCATGCATTTAATAACGAGAGCCAGTTGAAACTCGATGCCTCCGATCCAGATCCATCGTCTTCTTCAGACCGAGCATGTGTTCGCAAACCTTTTCGCTGACTTCAAGGCTACGGAGAGAAACTAGAGCATCTCTCTGCACTGCGCAATCTTAAAGGAGCAGAACAAATACGAGGAAATATATGGTAGAGGGGGGAGTGCAACACGGGGCCCGTGTACCCTGCAACTCCCACAGCAATAACAGCATTATTCTCCACCGATCGACAGAACTACACCACTTTGACAGCCAGGGAGCAAAAACCATGAAATGATGTAATCAATCGCACAACAATTACCCGTAATGAACCAAATTAAACTTCCATATAGCCAGCAGTAATTTGTATCTGGAGTGTGCGCTGGGTAATAAACATTTGCAATCAAGCTCAAACCCAAAATTTAATTCATTACGGTGAGAAAATATTACTAATAATATAATAATAAAATTCATCCCTCGGTAGTCAGTTTTTCCAACCAGCCGGCTCCCAGGATGTGATCCGATGATGTGGAGAACCCCGAAAGATCCACAGAAGCGCTTCAAACTCCCACCGGTGTGTAATTAGCTGCTGATCAAGTGAAGAAACGTGCCACTGTGAAAATATCAGCTTTCGTTCGGCCTCGGGAACGTACAGGAAGCACAAAACACACAGGAAAATGTCTCACGTTCCCCAAACGCCTTCCCGACTTACGAGAAGGCGACTCAAGGGGTTCAAACGCAACCGAGCGGCAGAAGTGCACCGAGCGAAGCATTAAACAAAACAATGATGGCGGAGAAACGCGTTCAGCTTAGCCTGGGTTTTCCCATGCTGCGCGCGCAACATGCAGCATGGATTCCATGGAGCAAGTTTTCGCGTGAGATAGGGGACCAATCACAGAGCGGGGAGGGTGCAGCAAGACGATGACGTTGAATATGCAACACACCAAAGCAGTTTGTTTACATCCAACATGGCAGCCGACGCGAAGGTACCTTTCGACGCAGCCTTTGATCGTGTTTTAAGTAGCTTGGAACGCAAGTTTACTTTGAAAGAAGAGCGACTTTTGGCGTTGAAACATTTCGTGACTAAGAAGGATGTTTTTGCCCTGCTACCAACGGGCTTAACTAGCCCCGTTAGTGGCAACGGCAACGGAGCGAGACCCCAGTCGATTGGCTAGGAGCTAGGAACAGGCGCATTTGACAGACATTCGTAGCGCCCAATAAACGGCTCTGGGCATTCGTGAACCACGCCTCAAATACGAGGAAATGAACATGCGGTTTCCCGTCTCATTTGAGATCAGGGTGTGACGTTAGCCAGGCTACGTTCAGCCGGCAGGGGATGAGCAAAGACAGTGGACGCCCAAACAGTTGTAGCCAGTTATGAGACTCGTAGGGCTAAATGTTCCAATGACTGTGTGCTTTAAAGGAGCAATGCTCGTCCTCATACGATGATGCAAGACTGTGCCAAACATGTCCGTCCTTGGCAGAGAAAGTCACTCTTTATGTTCACAGGCCAATGGATGAAAAAGGATCAACATTTCTTTAGTCTGCGCTCATGTTTTAGAATAAAAGTCTGATTGGAAACCCTGCAGGGCAACACACCTAGGCGTCAAATACAGTTTAAAGTCGTGATGAGATGAATTTGGCTGGTGGCGGGTTTTATTATTAAACCCTACAAATACATTTGCATAGTTTTGAAGGGTAAAAAAATATGACACGTTGGTTGCATGGATGAAATCTGCATGTTTTCTCTAATAGATGAATAAAAGCAAAGGGGGGGTGGGGGCGGGGCTTAGCAAAGGCTCAGGTATAATACCTGGTGTGAAGTGTGAATGTCAAAAAAAAGTTTACCTGACCAGAAAAAGCAGATGGTTGACAAAGTTCTTTTTTTTTTTACATTTTCAAATTTCAAAAACTTGATGCTTCTCCTTCGCCTGCGACCTCATCGACTCAATAATATTCAAAGGCGGGGTAACGGGCTGTCTACGGCTTGGGGTTTAGCGTTTAAGCAATATCCTGTTAGTGTCCCTGGGCCGACATTATTGTTACGGTTTATTACGCCCTGTCAGTCAGAAAAGCACCCGGCATGAAACCCCTCATGATCCAAAACCCACGACTCCAACAAAGAGACTTCTCCCCCGTTTCCATCGCAGCCGTCAATGAACCGGCTGCTGATTCATAGGACGCGCTTGTCAAACGCTGCTTGCCGTGTTACTTGGGACGGTGGTTACACTTTTACAACAACCCTTTCTGTCGTAGTCGTTGAAATTGAGACATTATTTTGGGGGCAAAAGAAAGAGAAAAGAGACAGACAGTGATCTCCCCCGTAGAGCCGAATGGGAATAATCATCGAGGTTTCATCTCGGGACTCTTGGGAATGTGTTGACGCTCTTGTCATATGAAGGACCAACAGATCTATTTTAGGGGACTTAGGTCGATGAGAAACCCAACTGTGTTAAATGTCCTAAGGCTTTGGCCTCTTTAGTGCAAAGCAGGCAGACTTGAATGAAACCAACAACAGAGAGTCAGAGAGTGACAGCTGTCGCGTCGTTTGAGAGAAAAAGGGCTGCTTGGATCGTAAAAAGGTTCCGGCTGCTGCAAGGGGAATCTCACTGAATGCAATTTAGAAGCAACAAAATGGAGTTAATGACTACTTCAATGTCAAAGTGAAGAATCCACAGATAAAATCTGTTCGTTAGATTTTAGTTTAAACAGGAAAATGTTAGCTGAAAGACACCAGTAAACTATTTTGAATAGGGTTCCCTTACTAATCTTATCTTATAAAGGGTTATTTATTTGAACCATCCTCTTTTATGGAGGGACAACTGAGCAGATACTCAAAGATGATGAAAGTACAACATTGCTTAATATAACAAACATCCGACAAATGGACAAAAAGGCGACGTTAAGAGGAACTTCTCGTGTTTACAAGGTCATTTTTGCCCATTAAATGTGGCAATGAAACAAGGGAAAATTCACATTGTAAAACATCTTCAGATAATATGTCATAGTTAAGCCTGTCAAGGTAGAGAGAGATTAGGTGAGACGTTTTTTCCTGTTTTTATGAACATTTTTATTTCACTTCAGACAGTCGAGATATATTGTTTCCGTATATCTCACGGGAATAAGGGATTATTACTTTATAATAAGTAAACTTACTGTTTGATGACTAAACCTGGTCTGATTTGGAGTTTTTTTGACGTTCAATTCCCATAAAGTTTATGCCGCCCTTCGGTGCAGCTTCGTCGAACACGTTACTTCTCACAGAGAGGAAGGTGGATTTCAATCATTCCCTCTCTCCTCGAGCAGCTCGCTGAGGGCACTAAACAGCCTCGCTCGGGGAGAATTTACATCCCAAACCAGATTCCCCTGTGAGGTTTCTTTGATAAAGTGGCTATAAGGCCTGCTCATTATTGCACCGGACCGAGCCGTGTGACTGCCCCACTAATCGATGAGTTGACATTCCTCAAACGGCAGCAGAGACAAAAAGACGAAGGGCACGATACTTAAATATCATCCGCCAAAGAATGAAACCATGCAGCACCTCCAAAAACAAACCCCAAACGATGTCCCAAACCGTTCGGGGGGTAAATAATCTACAGCCATCTGCTTCATATTCCTCAAAGTTGACCGGAAAAATCGTGGCCAGAAAAGTGTGTTTTTGTCAGCGAGCCTTTAATGTTATCTATTTCTGCACATCAAAGTGTCCGGCGCCGCCCCAAACTTCCCCATCATTTTCCCGGCCCGGTGGCTTCAAAGAGAAACTCCTCTTTCAAAATGTGGATCTGTGAAGCCTCCACCAGGCACCTCGATAGATATTCATCCTGCCTTGATGCAAAAACAGCTATAAATGGATGGGCGGCAGCAGTAAAAACTATGCTAATGAGGTGAGCCGGCTGACCATTTGCAATTTAAATAATACAATACACTATCTTCCTATCCCACCCATCTTGGTAGTTTACTGGCGTTTCATTTTGCCTGTCGCTCAAAAGCCAACACGTGTGGCAGGAGAACACTTCTCAGCTGTCATCAAACAAATTACACGTAATAAATCCCCCGTGATTCCTCAATATCATCCCTCAATAGACATTTTACCTCTCAACTCTGCAACATAAACAGGCGTAAAGATAAGAGGGGGGGTGGGAGGAGGGGGGAGTGCGCGGTGAGGAGCGGCGCTGCGAGGCTCTATTTATACCCTGTAAGTGGCGCCGGGGCTGCAGGGGGACTTGAACGCCTCTTGGCTGGGACTCACTCATCATCTGTCTTCTTGTTCTGTCAGACGAGGACAAAAATGGATCAGGAGCTTTCAGGCTCTTTGTGAATCCGCCAGAAGCCCGCAGCAGGAAGCTGTGACAGACAGAGTTATTTTGTTTTTGTTCAGTACCAAAACCACGCAGGTCCTTCACCTTACAACGACAACTAGTCCGTCTGCTCCATTCTTCACGACGTTCCGGTTATTCCGGATTAGCCGGGAGTATCGAGACTGTGTCGGTGTTGAGAGTACAACATTTGGGCTGTCACCGGCAGAACAGACTGCATCACTTGATGTAATAGGCGCTTTAGTTCAGAGTGAAATATTGCATTACTGTTCAGACTCCTGCTCCCCTAAATCGAGTTTGGACCCCTGGGGCCCCAAGCAGCCGCTTAGTTCGCTTATGCCTTGGGCCGGCCCTGGGGTGACGTGGAAAAGGGACATTTTTGATCGCAAACAGACGTAACAAAGCTTGACAGCTACGTGCCGTCTGTCCATTTCTCACTACTTTAACAGAATGTGTTTTAGCTGCAATTTCAAAACACAGTGAACTGATATAGCTTTAAATAAACAAATGGCAGATTCAAATTCTATGGCTATACATATGCACATTATACATCAAGGACATTGCAGTAACAACTCCACCATGTCAGCAGCCGTAGTTTTGCTCTGCGGCGTCTTCTGAAGCACTAAATCAGACGCGGAGTCTGCTGTGCAACTCAGAACGCGTAATGAGCCCTCCTCCCCGGCTTTTAAGCTGTCCCTCTGTATGGCACGCTGTTTCATCATTACTTTCTGCATAAAAAAAGTTACTTCCCACTGCGATACAACTCACCGAGAAGCCGGAGCATTAGTTCTTACACATCGAAGTGGATTTAGAGTAACGGGTTTGGATCAATGGGGGGAATTAGAATAAAAACCTCTTCGACAAAAAGACAAGCAATGGAAATATTAATAAAAAGCTGTCAGTGAAAACACTATAACGAAATAGTCTCCGTCTCCCTCTCGGTGCACAGCCGGCAAAGATGGACGCCATCTCTTCTCTGTGACCTACATACACGGAAGGTTCCTCGCAGAACAAAGTATCCACTCTATTAAAAAAAAAAGGTGACACAATTAAATCAGACACCGACCTAATTGTAATATCTGGAACTAAATCAAAGAAATAAGGCGGCTTGAGGCTTTTGGTCGTTGTTGAAAGTGTTTCTGGTTTTCGATCAGAAACATTTCTAAAAACAGCACGTAGGGCAGAAAACCACAGCTTCGTCTCAGGCTGAGTGTGGAGCACCAGAAGTGGAACATCCTGTTCCCGTTGTGACCTGGAAATCTGGAAATCCATTCATTCCACCTGAGCTTGGTAAACGGCACGAGAGCCGAATTATCCGGTGAGAAACCAGCGAGGGAGAAACGCAGAACGTGTCGGTTTGTACTAAGAAGGAAGGGGCATCACGTCTTCTGCTCAGTTGATCTTTTGCCCCCCCCCACCCCTTTTGTCATTGTCCTGTTGCTACGGCAACGCGGCAGGCTCCGACTCCACAGGGCCAAATATGTGATTCATGTTCCTGAATCAGAGCTGACGAGTTAATTTCATAGAGGCTGCGAGTCGGAATAGCGACAGAAATATATGTTAGTGTAATAGGATGAAGCTTATTTCAAGGAAATTATTGCCATTATTAAAAAAAAGTCTTTCTCTAAATATTCCGAACTCATCGCCAATTTGTTAATGACTAATGCCGTTCTTGTATGAAGTCAATGCATATGTATTTTTTTTTTTTTTTTTAGGTAAAGGCCAAGTCATATCAGAAAACAGCTGTTTTCAGCAAACATTATTCAAATAGAAAAAGTGCATTCATGAGAACTGTTGTCAGCCGCAGATTGACACACACACACACAAAAAAAGTTTAAAAGAAAAGTTTGTGACGGACAAAAGCCTCTTTTATAGAAAGTGTTTTTGCTGCTCACATTTTGTGAACTTTTTTACAAAGTTGAAAAGAGGTCAATCTGACGCATATATATATATATATATATATATATATATATATATATATATATATATATATATATATATTCATATTGTCAAATCAACTTAACTGACACGTGTGTGTATGTGTGTGTGTGTGTGTGTGTGTGCGCAAGCTTCCTGCAGAGTTCTCTTTTGCATCACTGTGATTCTGAAGAGGAGGCAGCGAGTGCGGTGTGTGTGTGTGTGTGTGTGTGCGTGTGTGGTGATGAATACTTTTCGGATATGGCACCTTTCAAGAACAATGTTAATGCTTCACAGTGAAAATGTAATAAAAATAATCAAGACAATAAATAAAACCATTTTCCACTTTAAGCACCTGTGATGTTGAAGGATGTGGGAGACAAACACACCACATCCCTCTCAAACAACTCGTCAACCATGAACTCCTCAAAGTCCGACTGCGTCCAACCACTGAATACACAACACCGTGTTTGTGTTATTCAGCAGTTCAGTGCGTGAAAAGATGATTCAACACAAGAGCAATATTTCAGTACAGGGAAGAGGAAGAGGAGCCATCTACCTGTGAGTTTTCACATTTGTAGTTAGGATGTTTTTTATCAATAAGAATATTATTGATAAAAATATTCTTTTTTGCTGCCGTGTGAATGCGCTTCATACTGAAATTCTTAATTCTTAAGCAGCTATTGATGAGAACAACATCGGGCATAAACTAACAATGGATTGGTGGCCATTCAGTAAGATCACGTCAAGGAGAAAGAAAAAAAAAAAAAGCAAATAGAAAATGTCCGAGCCAGACGTGGAACGCATGTGTATTATCACACGGTTTACAGAGCAGGCAGCTCTGAAAGAAGGTTTTCACATCAGGAACACACACACGCGTACTCAACAACAACAGGAGCATTTCCTCAGGAAGTGGCAGTAGAGCGACGATGTCATGGGTTTATTAACGGGTGAACGGCTGCCGAGCTGCAGCCTCCCTTTTTTTTTTCATGGCGAACACTCGCTGCTCTATTAAAGATAGAAATAGCAATGAGGCCGGACAAAAAGCAATGTTAAAAAACCAGGGCCTCATGGAGAATGAAAGAGGGAATGACACAAAGAGAAGAGCTCTGGTTTATGATGACCGGCAGAAAATGTATTGGACCGAAAAATAAAGAGGTAGAGACCAAACATCAGTGTAGTCTGATTGTTTTCAACATGCCTGTAAACAATTACCTAATGAATGTTACCTTGTTTAGCATCAAATTATACTTAAACTCATTCAATTGAATTGCTCAAAATGGCCTTTTGCAAAAATAAGCATTTCTTACGACTGGATCCTAATCATTGATAGATTAGTAGATCAACTTTAAGCATAGTGATTGGATCCCCCAAATTCAGGGAGATTCATCCTGTGAGGACCACAAATGTCCGTCGGCTACAAAAGTTAACTTCCAATCCGACCGCCCGGCCGCTCTGCAGACCGTCTCCTCCTTCATCCATATGCATCCGGCCTCACCGACCCGTCACGCCGGCTCCTCTGCGCGGGCTTCCCTGGGATCAAAGGCCAGGTGATGTGTGATGTGTGATATGGAAATAATACCCCCCCCCCCCCCCCCCCCCTCTACCCCCTCCTCCACCTGAGCCCTCCTGCTCAAAGGCAGCGCCGTCCGCCTCGCAACATCTGAGGATACGGACATGAATAGTGATGGCTCGGTGATAATGGCTCAGAGGGCTCTTGCTGACCAACGTGACGTCCTCGCTTTCATCGAACCATCTGTCACTGATCACATGCGGGCGTGAGCCCTTTTAAGTGATGCAACAGTTTGCAGATGTTTAACACCTATTTTTTTTCCCCAAATGCTATATAGAGGGTTTTTTTTTTTTTTAGGGGAAGATCGGCTTTCTTCTTTGGACGCTTTTCACGAGGCAAAATGTCAGCGAGACGTCTTGTTGTCTTATCAGAACACATTTTGCGTCACGCCGCAGAGCTTGAACTTGTGTGATCCCGCGTCCTTTTCCCGGGGCAGCAAATTCAAACAAATATTGACAGATTATTCAGTGCGTTTTGTTGTGGGATGCGAGGAGCCTTGCAGCCTCTACGAGCTGCTGCTGCAGCTTTGTTTGGTTTCCATTATACAAGCAGGGAATTCCTCTCAGCACAGCAAAGGGTTCTAAACGCAGATCAGAGGCAAACACGCCTTAAAACGCCGACGAGAGGGACGCAAAAGAGATCCAGGGTGTTTATTTATTTGTTTATCTATTTGTTTATTTATTTGTGTTCACCCATGTTGCTTAATTCAATTTTACAACATCTGACATTTTAATACCACACCAATATTGTCATTATTTCAACACTGACTCGCCGCCGCAGGGTTGGTGGTTCAATCCCCCGTCTGCTCCATGTCCCTGAGCAAGACACCTAATCCCTAATTGCTCTGCGGGCTAAAATGTAAAAGACCAGAAGGGTTAAATATGCAACGCACGCTGCTTTGGATAAAAGCGTCAGCTAAATGACATGTCATGTAATTAGTCAAAAATGTATTAAGTCTGTTGATAGGAAGTTAATCAGCAGCTAATTCATTTGTATTGTCTATTTTTAAATTTTTAACAATATTGAATAATGTTGAAAATAATCATTTGTTGCAATACTTTTCAAAATATATATTGATATTTTCAAAACACCAGCCGAGGGAATACGGATGATCACCTGAACATTTTTCTGTTCATCTGAAGCGCTTCAATAAATAGAGCTATAAAAACACTGTCCTCCACAACAAGAGGAGACGATAGTCCACACACACACACACACACACACACACACGCACACACACACACACACACACACACACCCTCTGACTAACGAGGCCGAGATCTCAAAGAGACCAAAGGCTGGCAATGAGCTTTGAGCTCGGCTTAATTGGCTGTATCTGTTGTAGCAGGCTGAACACCCCTGGGAGACAACAGCTGACCGCCACATATACACACACACACACACACACACACAACACACACGCACGCACACACACACACACTTAGATCAAGCGGTGCACTGTCAACACACTGTCACCCTAAAAATGTTAAACTGGATGTTTTTAATTTAAAAGACAGAACTAATTTTCTGCATATGAAGTCACAGATATTTGACAAACTAGGTGACACTCAAGGGAATCGTTGAATAGGTCAATTTAGGTAAAATCCCCATGTGTCATTTCAATCAATCAATCAATTTTTTTTACGGATTAAACTGTTAACGTCTATATACAGCTTGAGCCAATTCATCATTTTAGCGTAAAGACGGTCAGCTAGGACTTTATAACATGGTGATGAGCCGACATCTAAAAGTCCCCCAGGATAGGAAATCCTCTGCGCCCTTATTAAATGACTCGAGACGTCACCTCAAAGAAGCGTTAGCTCGCGTCAGCGGCAACGGCGTGTGCGCGTGCTCACGAGTAGTAATAGATAGGTGGTATGGGGGAGGAGAAGGGGTGATTTATGATGTGCGGTTGACATTTGATTGACAGGTGTCATTTTGAGTGATTTATGACAGGGGAGACAGGGTGACAGTTGGCGTTTTAGGATGATTTATGATGTACAGATGACAGTTTAGGATGATTTAGAGCCGCGTGCGTGCGTGTAGCTACTTTCAGTAAAGGTATGATTTTTGCACGTATGACGCATGCACTTCGGCAGGGTCATTGTATAAATATATTATTATTAGTGCATTATTACTTATTTGTTACAAATTGCTTATGTTTTACAAACTGTTATATTAGTGTGTTTTGGTTGTGTGTTGTTAATTGTAGTTTAAGTAGCTACACGCACGCACGGCTAAATCATCCTAAACTGTCATCTGTACATCATAAATCATCCTAAAACGCCTTAAACTGTCACCCTGTCATAAATCACTCAAAATGACACCTGTCAATCAAAGGTCACCCCTCTGTCATAAATCACTCAAAATGACACCTGTCAATCAAAGGTCACTCCCTGTCATAAATCACTCAAAATGACACCTGTCAATCAAAGGTCACCCCTCTGTCATAAATCATCCAAAAATGACACCTGTCAATCAAACGTTACCCCCCTGTCATAAATCACCCCCTCTCCTCCCTTATACCACCTATCTATTACTACTCTCACGTGCGTTCACGCATTCCCACAAACACTCCATTATCTCCACTGCAAAACTCGCCGTGGCGACAAACGGACGGCGCCTGCAGGGGCTGCTGGTTGCAGCTAATAAAACATGGCTGCCGCGTTCGTAATGCCGGAGTCCTAAAGTCAACTCAATCCTGCGCGGCTCCCCGGCCGTCATATAGCTCAGCTTTTCCTGGACCTGCTCTCATGACAGATGCCTGTTTTGTGTTCCCGCCGACTTATTGTGTTGTGCAGCAAGTTACCAAATCCATCAGGGGAGCACAACGGGCCTTTCAATAATGAATAAGCCAGAGGCTGCGAAGCTAATAACGCAGACAAAGGCCACTGGCTGTGAATTCCACCGGGACAGCTTACAGGCCGTCACCCAGAAAAAGGAGCAGGATTATATTCAATCTGAGTTTAAGACGTAGACTGGGTTTGTTGTCCCCTGGCTCCTGCTGCTGGTGTTTGCAATAGCTGCCCTCACACATGCAGCCGGAAAACATGAAAAACATACCGACAAGTTTTACGGTTCGTGCTTGGTTTCTGCTTGAATGTGTGTGTGTGTGTGTGTGTGTGTGTGTGTGTGTGTGTGGCGCACCAAGTTTGACACACTATTTCAATTAAAACAAGAGCGACGCTGCAGAGAAGGTGAAAGCGGCACTTCTTCACTAAGAGGCCCAAACCAGGACTTTACCCTCTTCAACACTAATGTCTCCTGCTCCTCCATCATCATCTCCTCCTTCGATCGCTCCTCCTCCTCCTCCTCCTTCTTTGCCACTGGACCATCTGCGTTGTGACGCATGCACAGGCAACCGGCACTGCACTCTGCCAATCAGGTCATTTACTCAAATCTCAATTGACTGCTGCTCCAGTTTTTATGGAGAAGAAACAAGCAGCAGGGGGGGGGGGGGGGGGCAGCGAGGCAAAACCCAACGATCCCCTCCCTCCCCCTCCCCCGTCAGGCCCGACTCGCGGCCGGTTACAGGCCTGATATTTGTCGCATGGGAGGGTTGCAGCTGGGCTGCTGCTGGTCTCGTCTCAGGATTGTACAGCAGAAGAGAATGGTTGGCACGGTGTTTGGGAAGAGATATATTTTTTTTTTGTAAATACCTCGTCCAGTCTCAGCTCAGGCTGTGTGACAACATCGTCCGTTGAGGTTTTGGGTGGAACGTCGCTGGCTGCAGAGGGAACCAACTGCAGTTCTGAGACACGGAAACCAGGACAGCCAAGGAGACAGTGATCAGACCCCTGCTGATGCTCCGCTGCAGGGCTTCAATAGTACCTGCACACCTCGCCACAAACGGCCTGCATGCAGCGGATGAGCAAACATACACCCTCGATGCACATCCACATGCACACAGAGGAGGGGGGGGGGACACGGCTGCCACCTGTTGGTGGTCCTGCTAAAGTTCACCCGGTCACCTTGCCGCTTCCCCTTCCGTGATGCTGCAGCAGACTCGTTTCTCCTCTCTGCTGCCGGCGGATGCTCTCTGTCACCCCAGCATGACTCATAGGTACCGAGGCAGAGCCATGGTCCGCGTGCTGTAAAGCTCATGTGAGCGGGTTTATGTGGGGGTCGCCGTGCTCAATGGACAGGTTTCAGAACTGCAAATGTCCTTGAATAGATGGTTCAAGGTCCAAGTGTAAAAAAAAAAAAAATCATCTGAGTAAGAGCTAAAAGCTCAACCTAATTGAAACCATCCTGCCAGTCAATCAGCCATAACCATGCATTTCTTTTGTATATGGACTGAAAAATAGACAAATCTGCAGTAAATCTGCGTTCTGCAGACTTCTATCAAAAGTAAACATATTATAAATTATAAATTTAAAGCTAAAGAAGGCTACAAAGAGTTGTTGTGAGCACGAAAACGCCTAAGTAGACCTTCGATCGTACTCAAGGGTCCTTTGGCCTTCTCCCAGATTCACCCATGATGCGAAACTTTAAAGAATGCGCATTAGGAAGACATTTCACATCCCGACAACATTTACTCTGACTTTACACTTCTATGGGTTCGCACAAATGACGTCACAGGAGGTCAAGATCAAGAATACGTAACAGCTTGCACAGTATATGAACTCTCACACAGGCGTCCACTCGCATCCCGCTGCAGCTGCTCTTCCTGCCTGTTGCCACAGCAACGCAGCGCTGGTCTGCGTGTCTCGGTGACAGCACATGCTCCCATTAAAAAAACAAAAAAACAAAAAAACATCCAAGAACCGAGAGCCGGACCGCTCTCACGCACGCCGTCATCTACTGTACGACTTGAATGCAAATCCGACACAAGACACAAGACACACACACACACACACACACACACACACACAGAGAGAGAGAGAGAGATACACAGATATATACATACAACAACGCGCAAGTTGAACCCCTGGGGATAATACTAATGAATAATGAACGATGACGGTTCTCAGGGACTCAAATATGCCCGATGCAACAAAAAAAAAACGGAAATAAGGTGCAAATAAGGTGCTCAACACATGACATGACCCCCCCGTTGATCTGCTAAGCTTTACTACTCCAAACTTAACCAGCATCTGTCCTCCGAATCAACAAACTAAATCATAAGATCACACACACGCGCGCGCGCGCGCACCCCCCCCCCCATTCCAGTGCGCACGCCGTCCGTACCTCACAGTTGCGTCCGGTGAAGCCCTGGGCGCAGGTACAGGTGTACTCCCAGGTGTCCTGTGGCCCGTCGGCCAGCGGCAGCACCAGGCAGAACCCCCCGTTGAGGCAGGGCCTCCCCTGGCAGTGGTCCGGGCGGGACGTGGCCCGGGTCGGGGCGGGCTCGGCCGGGGACGGGGTGTCCGGGGCCAGCTGGAAGGCGGAGGGGGCGGCCCCGATGCTGCCGCCGCTGCCGCCGCCGACGAGCAGCAGCAGGGGGAGGAGAAGCAGCAGCAGGGGGGGCGTGAAGCGCCGTGCGACCTGCGCGGGACGCACACTCATCCTCATGATGCTGCGGTTCCTGCCCTTCTTCGGTGAGAAGACAAGCGGCTGGCGTTCGCGCAGCAGCTGAGAAGCGTGTGACAGTGAAAGTGAGGAGGAGGAAGAGGAGGAGGAAGATGCGGAGCCTCAGCTGCGGGCAGGCAGAGTGAGAGCAGACCGGCTGATGGTGTGGAGGCTGAGGGAGAGAAGGTTGGGATGCGAGAGGAGAAAGGGGAGGTGTTCTGCCTCCGACTCACGGTGACGGAGGTTGCTGACGACACTCAAAGCCCCCCCTCCTCCAAACACACACTCTCTCTCTCTCTCTCTCTGAGAGTCGCAAGAGAGCTCTGCACCCTCCTGATTTAGATCATCATCCATAATCTCTCCTTGGAGCCGGCTTTTCAAGGTGGAGTGTTTTGGGAAGATGGAGGAAGAGGTTCCACCTATGAGCTGCTTTTTGCTGCAGGGTCGGCCCAAGGCATGCTGCAAGCATCCCTAGTTTTGTATTATAACCTCACTGTATTCATTTATAATTTTCGCTATAACATTATAGCGTGACATTTGTGCCAATAATCTTTTAGCACAGGTGACTGAGCGTGGTGGGAGGGGGGCCCCCAAATAAAATTCTGCTTAGGGCCCCCAAGCGGCTCGGGCCGGCACTGTTTTTGCAAAGACACTGAACTTTTAGATCTCAGTTTCAGACAAGTGGCACGACTTGAGTAATCTGGGTTTTGGAGTCAGAGCAAAGATGCTGCAGCTGGATAAATGGGGAGCTGCCGCAGCAGATAAACTTCACTAAGTTGGAGGTCTGCAAAGCTCTCGGACGACCAACAGATTCCATTAACTTGCCCCAAACAAGGACTGCAGATTTTGTCGCTCAGCTCTTCTACAAACGCGTTGAGGCCAGGATCTCTAAACGGCCGCGAACCCACCAACAAAAAGGTCTTAGCAGGGCGCGTGGTTGTATTCCTCCTCTAGAGGGTGGCTGCGAGATTTACAGCCCCGTTGCATTGGATGGAAGCAGCGGAGTGTTTGAGGGCTGTTCCGCTTCAGTGTGATCAATACGAAGCCCTGTTGGTTGCTAATGAGGCCTCCACGTCCTCCATTTCCATAATGAGTCCTCCGGAGGTGCAATGAATCTGTCACCTCCCACCACTCGTTGATGCTCGGGGTGCTGCAGCACACTGCCAGCTCTTGGCACACGACGAGAACATTGCGTCATGTCTTTGAATTTAGCTCAGGACAAGTGAAATATTCTGTTGAAATGTATGGTTGCAGTTGAACCACACACACACAGTTATGTAGTTTTAAATCCAAGGCTTAGCTTTTGTTGTTTCAGAGATTGGGAACACAGGAGATGGGGTGGGAGGGAGGGTAGAGATCCAGCTTAGAGGCCGATAGTTAAACCGTGCTGAGACATTCCAGGTGAATCGGATAAATCACCGTCATCGCGCCCAGATTTTCCCAAATTGTCATTCTGAGGTCGGTTTGTAGGAAGCTCGGGCGCAGCGATGGATAAATAAAACAACAAAAATGAGTCAAACAGTTACTTTATTTATGTTCAGGTAAAAACATGAACCTGATGCAGTAAATTATTGCAGATCTTAGAAACCAGCACATGAACGATTGGGCCAGGAGAACATACAGTGGCGCCCTCCCCTGGCCACAGACTGCAGGTGCACACCACGGTTTGTTCCAAAGCCAGCAGTGCAAAGAAAATAATAATTATCAACTACAGCAAGAAATAAAGACAATATAGAAAATTAAAAAAAAAAAAAAAAGATAAAGCAGACGCTCACCTCAAACAGGGTGTGAAACTGCATATAAACTTTATTTTGTAAATGAACTTGAAATGCTATCTGGCCATGAAACGATAAAATGAGACCAGCCAAATATTTTTTTTTTTTTGCCCAGCTACATTATGTGTTGAGGGTTGCTCAGAGATTGGTCTACCAAGATGGCCCTACCCATCCGGTAGGGCCCAACAGAAAGACACTAACTATCGAAATAAGAGCAAAACTAAATTCAACACATCGGTTACAAGTCTTCATCTGAGCTGAAGCTCTATTATTATAAAGGAGGCCAGAACACAATCTCAACTTGGGTAGAGGGGAGAAAAACAATCAAATAAAAATATACGCCCATCACTACCCGCATTCAACCAGCCAACTGCAACTCTCATTGTCCGCAACTCAAAGCAAAGACACACAGGGAGTAGAGGGGGAGGGGGCAGAACCAAAAACGCAACACACAAACGGGGGTCAATATAATACAGAACAGAATGCAAACAGACGGACTGAGGGGAAGAGACATGAGAACAAAGAGCTATTCTATCAAATGTGTTGAATGAGCAAAGTCTGCAAATTTGTCTGTACAAATGATCTTTGGAGCTAAAGTAAACCTAGCTTGCTCGATGGACCCCCCCCACCCCCGACCCTCCCCCATCCTACATCCTACTCCTCCCTGACGCCCGGTGACGCTGTCCACCACTCTGGAGAGGAGACATCCCTTTTTTTTTTTAAATATCACATAGCAATGCAATTTAAAATGTCCCCCAGATGTTTTCATCTTTTTTTTTTGTTTAACATTACTCAACTACTGATATAAGTTTTACTCTCTTTTTTATATTTTAAGTTCTGCAAGTCTTGGAACACGTTTCCATTTTTTTTGTTGTTTTTTTTTAAATCTTTTTTTTTTTGAGAGACCAGGGCAGCAAATATATATTTAAAGTCTTAATTTTTCTGCAAGCTGCTTTCTCTAACAAGAAGGCTGTACATGTAGCCTCGATGTATGTGGTTACAAAAAACTAAGAAGGAAGTCGTGATTTCATCAGTCGCTGTAGAAGGCATTTGAATGGGAGACGGGGGGAGATCAGGAAAGGTGGAACGACTGCTGGCCCTCGCGGGCCGCGATCAACAGTTTCTCTCGCATTATCTCGATGCTGGAGTAGTCAGGCAGCTTCAGGTAGTTGACACAGGTCATGACCGAGGGAAGGAAGTCGTCCGGGTTCTCCGTCGACTCGAACGTCTTCCTCACGATCGTCAGAGGGGGGTTCAGACTCCGGAAACCTGAGACACGGGAAGCCGGGCGTCCGGCAGAGTTACGGTGGCGACACGGCTTCACGTTCAATTAATTCATGTGAAGTCAGAAAATAGTCGAGTTGAGCCGGTGACGGGTTGTTTGAAGCCAGAGACCTTTGTTAGCTGTGAACACGGCCGTTTAGAAACCCGACTTGCTCACGTGCATCTGACGAGCTTCAGGGCGGGAAATTAACGTTTGCGAGTAAATAGTGCGTTTGTGTGAGTGGAATTCCTCACGCAGCACTCGGGCTGATCTTTCTATATGAGGGTCAGTAAAAGTCTGAAGGCATCTCAAGCGCCGTCCCTGAAATGTTACATTGTGAACCACAAATACAGAGCCATTTGAAAAGCGGAGAGCTGGTTATCGTTAGCCGTTAGCTTCCAGTTAGAATCCTTCTTGGCTAAACAAAGGAGCCAACATTAAACTTAAACTGGTGTAGAACCATTATATTTTAGCCAATAGCGCTGGTAACAGAGCTATTGGCTAAAACCAAAAAGGTATATTAAGTTACGCTGCAAACAGTTTTTATCTGGCGAAATCGGGATGTACTCAAACGTAATCTTATAAAACTTAAATTCAGTTGCTTGAAGTTCATACAGCAGTATGAAGCAGATATTAACAAGGGATTCCTGATCTGTAACTTCCTAACGATAGTTCTAAGCAGAAGGTGTGTGTGTGTGTGTGTGTGTGTGTGAGAGAGAGATGCGACTCACCACCAACAGGCAGTCTGGGGCTTCCTGTGACAAACTGCAGAAACAGTCTCTGCTGCTCGGCATCAAAGCTGCTCAGCACCTCAAACAGGAACCGCACGGCACGGCTGCAAACACGTGGAAGGAAACGCACGCAAAACGTTATATAGAGCGACTGACTCCAGCCCAACACAAACAAGAGCGCGAGATGGCGAAGATTCCACAGCCGTGATCTCAATAGAGACGGAAGGTTTTGGCTCACCTGTCATGCGTGTAGCCGTGGTCCGGTCGACAGCACTCCATCAACGTCTTGACGTCCCACGTCTCGGATTTACTGCCACACAGCAACTGGTCGAGCTGGAATTGAACGGACATGCTCAGTTGTAACAGACATTTAATTTATTATAAATATTCTTAGCTCATCTAAAAAAAAAAAAAAAAAAAAAGACCATACGGAAGAAAATGTCACTTTTAAAAACCAGTTTAAAAAAAAGGGCAGGATGGATGAGGGTTAAGTCAAACAAACAGTCAATGTGCTCACCTCCTCTGGATAGAAATACTGCAGGTGATGCAAGGGGAAGACAGATTCAAACCCTTCCCTAAATGACTCAAATTGTCTGGACACTCCTTCATTTAGAGTCCAGTACACCACCAGCTGAAGTGGGGAAAAAAAGAAAAGAAAAATCATTAAAAAAGGAACAATACCAAGACGGACAAAAAAGTATGACAGCAAGTGGCCGTTGCGAGATGAACTCATTTTGCGGACCCTGAGGTACTCCTCCAGGTTGTAGATTGTGATGGGAAAGTCTTTGCCGCCCTTTTTCAGCTCAATGTTGGGGAACCCTGGAAGGGTGAAGTCCAAACCGAGGTCCTCCACGGAGCAGCCATTCATGTTTAGGCTCTCCAGGGCCTGCTGTAGGGTCTCCCTCGTCTGTAGCACACAAACAAGTACAGGTTCACCAAAAGGGGAAAAACAAGAAGTAAACAGAGGAGCCCGATGATGGACTTCTGGAGGTGGATGCTCGTGTGAACACAAAGCATGAAGGCCCCTGTGCTTCACCTGTGATCGGTCCTGTTCCAACCGCTTCTTCTGGCGGATGATATCCTCCAAGTGCTGGATGGACTTGGCCACGCCGGGGTCAATGTTCACCAGGTCATGGGAGCTTATGGACGCCTCGTGCCGTAGCATCCACTTATAGAACGGCAGCCCCAGGGGCAGGTCCAGCTGGGGGGAAAAAAGACATGCATGAAAACCTATGCAATGTTTTGAAACGCCGTTACACAATGCTTTATTATGCTTAGACACTGTAAGTAAGTAAGATGAATTTAAGAGTCTCTTAAAAAACAAATGACGGATAAAAATGAGGTGGTTACCAATCTGAAGTCCATGATGGCTTTGGCCATTAGCTTTCCTAAGAAACGGAACTTCATTTTGATTTTGGCTATGTGCGCTGGTTTGGTTGTCCTTCCGAAGGGAACAGCAAACAGTCCTTTGGAGCTGAACATGTACTTCGTTCCCTCTTGGCTTCCTGTTGGGACAGACACGTGTGAACAAGAGAAACTCACTATGCACACACGCAGTTTATAAACAAACTTAAAGCTACAGTTGGTGCAGGCATAGAGTGCATATTGTCTCATCGTGGGCACATCAGTGAGCGATTTGTACCTTTAGGGTTGGCCAGAGTGACCTCTTCGCCCCTCCACAGGCCGAGGTCGGCCCGCTGCAGCTCCTGAGACACCAGAGCGTAGAACTCCAGGGTCGGGCCAAGACCTGTGCCCACCTGCAGGACAAAAAGATTGTAGTTTACAAACAAAAAAGCATCTTATTGCACCGAAGGGAGAGACGTCATTCAGTTTTAACATGACGGATACCTCGTTCTCGTACTGAATCTCCAACATCGCCCTGGAGCTGCCGAGGTCCTGCATCACGGACTCTGCCTGTTTCAGCAGCTCGTCGCGGTTTATCGTCCTCTGCGAGTACAAGAAGAGGGAGGGGAAGGAATTAAGTCCAAGCTAGAAGTATAGTTCACAGAGCTATACGTGGGAAACAGAAATGGCTACTAATAGTGTCGGTAATATAGTAAGGTAAAATAAAACCAACAATTATTTTGAAAAAGGCACATTGTTTTTAATTTAAATTCTATACAAATGGTTTCCTCCATAAGCTGCAACAGAGTAAAGTACAAAAAAAAAAAAAAAAAAAACACACACACACACACACCACACACCTTCTTCCTATCAAGACGTGGTGCGACTCTGCTGTCCTGAGAATCCGATTGGTTGATCTCAGGGTTTGTGTCCAGTAAGCGCTGCATGGCTCGGTCGCGATCGAAGGCGGTTACGTAGAACAACATCTGCCGGGTGTCGAAGGGGAAGAAGAACGGACTATAGGGGGGGGGGGAGAGAGAGAGAGAGAGAGAGAGAGACACAGACACAGAATTAATTCTGTAGCCAAGGTACAATAAGCTAACCGATTCAATTCAAATTCCTCTTGTGAAACACTCACCAAGTCTTTCCGAGCTCTATGAGCCACGTGGGGATGTTCCCCGTCATGATGACCAGCGGGTCTTGGAGCTGACGGTTCGCTTTGGCTGTCAGCTTACTGTTAATGAACTCACTGGTGGGCATGATTTCCTTACACACGGCATTCTGAAAAACAACCAACAATACAATATTTTCATGCCGCGCACACACACACACACACACACACACACACACACACACACACACACACACACACACACCATTGCTCTCCTCGTGGGATTAGTCAGGAAGGAGACTTACGTCATACAAGTAGAACCAGTATCTACTGATTGAGTGCAGGACTCTCAGCAGCAGGTTGACCTCTAAAGAGGGGTCATCAAAGGTTATGGTCTCTGGAGGCTCTGAGATGAGGTACGTCTCCAGGGGGCTGACCACACTGGGACAAACGCCGTCTGGAAAGAAACGAGCAATGAGAAGCAGAGGGCTTAAAACGTGCTTCTCACTCAACTGCTTTCTGACAAATTTAGACTACATTTAAAGAGTTCCCACCGTGCCACAGCTCATCCTGCTTCTTGGCGTTGCGAGGCGAGGTTTTGGTGGGAGCCGTCTGGGCCCGACCCCTCTTTCCACCCACAGCGTCTTTACTGCCGTCCTCGTCCTCCCTCACGGGCTTATACCTGTTGGTGGAAAGACGGGGCGTCACGGTTCTGAATGCGTCGACGAGCATGTGACGAGACTCTTGGCGTCGGAACATTTCAACCACACCGAGTTACTGTGTACCTCCAAAAACTATGGCGAAACAGAACTTTCATAAATGAGGAAACGTTTCTCTGACACGTCAAGGACGGTCCAATGACATTCATAAAACAAATCCTCCAAAAGAGCAGTTTCAAACGTTGCATGGGAGGAAACTATTAAAAGGGCATTTTACCATATTGTGTGCGTTTTGGTCCAGATGCCCGCTCGGCCAAGAGGGTTCGCCTCATCGTCCGTCGACTCCCTTTCTTCTTCTGCCTGCAGGCTGTACTGCCGCACGGCCTGGTACACGGTCATGTTGTACGGCAGCAGGTGGTCACCGATGTAGAACTGAAGTCTGTGTCGCACACTCCCGGAATTCAGGAACTGGGCCGCCTAAGCAACCGAGGAAGAGCATATACGGTATATTGACAACACTGCGGGGGGGGGGTTAAAAGATGGGCCTCACTCGGCATCACGTACCAGAGACTCGTCGATTTCATCATCTGAACCGTCGTCGTCACTGTCTTCATCCTCTTCCCTGATTCGTCCGTAACCTGCAAAAACAATAAAAAAATTCAAGTTGGCCACCCAGCTAAAGAAGCACCAGATTAGTCACTTTAGAGCATGTGGAAATGTCCCACAGACACTCACCTCTGACAACAAGATATCTCTCGATGGCCTGCACCAGGGCCAGCGGGTCGATCTTCACCGGGCCGCCTTTCCACTGCTTAACATTCGTGCAGTCTGGGTGTCTCTGCAACTGACACTTGAGCTGATGTGTGTTGAAGAACTTCAGTGCCTGAGAGCCCCTGGAAAATGAAATGTATATCAAACAATGCCGTTTAATAAAAAAATAAAAAGAAAATAAAAAAAAAATAAGATGAGTTCAATTTTAGGGTTTTTTTTCTTTCTTTCCTCAAAACATAAAATAAAGCCACAAACCTGCTGCCATTGCCGTTGCCACTGGGGAAATCGTGCACTTTGACAGGGAACTGCTCCATTTGGCTCAGGCAGCTGTTCATTTTGTGCACCATTGCCAGGTACGGCCCATTCTCTGTGGGGTCCAGACGACCTAGAGGCTCCATTCCTTGAACCTTTCAAAGCAAAAACAAAAGGAAAGAGGATCAACACCAGATTCTGAATAGGTAGGCAGCCAAAGTCTTAAGATTCCTTTTCTAGTCCCTCACTGGACAGCTGGAGAAGACATGGAGGAACCGCTTGAGCCGCACGTCGCGGCTCAGCAAGTCCCTGTCGGTGTTGGAGGTCAGGTAGACCAGCAGCTGCTTCACCAGCCCGCTGTGCTGGATCTCAAAAGACGACACATCGGATTCTGATACAATACTGGAGATCTCCACCAGGCACTCCAAACCGCCGTCGACCTGCGGGACATCAGACATAGAGTCAGGATTTGAGTACATTTCTCTTTCACGTAAAAAAAAAAAAAATAACAAGCCCTATCTGCACATTTTTAGGGAATGTTCCCATTTCATCACAATGTTTTACCTGCAGGTTGAGCTGCTCAGTGGCTGTGCAAAGTCTCTGCAGTACATTCAGCGCAGGGTTGCTGCCGTCCACATTTTCAGAGTTGAAGTAGCGCTCCACAAACTTACTCGCCTGCTCTTTGATCCAGGCTTTTATTTTGTCTCTGCAAACCACGAGGAAATTCCTTGATTACATACAGCGGACACACATTACTTCCACCTGACATTACAAGAACAAAAATCCCCATTTGGACACCACGGTGGCGGAAACGGCCAATGTCGTACCGGTTGTTTGAGATGGAGTCCTTGGGGGGGGCCCGGGCCAGGCCACTCACTCCCGCTGTGCGCGAGGGCTCAGAGTTGGCGTTGTTGGTCTGGGCACCCAGCTTGCCCCAGGTCTTGGGGTTAAGACTGGCCAAGAAGGAAGATTTGGGTGACTGAGTACTGGTAGGGCTCTTGGCTGGAAATGACCCAAAAATAAAATGAGATTAGGGGGGTTTTCCATGAATAAGTCAAAATGATGCCATTTCAGTTCACAAGGAAATCATTGCTAAAACTGCTGAGCAAGTTAATCCATCACATATCACTGAACAGCAAGAGTAGTTCAAAAGTCGAGTGTGCATCGTACATTTCCCGTACTGAGAGAACGCTTTAGTGGCATAAAACATTGATATGAAAAAAATGCAGCCTGAACTAGAAAGTCAAAAAAAATAAATAAAAAAAAGAGTAGTAGGCCGTTAAACACACACACACACACACTTTAACTCACCCTGATTGTCTACTTTGTCATCATCTCTCGGGGGAGAGTACTTTGGCCTCCTCGGCCCTCTTTTAGGGAGCCGTTTCCTCTTTAGGACATCACTTAACCGCCTGGATGGAGGAGAAAATAGTTACTATAATGCTTTGAGGGAGGAGGAAGGGGGGGGGGGCAGTATACATTGAGCATAGCAGACATTTATTATTTGTGTATTTATTAAGCAATACATTTGATGTAGCATATTCAATTCAAATTGTATTAACAACACATGATTTCAGTAACTGGCGTGGCCCCACACTGACCCCTGGGGGCTGAGGTCCAGTGAGTCGTCCATGCTGTGCTGGAAGCTGGGGGAGCCCAGGTCAGGAGTTGCATTGTTGGCAGACGTGGTGGACGCAGTGCTGATGGTGGTAGTGCACACACTGGCAGTACCACTGGGGCAAGCCTTTGGGGGACTAGTGACAAGAAAGCTCTCAGATTCTGACAGGTTCTTCACCTGGTGCATCACACCTTTGAAGAGAAAAAAACAAAAATGGCTTAATCCTTTAAAAATGGCATAACACACTTGGATCTGGCTGAGGACTGACTTTGGATCAGTGCAAGAGCCACGTGATGAGTGACATGAAATGAAAACGTCTTACAGCGAAATAAAATGGTAAACTTCTGCATCCTCAAAGCGTTTGAGGAATAGAGGATAGCCATGTGACTTTAAGGGGATTTTACGCTACCTTCTCTTCTGAAATAGACACTGAAGACATCAGGCAGCTTCTGCATGAGGATCTCAGCCATCTGAAGAGAACCTACTACAATCTTCAGGTCCTGGCTGGACAGCATAGAGGCAATGTGACTGTAGAAGTAAAACATACAAAAAAGGGATTAAAGTCACTTTCAAAGCAAAGACTCACCAGTAACTCCTTTTAAAATAAGTTATTAACGTCATTCAAGATGCCACTCGGAGCCGGTTTTAATGTTAATTTTAAAAAGTGGTCCACGGCCCGGTGCGCTGATACCTGGACACAGAATGGTTCCTCAGCACATCCTTCAGTAGCTCTGCATCAGCAAAGAAGATGATCCTGAGGATGGCTCTAAGGCACTTGTGTCTGACCGCAGGGCCGGCCGAGGAGCTGTACACCTCATACAAGACCCCAAACAGAGTTTTGATAAAGCACTTTGCCAGCTCAGGGTCCTCCTTCATCAACTGGGCGCGTGCATCCTCTCGACGGACCTCCTGGTGACTCCCTGGAGGAAGACAGTGAACAGGTCAGGTTCATTTGGTGACTACATCCCACTGTCTTGCACACAGTAAATGTATAGTGATTTACCTCATCATAAAATGACAAACGTATTAATTCATTATTTTTCCCCCCACTTTCTTTTGCCATGAAACTGGGTCACTGTTCCAAAGCGACTACAGCTGCCTTCCTACTCAGTAGAGCAGGCCAAAGAAAACAAACATTTACGACATCAGAGGCACTGAGGGTTTCCTGGTCCCTCTTATTTTACCATGTAACGCTATGCACTGTCATCGTCACACAGATGGTATAGGAAAAGGTCTGCATTACCTGTATTGGGGTTGGCAAGAGGATTGGGTTTCCTCTGGATACCACGTGCAGTTCCTGTGTCTTCATTAATCTGCTGCATAGAGTTAAAGTCAATTGTGTACACACGGCCCAGGGTTGACAAGCTGATCTCATCCTCCCCGTTCTGGTGTGCTGTCTGCAGGGCAAGATAATCACCACCCATCAGTTTTCCATACGGGGAAGCCCCAAATATTTGTGTGAGTATATGTATTCAGAGAGGATGACGCACTGTAAATAGCCTGAATGTTCTGTGTGCTGTGGTGTAACATTTTAATAGATTAAATCTGTTTGTCATCTTTTAGACAATTAACTTGTGTGACGAGGTCCAGAATGACCAGCCAGAAAAAAAATGTCTTTGATTGAATACCGATGATGACGGAGCTACAACATTTCGCTATGTAGATCTTCAGCGTTTGGATTTCATTGCATTGATTTTCTAATAACACAGAATGTGGCTGATGCACTCATACCTCAATGATGCGGCTGTCAATGCGGTTGTATGGATGCCACAGTCCACGGTCATCCCTCCACTGCCAGATGGCCCCCTCGGTCGTCTGGGCACTGCCCTTCTTCAGCATTACATCCACGGCAAAGATGCCCTCTCTGGGCAGGCAGGGCATCAGCTCGCTGCAAGAAGCACGGTGGTTTGAGGAGGCCGTCAACGAGTGAAACGGGTTTGACTCTGTGGCTGACTGAAATGACTGTTGTGGCAAATCAATTGTATCTATTGTCCAGTCAGAGAGAAGCAGATGTGACACGTGTAGCACGTGTGTATACGAAAGTTGGTTTATGTCAATTGAACAGTGAAAGCAGTGTCCTAATTGATGTCTAGTGCATAAAACACATTTCGCTAACTTCAAAACTTTTTTTTTAAACTTCTTTTAGGAAGTCATGCAACTAGATGTTACCATATGAGGGAGGTCAGTTCGTAGAGCTCCTGGGGGCTGCGAGGTACCAGTTCAATCTGTTCCTGGCAGCTGCCATTTGAGGCCCCGCACAGGAGGAAACGCAGAGTTTCTGCTATGTCTGTGAGAAAGGAAAAACCACAACATGTCCGTCAACTGCCCGGTTGCACCATTAACACGTCAGTCACTTCTCCTAAAAAAGGCAGTTGAGTAATGCTAAGCCTACTTTAGAGGCATCCAATGAGAAGTAAGCTGATGTGAACGGACGTTCACAAATTAGACGGTTCTGATGTAGGCAAAGATTTGTAAGACTCAAGTTGAAAATGTTTTGAGGTGCAGTACAGCATGCGCACCTGCTCACACAAATGTGTCAAGTTTACAGCAAACTAAACAGAGACAGACGTAGTCTGGGGGGGAATTTGGGCTTCTGTGTTGTGGCCAAGAGTCGAGCCGCCGATCTTCTGATGAGGGACACTTCCATCCCCCTTTAGGGAGGGTGGAACAGAACCAAATATGTGCTAAAGTGATACTGAGCAGTAGCTTGGATTGCTAAAACAACTCACCATAAGGAGTTACAACCACTTGTGAGTCTTCATTGATTGGCCGCGAGATCAATCGGACTGTGTTTAATAATAAAAACAATAGTGGGCGTTACATTTGTGATATTTTGAAATATTCTAAACATGGAATAAAAACAGTTTGCCAACGTACACTTTATTTTCTATCAAATATAATTAATATTACACATCACCGATGTCTAAAACACGCAGGACAGTAATTACAGGGTGAGTGGCCAGGATGTGACCTTGTGTGTGTGCGTCACTCACTCTGTTTCATAAGCTGGACTGCCAGGCAGGGGCAGTTAGAGCACATCAAGGAAAACATGCGCACAACCATGATAAACATCCCCGAGCTGAGCACAGGAGGGGTCACCACCAGCAGCTGCTGAATGTTGGTCAACAGGTCCCGTGACGCCACCTCCTGCAGCAGGTTCTGTTGATTCAAACACACACACGCCGGCTCATGAGCGGTGGAGGGGGATGAGTTAAGACCACACAAGAACCTGGTGTCGGGCCTTAAAAACAATGGAGTTACAAACCTCCTCGTGCTGAAAGTTGTCCACCAATCTGGCGAAACAGAGGCAAGTGCTTTCCACTGATTTTTTATCCTGAAAGCGAGGTTAATGGAAACAGTCAAATTGAAAATAATTAAATGGCAGATATGATATATAAAACAGGTTAAATTTGGATTTCTTTGAATACAAATATGATCGGAAAATTGGGGACCATGTGAAATTGTGCCCTTATTTCCAGCAAGTGTATTCTGGGTTTATGAAGCTTTTCGCAAGTGGAACCCTCATTTGAGCCAAATCCCCTCCTATAAATTGTGTTATATTTTATTCTTTGGCAATCTGAGAGAAAAACAAAAACGCACCTGGTGTGTGAGTCTCTGAGTCAACAGGGGCAGAGAATCAGCAACAAAGTGGAACTCATCTGGAGTAATGCTCTGGCAGCAGTTGGCTGCGATGGCCAAGGCATTCCTCTGCGCATTGATGCTGAAGAACTCCAGGTAGAGGAGGCAGTCGGCGAGCCCACCCTGCAGGGGATAAAATAAAGAATTCACACAACTGTGGCTAACAAAGATGGCACATGCTCAGTGTATGAAGAAACTCTTACAGCCTGCAATATGGCTTTGCTGTGTCGCCTTGACAACATCTCCAGCGCAGTCAGGGCCTGCTCTGCCACGTCAATGAACTGGATCACCTGAAGCTGCACAGAAGAAGGTGGAACGAGGCATCAGCACACAGAAAGGCCCCCGGCTGCGAGCCAACGAGTGCTCGGGGACGGACGGAGAGCTAACCGCCCTACCTTTTCCAGGAAGACGGGAATGGCATCGACCACCACGGCAGAGGATCGAGGCAGCGCCTCCATCATATAGGTGAGTGCACGAGAGGCGTGGTTCATCTGTGTGCACGAATAAGCAGTGTCATTACCGAAATGGACTCAAGACAAATGAATTGACAGAGATAAGAGCTCCTCGTACTCACAATGTCAAAGTTATGCTCCATTTGTAACAGCGTAATCTGTGAAACAGACAGTTGAGCGAATTAATACGGAATCAGAATTGTGGTAAATCAACAAAAAAAATAATCAGTTGGATGCTAAAGATACGCATCAGTCACAGCGCAATACTTACTGGGACGCGGCTCGTGACCAAACAAAGTGAGACTCACCAAAGCGGGCACCACGCTCTTGACAGGGAATCCACCAAGTGTCTCCTCGTTGCCCATCACCAGCAGCTGGCACATCTCGATGGCGGCTTGGAGCTGCTGGGACTCGTCCCCGGTGGCCTGTAGGCCCTGCAGAAGCTGCTGCGCCTTGGAACCTGTGGGGGGCGGGGCACAACGTGTAAAGACTCAGACCCAAAGCCAGGTGGGGTTACGTAGGGAGGGGGAGGAGGAGGAGGGCCCAGGGACTCACTCGCTCCGCTGCCGATGGTCCTGTGAAACAGCTGGGACATGCGGGGTCCCAGGGGCCCGAAGAGATGTGGGGGGAGACCTCTGGCTTCCAGCAGGGCTACGGGGACACAAACAGCAAGGCTTTAAAGAAGACAGTTTGCGTAGTCTTTACACCTGAAGCCGAAAGCGGAAAAATACAGGAATACTCGTATATTTCATACAGACAACATTTAGTGACTGCCTATATATATATATATATATCAATCTGAGGGTGGGGGGGGGGGTTTATGTACCTTGGAGCCTTCCCATTTCAGAGTCATCCGACTCGCTCTCTCCAGAGGTAGTCATGCCCACTGCTCCAGCAACGGAGCTTGAAGCTGGACAGAGACGTCAACACATCAGATTTCATGGTGGAAAAACATATTTTTAAACTGATTTTCTCCTAACAAACAAGAAATGAATGAGTGGCGGGACGGGTACCTGAAGCCCCCTGTGATGCCTCGTCGGTGCGAGCGGCTGACGAGTTGGCCCCGTCCTGGTTGTTGTCGGAGTCGGCCATTTTCTCCTGACGGCGAGCGTCGGCTGCCCCGCGCTTGCCCAGGCCTGAGCCCCGCCGACTGCGATACGAGGGACAAAGTGAGTGACATCGAGGACAGTCCACTGCATTTAACCCCACATCAAACAAGGAATTAACATTAGCGTTCAGCGGCTTCACGCTGAATGTAAATGTTAAGCAGAAGACTAAAACACACAAAAACTGCCAAGGCACCTTGTTGCTGCGATACCAGGCGCTTACGCGTTCCACGTGGAAGATGTCAATTGTTTGGACTGAATGCCATGTAGGGAGGATCTGAACTACAGCCTCACTTATCCTGTCAAACAGCTTTGTTGACTTTGTAGGGAGAGTGGTTTCACATAGGAAAAGAATGTGGTAAATTGCTCAGACTACACAAAGCTTTCCCGGTGCCTCCACCATAAGAAAAGGCTTGTGTTGGTGGGTCAAACCGAGCCTTCAGGCCCTCTGAAGAGTTTCTGACCGCTATGGAGGTTTTTTCTTTAATTAAAAGGGGGGTCTCCCTTTTGTCATCGTGGTCACGTGCTAATCCAAGCACCAATCCAACTTTCATGACGATTTGAGTTTTGGGGTCATTTTGGAGGGTATGGTTGGGGTTGCTGTTAACGAATAAGTCTATCCTCACTGGTGAGCACCAATTAATTTCATGTATTTTAAGCTGAAGGCATCAGCTTAGTTCCTTGAGTTCCACTGATCCATTGCTGTGGTTTGTACCTGGTGCTGGCACAGGAGCCCGTGGTCTTCTGGCGTGTGCTCCGCCGAAAGCTGGGGAGCTCTGCTGGAGGAGACTCGCTTCGCTTCTTAGTGGATTTCCTCAAATCTGCAGGGCAAAGAGCGGATGTATAACTAATTACAGTTACACCTTTCTGAGATCAAGACTTCCTATTGTGGCTGTGAAAACCATCCCTACGTAGGATTGTTGAGTCGCCGGTCTGTGAAAGACTCAAGACTTACTTTCTGTACTTTCGAGTACAGTAAAGGCTCTGGGGGGGGGGGGGGGGGGGGCTGTAGACTGGTATTAATAGTATCCCAAGCCACGGCGCTATAACAGGCCAACCGTCATGCTAGATCCATGACTCATAATTCACTAGTACAAAAATAAACATTCAAGTTTGGACCAAATTACTTGGATATAAAAACTATTGTTCACCCCTTTCTACTTCATTTGAACCTTAAACCGGGGTAGATATTACTCCTCCACACAGAGATTCCTATTAAAGCGAAAACTATTCAGAGCCATTAAATATGATGATAAACAGTGTGTAGGAGACAGCAACATTCAACAAATAGACGTGCAATGTAAAGCAATGACGAACTATTGGATCACAGATAAACACTTACCATTGTAGCTGAGAGTAGAAACCTACGTTTGTTAAAAGGTTTAAGCAGGCGGAGAGATAAAGACACGGGGGTGGGAGGGACGGGGACGACTATGGAGCGCTCCCTTGGGACAGACGCAGCGTGTGAGACATACCCAGTGGTCAGCTGGTGGGACAACAAGCTAAGCCAACTGAGGGGTGTCTCCATTTTGGCCCATGGCAAGGAGCCCACCTCCGCTTCCATCCCTTCGCCTCTCCAGAGCAACCTTACCCCCCCACAGTGAGCTCAGGAGCTCAGTCACCAGACCATAGACACCAAATTTCTACTGTATCCGACGGTGTCCTCCAATGTTGCCCTCTCCTAGACAAAAGGGTATTAAAACTCAATAATTCCTAAAGGGCCAGCGCACAGTATGCTGCTGGATCTCCTAGCAGAAATGAAGAGCACCGAACACTTCACGTGATGCCACTGACCAAATTAAATGTACATGGACCAACGTACACGAGTCAGACAAGTCAAAGTAAACTGCCATCATGAGACAAGTATCAAACATCATAGCAATAAACTAAAAACTAAGTCAAGTGCCCAAAGGGGCCGATTCAACAGGCTCTGAACACATCTGTTCACTGCTTAATATAAGGACTTGTTGGGTCCACGTCACTTCCCACATGAAATAATTTAAATTCAAAAGCAGCAGGGGAAAAGACAATATTCATATCACCTTTGCATAAATAACTTCTCTCTCCAACTTAGTTTGAGTTAAATAACTCAGGTTATCGGTTAGGAATAACTGTTAGGTTATTGCCTAAACCGCTTTAAATAAATTGTTAGTTATTGTGTGGCAGTTTGTGTTAAACAGTGATGCATAAATTACATTAGGTTACTTTGTCTTGGCAAATGACAAAGACACTGCTGCCATTACCTAGTTACTCCACCAGGGAGCAAAAACAAATACATCTCATACATCTCTGAACTATATTACGCAACACTATCAGCTCTTTGTCCATGTAACAAGTCAGTGAGACAACAAATCATTCAATTTATACTAATCGACAGAACTCAGTCCTGAACCACAGAACAGCACATTGTCCATTAGAAGCAATGAGGACATACTTCAAATTTATAATCCACAAATCTTACTTTGGGATATATTTTTGTTTGTTTTCTTTTTCTGAGGGGAGATTATTTGTCTAATTAATTGTCTGTCAAAAATCAGTCAACTCATACTGCCGCAGCTACCACGAATGTGAATCTTAAGATGAAATACCACCTGAAAGGATCACTGGATCATTTCAATGCCGCCTGAAATGTTGAATTGGGTCTCAGTGAGCGTGAAAGTCAGAGAATCAATACAACACCAAGTTATCATGTCATTTATCGGCTCCTCTGCTGCACAGGAACAACTAGAAAGTTGCTTCCAGAGTTCTAAAGCGGGAAAGGGGAGATGTTTTTTTTACCGCACTGCTATCAGAGAGTCAGACGTATCGGCTGACAGCCAAGTTAAGGGATTGGAAAAACCTTGGAACATAATTAGTTAACTCAGAAGAAACACCAATGGACACCATTTTGCATCGTCTTCCTTATCTGAAATCAGAGCTTTTCACAAAAACTTTTGCCGGTCACAATTGCGTGACAGGGAGTATTCTCCAATTTCACGGTAATGCTACTTAAGTCGGAAATCTGAGCCAGTTCCACCGCTCAGTGAAGCTCTTTGCACCACATGTGAACTTTAAATGCAAGACAGTATCCTACGCAAAGTCAAAAACTATCTATACACAGTTCCCCATGGGAGTTAAATTAATATCTGTGTGGAGGGATCGGGCTTTGTCCAAATTGCTTCCCTAAACACTATTTAGTGGACAATATTTCCTTTATTGGCCAATTTTATTTTAGGAGCAACGCTTTACCTGCGTGGACATCTGCAGTTACACCAAACAGGTTGGCTCCCATCACTTAAGAGTTTGGTAACAATGCCGTGACAGTGCTTTGGTCACAGGTCGTGTGACATTTAATCCCCGTCGTTGAAACTTCCATTCAAGCGAGAACAAAAAAAGAGTTGACCCCTCAAATCCTTTCAAACAATTAGAAACCCATTAAAACCAACCCTTGCAGGTACTTTGCTCGCAGCATGCTGCAAAGGAGAGATCAACGAAGACTGGAAGGAAAATGAGTACTTGGATTTCCCACAGGAGGGACTCCACACTCAGGTAACGGGACTCACTTGCTAGTTTAGCTTGTAATCCCGAAGGCCCAGGTTTGGAGGTCTCAGTTTTGGAGGATCCGGGCAAGGACAGTTTGGGTTTTGGCAGGTTGACTTTGGGGTTGAATCGCGCTGCCCACTCGAACTTTGAGGAGCTGGTGGTTTTGGCCTGCTCCTTATCTCGGGTGCTGCGGCGGGGGGAGGGGCTTGATGCCGAGCGAGAGCGCCGTGCCTTGGTCTGATCTTTTCCCTGTTTGACTCGGGCGCCCTGCGTGGTGGCGCTGCTGTGCCCTGTGGTTGAGGAAGAAGAAGAGGTGGAGGCAGAGGAGGAGGAGTCCGTCACGTTGCTACACCCAGCTTTGGCTGAGGCGGCTGATTTAGACGCCAGCTTGGTGGGTTTTGCAGTTCTGCCCTCGGTACGATTGGGGAGGGACCCAGCGGTGCTACTTAGACCGGGGAGGGAGTCTGCTTTCTTCCGTTTCTGGATCGGTGAGGCCCCGGCGGCCCCGCTCTTCTTGCTCTGGCCGCGACCTGACAACGCAGGTACTTCTGAAGCAAGCGGTCTCTTCTTGGACTTGGCTGTAACTTTCTTGGTCTCTGAGGTATTGTCTCTGGCTGGTGGGACAGATTTGGACTTCTTGGCAGGGGTCGGTCCAAAGGTGCTAATTAGATCAGGAGCTTCGCTTCGCTTCAGCCCGCGAGTGCCCTCGCTCTTTGACTGGTGGCCTGGTCGTTCTTGCTCAGATGTCCCCGCAGCCTCTGGCTCGTCTTGCAACACAAATGAAGCCACGGAAAGAGTAAGACCGCTTCTGCCAAGGAGCAAGAGGGACAACAAATCACCATCTTTGGTACACACTTTTGGCTCTCATTCAGATTTATAAACAAAAACATAATATTTCTACAATACCTTGCTCATCTTCATTGTGAATTTTACTTTGTATTACACTTTTTGATTATGTACAGATCCAACTTGCACACTGAATAAGCATCAAGTAGAGAGGAGGGGTACCTTCTTGAGCTGTGGCCTCTGGACTGGCCAGCGGTGGAGCTGACTGTGGCTTTGGAAGTCTTGGAATTAGGTCTTTTACTTTCAGGTGGAGAATTCGCTTTATTTTTTACCTGCTCTGATTGCAACCTGTAAGTTTGGAAATGAAAGGATTGGAAATTGTGGGTATCTAATTAAACCATATTAAAAAAAAGCCGCTTCATACAATGAGTAAACAAAACGTGGGCTTACTGACTGCATATCCTCTTACAATAAATCTGGAGTAACAATACAAACCACTTTAAGAGTTAGTCAGCATTTACTATGCTGAAAGAACGACAAATTACCAATCAAGTAGGCCAATACAAACATTTGGCATTATACTGAAATTCTAAATAAGCAGTCAAAAGTCACGCGTGAACTTAAGCACCGATATACCTCTAACAAAGCACAGTGCATTCCTTTCCTGAAAAACACAACCACGGTTACTTACAAACCACGATAAACCCCTTTTAATTCAATGGAGATGTAAACTGAAGACTCACCTTCCTGCGACTGTGTGGTCCTGTGGCTGGGCCGCAGCAGTGTTCCTCTGTGAACGGCGCAGTGACCCCCCTGGATTGGAATTAGGCCGGTTGGACATTGGCACCTCTCTCCTGAAGGGACATACCCTTTCTAGACACTACCATTCACTGCAACAAACGAGAGGAAGAAGATAAGAATACTGACTAGGTGAAATGCATTTGATCTACTCTAACGACCAGTGAGACGTCTGTGCTTTGAACTGAGTTGATGTGCTCCGGGTGCTGATTGAGCGTTTGTACCATTAAGATCACCTCTCTCGCCCATTTGACATGATCAGGGAAAAACAACCGTCTCATCAATTTTCCTAAGATTGCACACAACAGGATACAAACCCCCACCAGAAAACCAGTAATAAATCCTTTTAATGACACTATCTGCTGCCAGAAAGCACAAGGATCCAGACTGCCCCGTTGATACGATTACAAATTATAGTGTTTTAAGAAACTATATGTGCAGTAGATTTGATTAATTAATAGATTTATGTTTCTTAAAAAAATGTATATACACATCTGCAGAAAAATGTAGAATTACATGAACCACTTAAAAGAGTAAATCACTAAATGACCGTTTAAAACTAACCTCTCAAATGAGCATGATAATATAATGGTTTAAGAGGCAGCACTTCATAAATAAGTTCAGTGGTCATGTATGAGTAGGGATTGTTCAACAAAAATCATATTAACACAAAGTATCCTTAACTTGCATTTTTCAGCTGTACATACATACATTTGTACATTTAGTCCACTGACAAGGTAATCCACTCATCATTAATATCCCTTTATATTTTTAATCTAACAACCAGAGGGGGAAAAAAAAGCTTTGTTTAAGTAATAAGAGAGCACCATTGGGCAAACTGCAAAATCAAAAAAACCACGTAAAAAAGATAATACAAAACCAAAATCCTTTTAGACAATAAACAGAATTGGATATTTTTTAAATGGCCGCTAGATTTAGATAGCTAACTGAAAGAAGGTTAGGGTAAGTTGTAGCAATTATTTTGGTCAGGGTGTAAAACAAAATGCCTTTTACATATTAATAGGTATAATTTATAGGCAAATCCTATCAGTCAATAACATGAGGGTAATGGTAACGGGAGTGATTGATAGATTGTTAACACATAGACAGCAGGATAATTCAATCAATTGATAGACTGACTAATGCAACCTAAATACCTAAAATAAATGTTACGCATTTCGTTATGGTTTAAATCTTAATTTCATTGATAATAACATACGCCACACATGCCAAGCTCACAAGGCCATTTTTAGGCCTGCACTGACGGTGCATCCTCGTCTTTGTTTATTCGTCCATTCTGACAACTGGTGCACCCCACTCGCGTATTTGATTAGTTCAGCACCAGATGATCGACTGCTTTTAACACTCGCCAGTCGGATGTTACATATACTACATTATTAAAGAAGCAAGTCGGTGTCCAAATGTATACCCATGATTTACAGAGGCCTTTATTTCTGACGTAGTTCTCTATCACCGCCGACTTACGTTAGCATGTTTAGCCACTCTTGTCCTAGCGAGCCCCGCATATGTTGACAGTGGCTTAGCCGAATGCGTAAATTAAATCCCAAAAGCGAACATTATCCTTTAACGTTACGACGAGAGAATGCTATAAAGGCCTAGTAAGCACGTACCGGAGACTAGTAAATAAAACTTACGTTGGCTAACGTAGCAGTGGTTACATGGAAATGCGTAGTCTGCGTAACGTTACCGGTCTGTCGACCTCTTCAGCCCCTTAAATAAACGTATTGCCCAATTCGAAAATCTAAAAGCTACTTTGTTGTGGGTTAAAACGGTTATTGTTTTTCACTAAACGGCTAAGACGAGTTACATTCACCCGAGATTGTTATCCAAGTTAACCTAAACATCTAAAATGGCAAGATCGGTGGGTCAGCCTTTCGCAAGCGGTTTAACGTTAGTGTAATATAGCTAGCAGGCTACCAGCGTAAGCTAAGTTGCTATGCTGACTGCCATGACACACTAGTCTGTGTTTGGCTGTCTATCAAGTTAAAAGGAAAAAACCTAAGTGTATCACACGCCATTGAGCTCACCTTCCATACGGTTCAAAGAGATGGTAAAGTCAATAATACACAACTGTCAATTCGTAAAGTAACTCGCCACATCCAAGTATCACTCTTCCATAAACTATCAGTACTGTCAGTACACAAATATAGCTAACTTGGGTTAGCTAGCTATTGGGATCACTGTTTTCTAAGCTGATTTAAGGCCAGTGCCTGATTCTCCCTACAGCGCTGGCTAACGTTGTAGCTTATGTTAGCCAGACAGAAACAACTTGAGGATTAACAAGCAACGTGTCAACACAGTATGGACGTCCTATATAAATACAAGGGACAGATTAACGCCACGTGTTTAATATAGCTACCTAACCGATCTTTGCATGAATAACCAATGCCAACTATTAGCAAGCTAATGCTAGCTTAGCCAAATGGTTTGTTAATAATCGTTCACTCGAAAACAGTAGGACGGAAAATATAAATACTTGACTGTTCGCATGGGCAAGCTATTGTCACTTGGAATTAGTGCGGATTGTTGTCCTGCGGAATACAAAAATACTGACCGTAGCAGAACCGAGTTGGCTACTGCAGGGCAGTTACGTAGATGACGTTTAGCGTTGTCAAATCAAACAAGAGGGTTACTGCTACTTCCAGCTAACCTTGGCAGGCAAGCTAATTCACGTTAGCAAGCCTTGTTGTCGCTAGCTAACGCTTTGCCAGCTCGACAGAATGATAATGGAATTGCTTTGACCAACAATAGTCTCGTTACAACATACGAATTTAGTAGTTTGGTAACAATTTGATCACACTTTGATAATAAATTAACAATTTGTTTAGGTAGCAGATAGCACGTTAACGCTAGCTAGCAAAAAAAGAAATGGCCTCTGATACCTTTTAGACACAAAAAAACAGGAAAGCAGGAACGGGATTCGAGATATTTTCGCAACATTGATACATAATTCCTCCGATGTATTTCGATATTGAATAATCTCGAAGGTCCAAGTGACGGTTGGCCGAGATGTCACTGAAAAATTCTCCCTTTTGTATAATGTTGTTACCTATTTGTTCCAGTGTTGTAGTTGTAACAGACAGTGCACCAGCTCCTCTTTTCTCTCTCTCTCGCTCTCGCTCTACCCCTGCTAGTTTCACATCAGCTGAGGGGCCTGCAACTGCAATATACATCCGCGTGATTCATCCGCTGAGGGACTAGTTAAGTCTGCTACTGGTTTTAGCTTTCAGCATCTGCTTGTTTTTAGTCAACGATACCGCTACGTACACAGTGCTTTGCGCTTCAAATATAGCAGCACAAAACGTGAGAAAAATGCGTTTTCTCTTTTAGTATTCAAGTATACCGACTGACACCAAAGCCATCGGTGACATTACCTTATATCAATCCGCTGGGTCATGACCCCCCCCCCCCCACCCCCCGCCACCCTCAAAACAAACACACACACACACACACACACACACACACACACACACACACGCGCGAACACGTCCAACTATAACAAAAAAAAAAATACGTTAAAAAGTCATTTTCAACGTCATTTCATTGTCATTAACTCATATAACATTAAAACGTTGCAAAGTGATTACACTCCAGTCGAATAAATAATGTTATAATCAGTTACTTACGAGTAGTCATGGTAACAGTCCTGCGTCCAAAATGGCATCCTTACTCGGGGAGCACCTATTTCAAATTAGTGGACAGGGTCCACCTCCTCAAAAAGATTTTTTCCAACTTATAATTACCAATATTGAGGTTAAGTATTTGTCAGAGTTTCTATTCATTAATTACAGTCATGAAGAATGACTGTGGCTAACTTAATTTTCCCCTTCAGTTAGAAGCTAACGTTAACAAATAAGCTAACATAGTTTTAGCTTCTAAAAAATGGCTTGATGGCCTTCTCGTTTTTACGTTGTAGACTAGCATTAGTTATTTTATGGAAAAATGAGAAACGACTTTCATACACCCAGAAAGATTTTATATTTCAATTGACTGTTTAGGTGTTAACAATTGTGAAATGAATCTACAATGTTATGTTATTACGCAACATGATTGTATTTTGGATGAATATGCAACATACGGTTCTCCTTGCTGAAATCAAGTCATATTATTTCACTGTGCTCTCAATTCTTTCTAACTTAAGGTAATATGGAGATCATGGACAATCTCTGTGAGACTTGAGTGCCAGGGCGCAGCTCCCGCTGAGCTGAAGGTTTCCCATGACCATTTCCTGCTTCAAAAAGTGCTACAACGTGAGTTCTTTCATCAAAACAGAAACTTTTCCATGCCAAAAAGCCTTACATTATCTTATATTTTATTAAGTTTTTTCACTATTGTCTGACAGTTTCCCAGTAATATTTACTATGATTTGATGTTCATATTGTGCTTTCCACTTGTAATGTTTAGAAAAAGTTAATGCAGTTTTCGGGCCGAGGATCCTAGAATACACAAGATCACTTTGTCAAGGAAAGTTCGATTACCTGGAGCGCTTACCGAATGACGTAGTGCTCAAAATCCTGTCGCACCTAGAGCTGACAGACGTGACACTGCTGGCACAGGTGTCACATAGATTCAGACAGGTGAGAGTCTCTTAAAATGTTTTATAGGTCTACAACAAAATAGTATTTGTATTAGATGATGCAGAAATTGTGTTGTGTTGTTTTCTATTTTGATGTCTCACCACCATGTGCCATATTTGCTTGTTCATTTTTACACTTACAACTGTAAATATGCCTTGTGTTTGGTTATTTTACTACTATAACTTATATTACTTTTGCTCTGATTGGACTATACCAGATCTGCAACTCTGAGAAGTTTTGGGAGCAAACTGTGAGGAATCGCTGTCCAGACTTTACCAGTGACATGGAGGGCATAGCCAACGTTATGGGCTGGAGGAAGATATTTTTTACTTTTTTCCACACCGGTGTCCATGAGGAGAAGGAATGAAGCAACTGGGCAGTTTGATTACTGTCATTAAACAACGGCAGTACCATTGATATGGTGATGTAGAGCCAGTATTCAAATTGTTAATAGAGAAAGAGATCCAATGTTTTTCAAGGTTTCTTGTTCTCAAGTTTAACTTTGTGTTTATATGTGTAATCTCCACAAAAATATATATTCTATTAATTTAGAAATGCTGCAACTCTTTAAAACAAATATTTCCATCCAAAAGGGCAACAAGTACTATTATATGATTTTGGGGCTTGTATATTGCAACTTCATAATTTATTAAATGGATTCATCACACCTGGTTTTGATATTGGTAACTAATATACCCATGTATATATAAAGTTATAAAATATATATATATATTATTAATTATTTTTACTACAAGTATTCAACTGATGGATAGATGCCATTATTTTGTGCGCTGCAAAGTGTTTAACTGAGTAATTTTACTGGTAAATTAAGTAGTATGCTTTATAATCCAGCACTGCCCAATCTTGAATGATGAACTGGTAAAATGTAATCTTGAAAGGCATTTTACCAAAAAAAAATTAATTCTTAAGAAACTGGAGACCTGCTGAAATCACATCAAGGTTAAGACAATTTCAACGTTCCTGTTTACATCCACCGATAAACGGCACCTTGCGCCCTCTGCTGATGTCCCTCAGCACTCAATACAGTCTCTTCCTCCAGCCATCCCAGGTTTGCATTTTGTCTCTGTGCCGTGTTCGCTGTTGCAGCCAGCAGAGGGAGCAACACGGCAATGAAATCTAGTGTCAGACGATGGGAGGAGGAGGATCAAGCAAATAAACCCTTGGGTAACGTGTGCAAAACAAGTGCTGTAATTCTGGTAAACATATCCAGGCCTAAAGAACATAACACACCTTTCCTGGATTGAAACCGTCAACTAATACTTCCGTGAGTGCATCTGCGTTCTACCTCACCTGACACCTATACAAGCAAGCTACAGTAAATAAAGACAAAGGTATGCACTGTTTTACTTGTGTTTTTTAACAGCTATTGTATCCGATCGGATACATAAGGGATAATATTAGCTAGTTATAGTTTAAAATACTATCATTGTTTCGTCATTGTGACCAAAGGACGATAGAAAGAAACACAAACGTAAGAGGTTGAATCCTTCGTACCGTCCGAAGGGATGAGAACAACGCGTCGTTTCCAAACATGGATTTTAACTTTCGTGTTTAAACTTTGTACCAAAAATTGTTGCATTCAACTGATAGCCGAGTGTGGGAATGATCTGATATAACCGCGTACAGCCTTGGCTGGTAACTTCCATGGCCTATTATTAGCCACTGAACACCGGAGACCGCCTTCCCAGCGGAGTCTAGTCTAGGAGGACAAATATTCATTACGTAACAATACAGGATCTGTCTCCCAAACCCACTTCCTGAACACCACAGGCGGAAGCTAGGCCCTCAAACGAGGCAGAGCCGAAGCCCCATCCATCCGTTTTGCCGGCGCGGCGTATAGCTGAGCCGCTTGTTTCGTGCTTATCCATTACATTCACCAGGCCACCCCTCCTTCACTGCTCCTCTTTGTGGGTCAGTGATGCAGCGGGAGTGACGCAGCAACGGCAGCAGCCTCCAGTCCTAAAAGGCAACCGTAAAGAACAGGACCGGGGAACCTCTGCCAGACCCGGGGCCCACAGGCCACTTGCAGACAGCGGTGAAGAGGCAAGATGGCGAAGCCTTAATCTAGGCCAAAGAGAGAGAGAGAGAGAGAGAGAGAGAGCGGGAGCCGGGTAGCCGCTTTCCTTTCCTCCTTCTAAACAAACAGCCAGAGCGACGTCCACGCGGGCGGCGACAGGCCCAGCGAGAGACCTGCGCAGAGACATTTTGGTAGGCAACTCGTGTGTGAGTGTGGGCTACTGCATTGACGAGAGTCTTTCTATGCTAGGAGTGTAAATGCTTACAGAACGAGCATGAGGCCTACTCAGCCTCGCTGTGCCTCCCTGCTAATCGGCGTCCGTACAGCCTGCGGCCGAGCGCAACGACACCTGGGGGCCTGTGTTTCCGTCCCGTACGCTGTGGTATCTGTGCGGTTTGAGCGTCGTGAATTATTAACTGTTTTGGTTCCAGTATAGCTTGAGATCAGATTGACTAAAGAACAGTCTCCCAGTTCTTCTATTAAAATAAACAACGGCTCCCAAAACCGGAAAGCCCGTTATGCAAACTAGGGAACGTTGCTGCTTCAGGTCGTAATGGTTCAAATGGTACATACAAATTGGGGGTTACTTTGTGTTAGCAATACTAAGACCACACGGTGGACTGGATGACACAAATAACCAATGGAACAGAATTATAAATATGGCCGCCATCAAGTTACCATTAGAGTTACTGGGAACGTAAAAAATGAAGTGTTACCGGGATAAAACAGTGTATTCTCTTTTAAATGGTGCCTGTCATAAGATATCTTATGACTGACAGCATCGCTTAGCTTAGACTCAACTTATACTCCAGCCAAACCCCAAGCTTGTCTCCCAAATTTAGGTTTTATGGCTCCAGTTAGAGTGCGAGTTTTACATCGTCACACCAACATGGCCCTTTGTGTACACTGGGCCCACAAGACCAACGTAGGGGTCTTTGAGGAAGCACATCTTGCTATTAGATAAGAAACTTGTAGGCTATTTTGTATTCATGAAACCAACACAACCAGAAAAGGGAACAAGAAAGTATAGCAGCTAAGATTTAGAGTGATTAATTTAAGGGAGCGCAGCACAAAGACACCTAGAATAGCTAGTTTCCTTCAGCCCAACGAGCGACAGCGATAATAATGCTACGGCACCTGCTTCGTTGTCTCCTGAAGCTAACGGTGCACACACGGCTTTCGAGGTGAAGACCCACTCGGTCATGCGACAACGCTCAGTTGTGTAGATTAAAGAGGCTGCTTCCGTCCTCGGGAGGCGAGCGAGAGGCTCGGTGCCACGTCGGATTCAGCTTCCTCCCCCTCCCCCTCGTCTGCAGTGCTGACGCATCTGCTGCTTTTGCATCAATCAACAGCCTCTATGTAGGTGTACCGAGAGCTCACTGCCGCCACCGGGACTCCCGTCTCCCCATCAACCTCGCCTCTGGGAACATCTGTCATGTGACTGCTGTGGCGCGTCTCAGGACAGTAGTCGGCGCCGTGTTTTCACGGTGCTTGCTTGTGTTACCTAACCACAGTGGCTGCGCGAGCACAGACGAAAGGCTTTGATGTGATATATTGCTGCACAGACAGAGTGTGTGTGTGTGTGCACATTCATGAAACAGATGGCGAAGTGTTGTGCGCTCATGGTGCACGTCGTTTTCACGAGGGCTATAGATAGCATTATTTTGTGCGAGATTTTTCCCTTCTGGTCAGCTGCGATGCATCGGGATCTTGCAGGTGCGGCTGGCGCTGAGGGGGATTTCATGTTGTTTTGTTGCACGCCGGAGATCCCCACACCATGCGCTGCTACCAGCAACACAGGCTGGAGCGCAGAGCTGGGGTGTGATGTAGCACCCAGCATCTTTTCCGCTCTCCCTACATGCTTAATAAAAGTTGCTGCTTCCTGCTCAGTGGCTCCAGAGCGACCGCTTCGGTTGCCCAGCTAGCACGAAGGCAGACTCGCACTCCGGCTTGGCTACATGCTGGATGAACTGTGTTATTCCTACAGCGCAGTGGAGGCACATCCAGAGGAGGAGGGCAGGGCAGATCTAGCCCAGGACCGGGGCTGCGTGGATACAGGCGAAGGACGTTTGAGCTGGAGTCATCTGCACACAGAGAGGGAGGGAGAGGAAGAGAGACGTCAGAGAAAGCTCTGCTTCACCACTGTTCGGCGACCATCGTTGAAAAAAACAAACCTCGCTCTCACTAAACAGTTTTTTAATGTATAGTTGGGTATAGAGGCTTGTACAAAGAGAGATACTGCATGACTCCGTTTCCCGTTTGCCCCTGCGTCATTCTCTCTGATTTTCTAAGGTATGTTTGCATGGTTTCACTCTATTCATTACCTGTTTATTTTGCGGAAGTATGCTTTGCAGAAATACGTGAAGTGGTTTTTGCTTTGACATTTCGCTCTCTGTTTGACAAGACAGTGTCTGTGCGCGAAATTATCATTTCATGGTTTGTGGTTTAAGCATGTGGGGATTTTTTCATTTTTCAGGTTGAAACGTTAAAAGAGTAATATATCATGCGCGTTGAAGGCAAAGCAAGGTTGGGTGTGGCAAAACCATAACAGAGCTAATGACCATTTTAAAATTTCCGCTCAGCGTGTGACGGCAACACGCCACGAGATTTAGCGCGAACTGTGGCAAAGGAAAGTTGAAAAGTTAAATAGCAACACAGAAGAAAATATTAAACTGTGTCTGCAAACGTCACGAGCAACACATTTTAACAAAAAGCCGTGGCGCTTCCCTTTTTTTGACACCAGATGAGAAAGTCCTTCGGGTAGCATTTCTCCTGCAGACAAAGACACCGACCAATGAACGCGCACAAAGTACAGCCAAGCGGAGACAAAGGCGAACCTCGCTTGCTCTGCAGGCTTCTGTGTGCTGCAGGTTGTCAGAGAGGGCAGGATGTTTGTGGGAAAGAAGGGACCGAATGCCCAGACGCATCATACAGCAACCCGCCGTCCCGCTGAATCCCAACGTGTGCTGCGCCATAGCACGTTGCTATGACAACGGAGGCCTGTCTGAGAAAGAAGGAAGGAGGCTGGCTGTGTTTTCAGCTGCACGAGAACGCTGTATGAAGAGTGGCGGCCATATTGGATTTGTTCCACGAACACAAAACTGGGAATGGACAGTAAAAAAATAAATAAATAAGATCGCTGATAAATTAGCTGAAGTCCGAAAATAAGTTTCTCTAGAATAATTGATGTCACAATTTAGTAAATCACTAAAAAATATACTCATGGTCTCCTCCTAAATGGCACAACCTTTGTATGACGTGCAAAAAAAGATTAATAACGTCAACTGACTACTGAACGTACTGACTAAAGATAGCTATGTCAAAAATACTGACTCATGTGTGATGAGTCATCTCTCAGGCTGAATGTGTTGACCAGAATCAGGCAGCATGCAACCGTGAAACACGACTTTAGGTCACACTTAAAACCCAATGCTCATTTTACACATCCTCTTTCCAGTGAGAATGAATGAACTTAACTTATGAACTTAACTTCCTCTAAGTGTTGCACTTCATTTAGTTGATGAAATTAAGACTAATCCACAAATGCAGTTTACACAAACTAATTCCCTGAAACTATACATATACTATACTATACAAACTATAATAATGCCAGATTCAAAACAGCTGTGTAACAACCGGAGGATTTAAACATGTGTCGTTGGGATAAAAGACGTGACGGTTTCTTTGAATTGGTCGAAGAATGTTAAGGTTTATGTATTTTGCTTCTGTGCTACATTATATTATAGCCATCACTGTATTTTTCCTCACGGGGCATTAATTAACTACTGCCTGTAGTTTTTAAGAGTTGACCAAAAATGTCAGACAACTGGATATGGGGCATATGAGTCAGTGCGCAACTGTCATGATCATATAAACGTAGGCCGTGAGAAGAAAAGGACTGTCGTGACAACGGAACCGTTCCTAGTGAGGAGATGTCAAACGTGATTCAATAATTAGAATGAATAATCACAACTCGGTGACTCACCGCAGTATTTACTAGGCATAGGCCATGACTTCTAGTTCATATCAGGTTCTTCTAGATATTTTACATAAAAACTTATTATTGTGGTATTTCTATGGAGCTGGCAAATGTTAGCACTGACAAAGAGTTTACAGCTCTCAGTAACTGAATGTCAAAAGAAGTGTATTTTGAGTATTAGTGAGGTCTTCTCTGTGATAGATATATCGTACACACAGGATAAAGAAGAACAAGGGATACGGAAACTCAATATAATAAAAAGACCTAAAATAGTTGTTGGCTTAATCGGTTAGATTAAAGTGCTCACAATGAACAACAGATAATCTTCTGCTGATCCAATTGTCCTACATTTAAATTGATGACAGGATGAAGATCAAGAAGTTGGAACTGTTGACACGTCTGTTGGCACCGGAGCTCATCTGTCAGGGTACCACTGCCATCTAGTGCTAAAGCAAAAGAACAGCTCAAGTATTTCAAATACAAAATGTACACACTTCCTCTTGCTTCCAGTCGGATTCACCATTTTATAAACACATTTTGGTGAAATTATGCATTTCTCTCTCTCCTCTGTTTTTAGATGTCCCTCATGGATGGTGCTCACTCTCACGCCGTGCTCAGCAGGCTCAACGAGCAGCGCTCACAAGGCCTCTTCTGCGACGTCACCATCGTGGTGGAGGACGTGAAGTTTCGGGCCCACAAGAACATTCTGGCGGCCTGCAGCGGGTACTTCAGGAGCGCTCTGACATCTCCCGAGACGTGGAGCTCCGGCCAAGTGCTGGAGCTGATGGACCTGAAGTCGGACGTGTTCGCCAGCATCCTCAACTTCATCTACTGCTCAAAGGTGACACCGGCCGGTCCGCAGGACACCGGGGGCCTGGTGGCCGCTGGAAAAAAACTGGGAATTCCTTTTTTAGAGAAGCTTGCAGAACAGCAGAGGCGGGACGAATGTGTTCAATCCACGGACTCCAACAAACCCCGAAAAAAAGCAAAGCGGCAGCCTCTCAGACCGGAGGACGCTGACAAAGGCCCGCGCATCACCAACGCCTTCTCCATCACCGAAGTGAGTCCCGGGAACAATCTTTTTCCGCCTCTGATTCCGACCAACAGGGAGAGGCGATCATCTGATGAGGGACAGCTCCCAACAAATGGCCCGACGGGCGCCTGCCTCGGCAACAACAACAACAACGAGACGACGCAAGCCCTCTCGGAGCACTCGTACGCGGTGAGCACGACTACCGAGGGGAAAGACGGCGGTCAGTGGGACAACAAGAAGGCCTGCGAGCCAGCGGCGTCTCAGCCAAAGCAGCTCATCTACAGGAACGCCGGCCCGCTTAAAAAGCGCCACAGGCCGAGCGGAACTGTGTGTCGCAGCATACTTCCGGCGCCAGCTGAACCACAGAAAGATAAACTGACTACAATAACCCCCTCGTTAGCTTACGGTGTTTCCGCAGCGCCCGTTTTAGTCATGACGCCACCGTCGCTTATTTCGGAGGCAGAAACGGGAGAAAGAGCGGAGCCCGTTCTCCTTGCAGCCACTGGGAATGTTCAAACGGACTTAGGACCACCCGCCCTCTCCCCCCAAACAGAGGACTGCATTTCAATCTACGGCTGTGACCACTGCGAGGAGATATTCACCAACAGAGCCCTCCTCACCCTTCACGCGGAGGTGCACAAGAAGCGTTTTGTCAGCCATTTGTTTTGCAAGTTTTGTCACAGAAAGTTCATACACCTCAAACGCCTGCGCAACCACGAGCTCGTCTGCCCCAAACCCGGCAGGGGCCCCCCGGATCTGGACGCCCCCGGCATGTCCCCCAAAGCGGCGGAGCGCCATTCGCACGGCTCACCGGACCCGGGGAGCCTCGCGACGCAGCTTCCTTCGGATGACCCCTGCGCACCTCAGGCCGCGGAGCCGATTCAAGCGGACCAACCGAAGCCTTCGCGCGTGGAGAGGGCGGTGAGGCGGAGATACAACTGCAGTGTGTGCAGACGGGTCTACGTCACCCTGTCCAGTCTGAAGCGGCACGAGAACGTCCACTCCTGGCAGAGGGCGTATCCTTGTCATTATTGCAATAAAGTGTTCGCGTTGGCAGAGTACCGTACGAAGCACGAAATCTGGCACACGGGGGAGCGCCGCTATCAGTGCATTTTCTGCCTGGAGACGTTCATGACATATTATATCTTGAAGAACCATCAGAAGTCCTTTCACGGCATTGATCCCAGTCTCGCCGTTAAGAAGAAATCTGCCAACGGGGGCCTGAAAGCCAGCGTTTATCCGATCAAACTCTACAGACTTCTGCCTATGAAGTTCAGAAAGAGACAATACAAGACGTACAGCCAGACGTTTTCAGAGTGTGTCGACAACGACGGCGAATGTCCACCGCAGAGAGACTCCCTCGTCCCTCCATTTGAAAATAAAGGCCCGAGCAGCAACGCCGACACTGTTTCGTTTCCCCTGACTTTCATGACAACGACGAAGATGGTGGCCTCCGTCATGCCTCGCATCAGCTTTGGCAAGGAGTGCGACCGAGACGCGGACCGAAATCCGCACGAGGACTTGGAAAATCGGAGAGGCCCGAGAGAAGACGACGTGGATGGAGATTCGCCCTTCACCGACTACCACAGCACCTCGTCTCTGCAGCCCGGGTCTCCCGCCGAGGGTTACAAGGACGATCCTCCAGTACGAAGTCACCCGAATCACAATGTGACATTCCTGAACACTTTGAGCAATGTTAGAAAGTTAAGTGAGCTATCGGCCTCCGCGAAAAGAGTCGAGGACATGACCAAGGAGATCCTTCAGTCGAGCGCTGAGAATCTGACGGTGGGGACGAAGACGGAGACATACATCGCCAAACCGGCCTGCCCGGGTCCCTCATGTGGACGGCGCCGCCATGCCCCTGTGTCAGATAACAGTGAAAATAGGCAACGAAGCCATCATCCGCCGCCGAATCAAAGGATCCAAGCTCTTCCCCAGAAAGAAAAGGAGAATCAGAGAACTGAGTGAGGAGGAGAGCGCGGGTCAGGGACCGCCGACGCGGGAGAACTCGGAGATCCCCCGACGCCGCCTGAGACCGGAAGTCGCCGCCGCAGCGGCGGCGGAGACACTGGAGGACCCCAATGACTGCGACAGAGCCGATATGCTTTGGCGACCCTACTACTCCTACAAAGCCAAAAAGAAAAGGAAGACGTTGAGATTCAAGCACGGGAAGGCCTTGTTTCACGGTTACCCCGAAACATCTGGAGACAGAACGGCGCCTGCCGAAGCGTACCCTCGATAGAAGCACTCGGCCGACAGAGGAGACCGTGTCGGGTTGTAGCGGAGAGGTGAAGCGTAGTCTGAGCAGGAACTCCAGCCCGAGGACCACCTACAGCTGTGACATCTGTCGCAGCTCTTTCATCACAGAGACCGGTCTAAGAGCTCACGTCATCGGTTCCCACCCGTGTTTCTGCCGGACCTGTGGCAAACAAGGCCCCCCTGGCGAGGCACCTGCCGGGGGGGATTACATCTGCAACGGCTGCATGGAAAACGGCTCCTGCTTTGACAACACCGCCCGCAGCCCCAACCCCGAGAAGAAGTATCGCTGCTCCTTCTGCCCCCAGCGCTTTCTCTACCTCGCCACCAAGAGGAGCCACGAGAAAAAACACCAGGAGGCCAGCGAGGAGGGATATCACTCCGACAACTTCTCCCCGTGTTCCGATCATTCCGCAGACCCGAGAGAAGACGGAAAACAAGGGGACGTCAAAACGGAAGAGAGCGAAAATCAGGTTGCCGTTGTCGTAAAAACTGAAAGGGTGGAAGAAGGGCAATGTTACAGCGATCAAGTTAATCCTAAAACAGAGGACACAAACGACTTGATGTCGTTGAGCAACCGAGACGCGTCTGATTCTAACGTTAAAAGTCCGTTATCGCCCGGCATCGACCCACTACTTTTCCCGACAACCCCAAAGATGAAACTTAAAATAGCGACAAAGGGGATCATTGCGCAGCATTCTATGCATCTCGTCTCCCAACAGCCGGCTTGTGACAGAGGCGGCGGCGGCAGCAACCGGGACACCTTGACGGGGCCAAGAACATCCAGCGAGAGGAACGACTCTGAAACTAAAGACGCCCGCGTTTCTATACACAAGCCAGAGAAGTGGATGTGCAAAGAAGAGCCATTTTTTTAAAGATCTTGGAGGACTGTGGACCACGGGGCCGGCAGAAGCTGACGTGAATAAAAACCTCTGCGGTTATGCTCAATAAATTGCTCGGGAATCATCAGCGAAGAACTCACAGAACTCGCATGCTGACGTTCCTTTTGCTCCTGACTATAAATAAGTAATACATAATTTTGCACCTTTGTAGAAGATACATTTGGGAGAATATAGGACCTTCTGATACGGACTGTATGCACATGTCAGAAATTGTAACGCTGAGTGTTAGGGAGTGTTGGAGAACCAAAAAGCTTCCTAGTGCGGTGACATGTTCCCTTTTTAAAAGTGTCTGGGGAACACATTATGAACTTCACAACAGTCACATTTCTCAATCTCACGTCTTGGTTATGGTGAGTTGCACTTTATACATAACCTGTGTGGTTCTGTTGATTCAATACTTTGATAATTCAATTCCATACACCATTGACACAATAATAATCTCTAAATTGACAAGTGGAACCATTGAGATTGAAGTTAGTTTTTTTGTTTGGTATGTATGAAATGTTAAATAAAACGTGTAAAACGAATTAAATAAATGTTGTTGATATTCTAAACAGACTCATCCTGTCCTCCTTTAGCCTGTCATTGGTAAATGCTTAACTATACATTCACAGTATTGAGTGACCGTTGACTATAAGCATTCTTACTACTTGCCTTAGAGTAAGAAAACATGTTTTAACATTTTTAAACGTTTGAATTTAAACATTCATGTCTGTGCCAAACCCCTTTCACAGAAAAAAGTATTTCCTAAGTATAAAGCCACATGGTGGTTATCTGCTTCTCCCAGGGCTTCAGGGACCTGCAGCCCATCTGAGAAGCTCATTCCCTCATTCTTCAACACAGACTGCATCTGTACTTGCAGTTGGGCCTCAAACACAATCTCCAGATGTTTTTAAATTCTTAACTTCTTTCTCTGACTGAGCTGGTGATGTAACAAATGGATCATACGTTTGAGGGATACATGGTGCTGGTCAACACACTGGTTCTGCCAAGAAGGCAACTTTTTCCATTACTTGAATAAAGGCCATTTGAGTGTTATTACTGATGCTATTGGGGATGTTGTATGAGCAGCATTTTCAGTTACTTTTACTTTATAACCTTTATGAATGAGGCTTATGGCAAGAAACAAGGAGAGATTAGTTACTCTAATGCCAAATATTCATATTGTAAAATGTTAGTGAAATGCACGTTGTTGCAATAGCTCCAATTTAGCTTCACTGAAAAGTGCACACACCCACTATAATGTACAATATTACAAAATATAAGACACAAATCCAACATGGACTTTAGATGTCCATTGAATTTGAGGGTTTTAAAGCATTAAAGCACTCCAGAGAGATTTACTTGGAATTTCAGATAGATTTGATAACTATATGTTTATTTTAAATAAAATGCCTGATCTGCACCAGTTAATGATATGTAAGGTGAATTATTGTGAGCGATGTATTAACAGGATGTCATTTATTTATCATCAAGGTCACTGTTCATACCTGTCTGCCATTTCAGGCTCCCGGCTGCTATCAGCAAAGAAAATCACATCTGGGTTACAAAAGCAACCTGAAAAAGAGGAAGAGATCACGATGTATGTCATGTTTTCATTCAACGGAAATATTGGAAAGGTATTTTATTAAAGGTTACATTGTGAGTAGCACATAAGCTATTTTCCAGTGTATTGTAAAGCTCCAGGTAAAACACTAACCTCAAACATGATGTAATAACGTATTCGATGGAAATGGCGGGAGAAACTTAACCATGTAAAAAATGAGACCTCATTTGAATGGATAGTTATACGTGTATTATTAGAATAATACCTCTTACTCTTTTTTATTTATTTATAAAATTCTTCACTTTTTTCTTTGGTAGTGCAAGACAAACAAAATAACAATCGCGTTAGCTGTGATGTGTGTGTGTGTTTGCAGCCATGTTAATAACAGGGTCACTCTCCATTTCCATGTATTGTTTTTGTTTTTATACTGTTAGAGATTTCTGCAACTCTTTTTCTTTTAGAAATTGTTTTTTTTTTTGTTGTTGTTGCAAAATCGTTAAAATGGTTAAGAATGTGTTCCCCAGTCCTACACCTGTGTGACACATGTCACACTCTCCAGGTAGAAAGAGATTAGCCAGCTAATGCTAACTAGCTGCAACGGTCAAAAGTCTCTCTCCTCCGTGAGCGCTGTAGAAAACACTTACACATAAAACTCCAACCAACTCCATCTCCAGATTCAAGTAACTTGGTCAAAAAGCAAGGCGCTCGTCTTGTGAGGAAGCGCAATTTCTCCGGAGAAGAGAAGAGAAGAGAAGAGAGGGGGGGAGAGGCTCCAGTGTGTACGGGACCCGCCGTGACGCGGCAGCGGGGCTGGCTCTCCTCCGCTCCGCCTGCGCTCATAAACGGATGTGATAAACCCAGCGCTGAACGCGCCGGAGCAGCGATAACAGTCAGCTCCGACCATGGCGGAAGAGGACGACGCGACGGTTCGGATTTTACAGAGCCTGCGGGGTAAAATATGTAAGTGTGTAACCCGGCCGAGCGGAGGCTTTTTTTTTTTGTGTTCCCCACCGCGCCCCTCGTATCTGGTCTGGCAAGGCGGCGAGGTTCGGTTGACCGGGTGGGGGAAGCCGGAGGGGGCGCGCTGCGCCGTCAACAGTCGGCCGTGTGGAAGCGGAGGCAGCCGGTTCATCTGGTCCTTCTGCTGGCTGGTGCTTCCCTTCAAGTTAGCCTAGCACGCTAGCAGAGGGAGGGAAGTGAAGGGAAGCTTTGTTGTGAATAGTTTCATTCATCGCCCCCTCCCTCCCCCCCACCTCCCGGGGCTACGCGAGCCGTCAGCGCATTGAGTGTGTTTTTGTTAAGCGTCACACGGGGATGATTTTTAACGTTTTTAACGTTTTAGACGTCTTGCGTGGACTCGAGCTGCCCCGTGAAGCTAACTTGACGCTAGCCGTAAAAAGTAGGCTAGCCACTGCCTGCCGCTTCAGTCCTGGACACCAACACCAGCACCACCACCCCGGTCCTCACGGCGTCAATCGCTGCAGGCATCTGACTGACAACCAGCTTAATGTAGGACGACCATGACATTCACGTCAGCCACAACACGACATTTTTTTTTATTCGTTTTGGGGTTTTTATTTACGGCTGTGTCGACGCAGACCGAACTGGACGATTTGAGTCCAAGTTGCTGCCTCCACGCAGCGGGTCTCCCTTGGTTCAGTGGCCGGCCAGGCGGGCATGTGTCCAGCCAGCGGGCTCGTTCCGGGTCCGCTGGATGTAACCTGCCATGGAGGCTGTGCGTCTTGTCGCGATGTGTAAACGGGCTTTTATTTGCTGTCAGTTGAATTCTGTAGATCGGCTGCCCACAGACTTTGGTTGATCCGTTGTGATGCAGATCCTCCACCACGTTGGGGTTCGAGTGGACGGGTCGAGGTCAGGATGTCATTTGCGCCAAGTGGCATTGCTCCATCTCAATGGAGAAAGTAATAAAAGTAAATTTTAAGAAGCGATACATTTGAAATAAGCTGACACCAAACCACAGTTTTTCTTAATTTAACCATCGTTTAATATGAATTTCTTTTGAAACCTGTTTTAATATCTCTGGAGTAGGTGTAGGACATCCCATGACCGGCTATAAATCTGGCTTGACTGTGTTTTTCATGCCTATTGGCTGCTGGTACGTCAGGCCTGTGCACATAGGAAGACGAATGTAGGTTTCACTACTATGAATTAATGAAAAAACGGTAAGCAGAACCAAAATAGAGGAACCACCGTGCATGTAGCAGTCTTACGAAACTCCATTCTTCCTCGTTCACACTTTGCCCTTTTCCGAAGGCCCACGCGTCAATCGAGTTGGCATTGTGTAAAATATGTATTCCTACGGTGTTTTTTTGGGTGGACGTGGGGGGGGGGGGTTGTGTACTTTGGAATATGCCCCTGTTTTCATTGGTGTCACAATAAGAAAAGCATGAAAGGGCCTGACTGCAGTCTGGCATTGTATTGGTAGGCACACTCTCTGACCTTTTGGGGTCATGGTTCTCGCGTGGATGACACGGCGGCGTCGGCGTCGTTTGGCCAACGATACTGGATGCGTCTTTGTATCTGCTTGCATATGCGCTTGTGTGCTCTACTCCCACCAGGTCATCCCAGTCCAAGCTTAGCGGCAACGTGGCGGTCTTCCCCCGGCTGCTCCCAAGATTAGCCATTCGCCGTTATTAACGGCTCGTTAAAAAGCTGATCTCACTGGCTTTTGTTAATTAGGTATGGCCTGTCCAAAGCTGGAGGACGAATTTAGACGTTTGACCTTCTAATCTTTAGTGTTCATCTGATTCATTGTGTGCCGCGTTTGATTGGCGGCCATCTACCTACTCAGAGGATTTGAGTTTTAACTTAACTGGCTTTGGTGTTTGTTCATCTTTTTTTATGTAGGCTAATCTGGTTCTTCCTGCGGTGTCATGGAAGTGTGTGTGTGTGTGTGTGTGTGCATGCTGCATTTTATACAAGGGCGCTTGTTATTTGTAAATCAGCGCTGTACTACCGTCATTAGTTATGCTGAGGAAGTCAATGTTTCATGTTTTTAACCACATATGAGCCTCAAGGCTGCATCCGCTCTGCCGCTCTCGCCAACAACCGGCAAGAGCCAAAAGCATATTCTGTGAATCCAAAGAGTACGGCTTGCAATCACAGATGCTGGCGTTGGTTAGGATTACAGATCTTTTTAAAATTATATCTTTTACGAAGAATGGTTGCAGAATTAACACGGATAAGTTGTTTATCTGAAATCTAGCCCCGCCAAATTGTGTGTTGCAATGAGTTATCAGAGCAAGACTTTTTTTTTTTTTTTTAAGATCTGAAACTCTGAAGCACACGTTATCAGAACCTCTTTTGCGTACGTGGCTGTTGACAGTTTATGTAATGGGGTTCACTTCCCGGCACAACATACTTGTACGATTCTTACTTGTCATATTTTAAAGTGAAAATGGGGTTCACCTTTACAAAAGACTCAACTTGAGTGCAGTACTGCGTGTCGTGGATTTCGCACATGACCCCTAATCATAAGTACATGTATTTACTTCAGGGCCACCAGAGATAATCAACCCCACAGAAATTAACTGTTCTATTTTATTTTTTTTTCCAGCCCCAGATGCTCTCAGACCTTCCTAAAGCTGTATCTGTGTTGACATGTGACTTCTGACTCAAGCATACCTGTGAAATTACTTTTTATATCAGTGATGCAATTGACTGTGCCAATGAGTTTATATAACTGCATCGTCTGCGTTTACTTGGGAAGTCGACGGCGGTAACGTGGTTCTTCTCTTGGCGCTGCAGGTGAAGCTAAGAACCTTGGTCCAGTCTCGGGTCCAAATCGACAAAGGGATCTCTGCACACTTTGCACCATAAGTCTGGATCAGGAGGAGGTTTTCCGCACCAAGGTGTTTGACAAAAGTGTCAGGTAAGCGAGGTTAATACCACCTGTATCTTCCTGCCGTCTCATTTCCAGCTGGAAAACTTTTACTTAATGTCATGAAAAGTTACGCCCTGCAGGCCTAAAGTTACACGAGAGGCCACTGCACTTGCATAATGAAGAAAGGATGTGCAAATGTCCTTTTTCACGTTGGTGGATGTCCACACAGTTAAAAAAAACCCCGCACTTGTTTATTTCACTCTGTCCTCAAGCCTTAACATTTTGATGTATTGGTCATTGATGATAACGTTTTAGAGCTTTAGAAAGCTTTTCTTATTTCCTGGATCGATGGTACTATGTGGCCCACTCAACACTATTTTTTTTTTTTTTTATAGCTATTGAAGGGCAGTAAAACATGTGTAATACAATATTTAATGTCTCTTGAGCATAGGTCTTAGAAAATGGTTAGTGATTGTGAACTATGCAAAGAGGTACAGCTGCTGAAACGTGTAGTTGACCATTATTAGTATTACAGTATTACTTGAGTGATTTCCTGGAGAGTCTGATTCTTAAAGTGACTCAAGAGGACGATAAACTGTATTGTGTCCGTCGTAGCACACCTGGTCTATAGAAAGTTCTGTTTGCTAAACAAGAAACCCAAACATCGTTCTGTTTTTATGCGGGCAAAGTTTCAGGTAAATGTCTTCAACTGTACCGTTTCCCCCCATTTGGTTAATTTTTAAACAAGCAGTGAACGTTTTTGTAAGCTTTTGGATGTGTAGTAAAAATGTGAAACCTTCAAAGATGTACAATAATAGGTGGCTGCTATGGTCTAATAATTATTCTATATGACTCTTAGTTCTCCACTGTTGGCTCTTTGGAGGTCATTCGTTATTTTTGATAATTTGATTTCTTTAATTGATGGGAAAAAGCTTTGTTGGTGATTAAATACTACATAAATCAAAATATACATGGAATTAAAATATTATTAAGAATTACGCTCAGAAATATTGATTGTCTCCCAGTTGGCTGCTGTTCTTTTGTTTTTAAGAATTTAAGTCCACAAAGAGCTTCAAAGAAAATGGAAACGACAGTTCTAAGCTCACAAATCACTTTGTTTGTCGCAAGCCAATTGTGAGCAATGTCCGGTTTAAAAAAAAATAATCAGTCTATCGTTAACAAATGTCAGTATGTGACTCTGGCTGCTTGTGTGCAGGGCAGCGTTTAATCTAGGAAGTGATTCATACTGAAATTAGCATTTTTGCAAATGGCTCCATTTACCAGCGGTCCGAGGAAAGGTGTGGGAGATGCACACAAGGAAACCTTCAGGCGCGTCTTATCTACACCGTAGCATATCTCACCGTAAACACGGGCCTCCCTTTTTTTTCATTTTTTTATTTTTTTACAGGTATTTCACAAGTTGTTTTTTCCTCTCCCTGATTTCGGTGCCGTTCAAAAGGATTTTACAGTCTCTGAGGAAGTGCGTCCTCCCACGCTCGCCCCAGTCTTTCTCTCTGTGTCACTCTCAACGACCCCAGCCTCCCGTGTAGCGCACCTCGGCAATCACTGAATCACTTTTTTGTTTGTTTGACTCATGCCTGTTGCATGGGCCCCTATTTGTGACGGTTTAAAAGGCTTAATGGAAGCTCCACGATCAGCTAATGCCTCGGACTTACCTGGCATTATCACATTATTTGGGGACTAGTGTGACGGCGGTGAGGAGGGTAGCACCGGGGGAGTGTGGGCAGAATAGGGAGGTGACGATTGCATAATTTCATGTAATGTCGAGGAGGATGCGTGGGTGTACGCTGGATGTGTTGACCAAACGCGGCACGGAAGTGGCAGGCAAGATATTTCCACACCCGAAAGGTATAAATGGTGGAAGGACGAGTTGCAGGCTCGCATTCAGACATTTATAACGCTTCACGCGCTCTGACAGGCAGACGCACGTCTGAGTCTACAAAACCACATTTACGCTTCCCCCCCTCAATCCGAAAGACCTTTTTTTTTTTTTTTTTTTTAAGCATTGTCATTTGAAGCGCTTTGTAAATCAGTCAGACTCTGTTTTAGTTGAACATATGCAAAGTTGTCCGGGGACAACTTTCTACGTAGCGGTCGGTGTGTCCGTCGCGTTGGTGCTTAACCTGCAATCGGCGGTGCCGCTCACCGTCTAGGGCAGGGGTGTCAAACGTACGGCCCGCGGGCCGGAAACGGCCCGCCAGGTGGTTCAGTCTGGCCCGCGGGATAAATCTGTATTACTGAAAAAAAATAAGAATACACTTCTATAAAATCTGCAGTTCCTATATTGTCCGCTAGTGGCGCTGTTTCACGTCTATCGCTTTACCCGCATTTTCTGTTGACCCTGGCACCATCTTCAGTGAAATGTCTTTGTCAAAAAAAGAGAAAAGTGGACACAGTGTCGGATTTTTCAAGAAAAATTGACCTCTTCCTACATGTTCATGGAGGTGAATCACAATCACTGTGATCAGTTTTTATGCATGATGCACTTAAATAAATGTTAAACTGGGTGAAAATGTTGTTGAAATTGCACATTACTTTTCTTAAAAACTCTTAGGTTGTTGATAATATATTTATTAAAAGGACGTTCATTGCATATAAAGATTTTTCTGCACTAATACAAAGAAGAAAGTGGACTTATTGTTAGTTCTATGTCATTTTAGAATGAGTTTACTGGTCTGGCCCACTTGAGATGCGATTAAGTTGAATGCGGCCCCCAGACCAGAATGAGTTTGACACCCCTGGTCTAGGGCATCGGGAGGCGGTCACGTTGGGGTAATTGAGTCTTGTGCCAAACTCAAAAGAGCTCTAACCGGCTTTGCCGTTGTTAAAGTATTATGATGGGAGTGCGCGTGTTCCACCAGCGTCTGCGTGGCGTTTCTCCCGGGAGCTGCACTTTTATTTTCCCGCAGTCTAAAAGTCAAGCAGGTCTGGTGGAAAACTCATGTGATGCTGGAGGCAGATTTTGAGTGAGGGGTGCGCCGTCTTATGTGCGTTTTGTATTATTATGTAACTATGTAGTATTAATAATATTTTGATATTTAATCAGAAAATTATTCTATTAAAACTGACTGTAGAGGATAATCCATGGTTTCAGCAGCTGTAGTGGATGTTCATGATCACTAGTAGAAAGACCCTCTGAATGAGAAGAATAAATGAAATATAAAATGTATATTGGAACATTTCCCACCCCGCCTGGTCCACCTTCTGCTCGGGGAAGTCAATAAGAAGGTCAAACACAAATCCTTTTTCTGTATTACACATTGGCTTTTGCGCAACAGACTTTATTCAATGATAGTCTACGTTTTCCCGTATGACCTGGAGCCATAAACACAACCGCGTATCATACAAACTACATGGTTGTTGTAACCTCGCCGCTGTACATTTCAAAGTTTGGAATGAATGAATGAATGAATAATGTTCTACAGCGGTGTAGCTGAGAAATGACAAAGATTTGCACATGAAGTCACCCTGTTACTGCGGAGGCATAAAAGCATTTGAATTTGTGAACCTCATTCAAATTGTATTCATTGCAGGTGACGCAAATGACATTTCATCATTCTGCCTCAATAATTCACAGAATGAACATGAAGATTTTATTTTCTGTGGGGTGAAATTTGAAAAAAAAAAAAAAAAAAAAGTTGTAAACCACACCCAATTTTGTCCTTTTACAAAAAAAATAGATTTACGGATAAGATAACACTTGTGAAACATACTGTTCCAAGCAAAGCGTGAATCTAAACAAATCATTAATTGAGCCTCCCAAGTATGTGTAACCGGTCTCTAACCTGGTCTCTGCATTTTGTTTCACAGCCCGTTCTATGGAGAGGACTTCTACTTTGAGATCCCTCGTTCCATTTCAGTGTTTATCCTTCTATGTTTATGCCAAAAGCGTGTTCCAAAGGGACCTACCTGTGGGTAAGTGGCATGAAGCTAGGCATGTTAGTTCTCACGTTAGTGGATGAGTTGCACTTTAATGTGTATTTGTATTTTTTACCTGTGATTTTCTTACAGGCAAAGTGTCGATCAGAAAGGACGACCTGTGTAAATACAGCGGGAAGGAGCACTGGTTCGGCCTTCATCCAGTGGACCCGAACTCAGAAGTCCAGGTGAGACGGCTGACGCCATTGAACTCACTCAACACTCATTCCACATTCTGAATGTAAAACTCATGGGGTTTGACTGGGGATCACACGTGCGTGGTAGTGGCCACATAGGTTTGCTGATAACAAGACGGCTGGAATGACTCTGGGCTCGGGGAGGGAGGGGGGGGGTTGCGTACATTCACAATTTCACGCAACACAACTCCACCAGCGTGAAATTCCCATCCATGTGCTTCCACGTTTGCATACCGATGAGAATGTTTCTGTGTCAAAGAGTTCAATGAAATTTGTTTTTGCAGAGGATTTGTTGGTTGTGGTACGTATTTAGCTTCCTGTAGCATTCACTGAAGAAGATGATGGTTTGGTGCAAGACTATATACTTGCTTATAGTCTGCTTTCGCCTTTTCAGCACTTTTATCTCTCAGGATGCAGTCTCTACTTCCTATCGCATGTAGGACATGCATGTCTCTCAACCGCCTGGTTCTTTTTATCAGATCGTTTCACCCGGCACAACCGCACCACTAAGCGCAACCACCACTTCTGTGCCGCTGTAGCTAACGTGTTGACTCTAGCTGCCATTAGCCCACGCCAGACTATTCTGGGTGTGTGCCGCTACACTGATTCACTCACAAGTAGACACTTTCAACTGCAAGAGTTACATCAGCCAGGATGGAGGTGTTATTGCGACGCTTCTCCGGCTTGTTTTTAGTCAAAGGGGTTTGTGTGTGTGTGTGTGTGTGTGTGTGTGTGTGTGCAATGCAATGGTACAATGCACACTTATTTCTATTTATTAAGAAAGGATAGTAGTTGTGCTGCGAGTGCACGTTTGCTGATGATAGTAGCTGAAGTGCATTTCCTTTTAGAGGCCTGTCGTGCATCAGAAAGAACTACACAGCGGCTAGAAGTGTGTGTGGGCGTCTTGTTTAGTGTTCTCTCTGTCGAACACTTCCGAAGGCAAGACCGGTGGCCTTCACCACATCCGAAACCGTAAAGATCTCTTATGACTGATGACAAAATTCAGAGCTGCTGTGGCTGTTCTCTCACAAGATGCTACCATTAACTGGATACAACGAGAGCGAGCGAGGGACAGAGTTAACGCTCTCACGAGTTCTGCAGCCCATGTTTTGTTCCTACTTGTCCTAGTGTAAGAGTGCGATCTGTGGTTTTCAGACGTTTCTAACTTCTCGCCTGTCCCTCTCCTCGTGTTCCACAGGGGAAGGTTCACTTGGAGATGCGATTGAACGAAGTGATCACAGTGACCGGCTCGATGGGTCAATACTTACTAGTCCGGTGAGTACCAAGGTTTCAGTCAAGTGAGGTCTAATCCCGTTAGTTGTCCAACTGCCCTTTAAAAAAAAAAAAAAAAAAAGCCAAAGGCCAAAGGGCTTAACATGAGAGATTCAGGTTTGCCTACATTCAGATGTACCTCACATTATGTGGATCGGATGAAACGCGGTCTGAACACGAGCAGTGTTCAATAATGATGCAGCCAAACTGTAAACATTTCTTTCATGAGTACAGATTCCACGTCAATCTTTGCTTTCTTAAGCTTAGCTTAGGTTTGAGTGTATCACAACATTACTTTTATCTGCCACATTTATTTTACCACCTGTACGTCAGACGTCCAAAGTTCGTCACCGTCACCGGATGGTGACGTGCGAGGATGTTCGCCTCACTGACGGATAAGGGTTAGCGTGTGCAGACGTATCTGTGTGCTTGTCTGGCCGCGTGCTGTTTACATATGTTGTTTTTGCATACCCCCCCCCCCCCCGCCCCTACCCTCCCCCATTCATACTTTACTGAGCAGGAAGTGATGGCATCTGAGCAGGAAGCCTGCGCTTCTCACACTGCGACCGCTGTGGTTTTCTGCTGGATTCTCAGCGTGCCGCTTGTTTGCTCAAACTGCCACCTGCTCACCGGCCGCTTTCATTGTGCGTGCATTTTTAAAAAAAAAATTTTTTTTAACCCAAATCAGCAGGACCAGGAGAAGTAACAAATAAGAATTAACGGTGTCAAAAGTATAATTTGTGCACGCCGCAGTCATCCCGTCTCGGTGTCGCCGGTCAGCGGAGATGGCGTTGAATCGGAAAAGACGCAAAAGGAGGCTACGGGGGAATGTCGTCATGACTCCCTGGAAGACGATACACAAACATCCTGACTTTGGCTCCGGGTGGCTTCTCCCCCCGGCTTCACTTAGTGACGGGGTGAATTCATCCTTATTCCCTGGGGCCTCCGGCTTAGCAGCCGCATCCTGTTTAGGGTGCCTACACAGTGCGTTTGTTGACACGTGAAACAGTCGTGAAAAAAAGCAGTGGGGCCCTTTGTGACACAAGGGCAAAGCGCTACCTAACAGCACTGCTTTACCAATGCATTGTGCTGTGTCATAATCATTATTATAATAAAAATACTTTGATGGCTGATAGTCACTGATCAACTGGATTTTTAAATTTTTTTTATTTTAACTGTATCAGAGGTTGGTCGGGAACAAAATGAAACTTCTTGATACAGTAAATGTCTTTGTGCTTCATCAGGAGGTAATGAAGGAATAACAATTTACACATTATACTAAAAAATAATGAAAAGGAATTCGCATTTTGTCCTATCAATGTCATTTAGTTACTTTATACATTGGGTATATACTATAAAGTACAGCATTTACCTGCAGCTCTAGATGAGTTTAAAGTTTTATTTTTTATTTTAGTTATACCTAGGTTCCATTTTAAGTAAAACGTAATTGATGAATGATAGAAAGCCAGACTCTTTATTTAATGGCCAATAATGGTTTTAAATTGTTTGCTTAGTCATACATAACATTTTAAATTGGTTCACCTGTACATCTCTGGGGTTTCTGAAGTCGTTGTGTTGCATTGTAACGTCGTGGCACCTCACAGTAAAGTGTTTAACGTTAAACCCTCCACACTCGTGCTGCTGTAATTCAGCCTGTAGAGGTTTAATAGCAATGGCATTTCCACTCAAGCATCTGCTGAACTAAAATAAATGATAGCTAATCCTGAACGTTTTGTTCCAAGAAGATCTTCTTCCTTTTAGCGGTAGCATTTGGCCAAGTGCACCCGCGTCCTACATTTAACCTTTTGACCGTCGCTCCAGCTGGTGATCGTGACTCGAACGAAGGCGGCCCTCGTGTTGTGTGTCCATGCGCTGATTGTGGTTTAATGTCGTCCCTCTCTTTCTCTGTGACCTTCTGCAGGATAATCGAGTGCCAGGGTCTGCCTTTGATCAGTGGGCAGAACTGTGACCCCTACGCCACCGTGTCACTCGTTGGACCTGCCAGGTAACTTTGTGAACGCCGCTCGCAGAGCAGCAACAGAACGGCACACACGGCCTCTGACGAGACGAGCCTCTTCAGACTCTACCTTGACTAAAAACACTAACAAATTGTAGCACTTGAAATGCACTTATTGCAAGTCGCTAAATGACACTTAGTGTAATTTTATTTCCATGTTTTTAAGCAACCGCAATGTATCAAATGACAGTCTGAGAAAAAGGGTGACAGTTTGAGAAGGATTAATCATAGTGATGAATCTACCGCTGTTTTATTCTCTTGAGCCATCTGGCCCACGTCGCACCGCCCTTTGTAGTGTTGTTTTCGTTCCAAGCAGGCAGCTGTTTTCAGTGGAAGAAACTCAACCTAAATAACCCACTTTACATTATGGGTATGGCACCAGACCTCAGACACAGTTAGTGATTAGCTCGTAAGAGTAGTGGAGCATTTACCAGCTAAAAAGACACATATTTAGCTCAACAGTTGGTGGAGACCTAAAAAAACGGAGCCAAGAACATCTGCTGAACACGAGCATGACGACCAAATTGGTAACAAATTCACTAAATCAGCTTTAAAAGTGTCGATGTCTTTGTTTTGGCTGCTTTTATTTGGGACCCAAGTGACCAAAAATACAGTTATTGCAGGTTAAAAAGAAAGAATGAAACCGAGCCGACTGGGGGAGCCAGTGTGAGTGAAGGCCTTTGATCCGTTTCACACTGCGTTCGCTAAAGGAAGCTGACGCAGTAGTTTGAATATTCACAATGATCTAATCTTATGAAAGCCGACGGAAGCCATAAAAATGGTGTTTAGATTACATGATTAAAGAGAATGAATTTTACTGATGTTCCTCAATGAAGCTTTTTTATCACTGTGATGTGATGCAAAGAATAAAGGGAATTTATAAAGATAATTGTAGTGTTTGCTGATCAATTTCTAGGGGAAACTCTAAATACAAGTGTAAGAGTTTCCGTGATGTGTCTTCTCAGGTCCGACCAGAAGAAAACAAAGGTGAAGAAGAAAACCAGCAACCCTCATTTTGAAGAGACCTTCTCCTTTGAGGTAAATTACTTCTGGCTTACTGACACCGCCGCACTATTTGTGTCAATAAGCCTGTGCTTAAGCCGTATTCCCTCTCAGGTCACAAGGTCTGGCAGCTACTCTAAGAAGACTCATTTCCAAGTGGAAGAGGAGGACATTGAAAAACTTGAGATCAAGTGAGTGTTGATGTTTGATGGATCTTCACTTTCTGTGACTCGTGTCCTTCTCTCCTCCTTTTCTTGTTTTCACCTCTATAGTCTTGACAGAGGAACGCTTATTTCTTAACAACTTGAGGACAAGAACTTAAATGTAGCTGTTGTGTGTTCTGACCACTGATAGAGAGCCTCGGTTTCTGGTTAAGGATATGTGAGGCTACTGTCCCAGTGGATTCATAGCTCTCTTGGTAAGATCTAGACAGAGTGACAGGTAAAAGCACTCCTGCATGGGTTTTGAGTCTTGGATTTGAGGTGATGTCATTGCACGGGTAGTGTGTTAGCTGGTTGTGCGTTTTTGTGCTGCACACACAGCCACAAAAAAAAAAATGTCTTTCAATTCCTCGTATTCTAGCATAAAAAAATGCGTGTCTCACTTCCCGCCCTCTACTTTTTGCAGAGTGGATTTGTGGAACAACGAGAATCTGGCTCAGGACGTGTTTCTGGGGGAGACGCGGGTCCCGGTGAAGGTCCTCCGAAACAGCCACATCCACAAAGCCTGGTGAGGACCGGACGGAAAGACCGTCAGAGACACACAAAGGCTGTGGCTGTTGTTCCAGATTAAGGCTGATGCACCAATTTAGATTCAATGAATTCTTCTGACTTTTGTATTCCCCCCAAACTCTATTTCATAGGACTTTTCATAGGCTTTTATTACTTATTTTTTCATGTGTGTTTTGAAAATGGGACTCAAACACAAATCCTGGTTTATTGTCCAATTTTCATACAAGTAAAATGTATATTTATAAATACAGTTGAAAACAATTTAGTACAGACAAGGAAGCAGGCTACACCATTTCCAACCTCTTGTTGGGGGAAAATAAAGTGGCTCCCTTTTTTTTTCGATTTCCAGGGGAGGATGATGACTTTCAACTAGAAGATCTGTCCCGCAGAAAAACACGACTTTTGGCTCATATTTGTTAACAATCAAATATTTTTTTTAATTTCTCTAATATTCCTTATATTAAACATGAGCCGCCTGTCTCCTCTGTAGAGATAACTGCAGAAGCTTCAGGGACACGGATGTAAACGCTCTCTAGTTTGATACTGTGTGTCTTTAAAAAGGTATAACATTGTTTTCAATTAACAAAACCAACCTAGACACATTCGCCTTCTTTGTAAAAGAATATCAGGTATTTTTTCGTTTTTTAAAAGGCTCCACTCTGCTTATCCGTGTTGAGTGAACCATCTTCCCAGCTTTATCCTCGTTTCCGTTGGGCGTTTCCCAGCTTTGTGTAGGTGACTTGGGTTTATGCCAGATAGCAATCTGTTAGTACACGAGGGCTCGGAGTCCAACGCGTGGGCGGCTTTTTTTGCACGGTGGCAGCAGCTTGATGTCCTCTTGATTTTGCTGGAAACACTCTGCGCCGCACACGCAGCGACTCCTCGGCGGCAGGAGACCGGTGCAGGTGATCGGTTGGGAGACGCGTGCCGTACCTGCGTACCGTCATAGCGGATCAAGCGGCTTTTTTGAAACACTGCAGTGCAACCCTGCGTTTGATCGTTTGGTGTTATGCTCCACCTGTTGCCTTTCAGGAAAACTGCAGCAGAAATGAGAGCAATTATTCTCTTAACAGCAGCAGTTTAACACATTTAAAAAAAAAAAAAAATGTTAGTTATTGATTCCAATAGACTTCTGAAAGCAGCTGGAATAAGCTGCCAAACGGTGGGCTTTCGCTTTGTTGAGATGACTTTAGACTCCCTTCACTAAGCATTTGAGCTGCGTTCTTCTTGTTGACTCTTGAGAGCAGACAAGCTACAGGAAAGCATCATGCAGTGTATTAACCCCTAAAATTCTATCCAATTGAGTTATTTACAGGAAGTCTTCTTCTTGCTTGTTGAGTAAAACGTACTATATACTAAAACATGCCAAGGCAGACAAAACAAAGTTGTTTTTGAAGTCCGGTGGTTCGGCAGCTGATTCTTATTATTCCATTTTCTTTATTCTTCTTTATTGTGTTGAGCAGATCGGCCTCCATTTTCTGAAAAGGACAGTGAAGTGAACTTAACGCTATTGCAGGTTGTTTTATGTTTTGTACTGTTGGGTTGTCTTGGCAGCAGGTTAATACTGACATTTGAAAAGCCCTCCGCAGCACAGTGACGCGGCGTCTCTCCTCTCGGGGCCCCAACAGGTATCTCCTCCAGCCCAAAGGGAACGGCAGCAAGTCCAAGTCTGACGATTTGGGATCCTTGCGTCTGAAGCTGACCTACATAGAAGACACGGTGCTGCCCTCTGCCTGCTACACGCCGCTCTGCAACCTGCTGCTCAAATCCCCGGACGTGAAGGTGAGCGCGCCGGCCGCAAGAACGCACGCGGCCGTGCGTCACGGGGTCGTACACGGGGAAGCAACGGGCCCGGTTTCTAAAATGCACTAACTCGCTGGTAACGTGGTGCTGATGATGCTGCGTTCCTACTCGTTTCCCCCTTCAGCCCATCTCGGCGTCTGCAGCCCACATCCTGGGGGACATCTGCAGAGAGCGATACGAGGCGGTTCTGCCCACGGTTCGACTGCTCCTCCACCACAATCGCTTTGTGCCTTTTGTCTCCGCTGTGGCGGCTCTGGAGCTGGACAACACTCAGTGAGTATCTGCAGTAAACCCACAGAGCTACTCCTCCGATTCTCACGCTTCTTTTTTAATTTGGAAAAGTGAGCTAGTAGGATTTCCCCCCCCCCCCCCCCCCCCCCCCTCCCCACCGTCTCGCTGTGAAGTGGTCTTTTTGTGGTCTCAACCTGGTGGAAATGTCTCTGGTGCGTCTCAGGGAGGCTAACACTATATTCCGTGGCAACTCGCTGGCAACGCGCTGCATCGATGACATGATGAAGATCGTGGGGAAGAATTACCTGGCGGTGACCCTGAAGCCTGTGATAGATGAGGTACGAGTAACACGGACACGCGCGCACTCAGCACAGATACTAGAAACGAAGAGGTCTCAAATCCCCACTGAAACGGCTGCGTTGGATGTGCAAGTGGTCGGTGTGGAGTTTTTACAGAGTAAATATTAAAAATGCTACTTCCTCTTTTTCAATAATTTGCAAAAATGTTTTGCGTTAATGGTGGTTAGTTTAAATGTTTTTTAATTATTTTTGTGCTTTATTTGTGGCTTTTGGATTTTAGTCGACCTCCATTTGGAAAAAATGTGACTTGGTCATCTTCATGATTTTTCTGTGATGTAATTACTGTTCATTAAATGATATATTGAATATTGAATGCACATTAAATTTCATAGTCGGTTCTGAAAAATATCAATGGCTCCTTACTTACTTCTTTCAGTATCAGATTGACTCCACTTCTCCGCGAAAGTCAATGATTGATCTTTTTTTTTTTTTTTTTTTTTTTAACCTTTTAATAGATTTGTGACTCAAACAAAACTTGCGAGATCGACCCTGTGAAACTGAAGGAAGGTGACAACACGGAGGTCAACAAGGTGAATGCTCTCGCCCTTCCTGAGACGTCTAAAGTGTTAATCAGACTTTTTATCTGACTCTGCTGTACATCATCCACATCAGTGTTCATATCAGAGGCCTCTACCTTTTTTTTTTTTCCTAAGACGTTTTGATTTCTCTCCCTTTTGTTTGCCTCTGCAGGAGAACCTTCAGGGTTACGTCCAGAAAGTATTTTCCTCCATCACCCAGTCGAGTTCCAGCTGTCCCCCGCTCATGTGTGACGTCTTTAGGTCACTGAGACACTTGGCCTGCAAACGCTTCCCAGGTAATTGTTGGAGCCGGCCGTGTATTTTTGCAGCCACTTGGTCAGATACGTTTATTATCCAGCCGTGTAAAAGAAACCGATAAAGTGTTTCCTCTTACAGCGGCAAGGGTGAATGTGTGGTGGCTAAATGCCCCGGTGTTACCTGCCACGTTCTTTCTCTCTGCAGCCGACCCACATGTTCAATACTCGGCCGTTAGCAGCTTCGTTTTCCTGCGGTTCTTCGCCGTCGCTGTTCTTTCTCCCCACTCCTTCCAGCTCCGTTCCCACCATCCGGTGAGCACATCGCTCCATTTCATGAATGTACTGTGGCGCTAAATCATCTGTGCGTTGTTGTCATTGTGCACTTGTGTTTTTATTTTTACTTCCAGGACACAGAGATTTCCCGCACACTCACTCTCATCTCGAAGACGATCCAGACGCTGGGTAGCTGGGGTAGTTTGTCAAAAAAAATGGTAAGAAAGTCTTACTAGCCGGCTAAAACTATGTGAGAGGAAGGGTCAGTGGATGTATTATTCACTTTGTAATAAAGCCACTTCTCCTTGTGCATTGTGAGCCTGCGGTTCAGTGACTGGAAAGAACTGAGACTTAATATCTTTGATTGTGTAACTCTCTTCATTCTTTCCCCTTTTTGCAGTCTAGTTTCAAAGAAACCTACATGTACGACTTCTTCAAATCATTCCAAGAAGACAAGTGTATAGAAAAAGTTAAAAAGGTATTCTGTAAATTTACTTTAAAGTCCACAGAATGCGAATGCTATTTGTGTGTTGATGTGGTCGACACTAAGATCATGGTCCTGTTTTCCAGTTTCTGGATGAGATCTCCTCAAACATCAGCAAAGAGTCCAGCGGGCTGGAGGACGCGGTGGTCCTCAAGGAGGGGTTAGTGTTCATTATACACGTGCAGAACGAGATTTGTTTTAGATTTGAATCCTTTTAGTGACCCAAATGAAATGCTGAAAAAAATTAAATATGTTTACCTGTGTGTGTGTGTGTGTGTGTGTGTGTGTCCTTCTAGGGAAGTACAGAAGCGCGGCCAGGGGAGAAAACACCTTGGGAAGAGGAACTTTAAAAAGCGATGGCTCAGACTGACCAACAGGGAGCTCTCCTACCACAAACACAAAGGTCAGACCACTTTTCTGCACCTCTTACTCATCCATATCCAGTTTGGTCTGCTGCATAATGTAAGCTGGCACTATCAGGAGGGCATCAGACACCTTCTACCACAGTGTCATTCTCGACATCACCACCAGGTGGCGTCAAATGATTTTTGACTTGACTTTAAAGTCGTTTGGTGATCTAGTGCAAGTGTGTTATTATTTTTTTCCTGCAAAGCCTCAAAAGATGTCATTGTTTTCTCTGACTGTGTATTTAACTTGACTAATGTTTGACAGAATGCTTTTATTTTTTATTTTTTTCTTCAACATCCAGGGAAAGAGGCCCTCTGCATCATCAATGTCAAAAATATCCAGGCAGTGGAGAAACTAGAGGAAAGTGCCTTTAACCGCAAAAATGTAAGCAAATTCCTCTCAGACACCCAATGATTTTCTTCCTAGAGGATGGCTTGTTGCATCGGATTCCTAGCAGTTAAAAATGACAATAATAAATTGAGGACTGTATCGTGTCTGTTGTCTCGCGAGAATGTGAGGAAATCAGCAGTGGAATAAGTTCAGTTTACTGAACCCTTGATGTCAAAACGACGGGAACTGTACGATGACCTGAACCTGGGAAGTGACTATTTTGAGACCCTTTCCACTTAAAACCGCTCTGCTTCTCTCGTGTCAGATGTTTCAGGTGCTCCATTCTGAGAAGCCTCTGTATGTGCAAGCAGGAAACTGTGTAGAGGCCAGCGAGTGGTTGGAGGTCCTGGGCCCGGTCAGTCGCTGCAACGAGGGACGCCTCTCCGCCTTCCATCCGTCCAACTACACCGGCGGCGCCTGGCAGTGCTGCAGGAGCCAAAGCAGCAGCGCGCCGGGCTGCAAGCCCTGCACCACGTGAGTCCCGCCCGCGCATGCCAATGCACCGCCCGCTCGGATCGCGGCCTGCTGTTTTTGGGAGACGGTGCCTGCTGATCGACTGCGTTCGACCAGCCGCGTCGGACGTCCGATTTTCGTGCAGACGGCGTGCAACGCTCTTAAAGCTGCTACATCTTTAGCATTTTGTTGTCGTCAGATGGCGGTCGCAGGTGTGTTTGTGTGCTCTCACCTCCCAGAGACATGGCTTGTGATTTGTTTTGGAAACGTCCCCACAGACAGACAGACAAGACAGACAAGTTATTGGACTGTGGGCCGTAGACTTCACTAGTGGATAACGGACCTTTTTTTTTTTTTTTAATCAACGTTATTATGCGTCACTGACGGCTGAGGCACCACAAAGTGCTTTACAAAGGGCACATTGCGCAAGATGTACATCATCATGATGCACAATAAACACATCGGAAAATAACTTCTACTTGGCTCCGCCCGGCACTTCATCGCTTGTGGAAACCAGCCCCCCGGAGGAATAACCCTCATTATGAGCTGTAAGATCTGCTCGCTGACCTCCGCAAACCTCCATGCTGCCTTCGCCAACAAAGCTATTCCGCTTACTGGAAAACCACCAACGAACGTTCAACCTTTTCACAGAACTCTCACAGAAAGAATTTCACCACCAAAACCACACCGTTTTCGTTTTTCAGCCTAAGCAAATTAAAATCTAGACTCCTTTTTGTTGGGCTGGGCTGTTCCCTGCTTAAAGAGATCTCATTGCACTTCCCCTCTCTCCCCCCCCCAGCACCGTGCTGGCCAACCTGCAGCTGGACATCGACTGTGACCGGGAAACGGAAAGGATTTTCTCCCTCCTCTCCGCCAACGACAGCAAGCTCCAGAACATGGAGGGTCAGTGTCCGTTCACCACTTCATTCAGTGCATTTAAACCCCACAAAAGCAGCTCCAGACCGCTATTGGATTCAAGGCGCCGTTACATCATTTTAAGAGATGTGATGCATGTTGCCTTTTGCGTTACTTTTTATTGTTTCCTTTGCATGTTTGCTTAGCAGTCAGAAAGGTTGTTAATGGAGCTGCGTTTCCTGTCTGCAGACGCGTGTGCCAGCATGGTGGTGTATCAGGGCCCTCAGCGGGAGCAGGAGGACTACTCCAAGTTCACCATTCAGGAACCCAAAGAGACCTTTCAGACTCTCAAACAGCTCCGAAACGTCATGGAGGAACTACAGAAGCAGCACAACGTCCGGAGCGACACCACGGCGCAGTACGGGAGCCTGTGAGTCCGACGTGTTCGCACTGCAGTAACAACCGTGTTTGTGTATTTTTAACTTTTGTGGTTGACTACTGCCACATACATTTACATGAATTTGTGGCCAATTATCAGGGACTCATCTCTAATTCTTTTCATTTCAGAGACAACCCCATAGTGGGGAAAACCTCTTAACCCGGACGGGGGGTAGGGGCGTGGCCTGTGAGAGGCCACGCCCCATTAGGTCCTCAAGGAGTCGCTGGGGTCGTCCCGGTGAGAAAAGGGCGCGCAACGCACCCGGAACCGCCAGACGGCAGGAGTCCAGTACCGCAGGGACGGCCTGGGAAGGGGGAGGCAGAAGGAAGCAGAGCTTTGGTCTCCTCTTTCCCTCGTCCCGTCTCCTCTCCTCGCTCTGTCCTTTTCTTAATTTATGTCCTCTTTGACGTATTCGGCTGTGGGTTTTTTTTTAATTTTTTTTAATTTTTTTTTTTTTAAAGGCATCATTACAGTAGGTGGTGTGTGAATAGGCTGCTATATTTTTTTTATTCACAGAATTTTTTTCTTATTTTATATCAACAGCTGTGATGATTTAAACTTTTTTTTTTTTTTTTTTACTCCGACAACAGTCTTTTAGATTTGATCACTTGTATCGTCCTTCTGTCCGATCGTTGTGTATTTGCTCCCCCCGTCCTTCTACTGGTCTCAGGGCCGTCCACAGCTGGAACGCTGCTCCAACAACAACCACGTGAGCCCGGATGGCCCGCCGGCGTCCTTCCTCCTCCTCCTCCTCCTCCTCCTCCCATCGTTTGTCTGTATATAGTTTTAGAGTAGATGAAACCGATCTGCCTTACTTTGTTGGATGTTTTCTTCACATTAAAAGCTTAGGGAACGATGCAGAAGCACTTTATATATTTGGAACACTCCAAATGGAAATGATTGGATACTTGTTATCAGCTTTCCCCATTTTGATCAGTTACATGATCTTGAGTAATCTTTTTGTTTTAATCTGTGTATAAATAACATTTATAGCCTGTAGATTTTAAGATATTTTTCGTGACCAAAGACAGTTTCATAGTTTTGACTTGAAAAAAATAATAATGTATTTTGAATACAAAGGTTTAAAAATGGAGAGAATTATATATATGTATATATATGTATATATATATATATATATATATATATAGATCTATATGTATGTATATATATATATATATATAGAGATATGTGTATATATATGTATGTAGATGTATAGATATGTATGTATTTTATGTGTAAGTATTTTTTCAATATATATACTTTAACTTTTTAGTGACTTAATGCAAGCAGACTGCATGCATTCGGTTTGGAATCCTAATGGCACATGATTGTGGTGTAGACTTGTATTTCCCTGTGATTGTGAATCCTTTTGGTACATCGTGCATCAGATTTATGCTTTTGTGTCGAGAGCATCGCGGCGTATCTGTAGTGGCTTACGTAAGGAATGGAACCGTAGAGAGGAATCTGTCAAAAGAGCACATGATCCCTGTCAGACAATCAGGGCAGCCGACAAATACTTTGTTTTTGTTTTTTTTCATGTACCTGCAGGATTATCTTTCTCTTGCCTAACAATCATATTATAGAGTCCAACAAGGCTTTTTTTTTAATAAACTCTGTATAGTCTTTTTTTTTTCCCCGCTCCACAATTTGCCCATTGAAACAATGAAGGGAACTTGAATTTATTTAAAAAAAAAAAAAACGTGTATTGCTGAAACAGGGTCGACCGTGTACTTTTCTTTGCTTGTGGAAATAAGTGGTTTAGTCTTTGGTCACTCATATATTTCTAACATGCATATCTCGTGTATTGAACAATCTATTTTTCTAGGAAATTTCTTTTTTTTTGTATTTTCGGAAACACTGATGGGAGGTGTTGGCACGGTACCGTTTCCTTTTGCGTGCAGCACTTCGTGTGGGCTTTGCTGCCTGTGTGTGGTTGTGAGCTGGTTGTCTGCGGGACGTCCCAGAGCTGCAGCTGCCTGATGAGAGAAGGATGTTTTGTGTAACATTTTTGTTTGGAACAACAACAAAAAAAAAGACTCCGGACCAAATTTCCAACAAAATGTAATTTCAGCGTAAAGTTGTTGCTGTATAATGTAAATCTTGCATGTCAACGCCATGGCTACTTTTAATAAGTGCCAGTAAACTAGCGGTTGTCTTCTGGTTGTGTGCTCATTCTCATATGAAGGTGAACATGTTTTGGGAGCGCCTGCTCACTGAGTTATGAGTTATTATTATTTTTTTAATAAGGGATATTATTCCGTTTTTTGTTTTGTTGTGTCAGAATGTGGAAATACCTGCAGTGGCCTGGAAGTAATCCAGTTTGACTTTCTTGTGTAATATTGCCAAACTAAAACGCTGAGCTGGGATGAATCGGGGTAATTCAAGGTCGCAGCCAAGTACTCATTTAATTGACAGAAACCAGGAGAAGTCCAGGTTTGTGCAACAGCAGAAATGAAACTTCAGTCTTTTTAAATCAAGTTTACTCTCAAAGACCGCAACAATGTTCTGTTCAAATACAGGAGTGAAATTGCAAAAGCGTCTCTTCTTTCTGCCGATCCGCGAGCGTCTTTCTCCGAGTCATTCGATGAGGGAACGTGTTGGAGGACTCGCGACGTTCCTCTAAAAGCTTCTACCTGTCCTGCTCGTCTTGCCGGCTGGTTCCTTCTGAAGGTTTCCTCGCCACTTCGAAACAGTGCTTGTTGTTTTGTTTTGTTACACATATTTTATTTTCCATGTGCGTCGTCTTTTCGGTGTCCATTTTGAAGCAATTTACAATAAAACACTTGAAATGCCAATGCTTGTTAAATTTATGCTTGTTACATTTCATGTGTATCAACGATGTAAAGCACAATGCAGGAAAGCTGGTGACCTCTTCAAGTTTTTTCTTTTTTTTAAATCAATTAACTGGGGTCATTCATAATTCCACCTGCAGTGATCTACACGCAGATTTTTGCTTCGGTCATCAGCCGTCTGCGTTCCTGCTGAAAGCGGCTCTGGATTCCACCAACGTGAAGATTTTTACAGTGACTTTTTTTTTTTTTTTTAATGAGTCAAAGAATTTTTTCTTTAGCCACTCGCCTCCTTTTGAAATTAATCTCCTGCACAAAACAAAAACTGTCCACACTGAATCTAAATGAGCAGGAATGTAAAAAACATTTTTCATTGAAAGCCACACTCTGATGTCGTACAATAGTAGCAACAGCAGTACATTGTCTGCACACCTGTATTTTCTTGAACACTTACCTGTATATGTGTCAGGTTTAAGAAGACCACGCGGGCGATTTAGACGAACGTATGTGCAATACACCGTATTATGTTTTCAGTACAATGCCGTAACCGTTACTGTCATTTTCAGTTATTATTGTGCCTTTTACTGTGTTCATGGTCTTCATAAACCGCACACTACACATGGAACTCCCCAAGACTGATAAGAGGAAAAGTGTATTTCTGATTATGGCATTTAGTTTTGCGCAAAGAGGCCTCTGGTTTAAGAGATTGTCATTTTATAGAGTAGTTCCGCAGTTGCAAGGCCTTAGTCGCGGGACCGCCCCTTATGTCAATCAAACTGTCAGCATGTGGCCGGGGGGGGGGGGGGGGGCGGTTCAACTGGTCTGTCAGCAACATATCGCAGAAGTAGAGCCCATTTTGTCCCAACCCGTCTCGTTGAAAAAACAAATGAGTTAAAGATGTTGTCGGACTCACGTGACCTTGAAATACACAAGTTCTTCATGTCTCAAATTGATCGACGGGTGTTTTGAGGAGGAGTTACTCGACGGGACGGAGGGTGAGGTTTGTTGCTGTTGGACGAGGAGATAAAACATCTGCATTGTGTGTACGGCCTCTTCCCCGTTTATTATGGAGGGAAAAAAAGGAGAAATTAATAAACGCATGAAAAAACGTATAAATAAATACAGAAATGTATAAATATACGTTCATACTTTAACAACATAAATGAAAACATTTCTACATTTCTCTATTTCTTTATTTTAATAATCCTGCTATAGTGTTCTTGCGCTGAGCCTCTTCCTGCCTCCTTTCCAAAGGAAAACTTAGGAAAGTGAAGAAACTTGTTTTTACAAACAGGAGTTAAGTGCGCAGACTGATACCACTGTGCAAAGCTGAGCTGCGAGCACAAAGACTACAAACAGGGAGACACGGCCAGACAAAAGTCTCTACGACAGTATGAAAATATTGCAAATGTAGTGCGATACCACAGCGTGAGACGTCTTTATGTTCCACCTTCGAAGAAAAACGGGGGCTTAACAGACGTGGGACTTGAAGGAGGCTTTAGTCAAGAGGCAGGACTACTTCACTGCGTTCATAGACACAGTCATGCATCCCAGAATGATGCCGCTGCCACACAGTCGACACAGTGCGTTGCTTTAAGGAACCTCTCCAGCATCACAGTGGTCCCAGATGGTCCCCACCAACCGTAACCCCCGACGATTCCCTCCCTTCGGCCCCCTCGCCTTTTGTGGTACAGCTGTTCTATTTAATTTGATGTGTGGGTTTTATTGTATTTTGGGGGGGGGGTTAAATTCTCAATTAAAAAAAAACAATTGTGGCATCAACCCACACAAACACGCCGTGGCTAAAGTCAAAGCCAAAGTAAAGCCTGCCAGAGCTAACCAGAGCTAACCACGGCTAACCACGGCTAACGTGGCCCAGCAGTTTGCGGGTTTGGATCTGAATATTTCTGGCAAACGATTGCCAGAAATTGCTCGTCGTCTCTGGCCTGGATGAGGAGGCCTCGTTCTCTTACTGAGGGAAAAGCACCGTGTGTGATGCTGGAGGCCCGTCAGTCCTCGTCTCCCCAGACATCCTGCTGCCGGACCTCGGACTCCTCCTCAACACGTGTTCTGTCCAGAGTTGTCCGGTTTACAGTATCGTTTTTTTTGTATCATTTAGAGAGATGACACCTGTGTGTCCAAATGCAGGGAAACGTGAGCGACTTCCGGGTCAGAAACTGTTCATTGCCAAATGCATTACGCATTACAAGGTATTTGGTTTGGTGATTGGAGAGTGACGATAAACAGTGCAATAGTAAAGAACTGAAAAAATGCACACTAAACTGTTGTATTATATACCAATGTTATTTTAATTTGGCTTGTTTTAATTTAAATAATTCTACTTTTATTATGTGACTCCCTTGTTAAATTGGGCAAATAAACCAGACAAATCTCCAGTTTGTCTCCAGACAAATCTGTTCTGTTCATTAAATGATTTTAACGGTAATAGTGTTATGCTATTGATGACATAAATTACACATTTCATCTATGGCTCACAAGGTTAACGGTTTAATTTAAGGTTCACGAAAGTTGAAGTTGGAGTCATGGCCAACACATTTATTAACCTTTAATCTACACACGTTAAACAACTTAAGATATTTGTGATCACAATGCATTGAGTAATGTTGTAATATTTGCACACAAAACGTTCAGACCCACATCCTTCTTTTCATATTAGGCTTCTTCCAGTCCTCACATCAACGAGGACACAACATACAACATACTTGTTTCTTTTGTCATTATTTTATATCAAGTATTTTAATAATTCAAAGATGAATGATAACGTTTATTGACATCAACAAAAGTCTCCCAAAAGCCTTAATCCAGTTTACAGGTAATTCAAAAAAAAAAATTTAGTGTGGGCGGTGATAACAAAAAGAGGAAAAGTGGTAATAGTTGATTCTTGTTGTTTCAGCCTCCAGACCTTCAGCAGTACACACGCTGCATCGACCTCCACACAAGAAGAACGGGGGCTGACACCCTCAGGAAGGAGTGAGTGATCCCCTCACTTAGATACAAAGGTATTAGTATTAGTAGTAGACATAAACTGGTGATAAACTGATGATTAAGTTAACTTTACACTTCAACTCCTATAGAACAGCGCCATCTTTTGTTGCTATGGAGAAATGAGGCTTTCCGCACTAGCTAGCATTAGCACAAGCGTCCACATAGCGGGGACGACCATTTTGTTTAGCCAAGCTAGCCCGGCTAACGTCGCATTACCGGCTGCAGAGATGGATGACGGCGACGAGCCGGGGATAGTTCTCTCCCACAGCACTTCCTCAAGCTCCAAGTCGAGCGGGGACAAGATGTTTTCCCTCAAGAAGTGGAACGCGGTAGCTATGTGGAGCTGGGACGTCGAGTGCGATACGTGTGCTATTTGTCGGGTACAAGTGATGGGTGAGTCCGAAGAGGAGACGCTGTTGGTCTGCTAGCTAGGCTGAGGCACCGGCTAACGGAGCTACCGGAGCTAACGTGACCGAAGTTGGCAGACTCGGCGCCACTGTAACATAATTCTCCTTCATTTTCAGACGCGTGTCTCCGGTGCCAGGCGGAAAACAAACAGGAGGACTGTGTCGGTAAGGACATTAAGGCATGAAGGACGCTGTGGGCGCGTCAATGGGGAAAGAAACACTTGGCTTCAGATGGCAAGCTAATCCCACAAGCTAACGCTAGCTGGTTCGCAGCAGCTAGCTGTCAAATAAAGCTACGAGGCCAGTTAGTGGGAGGGTTTTTTAAGTATTGGTGTGTGTATTCCAAGTGAAGCCCGAATGACTGACGTAAGGATTACAAGGAAATTATGTCATTTTGTTTTTTGGGGTGAAAACCGATTTAGTTAATAAAACTCTGGCATCTTGTCTAGCCAACGTTACGTTGTTAAGAGCTAACAGCTGAACAACGTTAAACAGTAACGTTAGCTAAAATAGTACGTACCTGTTTAGTAGTTAACTGTTCCGTGTGAATGCCGCTCCACATTTTGACCGTAAACCACTGACTTTCTCCAGATTAATAAAGTAGTTTATGCTTTTTGAAAAACTAACACAGCTCGTTTGCAGATGGCAGATGCATCTTTGTAGTTGTCTCAGTTAAACTTAAATGACATGTTATATAGTTTGACTTTGATGCATGACATATATGGAAATGTTTCTTTATGAAAATTGATCAGTCTTAATGCATATTAAAACGTAAAATTGCCTTTCGCACAGTATCTTGCACGCCATCAAAACAAACACAGTTGAACTTTTAATACTCTGTGAAACCCAAGCTGTCGTCTTTTCATAACCCTCTCCTTCCTTCTCCGTGTCCTTTCAGTTGTATGGGGCGAGTGCAACCACTCCTTCCATAACTGCTGCATGTCCCTCTGGGTGAAGCAGAACAACCGCTGCCCCCTCTGCCAACAGGACTGGGTGGTTCAAAGAATCGGCAAATAAGCTCCAAGTCCAGGGGCGGCCCGAGTCGCCAACGACACCTTTTGTGCACCCGAAAGTGGCGACAGACCGGACAATGATCATTGCGGCGTCCTGTGCAGAGAGCCACTGACACCCACAGCTGTCGTCCTTCTTATGAATGCATGCATGTTCCAGTAGTCCTGGTGCCCGGGTTGGACGACGGAGTAAATTAAAGCAGACCTTGTTGTTCGCGGATTGCTCGATGTGGCTCTGGACACATCCTCAAGAGAAGAAGTAACCTCGTTGCGGTGTTTGGTCACATGTTAGCTTGACGTTATTGTCTTTGGTGGTGTTCGGCGGATCCTGAATATGTGTCTTTTTAAGTAATAAAGAACTGTATATAGCTGTACACATGGGTTATTTCAACCAGTCATTTGGACACACAACAGTAATTTACACAGTGATTTAGCAAACCCAAATGAAGGTCCAGTTAAAGGACGGAGTCCAAAGTCCTTAATTCACCCTAATGCCATAAGTACCTTTTGGAGTCTGCGTGAAGGAAACTGGAAGGCGGCCTCTGGTGCATGCGTCGGGATGTTGGCAGTGTTTCAGTTTCACGCTTACCGATTAAAATCACGTTTGGTAAGATGTGACTAAGAACATTTACTCAAGTACTTGTCCTTAACTGCCTGGTCATGGATCAGGAAACGATTCAAATAGTAAATATAAAGGAAAGAAGACTTTGAATGGAGCAATTTTTGCAAATACCTTTGCTCTCTGTAAAGTCCTGCTAATGTGCACATTTATATGTTAATGCTTTTACTGAATTAAAAGATCTGAGAACTTTTTCTCCACTACAAATCAGTTAACCTAATGGGTGGAATGATAAAATATTCTTTTACTACCAAGAAAGCTTCAGTCTGATATAAATGTTTTGCAGATTTTATGGTCTCAAATTAAACATCCAAGTCCATCTGCCAAATATATCAATCATTTGGTCTGTACAACTTTTTTTTGGTTAAAATAGCAATGGTGATGTAAACAAATACCTTGTTTTGTCCAAAATACAAAAATATTTTATTCAAATATAAAGTGAGGAAAGGTAAAGCAGAAAAATCTCACATTTGGAACAGTTTTCTTTTTCCTTGAAAAGAATTGATCGTCGGATAATCTTTTGACGATGAAATCATAATCACTGTAGATTTACATTAACATAAGCTTGTTAATATTTATATTTATATTAACCGGCTGCTATTAATGAAACATGAATACCTGTGCCTGTTGACGGTCAAACAGTTATTCCTGCAATAAATCACTGCAGAGGAACATGTTACCATGTGACGCGTCCTCTCACATGACCTCAGAAGTTACTGAATCATTTCAGCTTTGCAAGTGTAATATCTAAAACTGGTCTAATCTCCTCAGTTTCATTATTTGTGCACGTGTTATTTTTCCCGTAGTCTCTATAGGGGTTGTAAACAGAAAGTCCACTGTCTTTCGTCTTTGCCGTCACAAAATACTCTTGAATGCAAAACGATGCGGTTGAGGTGACTGAAGGTTAAAACTGCTGCAGTTACAAATAAATACTTTGCTAAGCTGCTGAAAACCTGAAGTGTTCAGTCTTCATGCTGCTGACACTTACTTTAAAAATCTGTCAGGAAAAGTGGCACCGTAGGCTGCTTACTTATCCGATTAGGGCTCATTCAGTAATGCCTTCACTCTCCTCACTATAACAGGCAACAAAGTGTGCGTACATTCACTCAAACAGCCCTCTCAGTGCCTGATTCTTCTCTCAACAAGCTACGATCCGCCATAAGTTGTTGGGACCAGAATCTGCCACCTCATCGTCTCATGCTGGCAGCCCAAAGACAGCTCACAGGCCCTGCGCATCTGCTAAAAATAGATAAGTGCAAAGCCTCTTAAGTTCAAACCGCGTAAGTTGTTCTCCCTCAGTCCCGCCGGCGAATAAGCGCGTAAAGACACTTAGCTGACAGTACATCCCAGAAGGACGGCGGTCCTCGTGCTGCTGCGAGAGGGCACAGGCGGGAGGGATGTCAGGGATGCAGGCGCCCGAGGGGCTCAGCCGGGCCTGGACCCTGCGGACGGACGAGCTGTGGTGTTGGAGGCGGTGGGGCCCGGCTGCTTACGCCTGCGGCGCACGAGGCCTCTAACATGGGGGAGCAGCTGGGACTGCACAGCCTGGTGGCCAACACGGCCTTCCTGACGGCTCAGCACATCGACCGGGACGAGCTGAGGAGAAGCAGGCTCAAGCTGACGCTGCCCAAACCCAGGATGTCCTCCGCCCTCCGCACCGCGGTGGGGAGGAACTACGAGTCGCTGTGCGAGCGACAGCCCATCGGGAGGAAGCTGTTCCAGCAGTTCCTGCGGGCCTGCAACCCGCAGTACAGGGTCGCCGCCGAGTTCCTGGAGGAGCTGAGCGACTGGTGCTTCGCCGAAGACGACGCCAGAGAGGCGGCCAGGCGGAGGATCCTCGCCAAGTTCTGTCGACCCGAGTCCGGCAGCTTTCTCTCGTATCTGACGGGAGAGGCAGCGGAAAGGTGCAAGAGTTCATCAGACAAAGACTTTGAAGTGACATCCGGCCAGATGAGGGAAGACACCAGAGACTTCCTGAGGGGGAAACCTTTCTCCGAGTATCTGAACAGCCCCTTTTTCTACAGGTTCCTGCAGTGGAAGGAGCACGAGAAGCAGAAGATCAGCGACAGATACTTTCACGAGTTCAGGGCTTTGGGGAGAGGCGGCTTTGGCGCGGTAGGTGGCAGAAATCCCGCCATCTGGATCAAAGTGTAAATCTCAGATTGCTCCGTAGGACTTTTACGTTTGAGAGTGAGACATTTGGAAGTTGTATTCAGAGCAATTAAAAGCACCTTTACACAACTTAATATACTCAAGGGTTTTGTTGCTACGGCCTCACTTGGTCTGGTGTCACCCGTAGCTTTTGGAAGCTGATGTTCGCGCATGTTCATCGTCCCGTAGCTTCTACACACAGCGACCGCTGTTCCCTAAATGTTGTACGGTCGAACTTTAAAGTTCCAGCAAAAACTAATCAGAACTGAATTAAACTGCTGTGAAGTCTGACGTAATGCTCCCTGTCGCTTCCCCATGCAGGTGTGCGCGGTGCAGGTGAAACAGACGGGCCAGATGTACGCCTGCAAGAAGCTGAATAAGAAGTGCTTGAAGAAGGAATCCGGCGAAGAGATGGCCCTCGTGGAGAAGCAGATCCTGGAGAAGGTCAACAGTCTGTTCATCGTGAACCTGGCTTACGCCTACGACAACAAGACTCACCTGTGCATGGTCATGGACCTGATGAACGCCGGAGACCTCAGGTTCCACATCTACGAGCTCGGGGAGCGGGGAATCCGCATGGAGCGCATCGTTTACTACATGGCGCAGATCACCACCGGGATCCTCCACCTGCACTCCATGGACATCGTGTACCGCGACATGAAGCCCGACAACGTGCTGCTGGATGCCCGGGGGCAGTGTCGGCTCTCGGACCTCGGGCTGGCCGTGCAGCTGCCGAAAGGCGAAATGGTGTGCCAGAAGGTGAGCGACGGAGGCCCCCGCTGTGCAGACGTTTGGAACCAGGCACAGATATGATGGCTCTGAGAGCTGCTCTGACAGGCAACAGAAGCGTAACCCTTTATTGACTTAAATGAATCTTAATTAAAAGGTGGCTTGAAATTGTGTGGAAGGAGTCGAGCCTGGGCGCTTCAGCTGGTTGATCTTTGCTCTACTGATGCCAGATGTGGCTTCCACGTGTCCAAGCAGAGGAGTTAGAAGACTCACAGCGGGCCTGAGCTCACTGGAAGGTTTATTCGCTTCCAGAGTCTCAGACATTACTAGCTAATGTGTCGCACCAAAGTTAAATATCGTCTTCACGCGGCTGTCTGCAGCCTCGTGTTCACTCTGTCCGTATGGTCCCACTGGTCACCAGATGAAACTGTGTATTACCATCTATTTAACCCAAAACATCGGTATTTCTCATGTTCTCCAACTTATCAACAGCAATCATCTCGTCACTGTTTGATTCATTTTCTGTCCCCAAGAGAGAAAACTACTGGTTTAAAGAGACAAAAAACATCACAATATCTCAATGTAACACAACAGTGTATCCTCACCTCAATTGGCCATTAATGATAAAAGAGGCATCGCTTACATACATATTTAACCTGGTTTACCTCAAACTCAAAATGGTCATGGTTAAACTACTGAACCCTCCCCCCCACCCGTGTGTCGTCAGGCGGGTACGACCGGCTACATGGCCCCTGAGATCCTGAGGCAGGATTACTACCGCACGTCCGTGGACTGGTGGGCCGTGGGCTGCAGCATCTACGAGATGGTGGCCGCCCGCCTGCCTTTCAAGGACTTCAGGGAAAAGGTGCAGAACGAGGAGGTGACCCGTCGCACCCTGGAGGACGAGTGCAAGTTTGAACACAAAGACTTCGACGCTCCCACCCAAGACATCGTCCGCCGCTTCCTCAAGAAGAGGCGGACGCATCGCCTCGGGTGCCGGTGAGTAGAGGGCCGGATCTTCACCTGGCGCAAAATGGCTTTTTTTCACACCTGTAAACACACTGCTTAAAGAAACAGTGTAGGGGTTAGGGTTAGGGTTAGGAAAGGGAACATGATGCCCATAAATCTGAAAACCTTCACAGGCAGGCTTGATCGATTCTGCTGACTCAGGCTTTCACAAGCTGATCTGCTGCCGTCGTCTCATCATCGAACGTCTTCTGTTTCTCCCTCACAACAGCGACGACGACCCACGAAACCACCCGTTTTTCAAGAGCATCAACTTCCGTCGCCTGGAGGCCGGCCTGCTGGAGCCCCCCTGGACGCCAAAGCCCAACGTGGTGTACGTCAACGACGCGGACGGGTTCAGGGACGTCTCCGAGGTCGAGGACGTTACATTTGAGGCCAAAGATGAGAAATTCTACAAGCGGTTCAGCACGGGCGCCGTCTCCATCCGCTGGCAGAAGGAGATGATCGACACCGGAGTGTTCGACGAGCTGGACCCGCCCAGGCTGAACGGCCACGGCTGTGGCGCGGCGTGGGAGTCCAGGACGTGCGTTGTGTTGTAAGCACAGTGTGCACAACTGGGCTGAAACAACAACAACAACACACAAGTGACCTGAGATTTGGTTCCTTTTGACGCTAACAAAGTGCCTGGTGTCTCGACAAAAGGGGCGGTTCAGGACCCTTTTTGCTCGCAGATTCACTTGCCTTTTTACCCCGAATGCATTTTCTTCCGCCTCGGTGTCGTTGTGCCCCGGATGGAAACACAACACACTGACATCGCAATTGCTGCGCTGTAGTTTGCCCTCAATTTTCTGGTGAGGAAGCATGCGCAGTTTCCATTAGATCACCCAGGAAATCTGTCAGGCAAGGGTTCACGCGCGTTGGCGAACAGGCTGCGTGTCAATAAACCGCCCGCATGAATATCATAAGTGTTTTTGAAAAATGTGCCACATCGGCTGGACGGACATAAATCCCTCGTTGCAGACGTCCACCACTAAGTGCCGCCAGACTCCCACGAAGTGCGTTTAAACCCCCCCTCCTGTCCTGGCTGTGCTGTCACGGCAAGTTCAGACCAACAATAGAATGAAGGAGACATTTAGTTTAGCTTAAGCTTAGCAGTAACAAACATCTATTCTAGTTTTGTTTGATAAGTTCTGTGTCTTGATGTTGATAAATGTGTTTAAATGAGTTTTTATCGCATGATGATTACTTGGACAAAATTGTTATGTCATTTCAACGTTTTAAAGGTGATTATACTTCATATAGTGACCACAGAGATGAAATAATAATACGACGATCCCTGGCAAGACTCATTATCTCAGCATCTTTTCACTGTAATAATCACAATTATTTTACCTTTGTGTCCTCAACTCAATGAACATTTACTGCAAAGCAGGTCCTTTTATTTTTTTATTTTACTCATGCAATGAGCTGAATTGTCTGTACGTTACATGCCAATAATATTCTGTAATATCAAAATGTGAAATTTAATTTCATAATGATGATTTAACATTTTATGTGCCCTTTTTGGCTTTTATAGATTTCATATGTAGCTTTGTGACACTTGTTGTTGTTGTTGCCAAGGACCATATTTTTTAATGAGATGTAATGCATAATAAATAAAGCACATTTTGAAAAGTATTTTAAATCACTTTAATAAAAAAATCTGCATCGCTGCTGAAATAATAACTAACTGATAAATTACTATTCTAAGCGATGACATTCAAAATCAGTGACAAACATCCAGGGCCAGTCTGCAAGAGGTTAATGCTTGTGTCTTTATAGTAAACACGACATCCCTCTTAATATTTGATCCGCATCCATCACTCGAGAACCTCAGACCCATTTAGGCAACGAGGGACCGATAAACACGTGATGTGCTAACTCCCGCGGAGGGGCGACCTCGCGGGCCCGAGAAAGTGGCTCCGTTCACGCTCGACTGTCATGAGATTAGAGGGCGGCTCAGACGGAAATCCAAGACGCAACCCGATCGCCGGCGGCTGCGGGCGGGAAGTCCACCGCGGACGACGTGACGACAAGACGAGCTCGGCAGAAGGTCTCCAGGAACATGTTTCTACCAGGTGCCTACAAGCGCCTGCCAGGCTCTGGTTCCCCTCGGGCCCACGCAGCAACTCCTGAGCCCTCCGACGCACGCGCCGCAAGAGCCGCTCTGCAGCACTCGCTCACACACACACACACACACACACACACACACACACACACACACACACACACACACACACACACGAGCACGTTTGCACACTTGCACTCATGCATGCAGAGGCAGAAACGCGCGCACGCGTTAACGCACGCAAAGATGTGCTCACACACGGTACCTAATCAAACACTCTCACCAACCCACACAAATTGCACGCGCACAAAATCGGGTTGCTCCCGTGGGAGCAGCCGGCATCGGGTTGGAGACATCAAAGCGGGACGGGGTGTAATTTGCTATCTGCGTTTGTTACATGATGGATTCACATCAGAGGAATGTGCCACACCAGCTCCGCCTGGCAGCCACAGGATGGAATCACATCCGCAATATTGCTCCGTTTCCCCTCCTTTCGCTTTGGCTGTGAGTGAGTGTGTGTGTGTGTGTGTGTGTGTGTGTGTGTGTGTGTGTGTGTGCGCGTGCGCGCGTGTATTTAAGTGTACGCGTGTGTGTCTGTGTTATATGTAGGGAATAAAATACATATTGGTGTGTGTGAGCGTTTAGGAGAGGTGACAAAAACAGGGGAAACAAAGAGGTGATTGTCTGCTTCCAGGTCGTTGTCCTCTGTGTCGAGCTCACTGCCAGAGGGATTTATTGCGTTTGAAATTAGTTTTTTTAACAGTAGAAATGGCCCAAATCAACTTGCTTGCTTGCTTTGGGCCATTTTATGTGAGAAAAATGTAAATAAAGTAGAGGAATGTTTTATAGTTAGCTATTACGTGGTGAGCTATGGAAGGGTTTTTCAATTTTCGAATCGCCATTGCTTAAATTCTTAACATTTGTATAAATAAGTGAATTCCTGCAGAGCGGTCCAACAGAAACAGACAGTGTGTGTGTGTGTGTCTGTGTGTGTGTGTGTGTGTGTGTGTGTCTGTGTGTGTGCATGATGATCTGCCCAACTGAGGCCCAACAGGCAGTTTCCATGGCGCCCAGACCTCAGACCCATTCCCCTGCCAGGGGCTGGACAACGTCATGATCACACACACACACACACACACACACACACACACACACACACACATACACACACTCACCTACACGCTTGTGTAAACAGTCCCACACTCTTACCCCCGGTCCTTTCCCTGCACCATGTTTGGTCCCTTTTAATGCAACTTTCATCCGTCTACGTCGTTTCATCACATGTTCAGACAAACGATCTTTCCACATTGACTGATTGTTTCAGGAATAGATGTAAATGACTTAAACAGGATTTTCTTGGGGGACATTTTCCACATAATCCTGAAATGAATTACCAAAGTTGCTGAGAAATGTTACATTTTTGCCAAATAAATCAGAATTCATTTGCAAGCCTGAATAACCGACCAAGCAAAACAAGCAAATACCGAGAGGCCTTTATGGGTAGTGGAGTGTGTATTTCATATCAGGTGGTTGTGCGTCAATCATCATCAATAATTGTTGTTTACTGAACATTTACTCCATATAAGTCCTTCTTATGGCCCTGGCAATGCACAGAGGTAGACTTTTTGAATGACTTCTGTGTTGTTTCAAATGAATAATGAGGCCTGATGTGCAGAGGAGGTCCATTGGGTCCCTGTTGCATGTTTTTTTAGTCGGTCACATCTCTCCTGTCACCTGTCGCTGGGCATAAAGTCCCCCCCCCCCAGAAGAAGAAAATCCGGCGGAAACAGCTCAAAGTTCAAAAAGTCACAGCATCCTGAAAGCCGATCTGGCACCGAGCGATGTTCCTCCGCCGCCGGGTGAATGAGGAATCGGCACATCAAACGAGGGGGAGGAGAGTTATAACGACACGGAATACTGTACGAGGGGAAACGCTGAGCTGAGACCGTGGGGCATGTGTTAATGTACTTGCACATCACAGGGCGCCATGTGGACCCGCCGGGGGGAGTCACTGAACCCGGGGAGTCGATCGGAGAAGTGCTCAGCAGCAGGTTTCAAATCGATCGATACGCAGAACAGAATTAAAAGCTGCGAGCTGGTGTGGGTTTCTGAGAGGGGCCTCCGGTCTGATTCACTTAGCTGCTACTTGGTTGCATTCTTAACTCCTGGTGTAATGTGACTGACAGTTGGCTCGGCAGGCGGCCCAGGACGAATCCAAGACCATCTCTGCTGTCAGTGTGTGTGTGTGTGTGTGTGTGTGTGTGTGTGTGTGTGTGTGTGTCTAGAGTAACCTGCCTCTTTAAGTCTGCTCATTCAAACTCTCAATATCTGTGTGTGTGTGTGTGTGTGTGTGTTATCACGCCATCTCTGGACATCTGGGGTGTGTCGATACACTGCTGCGAATGGATAAAATACCATAAAATACCACTGGTCCCGCTGTGACCAGACTACCCGGTATTACTCCACGTACCATGACTCGTTTGGCTCTCGGACACTAGCAGGAAGAGGACAGAGCGGTATGTTCGGATTCCTGGCAAAAATAATGTATACTCACAAAAGGATGCAACTCGTAACCCTTTCAGTCACTACGCAAACGATCCACAGGCGTCCACAGCGCAGGGCTGGAGAGCGTCCACTCTGGTCACAGCAGCCTGGCGTGATGTCACGTTTATGGCTCTCTGAGCTGTGGAAATCTGTCCCCCCTCCCCCCAGGTGACAGAGAAGCAGCTGTTGAGGGTTCGGTATCTCGCCTTTTTGTCGCGTTAACCGTGTCCAGAAAGTCATTCCTGGTCCGCTGAAGATGAGCGGTTGGCGAGTGGCACACGTTCTGGTGCCGATGAAAAAGCGTTAGGCAGCTGCACGGAGCCAAACTGAACCGTCCCGTCTCATGGAAAACAAATGTCCTCACAGTGACAAAAAAAAAAAAAAGGTGCTCCAGATGTTTTAATGCATTCCATGTGCAGAAAGTGAGCAGAAAGTGCGACAGAGTGATGGAGAGAGACCCAATCAGTGATCATCAAACGCAATGTGGTAGTTGGTCAAAAGCGTAAAGGACAAATATCATCTCAGGTTCACGAGGTCAGGTAGATGGAAGAAGCAGGGCCCGGGTGCTGCATGTTGCATTTGGCTGTGACTTTCGGCACTACTTTTCAGCTGTTTCTTTTTTCTCCCAGCATGTATTACCCGACTGAGCTCAAGTAGCGGCATCCAGAAAGTATCTATTGAGAACGCTGTCAACGGTGACACTCCTCAAATCTAAAAACTCCACACGGTAACCTTAACCTGGCATGTTATACTCAGTGGAACGCACTAATACTTTGTGCTGATCATGAAGCCGTGGTCAGTGCGATCCCACACACACACACACACACAGCGTAAACAAACGCACACACGGCCCACAGATGTTTCTCGACATAGTTTAATCCCTGAATGCAAAGTTAACTCTCCGCGCTCTGCACCACAGAGCGCCGCACGTTTCCACTGCCTCCTTCTTCCATTCATCTCTGAACCGCCACACAAACACTAAGGAAGGTATATATTAGCACAACTGAAATGTCTTTTTTTCCTGTTTTACGTTGTCAATCATCCCCACAAAGTCCTGTAATCAGGGAACATGAGTGAAAACACCTGGGTGGACTGTAGGTGTGTGGCGACTTAATCCAATCGCAGGTCTGCTATCAGACTTCAAAGCTCCCTCTGTGGTTCGGTGCAGGAGACGCGTAGCAGGGCCCTACACGCCTACATGCCCCACATGCTAACATACTTTCCAGGCCCCTCGGGACCAGATTGCAGCTGGTACACTTTTTTTTAAAAATGTATTTCCTTCACCCTTTGCCCCACAAGACGGAACTGGTGATGTGAGCAACGCGGTTCAAATAGTTCTGATGAATCCTATTCTTCCTCGGATCGGCGTCGCTGCGTGGCGGATTACCAGACGGGTTTGTTAACGGGGCGGACTTAAAAGACTCCTTTTACACCTTCTTCAGAAATGCATTTTACTGCTACTCTCCTCGGGTTTCTTTCTTAATCTCCTCCTTGCTCTCGTAGGTGAGAGATCTGCAAACAGCTGCTGGGGGTCACATGCTTTGTGTCGCATTGTTAACACATAAAAAGCCGCCCCCTCCTATTAACATCAAAGTCTCTCTTTTTTTTTTGATGCCGAAGCAACGTCCGCTTTGAACGCATACTGTATGCCGTTACTGCCCCTCTGGTGTGAGGAGAAGGAGAAGATGTGTGCACGCAGAATACACATATACACACACTTATACATGCGCACAAACACACACGTACAGCCAAGGCACTGGCCTGTCTGAAAAGAGCCCTTTGATTGAGCGGCCCTCACTTGCCGTTTGAGTTGGCATTAGAAGAGTTCTCCTGAGGTGCCCTGGCCTCTGGCCACACACACACACACACACACACACACACACACACACACACACACAGCCCTGAAAGCCTGGTGGAGCCTGCAGGGAGTCAAACTGCTCTCACCTGTTGTCTCTGGCAGCCTAAGAGGGGCCGATTAGCGCCCAGCACTGACAATATGCTCTTTGTTCCCTCGCTTCTCTCACTCTCCCTTTCTGCCGTCTCGTACACTCGCAGTCTGTCACTCCTGCCACCGCTCACGTCTCCCTCCGCCAGGCCTTCTGTCCTCCTCTGTTTCTCCCACTCAACGTCTCTCTGTCGCTCTTTGTCCACGCGTGCGACTTGACCCTCTTTGCTATTTCTGTCTCCCTGCTCCCTCTTTCTCTCGCTCTCGCTCCGATTCGGTCCCCCGCTAATGCCCTTTGTGGCCACGGGAGCCGTGTGTGGAAAACAGTCGAGCACTTTTTATCGCAGATCATCGAGGTAATCTCTCCCATATACGGCCCCGCGTTGGCGCTGCTCACATGCTGCCGGAGGGTCTCATCGCTCTGCCGATCGCAGCGGCCGTAGCCAGATTTAACTCGCTTTGCTTTTTTTTTTGGGCCGATATCAAGACTGTGAGGTCGTGAGGCAAATCGACCTACGGGGTGAATCCGGCTACAGAGAAATGTTTGGTTTCGCGGCACATGTTCCATTCTGAATGCATTAGCATGTATTAGCGAGGCCCGGTCCTCCTCCCCGACTGGCATGTTTGGGGCGAGAGGGCGTAACAGCACAGAGCCCGTAAACAGCCCCGGCTGGGTCACAGATGTACAGCTGTATGAAGTGGCCTTTATGACCAGAGGGGAAGACCTCGGTGAGCCGTGTGGAAGTCAAGCTAGCATTCTTCCGCTCATTGGAAACATAGTGGACAGTGTAGGGAGGGCGGGGGGGGGGGGCTCCTTGGCTGCAGCCTTTACGGGACAGTCTGCTCTCATTGGCTTTCAGACGCACTGAACATGTTGTCTGGTTTCACAGTCCGTGGCTCTGTAGGCACCTCAAGTCTTGTCAGCACGAGCACATGTGTCCCAAAATATATTGTGATATTTCCTATGCAAATAAAACGGTACGTCTTCTACTCCGCTACACTTCTTATATGAGCTATTGTATGAAAAGGCCTCTTTCAAAGCCTGAGCTAAAGTGACGACCCCAGAACCGTGGAAAAAAAAGCAAACTATGAACTCTCTGTAGTTCTTACACAATTCATTTAAGTCAAAACTCTTCAAGGGATGACGAAAGAAACTTCAAATCAGTGTCGAATCGCAAAGGTGTGTTTGAAGGAATTAAAATGAAACAGGGCCGGCCCAAGGCATAAGCGAACTAAGCGGCTGCTTGGGGCCCCCTGGCCACGGGGCCCCCTGGTGGCCGCTTAGTTCGCTTATGCTGCAAGCAGCCCAAGTTTTGTATTTTAACCTCACTGTATTCGAAAATTCTGCTTAGGGCCCCCAAGAGGCTCGGGCCGGCACTGAAATGAGAGCTGTGGATTTGGAGTGGTGGCATTAATAACATCTACACAGAAATAAAGGACTGTGTCGTCTGCAAAAAAAGATAGAAGTTACAATTGCACGATGAAAAGGTCATACTGTTTATAGTAAATAGTAAATGATACTCTGTCGTAACGGAGAGAACAAGAGGACAGGACATTATCCTTCTTCTCATACCGCAACCTACCTGAGAGGAAGAGGAAGGGAAACTGGTGCAGTAAATATAACTTTAACTCATGAGCTTGCTATGCTAAGCTTGTTCACATGACGTTTAGGAGTCCCGTGAATGTGCTGCTCGTTTGTTTCCACAAACAACCGTGTCAGTCGACGTCAGTTGCCTCGAGCACTTTAGGACTAATCCACGTCAGCCATCGCGCAGCAGGCGCATTGTTCGTCGCCGTGTCCGATATTTGCGCGATGGACCGCAGAGTGCAGGCGGCAGCAGCAGCGCAGACCCGCTCGGTGACAAGCGCTTGCCCCCCAGTGAGCTGTTGGGAATGCGGCCGTCGTTGCCGTGCTGCGGGGCTTCGCTGATCGGCCATGACAGATTGAGCCCCGTCCCCTTATGGATTGAGGCCTCTCGGCTGGAGCTCTATTAGACTTCAGCATTCCTCCCTGTGGAACCAACGTCGCCCGGCGTGGATCTACAGCCCCCCCTCCCCACTCAGCTATGGGCCGGGTGGCTCCCAGACACGTGCTGCGAATCAGCGAGGCCGAACCCTTCAGACATGCGGCGAGCGCGCATCAGAACTCCCATCTGCTAAACCCCGGAGAGAGAGAAACGCTGGTTTCTATTCAAATACAAATTCAATCATTTATGGCCCTGCTGTGCACGGGGGGGAAAATGTTATCATTCATATTTTTGTTGAAGACGCAAAAGTTCTCCAGCCGACAGCTGTGATGGATGAAGAGTTCTTTTTAAACAGGTTACGGAGAAGTGAGAGCCATCAATAATTTAAGTTATCCGCCATCCAACTGGTGAGTCTGAGGGAGTTCACTGTGCTGGCTGGAGCTTTGTGGGACGGAGAACACGGGGAAGGACGTTATTGGAGGTTGGCACATTAAAAAGCTCTGGCTGATGAATGCAGTGGCATCTTTCCCAAAATCATATCACGACATGAGACGAGAGACATAACGTAACATATTCCCCCATATGCTTAAGGGAGGGCCGGCGTTTTATTGCTCCTGCCTAAATTCATCCAGATTATGTGAAACAAAAAGTCAAACAGTCTAGAAACGTCTAATTCTTGTATAACTGGACATCACTTATAATACTTTAGTCTTTTTTTCCGACTGCTGATCTTTGTTTTTTGATGCAGACGAGCACATGGATTAAGACAACAGTCGCAATGTTCTGTGATTTTCCAACTGTGGAAAAGAAAGAGAGGTTAATTGATGCACACGACGCTCTATCAAACATAGAAATCGTGGGGAAAAAAAAAAAAAAACACACAAGGCTTCTGTGTTTGCTTCCTGCTTCTTCCCGCAGACACTATCTCTCACTCCTGCGCACGTCCGAAGCCATTCACGCTTTCTCCTTTCGTGCCCGCCGCACCCACGAGGCCGTCGGGAGCCTTTGACTCGACGACTGGAAAAACCGGAACATCGCTGTTCGGGATCTTTTCTTATTATCTCGCAGATCGCTTTTCTGGTGCACAGTTTTGGCATAGGGGCACTTTATCTGACATCGCCCTCCCCACAGCGCCGCCTCAGTGTTGATGGGGGCATGAGGTGACCCAACACACACACACACACACGCACACACACACATATATAGTTGAGCTGGAAGCATAAAGCTCTTTTCTCTGCATTGGACGGATGTAATTACAACTCGATTTAATGTGAGTGAATTCAAAACACTACAGCGGGTCACGGCTCGGACAACCCCCCCGACCCGGATGAAGTCACCTCTGGTGTTTCTTCTCGGTCACAGGACGATGAACCTCACACTGAAACCACCCTGCGTCGCTGCACGAGCGGCCGAGAGAATGAATGAAACGTGGTCACTTTTACACCGTGAGGCTCAAATCAGCAGCAGGTCCAACACCCAAAGTGACCGGCCGGTTTTTATCTGGTTGGAAAAAAACAGAATAAGTTGCTGTGATAGTCAATAGTTCCCTTTTCGAGTGAGTAAACACCACTTGAAGTGGATTTTTTTTAATTTTTTACCCCTTCCCCAAAAATACAAACATCCTCACTGGAACATGTCAAAATGGAAACGGCTTTAGCCAAATATTAACATGATTAGTTGTTTTTCCAGCTTGTACTTTTCTCGAGACGTCAGTAAGGTGAGATTGGATTAGAATATCAAACCGGCATTTGGGCCGGTTACAAAAGAAACATAACATTTTCATTTCGTCTTCTTGGGGCCAACCGGAGCAGACTGCGAGCGCTGGCGGCTGGTGAATGTGCGCTCTATGTCCAGACAGACAGAAGAATGAACCGCTTTATGACCTCTGTGCAGGGCTGCCAATGTGTATTCCTTGTTATACTTATACACTAGTAAACGCAATGAAAAGTCCCTGTACACAGAGAGGATTTGGGGATGTTATCACGCGCTGCTGTCACTTTATCTCTCAGTGAAAAAAAAACAAATCCTCCTGTCTTTTTTTTTCACCTCTTTCATGAGAGTTCAACCGTCTCCGCACTCCACCTTCTCCCTCTGTCACAATCCCACTGCGCCCCTGAACGCACGCCGATCCCGCTTTATCGCCACGATCGTAACCAGGAAGAATCCCGGAGCCGGCTCCTATCCGACGATCCGATCTCCGGTGGCTGCCTTTTCCTTTTGAATGTCATTTCAAGTGTTGATAAGCATCGGATATTATATCCGCCTCATAGCTACAGCCGGTGGCGTTACTGAAGCATCCACGCAGGGTAACCTCACTCCACTCAGAGGCCTGTGCGTGCGTGTCTGCTGCCGATGGCACCGGGGCGGTAAGGTGATCCGCGGACTAATCATCGATATCGTCCAGGGGTGCATGTGTGCCAACCCGATCCATCAGAGACGGACGATAGCGCGGACAGCCCGTCACCCGGGAGGGGCCAGGTGATCCTCCATCTCGTGGGAGGTTTCTATGATTCGGTCTCTGTGTGTTTCCACGCGCTACCCAGGTTGCATCCCGGTGCTGCTTTATGCTGCGCGGTGCCCTGCCAGCACTTATCACATCAGCACAGGAGCTTTTTGTTAAATCTAACATTTGCCGACACGCTCAAACACAAACCCGCCGCTCAGCCGCTCAGCCGCTCCGTGACTCCGTCGGGTGGCATCGGCCTGGTCTTGCCTAAAACAAAAAAACCTTGAAATCTTAGACAAGTATCAGAACAAGGCAGAACTGTGTCTCGCCTGCAGCCCCTCACCTCCTCTCTTATACACACACACACGCACGCACGCACACACCACCCGCTGACCCCCGCCACCATATGCCAAAAATTATCATACAAGTTTCTCTTTGTATCCATATTTAAACTCGATGGAGAAGAATTGAGCCTTTATACGAGGTGGAGACGGTGTGTTTATCCAGCAGCGCCGGCACCAGGAAACAAGAGAAAGACCCCTTTGCTGCTGCTGGTGGAAGCAGGAAAGAGTCGGAAAGACCGTGGGGGGGGTCAGGGGGGGAGGAGAGAAAGAAAGGAGAAAGGAACTCATTGAGTGACAGCGATTTAGGAACTTCATCTTTCAACAATTTCCTGCATTTGGGAAAATATAAACTTTTGGGGTAAAACAGGGGTCAAAAATCAAAGAAGTCTTCTAATATCAAAATGTGTGTGTGTGTGAATGTGTGTGTTTCACATGCATGTTGTTGTACATCAATCTGTTTACACAACAACTAGATGAGGACTCATTTACTTATTGTGACAAAATGCGCTTTCCCCCCCATAACGTAAATCATTACAGTGTCGGTTTGAGGGATTAGAGAGTAAAGGTTTAGTATTAAAGGTGAGGCGGTTGGTGTACAGGTACGTCACCAGGAAATGTGTGTAAGTGAACGTTATGTCCCCAAAAATTATAAAAATGCGATGTTATGTGTTTGTTTGTTTGTGTGTGTGTTGGACATTCAACCAATAACTTGCTGAAAATTAGTATTCGAAGACGAGGCCTGGGCGCTGAGATTCATCATATAATTATGCTTCTTTAAAATGAACAGGAGAAACATTGTGACACAACAGGTATAATAAACATGTTTCATTGGGCACTATCACAGTTTCTGTGGCCGCAGTTAATGTTTTACTGTCGTCCGATTTTATTAAGTTTCCTTCCAGAAAATATGCTGAACATTTTTGGTATTCGGTAAATAAGATCTTCAGTGTCAAAGCCACAAATATTCAGAAACTCGGGGGCCAGAAAATGAAAACAAAGTGCGGGAATGCGAGGGTTCGTAAATGGTCCTACTGATCGAAACGGAGCCCAAACCGAACGGGCCTCCTCGCGGTCCCGCTGCTACGCTTGGGCCAACCGGGAAGGCTTGAGGTCTGGAGGTTTCCAACCACAACGGCCTTCCCGCTACTTTCGCTTCACTTTTTCAGCTTTTTTATTCCATAAATGAGACCCTGGATGAATGATGCTGACCATGAAGGGCCTCCTTGTTCACGTAGAATAACAAAGAAAGGATACCCTGGAGGAGAACTGTGCAGCAATTTCTCCTCAAAGTATGTCTGGGCGGAGAGAGGAGAGAGAGCCTGTCTTGTTTCCTCCGTGGTGGATGAGCCTATTAGCTGTCGAGTGTTAGCGCAGGTTTAGCCTCACACCTCTGCCTCACACACACACACGCACACACACACGCTCATTGTGCGTGAGGCCTCATTGTGCCGAGAAGAACCGCGAAGGAGGAGATGACGAGATCAAGTTTGGCAAATGTTTAATTTGCACAGTCAACTGTGCTAGAAGATTATTGGCACAAATGTCACGCTATACTGTTATAGTGAAAATTCTAAACGAATACAGTGAGGTTATAATACAAAACTAGGGCTGCTTGCAGCATAAGAGAACTAAGCGGCTGTTTGGCAGCCGCTTAGTTCGCTTATTCCTTGGGCCGGCCCTGGTTTGACACATTGTTTATTCGGGCCTTTTCTAGTGTGGACGAGGCTTTCATTTTTCTTCATCAACTTTGGCTTAGGTTTATTATCACCATCACATCTTATGTATATATAAAATCCAGTGTTTTAATTTAGTTTGGCGTCTTCTTGAACAACAACAACAACAAGACGCGTTGTTCCGAGAAATTATCAAAAGTCGAAGTCCATTTGTGTTTTTTTCTTCCAGAGTGTCTCACACCCGAGCGGCACGTCTTCAGATTTCACCGAGTGAAATTCCTTCGCGTGCCGCGGCAGAAAGAAGCCGTAAGCAACACCGCTAATCAAGCAACAACCACCGTCGCATCACAACGGAGCCAGAGAATGTGCCGAGGGAGTGTAACCGCGGTTACACAAGCCAACGCGCAGTGGGGTGGTGAGCGGCGACAGCATTGAACGCATGCTCGAGCGGCGGGGGGTGGGGGGGGTGAAGGTGAAGGTGCAGAAGAAGGTGATGCAGGACGGACGCCAGCTGCAGGAAGCGGGACAGAGAGAGAGAGAGAGAGAGACGTGCTTTTCATCACCCCAAGGCCCAATCGCAATCTCCTGCCTCCTCCGCCCCGAGTCCCTGAACACCTCAGGGACTCGACCGACGTCACCTGGTGGAGGGTTGGGAGGGCTGGAGTTAGTCGGGGTGTTTATTTGTCCCTGTTCATTTGTCAGATGAGAGGGATATTATTACAGTTATTCTCTTCGTCTTTCTGTCATTCTGTTTACAGATTTCTCCCTCCGCAACTAGGATTTGGCCGTGAGAGTCACCGTTTGATCTCGTGGACAGTTTGATGGCATCGGTAAATCGCATTACTGTTGACGAAAGGAGAGTGATTCAATCCCGACTGATGAAGCTCGCCGCTTGCGTCGTAAATGGATCAACGCGCACTCGAACCCTTTCGGAGTCCACCTGATTCCTTCGTCCATCCGCAGGTTATAAATAGGACTCGTTTGACGTACCAGTGCAGAGCAACTTTGAGGGTGGGCAGATGGAGAGAGGGGGGGGGGGGGGGTGGAGGGGGTGGTGGGGTTGGAAGGCGACGGAGGGTCAAAGATAGTTGATATCCTTGTGCTTGTCCTCTAACTGCTCTCACTCACTATATACCCCCCCCCCCCCCCCCCCACCACCACCTCTCCGACCCCCTCCCTCTGTCTGCTGCCAGCTTTCTCTCACATGCAACTCCGTCCTTCTTTTCCTCTCTATCTCGCCATGTGTCCTCCCTCGCTCACTCTGTGCAGCATGTGTCACTCGCACTCTCTCTGGCATGCGCACTATCCCTCATGCACTCTCTCTCTCAGTCTCTCTCTGTCTCTGTCTCTCTTCAGCTGACAGCATGTAATTGAAATGGTCAAACACATGGAAACATGACAAATAGCCAGAGATATTTGTGCTTCATCATCATTGTGGCAGTCTCTCTCTCTCTCTCTCTCTCTCTCTCTCTCTCTCTCTCTCTCTCTCTCTCTCTCTCTCTCTCTCTCTCTCTCTCTTTCTCGCAGTTTCTAATGCATCGGCCCAGACACATGACAAATGGTAGGAGATATTTGTGCTTCATCATCATAATTTTAGTGGACCCTTAACTCCCGCCCCCCCGAACATATCGCACCCTTGGCCGAGGCCCGGAATGAGGGAACATGTGTTAAATGATGGTTCTTTGGCCCGCGCATTTCCCGACGGAGAGTCTCTGAGAAACAGGATCCGCAGGTTCAAAAGATTTAAGAGGATCATCCGGATTAAATGCAGAGTCGATGTGAGGGGAGGACAACAAATTGATTTTGAACCCCGTGAGTTATAATTTTCGGCTCACATTGTGCGATCGCCGCCGATCCACCTCTGGCGAGCTCTAAAGCCAAAGCGGTCGGATCGAACTTCTCGCTGCCGTGTTTTGGGGCCTCGTTTGGGAAAGAAAACAGAGGTAAAGCAGTAATGAAGATAAGACCATCGGACCCGCACTGGGCTGCTGTACCGCAACCCTGACGTGATGACACGCCCCTCTCAGTCGACGCCCCGCCCCCTTACGCCACATCAGGGTCAAAGGGGAAAAAATGTGAATAGAAAAGATCCGAACGCGAAAAACAGCTTTGAAGCTGAAAATAAAATTTTTGAATCTGAAAATATGAAGAAAAATATTTTATTAAAAAAATAATTAAACTCAGTCAAAACTACATTTGACCCAAAAATAATTTTGGTCCACTTATTTTTATTTTGGATACAATGTTGTATCAACAAAACTCAAGCTTTCAGCTTCACATTTTTTTTCGAATGAACAAAACTTTTGACCTGGATTTGGCTCCATAGGTTGAGTCACTTACGTAGTTTTTTTTTTCTTCCATTTATCAATCGCAAAGCACGTGTCAAACGTGTCAAACGTTTTAAATAAAAATCCCTCCTTCTCAAGGTGACGGGTAAACCTACGTGCCGCTCGTCTGATCCGTGTTGTGTTTTGTCTCACCGCCTGTTGCAAATGACCATCTTATATCTCACGGTCGCTATCTTAAACCCCACGCGAGCACAATTATGTCAAAAGCTTTGTTTTTGTCGATTTGCCGGGTTTATAATAATAAACCCACCAGCGGCCGGGGACTTTGAACAGGCCCTCGTTTTCTTCTCATTCTCATTTGTAAATGCGAGATATCTCTGTCATATCACCTATGAGGTGTGTTTCTGTCGTTTGGTCTCCCCCATGTTCATCACGCTGCCCTGAAGTCTTGTTTTATTTTATCGCAGTTCGGCCACCAGTTGAATACAAGTGAAAAGAACGGCAGTTTAAATGTTTTGTGTTGATAGTGATTTGATAACACCACAGCGCAGACAATTACATGCAAAGGAATGTCGGGGGGGCAAAGGCGACGTCTGGAATATCAACAACTGCTCCCTGCCTGCGAAGCGAGCAATCAAGTTGTTTTTCTGTATCTCCAGCTATCCGAAGCCGCCATCTTTCTATCTCGTGCCTCCGTCCGCCTACGACATCAGACGGGGACAGAGGAGCGGTCGGAGGCAGACAACACCGGATACGCCGATAGCGCAGGGGGGTCTCGTTTTCCCTTTTTCGTTGCCAGGACGTGAGGTATAAATAGGCGTGTGAGTGCGGGATTGAGTCATGTGACTGCAGCTCCATAGTGGCTACGCGGCGTCGAAGGCCTCTCATGTGCGGAGATCTGAGGGGAGTGGTAGGTGGGGGGGGGGGGGCTCTGCCTGGAGGTGGTGATGTGCAGGCAGAAGGGGAGTATTTTGGTGTTAATTGAGCTTATTGGCCTGCTATTCACAGCCTTGACATGTGATTGATTTAAGGGATGGCGTGAGGCTGCGACACCGTTGACCTCTCCGCTGGCGGCTCCTTAGATGTGGCCTCATGACTGCACAGCTGCGGGGAATAATCCGCCGCCTTCCTTTTTTATTTTTTTTTTCAAAGAAGAGCGAGCAATCCACACTCTGTCGGTATTTTATTGGTTTTCCGACGGTACGCAGGCGAAGGAGAGGAGGAGGGGAAAGAGAGGAGGGGGGGGCATTTGAGGGGGCTCAAACTTGAACCTGGGGACTGTTTTCCAGACGGGGTGCAGGTCGACCAACAAATATGACATATGACATTTGCATGTCTCCCTGGACGCAGAAACCTGGTGGCTTATATTGACCATAAGGCTGGAAGGGGGCGGGGGATTAGCTCGCCTGGCTCTGCCCAAATTTAACTTAATCCTACTACCAGCACAACCTGTTCTCATTGAAGGCGAATCAATGTCAAAATCAATGTCAAATCCTGATGACAAATCAGGTCATGGCTGTTTGAGCCTCCTCGCTCGCTCGCAGCGTTTGGGTTTCTTGCTCAAAGTCGACGCTGCGTCCGAACCATCAACCCTGCAGTGGGCGGCGCGCCCTCCCTGCTCCATGCAACCACCGGCGAATTGAAGAAAGCAGCAGATTTATATCGGACATTCAACTTTCCTTTACGTTTAATTTAATTTGTAACTAGTTCCCAAATCTGACGCACAATCCTTGACTAAATAAACGCTGTTATTTTAAGTCAGATATGCCACATGTTCCTTTAACCTTGCGCGATCCAGCAACCCCCCCGCCCCCCCAAGTCCATTTTTAGTCCTCACCGTCCGGCCTGGCTGACAGTCTAAAGTCGATCACCAGCATGCACTGCCACTCGTAGTGAAATACAATCAACCCCTGCGCGGCCACGGGGACGCAGCGTCTTCTCGGGTTTTACAACAACGTCTCATTGTTATCCAGAAAAATGTCATTGTTTTAATATTTCTAAATCCTTTGACCCTCCGTTGCCTCTGAGCAAAGGCTCAGCCATTGAAAACACCCCCAGCTCTCTCCAGCGCGGCTGTACGACCGCGCCGTAGTATTGCATTCAACTTGCATTGCTCCCCGGGGACATGCGTGTTGCGTGCGCCCGCAAACTTCAGCCTTTTGAAAACAAAACAGAGACTTTTAACGGTTGCAAATTGCACCATTGCACCACCAGCATGAGGCTTCCAGTGCAAACATTAATTAAGTTTTTTCCTCTTTTGTTTTTTATGTGAGCACACTGTGACTACATTCACGAGAATTCCTTGCACAGGAAGAGAGCCCATTTATTTTAGAAAACCCTTAAAAAATCCATTTCTTTTGTTGGCAGCTCTCGTTGAGGACATGAGCAGTGACTGCATGTGGACACCAAACAATATCAAATGTGCTCGCTTTAAACTCAAACAGTATTAGCAGAGTAGACCTTCGATTCCAGCAGGAGTCATTTTAGACTTGTGTCACAGTCGGGATAGTTTAGAGTAAGGCCAGCTGTTGTGAACCAGCTATTTCCACACCAACTTTTATGATTCTCTCTTCAAAATGTTTTGTGTAGCGATGAACCCATGTATTATTCATGGCAAATTTGTTGTTTTTTATTCAGGTAAATCATCAACGAAGTAAAACGAACCGTAACAGAAGCCAGTTGCAGAATGATGCCAAACTTTGAGGTATCTCAAGATAGATGCAGATTTTTCAAAAAGGGGCTGTGACATGAAATATGTTCACATGCCATTAAATAAGTCAAGATTCACTTTTAATGTAATATATGTGCCACAATTCTCACCCAGAATCCAGTGTTGCCAACTTAGAAGAAGCTACTTGTAGCTTGTTTAAAGCAACCGAGGACAAACATTGAACCTTTTAACAGACAGATTTTTTACTTAGATATCCTCACAGAGACGGTCACATCTGAAAGGTAGGTCCCTTCTTGACTCATGAACAAAGTCAATCACGAGTAAGCATTCAAAACCAAAACGGACCCATAAGGGGGCAGAGGAGCGAGCAACGTTGTCGCAATAACAAACTGCTGTGGAAAACCACCAATAGTTTGATCTAAAATCTAAAAACTTTATAAATACTTATCAAAAACGCTTTCCAAGGATTTATTGCGTAAATTTCCATTGCTTTTATTCCAGCTGTGAGTAGCTCCTCCATCTCCACTGTGTATTGCTCTGTGGGACCATTTACAGCACAACCATAAATCAAATTATTATAGTATCTTGCAGGGCTTTTAAGCATGCTTTGTTTTGTGTGGACATATGGGATGTTTGGTCACCCATATGTCCATAAGTCAAAATACATTTATAATAAGTCATTGGTACAGAAACATGTAAAAAAAAACAACTCTTGGAAACGCTTATCTCTCCATCGCCATTGATGCAGACGTCTTGAGGGTGTGACAGCAGAGTCATTCATGCCATCTGCCACAGGCTGCAAAGGACATTATCTCATTTCAAAACCCCGGCGGATGAGGAACACAGATGGGCCGAGGGGGGATGAATCAGTGCCGTTCACTCGGTCACCTGATAGCACTACGTAAAACATTGCATAAGAGAGAAACTAAGACATTTCGTGGCACACTGTCCTCTCGTTAGAGCAGATAATATTTCAACTTGTGGAGCTGGAAAGAACTGAGCGCTTAAAAGAGACGTCGCCACGCTGCAAACACGACCAGAGAGCCAGACCGTTAAACCGCTGCGAGCTCCCCCTCCTCGCTGGGCACTGCATAAATGATTAATTACTACAACAGAACACGAACAAAGAGATAATTGCATGATCCGAGCCTTAACCGTTTACCCTTATTCTCCTTGTCAAAGGCCCAGATGTATTACTTTAAGTGTGAGGTGTCTCTTATTACAGGCATAACAGTCTCAGACAGCCCGTGTGTCAGTGGATAGTAATGTCATGGTGAGGCTCACCCATTGTTCTCCACAGGATGTTTATAGCCTTCTCCCTGATATTTGATAACCAATAAGTGAGAAGTGGTAATTACAAGGCCCACACTGCACTGGATCGCCTGATGAATGTGTGAAATAAAAGACGAGGGGGGTTCTTTGTGGAGGCTAGTTATTACAAAGCCATTCAGAGGTTTGAAATACTGCGTCGTTACGAGCGGGAGAGCGCGAGCGGGAGGGTTTGGGGGGGCAGATGAATAGAATATATCCATTTCCTCCCACAAATAGCAAAGTAAATAGAACTGACCTTCTAGAAAGTAATGTGCTGCAAACCAGAGAAAGTCCAAATCAAAATACTTGGCCGCACATACTTTTTCACCGCTCTTCGCTCAGGTCGAGAAAAAAAATAACACAATTAGGTGAAACACAACTGCACAAGGGAAGCACAAGGGTGTCCGATTGTAGAGCGCAGTGCTGCGGTCGGCCCATGTGTCTCCCACACTGATCAGCAGATCGTTGCCAGTCGCTCTTCGTGGATGTTACCCGGGAGTACTGAATCGAAAATACCCAAGGACTTAAAGTGCCCAATTGCCCATTGCTAAATCAGGCCGGTTAGTGGTTTACAATTCAAATAAATGGTTTTACATTTATTGTTAATTAGGGGAGGTTTTGCCATAGTTTTAGGGGAGAAGATTGATGCCAGCGCCTCACTGTATGTGACCGTTCAGGCTCGAGCCAGCAGCTTGTTAGCTTAGCATAGCCTATTGACTGGCAACAGGGGAAAACTACTACCGCAGCTAGTTATCGCACAAATAAAACATGAATCAGTTTGCTCTATTTTTCTTGGACGACCCCTCAACGACACCTATTGCGTATCGGGTTAACTTTAATCCAAACTGCACCGAGGGTCGACCCTTGATCCACCAGCGGTCCCATCTCAAGAGGCTAATGCGTCCTGTCGGGCGCTGCTTACCCTGGAGAACGACGTCAGTCTGATCTGAGGCCTTCTAAAGGAACACTCAGGCTTCTCCGGGGCCCTGCCCAAGGACCCTTTCTTTTTTGAAGAGTGAACTTGAAAACGTTTAAGCGGAGAGAGAATGCAGAGTTGTGACGGAACTTCAGTTGGTTTGATTCACCGAAAAGCCTCGGCGCTGACGTACGATAAGATATCATCTCGGAGTCTGGAATGTATTTCCTCCCCCGCCCGATCGGGCGTAGATTGAAGTGGGAGGCTTTTTTCTACAGCTACAGATCTGATAAAGCAGCACACAGTGCCTTCGTCTATCTCAATTTGTCGTACAGCGGAGGAGATTACCTTGCATAAGGCACACGCAAACTTTTAGCCTAATTATACAAAGCACAGTAACGGAAGCATTTTCACATCTTGGTATTGTTGGATACGGTTGTGTTAAAGGAATCTTGCGGGGTGGTGAGTTGCTTTCCTGCTGAACACCACATGAGTAACTTGATATCATACCTGTACAGTTCATGTGCGGTAGTTAGTTAGCTTAGCTTAGCTTAGCTGAATGAATGGGAAAAAGGCAAAAGTAATTAATGCATTCTGATCTCAGCTTAGGCGCTGAGATAAAGCGCAGAAACTATCAAAATGACCAAACTTTTGATATAAATCCCTGTTTACTTATTATTGAGGGTGTTGTGGGGGGGTTAATAAAAGAGGTTACATGGTGTAAAAATGTAAATAAGTAGAGGGTTCGACCCTCTGTCTTCTGACGATTATGTACCATCCAAATGTCGCTCGCTAGTCACCATAGAGCCTCAGGCTGGCTAAGCTAAGCAAATGTTTTGCTTAGCTTCTATGCTAAATATAGCCTTACAGTTAGCGTACAGATATTGAAGTGGTATCAATCTTCTCCCTTTAACAGACAAGTGAATATTATTTCAGCTATTGCTTCGAAGCATTTTTTGTTTGCTGCAATTCAGTTCATGTGTAGGAGGCCTCAGCACAATACTTACTTCTCAACACGTCCAACAATCAATGCCAGCAATGATCTAAATGTTACAAAGTCACAAGTCACTTTCGGACCAGGCAAGTGCAACGCTGCCTTCGGCAGAGTTTTAACAGAGGGGGGCGGCTCTAATAGAGACAGTATGCAGTTGACAGCCAATTCAGTCCTGCGGGGCGAGAGGCCAAAATCCTTGAGTTCCAGCCCTATTTGAGAAAAGATCAAATGTTCAGTGCAACAGCTGTTGAGCTGGAGGCTCTCCCCACTCAGCCGCTAGATGGAAACAATAGTCCTCTGCACCGCACAATTACTTATGCATCTATTTTGTTGCATGTTGTGCCTGATTCTGTGCACTGTTTTTGTCTTTTGCCATCATGCCTATTAAAATCATCCTGTCTTTGGATTGATTCATTGTGTCCTTGTGTTTGTAGAGAGGCCGTCCTTCAACACGGTCCACCCCTGAAGCACCTGCCCCCCCGCTGAAGTGTCCTTAAGCAAGGCAATGAAACAACCTTGCAGCTGCAGGAGAGCTTTGTTTAACCGAAGAGAACTGACCTGCAGGGCTCAATAAAGTTTCATGTTATACTGCGTGAAAACACCACCAGAAAATGGTGACAAGGTAATTATGAGGCGGCAACAGCAGATTACCACTGGGACTATCGGTTTACAAGAGGAGCAGGCTTTGTCTGCTACTTTACTACAGAAAAGCTGGACTCTGGTTTGAGCAGTGTAGGTAAAGACTAGTGCAACCAGAGGAGGACCTTTTTGCATCACACTTTTTGATTTCCTCACTAGCCCTTATATAATACATGACAATACAAGGCTCAGACTCCTATGATGGTTGTAGATAAAGTATTTTGCTGATTACACGTTAATTTACTTAAAGGCCTCAAAGGAAAATCTTCAGAGGGGTTCAATACTCATAGGATGAATAATTGATTTGTTGCTTGGGGCCCTCTGGCTTAGTTGGCTTATGCTGCAAGCAGCCCTAGTTTTGTATTATAACCTCACTGTATTTGTTCATAATTTTTGCTATAACAGTATAGTGTGACATTTGTGACAATAATCTTCTAGCACAGGTGACTGTGCGTGGTGGGAGGGGGGCCCCCAAATCAAATTCTGCTTAGGGCCCCCAAGAGGCTCGGGCCGGCACTGCTAAGTCTCCTGCTCCTCGGTTGGGATTCATTCATTTCCCCTGCGTGAACCACGCTGCGACGGGCTGGGCGACGCAGCCGCACGCTCACAAACCGCCGTGGCAGTCTGACTGAAACTCTGATACGGCGCTCGAAGAGGATACGGGGTAACTCGAGCTGCGGTGGAAACAAGAGCTCAAAAGAGGCGAGCCATTGCAGCAGCTCCATCTGGACGCCGTTCACTGGCTGTTGAGGATGATCGCATCGGGGGCCCGATGTGCACTCCTGAGTGTCACAATAAAAGCACTTCTGAGGCTCCATGTCAAAATTCAGGGAGCGTGTTGGTTTTTCAGCCATTTGCATTAATGAATGAACCGATGTTGGTGAGCGAGAAATAAAAAGTCAGCGGTACGAGCGTTAGACGGAATAGAGTGTTCAAAATCAAAAAATCAAAGAGGCCGCAGTATGTGCAGTATGAACCAAAAAAAACATTGGCTTTTAACCTGAAATGTTGACTTTCACATCAGTTGTATTCATGATATTCACCGGAGGTAGATTTTGGATTTGAATGTTGATTTGTGGGGGAACTTGAGTAGGAGGAAAGTCACTCAGACGTTGAACTTTCACGAAGGCGGACAGAGAGACGGGTGAGGCCGCTGGGGGAGGGAGGGGGCAAGGTGGGAGAAGTGAAGGATGCGAGAGGAGGTAGCGACAGTCGTCAACCAGCAACCTCATCAGTCTGGTTGTTTTGGGTCAGTGACTTGTTTTTACCTTCGTACTATGGTGTCCTACCTCCTCCTCCTGCTCCTCGAGAGTCTCCTTGTGATGGGAGATGTCAGTCTCATAATCAGAGCTGTGGATTTTTTTAATCTCCTGCAGGTATTCACTCAGTGCATGTATGTAATTCAGTAATTCAGATGTTGATGACCCTGATAGTATAACCAAGAAAATTTAGCAGATTTATCTGCTATTTTGAAACTTTACAGTTAAATCCCCAGTACAAAAAAACTGACTAGGCTTTTAACTTCCTTAAAAAAGCAAAGTACATAGCAAAGTCCATTCGGATATGAAATTCATTTGTTTTTCATGGAATTAACATAGTTTTAAACTTTGTTTGTTTCAATATCAACCTCCAAAGGTAATGGAAGGTAATTAATCCAAACACTGGCCATTTTGTCAGTGGAAATTTGCATTTTGGCCTGAATGCTATAAATGCACTTCTTTTGCACCATTTCAGGTGTTAATAATCTTTACTGTGTGTATCCTCACACATCAACTGTGCACTTCTTAGGGTAGTTGTGACCCTGTCAATTGATACAACCTCTGTTCTATTTAGGAGTCAAAAGTAGTAGGATTATTTTTCATTCTTTGGCTGAAAATGTACATTTAGATTACATCAATTTGGGTCAAGTAAAACATTGAATGGAGAGCTTTTACTTAGAATAGAGAACATTTCCTCGATTTCCTGAGCAAAAGTTGAGTACATCTGCTTCATATGTTTATAAGTAACGACACTCCCACTACTAAAAAAGCAGCAGGGGGGAAGTGTCCTTTAAATGGATGAGTGGGAATCACAGTGAAATTGCAAATTACATGCCCTGCATTCTAATTGTCTCAGCAGAGGATAACTACTGGTACTGAAATGGCTTTGAGGGGAACCCCATTATAACACTCAGTTATTAATAATGCCATTGATGCACTTTTCACTGTAGTTGGTTGGGTCGAGGCTAAATTTAAAAACCTGAACTGTTTTTGCAGCACGTTTTTGCTCACACATCTTGTTGCGCAGAGGGTACATATGAGGCTTTAAAAAACACAAGAGCCATATATATGTGTCAGTAGCCTCCTGGGTGAGTGACACTAGAAATAAAAGTAGAGCCTGCTTGTTTGCAATGACTCTTACCTGCGGGCAACGTGCGCGATTCTCACACATATTTCGTTCTCTCTTTTTTTTTCTTTCTTTTTTCCCCCCTCGCTTATTTCGGGGGTCTGCGTGCGAGAGAAACGCGAGCGGCTTTTTTCGCCGTCCTCCAGCATCTGTCTGATCATTTTCCTTGTGCGGTGCTGCCGGTTGAAATGTGAGCGTCACGGAGCCGCTCCCCCCCCCCCCCCCTCACACACACACTCTCTCTCCCCTCCCTCCCTAACCCACCCCTCTCGGTCTCTCCCCTCGACTGAAGTCCCCTCTCTGAGAGCGGCTCTCAAACTTCAGTGCGGAGCCCGGACGCGGAGGACGAGGAGCAGCGCGAGCCGACCTCAAATCAGCCTTGTTTTTTTCGGGTGGGAGGCGGCGGAGGAGCCGCGACAAACGGCGCGCGGCGTCCGCTTCGATAACGGCTGTCCCCCCCCCCCCTCCTCCCCGGCGCCCCTCCTGTTATCAACGGCTACTAACGGTCGCCCGTTCGAGGAGTCGCGCTCTCGGGGTTCGATTTGGATCATTTTCCTCCATTGTTTTAGTCGCAAGTTTTTGACCTTGTATCCTCCGCCGTGTTAATTCAACGCGACTTAACTGACCGCTCGGCCCCAAAACGCGGCTCTTCTTCGGGTTCTTTTTTATTTTTGTTTTATTTTGGAGTGTTTTTCACCCGCGGCGGACGGAGCAGTAACGGTCACACGAGCACCAGCCATGGGGGAGTAGCGGGCGGTAGGGGAGGGGGCGACCCCGTTGTTTAGTGACGTTTTCTATGATAATTTTAACAAAAACAAAAGCACACCGGTCGGATTTTTGGACTAAAACGATGGCCCCGGACGGCTGTCCGCGTCCGCGGACGACGGCGGTGATTTTTCTGTGGGCTCTGCTGGTGATTTCTGGCTCCGGCTTCGAGATCGGCTCCTACGACCTGGAGCGAGGGGGACCGGCCAAGTGCGAGCCCATCGTGATCCCCATGTGCGAGGGGATCGGCTACAACCTGACCCGCATGCCCAACTTCATGGACCACGACGACCAGAAGGAGGCTGCCATCAAGCTGCACGAGTTCGCCCCGCTGGTGGAGTACGGCTGCGACGTGCACCTCCGCTTCTTCCTCTGCTCCCTCTACGCCCCCATGTGCACGGACAAAGTGTCGACCTCCATACCCGCCTGCAGACCCATGTGCGAGCAGGCCCGCGAGCGGTGTGCCCCCATCATGCGGAAGTTCAGCTACACCTGGCCGGACTCGCTGGACTGCTCCAAGCTGCCGACCAGGAACGACCCCAACGCCCTGTGCATGGAGGCCCCCGAGAACGAGACCCGGACGGAGGGCAAGAAGGGCGACGGCATGCTGCCGGTGCCCTCTCGCCCCAGGCAGCCGGGCGGCGGCGGCGGGCGCTCCTCGGGCGGCGGCGCCGCGGGCTCCTGCGAGAACCCGGACAAGTTCCAGTTCGTGGAGAAGAGCCAGTCGTGTGCCCCCCGCTGCTCCGCCGCCGTGGACGTCTTCTGGTCCAGGCAGGACAAGGACTTTGCCTTCATCTGGATGACTGTGTGGTCCATCCTCTGTTTCGTCTCCACCGCCTTCACCGTGCTCACCTTCCTGCTGGAGCCCCACCGCTTCCAGTACCCGGAGCGCCCCATCATCTTCCTCTCCATGTGCTACAACGTCTACTCCGTGGCCTTCATCATCCGCTCGGTGGCCGGCGCCGAGAACATCGCCTGCGACCGCGAGCACGGCGAGATGTACATCATCCAGGAGGGGCTGGAGTCGACCGGCTGCACCATCGTCTTCCTCATCCTTTACTACTTCGGCATGGCCTCCTCCATCTGGTGGGTCATCCTCACCCTCACCTGGTTCCTGGCCGCGGGCAAGAAGTGGGGCCACGAGGCCATCGAAGCCCACAGCAACTACTTCCACATGGCCGCGTGGGGCATCCCGGCGCTGAAGACCATCGTCATCCTCACCATGAGGAAGGTGGCCGGGGACGAGCTGACGGGGCTGTGCTACGTGGGGAGCATGGACGCCGGGGCGCTCACGGGCTTCGTGCTCATCCCGCTCTCCTGCTACCTGATCATCGGCACCTCCTTCATCCTCACCGGCTTCGTGGCGCTCTTCCACATCCGCAAGGTGATGAAGACGGAGGGCACCAACACGGAGAAGCTGGAGAAGCTCATGGTGAAGATCGGCATCTACTCCATCCTGTACACCGTGCCGGCCACCTGCGTCATCGTCTGCTACTTCTACGAGCGGCTGAACATGGACTACTGGAAGCTGCGCGGGCTGCAGGTGAAGTGCGGCGCGTTCAAGGGCCCCGGCGGCGACTGCTCGCTGCGGACGTCGGTGCCCACGGTGGCCGTGTTCATGCTGAAGATCTTCATGTCGCTGGTGGTGGGCATCACCAGCGGCGTGTGGGTGTGGAGCTCGAAGACACTGCAGACCTGGCAGGGCCTGTGCAGCCGGAAGCTGAGCGACAGGACTAGAGGCAGGAAGCCGTGCGGCGGCGTGAGCTGCGGCAGCACGCACTGCCACTACAAGTCTCCCGCCGTGGTTCTGCACATGGCCAAGACTGAGCTGCACTCAGACAGCCCCACGCACGTCTGAGGGAAAGCACGCACGCACGCACACACACACACACACACACGCCCGTGCCCTGAATGAGGAGCTGCTAAAGACTTTGAGTGAGAATCTGGGTGGTGGAACGGAAATCTCCGTTTGCTGCCGAGCGACAGGGACACTCGGGCGTCACTCGGAGACACAAATCTATCCGCAGTATTCAAAGCATAAAGGGAAATGTTCAGTATTTTTACCCATATTCTTCTGTTTCAAAGTGATCCGTGCAGTAGACATGCCGAGCGTTTCAAAGCAACAAAGACTGTTATGGGAGGTGTGTCGGGAAATGTTCCCCTTCCCAGAAAATGGCATGATTGACTGTATGAATCTGTATAAACGTTTTATTTATTGTAAATATATTTAATTTAAAGGTAGCTCTTTTCAGATGTGTTGTTTTAGATGCATATATTATAAAATAAAGGGAATTTGAAGTGCCTTTTATTAGAACTCTGGTTCTGGCCTTTTTGGAGGATAATAAATTTGTGGAATTCATGTTCAACTTCCTCGCTGTCTGTTGTTATTGTTTTCAACTGTCTCACTATCTTTCTAACGTTTGACCATTTTAACCGATACAGAGTCACTAACGATGGCTCATCTCGGTCGTTTCCTTGCCGTTCTTCTCCGGGGATTTCACGTGTCTGCAGCAGCAGCAGGGCTCCCTGCCAAACGCGTAGCCTTCCAAGTGCATGATGGGACGCATCCCAGAGGCGTCCCCCAACAATAATCCTCAAAGGGAATCACTGATGAATAGAGCGCGCAGACCGCGGCAGGGCCTTAATGTTTGCATCACCATCTCAGAAATGCAGCAGCGGAGGAATATATTTAATTAACGGCCGGTTTTAATCCTTCCACAGAGTCATTGTTGTTTGCACTCTCGCCGCTCCATTTGATCCCCGAGCAAACACTCGACACTTTGATCTTTGATCGAGGACGAGCCTGAAGTGGATTTCAGCCTCGTTGCTTGGTTCCACTGGCAGGTTTAATTTTAGCTCAGGCACTCAATATTCTGGTTGGTTCACAGAGGGATTTTTTCACTGGATGTTCGGGTGTGTACGTCCGCTGCGGGGTCGTGGAAGCCGTGAATATTTCTGTAAATGTTTGAAGGCCTTTTTTCGTTTGGCGAAAAAAGAAACCGCAGCTGCCATCAGGTATAAATAATCGCTGACTGATTCAGAGAAAAGGTATGTGTCTGACCTTGTTTTCATTAACGATAAGTTGGGGTCTAGCAACAAACATTTCAGTAATAAAGTCCATTTTGTTAGGCACAAGAGCCACCGTGTTCTCACGTGGTCCATAAAAGAGGCGAAAATAAACAGCGTTTTACCTTACTGGACGTTAACAATGTGAGCGCCGGTGTAAATTGCGGCAAGTCGTCGTTTCACAGCAAAACAGTGTAAATTACAATGTTTGACGTCAGCGTGTGATTGTCTGCAGCAGCAACATGGACGTGATCGCATGGACGGGAAAAACGACCGGGAGCTTGTTTTCATGACGTCGCTGAAGCAAAGCGTGTGTTTCGCTGCCGTCCTCCGCAGGTCAAAAAGTTGTTTATGTTTCCCCCCTTTTGCCTTCCAGCAGAGGTGCAATAAGATTCATGTACTACAGCACACGTTAGTGTTCATTTACTAAACACACATCTGTCTAAATCAAAGCGGTGATGCGTCTCGGTGGTGAATTAACCACATTTTCCGTTGTGTGGATCCGTGCGACGCCTGAGTAAACTCCAATTACCTATTTCTTCCCCTCTGCAGAATAAGATGCGGTTCAACTACATCTCATTACTCCTCGGCCGTGGCAGACCGTTAGCTGTCCTTCAGCTCGGCAAGCGTTGCGTTGCGAGTCCTGGACTCTGACACCGTGCGCGCCACGTTTAACTATTCTTTAAAAAAAAAAAGGCCTCTGTTTTGCTTGGAGGTCGCTGGTGTTTTTTAGCCACACGTCACGGGCGCCTGAGCGGGGGGCGCGTGCTTCCTCCCCGGTTTGCACTCCAGCGACGTGAGCCAGAGAGGCCGAACACTTGCTGTGTGAGACACAAACCAGCTTTTCCCACCTGCGCTGATTAGATAGCAGCCGTGGAGGGTGGAGGACACGGGGGGGAGGGAGGTGAGGGGAGAGGGGTGGTGCACAGGGCAAGTTGGTCTTTAAATAACCTTTTCCCTTCTCAGCATTTCTTTTTGTACAATTTTCTTGCACTTTCTGCACTTTAATATTTCCATTCATGGAAGAACATGATTTTTTTTTTTTTTTTTTTTTGTTATCACTAAAGGTCAACAGCAACAACCTGTTCCTGCAGCGGCGGCAGCGGCAGGATGTCTTTGCTCTGTTTTCCTTCTCCACAAACATGAATTTTAGCACTACATTTCCAGGTCACCGCGTGCTATTTTCAGTGAAGCACAGAGCTTCAGATAGAGGCAAGACAGAAACAGAGTTTGTTTGAGCTGTGGTTCCTTTGGCGCCTGAGACGTGGGCACCGGGAGCACCTTTCCTTTACAGACACACACACACACACACACACACACACACACACACACACACACACACACACACACACCTGAGGTCTGCAAGCCAAAATGTAGGGAATACACTCCGAAAAGGCAGCACTTTTCCTTTCGGGTTATCTAAAGCAAGCATTTGTTTTATATAAAGAGGCGTGAAAACACCTTTTGCAGCTTTTGCCGCTGACGCCATGTTTTTGTCTGCTGAGGAGAATTCCGCCCATCTGGTCACGGGTCTGATTAAAGGCGATCATTATGGCATCAATGCGTCCCCCTCATAGACTTAAACCCCCTGCCCACCCCTGAGGGAGGGAGGGGGCGGGGAGGGGGGAGGGTAGGGGCCGGGAAAGAGAAAATAAAGCATCCTTCATTACCCTGCCCTCCCTCCCCCTGCAGCACTATCCCTTTCCTGTGCTGTTTTGATGTGTAAATGAGCGCATTGAAAACCCTGCAGGCCCCCAAAGAGGCGCTTTTCCATGAAAATGCAGCAGTCAGAGAGCACAGGAGTTCACACAGCGGCTCGCCACTCCTCGCAACCGGACTCCGATCGGACACCCAGCACGTCTCACAGAGCGGGACACCGAACACGGAATCACACAGAGTGTTTGCACAGAGGCACGATGACTCACATCGTCGCGCAGACATAAACATTTACACTCTGACCTCTGGGAAGAATCCACTGCAGAGGAACGAATGCACAGGCCAGTGGGAGGCTTTTTTTCGGAGGGGGCGCGGGGGGGTTAAAATGAGGATGCAGTGCCCGAAGAGATTTTTCATGCAGCATCTATCACGTCGGTGAATTGAAAGGCTCAGAGATTAATAAACTGCTGCAGAGAACAAGGGGATGGTCTGTTTTGTTCAGTGTCTCGGAATTTCAGAAATGTTTCACTCTATTCACAACAACATGTTTTGTAACAAACAGCAACAACTCTATCAAGAGTCCAATCGAGTCCCTTCCAGGTTCACGCTCGGCTTTGTCTTATAGGCCATCCAGGTATATTTCTCTTTGGATAAAGTTTCTTAAACCTTAAAATTGTGAAATCTCAAAACAAAAATGTATAACGCATTTTGCTGTAGTATCAAGAAAACTGGCCTTTTTCTGATGAAGTTTCTTGGAAACGAGTGAAATAATTCCCCCACTAGTAATTTGTAAAGGCTGACATATTAAGACTCAATTACGCTTATCAGTAAAGTTGTTACTGCACTCGCCCCGACCCGACACTTTCCCGACCATCCTTTCATCTCCACATAAAAAGACAGTGAAGCCAGACCAACGGAAGGAATCAGCTTTTCAATTTGAGTTAAGGATGCAATTTCCCTCAAGAAGGATCCGAAACGTTTCATTCATATTGCCCGAAATCCCAAAAATCCTCATTAAAGGGCTTCACTAATCTGCAGAGGCCACGTCACACTTCATCCTTAGAAACAACTCGAATCCAATATCGCACACAAAAACAACAATTAACCTCAAATTACATTTATCAGCCATTTAACTTCTCCTAGGTTAGAAAAGTGTCCTTTACGACACAAAACACATACATTTTTGACCAAGGACAGAAAGCTCGAGGACGTGGAACCCCAAATTAAGATATGCTCATCATATTATTATAACAAAGAGAATGGATTCCACTGCATGAAATTGAAGGACAACAAGGTAAAAATATTGCCTTGAATAATAAGCATTCAGAACCTTTGAAGCAATCTAGATTCAGCTCCTGCAGTGATTAAAGGCACTTATTAAAAAGGACCAAATGGACGTAACGCAACACGCTGTCAAAGATGCAGGCAGGTCAAAGAAAAGCAAAGAGATTAGACAAAGGCCACAGTGCAGCAGGGGAAAGAGGAGAACTTCTTTTTCTGCTCAGTGCTTTTTTTTTTTTTCTCCACGTCCTTTGATCAACAGGCAGACGGCGGAGAAGCAAAGCTTTCTCGCCCCGCTTCTCGTCGCTCTCGCTGCCGTCTGCCTGTGGCTGAGGCAGAGATGAATCAGGTAAAACAGAGGGAGCATCCGACTCCCCCCGAAAGCCAACAGCGATGCTGTGATCACGGCGGATCTCCTTTTCGCCACTCTGGCTGCCATCTCCTCAGAAAACATCCGTCTCACTTCCAGCCGCCTCGCCTCCCCTTCTCATTAGGCGTTCGCCAGGTTTTTTTTTTTTTTTCAGAAGTCACCCCTTTTGGTGCATGTTTTGAGCCACAGGTTCGGTGATGGCAAGTATTTGTTTGAGGGTTAAATCACAGCAGGCCTTTCATCACGCAGTCCTCGGTGCACGATCAGAGGTTCGGGGATTATGTGGGTCAGACATTGGAGAGCGAGAGCACCCCCTTTTGTGGCTGCCATTTCTATTCAGTTGCTAGGCAGCACCCGCTCTAATCTCTTGTACCAAAGAGTCTCTCCCGGGAGAGAAAAGAGAGGGAAGCGGGAGTCACAAAGGACGGGAAAGAAATGTGAAAACAGCATCAACAAAGAAGACAAACCCATGCGAGGGCCGCTCTTAGAAACGCTGTGAAGGGAGGGAATGGAAAAGCACAGGATGTGGGAGTCTAAGCTCAGAACATCTCTAACCCCCCTCCCCCGCCCCCATTGACTGAAGAATTAAAAGATGATTAACCAATCACACGCCTCCAACTGCAGGGGACAACGTCCAAATCTGCACGGGTTCGCTGTGAGAGACGCTGCTTTAAATCTGGAGACGAGCTTTTTTTAGTCCGCCGGGTTTAGTGACGGCTTGGCTGACGTGTCGCTTTCAACGGGGCACCAAAGTGGATCGGAACCGGATCCGGGGGTCCCGGGTCATCTGGCGAGTGTGTGTCTGCTGTCACACTGCCACCGCACCCCCGACCCCCCAACCGCACCCCTAAAATGTGCTCATGTCATGCTCAGCCATCAAAGCAATGTCTCAACCCTCAGCTCTGTGTTCTGGGAGAGGAGAACCCCCCCCCTCCTCACACACACACACACACACCCCCTCCCTCCCAGCCGGGCCGTGGGCTCGGTAAGGATCTGTTACCCTCCGTTGCATTTCACATCTCTTCATTTTGGGAGTTGGTTCTCGTCTGCACGTTTCTTGACTTTTACCCCCTCGTCGCGTTGATCCACGCGGTGTGAATTCAGCAAATAACGTCAGATAAGCTGAGCGAGTGTTAGCTTTGCATAAAAGGTGTTGGGCCGAATATTTCAAAGCTGGGAAACGTAATTGAAAGAAAGTTAATATTCTAAGCTTGAGGCTTGATCACCTCGTTAAAAGCTTTGACTGTAAGATATTGAAATTCAGGGCAGCCATAAACTATCGCTTTAAAATAATATTAAATATCTAAATGTGAGATATTGCACACTTCTGAAAGCAGAGCTTGCAAACCTCTACTATCATTCTGCCGTGTGAAGGAAACAATAATGTGATAGCAATCGCATCAATGGAAGGGAACAAATGAAGCACGCTAAGCGACCCAGACGTCGCCTCCTGGGCAACATTTTCAGGCGTGAGAGTGGCATTAATCTGCTCATCTAACGGCCCAAAAGAAAAAGCCGTTTTCCAAAGTGCCCAAAAAATGCGTCGGACACATGAAGCAGACTCGAACAGAGGAGGCCTTTCAAACCACCGGACTGTCGAAAGGTATAAAAGTCCTTTGTGAAGCAGCTCAAAGGCTGTATGGTGGGATGTAATTGGCTAATTAAGGAGAGTTTGCTGTTAGTGCGTGTGTGTGTGTGTGTATGTATGTGTGTGCATGCGTGTGTGTGTGGGAGTTGGCCTCATCTTATTTCTGCTTTTGGTTCCTTCAGATGACCATGTTAATTAACTCAAATGTGTACTTTCTGCACAGTATATGCCGAGATTGCCCGGGTTTGTTGTAGTTTGTGAAACCAAAAGGAGCCAAAGAAAAGTGGGGGGGGGTTTAAGCGCATTTGGCCCGAAAGCGTCCTATCATCAATTAAATCGTTTTTCCGGCCAAGGCTGTTGACTCAGGCTGATCACTGTACATTAGCCCTGTCCGGGTAGTAAAAGGAACCAGCTGGGGCCACACTCCCTCTAACACTGGACCTTTTGTCAAGGTCTCAACCCCCCAACGAGTAAAATTAAAAAAAAAAAAAAACCCTGTTGCATGAGAGATCCTCTTTGTGCGCGAGCAGACATTGTTGCAATTGTGGCGTGTCAAGGACTGACATGCCAGGTCCAACACAGTGCTGAATAAACTGTGGTTTGTGTACACACTGTAACCGTAGGCTGTGGAAAAGGAGCGAGGCAGCGGCCCGTGATGATGTTGGCGGCCGGTGAGGATTTGGCGCGTTAAAAAAAAAAATGGAGCAGCAGCACCACATGCAGCCTTACCTCAGGGTAATAACTGCTTAGAGAGCGGGAGAAAAGCTGCACTGATCAGCCTTCCCGCTCGGACCCTTGGTGTTGTTGTGGTCGTGAGACATTTCCTGTGTGTGTGTGTTTTTGGGGTTGCATCTGGGCTCGTTTACAGCCACGGGGGCAGAGCCTCATTAAGTGGAACATGTTACTAGACGGATGTGGAGGGGCTCAAGTGCCCATTAGTGGGGCCGGCCTGTAGCCCCAAACCAGAACCCAACCGGGGAACCGGGGAAGGAGGGGGGGGGTTGGGCAGCTGCTTCGTGATGCGCTGCTGCTTACTCACCAGAAGAGCGTGTAGCGTTTGAAACACCACATGTTTTATCATCCAGGGTGACTCAACATTGAATTCTGGGGGATTTTCTTGTTTTTGTTACAATCACGTCCCATGAAAACACCAAAAAGAAATCAACCTTCTCTACCACACGTTTGCCACCCGGTACCTCTTAAAAACAATAGGTAATTAAAAGGAGGGCACATCTGAATGTGTATTAATATGGATTTTGGTGCGTCGGGTTGACTCCAGAGCCCGACTAACGCGTCATGTGTGGATCCCAAAGCGGAGGATGCACATGATCGGATCGGATCCTTTGAGCAGAAGTTGAACACGGCCCACTGCGTCGCCCTCGGTTCGTCCTTTTCCTTCCGTCTGGCATCGCATGTGTGCAAGTTGCCCTTCCATGATCAGCGGCCACATGCATTCCTCCACAGCTCCTGTGTGAAGTGTCCTGCAAAAGGCCCCGAAAGCTGCGCGGCGGAGGACGAGGACACACAGCCGAGAGGGATTAGCGTCCCTGCGGCCTTTCTGCTCACGCACGACCCCCCCCCCTCCCCCCCGAGTGGGACACGCACAACACAACCAAACACTCTTCTGGGGCTACGCTACTAAAACAAACCCACCGCTGGAGCCCCCGGTGGGGGGAGGGGAGGGGGGGCCTGAGGAGAGCCGCGGAGGAGCTGAGGAGGCGGATGTGAGGGAGGCCAAGAGCTCGTGGTGTTTATGCTGAACAGCCAAAGAGTGGGAAAACGCAGAGGAACACGATCCCCATGTTTTCTCTGCTCGGGCTAATCTGACAAAACGACAGAGGGAGCAGATTCCCTTACAGAGAAAGCTGCCACTTAGATATTTATCCTCGCTAAGGCAAACATCTGGCCGCCGGCGGGCTCTTTTCACTGGGCCATGTGAGTGGGTTTGATACTCGGCTACATTTATTTGGGTGTGAAGTTTTAATTAAAAGTGAAAGCCGTGTCCCCCCCCCCGTCTCCTCCGGGCTTTGTCTCTCCCCCCGGGCTTCATCTGAAAGGCAAATGAAGGGAGGAAAAGCAAAAACTGGAGAAGATGAGACAGATGGCAGAAAATAGACAGACAAACAAACAAAAGACGTCGAGGTGGTAAGACGCAGGCGAGGGGCGACGAGTCGTTTATCACTCGGGGAGGTGTGAAATTTCCCTTCTCGCTGTTTGTTTTCAGTGGCAGTCGGACGGAACAGCCTTGTATTACAAAGTGCCCGTCGCTCCCACACACAGAGGAGGGCGTATTGCTTACAGAAAAGACAGAAAAAAACGGGCTTCACTCTCCGGAGTCTGGTTTTCCAGAAGCACCCTTGCGTGCAGGATCACCTGTGTCAACTGGGCCCGCAGCCCGTTAAGCACCTTCAAGACCCAGAACCAGGGAAAAGACGGCACACACACACACACACACACACACACACACACACACACACACACACACAAACACACACACACACACGCCCATCCATGCTATTTTTTAATTTTAGGTTTAATGATTTGGGGGGGGAAAGATATGTGGCGATGAGGTAAACCCCCCTGACCCCCGGTGCAGCTTTTGCGTTGTTGTCACAGTCGGAGCAGCGGTTTATACGAGGGAGACTGAGCTCTCGTTGTGTTTACCACATCGCCTCTGGATGCAAACAGCCGGGGCCTCATTTATGAGCTCCCCTTTAAAGAAGGAAAAAAAAAAAAGAAGCTCATTGTACATACACATTGTTAATAGCAACACAGGTAGTAAAGCTTTAACATCCATCTATCGGTTTTAATTGGCTGTAGGAGGCAGAATGGGCCTCAGTTCTCCCTCGTGATAAATGTTCCAGACTCCCTTTAATTAAAGTCGGGGCTGGTGCCTCACTGAGCGGGGAACGTAGTAAAACAACTAAAATGTGGAGACTTAATTGAGATTTTAGAGATTGTAGTAATTAGTCAACACGCTGACCATACACACACACGGTCAAACAGTTTGACTTTTTTTCAAAATGTATACAAATCTTGTACATATGAAGCTCATTTTTGGAGCTGATTAGTGTTGCAACTGGAAGCTTGAGTCTGTCCAAAAGTAAGTGAGTTAAAGTGCTTACTTGTGCAAAAATAAATAGCTCGTTATTTTTGTGAAATAAGCTTAAGCCGACTTCTTTTGAATGGAAAATATGAAGCTATCAGCACAGAGAGTGGAAACAGTGAAAACAATAACATCCTAAATAATAGCTCTGACTCATTTATTTTTTGATTAATCTATACAAACGTAAAAGCGTAAAAAAGCGACAGGAAGTTGTTTAAAAGAGGGGTTCATGTGCTGGACTAACCCCTGCCGGGGACTTCCTGTCGGCCCGTCCACACTGTCCCCTTTCTGTACTGACAAACACAAATTAGTTTAAGTGCCTGGAGGCCGCGAGCCTGTGAGATGGCGGCCGGCGGCTCGCGTTACCTTTCGGACACAGCCGAGCTGTCGCCTCACCGGCTTACTGGTCTTCGTGCTCCGCCGACACCGTCGTTTGGCTCTCACCTTCTCGGGTTGTATCACCGACAGCTGTCCAGCGCATGGACAAGTCAACGACTCTGTCTGTCCCCCCCGAGGCGGCCTGTCGTGTGTATTACCTGGCCTCGCTCTCAGTGTGAGAGGATGCTAATTGGCAGCGAGGCGCCAGTCTCTCCCCGCCGCCGCCGCCGCCGGCCCTCCTCTGGCGTCGGCCACGGCCAGGGAGAGGTGGCATCGAGCCTGGGCTGCGAGCGAGCGAGCGCTGTGGGCTACGTGGGTCCAAAGGGGACCAGAAGGCACCATCTAGTTGTGCACAGGCAGATCCCTGAAGTACACACCTGGCCTTCATTTTGACACTTGAATGGAAAAGCCCCACCCGGTGGGACCAGCACAGGGAAGTTGTTTCTGTGGCGCAGAAGAAAAAAAGTCCTTTCCAGAGTTCCCTGCTAGCTGATTGGAGTTCACCCAATATGTGTGTGTGTGTGTGTGTGTGTGTCTCCTCTGGCTCCCGTCTGCCCTCCGTCTGCCTCCCCTGGATTGGACTCCTGTCGCCTTCCCAGGGAAGGGCCGCTCAACCCGGGTGGATATTCTTTCCCTCACATCTGCTACGAATTTAGCGTAGCCGGTTCCATTCAAAGGCTCCTTTATGGAGCCGTCAGCAGCCCGTCGACTGCTTCCTATTAAGACACATGCACACTCTGTTTCACGCGCACACCTACTAGGCACATGGCACGCACTTTGTACTTCTGCTTACCGTCGAAAGAAATGGTATTTTCATCCAAGTTGTTGTTTTCTTTTTGTTTTCGTTAGATCGCCTCTCTAAAGAGGCAAAGACTTTAGACCCAGTTATGTTCAGCTGCCCTCTGATCACCTCCCTCCTGCCGGTTTCACCAAACCCGACCGGCTCCTCCCACTCACTCACCCGCTCACTCACCCATTCGCTCGCTCGCTCACCCACCTGCCTCCCTTACACTTGATTGCCCCATTCCACTAATCCTTCAGCTGATTCTCTTTCCGTTTTGTTTTCTGGAATACCCGCCACTTCTCTCCGACCGACCGACTGACTGCCTGTCTTACTGCCTGGCTGCCTGCCTCAGAAAGCATCTGATTCTGCTTTCTGATTCTGTCTCCAGTTTCTAAAGCATCTATATTTTCTGCCCCTTTCTCTCCGAATTAGATGCGTCTTGGGTTACGCCATGGCGGCTGTCACGGCTCGTGTGCATGTGGAGTGTGCATGTGCCCGCTGAGGGGGATGTCCGCAATAAATAGATTAAAGTGTGTAATGGCCCGATAACCACCCCTGCGCTGCTCCACCCTGCGCTGCTCCGCCCTGCGCTACTCCGCCCTGCGCTGCTCCGCCCTGCGCTGCTCCACCATGCGCTGCTCCACCTTGCGCTGCTCCACCCTGCGCTGATCCGCCCTGCGCTGCTCCGCCCTGCGCTACTCCGCCCTGTGCTGCTCCACCATGCACTGCTCCACCTTGCGCTGCTCCGCCCTGCGCTGCTCCGCCCTGCGCTGCTCCACCATGCGCTGCTCCACCTTGCGCTGCTCCGCCCTGCGCTGCTCCACCATGCGAGCGAATGGGTGAGTGAGCGGGTGAGTGAGTGGGAGGAGCCGGTCGGGTTTGGTGAAACCGGCAGGAGGGAGGTGATCAGAGGGCAGCTGAACATAACTGGGTCTAAAGTCTTTGCCCCTTTAGAGAGGCGATCTAACGAATCTCTCGTCTCAGGTGCATGTTCTCACCATCCGTCAGTCAGCTTTGCTTTCAGCAGCGCATGGTGGAGCAGCGCAGGGTGGAGCAGCGCAATAGTCCGCAATAAATAGATTAAAGTGTGTAATGGCCCGATAACCACCCCTGCGCTGCTCCACCCCTGCACTGCTCCACCCTGCACTGCTCCACCCTGCGCTGCTCCACACTGCACTGCTCCACCATGCGCTGCTCCGCCCTGCGCTGCTCCACCATGCGCTGCTCCACCTTGCGCTGCTCCACCCTGCGCTGATCCGCCCTGCGCTGATCCGCCCTGCGCTACTCCGCCCTGCGCTGATCCGCCCTGCGCTGCTCCGCCCTGCGCTACTCCGCCCTGCGCTGCTCCACCATGCACTGCTCCACCTTGCGCTGCTCCGCCCTGCGCTGCTCCACCATGCGCTGATCCACCTTGCGCTGCTCCGCGCTGCTCCGCCCTGCGCTGCTCCACCATGCGCTGCTCCACCTTGCGCTGCTCCACCCTGCACTGCTCCACCATGCGCTGCTCCGCCCTGCGCTGCTCCACCATGCGCTGCTCCACCTTGCGCTGCTCCACCCTGCGCTGCTCCGCCCTGCGCTGCTCCGCCCTGCGCTACTCCGCCCTGCGCTGCTCCACCATGCACTGCTCCACCTTGCGCTGCTCCGCCCTGCGCTGCTCCGCCCTGCGCTGCTCCACCATGCGCTGCTCCACCTTGCGCTGCTCCGCCCTGCGCTGCTCCACCATGCGAGCGAATGGGTGAGTGAGCGGGTGAGTGAGTGGGAGGAGCCGGTCGGGTTTGGTGAAACCGGCAGGAGGGAGGTGATCAGAGGGCAGCTGAACATAACTGGGTCTAAAGTCTTTGCCCCTTTAGAGAGGCGATCTAACGAATCTCTCGTCTCAGGTGCATGTTCTCACCATCCGTCAGTCAGCTTCGCTTTCAGCAGCGCATGGTGGAGCAGCGCAATAGTCCGCAATAAATAGATTAAAGTGTGTAATGGCCCGATAACCACCCCTGCGCTGCTCCACCCCTGCACTGCTCCACCCTGCACTGCTCCACCCTGCGCTGCTCCACACTGCACTGCTCCACCATGCGCTGCTCCGCCCTGCGCTGCTCCACCATGCGCTGCTCCACCTTGCGCTGCTCCACCCTGCGCTGATCCGCCCTGCGCTGATCCGCCCTGCGCTACTCCGCCCTGCGCTGATCCGCCCTGCGCTGCTCCGCCCTGCGCTACTCCGCCCTGCGCTGCTCCACCATGCACTGCTCCACCTTGCGCTGCTCCGCCCTGCGCTGCTCCACCATGCGCTGATCCACCTTGCGCTGCTCCGCGCTGCTCCGCCCTGCGCTGCTCCACCATGCGCTGCTCCACCTTGCGCTGCTCCACCCTGCACTGCTCCACCATGCGCTGCTCCGCCCTGCGCTGCTCCACCATGCGCTGCTCCACCTTGCGCTGCTCCACCCTGCGCTGCTCCGCCCTGCGCTGCTCCGCCCTGCGCTACTCCGCCCTGCGCTGCTCCACCATGCACTGCTCCACCTTGCGCTGCTCCGCCCTGCGCTGCTCCGCCCTGCGCTGCTCCACCATGCGCTGCTCCACCTTGCGCTGCTCCGCCCTGCGCTGCTCCACCATGCGAGTGAATGGGTGAGTGAGCGGGTGAGTGAGTGGGAGGAGCCGGTCGGGTTTGGTGAAACCGGCAGGAGGGAGGTGATCAGAGGGCAGCTGAACATAACTGGGTCTAAAGTCTTTGCCCCTTTAGAGAGGCGATCTAACGAATCTCTCGTCTCAGGTGCATGTTCTCACCATCCGTCAGTCAGCTTCGCTTTCAGCAGCGCATGGTGGAGCAGCGCAAGGTGGAGCAGCGCAATAGTCCGCAATAAATAGATTAAAGTGTGTAATGGCCCGATAACCACCCCTGCGCTGCTCCACCCTGCACTGCTCCACCATGCGCTGCTCCACCTTGCGCTGCTCCACCCTGCACTGCTCCACCCTGCGCTGCTCCGCCCTGCGCTGCTCCACCATGCGCTGCTCGACCTTGCGCTGCTCCACCCTGCACTGCTCCACCATGCGCTGCTCCGCCCTGCGCTGCTCCACCATGCGCTGCTCCACCTTGCGCTGCTCCACCTTGCGCTGCTCCACCCTGCGCTGCTCCGCCATGCGCTGCTCCGCCCTGCGCTGCTCCGCCCTGCGCTGCTCCACCCTGCACTGCTCCACCATGCGCTGCTCCACCTTGCGCTGCTCTTGCGGAGTGTGCATGTGCCCGCTGAGGGGGATGTCCGCAATAAATAGATTAAAGTGTGTAATGGCCCGATAACCACCCCTGCGCTGCTCCACCCTGCACTGCTCCACCCTGCACTGCTCCACCCTGCGCTGCTCCGCCATGCGCTGCTCCGCCCTGCGCTACTCCGCCCTGCGCTGCTCCACCATGCGCTGCTCCACCTTGCGCTGCTCCGCCCTGCGCTGCTACGCCCTGCGCTGCTCCACCATGCGCTGCTCCACCATGCGCTGCTCCACACTGCACTGCTCCACCATGCGCTGCTCCGCCCTGCGCTGCTCCACCCTGCGCTGATCCGCCCTGCGCTGCTCCACCATGCGCTGCTCCACCATGCGCTGCTCCACCATGCGCTGCTCCGCCCTGCGCTGCTCCACCCTGCGCTGATCCGCCCTGCGCTGCTCCACCATGCGCTGCTCCACCTTGCGCTGCTCCGCCCTGTGCTGCTCCACCATGCGAGCGAATGGGTGAGTGAGCGGGTGAGTGAGTGGGAGGAGCCGGTCGGGTTTGGTGAAACCGGCAGGAGGGAGGTGATCAGAGGGCAGCTGAACATAACTGGGTCTAAAGTCTTTGCCCCTTTAGAGAGGCGATCTAACGAATCTCTCGTCTCAGGTGCATGTTCTCACCATCCGTCAGTCAGCTTCGCTTTCAGCAGCGCATGGTGGAGCAGCGCAAGGTGGAGCAGCGCAATAGTCCGCAATAAATAGATTAAAGTGTGTAATGGCCCGATAACCACCCCTGCGCTGCTCCACCCTGCACTGCTCCACCATGCGCTGCTCCACCTTGCGCTGCTCCACCCTGCACTGCTCCACCCTGCGCTGCTCCGCCCTGCGCTGCTCCGCCCTGCGCTGCTCCACCTTGCGCTGCTCCGCCCTGCGCTGCTCCACCATGCGCTGATCCACCTTGCGCTGCTCCGCCCTGCGCTGCTCCGCCCTGCGCTGCTCCACCATGCGCTGCTCCACCTTGCGCTGCTCCACCCTGCACTGCTCCACCCTGCGCTGCTCCGCCCTGCGCTGCTCCACCATGCGCTGCTCCACCTTGCGCTGCTCCACCCTGCGCTGCTCCGCCCTGCGCTACTCCACCATGCGCTGCTCCACCTTGCGCTGCTCTTGCGGAGTGTGCATGTGCCCGCTGAGGGGGATGTCCGCAATAAATAGATTAAAGTGTGTAATGGCCCGATAACCACCCCTGCGCTGCTCCACCCTGCACTGCTCCACCCTGCACTGCTCCACCCTGCGCTGCTCCGCCATGCGCTGCTCCGCCCTGCGCTACTCCGCCCTGCGCTGCTCCACCATGCGCTGCTCCACCTTGCGCTGCTCCGCCCTGCGCTGCTACGCCCTGCGCTGCTCCACCATGCGCTGCTCCACCATGCGCTGCTCCACACTGCACTGCTCCACCATGCGCTGCTCCGCCCTGCGCTGCTCCACCCTGCGCTGATCCGCCCTGCGCTGCTCCACCATGCGCTGCTCCACCATGCGCTGCTCCACACTGCACTGCTCCACCATGCGCTGCTCCGCCCTGCGCTGCTCCACCCTGCGCTGATCCGCCCTGCGCTGCTCCACCATGCGCTGCTCCACCTTGCGCTGCTCCGCCCTGTGCTGCTCCACCATGCGAGCGAATGGGTGAGTGAGCGGGTGAGTGAGTGGGAGGAGCCGGTCGGGTTTGGTGAAACCGGCAGGAGGGAGGTGATCAGAGGGCAGCTGAACATAACTGGGTCTAAAGTCTTTGCCCCTTTAGAGAGGCGATCTAACGAATCTCTCGTCTCAGGTGCATGTTCTCACCATCCGTCAGTCAGCTTCGCTTTCAGCAGCGCATGGTGGAGCAGCGCAAGGTGGAGCAGCGCAATAGTCCGCAATAAATAGATTAAAGTGTGTAATGGCCCGATAACCACCCCTGCGCTGCTCCACCCTGCACTGCTCCACCCTGCGCTGCTCCGCCATGCGCTGCTCCGCCCTGCGCTACTCCGCCCTGCGCTGCTCCACCATGCGCTGCTCCACCTTGCGCTGCTCCGCCCTGCGCTGCTCCGCCCTGCGCTGCTCCACCATGCGCTGATCCACCTTGCGCTGCTCCGCCCTGCGCTGCTCCGCCCTGCGCTGCTCCACCATGCGCTGCTCCACCTTGCGCTGCTCCACCCTGCACTGCTCCACCATGCGCTGCTCCGCCCTGCGCTGCTCCACCATGCGCTGCTCCACCTTGCGCTGCTCTTGCGGAGTGTGCATGTGCCCGCTGAGGGGGATGTCCGCAATAAATAGATTAAAGTGTGTAATGGCCCGATAACCACCCCTGCGCTGCTCCACCCTGCACTGCTCCACCCTGCACTGCTCCACCCTGCGCTGCTCCGCCATGCGCTGCTCCGCCCTGCGCTACTCCGCCCTGCGCTGCTCCACCATGCGCTGCTCCACCTTGCGCTGCTCCGCCCTGCGCTGCTACGCCCTGCGCTGCTCCACCATGCGCTGCTCCACACTGCACTGCTCCACCATGCGCTGCTCCGCCCTGCGCTGCTCCACCCTGCGCTGATCCGCCCTGCGCTGCTCCACCATGCGCTGCTCCACCATGCGCTGCTCCACACTGCACTGCTCCACCATGCGCTGCTCCGCCCTGCGCTGCTCCACCCTGCGCTGATCCGCCCTGCGCTGCTCCACCATGCGCTGCTCCACCTTGCGCTGCTCCGCCCTGTGCTGCTCCACCATGCGAGCGAATGGGTGAGTGAGCGGGTGAGTGAGTGGGAGGAGCCGGTCGGGTTTGGTGAAACCGGCAGGAGGGAGGTGATCAGAGGGCAGCTGAACATAACTGGGTCTAAAGTCTGTGCCCCTTTAGAGAGGCGATCTAACGAATCTCTCGTCTCAGGTGCATGTTCTCACCATCCGTCAGTCAGCTTCGCTTTCAGCAGCGCATGGTGGAGCAGCGCAAGGTGGAGCAGCGCAATAGTCCGCAATAAATAGATTAAAGTGTGTAATGGCCCGATAACCACCCCTGCGCTGCTCCACCCTGCACTGCTCCACCATGCGCTGCTCCACCTTGCGCTGCTCCACCCTGCACTGCTCCACCCTGCGCTGCTCCGCCCTGCACTGCTCCGCCCTGCGCTGCTCCACCTTGCGCTGCTCCGCCCTGCGCTGCTCCACCATGCGCTGATCCACCTTGCGCTGCTCCGCCCTGCGCTGCTCCGCCCTGCGCTGCTCCACCATGCGCTGCTCCACCTTGCGCTGCTCCACCCTGCACTGCTCCACCCTGCGCTGCTCCGCCCTGCGCTGCTCCGCCCTGCGCTGCAGCGCAGGGGTGGTTATCGGGCCATTACACACTTTAATCTATTTATTGCGGACATCACCCTCAGCGGGCACATGCACACTCCACATGCACACGAGCCGTGACAGCCGCCATGGCGTAACCCAAGACGCATCTGATTCGGAGAGAAAGGGGCAGAAAATATAGATGCTTTAGAAACTGCAGACAGAATCAGAAGGCAGAATCAGATGCTTTCTGAGGCAGGCAGCCAGGCAGTAAGACAGGCAGTCAGTCGGTCGGTCGGAGAGAAGTGGCGGGTATTCCAGAAAACAAAACGGAAAGAGAATCAGCTGAAGGATTAGTGGAATGGGGCAATCAAGTGTAAGGGAGGCAGGTGGGTGAGCGAGCGAGCGAATGGGTGAGTGAGCGGGTGAGTGAGTGGGAGGAGCCGGTCGGGTTTGGTGAAACCGGCAGGAGGGAGGTGATCAGAGGGCAGCTGAACATAACTGGGTCTAAAGTCTGTGCCCCTTTAGAGAGGCGATCTAACGAATCTCTCGTCTCAGGTGCATGTTCTCACCATCCGTCAGTCAGCTTCGCTTTCAGCCACAGCTGCGCTTCACAAAGAACCCTGGAGACGCGTACGAGCCTCTCCGAAACAGTCGGGATCACCGGCCTGACTGAACGGCGAGATGAAGCCTTGCCGTCCACGAAAGGCCTCGGCCCCCCTCCTCCTTTCATCTCCCCCGCGGCGCTCATCCAATTGTTGCCACATCTGAATGCCAGAGTTCAAAGAGGTCCCTGGGTGATTTTGAGGCTATTCCGTCTGGTCATTTCTCAGATTGCCTTTAACATTTTACCCCCTTTTGAATCCGGAGTCATTGCGTTAGCGATTTTTTTGTGACGTGTTCGGGGGTACCCTGCATTTTGTGTGCGTCTGGCTGCAGCCGTGGCCGAGAGGACGTGTGAGTGATTTGTAAACCGTTTCAGAGCTTGATGCCCTTCGGGGAGAGAGAGAGAGCTCGCGTGTCCCGAGGGGGAAAAGCCATCCTCACAACTCCTGCGTTTCTCCACTCCCTCGCTTTTCCTCCGCTTTTGGTTACATGATCAAAGGGAGAGGAGGTACATGAGTGGAGAAAGAGAGGGGAGGGCTCTGTTTTGTGAAAAATGCATTAATAATCATTCAATCTCCCACTTGAAAGCGAAAACGAAATTTAGGGCTTATCGCCGATGAGGTAAAAGCTGATTTAGCGCTCAAACGTCGGGGCACCTTTTTGTGTCTCCTTAGCCCCGCCCCTTCTCCTCATTTTCTCTGCGTGTCTTCCCGGTAGAAGATGCTGAGGTGAGTGTACAATGATGTGACACAAACAAGGTTTACGGCTCAACACTCGCCGGTGGGCCTCCGGTGCCGCCTCATCTCAAGCTGAAGGCCGTAAAGCATGGGAGGGAAACTCAAACTAAAGGGCAAACTGTTGGATGTTGGTTTTCAGAGAAAGGTTTTTAACATAAGTACATTTACATTGTTGGTTAAGTCCCGATTTCAGCTGAAGGGGCACCGAGGTCCCAAAACAAAGACACACAATTAACAGAAGTCAAAGAAGAGCACTTAACAGGGCAACATTTCAAGAGAAAATAAAGAGTAAACTGAAAAATGACCAATGATGAAGCGTCTTACTCTAAATGATTGAAACGCTGTCATCCCACCTGATAAACACGAGTTCCATTGATGAGTTGGAGCGATGGAGTGAGGAGCGCCTGTTCGACCCTGCCAGATGCCCTCTGCACCGACTTGGACCAGAAGTAAATATTTGCAGGGTGGGCCGCTCTGCTTTAACAAACACACACACACACACACACAGCGTGGACGTCTGGCTTATACACCACTGCTGTCAGTTTGCTCAGGGTTCAAAGAGTATTCAACGTGTTTGCTGGTTTTAGAGGGAGGCCCCTGCTGCTCCCGCGTCGACCCCTTCAGGTCAGACCTCCGCCACGTGATGGTGGAGGAAACCCAACCCCCAATAAGTGTGGGACGCCCCGTCAAGCCACGCGGCCACCTTCCCCGAGGAGTCAAACGCGATGGATGCAGATCCAGTCATCCGTCCCACGTCAGCTCGGTTTTTAGTCCCCAGCAACTCCTGAGTGGAAACCGTTTGGAGGGTCGCCGATAAATCCACCCGTCTTCTGCAAGTTGTAGCGTCGCGGCCAGTGGAGGGTGAAACGCACCTAAACGCACCTTTACGCACCTCTGGAGTTCCCCGCGCCTTGTAATCTTCCGTTGGAATAATCCGAAATAAAATTTGGCGGCATTTGAAAACACCTACGACTACGTTTCGCATCGTTGAACACGATGTAGTCTGCGCTGTTTGGTCTGCGGACGTCCAATCAGCGGCTTGCGGCGGCGACGGCAGCACCAATCAGGATCCAGGAAGTATCTCAACCCTACCTGTTCGGAGTGGATTCATTAGCCTGGAGATCAGGCGATTTGTTTATTTTTAGGCCTTCGCATATGTTTCATTATTACATTATTACATTTCAAGAAACTACAGTTATTCACGGTCATTGATTGTATAAGACTTTAACTGATAACAAAGCAATACAGCCAGGACGACGTCTGTATAATCACAAAAGTCATAGTTTACCCGTCTCCAATTTTAACACTACAGCACTATTCGCAGCTTTATCGTTTTATTCAGGTTAACAGCGAGGCGACTCATTGGGTTCAGCAGAAGTTCACTCGAGCGAGTTTGAGTCAAACGTAAAAGTTTGTTTTGGCTCCATTTCCCGAAACCGTGTGTCACGTTGATTCATTGAAACTCAGACACAACAAAAGGCAGCAGATTCCCCCCCAGCGCCTGCTGCATGTCGCTCACAACGTTATCACGCCACCGCTCTTCTCGTGGGTCCCAAACGTCACGTTCACCAGGTGTGAATTGGGCCGCGGCCCCTCGGGATCGGGGTGGTTTCTGACGTGGGTTAGAGAGCGTGAGCCGTGTGATCGAAGCCAACCGCCGCAGATGTTTACACGCTGCAGGGCCCAAGCTGCTCCTCCTACCTGAATGACCGAGCACTTCCTGCTCCGGACGGGGATTCGTTTGCATTAGAAGTGATGTTTCTGAGAAAAGGGTCACGGTACGTGGTTTGATATCCAATTAAAAAAAAAGCAACATTAGACACCAGTTGCTGCTCACCCGTCACCATCTTCTCAAGGCTTTACGGGTGGAAAGAAAACGGGGAGAACGTTGCTCTGCGTCCATAGACTTTATTGGAAATTCTTTACAAGTGAATCCTCCTAACCTGCCCACAAACCCAGCTTTAGTGACGATTAAAAAAAAAAAAAAAAAAAAAAAATAGTGTAAAAGAACAAAGAGAGCATTTACCGACAGGTCTCAACTTTAAGGGCAGTGAGCTTTTGCTTGAAATGTCAATAGTTTAGAGCAACGACTTAGAGTTCAAACAAAAGGGGACAATCAGAAAGGTCACGATGATAGACGCACTAAAACAAACACACACAAGCGGTTGCCCCCTGAACCACCTGAAAACCGCTGGGACCAAAGTGCTGCGAGAGCGCCACCTGGGGACCAAACCGGGACGAGCGATCCACTAAATCCATTCGAGTGGGACAAAAAGATAAATGAAAAAGGTATGTTCAATATGTTCTTCATTGACTAGGGGAGACGCCGGTGAATCAAACCTTGCCATTTATTGGATGTGATTAAGAACAAGTTATCATTTACAATACCAAATAAAATGTGCAAAAAATATCAAATATTCAAAAATGCCCATTTTTCATAACAAATGTCACATTTGGTCGATTTAAACACCGTTTACAAATGTTTATGCACATAATTTCCATGAAGTCTGGTCCTGGAGCTGCTGGCATAGTAGGTGCGCGTTACACAGGAGTGTAAACTGACGGGTCGTTGAGGTACCGGTTCTTTTAAAGTGGCGGGGGGGCCACTGCGGGAGGAGGGGCCCAAGAACAAGACTCGGGACTGGAGTCCAGGTTTTAGAAAACAACTCGGCACCGAGAGCCGAAAACAAAGCAACTGTTTCAGCACCAAGTCGACCGCATGCGTGACCTGAACCGCCAACCAGGCGTCGCACACTAAATCTGAACCTGGGCTGAAAAATAAATGGATCTAAAACTAGCAAAAAAAAAAAATCCTACGGTGTTGAACTATAGACTGGCATTTGACCAACGGGTAATCTTGGGTTCAAGATGCTTAGTACTAAGAGCGACGCACAGGTGAAATATTATAGTTATCAGCGCTGTTTTTAAACAAAGTAAAGCTTCCAGAGGGCTTGGGCTACGTGGACACCATCTCACTTTAAGTCGCGTTGCGCTTTTGTGTGGGACTCTTAAGAGCTACAATGACCCATCCATTGTCTCATTTAAAAAATAAAAATAAATCACTAATATTAAACATGTTACAAATATAAATCAGTTTCTTTGTTGTTTTTCAAAATATAAACAGTAATTAAAAAAAAAAAAAAATCCATCTGAGGATTAAGTCCCGCTGACTGAAGAGGAGGAGCAGGGGATTGAGGGTCCTTTGTCCTTTTTTCTAGAAGAGCGGGACAGACATTTTAAAGCAAAGACACGACCCCAGAAGAAGAAAAAGCACCGTGGACTTTACGAGCGTTTCTGTCGCTTGGAATGTCGCTGCCGGCTGGACGGCACGTCGCCGCCGCCGCTCGCCCTGCCGGCACCGCGGCCCCCCCGCTGACGAGTTCTCCGCGTGTCACGCTCGCCATCGCTATCCTGCTCCCTGTAATCCTTCCTGCCTGAGGTGGTAGAGGTCCTCTTACTTCTCCTCCTGCCGTCATCATCATCATCCTCCTCCTCCTCGTCCTCCTCCTCCTCGTCCTCCTCACCTCCACTCTCAGGTTCCTTCCGTCCTCGAACTTCTCTGGTTTTCTTCTTGCTCGATTTACCATTCTGCATTTTCTTCTTTGGCTTCTCCTCCTCCTCCTCCTCCTCATCATCTTCATCCTTGTCTTCCTCAGATGTTACAGGCGCTTGGCTGATGCGTTTGCGTGACCTCCGGCGGAGGTATCCCAGGCCGGGCAGCCGCTTCTGCAGCAGCTCGGTGAAGGTCTGCTCCGTCTTGACCATGCAGGAGAGCACGGTGCTGCCCTGCTGGTTGTACTCCTCCGCGTTGGAGAAGACAAGTTTCAGGTCCTCCAGGAAATCCTGGCCGTGACGATAGGAGCCCTGGCGGAATTTACCCAGCATGGTGTGGAAGTCCATGGGCTGGGAGATGATGTCCAGATAGTCTTCTGCCTCCTCCGTCGACACAGGCTCCCTGTAGGAACAGAAGGGGGGGCATTAGAGCGTAAAACTCAAGAGCGTAAAGCAGAGTGTAATTTAGGCTTTTGTTCACAGCTATAAAGAGCCCAACATCTGGAAATACCGTTTTAGACTAAATAGCAGTTTAGATGTAATTCCATAGTAGATTCTGTGGATATTATGGTTAGACTTTGACACTGTAAACACACGAGAGTAGTCGGTGCAGCTCCGCTCATCTGCTCACCTGAAAGGCCAGCTGTAGCGGAACTTCATCAGTTTCTTGAGGATTTCCTCGCACCTCTCCAGCTCCAGCGCCTGCCGCCGCACGCCAGTTTCCGAACTCTGTCGCACCTGCAGGATTCACGAAAACAACATTCACCACCATCTATTTATTCTGAAACACGGATCAACTCTGGCCTTTCGCGGTCGTCAGTTCCTTCATGACACCATTTCATTTCCTACCAGTTCGTCGATGTCTGCCGGGCTGCTGGGGCCCGTCCTCTGTCTGCTGCTCTGACTGCTTGAAGACGGCTGCTTCTTGGGTTTACTCTTTGAAGGTTTCTGCCGAGATGAAGACCTCACATTTCTCTTCCTTGGTCGCACTGTAAAGAAATAAATAAAAATAAATAAATACATTTTATCAATAAATTATTTGCTATGGTTTGTGTCATTAGTGACGAAACAATCCCAGCATACAATACTGCGAGCGGTCTCACACTAGCAATGAGTTTCTTAGGCGTGCATCTCGCCAACTATTCAGCGCTGATGCATAAAAACCTCTTGGATCGTTATCCTTGAAACGACAGCGGGGATCATCCCGTCACATACTCTGAGGGAAGCCGGGGTGAGACGCGGCTTCAAAGCGAAAAAGGTCCAGACCCGAGCAGCGCTACACGGCAACAGGCAGACAATAGAGGGACCAAAACGCCCAGTCAGCATTCCTCTCATTCCCGCCCTTCAGCACCGAGCAGCCTCACTTTCTAAAGGCAACAAATCTGTAACGTCGTTTTATCGAGTGCCAGAGATGCGTTACAAATCTTCACGCGTTGATGATCGAGTTCGGCTTGAAGAGGGTCCATAGAAGGCAAAAGGTGATACTCACAGCTGTGACCCATGGCTTTGTAGTCATTCTCCTCCTCATCCTCTTCGACCTCCTCTTCTTCAGAGTCCTCCTGTTCAGACTCCTCGTCCTCTTCCTCCTCCTCTTCTTCCTCATCTGTGTCTTGGTTGTAGTTCCTGCAATAGAGGTAAAAAATAAAAATAAATCTCAGAATACAAAGACAGAACAGTCTAGTTTAATTCAGGTTTGTATTTCTGTCCCTTATTCTCAGGCGACTGCTCCGCCATTTTGCTTCAATCAAATACCGCAGCGGTCAGGAGTACAAACTAGGGGCTGGGCGGTGTACCAGTTGAAGGTTTAGTCGAAAAGAAAAATACTGCGATACTGGCAAAATCCTGTGATATGAATTGGTGCCCCAGCACAAACCGAAGCTTTAAGAATCACACTTACAGATCAGAAATCTGTGTTCTGCACCGACAATTTATCTAGACGAATGTGTCAAATTGTTGATATGAATTACACTACATCAGTGTATGGCAGGTCACATGGCGCGACGGGCGACTTGCCTGGAACGGGAGCCGCGCCTGGCCACGGTGGGCTGGCAGGCCGGACACAGCCATTCCCCGGTGGGGATGCCGTACAGCGCCGGCCTCAGGCAGAACAGATGGAAGGCCTTGTTGCACTCGTCACACAGGATGAGCTTCTCGTCATCACCTGGAAGAGATCAGAATGCAAACATCTGGGCTCTGGCTTAAAGCGTGTTTCTTCTAATTCAGCCTGCCAATATTTTTGCTACCATCTCCCCTTCCTGACTCTGTGTGTGTGGTTTTTTTTTTGTCATGGTACTGCTGCAGGTTCACCTGTTGGCCTGCGCAGCTGGCTGCTCTGCATGTAGACCTGCCTGACATTACTAGTGTGTCGTGCTCTGAGCCTGTCGCTGCTGCCCTGTCTGGATCTGGGTCTAGACGCCGTCAGCTTCAGCACAGACGGGCTGTGCCTGAGCACTAGAACGGGAGAAGAAGGCGTAGTGGAGCGCTGCGTCGCTTACACGGCAACTCAATAACCAGGCACACCTATTAAGTAAGGACTGACCGTTTCTACGTGAGGAAAAAAATAATGTTGATTCCAATGAAGGCTAAATGCTCTCTCATTGGCTGCAGACAACTTGTGATTCTAACCTGCAGATTCGTTTTCACGGCGGACTCCTTTCTTTGGGGAAAAAGAGATGCGACGGCGGCATCAAACAGCCCTACCTTTCCTGCGACAGACTTTGCAGCGAGCGTTCTCGGCAGACATGTCCCACTTAATGCAAGCGTCCAACATCCCCAGCAGGACGTGCATGCGGGAAAAGGTCTGAGCCTCTCGGAGGGCGGTCTTCCACTTCTCTACTGCCGTCGCCACCTGAGAGGGAAAAGCAGAAACCTTCACAGAAGGAACAACTCGTAGCAGAAGTTCTGCCTGTACAAACAGTCTGTGGGCTGCCCGAGCGAAGCTCAAACAGTGAAATGCCATCACCGGTGCTTCGTCAGGCGCTTACCCGGGCCTCTGCTGCTAGTTTCTTCTCGTCGTCCACCTCTTCCGCCTTGCTGCTCTCCACCCCGCCGTGCTTTCTCTTCTTTTTCTGCTTGGGGGCCATGAAGCCCTGCAGGAACTTTTTGATGACACAGGCCTGAATGGTGACGATGCACTCGCCGAAGTCTTTTAAGTTCTCCATGTCTTTCAACTGTGAAGAGTAGATAAAAAAAACGTTTTCAGGACAAAATACAAAAGACATGCCAAATATAATAAAATGTGACATTTCTCTTTATAAATGACAAATAACAGGGCAATAAATATTGGCATGTGAATAACCCGTTAAATAAACATCTTTAAAAAGGCAAACTGACTTTATTCCAACAATAAACAGGTTATTTCCCGCTAGTCAGTGGCATTTAACTTCCATGTCACTCGTTTGAGTACTTCGCTGCATAATTGAAATGTTAAAACCTTTTGCCCAGTGCTTCATGTCTGCAGCCTGAAAAGGTCCTATAGAATCAGACCGCAAGACCAAGAGTCTTCACTTACCTCCTCTGCGATGTCTACGTTGTCCTCCAGGTATCCCAGGCCTCCCTTCTGGAGTCGTGATGCAACTTCTATGATGTCACTACGCAGGAAATTGAGCAGCTCTGCGTAGCCGTCGCAGGTCCTCAGGGACATTTTGGCCTTCCGGGTCAGATGGACAGAGTGGAGGATGTCCTGGTACCTGAAACAGGGAGGAGACAACTTTACATATTCTCCATCAGTGCTGCTACTCCTTTTCCATCATCTTTTTGGAGACGCTCGGGTGGTTTAGTATTTACTTTCATTATAACTTAAGCTTTCTGCTGCTATCGGTACCAACAAAACATGATCATTTGAAGATTAAAAAATAAGGAGATGGGCATACAAAGCTATGGCTGTTTACAGTAAGAGCACACACCTGCTTTGTATCTTTGCCTTCAGTTCGCTCTCTCTAACCCCGTGAGGATGAAGACTCTCCACTAGTTCCTCCAGCTCAGCTGGGTTGTCACAAATGAACCTGTATTAAAAAAAGGCAGAATATTAGAAGGAAAGTTTGCCTCATAAAAGAAAAAAAGGAAGAGAAGTCAGAAACAACTCTAACCAGAGATTCTGTCCTTGGTTGGGAATAGTAGTTTCTTTGCAGACGTCTGCTGACGCCCCCTGGTGGGCTCCCTCACTCATAGCACTGTCGATGCTGCCATCGTCCATCTCAGCTCCTACAACACGAACAGTCATTCATTATGAAATAAAACCCAAACGACCAATCACGTCCACACACGAGAATCCACACAAAGCAAATCGAGACAAAGGGTCGCAGAACTGAAAGTGATATTTGGGATTTGATCAGCCAATGTTAAATGTTTTGATAAAAGTGACTGTACCTTCATGGGTGGCTGTTGACTCACCATCCTCTTCCTCTTCTACATCGGGCTGGGCGGGTTTGTCCTCAGGTGGGGGGGTGAAGTTGTAGTCGATGCCTTCGTGCACCCAGCCTTTCTCAATGTACAGACCCGGAACCACGTCGGAGAAAAGCCAGTATCTGAACAAAGACATCCAGCAAACACGGTTACCATCTTACGTGTATATAAAATCATATTCATCCGTGCATTATCGTTGGTGTCGAGCACTGACCGGTTATGATTTCTGTCAGTTCCCAGTGGGATCCGGCGCAGGACAAGTTTGGCTTTGGTTATACCTTCCTGAAAGGCCTTTTCTACAGCCACCCTCTGTTTGCGCATTCGCTCCTCTTCTGCCTCCTTCTCCATGCGCTCTGTGGGAAACACAAACCCTGATCAGACCGAGGTGCACGGAACCCAAGAACTAAACAGAAGTAAAGCAAAAATACTAAGAATCAAATTTAGAACCAGAACCATTTAAGTATGTTGCACATTCTTCTCGTTGGGAAGATGTTAAACAATAAGCATGAACAAGTGAAATAGAAAATAAATGGTACATGTGCCATTAGGCTTGTCAGTGGATTAGATGCTCAACTCCTCGCCGCAAAGTTTACCTTTGTTCTGTCGGTCCATCTCCTCTCGGTCCTTCTTGGCCTGCATGGACATCAGCCGCCGGCTCTTCACGGAGCTGATCATGTCCTCGGGCTCAGGCTCTACCTTTACTTCTTTTTTGATCTCCTTCTTGGTAGGCACCTCTTTCTTTTTTTCGCCTTTGGGAAAAGAAAAAAAAGTGAAGACTAAGATACGTGGCTTCTGAAAGCTGAACATTTCGCCAACAATATACCTATTCATATTCTGACGCAAATGATTGACATCAAAACAGCAGAAAGAGCTCTACGATTAACCAACCGCCTACCTTTGCCCTCCTTCTGCATCTGCTTCTCGGCCCTCTTGCGGTCGTTGACCTCTTTCAGCATCGCCAGACGCTCCTTCCACACCTCGGCCGAGCGTTGCTGCATGGCGTCCACGTGGTCTTCGACCGAGTAGGTCATGAGGATGCGGTGGCACAGCGCCACCAGCAGGCTGACCTTCTCCTCGGGGCTGAGCTCAAACACCTCGACGGTCTCCAGCTTCTCCAGGAACTCGCTGGTCACCACGTCGTCGAAGCCGCCCAAAGCGCCCGACTGCACCGAGCCCTGGTTGCTCTCCTCCCCGTGGGCGTCGCACGGACGCAGGCACAACCGCGCCAGCTCCGACACGGAGTGCATGGTGAGGGGGATCTCGGACAGGGGTATGTCGAGCTCGCTGTAGCCCTCCGCCAGCTCGTCCTGCAGCAGCGTCTGAAGCAGCACCACCAGCACGCGGTTCAGGTAGAGGAAGCCGGACCCCTCGCCCGCCAGCGCCTCCATCAGAGCCACCGCCGTGATGGGATACTGGTCCTCGGGCATCAGCAGCCCGGCGTAGCACTGAAGGAAGTCCACCACCATGGCCACGTCACCAAACAGGGTGTTGGGCAGCCCCTCGGGCATGTCGACCAGCTTGAACGCCGGCAGCGTCTTGCCGCCTTCGATCTCCTGGTCCTCGTATCTGCGCGACTGCTCGCGGCGGACCAGCATCTCCTTCCTGCGTCTCTCCTTGGCCCTTTCCCGCAGCTTCTCTCGGACTTCCTTGCGCTTCTTCTTGATCTCTTCCTGCCTTTCCTCCTCGCTCATGGCCGCCCAGCGCTTCTTCTGCTCCAGCATCTCCCAGCGCTTCTGCACCAGCTCCTTGAGCTCATCCGGCAGCCGGTCCCGCTCTTTTGGAGGCAAGGTCTTGGCTGTTTTGGAGATGAGGGCAGAGAGGGAGTTTTTTTTGTCCTCTTTGCCCTTGTGCTCCTTATAGTAACGAAGGAGGTGGAGAGCCATGGGGTGCCGTGGCTTTCCCAGCTTAGGAGTGCCGATGCCGGAGCTACGGGCTCTCTTCTTAGGGCTCCCAGCAGCGGTGCTCTTAGCCAGATGCAGCAGAGTCATCTGCTTCATCTTCGGTGACTTGGCGCCAGCTTTACCGGCCTTTTTAAAGGCTTCCAGGACATTGAGCTTCTTGTCGCCGCTCTTTCCAGTTTTCTTTCCGTCCTTCTTGTCCCCGGACTTCTTGCCTGATTTCGGCGTGGAGGCGGATGAGCCTTTGCCTTCTCCTTTCTTTGGAGTTCCAGAGTTCATCTTAAGTGGGGAGCCATTTATTTTCTGGAATACAGACACGAGCCCATGAAGCAAAGCTTTTGACTTTAACCCCCCCCCCCCCCCCCATCATAGAGTAATAACAGTCGCGGCAGTGTACACAAAAGTGAGTTTACCTGCATGTGGCCCCAAATAGTTGGACTAAGGGGCATGCCTAAGGAGTCAGTCTTTCGTTTCCTTTTCTTCTCTCCTTTCTCACGTCCCGATTCCTCTCCTGGCGTGTCAGGGCTCTTGAGCCTCTTGGTAGGTTTTCCATCTGGAGAGTTCAGGCTTTTACGCTTGGCAGAGGGATTCTCTGCTAAAAACTTCACACAGGAAAAAGAAAAAAGTAAGAAACAACAAGCAGCACCTTTAAAATAGTTGGAAAAAACGTCGGAACAAAAATGACCACGGGTAAATTACCTTGTGTGGATCAAGTAGAAAGTCACTGAATTTGCTGGGCAAATTAAATTTTTTCACTAGTTCATCTTCGACCACCCAGGGAGCACTCTCGCCCATCCCCACCCTCAGAGCATAGTGCCTGATGAAGTAGCGCATGATCTCCTTGGTTGGAGGGCGCTCCGTTCGGTAAAGGCTGTCCGACGGGACGTCGCTGATCACCTGCGGGACAAGTTGTTGGGGAAGATTCAGCGGCAACTTCTTTCATAAATCAAAACTGTGTGGACCTCAAAAGATGATAATGTATAGTAGCAAGATGATGTTTTCAAAACAAGACTTAGTCCGACTCAGTTTAGACAGTCCCGTTGGCCGTATGATACAGACCTTGTCCTCAGCGATGAGCTTCACGTCATACTTATGGGGAAGGAATTTGGGCATCACCCATCTCCTCTTCTCTTCCTTCATGGCAGTGGGAAGTTTCCTCGGTGAACGCCGTGATCGGTCACCTGATTCGTACACAAAACAGTATCACGTACGTGAATAACGTTTGGAGTGAAATAAATACACCAGTTTTGCAGATTCAAAACGGGAACATACTGATCATGATTAAATCATAGCAGATGTTATTTCATAACCATGTTGCACGAATACAATATCTCCAGCCATCAAAAGGGTTTTCTCTGTGCACCGAGTGGTACTCACTGAGACTCTCTCTCCTGTTCTCCTCCTCTCTGGGAGGAGGTTCTTTCCTCTGGTTCTCCTGACTTGCGTTCTCCTTGTCGCTGGACGGCGAGTCACAGACACCTTCAAGCTTCTTCTCCCCCGACTCCCCTTCTGGAGTTTCGAGGGGATGGATCTTCACCACCTTCACTTGCAAACTTTTGTCCTTCCCCACCTGAAGTGACACGGCCTTGTGAGAAACCTCAGAATAGACCACGAGGGTTTTCATTTAAACCCCTGCTGGATGGATGGGTATCTCATTTGCGTCGCATGAGTGCAGAGTAACTTTAAAATGTATTACATTAGATCAAAATTTTAGACTTTTTTCTTAAACCTCGTAATAAGGGCCAAAGACAACTGACGAGGAAGAACTTTTATGTGAACATATTAATAAGCTTTGGCAAATCACAGCCACATTTTTTAAGTGTCTTAATTTGCTGATTAAAAAAAAGGCAAAATAATTTCCATAGTATCGTAAAGACAATAATTACAAGAACAATGTCAAACTAAATATGTAAAATCTTTGAGAGATAAATATAGAAAGCAATGCAAGAGGTCAAACTGACCAGGAAGTCACACTCTTCATCCACAGCATACTTGGTGAGGATTTCCAGCCAGGCCATTTCAACCAGTTTGTCTAAAGACACCGTGTTGTGGTGGACCATCTCCAGGACTGGTTTCTCAAACCACGGTGGATACTCCTCCTGAAGCCTGCACACAGAAAATAGTCAGTACTAATTGACATTTTTATTTGAGGGTGTGAGACACTAGTTTGGACAAGATTTATTTCACTTGAATTGCTGCGTGCGATTCGTCGCTGCGTTGCATAATCGGGCTACAACGGGCTGGGAGTGACCAGCAGGGGGAGTCACATCTCCCGGCTGATATAATTAGACAGAGCTTAAAACACAGCCGATGAGCCGCAGGGACTTGAGCTCTGGGCAAAAGACGTCTTCACCCGTGCGGTATCCATGGCGACATAGATACATAGTTTAGGTCGCCAAGCGCATACATCACACAAACACCTGGTTTGTGATGAGCGGACTAAAAGACCAGTTGAACCATTTTACATATGCCAGTTCTTGCCTTTTGCAGATGGATATAAAATCTATCAGCAGGCCGTTGCATATTCAAAGATGACTCATTCACAACTTCCAAATAGAAAGAGGAGGAGCACTGGATTGCTTTTCTATCCAATCATAGCAAAGCAGAAAACCAGTGACCTTCACTGGGAGATTAAAGCGCTTTCGTGACACTACAGAGCTGCTGTCACGCACACAATTAGGCTTTGAGGGCGTCAAAACAACTAGCAGTGGGACATTTAGAAAGTAATTCTGAGATAGCACTGCCATCCACTTAACTGTATTCGTCACAGAACTCGACAGACTATCTGCACAGGCTCTGAACAGCAGATTCTAGACAAATAGACTAATTTCACAGGTTAGAAAGAATTGTTTCCGTGCACACACAAACTGGACGTCATACTAACAGTTCGGTGACTTCTTGCTCCTCCTCCCAGGCTTCTTTGTGAGTGAGTTGACCGCTTCCAGTGCTCTTGCATGTCCAGATGTGCTCACTATACCTCAACAAGCGTGCCTCATACTCTCTGTAGGACTTGGTCAAAGAAACCACAATAGTAATATGAAAACAGTTGCACCGTATTTAGCCATTTAGGCAGTTACAAACGACACAAAAATGGCCGGTCGAACATAAAGAGAGGCAGAGGTCAGGGGACAAAAACACAGAAAATAACAAGTGCAGTGTTACTCTAAAACTGTACAAATGTTATAATTTAAGAATACTAAATGACAAGTTGAGCTAGCAGGGAATACTGATGGAAGAGGAAAAACTGGAAAAGAGTCCAAGCTACCTTATTATCAACAAAGAGGTCTGTGGAAATATTGAGTACATGTCTATGGGTCGTCAATGGGAGTAGAAAGTTTGACCGTGACATCACCGATGACTGTAGACTGGATAGCATGGAGAGCTTTAAGTGAGGCCTGTACTTTACATCGCTGGGGTTTAGGCAGTGATGACAAATGCCGATGTTAAAATTGTAAATGGAAAACAGCCGAGTGAAGAAATGTCACATTCCCGGTAGAAATCTAAACCTACTCTAACTTATGACCATTTCGGCCAAAAGCGTCAAGTGGGACGCCCAGTGCGTCCCATTGGGTTCTCATGAACGGTTTCATGAGCTTTCTGACAGTTTGGGAAAGTTTTACAAACAGACACGTAACTTTATGATTACAGAATACCCAAGCTATCCAACAAACTAAATAAACTAGTTATAATAGACAATTGTCTTCGCTTGTCAAACTAAAAAAAATCCGCACCGGTAGCTAAAGGCTAGCCCTCTTAGAGGCTAACGTTAACAGCTAACTCTTGACGGCTGAGCAACATCCTCAGCCTGTGAGGAAAGACGACGGGCTATTGTGACATAATGGGAGACCTAACGTTAGCAGTGAGTTAGCTAACCGTGCTAGCATTGGTAGCTGACAGCGGGGCCGTGGAAGCTGAAAGTGAAAGGACGCCCTTATCAGTATTATACAGTTAACTGAACGTGTATATTTTCCAAATGTGCCACACACACACCACAATTGTTTCCATAGCTTTGCGAAATTGCCAGCTAACGTAACGTAGCCACAGGGACCGATTAGCAGAGCCGTGTGGACGTTAGCTCGCTAGCTAGCCTGTCATCAGTGAAAGGCAACACCGCGCAACCTACATGCGGGTAAACATTACGTGAGAAAAACGTCAGGCAACAATCAAATAAGTTCCATTAGCCAGCTCTCTGGTCGTTCGCATTGAACTTCAAAGGCATCGATTTAACAATGTAGACAAAGTCACTTATATAGCACGCCGGTGTCTCGATAAGTCGAGCCCGAGCATCATCATGTTAAAGGATACTCTTTGTTCCTGAAGGCCTCCTTGGTGTGCTCGATGATGTAGACCTCCTCTCCCGGGCCTGGTGGCTCGGCTAGCGGCTTAGCCAGTGGATACGGTTTCCGGCCTAAAAGCGGTGCCATTTTAAAATCCACTGATGGCACGGTCGCCAATGATAGAATTAGATCTTCAAGCAACAAACTACCGCAGAAGTATGCGATGTGTCCTTAGCATGTAGGCAGGTGTCCCGAAATGTCTTCGCTCTCGTGACGTTACCGCCGGCAGGCCCGGCTCCAACGTGTAGCAGCTAGCTAGCGGACTGGCTAACGTGAACGGGTTGAAATGCTATATCGTTGCAAAACAATAACAGTGCGCCTCTTGCCGCTCGCCTCATCGCATCCTCCTTCCTCTCCTAAAGTTGCGGTGCCATGCTGGTTTCACGTAGTGACTTAAGTGTAAACCAGGTTACCGGTCTCGTCTCTCGGTTTAGTTGGTGAACTTTTAGCTCTTCCGAATGACCACGTAAGTACGACCCACGCCGAAATCAAACTCGCAGCAACCGCCAAAGCTCAGTTCAGACGGGAGGTATGGCGCGTGGAGGATCCAAAGTATTTTCAAACTAGGCCTGTTCTCGTTTGATCAATTGTATTGCCAGCATCTTACTGTACTGTACCATACTGCTGGGTCTTCTTGTTTTCAGTTAATGTAATTATAAAGTGTTACAAAAAAGTAACCTTGATCAATCAAGAGGTTAATTCCTTGTCGAAATGGCGGGAGTTTCTAGTCCACCGGTACAATTGCGTCCGCAGTCGGAACTCCGTTTCCCCGGCAGCAAGCAGCGTCGCGAGAACGTCCCGCCCTCTCTCGACGTTCATTGGCTCCTTCGGTAAAGCGCCTTCACCTAGTCGCTTTGTAACGCTCTCTCATTCGCTGACATGGCCTGTCTTTTGTCACGCTAGAATATCCCCTTCAAATAAACCACGCCCGCATATAATATGGACGAGAAGGTCAGCTGATGACAATAAAGATTATATGATCTATTTTACTCATTAATACGATATATTTCAACGTTCGGATTGTGTATGTTATTATAGTTAACTGAATGAATTCCCTCTTTAATTATTGATTTCATTTCTGAATGCATTGTGTGGTCTCCATTTTGACCAGTTCTGATTAAACAACAGGCCCTGCCTTTTTAATGTAGTAGCTATAATGCATAGGATCACATTGACTGCAGCCTCAATTAATTGCAATGGAATTAAAAAGTAGCATTTATTATGGTTTACAATGTCAGCAGTTACATTCTGAGCGAATTATGTTTTAAATACAAAAAACATGTCCTTGCATATGACAAGCTAAAATAAAATTGGTTCCAGAAAGTGTCCGGTATTCAATAGAAAATGGAACATTTAAACATCAATCTGCATAAAGCTACACATTTAATACATTTTTTAAATGGCCTGTAAACCTCAAAAATAGGATACATGCAAACGTAAAGCTCAACTCCATTACGAGTAAATTATAAAAAAGGTAGCCAAAAACATGTTCAGCATGTAAGTTGAAATACACTGCCTGCAACAGCAGTGCCTCGCCACACAAAGTTTTGAAAATTCCCGACATTCATTTGAAAAAACCCTTTTAACCGAATACTTTAAAGACCTTTAAATTTGAACAAAGATCGAGCTGTAAATATTTTTTCCCCTTTTGTCGAAATGTAACATTTGCGTAGATATGTAAAAAAAAAAAAAAAACGTTGAAATGTTTTTCAAAGTTGAGCTAATCTGATTGAGGACAGGGATTTTATGCATTTTGACAAAATTATTATAAATGAGCTATCTCATCACAGAATTTTCTCCTGAGCAAATCTTCTTTAAAGGGGGTGCTCCTGATTCCTCCAATTCCTCCTGTTGAAGAAAAAGGGCCACGATGTTACTTAAATGTTCACATACATTTTATACCATGCTACGGACCCCAACGATTGGGAATTTAATATGCATTTCATTCATGTTTCATCAGAGAAAATGGTTCGGTTATCCTTCGACCCTTCAACCTGTATGTCTGGGGTGCTCTGTCGAACAGCTCCTGATGAAAGCAGATCCTCTTTGATGAGGGTGGGAGGCTCATCAGCGCCCTCCTGACCTAAATGAACTGGCTCTGCATTCACAAGGAAAGGTGGAAACATGTCCTCATTAAATGCAGCACTCAGCTCCAGCGTTATACTATAACGGCATCCATTTATTTGAACCATTCTAAATCAAATTGAGTACATGTATACCATCCACACTCTCGTGGCCCAGCATTGGGGGCTGAGAGTCCTCAGTCCGGAGGCTGGAGGTGTGAGGAGGGCTGACCTGCTGCGAGCTGGAGGTGCTGCTGCCATTATCCATTTTGGGCGGGTAAACATCCGACAGAAAGCTCTGGTTGCTGTTTTCATCTGGGGAATGCATCGATTTTTCTTCATGTGTTTTGTCATGTGATATTTGGGCTTTTCAACACCCGCGTGCAGTCACTACACACCGGACGGCTCCTTTATTCTAGTAAATACAGAACTCACCAGTGAAATCCAGTAAAGAGTTAGCATTTTCCAGCACCACATCTTTCATTCCTCTAACGTCTCCACCTGTGGATTTGGAGCGATATATCTGATAAAAAGAAAGAGGGGGATGTAAAATCAGGCTACTGACGCAACCACACTCAATGAAGAAAAAAAAAAAACATAAACGCGATCGTGTTTTTACGTGGCAGAGGCCCCCACCTGCTTGGTTTCTGTTACTGGCACCCACTTGAATATGCGTAAGGACGTGTCTCCAACCGTCACCCACTTCTTCTCCCTGTTAATGAAACGAGTTGGATCTATTAGTATTTCTGGTAATGAGCTCAACCATCTGCCTCCATAGCATCAGTCTGTAACACGGGGCTACATGCTCGTGCCCCTTTTTCTGCCCACAGCAGAAATGACAGCTAATTCAAACATCCCGTTACGCTAACTTACATCCATCGTTCGCTCTACGCGGGCGTGTAAACCCCGAGAGGACAGATGTCCGACTGTGCTCGTCGATGTCGCTGTTTATGTGACTACGGGACGGCCGTTACATTAACGGCGGCATGTGAGGCTGTGGCCATATTGACAGCTCTTGGCGGAGAAAAAAAAAAAAAACTCACGTTAGGCCCGCCTCCCCTGTCAAACTGGGGCATTGATTGGTCGAGAGCCCCGTCAATCATCTAACTTTTCCGACTGAAGTTTGTTGAGCGTCGCAGCAGATATCGGGCTACAGTCACTAATACATTTCCCTCCATATTGTCCCTCGGACACCTTACGTACCATTTTCGCACCTTCTCGATGGCGGCCAGGACCTTTTTAATGTCATCCTTAGCCCGACTTCGGGTCTCAGCGCGGCCTGTTCGTCCCGACATCTTGATGCTGTTATGATTCATCTACAGATGCATCTGAAAACTTCCAGACCAAGCCCCAGTCCTCCGTTACAGTGGTAATCTCGCGAGATTTCATCGTCTCATTTTCCTTGGTTTCTTTTTTTTGGTTGCTTGAATTTCCTCAGTATCCCATTAGTATAATGTCTTTACTATAATGATAGGGTTTGCAAATTTTGTGTTATTTATTTATTTGTACGGGTTGGAAGTTCCTATTCACAGTGCTTCATTTGATATAGTTAAGTGCACTTTAGAAGCACGTTTAATTTCCTTGATTATTTGTATTATATGCAACCGTAAACTAAGATGTCAATACAATTCAGCGATATTTTCCCATTACTAAAAAGCAGGAAAACAAATCTCCTCAGGCCCAGAAATCTTCTGTCTTTACCTTTGTTTAATGCACTTTACATTTCTCTAGCCTATTTTCTTGGGCTTGTTCTTTTTGTTTTACATCGGGTACCAGGGCAACACAAATATTTCACAGAAAGCAAAGATTGGGAGTATTGCCCAACTTGACTACATTGGAGTTGCAGATCTAAAAACCTGCTACACCAATAATCATCTAACGGCCACTCAGATTTATCTTGTGACTCTGGAGGGTTCCTGATCCCCAGGTTCAGATCGAGTGGCCTGAAGTACCCATCTTATAACCCGCTCCATCTCTTAAACTATTCTTTTGCAGTAATGCATGAGTAATACAAATCAAATATGCTAATGAATAGGCCTACATTTTTCATACTTTGAGTTGGCCTATATTGTTTTTATTATTATTTAGTACTTTCTACCAAAGTCTCCTTTGCTTTTTTAATGTATTTTTGGTGAAACACAGGACTTCTTTACTAGTATGTTTCTACGGACAAAAGGTCGGTGAAATGTGAATTGTAGTTTTGACTTCTATCAGTGACCAACAGAGGGCAGCCTTGAGTTGTGTAGAGCAAACATTCTTCCACTCCGAACAAAGGTTGAGCTTGTATACAAGAGAAGGGTCATTTCTTTTTAACCAGCTAGCCTATTACAAAACCGATCCCAGAGCACTGTGTGGTCTACAGTGGTAGAACTGCTATATTTTATTATAGTAATAAATACTTGATGAGATACTATCACTGCTCCCACAATGCTGATCGTCGGAAGGCTTTTCCAGCAATTTTCACTGTCAATTTGTTGTTTCAATTCACGATAGAACTAATTAGGACACCATTAGGGAACTTATTCCTTAATTTCCCGTAGAGCATAGCACGAAGTACTGCATTGTCAGAGATTTTTGGTCAGAACACTGCGTGAAGGCTTTCTGCGGGCCTCGGTTGTGTCGTGCAGGTTTCTGAAGAACCGAATGATGGATACATTTCAAGTTCTGATCCTGCAATAACGTGTTAGGTCCTCGTTAATAGCTAACGTTTTTGTAAAACAGGTTTCCCAACAACCTTCTAGATGAAATTCCTCATGCACCATAATGGCATTTTGCCAGTGAACCAAAAATACTGGAAAATGTAATCAGTTCTTTTTGGTTGCAGTCCCAGCACTTACGAGTTAAATATGACAGTAAATTGTAAATTGTATTTCAATCGTACATTCACAGACAAAAAACGGAATAGTTGCAGACCGTTAACCGTCAGGGAGCTTTATTTTGAAAAGCGGAAGTGTCGTCTCCCTCCAGCCCGGGCTCGCTTCACGCTCCTGCGGTCCGGACCGCTGCTGTCATAAGAGAGGCCAGATGACCCGACGGGCTGACGAGTCCGTGGCGGCGTGGACGGCAGCCCGCCATAGTTAGCGCGGCGTCTATTTCTCATCTATTGTTTAGCATTAAAGTCCACCACGTTCATCGGCTGAAACTTGTGATTTTGTTTTCTGCTGGGAAAAAAAAAGAAGGAAAAAAAAAAAAAAAACCGCGACAATGGATCGAGTGAAGAGCTCCATGCAGCAAGTACCCAACGCGATCCCCAAAGTGATCCGACGGACCACCGGAGGGGCCAACAGCCTGGAGCTGGAGAAGGAGACCTTCGAGAGAGGGCAGGTACGGTCGCGCCGGAGGTTTCCTTTAATAGATTTAGCGTGTTTGTCCCAGTGCTCGTGGGACGAGGATCCCGCCTCGCTGTCACCTCGTAAATTAAACGGTTTCCCACCGGGAGCCGTTTGACGTGAAGACGGTCGGAGCTCAGGGATCCAGGAAGGCAAAACCGGGCACACGTTGTCTGGATTCCTCGCGGGTCCCTTCATTGGAGGTCCCCAGATGGTGGCATGCATGTGTTCCGCCTGCCACTCGATCTCCCCTGCGATCCGCCAGAGATACGAGCGAGTGCACCGTGCGACGTGATGGGCTGTTGGAATGTAGGTCAAAGGCCTTTTTAGAATGGAGATAACTGAGCCTCATCTGCAGCACAGAGCGCAGCGGAGGCTGGTATGACAGGCTGTCAGTGCCCTCTGGAGGCCTCGAGGCAGGAGATGAAGATGGGGTGATGAGGTCCAACTTGGACACATGCAGTGATTTCTCTCTGTTTATTTTTCTCTCATGGACTCTGATGCATGTTGAACGCCTGTGTGGCTTTTACATGAAGTGCTTTACAAGTGAGCGTCCTGTATGTATGTAGGCTGTGGTTCTGCTGTGGAGGATGCTGCTTCCTGCCCTGGTGGTATCCCCATTCCCTCCATCCAACCCCCCCCCCCTCCCCCTCGCCCATCCACCCAGACCAGGCACAAGGGAGGGAAAGGGGGCGGAAAGTAGGTCAGATCAAGACCGCACACAAACTGCCACAACGTGTTACAGCGAGGCCCTCTAAATTTGGACGGTTCGGTATTTTTGTCAACTCTGCGTCCGGATGGTTTTTTGCACAGTTCTCCGTCCCTTCCCTCGGTCCCCTCACGGCCGTCCCATATGGGGACATTGGCAGCGAGTATGCCTGGCCGTTTAGTGTCCCGGGCCGTGGTCACTAGGTCACTGTGGTGCTCCTGAGATCACACACCCGCTCTGGAAGTGGGTCAGGGCGGAATGGTCTCCAGGGTCACAGCGTAATCCGTAGGGAATCAGCAGGACTTCAGCTATTATTTGGGGTCCTTTTTTTTTTTAAATGAAGCGCGTTGATCAGTTCACTGCTACCGTTGTTGAGCTATAAATCAACGCTCCGACACGTCCACTCTTGTCTGTTGTTGATTCCAATGGTGCCAATTCTGCAATCGGTGGCATTTGTTTTTACCGCGTTTTACTTCATTTTCCTGCGAGGTTGATTTTTGACATGCGGATCCACGGCCGTGCAGGAATCAATGAATCTGCTGTCTGCTTTTCAGGGGGGATCAGCACGAGATAATCTCATCTGATCTGTTGCGCTCTAAAGCTGCGTAAATCTGCTGGGTGGCTGCTTTTCACCTCCCGTCTGTCTGCGTATCTGTCCGTCATCTCCCGTAAAGCAGTAATGTAAAGTAAAAGTAAATGCTAAATGCTCACATCAATAAGCCCCATATTAAGTTGGAAGTTCCTCCACACAAGAACATCACAAACTGTTTTTGCTGCGTTGTTGCTATCAATAATTCAGGGGCGTGTTCTCCAGGTACCTGCATGTGCATGTAAATATGTGCAGCGTGCACCGAAGACCAATGAAGCCAAAGCAGAGTGAACCGCGTTTTCTGTGAAACGCCCGTCTGCTTCTCTGTGGAGTTGGATAAACAGCCAGGGCGTGTTCAAAATCCTCTGTGTCATACCGTCCACGCAGGGTTCTAAAAAAAAAAACCAAGGCCGGCGGAGAGGGCACAGCGCTTGTTCTTAATGACATGTTTTGTCCCGTAATAGCAGCTGACTCTGTAATTGAGAGTTTAGGGGAGATTTAATCTTTGCTTTTTTCTCGAGCCAACGTAATTGGATGTTTTTTTGGCTGTTCTATTGTGTCCTCAATAGCAGAAGGGAAACCAAAAAAGTTAATCACGAGTTAGTTCTGAACGCTTAAATGGCATGAGCTTCATCGAAAAGGCCTCAAAATGTCAGAGATGCCGCCTCGGAGCAAAACCGCCTCCGTGCCGTCGGTGTTGCATCATTACGAGCTCCTCCCACTGCCTCCCGACTTGTTTCTGTATTCGAGTGCGTGCGAGGTTGCAGTCGGTGCAGCGACACAACATGCTCCTATCTCAACTATGTCTCGACGGTCCGTTTGGTTCAAGGTCGCGTTGATTTCTCCCCCCCCCCCCATCCCCTTTAAGCTAAGAGGGATCATCGGTTTCTTTTTATTCTATTTAAATCATTTTTATCATAAACTTTACAATCTGTTTCAGTCAGCCAGTACTTTAAGCTTTCTTTCTTGACCGTTTTTACCGAAACTATTTCAATAGTAACACTTCAATACTCGTCAATTACTTTTAAAACTTTTTTTAACTACTCTGCTCGCCTACTGACTCATTTTCCAGCACTGTCAATTTTAACACATGAGGTTTTGGTGTGGCAGCTGCTCAATTTAAACATATTTTTTAAGGAATTAGTTCCTAATATCCAAAAAACCCTCTTACTGTACAAGTATCCCTTGCTGGGAACCACTGGTGTAGAGTATGTGTGGACCTGCCTTAATGGACACCCCGTTTGTACCCTGATGGCTGTGGAATTCAGGGGGGGAGCGGGGCCCCCGGCCCCCGGCCACCGGGCACCAGCAAGACTCGGCAAGAAACATTTAATCGGCCCGTCTCTCCGCCTCTCGTACTCGCCTTTTCCCTGTCGTTGTTCTCCTCTACTTGCTCATTGTCTTGAGTCTTCCTTCGGCCACCTTTCTTTTTCACATCCTGCGTTCCAGAATGCAGGGAAATCATGGACGGGGATATCTGCGTACATGCACCGCGCGCGCGCGCACACACACACACACACACATACACACACACACACAGTCTCAGGCCAGAGAGCGGGACCATTAAAAGCACCGAGGCAGCAGAAACAGCAGGCGGCGGTTTGTGGCCTCGTTGCACCGACTGACCGGCTGTAGAATAACAAAGCTGTGCGTGAGTGACGGGTCAGTAAGTGGAACAAAGCGCACCCACGAGTTCCTGGCGGCATCGACAATGGCGTGGATTCTCCGATTGTTTGTGAGTCCTCATCCGCGTTTCACGGCACGGCAAAGCGGAAATGCAGAGGGGCCGCAGATGGAGCGATGCTTTTTGTTTCACATGCAGCAAAAGGTCAGAAGTCAGTGTGAAGTCCACATCATCGTAAGGTGTGATGGTGGGATGCACATTAACCGGATTCAACGCCAGCTGCCTCATTTTAAATAGTCCTCAGATGCAAGACCGTCTTAAGCCATGCAACAGTAGATTATTCATTATGGCTGGCTGATGCAAGTGGAAAACATGTTAATAAGTTACTGTTTATGCAGTGTTTGCAATGAGAACATATAATCAAAAAGGGAAGTAACAGGGGTTACCAACACTGTGCGATCATAATACTCCTTCGTGCTAATTCTGGCAACTTACAGTGTTGTTACAAGACGTCAAACACATAAAGGGAGGAAAATCGCGCGCAACGGGAAAAGTTATTCTGAGCTAAAACGAGCACAAAGAACCAAATATCATCTGCCAACAAATGTCTCTGTTGCTTTCGAACAAAGCATTTTTAAAAATCTGTAAAAAGAGATGCTGACGATGCGACGACGTAATGTGTAAAGTTTTTAAAGGCGTTTTGGGCGAGTGAAAAGCCACGCAGAGACAGAGTGGGACTGATGTATGTGAGAAATGTTCTGTGAGCCGCCCCCCTCCCCCCCCCCCCCCCCCCCCCCCCCCAACGAAGGGCCCACGCCGTACCAGGAAGTGAAGAGACTTGCTGGAAAAGAGACGCCATTGTTTCGGAATCAGACGTTTATGTCGAGCCCCCTGTGGGTATAATGAGTAGCGTATTTAATGTAACGTATTGATTATCGGGGCTGCGCTGGTCTCGGCCAATCAGCTCATGTGCTGTGACTGTATAGTAAATCCAGTTTTTTTTTTTTAAACCGTGGCCTGGATTTAGAAATGTATCCTGTGAGCACGTTGTTTCTGATGAGATCCACAGGCAGAGTTCTTATTGGATAGTCCACCGAAAACTATTGACAGGTTAACACATGCGGTATTTAATTACTACCCAATGTGTCTATTAAACATATAATACGGGGTAGATGAAATCCGGCGTTCTGATTGGTTGAGAGTGAGTCAAAGCTGGTGCGTTATTCAGCAGTAATGTAGAGTTGCACTACCATCCGTATCACTGCGCATGCAAATTAACAGGTAAACATTTTGCGTGACGGTGGTGATCGCCCAAAAAAAAAACACCACAAGTGGTCAGTTTCAGGCAATGTGAGCTTTTGCCACCGGACAATGAAGGTGGAGGTCATGAGCGATGGGAATGAATGAGATGGTGCGAGATCTTGCAAGGAGACCCAATGATGTTTACATGCACGTACAGCGAATATTTTTCTCGAGGCTACTGAAATGAGATACACAACGTTTGGTGGCTACAACTATTTTGTGCTGAAAGGCAGCTGTTTACTTACTATTTATAATTTTGCTGGTAACCGTGTTATAAAAGCAATAAGGTACTGGGGGCAGCCTCTCGTACCTTTTATTGCTTTTATAATGCTCTTTATTAGGAACGTGTGATCTGAAACAGTGCAGCAGCTCTACTGCATATCACACATTGCGTACGATATTTTCATTAGTCATTTTGCAGCAATCGGTGGTTTTGGCATTTTGAATCCTGTCCTCATTATGACCGAGCATGTGTCACAGCAACCCTGTGCTCCTGTGAGCGTTTGTCCCAAATGTCCGTCCACATCCTGTCTTTTTGCACTTCGGCTCTAGAAAAGTCTGTGTGACGGCATTCAGCACGTATGTCATGCAGGAGAAATACTGATGTGGGTGATGATTATAAAAGGCCTCCTACATGTCGTCATGTCTTCTGTGTCGTCCACGTAACTCTTTAAAGCGTAAACTTACGAGAATCACCAGCATCAAACACAAGCTGAACTCTGCACCAGACACTGGTGGACGCGCTCAGAGAAACCAGATGGGGGCATCAGCCACCTACTATTGCCCTCATGGTTGAGCCCCCCCTCCCCTTTCTTCTGTGAAACTTATTTCAAGGCTTCGATGCAGACACACCCGCATGAAAACAATGATTCACATCTTGAACCGGTCCAATGGATAACTTTTTTTTTGTTTTTTTGAAAGTGGAATGTTTGCTTACTGTCACGTTTGCTGTTGAATTCTTGCTTTTTAGTGGTTTATAACAATGGCGGTTGGGGTTACGGTCTTGTATTGTGTTTTTATGACCCACCGAGCAGGAGGGGAGGCAGACGGCTTCCTTGCAAATGGCCCTTTAAATGAATGTCTATTTACATTCCCACCCCAAGGAACCTCCCAGAAGATGTTTACTTAATTACTTACTCATTGCAAAACTAGTTTGTGCCCCCCTTCTGCTGCTGGTCAGATGAACCACTTTAAAGATAAAACGATGATGATGACCCCCCTCCTCTTCATAAAAAGGGGCCGGAAATGCAGCTGTTTCCCCCACATCCTGCTGGAGATCACCTCCCCTACACGCAGGGACCCCCTTTCGGTCCCCGAACCCTAGCTTGTGCCCCGCAGGGGTCCTATATCCTAAGCACATGCGCTCTCCGCGGGCGCTGCTACTGTGGAACAGCAGATCGGGCTGTTCGCGCAAAGTTACAAAAAGTATCCCGCGTTTCTCTGGACTCGGCCGCCGTGAGGCCCGATGCGCGCTGGGGGCGGGCGGGCGGGCGGCGTGGAGCCTAAACGAGCGGCCCGTCAGCGGGAGTCCTCGCCGCGGTCGTCCTCTCCCCGGTTGTCCTCTCCGATACGGGCGCAAGTAGGGCTTCAGCGGAGGGAGACGTAACGCGGGACGGAAGGAAGGAAAGAAAGAAAAAGAAAGGAAGGAGGAAGGATAGGGGAGCGTTTTAATACCAAATCGGGACACATGTTGAGCTAACGGCCCACTCACCCCGGAGCCCCCTCCCCCCTCTTACCTCCCTCCTCTTACCCCCCCACCTCCCTCCATACTTCTCCTCCCAAATGCATCTGTTGCCTCGATCGCTTTCCCGTTTCCGATCCCTCCGCGGCCGGGTGCAGCGGGTCTCCTCTGCCGCTCCACCGTGAGGATCCCTCCGCCGCGCGACCACCATGGACCCCAGTAAAATAGTAAGTGCTGAAGTTTTTATGTTGTTGGGTTTTGATTTGAAAAGGAGGACAACAGCAGGACGTACGTACGTGTTTTTATGAAGAGGTGGTGACCGAGACGTCCTGGTGCCCCCCCCTCCGACCCCCCCCCCCCCCCACACACACACATACATACATTAGCTTTTTAACATGCGAGTTGTGTTCCGCGCCAGCAGGTTGTTGTTGTGTGCCAGTTAGTGCGCCCTCGTGGGAAGTTGTGTGTTTTGTTGTGGCGAAGAGGCCGTGAAACGGGGTCCTTGAGGGGGGGGAGGGGAGGGGGGGGAAAGGACCTCGGGGTCCCCACATTAACGGAGGAGCCGTTTTTAAATGCACTCGTTCCTCTCGACTGTAACGATAAAGAACATGCGGTGCTGTGGACCCGCGGGCACCAACGCAGCTCTGACCGAGTCCCCTCCAGAGTCCAAGGGAGACGAGAGTCCTCTGCGTCTCGGTGTCCAGCTGCAGGCCGGAGGGGGCAGAAGCTCTGCGGAGCAGCGCTCACATGTGCCGTGAATGTTAATGCCGGTTTGTGTCGCTTCCCGTTGGATACAAAACCTGCAAGACCACAGCGCGTCTTTGTGTCACTATCAATGTGTTGCACAAATTAAAAGGGATACGAGATGAATTGAAAGTCACAGTTTCAATTAATCCATATTGTGTGTGTGTGTGTGTGCATATATGAATGTGTATATCTTTGCTGTGAATGAGGGGATGAAGAATGAGGGGATGAAGGCTGGCGTGTCCCGGGTGAGCAGGTGCACATAAGCCCGAGCGACAGGACATGACCCTGCACTGCCCACATGGGTGGATGGCTGGATGGATGGAAGCAAGAGTCAAATGGGAATGACAAGAAGAAGAAAGCGTGGGCATTTCCTTATTTTATAAAGAAATGTTTTCAACACAACAGTGGATGAATTCATTGATGCCTCCAATAGCTCCACATACAACACACTCACAGAATATTATTACAATTTGGGCTGCAATAAGGAAACCAATGACCGATCGCCCGTATCGGACGTTTCTGTTTTTGACAGAGACACTTTGTGCACAGAGGAGCCAGCTGTTCGCTAGCTGTTCCTGCCTCACACACCACCACCACCGCAAACGGCTCCCTGAACAAACTGAGCTGGCAGCTGCCACTCAAACTCACTGCGGTGCTTCTAAAAAAAAAAAAAAGCATCGAGTCCTTCGGGAGGACGCCCCCCCCCCCCCACAGGTCTGAGGAGCGAGTGGGCTGGACAGATGTTCCTTTCATAATGTCAACGGCTACAGAAAGCCATCCTGTAAGGAGGCACTCATAAACCTGCCGTGGGGGTGTTGGCCTGCGAGTTTAATTGTGTTTGTGTGTGTGTGCCAACCAGTTGCCCCCCCCCCCCCTCCTGTAACAGAAGCCCGGTGCTCTGAGGTCCCACGTCGCGAACATCCTGCAGCTCTTACGCTTTTATCTCTTTAATGGGCTCTTAAGAGACGGCGTCGTCCCCAGCCGGCAGATGTGTTCGCTGGCTGTCCCGGCGTGACCTGCGTGACCTCGTTGTTTTCCTTGCCGGATGAAATAAGCCCGTCTGAGTAGAAGGAACGACTTTTGCACTTTTCCGGAGGTGCGGAGTGACTGTTGCGTGAGGGCGGATGTTCGCGTCAGATGCAACACGTAGAAAACGGTGCTCAAACAAGCAACACAGAAGGCTCTGTTCGGAGGAGGAGTGACCTTTGCAACCGGGTGGAGTCACTTTTGGAAAAATGTTTGGGCCCAAAAGTCATTTCCATTCATTTGCAGATTTTTTTTTTTCTTTCTTCTTCTTCTTTTCCTTTGCGTTTGTCAAAAATGCCATTTCACGCTGTGGGAGGATGTGGATTTGTGTGAAACGGGCCGACGGTCGGTTCCGTGTGCTTTTTGTCGGTCATGCATGTTGACCGGTGAGGACGGTTGTGTTATGAAATTGTGTTTTGTTTTCGTTGGTCAAACCTTCCTTTTTAGCCTGAGCCCCTGCAAAGACACAAGCGGTACTGACCCTAAAGGCCTAATGTCAGCAAACATTAATGCTGCCATATCTGTCTATTTCTATATTAACAATTGGATATAATCACTCATGATTATGTGGTTAGTGTTTCTGATAAACACGGTGCATGATCACCCTTCTTTCCCGCTCCTCTATCAATCTTTCACCACATTTTTTATTTAAAAAAAAAAAAAAAAAAAATGTAATGTTGGTTTCACTCTCACCGCTGCTGTTTCGTGCCGCATTTGGGAAATGGCTCTGAGTGAACAAACGCGATAGAAATGCACCACGACAGATGGACACAGTTTAGCATTGAGTAGCTAGAGACGCGTGTTTCCTGAAGGAGATAAGGGAGACCAACAGAGTTGTTTAGAGTGTTCAGAGTGTTTTAATCTGATTTGTATCGGACCTTTTTTAGTTTCCGTTTGTAGCTTGAACTTTTTTGAATCATCAATACTGTTTGTAACTACAAAACCCAGATCAGGAATCAGTCTGTGAGCGAGTAGATCGTTGCCATTTATTTGAGGAGATCTGACTGCTCGCGTTCGTTTGTTGTTTGCTGCCCCCCCCGTTTTTAGTGCCCTCGCTTCATTGCCATATCTGGGCAAACTGCTTTAGCAAAGGGCTGTTTTTTTATTCACGACTGGCCGCCGCAGCCTGTGATATAACGGTGACCTGGCGGGAAGCAATGGAGGGGAGAAGGAACGAGAGTGTTCGGCGCGACTGACTCGTCTCGGGCCGCTGCCTGGGTCGACCGAGGGGGAGGGAGGGGGGGGTTTCTAGCCGGAGGTGGGAGGAGCTGGGCATTTGTTCAGCAGGCAGGAAATGGGCATTGCCAAAGACAGGAAGTCTGACTGAGCGCCCGTACCCTTCCCTCCCCCCTCCACGAGCGCCCCCACCCCCACGCCGCTGCACCTCAGCATGACCGTGCCGCCGCTGACAGACGTCCATGCATATATTCCCCCAGTTGAGTTTTCAAAGATAACGTGTCATTATGTTGAGGATGGAATACTGCACTCGTGCGTCCAATGAAAGGATTTACTTTTAAAAAACGCGGTCTGCGAGTCTCCATTAGGGCGCGTGCTCGACAAATACATATTGTCAGCAGACGTGTTTCATTCCCCCGGTCTAAATAAAGGCTTGTTGTTCTCTTTGCTTGAAGCAGTCGATACCTTCAAAAAACCGGTAACTATTTAAATCTAACGCATTGGCGTGCAACATGTTTCATCATCCCCTAAGGAGATGGCTATCAGACTGTATAATCTGAATCTGGAAGGCCTACCATGTGTCCTCCTCACTCTGGACCCCTTAACGGCAAAGGCCATATCATTATAGCCCTTTAACTGCCAGGTACAGGGAGCACACGGATCACCGGGGGGGGGGGGGGGCGACGTGGGAATTTTGAATTTGCGTCAATCACATGTCCTTGCGAAGCGCTGAGTCGAGGAGCGAGTCCCCGTTTCATATAGCGGGGCGGAAAGATGCTTCCTCCCTCTGGACTGTGCAGCGGACGCGGCCGCCGGGCTACGATCAGCATATCAATGTGCCCCGCTTTCGACTGAAGAGGCCGATCGGGGAGGGCCAGGCTTAACGGGACATGCTTTCAACAGTGAATCAATAACACTCTGTGCGATCGCAAAGCCGTGGAGAGAGAGGGAGAGAGGAGTTTTTTGTGTGAGTGATCGGTTGAATCATCACTCTGACTGGTGGACGTGGGGGTTGAAAACAAAGGCGAGGCCTCGAGCCCGTCGTGCCGTTGCAGGAGGGAAGTTGAGGTGTCTGAGCACATTTACCGATTCCAAGATGGACTCCCTCAGGGCTGATCTTCGCTTTCCCACCCGCGTATTCACCTGAGTTGTTTCGTTTCCCCCGTCGTTGTGCCCCCCCCCCCGTCGCGCTCGTAGGTTTTCGCCGATGCGTCGCTGCCAAGCGGCCGATGCCAAGGAGTCCGAGGCAGCTGGCACCCTCGTTCAACCCGACGAGTACAAAGTCCCACTGTGGGCTAATTGGGTCATCCTCATGTGGGAACCGGTGATGCTTTTCTCAACCAACCCTCAAGGTATTTGGGTGCAAGTGAGAGGTTCACGTTTAAACGAGACATCAATATAAAAAGCAACAGCTGATCCCAAACGTGATGCTTTTTTTGTTTTGGTTTAGTGTTTTTTTACTGCGTCACCCGACGACAAAACAAGGTGACCGACCGTGGCAGGAAGTGATACAAAAGGCATTTCCCTCTATGGTAATGAAAAACAGACGCGGTCGCAGAATAAAACCTAAATGTTTTGGCTGCGCTTATACGGGGGGGGATTATATTCCTTTAAAATAACCTCTGATAGAGAGTCAGTGCTGGGGGGCGGAAACGGAGCTGGAATGTCCCAGTGATTGCATCACCACTATCGGCACATGTTTTACTAAAAGTGAAACCGAACAATAACCGGACGTTTTTATGGTTTTGCTTTTTCTGGGTTGCTTTTCTTTTACGCTTTTGTAAGATCAGCATTTTCCAAAAACAAGAGTTATTCTGGAACTGTCATTGACATCCGCCCGCCGTTGCTTGTTGCCTCGTGGAAATAATTCTGTGCAACACTGTCGTTTCAAGGGTTCTTGACCAGCTGTGACGACAGGAAAGCGAATGTTAGCTTGGGATTTCTTTTGATCGACTCTGTGGTTTCTATGTTGGTCAAACAGGAAGTGCAACATCTCACGAACCAGATGCTCAAATTTAACTCTGACCTTTCCCCTTGTGGTCTCGATCGGAGGAAATGGACCGTGCAGCCTTTATTTCTAATTTAGTACGCACAGCTGGGACAGGAGCGCGTCAGCCCTGCTGTGTTTGACCTTTTTACAATGCACACACACACAGAGACACAGACACACACACTCTGCGGTGTCTCCCCGTCATCGGCAGGATGACCAGCGGAGCGCAGACGGTGTGGATGGCGTTGAAACGGGAGCCAGCAGCTCTGCATTCCTCCTCCTCCTCCTCCTCCTCCTGGTGAAACGCGGCCGTGGCTCCGTCGTAAATTAGATTTCTGGGGACAGAAGACGCGTGTTGGTGACGAGTCGTTCAGGAGGATGCAGCCGGTTTTCTGTTTTTCAGGCAGTAAATTAGAAACGGATTGTTTTCCTCCTTTCCCCGACCTTTTAGATTCAATGTTAGTTAATGACACCCGGTCGCTTATTTAAGTGTGCAGAGAGTTCTTCCTCCTCCTCCTGCTCCCCTTTAGTCCTGACAGCTCACATACAGGAAGTGGATGGTTCTGAAACGGGCCTGACGTCCTCTATTTGATGCAAGACGCCCCCACGCAAGGGTCACGATTACCGCGCAGACCATAGTGACCACACGCCTCCGTGGCTGCGTGCATGTTTCATTTCTGCTGGAGTTTTAAGCCGCGTGGTCATCTTGGTTAGATTTTCCTCTCTTGTGCAACTTGATATGCCGGCCAGATGTCACTCCAGAACACCTTGTTTTTGAAAAGCATCTGAAACGACTTAAAGTCTCCAACAATGTGAGCGTGGAATTCAGGGCAGGAGCGTTTTCCATATTTACTTCTTCATACAGCTTCCATGTTTTAGGTGGCTCACACGAAGATGAGGGGAAACGTTCAGCCGATCAGCTTTTAACTTTCTTAGTTAATGACACTTGTCGGGTTAGTGACTACTGAGCTCACTGCTGATTGGCGTTAGCGTCCACTTTGGGCCTTTTTTGAGTTGCATTGTGGGTAATGTAAGCACCAGAAGGAATGTGTGGAATCACAAAGACTGGCTGGTTGTGCGACCGTCCGTAGTGAGTCAGCCTCGGCTAGACGCTTTGTGAGAAACGTATTGAAAAAGAACAAAAAATTAAGTTTCAGCACGCTTAACGTACTAAAATCTGAAATCTTCCAATGCGGTAAACGTATCGGCTCACCGTCAACACGTTAGCACGGAGCTGCTAGCTCAGCTCTTTTAAGTGTTGTATAATGGTAAAACCGAGCCTTCGCTGATAAATGTCTATTTGTGCTCAAAGTGCACTTCACACGCCCTGTCGCCTCTCTAGTTTAAGGAAGTGACTTTTGCAGGTGACGACACATAGAGAGTGATGATGATGATGATGACAATTGTAAAATTGCCATTCGTTTAGTCGTCCGTTGTCTCAATGTGCCCGATTCCTGAATCCTCGCGTCACTCGATGAGACGGATGTTTGAGGAGCTCGAGCCGCTCGGCTGCTGCCTTGAATACCAACTGCGCAGAAAATGGGTCAATCGGGTTCCACTAAAAGAAACGCTGCCGCTCTCAGTTCCCCGTGTGGTTGGAAAAGAAAAAGGGCGGCTTTCACAAAGGAGGGAAGGGCGTCAACTTTTTAAAATTGAACATCATGAGAATGTTTTCTGTTGCTGTGAACTGATTTGTGTTCTTCATTCGTCTCCTCTGTTCACCTCCTCTTCTCCTCCTCTCCTCCCTCCTCTTCTCCTCCTCTTCTCCTCCTCCTCAGGCTGTCAGCATCAACAAGGCCATCAACACACAGGAAGTGGCTGTCAAAGAGAAGCATGCCAGGAATATCCTCATTGTGTGTGTGTGTGTGTGTGTGTATTGAAGAACTGAATTCAATATACCTAAATAATAATGATCATTTATCATTACCTTCGGTTTTAAAAAATTTCCAAAATAAGATGACAAAAAAAAAATGAATACCCTCTCCGGTGCAAACACTATGTAGTTTGATCATATTTTCCAGTACACACCATCACCAGCTTGTTTTTCTGAGCAGTCGACGCTGTAAAAAGACTTCTTTTATCATAGAAACAAGTAAATTTGTCCAGTAAAAATCAGGTTCAGCATTTTTAAGTGTATCCGCAGCGGCACTCGTCTGATATAGTCCCGACGCGCAGAAAGTGTCGTCGCACAGTAACCCAGCCAGTGATCCTTGACCGGCGCCCCGGCACCCTGCATCTTGGGCACCCATCACGAGAAAGGCGGCCACACGTTCTGGGCGGCTATCAACCGGCTTCCCCTCTCCAGCAACGCGGTGCTCTGCTGGAAGTTCTGCCACGTCTTCCACAAGCTGCTGCGAGACGGACATCCAAAGGTACGTAAGAGGCGATGACGACGACGACGATGACGACATCGTCCTGTGAAACGCACTCGTGGTTTCTTATCAGTACCCGGAAAGTCATGTTTTATTAACTCCGCCCCCCCTGCCTGTCCCCATCCCCTCAGGTGATAAAGGACTCCATGAGGAACAAGGCAGACTTAACGGATATGAGCAGGATGTGGGTAAGGAAAGACACAGATTATTATGTCTGGAATGTAGAATAGATACTAAAAAAAGGAGCATCGAACATGGAGAAATAACTATTTTTCATGTCAATTAATAAAACATATTTTCCATTCCTATTAATACCAATGCTAATGTCCCCAGTGATGAAGCTCACCATTGTCTGGTACCACATACCCTGGTTTGGTAAAGGCTGAAAAGTCACCAGGAACAGATACTTTTCTAAATCCCGTCCTGAAAACGCTTGTTTCTGAAAGCGCGGCATGGTGAATGAGGCGTATGTTTGGGTTATTGCCATTAGAATACAGCCACCATGGGGTCGTCAGATTACACGACGACAGCTCCAGCCAGTCTGACAGTCTACAGGTCTTCCCTGTATTCCTAGAGGGGGGTTTTGTTGCTGAAATCCGCTATGCAGGAAGCGACAGGAAGTTTGGTCCCTGTGACCGGGAGGCGGGGGGTGGGGGGGTGTTTCCTGTTGTGTCATCACCACCCGCACACCCAGGCTCCTGGAAAAGGGAAGCGAGAAGCAATTGGACACATAACGACTCTCGTTTACCTTTGTCCACACTTTTGGTCCGGGGACATTTCTGTTCTGGATGTGTGCAGCAGGAGGAGAGAATGTTTCCACTGCTGTGAGATGAATCGCCTCTGCAGCTTGAAATTGAAATGAAACTCTTTCATGTTTTGTTTTTTTTCAGGCTGCCTTCAGCCAAAGTGTCTCTACGTATTCCCTCAAAACACCAATCGATTTGCTTTTTAAAAAAAAAGTATAACCTTCAAGTCCTCCAGAAGGAGAAAAGAATGTTTTCCACTTTTGAACCAGTCTCTCCTCCTTCTCTATTGTCTGCCCCCCCCACCAGGGTCACCTGAGTGAAGGCTACGGGAAGCTGTGCAGCATCTACCTCAAACTGCTCATCACCAAAATGGAGTTCCACATCAAAGTGAGTTGGCCGGGCCGATATGCTCCTGCCCCGGTCTCCCTCATCACTCATTGTCTTCGTCTCAGACTCTGGTTTTAGTGCCAGCGCGTCTCCGCCGGAGGCCAGCGACATAGAACATGTTGCTTCTCACACTAATGGCCTCTCCGGAAGCCGTAATGTCGCCTTCTTATGGGACAGCCGTGCACAGTGGTAAATGATACGATCACAGGAAGATGTCACAGGGGGGGGTTTAGAGGGCAGTTTGGGTACAAAAGAGTAGTGTGACGTGTGCACCATTAGACCCCATTAATAATTAAACAGTTTAGCGCTGCAGTTTTATTTATTTATTTTTGTATGTTATTTTTCTCTTTGACTCTTTTTCAATAAACATATTTCGTCTTTTTGAGTAGATTATTTTATATATTATATCTTTAAAACTAACATACTTCCATTTTTCTCATTTTTTTCATGGCAATCTCATATTATACACCCTCTTTTACTCAACTTGCTGAGCAAAAAATGGCAGACACATTAGCCACTGATTTGAACATAGATGCTAAAGTGGTGGAGACCAAAACCAGAGTTGAAAGACTTTAATTCATCAACGGAAAACACGAATATAAGTCATGCATTAATTATGAAATGGAAATGCTCAAGTGCCTCAAATGTGTACAGTACACCGCCTGTTGATGGTAATAAACATCAGATTGGGCCTGGGAATGGTCATGTGTTTGTCCCGGATGGTTATTGGTACGACTGAACCTCCCACTGTGGTCCTCCTTCAGAACCCTCGTTTCCCTGGCAACCTGCAGATGTCGAACCGACAGCTGGACGAGGCGGGAGAGAACGACGTTAACAACTTGTGAGTGTGTGTTGTTATTATTAATGTGGTTATCTCCGGCCCCAGGATCTGGATTTTAATCAGTTTCAGTGTTACATCTCAAACAAAGTGTGAAATTACACCTCAATGGATGAATGCATTTGTAATAAAGCACCAGAGCCACGGTGACCTTCTCATAGTGATAATTCCGCAGTTGCTGTTTAGCACAAATCAGTAGAAAGTATTGAGTTATTATAATATAAGTCACATTTAAAATATTTTCACTATTCACAATGTCTTAGAAAATACAAGACCTGGAAGAAGAATCTTTCTGTGTCTCCTCTCTTTCAGCTTCCAGCTCACCGTGGAGATGTTCGACTACCTGGAGTGTGAGCTCAACCTCTTCCTGGGGGGTAAGCTATTCTGGTCCCGCTCTGTGCCGCGTGCCAGCTGTGCTTGTCTCAGCGAGGTTATGATGCGGCACGCGCAGGTTGAAGACGCGCGACGCGGCGATGGGTGCAGTGCATGCGATGGTGCGCAAAATACACGGTGGCAGCTGCTAGTGGTCGGACGCTGGCCGGCGGCCGTGCCGTTGTCTTGACTTAAAGTCTCTTTTAAGTATGGACGGGGACTTAAAATGGACGGCCAGGATGTGAAGTGGGAGCTCCGTCGCTTTGCTCCCATTCATAAACGAGCGGAGGGTAATTAGAGGTTTTTGTAGGCAAACTGTATCTCTGGTCCTAATCGGGGCGAAGCTTTCCTCTTAGGACTTACATTTTCTTTTTGTTCTACTAAATAAAAACACTAGTCTGTGTCACTCAAAGCCCTTGCCAGATTCCTCTTTTGGTGCGGTCTATTTTAAAAGCATCACATCATCTGGGTGTGTGTGTGTGTGTGTGTGTGTTTTCTAGCTGTGCAGGAAACCACACCTCTGCAATGAACAAAGAGGCTCCCCAGGCTTTGGTTTTTTTTTTTTTTTTGTGAGCGGCGACATGAAAGAGGGCCGTAATGACGGAGTCAGAAAAACTGATTAGTGTTCAGGTTGCTGCTCGCCCCCCCTCCCAACCCTCCCCCAATAAGAGCGAGTCAGCTGTTTCTTTCCACCGTTTGTGCTGAATGCTGTTGAAATAATTCAGTACAGTCGAACAACTGATCCGTGGATGTTTGTTGTTTCTCCCTCCTCCCCAGTGTTCAGCTCCCTGGACATGTCCCGGTCGGTGTCGGTGACGGCGGCGGGCCAGTGTCGCCTCGCCCCCCTCATCCAAGTCATCCTGGACAGCAGCCACCTGTACGACTACACTGTCAAGCTGCTGTTCAAGCTGCACTCCTGTGAGTCAAAGCGCACACTGGGAAGGTTGTTCAGAGCCGGTCCACATACGAACGCTGTGCACTCAGAGGGGGGACACGGGGGACACGGGGGACACGGGGCAGTGAGCGGTGGTTTAAAGACTCTATTCAGTCCTCAGGTGGGTTGTCATGCAAAAAAAGGAACTTGTTCAGGTGCAAATTAAAGTTCAGTCCTCATTCGTTTTTCTCTTTATTCATTCATCTCAAAATGATTTAGAGGAAAACGGTCAAATAGTAGAAAAAAAAACAGCCGTAAATTAAGGACATATTCGACAACCTGGAACCACCGAAGCAACTCATTTATTTCTAAGATACCTGTTGATGATGAGACCGAAATGAAGGCAGAACGAAGATTAGATATGCAAATAAAATAATCAACTTGTATTTCTTTTGAATCGAGTTTAACCGAAGACGTGAATCGGTGAATTCCGCTTTCTAGAAACTCTCTTGACCCATCTGTTTGTTTTTTTCTCAAACGCTGCATGGATGCAAACACAGAATGCCTGACCGGTCTCGTGTCTTGTGTGTGTGTGTGTGTGTGTGCAGGCCTCCCGGCGGACACTCTCCAGGGCCACAGAGACCGCTTCCAGGAACAGTTCAAGAAGTACGAAGCGCCGCCGGCCGGTCAACCGCTTCCACGCGACCCACAGCGTGACTTTGAGGACAAGCGCGTCCAACGTCTGTCCTGATCTCCCCGTCTCTGTGCTTACAGGTTAAAGGGTCTGTTCTACCGCTCCAGTAACTTGCAGTATTTCAAGAGGCTGATTCAGATCCCACAGTTGCCTGAGGTGAGAACCGCCGTCGCTGATTCCACCGCGTGATCCACACCTGAGAGCCAAGTTGACCCACAACGGTTGTTTTAGGTTTCTGCTCTGCGCAGGATTCATTAATTAATTTGAAAGTGTATCTGTATGTACTAGTTGTTTATACCCTAAAACAACTCTTGATCAAGTCTTGTACGCTGCTACATGTGAGGAGGGAGACATGTAGGCCGCCTTCACAATATACACCAGCTCTCACTCAATTTGTATCTATTTTAGGATGTAGCTCACATTCCCTGCACACTGTCAGAGCCGCACGCGTTCCTTCAATTTTAGAATATATATATATATATTTTTTGCAGTTTCTCCAAATGTTATTGATGTTATTCTTTTCATTGCTTGATTGTTGGAAATCGCACAATGCCTCATAAGCCTCGCCGCAACGGTAGAATGTTGAAGGCTGTTAAACCACCACCATCAATGGGGAATAATGCACGTTGTAAAACAACATTTTGGGACACGTTTAGCTGGTAAAAGCCTACTAATAATTGCTAAACCTGTGCGTTTCTTTTTTTTTTTTTTAGAACCCTCCTAACTTCCTGCGTGCGTCGGCTCTGTCTGAGCACATCAGCCCCGTGGTCGTGATCCCGGCGGAGTCGTCGTCCCCGGAGTCGGAGCACGTGGTGGAGACGGACGACCTGGTGGACACGGACGTCCCCGTGCTGCCGGTAACCAAACAGGAGAGGTTTCCTGCTGGAATGCGATTGATCTGTTGTTTGAAGAATGGGTCATTCTTTGTAAGGTTCCTCTCAACATGGGAAAATCCCACTTGTCTTCTATTAAACGTAGTGAACATTGAGGCAATAAATAGCTGTTTGGACCCCAAATAATGATTAGTGAATGAGCAGGTTGGTGAAGTGCTTAGTTTAGTTAATATAATATGGTATATAGAAATCGTCTTTTTAACCGGCTTGTTTTTAACACGCAGGTTGCTTTGGAGACCAAGTTCGACGACCTGTTCGGCACCTCGGCTGCCAGCGACCCGTTCAACTTCAACAGTCAGAACGGCCTGAGGAAGGACGACAAGTAAGAAAACGCTGACGATTATAGTCGTCAGAATTGTTTTAAAAGTGTCAAGAAGCTAAACTATACTGCTTGTAAGACTTAATGTGACTGATCATGAATGTCCAACACACGAATGGACCTTTTGTGTAAATTAAGAAATTTGAATGGATGCATGCAAAATTCCACAATGAAACCCAGCTAAATTTAGTTTTTAGTTTAGTTACAAGTCAGCAGATTTACATTTTTAATGAATGCCTTTGTCCATCAGAGATCGTCTGATTGAGCAGCTGACCAGGGAGATTCAGGCCCTCAAAGACGAGCTGGAGTCTTTCCGACTGGAGGTAAGTCATTTCTCCATCGCTCTGCGCCGCCGCCTGCAACCCTCAAACCACAAAACCAGAGTAAACCTCTTTTTGTTTTGCCCCGCCCCTCGCCGCCTTGCTTCTTCACCAGAGCGGTCGCTTGTGCCAGGCTCTGAGGGGACGCGTCAACGAGCTGGAGGCGGAGCTCGCCGAGCAGAGCCACCTGAGGCTGCAGGCCGACGGCGAGAGCGAGTTCCTGAGGGCGGAGCTGGACGACCTGCGGAGGGTCCGCGAGGACACGGAGAAGGAGCAGCGCAGCCTGACTGAGATCGAGAGTAAGGCTACGTCGGAACAGGGATGTTGGCAGGAAAAGCTTCTTGGCCGTTAATGTGTGATTCAGGAAGATAGTCGTTACTTCAAAGAACCTTTTGTCGTTGATGGACAAATCAAACGGTAGAACCGCTTGGCAAATCTGCTAAACAACACGCTCAATATAACACCAACGTGTACAGATCAAGGGACGTTGGTCATAATACTTTTTATTTTGTTGTAACATGAAAACAATTAATTAAACGTGCGTGTCTGTACCTCTCCCTCTATGTCGCGTGCGTCCAACCAGAGAAGGCTCAAGCCAACGAGCAGCGCTACAGCAAACTGAAGGAGAAGTACTCTGAGCTGGTTCAGAGTCACGCCGACCTGCTGAGGAAGGTCAGGAGAGAGACCAGTCTCGCCTCGTTAAGTTCAATCCAATCCTTCTCAGTGACCTTCACCGTCGCACGTGTGTCTGTCTTGTGTGCGTGCAGAACGCGGAGGTCACCCGGCAGGTGACGGTGGCTCGGGCGGCGCAGGACGACGTGGACGCGGTGCGCAGGGAGATGCAGGAGAAGGTGAAGGCCGCTCAGGAGGTCGCACGCAGACAGGTGGGTGCGAACATCGAGGTTGCCGTGAAGGCATGAATGAAATAATGAGGCGACGATGGGATTCCTTTGATTTTGATAAAAGCGTTTCTGTTGGTGGTGTTCGAGCGGTTTCTGACGCTCTGCCTTGTGTCGCTCAGGAGAGGGAGCAGCTGGAGCAGCTGCAGGAGCTGCAGAGAGAGCTGGTGTCCAGCAGGACGGAGCTGGACTCTCTGAAGACCACCGCTGCCTCGTCACAACAGGTCGCTCTCCTCTCCTCTCACCGAAGGGCCGCTTGAATTTGCTCACTGTGTCTGCAAAGTAGCTGTGAAAAGTTACAGGCCCTAATTAATTTAGATAATAGCAGCGGCTGCAGGAAAGTGTGGAAAAATTCATGATGGGGAATGTTTTTCGGAGTGCAGTCTGAATCGAATGGGCTCCTGGCATCACATCCTCCGACTCCGGTCGTCCATTATTCAATGGGTTGACTTGCGCCCTAACCTACCTGCATGAGGCTGAATCGCTGCTCAGTAAGCCGTAGCATGTTCCCAACTTTCTTTTCATCTACACATCATCTGTCATTTCCCCCCATTTTCATTTGTCGCCTCCCCTCTTTGTCAAAGCACAGCGCAAAGAAATCTCTCAAAAACATCCTGCTTCCGACAGAATTGATTTTAAACTGATAGAAATCCTGGATAGATAGATAGATAAATAGATTTCATCCTCTACTATTCCAGTCAATCCCCTTTTGAGGCCCCGTGTTCGACATTTCCGCAGAGCTGAGAAGCCGACAGACTGGGCTTTGCTTTAAAACAAGGCACCAGCATGAAAACACGCAAGCCATGAAGTCCTGTCCAAACGACTGCTCTAGTTCCTTGCCTCGGTACGCGCCCCCCCCGCTAGCGAATAATCAATCCAAATTATTAATCTGGTTTCTTCTGTGTTTCTGGCTTTCTGTCGGACCTGCTGGGCTCCTCAGGCCGTAAGTCTCGCACTTGTTTTTTTTCTCCTTTTTTTTCTTACCATTCACTCGCCAACTATCCAAAAAATGTAATTTCACCAAACTCCTGTAACACAGGATCTGTTGAAAGTCTTCACCCGGTTGCCTCAGTGCGCGTTGCACAACGGCGGCTTGCAAAAAGTTATTTTGATTATAAACTTGCCCTCGATTTTAAAACGTCTGCCTCCCCGCAAACCCAAACGGGGGCATCATTGTTTTAACGAGGGGCCGACAATGAAGCGGGTTTTCATTGTGTGGTTAAAGCCCACATCCTGAAATGTCACGTTGGCTTTGTGTTATCCTAACGAGGGCTTCCTGCGGCTTCATTGTTCCCTCGTAATCATCGTCTTTTTTCATCCCTCCCATCTTTCATCCGCCCACGTAGTCGAGCGAGGCCCTCGGCGCCCAGCTGGTCGCCCTGCAGTCGGAGAAGGCGGAGCTGGTGCAGTCCGTGTCCAAGGTGGAGGCGGAGCTGGCTGTCCGCGGGGAGGAGCTGGAGAGAGTGCGCGGCTCTCTGGCGACGCAGCGGGAGAGCGGGGTGAAGGCGGCCGAAGCCCTGCAGAATCAGCTCAACGAGAAGGTGACGGACTTTCTTTGCTGCAATAAAGAGTGAAGCGCCCCAGAAATCACATTTCTAATAAAGGCTTGTGTGATAAGTTCAACCGTGTGTGTGTGTGTGTGTGTTTGCGCCCACAGGAGAGCAGGGAGCAGGCCCTGGAGAGCCAGCTGGTTTCGGCTCGCTGGTCCAGCCTGCAGGGGGCGGTGGAGGAGGCGGAGAGGATCGTCCAGGATTCGCTGGCTCAGATAGACGACCCGGCGCACATCAGCTGCACCAGCTCCGCAGGTCCGAGCGCCTGGGGATCGGATGCTGACTGCGCAGCTACTGGTGGTGGTGAAGATGCTGGTGGACGTGCTCGCGTGCTTACGCCCGTCTTGTCTTTCTCTTCTTTTTTTAATCTCCGCAGACTACCTCGCATCCAGATGTCAGGCCGCTTTAGACTGCATGGACCGACTCCTCCCGGCCAAAGAGGCCTTCCTCGCTGACGACGCAGGTGAGAGTCTTGGAATCAGAAAACATTTATTGCCATAGAATCTCAGACGTACAAGGAATTTGACTTGGCGGTTGGTGCATGACAACAGACGACAAGGAAGAACAAGACTTAGAATAAATACTATGGGTTAGTACACTAAGGCTAGTTTAGCTTCGTAATGGATAAAAATACATCATATGTAATAATAAGCTAGTACTTGCTTTTTTTAAATTCACATCATCATGAAGACCGTAGCTGTCAAAGAGGGAGCCCTGCAATTATCAGGCTCACGCAGGTGTTCTCCATTGTTCAATGGACCGAACCTACAGAGGATCATGATGCACATAAGTGGGGAGGAGGAGGTTCAACCAGCGTTTGGCGGCTTTAATACGTGAATCGTAAAAGCCGAGCGGGCTGCCAGGCAGCGACAAAGCCAGAACACAAGGTGATAACTGTGCTGTTAAGATGAGGGGAAAAAAACGAGTGTCATCACAAAGCCAATTCCGCACTGAAAGTTAAGGCCTCTGTATGTCACAGTAGTTTACTCTATTACTGTATTACTCTCCCAAATGCGTATCTGTGATAAACGATGGGTTTTTTTTTTGTTTTATTTCTAACTATTGTCGTATATAAAGACTAGATATACATGAAAGAAGATGCAAAGTGACAACGTGACCGTGTTTTTAATGTGTCTGTGTTTGAGTTGACTGAGGTTCCGTCACGTGATTGGTTCATCCAGGTGTATCTGCGCTGGTGCGAGTGGTGACCCAGTGTGGCCACCTGGTGGGGGACACCATCGTTCAGGGTAGTGCCACCTCCCACATGGTGCCCGTGGAGCAGGCTGATGGTACGTGTGTGTGTGTGACACAGATTTCACTCCTGATATTATCTGCTGCACGTTCTGACACGTCTGTAGGCGGCTCGCTGCTCCTCATGTGTTGCGTAGAAAAGGGTTGGGCCGTTTAAGTTAAAACTATTGTCGCTATAATTTGCTGGGATTTAGTTGTCTTTGTACAATGTTATCAGCGGGGGATGAGTTTAAACATGCTTACATATAATGGCGCTCTGGACGCTGGTTGTATCACAACATGGAATGAAACCGGATGGGACTTAACGTGGGGCCTGCGTCTTAAATTGAGCAAATCAAAGCACAGTTTTACTGGCTGTCCTACAGCTTCTGGGGAGGTTTCTTTTGGTTTCAACTTGTCCTCTCATCCTATTGCTGTTTAAGCAGTTACTCAAGAATAATCACCAATGCAGCCACTAGGGGCAGCGTGGCCATCGGTTTACACAACATGACATGTTGTTTTAACAGACGGTGACCTCGTGACCGTCTTTTACTGCATGTTAACCTGTTTATTATGTAGGCTTAATACTGTCAATGTCATTCATTAGTCCATGCATTGTCTACTTATTGTAATGGCTTTACGTCCCTCCTCTCCGTCCCCTCGCTGTCCCCTCTCCGTCCCCTCTCAGCGCTGTCGGACAGCGTGAAGGCGTGCGGGGCTGAAGCTCTGGCTCTGCTGGGCCAGATGAAGCAGCAGAGCAGCATGTCTGCGGCGGACAGCGGCGAGCTGAGGGCGGCTCTGGAGGCCGTCCTGGCCACGGCAGAGGTCCACACTTTACTCACAAGTACCGATAGTTATATATACATAAGACGGGAAGACGAAAAAAACGGGATGAGCTGATGGAATCTAGACGGAGATGAAGGCCCGTGCTCTCACTTCACTCTCTGTTGTTCTGTCTCTCTTTCAGAAGCTGCGTCCTCGGGGGTTGGAGCTGCAGCAGGGGGAGCTGGGAGACCTGGTGGAGCAGGAAATGGCTTCCACCTCGGCTGCCGTGGAGTCGGCCGCTGCCAGGATAGAGGTGTTTTTGTGTGTTCAGCCATGGTCAGCCGGCGTCAGATGTTTGGCATTTAAATGTGTCCGTTAACTTCAGCGCGTCCTTCCCCAACAGGAGATGCTCAACAATTCTAGAGCCGTTGATACAGGCGTCAAGATGGAAGTCAATGAGAGGTAAGGCACCGCTTCAGACTGACCTCACTTTTTACCGCCTCCTTGAAGATCAATTCCTTTAAATGAGATTTGGGAGAGAACAAATGTTTTTTCTTCTTTCTCCAGTCGTTTGTATTAAGCACAACTGTGTTTAAAGGCAAATTAAATAAATATAACTATTTAGTAACCAGGTCCTTTGTTATGCTTCCAGCCGGTTGTCGTTGTTTGCGAAAGAGCCGACCACAAGATGCAACGGTTTCTAACAACGGCAATAAACTGAAAAAAAGGAAATAGGAAATGCTTTGAGACGAAGCGGCACAAGAGCAAAGCTGCAGACGGTCACGCATTCAGGGCCGACGTGTGAAAAATGTCTTTGGCTCACAGACAAGTGCCGGCAGCTTAGAGAAACCCATCGAGAATCAAGGTCTTGGTGGATCGATTGATCAATAATTACACAGCGGGGAAGCTAACTGGTGTCCTTCCTCATTGAGCACCATCGTGTCCAGATGGTGTCCGGTTGGATGAAAGGGAGGCGAGTTGTGGCTGTGAAGTCAGCGTTTCTTCTGCTCTGTCGCCCCCTGCAGGATTCTGGCCGCCTGCACAGAGCTGATGCAGGCGATCAAGCAGCTGGTTCTGTCTTCCAAAAATCTGCAAAAGGACATCGTGGAGGGCGGCAGGGTGAGTTTCTTCCTCCTCCTCTTCTTCTGCGCGTCAACAGTGAGACTGCGATTTGGGTCATATCTTTAATACATTCCTCACTGTGGGGCGTTCAGCCTAATTTATTTTAATCACATCAACCTGACTGATTTAGAATATTCAGTTTTATAGTCTTGTAATAGATTCATATTCACAAATGCAACTTTTGACTTGTTTGTAAATATATTTTATTTTATACCAATGATGGTCTATGTTGTGGGAAAATTCATAATTCCTAATCAATCAAGATATTAACTGCTCATTATTAAGAATTTTAGGTTGCCGCCCCTGAATTCATCCCTAAGAGTCTAAAATCGATCTCATGAAACATCCGTTTTTTATTATTTCCCATTTCGTCCACCAGGGGGCGGCGTCCACAAAGGAATTTTACGCCAAGAACTCCCGCTGGACCGAGGGCCTGATCTCTGCCTCCAAAGCAGTGGGATGGGGCGCCACGGTCATGGTGTGAGTACCAGTCCTCCCTTGGCAGGCTCTGCCTCGTACACGCCGCGTAAAAGGCGTGTGAACGTCCTCATAGGGCGACCTTCTTCACGAGGAAATGGCTCCAGAACAAACGGCACAATAAATCACGTCTTAAGCCCGGAAGGTCATTCGTAAATCAGCTGGTTCCTACTGCGCTGTGAACAAAGTGGCCTCTACCTCCTTGCAGAGATGCTGCCGATCTGGTGGTGCAGGGCAAAGGGAAGTTCGAGGAGCTGATGGTGTGTTCACACGAAATAGCAGCCAGCACGGCGCAGCTAGTGGCTGCCTCCAAGGTGAGCCAAGAATGCATGTTTATTTTAGGATTCTAAACGGTAGGCCGATGGAGGAACGCGGGCGGCTGTGAGTTCTCATGCGGTGGACTGCTTGACGGTTTGAATGGCTGCCGTTGTCCCTCCGCAGGTGAAAGCGGACAAGGGCAGCGCCAACCTGCAGCGCCTGCAGAAGGCGTCCCGCGGCGTCACGCAGGCCACCGCGGCCGTCGTGGCCTCCACCAAGTCGGGGAAGTCCCAGATTGAAGAAAAAGGTGATGCAGTTCCGGAGCGTTTGGGGGTCACGGGGTCGCTCAGGCGCGGCGCGACGCGAAATGCACCAAATGAGCTAGGAGTTGTAAGTAACGGTCCGAGTGTTTGAGCATCCTTTTTGTGCTCTGTGTGCAGACACGATGGACTTCTCCAGCATGACTCTCACCCAGATCAAACGACAAGAGATGGACGCACAGGTGAGCGGCAGATTGCGGCGAACCATCGACCTCAGTTAGCCACACGAGGAAGAGCGTCTCCCGTTCAGCCCACACACAACAAAAGGGAATCTTATTCTAGGAATGAAATACTTAATAGCGATCGGTGATGTTTGAGTTCCCCCCCCCCCCCCCCCCCCCCCCATCAGACTAAAGGTGCATTGTTCTTTTGTGCCGATCACACGTCCCGTTGTTGGACCCGGTCCCCCCTGTTTGATTTGTGTTTTTCCGGACCGAAACGCCTGAGAGAGTAATGATTGTTTAACCGCGCTTTTTGGAAAGCACAGACGCAGGGGAACGCGGACAAAAATAATCAAATAACCAGCCGGATCGCTTTCCTCCTCCCCCGCTGCTCTGCCTTACTTAATTTAGCCCGGATGACTTGACATATTTCTTAAGCGTGTACGGGAAATCGCCTCATAGGGGGAAAAGAAAACGTCCTATTCGTCCCCCTTTTCCGATCTGGCTTGAATGCAAGGCTGTGAAATGACGGGCCCGCGTGCGTCTGTGTTTCCTCAGGTCCTGGTCCTGGAGCTGGAGACCCGCCTGCAGAAGGAACGCGAGCGTCTCGGCGAGCTGAGGAAGAAGCATTACGAGCTGGCCGGCGTAGCGGAGGGCTGGGGCGATCAAGAAGAAGGTGAGGAAGGCCGAGGACAACCGCCCCTCGTTTGAATAAACCCCCCCCCAAAAAAAAAAAGAAACAACGCATTGATCCGTCTTTTCTCTCCATGGTCTCAGGGTGAGAGACCCGTCATCGCTGACCTGCGCCGGCTCCAGCAGAAGGCCGGCTCATATTTGTACAGTTTCACTCTCTTTCTCCCAACTTTTCTTCTCTCTCTCTTTTTACTTTTTGTTGTCGAAGCCAAATTAAAAGGTGCTTCCTTTCTAAACCTACGTCGCTAACAATGTCCATGGGTTCAGCGACGGGAGGAGTGCATGTGAGGAGTGGTGAGGAGGAGGAGGGTGTGGGGGAAACCTCCTGGTGTTACACCTCTCCACGTCATGCCCCCCTCCGCTAGGCGCACGTAGGAAACAGAGTTTTTAATATTCTTTTTCTTGCCCGTGTTATTTTTTTGTTTTTTGATAACGACGCCCCGTCGGGGAGTCTCGATGGAGACGCAAATAAAAACAAGCACAAGCTCTACTCAAGACATCCCAGAATGCACTGCACAAGGACCAAACTCCCTCCCTCCCCTGCCCCGCCCCAGGACAGTGCTTTCCTCCCTCCCTCTGTACGTCTTGATCTTCCTCCCTAGTTTCTTCCTACTCTTCCTCACTGTGAGTTCTCACCTTATCGAGTCCACACGGCTCCACTGGACTTTCTGCCTTTTCACCTCTCTACCATTAACGACCGCGACTGTTGACTCGAGCCGATCCTTGAGCCTTTTAAAAAAACAAAAAAAAAATGTATTTCCTCTCCATCTTTCTTTTAACGGACGCTTGCGTGGCGAAAAAAGTGGAGTACTTCCAGAAAGGCAAAGTTGCACCGTTTTGCCCCTGTGAGCCTCGAGACTGCCGGCGACCTGGCGAACGCTCCGCGGTCAGAGGCAGCAGTGCATCGTGGGTACGACGGATGAAAGAGACAGGTGTTCCTTGAACTCTTAACGGCATGAGGTCACTTCTTTCAATTCCCCTTTTGGGAAATCTTCCTCTTCATATACAAAAGAAATAAGCACCAGTTGCTAAATAACCGACATCGGCCGCTTCTGTCCCTGAAGCCGGGGGGGGGGGGGGGGGGGGGGGACTACTTGATGGAGACGTTGTTGCTCTGCAGCGAGGTTGATTTTTTTTTTCAGAAGAAGGGACCAGAAAACCTGCAGTAAGCAACAAACGGAAAGCCTAAAAAGTTTGAATGTCGGGACCTTTTTTTTTTTTTTTTTAAAGATGCACAAACGTTTATTGGTGAAACGTTGCATCCGGTGTGTCACGTGATCCGGCCTCTTCAGACGCCCCGCAGGACACTAGCTTCCTGTATAGCTGTGTATATAAACTACAAGCCTTCTTTTGTTGGAAATAATATTTTGCTTTTGTTTTAATCTAAAAGCATTCAATAGCATTATTTTTTTTTTTTTTTTTTTCATCTCTCCAAGTAAGGACTCATTTCTGATTGAATGAGGAACGAGGGGGGAGGTGGACTGACTCCTGACTTGTTGTTGACGCTGTGAGGAGACGAGGAGGCGTCTGTTCGGAGGAGTCTCTCTCTCTCTCTCTCTCTCTCTCTCTCTCTGTGTCTCGGTCTGAACACGCTTTTGTTTTGACGCTCTGCTTCAGCTGTGTATCTTTCTAAAAAAACAAAAAGTTGCGACACTGGTTTACTTAAAAGATGCTGGTCAAGTGGTGTTTGCCGATTATTCTTAAAAACTAGTTTTAAACTGCTTGCGGGCGCGGATGGGTGTGTCTAAAAAAATAAATGAAAATAAAAGTGTTTTATTAGAAAGACTTTGAAATACCTTTTGTAATTAACACCACCCGTCCCGTGCCCCCGAGCAGCTTAAAGAAACGGCAAGTATTAATTGTGTTACTGTTCCAGGTTTGTCTGTATTTAATAATGATTTAACCTGTTCTGTAACTTCTTTCACACCCGGGGAGCTGATTTCACGAGGAGATGGAATGTAAAACAAAAAAACACACACACATTTTATATGCTATTTCAAAATGTCTAGAAAGATTAATTGAATGCACCTTGAGGGTTGTCAGGTTATATTTTTGTCCAAATATTCTTAATCTGTCTCTGTCTCTGTCTGTCTCTGTCTGTCTCTCTCGTCAGCTCAGCCAGCCTTTCAAACTGCCTCACACTGTAGTCAAAGAGAAACAAATACTCACATAGCAACATTGAAATATGTCTTTGTATGATATACTAAAAACTATGTTGGTGGGTTTGTTTATATTTTTTCAGTTTTTAAAATAAATATTTCAACTCAACAACGCACAATCTGAGAGGACTGTGGTTCTTGTGAGGCGAGACAACGCAGCTCTGCCATCACGGCGCGTGGCGAAGAGGAGCCGAGTTAAAGACGGATGTTACACATCAGATGATCGATAAATGGTTTGATAATCTGATTTGCTGTTTCAGTGAAAAATGAACAAAAGTCGTATCTCATCTTTTTTTTGCAAGAGATAATGGGAACGTTTATGTAAATAATGCAGATGTTTATCAGCTTGAGAGTAGCTCAATAACTTGACATAAGAGCCGAGCTGAAATACTAATGCGCCTAATTGATTTTTGGGGTGGTTAGGAGTTGGCATTCAAATTTAAAAAAAAAGTAAACTGTAAAGTGTGTTGCTTCTTGAACTTCATCCATCCTGCTCTTCCTGCAGCAGTTGTTTACTATAGAACCCCCTCCTTCCTCACACTGACCTGTTTGAGGCTAGCAGTAAATAAAATCTGCCTAATCTGAAACCACTGAGCTGAGATTACCGAAATCCCTAATCTGGGTTGCTCCAGGATCAACCGCATCTTCCGATGAGCGTCTTATTTCCTCGTATCCGTTGTTTGCGAGGCTGCACTTTCTACTCTTGAGCTGATATATCTAGAACACTGTATCGCTTCCCGGCACATTTTTAATCCACCAGCGGTTCCGGGCCGTCTTGCAGGACTCCGTGGAACCGCTGCTGCGTTCATCGTTCTCTTCGGGGGGGGACATGTGGTCGGATAAGCGGCTGCATTGCTGATGTGTTTTTGTTTTTTTTCGGTCTCGCTTTCCCAGATGAGAGCTGCTCGTGATTTCGGTGCTCTGGGATGGACGCCCCGAATCGGCATCTGCAGACACACTGTGACTCACCAGAACATGTCGATGTGCAATTGAACACATTTTTGCTTTCGCTAAGGTTACAAATACGGGCCTTCTAATTGTCCAGCTCGACGGATTTTCCCCTAATCTGTCACTTTCTTCTTCGTCTCTTCGTAGCCACACAGGGCCTCGTTTGTCGCACAGTAAATGCGGTGGTGTTGTTTTGCTCCGTGCTGCTGTTGTGCCACGTGGGCCCGCGTGGGCGGAGCCAGCGAGCGAGCGTCTGAGCTGAGCTATTTATAGCCGCTGCAGCCCTGAGCCAGGCGGCCTTACAGCAGGTCTCCTGGCTTCAGCGCCGTCTGCGTTTGGACCCCCCCCTTCCCCCATCGCCCACCGGGCCCCCCCCCCCCCCCCTCCCCCCCTCCCCTTCCCCCCTATGCTCTGCAACCCTGGCGAGGATCGACCAGCCTCACACACATCTGCTTTGAGTCAGCAGGTCCGCTGACAGGAAGGGGCCGATGGTTCAGAGTCACACGTGGGGGGTGGTGGGGGGTGAGGGGGGGATGAGGGAGGTTCATTTTGGAACCTTTCTTCACTTGTTCTTTGCTGCTTGGACTTCTGAAGTTGTCGTTGTCTCAGCGGTGCAGCCGGGGAGAAAAGAAAAGAAAATCAAAGCGATCAATCAGGGACGGCCGTCATCGGCGTGGCGCCCGGCTGCCGTTTGTGTTGTGTCGTTTTCCCCTCAGTGTCCCAGCGGTGGTGGTTTGTGCTGTGCGTGATGGATGATCACTCAGCGCGCCATTAGGCCTTAAAGAGACTTCTGTGTGCGTCTGTATTAGTGAGGAAATATAGGCAGGAACAGTTTGGAGGAATTGGGATTTGTGTTGGGTGAGAATGAGAAAACCACTTTCCAACCCGTGCTGTGAATATGAGGGGTGGAGCCTTATGTTTAATTTTTTTTAAGTGTTAAAAATGTAGTGGAGAGCCGGGGAAGTTATGGCCTAACTAATGGTTTTACACGACACTGCTGATGATTGATTTAGTTTTGTTGGCTTTCAACGAACTGAGCTAGCATTTTGCCAACTGCTTTTCAGACTTTGTGCTAAGCTAATTCGTCTTAAGTACTATTGTACACCACATGAAGAGTGAGTAAACTCTTTTTCCACATAATGTTCACACATCTCTCTACTGTGGATCCTACGACATCTCCTTCATTTATAATAAACTAGTCAAGTAGAGTTTGCAGCTGTATTGCGGCTTTTTTTTAATGTATGCAGATACGCTAATGTCTCTGTGTGTCTACAGGCCGAAGGTGGCATCAAAGCACACGAACCAAAGCCATGTAAGGATTTAAGCGTGTCCTTATTTGCCCTCCTGTCTTGGCAAAGTGTGTGTGTGTGTGTGTGTGTGTGTCTGGCAGACTGTTTCTAAATCATTGCATGTCTCTACATGCACATCTGACGTTGTGTTTCCATCAGCATGTCTCCCAGGATGCTAATGATCTCCTTTTAAGTGCCAGATCTTGGGAAGATGATGAACGAAACATCTAAATCTACTTTTAGCTGCTGGACACAACGTGAGCTTTAAAACCCTGCGTGGCCCCGATGTGATCTTTCCCTGCCGTCGCGACACATGCGAACATCTGTACAAAATCTAGGTCACGTCGGGGGAACAAATCACGTTTGTTGTCGTGTGTCCTGCTTTTTTTTCTATTTTGCACATCAAATGTGACCATTACATGCGTGCAGTAATCCAGACAGTCTCCCGCTGCCCTCATTTTGCATCCGACGGAAAGACGGACGTAAACATGGACATCAACCCAGAGAGGCGGGGAGATCTATCAAAGAGGGGGGGGGGGGCGCATGGCGGACCCAGACAGTGTGTGACACCGACTCCACCACCGCTCTGCTTTTGGAAAAAGGAGAAGGGGAGACCGAGCAAGGAAAGTGACAGGGTTGCTAGGAGACCCAACCCAATGCAAACACGGCACCATCTGCTGCAGTGGGATTTGGAGTAGGTTAGCCAAGTCGGACAGAGAGTGAAATCAGCCCCCGGAGGATCATTGGAAACAACACTACAGGAGGGAAGGGGGAGGAGGGGGAAGGAGGGAGGAGGAGGGGAGAGGGTGGTAATGGAAGATAAATGGAAAACAATAAAGGTGACCGTGACGAGAAGCTTGAATAATGTAAGACTACAAAGATGACTCTTATACCCATGACCCTCCTCTTCCCACACACACACACACACACACACACACACGCGGGCACACACACACGCACACACACGCACACATCCTCAAATAAACCCAAAAAACCCACAGTAACGGGGGGACAAAGTGGCTGCTGCTGATGTTGTTTTTCCCTCTTTGCAATAGATGATGCACTTGTTGTTACCATGGGGACAATAAAAATTTCGGCAGTGTTATGTCACAGTCCAGTCCATCTTCTAAATGGGTTCACCAATCTTTCAAAAGCTTTCAAATCAATGAAATATATCTGCATTCATTTTGTTTTTATTTTGTTCAAAGGTGAAGGACAGAATTTATAAGCAAAGAAAAAGTTTACTACAGAGGCTTTGATGGTGCAGCCCTGATCGCTCACACAGCGTCTCTATTAATAACTAGAGACATTAAGCCACCAGACACGGCATGAAAAAGCAACCATGTTTGTACGCCTCAAGTTTAAACTAAACTCATTTATTTACCCAGAATACCTGTTTTGATGCTTGGACTTTACAGTATTTACATTTGCAACTGTAAAAAATAACAGTGACTAATTCTTAAATCCTGCACAAGAGCTTTACTGTTTTAACATTTACAAACACAACCTTGTTGTTAATTATGGCCACAGTGATCACTGTTATGCTTTAATGTGAGATTCTGCATTTGCTTGCATTTGGGGACCAAGAAACAAATTTTGTATTCCATTCAGATATCAAGGTGCATTTTATTAGATGAAGAGCCAATGATATATAGTCAACATCAGCATCCTCCTTTACAAAAGACATTAAAATTGAAATATTTTCAGTAAAAAAGTAGTATCGTACAGCCAATGTGGGGTACCAGAAATAAAGCATGACATGACCTAAATCATATTCATTCATTCATCGTATGGATCGTAGATCAAACACAATACAGTAACACTATTTACAGTCTATAGCACGGAGGTCGACTCCTTGATTCCTCGTGGTGAATACAGTATATATAATATATAATTATATATTAAGATCTTTTGTTTTACAAAATCATAATACATAATCTGTATCTTGGAGAAAGGCTACCAACAACCTCGGCTTTCAGCTATACGCCGGCCCTCGTTTCGCAACACTTCACCAAAGCTCGATGAGGTGTTTTGTTTTGTTTGGTCAATTAACTGTTGATGGGCGGCTTCTTTGGTTGCGGGGGGGTTTAGTGGGACCGTGTCTGAATCCGTTTGGGTTTAGTTGGGAGTCTTGCACAGCACTCAACCTATGCAGCTCCCCGAGCAACAACAACAACAACAACAACAACAACAACAACAACGACGGGCAAACGGTGTGTGACTCATTTCACTCCACTTTGGACCAGAACCCGAAGAAGAAAGACCTCGCAGCTCGAATGGCTGACGCGAATCCTGATTATTTGTTGTTTTGCAGCAAAAGGTTTCATTTGCAACTCTGGTGCTTCTCAAAAAAAACGTGACGAAGACCAAGCGCGGAAACCGATCCGGTCAGAACACTTCAACCGTCGGAGAGCAATAACACATGCAGCGCATTAAGAAGGGACGGTAGCATAAAGGTACCTGAAGCAATGCTTCCCATTCATTTTATCCAGGTTCATAACTCATAGGAGAGAACTGAGGTGAAAAAATATCTAAAACCTGGATAAAACCCTAAGAAGATAACGTGTTAATGCGATGAGGAACACGGTACGTATCCAGTGAATCGCTTCACAATGTTGCCCAGTAGGTTTCATGTTTTTTTTTTTTGTTGTTGTGAGGGCCGGTTAGTGAAGATCAGTCTAAAAGCAGTTAAACAGCGGCCATCCCAGACTGAAAGAGAGCCCGAGAGTGGAGCCTTTTCATGCGTCTACATCACACACCTCTGTTGTGCACCTCGTAACTTCACGTCCTCTTGGCCCATGAGACCAGCCACGGTTCAACCGTTTCTTCAAAGCACACTGTACACACCTGCACGACAGCAGGGCTTGTGTTCTCATCGGACTGACCGCTCAATTGACCTCCCGTCGACCACCAACGACCTCGCGGTGATCGCAAAAGCTTTGGTAGAACCTCAGCCAAAGCTGTTCACCTGAGACACGCTTATGTTGGGTAATTCTGCCCGGCTAAGTAACAAAGGCGGCCGCATCGATGCGTCTGCCGACGCCAGACTGACTCGGGGGGGGAATCGGCGGATCGCTTTACACAACTACGATGAATAAAACCAAGGCCTGCTTTGCAAATCCCTGAGATGTTTCAGGACCAGCTGGTGGCAAGCTGGTCCGTCTGCATCTCCTTTACTTCCTGAGCTGCATCACTGGCAAGAAATGCACTGAATCCGAGCCAGAAGCCATCAAATCCTCTGCACAACTGCATCGGGATCCTCCCCTGCCCACCGCGTCGGGGGGAGCGGCCTGATCTCGCCCCCAACCCCACCCTCTGTCCAAACAGCCACTGTGACGGTGCCTCCGTGCCTCGGCGCCAGGCTTCATCGCCGGCCCAGCTGGCAAGGCGGCGATTAGCTGGATTTGCTGTAATCATCTCAGGTCATCTGATTCAAGCTGATGGCAGAGTGAAGGCCCCGCCGGCTCTTTTAAACCGAAGCCAGTGGACGTCGCCGGGGCCGCGTGACTGACCGACCTCCGGGGCTAAATTTCCACTCAACGACAAAACACAAACCTTTTCTGTTCGGCGGAGCATTTCACACGGCGGAGATGTCTCGTAGCAGGCGCAGAGGAGCGTCGCGACCCTTTTTGAAGACCTACCGAACTGCGTACGAGCCCGCCCGTCTGCCTCTCTGTCGGGCTGGGATGTCTGGAACGTCGGCGCGCGTGTGTGTGTGTGTGTGTGTGTGTGTGTGTGTGTGTGTGTGTGTGTGTGTGTGTGTGTGTGTGTGTGTGTGTGCGTGCGTACGTCGAGAGTCGTGGAAGGAAGGGACGGGCAGAGAGTTACAAAGGTGAATGGTAAATCAGCCAAACCAAAGTTTCACACAATCATCCCAACACACACAATTTCCCCTTTTCCCCCTCCCCCAAACCCCCATCCAACCTCCCTCCCACCCGCCCGCCCCCCCAGGCCTCCCGTTCCATTCACCCGTCCATTTGCCCGTCCGCGGAGTCGTCGAGCCCCCCCCCCTCCCTCCCGCCTCCCTCTCCTCTGCTGCAGTGGTGTCCTCGGTGGCTCGTCACACTCAGTCCCAGCCGTTGTCCTTGATCATGTGGGCCAGCTCGATGATGAACTTGCCCTCTTTATACTTCTGACTGCTCTCGAAGGCGTGTTCCTGGAGGGTTGTGGCAGAGGACAGGAGAGAATTTAATCAAACGGACGGGGAATAATAACATGCTGATGTTTTGAGCAGGATAGCAAGGCGCGTCAAAAAAAAAATCAACCGCCCCTTCGGCTCCACATGGAAGCCCTTGACTCGGTGCCGGCCTGCCTCTGCTGCTGCTACTCTGTGGGAACCGGTTATGTAACCTTCGGTCACTAAACACTGCGGAGGAGCCTGGTGAAACAAATCTCTGACCCGGCTGGATCGGTTTATACCTTTAAGCTAGCAGGAGTCTGTCTTGCTGTAACCTGCTTTTCTACCGGAGGTGTGGAATCCAAAATTCCTCCGACCACACAGAAAGCATACCAGGTCTACATCACATAAACACTGTAATCAAACAGTTTATACGTTTTCACTTGTACACATACGGCATGTCAAGAGCAAATGTCCATCATTTGAAAAGCATGATTGCAATCATTATCCGGGCCCTTTGAGAGAATTTGAACCAGTGAAAATACTGGAATTTTACTGGGAGTAATGCTTTTTTTGTTGATTTGAGCTTTAAGTTTTCAAAATCGTGTGCATATTGTGCAGGGAATGTTGACACAGACGTCAGGTTTAAGCAATAGCGTCTTAGAAGACATTTATTTAAATTAAAATCCTCAAGATTCCTGAGGCTGGTAAGTTTCTCCCGAGGCAAATACTGTTGTTTGGGGGAAATTACATGCAAAACGAATGTAATTCTCATCCCCCCTCAACTGCGTGCTTGCTTTTTGGTGCTAATTAGCAAATGTTAGCATGCTAAAGAGCTCATCTAAAATGGAAAACCATGTAAACATTCTACCTGCTTAACATGAGAATTTCCCCATTGTCATGGAAGCCTTTTAGCACGCTCGTGGTAGCATTTAGCATAAACCGAGGCTGTACTTTGGGACAGAGCCGTTAGCGTTGCTGCTGTAGACGGGCACAGCGCCCCATATGTCCCCAGGGTACCTGCCTTTATGGCAAATTTGACTAATGCTGTCAGGAAAAAGTGTTCTTGACTAAAAAAGACGTCTCTCACAGCGCTCACTTCATCGTGCTGAGCTGCGCCGGCTGTTGCTTGCTAATCTTACCTCAGCTGGTTCCCCCTCACACATCCCCAAATATAGGATATTCATGGCTCAAGTAAGGGACGGCGATAGCGGCAGGCACTGAATATAAGCCGCACGCTTAAAAAGACCTTGTTTCAACCGTTGGGAGGTTATCTATTATTAACACATCCTTTAGAAAACACACTCTATAACGGGGCTCATTTCGCCACAGCTCGTGCTTTGAAAACAGGAATAAAAATGGCACAAAATGACAACTTCTTTCATTCTATCCGAATTCTAACTGTTTTTGTTCCAAGGCCACCCACTCAACGTGGGCCTCTCTGCAGAAGCCGGGCCGCAGAGTCGCCGTGTGTGCCTTTCTTTGTCTTTGGCTATTTTGGCTCCGAGCTGAGGCGGCACGTTATCATATTTCTTCATTTAGAAGTGCAGTAGGTCAAGCCTCTCAATGGAACTTTGTGGACTGTGGAAAATCAATACCGCTGCCACTGATGTTATTGGAAAACCTCCATTAAGTCCTATCAAGTGTGTGTGTGTGTGTGTGCTTGTCTGTGCACGTGACCTTTTTTTTCTTTTTCTGCCGCGTGGGTTCCCGACAGGAATAGAAACTACCCAGAAAAGTTTCTACTTTTAAAACTGGTCGGCCAGGTGTTTATAGCAGGCGTCATGAGGAAGGCCGTTATTTTTAGGCTGCAGGATGTTCGAGGCTGGGCTGCGAGTGCTGGAGGCTTCTGAGAAGTCAAACAACAAGGACACCGTTTGTGTGCGTGCAAACTCCTGCAGGATACAGTCACGGCCCCTTCAGTGTAAACTCTCCCCTCCACACACAGACAGGGGCTCACCAGAGACGAGAGCGAACATGTGTGAATGCTGTTAAGTTCACACTGGCATGAGACATAAAACACCACCTGCTACTAAATGCAGCCTGCACGTGTGTTTGGACTTTGACTGCATGACTCTGATAGAAGCTGAGCTGCATAGTGATCAAAAAAATGAAGCCGTTCAAACCAAACTACCCTCTCAGCGTCTAAATGTTCACCCACCACGATTAACGATTAAGGTCCAAATGCAATTAGGGTGCAAATAAAATCAGCGTTGGCTATAATACCGACGTCCCCTCGAACCTTGGATTGCAGTGTGTCGTGCCCGTGCATCTTACGTATTTCCAGCCCAGGGTGGTCTTGCAGTTCTCGCAGTAGATGTCTGCCACAGCGTGCAGCCCTGTGAGCAGGACCCTCTCCTCTGCAGGCCCACAGCCGACGTTCACCCTGAGTGAGAGGAGGGACGTTAAAAACAACAGAGTGACGTTCGAGTGACCCGAGATGCTCTCCGTTGCATATCGTGTGAGATGTAGTCAGAGTGAGTCACGGCTTTCGCCGCCCACTCGCGCGGCGCGGCGCACGCTGACGCTCGGGCCCGGGGAGCGTGCATTCAAACCGGCCGATAATAGCTCCCGTCTACGCCGAGGCTGACAAGCAGCGAGCCTGTCGGGGCTCTGGTCTCCTGTCTGAGTCGAGCACGCAGGGACTGCGGAAGGAATTGTGTGAAGCAGGTGGGTTGAGAGGGGATACTTACACAGAATTGAACAGGTAGGCTCTGCCTTGGCTCCCCTGGAAGGACTGCAGGGACAAGATGAGGCAAAGATGAAAAAGCTGAAACAAGAATGAGCCCTTTCATACAGTGTGGTAACTATACAATAATGCTGTCACATTACCACGATGATTGAGACAAATAGGAGAGTTTTAGTTGATATAAAATACAAAAATGTTGATTTGAGGCAGGCCTTTACTTTGAAATAAGATAATGCATAAGTAGGTTTACCCGATACGATGGGATTATTATTTTGCAGGCGGTTTCCATGGTGCAGATGTGATGCGACTGGCGGAAAACCGTTGGGTGTTTTCATTATCACACAAGGAGAAAGTGATTGATAATCCTCTTCACTAACCAGTTTATAACATAATCCACCCGCAAGCAACGCTGTGGCGGCCGCTGACACGGACACATAGGTGTTCAGCCTGTTCCTCATCCACTCCGCTCCTTGTTTTAAAACTTTCCTCGCTCGCCCGTGTCAATTCCGTCCTGCATCGTTGACTGTGCTTTGACATTAAAGAGGCAAAAACTATGTGTTGAGTGTTCTTGTTTTGTGGGTAAAGCAGCTTTTTCAGTGACAATCAGCGGCGTGAGCGTATAAGCACAGTCCTAATAAACCCACCGGAGCGGCCGGCCGGTTACCTTGGAGATGAGCTCGTCGTGGTTGGCCAGGTGAGCTCGGCAGTGGATGCAGCTGTAGGTCCGGTGGCAGCTCGGCAGGTACGCCTGGAAGGTCTTGGAGCGCGTCATTCTGACCATGGGCGGAGTCGGCGGGCGGTGCAAGAAGGGACTGCCGGCCCAGGTCGGCTCACAGGGGAAGCACCGCAACACACAGGTGAGGGCCGTGGTGGGCGCCGGGTTGGGAGGCGAACACCTGCGCGCAGGGAGGGGGGGGGGGAAGGAGCGGCTGACGGTTACACGGCCGTGTGAAGGCTGCTTCCCCTGAGCTGATGTTGTAAAACTGATGCCACGGGGCGCCTGACTGCCGATGGCGTTGCGGTCCGCTCCGTGTGTTTGTTCTGGAGGGAGAATTCTCCAACCTGCTGGCGTCTTTGAAACGGTTAAACCTCAAAGAGCTCTGAGGCGATGTGATGCGTAATTGACAGGCCCTTGTTTTTTTTCCGGTGGGCTGAGACACAAACGTTACACATTTCATTTGTAAGCTTAAGACACTTGAAGAAATTCCAGGTGAGATACAAACATGGTACAGGTACAGGCATCCACCACACAGGACATCGCTTCTTCTAGAGGCCAATAATGAGTCCTAGTTGGGTCGAGAGGACAGTTTGGGCTATCGAAGCAGGGACAGACAAAAACAAATCAACAGGTAACTGTTATGATAGACGCTCGGTTAAAGTCACTTTTAGCCACGACAGCGACGTGGCTCGAGTGATGACAATGTCAGTCTGCCCCTCCGCCGAAACACCTCAACAACTACTTGACGAATTGCGACGAAAGCTTTGCGTTGTTGACCGTCACGGTGCTCAGAGGACGAATCCTAACGTGAGCGATCCACTAACGTCTCCTCTGCCGTCATCGAGACAAAACTAGAATTTGACAATGTAGGTATTTTGCAGGTATTTTGTATCCAATCAAATACCTGGAAAAAAACGAATGACATTCCCATCCTCAGCGTTACTGCGTTTAGTAGTTGATAAGCAGTGCCGGCCCGAGCCTCTTGGGGGCCCTAAGTAGAATTTTATTTGGAGGCCCCCCCCACCACGCAGTGCTAGAAGATTATTGGCACAAATGTCACGCTATAATGTTATAGCGTAAAATTATAAACGAATACAGTGAGGTTATAACACAAAGATAGGGCTGCTTGCAGCATAAGCGAACTGGCCACCAGGGGGCCCCCTGGCCACCAGGGGGCCCCAAGCAGCCGCTTAGTTTGCTTATGTCTTGGGCCGGCCCTGTTGATAAGCATAACTAACACGTTGAACATGGTAAACATTCCTCCTACATTACGCACATTGGCATGTCGGTTCTGTGCATGTACGCACGCCTCGCATGAATCCAGCTCCTCAAACATGACGATTTGTTGCTTTCCTGTATCATGTACTTTTTGCTTGCAAAACCTTTTAGCTTTTGGACCACCACCTCTATTGGAGCGCTACATTTTTGGACAACTACTTGCATTCTCACCAAATGGGCCCCTTTTCTCTTATTTTTTTTTAACGGCACGCCTGATGAATGAATCGACGTGGCAGAACATGGACGATGAAGGCGATCGTTAGCCGCGGCCTGTAGCTCGATTTGAAAACGGCGACGCTGCAGCCCACACCTCCGTGTTTGGGTCTGCGAGGCCGCAGAGATAATCTGCTTAGCGAAGCGCAACGGGGCCGAGGATCGCGCCCCGCTCGCTCCATGATATCCAAATAGGCCGAGGCCCTTAAAATACTTCTGCTGTCGTGCAGTGGTGACGGAGCCGGTTAGTGAGCGGTACCCGGCGGCTCGTCCCCGGAGGGCCGAGGTATATTTTGGCTAACTGTGCTGCACTTGTCGTATTGCTCAACGCATCATTTTTTGCCCTGTGGCTCTATTGCTGAACACGACCTGTTGACCTTAAAAATGCGATGTAGCTTTTCCAAAGAACATACGCAGCTCCTACTACCTATTTACGCTAACTATTCTTCCTCATTAAAATGACTGTAACACAATTAAATATGAATACATGACCGTACTTAATAAATTAAGTAAAGTAAGCACTTCTATGGTATAGAGGCGTAGTCTTCTCTCCATCGTGTCCGTCTTTACCGAGACATCTGGAGAAACTAATAAAACCCTGAATGGGAGCAGAAGGCCTCTGTGACGACAGAACAATGGAGAGAAGAGAGAGAAGCCTCTTTGCTTTATTGCCCCTGCGATATGATTGTTTTTAGTGTCGGGAGGCGGATGAAGGCCGCGGTGCTGATGGGGAGGACCGCCGGAGAGAAATAAATAAATAAGGTGGTGAGACGTGCCCTTGTTTTCTCTCCTCTGACGCGGTGCCAGCGGCGTGGGATCGGGGCACAAAGGCACGCTCAGTGCAGTTGTCGGAGTGACCCCTGACACACACACACACACACACACACACACACACACACACACACACACACACACACGCACACACAGACTGTCATTTAACCAAAAGCATGTTTTATGCTCTTGGTTTCATATCAAGATCGGAGACTTTTGCCACTTGATTTATAAGTAATTACGACAGAAAGGCCATGGTAACGTTTTTATGAGTCTCTTTTGATAGGAAACTGAATGTATTTAAGTTTCTGACGGCCAGTAAGATTAAACCAGCAACTTCAAATTCAACAAATCAAGACAGTCACTTACATTTGCACAAACGCTGGCTGACTTGGAGCCTGGTACTTAAGTATTGTAGGTTAATTTAAGCGTCTCACTTTAGCCTAAGTTTCATCTTTGAAGCCTCCCCCCCTGCATTCGCAACAAGTCACATAGGATAAATATACTGTCTGAATGTTTTATATATAAATGTGGACGTGAACTTTCCCGTTACAGCTGAGAGGCAAGATGTTAACTCAAACAATGTCTCAATGAAAAGCTCTGCTGCAATAAAGTACTGCGCGTAGTACACGTCTTCTTGTAGGTCCTACGTTAATCCACGTGGCGTTCTCTATTATCTGCAGTCGGCCTCTGAAGAAACACTTCATCACAGCCATGACAAACTCTTACTTAACAAACCGTACTAATCGGACTCTTTCAGTCCCGGTACCTGAGCTTTAAGTATTGGCTGACATTTTTTTTTAAGCGAATGACCATGCGATACAGTGGAGTGCAGCAAAAGAGCAGGGGGAAAAAAGGCTTATATCGCATTAAATAAGCTGCACCACGACGCTGTTTGACATTACAAAACATTCCGTTTTTAAACACTCATCTTTAGTGGGTGGAAACGCTTGAAACGCGTGTTGCTGTGCAGCGTTGTTTTGTGTGAACAAGGAAGCTGGCGCGCTGCAATACGCTGAGTCCATCAGGCCTGCCGAGCACCAAAAAAACAAAACTCTTTGACGGAAACAACACACGGATGATCAGAAGGCCGGAGCGATTCAGCAGAGTCCACCGGCGCTCTGCCACCTCGGTTTGTTTCGTGTCCGTCCATCTTTTTATCGGTTTATTTGTCGGACGGTCTGTCTCTGTGCCCCTCGGCGTGCTTGTGTGTGTGTGTTTATTTATTTTTGTCTGCAGTCACTCTGTCCATTCATCAGTCCTGCCGCGGGGTCGTTTGAGGTCACCGCGCTGTCCATTCTGGTCATTTCTGGGTGTCATCACAAAAGGGCTACGTGCCACGAGTCTCAACAGCCAAAAGGGCCCTTGTGTCCCCAACACAAAAACCTTTGTTATGTAACGCACTGATGCTGCCGCTGCTGATACTGCTTCTGACAATGATCGAGGGGTGGGTTGGGAGGGGGCAGACAGGGACAAGTAGGAACACAAACAATCTGAGAGAGAGGTAAGAAGCAAGGAGGAACGGAGCTGGGATGGGCTGTGTGTGCCTTCATGAGCGTTCTTCCTGCTCTCTATCCGGCCTGACGGCAGCATAACATCACCAGCCACAGGAGGAAACAAACTCTTCTCTGCTCCCCCAACGATATCCAATATCACTGGTGAAGCAAGGCTCCGGCATCCCAGGTGTCTGTGTCTGGTTACTGTTGCTATGGCTTATCTTTCCTCACATCTCATTTTCCTCTGTCCGTCTATATTTTGGGGCTTGCTCTCTGGTACTTGTTTATTTCCCTGCAAGAGGCATTATTTTCTGGTTTCTTGGTGCAGATCATTCCCGTTGAATTTCTGTGTTTGGCTGTCGGATAATAAACTGTGCAGTGTGATGCGAGGTGGCAAAGAAACAGAGTGAACGATGGCACGAAGTGATAACTGATAAACACCATTTATTGTACACAAATGGTGTTTACATGTATCGGTCCTATCCATGCATCTCTTCGATCCCTGTTCACTGACTCCTCCTCAGCTGCAACAATAGATCATTGCAAAGGTTTCAACTTGATGACAGTGTCTCTTCTTAAACCGTCCCGCACCTCACACTTCCTTTTTGTACATGTTTTATGCGTGGGATGCAGCATGTCCACCTGCTGGAACTAAGTGTCATCGACTTGCGTGGGTGGGTTTTGTGTTGATATGTCACGTGGGCCAACACGTCAATAAATCCACAAAACATGAAGGCTTAAGGTTTACTGTATGTGTTTGTAATGATTGAATCAGGTCACAGGCAGTGGCGCACTTCATCCGGTGCAGAACTTCAGCCAACGCACGTAGCACAGATGGTGGGGGATGCCTCAGCTCAGCAATGCCGAAAACACACTCACGCACGCGCGCGCACACACACACACACACGCTTCCCCACTGTAAAAAAAAGCTCAAACGTCTGCAATGACTTTTGCAGATCAATGAGAACCAGGTGATTGTTTTTGGAGATTATAATCGCACACGCGCGTTAGAAGGCAAGCCCGCATTGGTGACCGCTGACGTGCACCGAACGAGCAAAGCGCGCACCCGAGGACGATGGCGCATACGTTCAGGACTGCCACCACAAACTATACACGTGAACCCGATAACTACCGCATCCGAGTCGCGAGGAGAGAGACCAGACCGGTTCACGCACGGCACATAACAAAGTCCAGGCGCGGTGAACACACGTTACGATCATGTAACACACGACTACAAACTATGAACGTATTGCAGTGATTTTATAGTGTTATTACAGCACTTGGGGTTGCGTGTTAAAAGTTGTCTTAAAAAAGTAACCTCTTGGATTGGCTGTGTGCGTAACAACAAATGCACCACACTGAGAAAAAAAAAGAACGCAGAGGAAATTCTTTTACCTTTGAAGGGAAGAAAAGCGGTTCTCCACCGTCGCTTAAAAAACCACCGCACCTCCTCGTTTTCCTCGTGGAAGAGCCAAACTTAAAACCCCTTACGCATTTCTTTGGCCCAGCAAAATTTTCTCCTCCTCTCTCCGGCTCTGGCAAGTCCTGCAGAGGCGCAATGTTTTGACGCGCAATGATGCCCAGCGGAGTTTAGAGGTGGCAGCTAGAAGAGAGTGAGGAGACCGCCAGCCGGAGCGAGAGGGCTCCCTCCAACTCACTTCCGCGTTCGTAGAACAGCCGTCGCGCAGGCTGGACGGCTCGTTTCTGTCCCGTTTCTCTGAGGCGGGTCAGCAGTTGGTGAGGAACATCTGTTCTGTGTACAGTTGTAATACGCATCTAATATTGTATTTGATACGTATTGCTCAAAATTGGCAAGTCTCAGTCTAATTTGAGGCCGTTTTGACAGACGCCTCTTAGAATTACATTAAATTTACGTCAAATCCAACATCTAGTCCTATGTTACCATAACAACCAAGACAAGATCAAACTCCTTTAAGTTGCCGAGCATGACATCGCAGCCTTCTGGTGAATGCAAACAGCTTGGAGCACTTTTAAACTGGTGACTTGGGTTGTAAAAAGAAAAAGAAACACAGCTGAGTCGCGGTCAACGTGGAGGACGGGAGCCGTCTCGACTCTTGAGTTTCCGATCTTTGACAACAATCTCACTGGCCGTTGATTTGATGAATAATTGACAGCCGCATCAGCCAATCCGCAAACGGATCGGGCATAGCAACAATGAGCTTATTGGTCGAGTGGATCGGGAGGAAGCTACGGACCAATAATATGCCATTTATGTTATTTATTACTCAATTTTCCACGCATGTACATGTGAGTGTAGTTTAATCAATACATAATGGGTAATAGCAGAAACACTTCAACGGTTATTGTAGGCGTTTAGTGGAAGAAACGTCTGCATGGATGGGGTTTACGTAGCAATATCACCAGCAACAACTTTTCAGCTAAAGGGAGAACTTCCGAAATACCTCCAGTCCACAGCGCCACCTGCTGTTAGTCTATGGCCAAACACATGTTCATGTAAATTACCTTTTTTCCCCCCCGAGTGCTCAAACTGTCAATATACTATAAGCAATGTGGTAGTAGTGCTTTACGTTCATTGACATAGATAAAAATGGAATAAAACAGAATTCTTCCTGTGTTTGAAAAACCTTTATTTGGCAGCCAGATACCACAAGCTGGTTCTGTCAAGATGAATAAATATATTAATTTAGGCTTGTAAAATAAAAACCACAGGGTACAGGGCATTAACATATTCACTTATTCCATAACACAAAATATGTAATATGATCGGCAGATCACAATGTTTTTTATGTACGGGTGTTCTCAAAACAAAATAAGACGAACACACTGTGCGGATCTTCCTCCACTTATTCAGCGGCAATACTGATACAAAATGCCCGACAACAAACAGCAATATAGATTTACCTGTAAAAACACCGAACTTTCAACCGATTCTACATTCATCACAGCCGTCACCGTGCGGATAACAGATCATCCTAATAATCTTCATGTTTTTATCCTGTAATACCTGCAGTCCTTAATACCTTTACATTTTAAGTCACCAAGATGAACCATCAACATAAATCACAGTTAAGGAGTTTAAAAAGTTTAAATCATTTTAGAATTATGTGAAAAATTTTCACTTTTTTAAGATGATTGTATTTTCTTAGATATGACGTTCCGTTTACAATCACATAACACGGGAAACGGAACAAGAAACAAACGTTTCAATTTCTGCAAAACCTCTTAAATTCATTAATTGGTACAATTAAGTCAGTTTTAGTCATCTCATGAGTCGGAGGAAAATTAAGAAACTAACCCACTGCACATAAATATACGACAACAAGGAGTTTTTTTTCTAGAAAAACAAAAAACTCAGGAGTTCAACTGAATGAGCGTTTGGATTGTCAACGAGGTGCAGCGGCACTCGCTGGTCCTTTGAAACTCTCACGCCTCACTCGTGAAAAGGTCAAAATGTTTTCTAGCGTTAAGAAAAAAAAAAAAAGGTTGGATCTTCCATTCTGATTGTAAAAAGAAAACAATCAGACCTCTAAACATTGTATAGCTGCTTACAAATGAACATCAAACTGCATCAGCTGGTGTTTCACGTCGCTCTGTACCTAAACCAAAATGCCGTTTTAAAAATCCTTAAAACTTTAAAAAAATTAATCTAAAATGAAATTCAAGGGTGCTATTTTCCATTTTGTAGCGTTGAATAGATATTCTCTACGGTGCTGATTTTAAAGCTAACAGCAGCGATAAAGCGTCAGTGCGGTTTGGTGGCTCACTGGCCCTTGGAAACGCCGTTCCTGTCCAGGAAGTCTTTCAGCCTGGTGGGATAATCCGTCATGACTCCCGTGGCGCCCAAGTCGAACGCCCTCTGGAAGTCCTCCTCGTCGTTCAGAACCCAGATGTACACCTGAAGCCAGAAGCAGAACGCGGTTAAAAACACTCACATCCCAAAGCAAAGGGAAACCATGCGTCTGGGCCACTCCAGCCCATTTTTTTTTCGAACTTGCAGCAACAACGGCTCTTTAACTACGAGCATAAAACAAGCGGTCAGTTGCAGCAATTCTCGGAAGAAAAGACAATAAAGGGAAAGTGACTAATTGTTGACACAATCCTGAACAGGTCCCTAGTTGGTCTTAACCACGCACATAAAAACAGCAGATATACAGACAGAATAAATCCTACTTTCACACGAGCAAAAAAAAGGTTGGAAGCTCATATAATCAACGTCATACGCAAATGGGTTTTCCCTTTCATGAGGAACACAGTCAATGCTTCGTATAAAGCAGCTTTACCTGTATCCCCCGTGCAGTTAAATGATTGAACAGAGCTTTCCTCATCAGCAAACTGCAAGAGAAAGAAACGTGTGCTCATCTGCAGGGAAAACTGAAACTACAGCAAAGCTAGCAAGAGGTTTAGTTGCACAATTCTGTCACTCCGTACGTATGTGTGTGTGTAATGAAGTTATTATTATCATTTGTTCAACATAAGTAGCAGCACTTCTAAAAAACACCAATATAGCGTGAAAGAGAGTCATGAAAGAATGAAAAACGCAGGTAAAAGTCTGCAGACTCACAGTTTAAGTGTGAGGCACAAACACAAAAACACCAACAAAAGGGGTTTACGATATTCAGACCAATCAGTGACCTACGTGTCGGCCAGCCAGGTGATGATTCGCTGAGTCCTCGTTAACCTGTTGGGATCCTTTAGTCTGCGAAATCACAGAAAGAAAAAAAAAGGTAAAAGGAGTTCTATCGAACTGAGGTGACGGGCACAGTGAGACGTGGCTCAATACTCTCGGCGGTGATCGAAAATTGTTATAATGGAAGAAGGAGCGACGTGATCATGTACAGCTAAATTTACTCCAGTCAAATGAAGCCACCCCCAACACCTGAGATGCATTCTGGGAAAGTAAGAAAATCATCTAAAGCCCAACATGTCTTAACCACATGTTTACTTTACATCAAACACGACGGATAAATAACACATGAAGCTGCAGTGAGACTGTGTTTCAGAGGGGTATTTGTAAGAAGGGTAATTGTAGGAGCCATGAAGGTGTTTATTACATGCAATCTGATTATTATGACATGTTAAGTAATATAGTTTATATTTGGGTTATTATATTTCATTACTTTTTGTTGTTTAATTGCACATCACCGTAATTGGGGGCGGTAACATTTTACTAATCTTATGGCAGGTGCACAGGCTCGGGCGGAAGCAACGAGAGAGAGAGAGAGAGAGAGAGAGAGAGAGAGAGAGAGAGAGAGAGCGAGTTACTATTTCTTGTTGACCGCTGTTACGCTGCCCTGCTGTTGAACTCTGTTTAGTCCACACTGTGATTTTCTTTTCACTTTGAGCACGTTATGACGACTGGATTACTGGATTAAGTTGGACTACTTTTTCAATAAACCCGCCAAACGCATCATTGGATCTCAGCGGATATTTTGTTTGGTGCAGCGCGTCATACAATCTGCTACCGTAGCCTCTCAGCGACCGCTTTGCTTTGGATACAAGTCGCTACAGTGATTATGGACGGCACTTAATCCTCGGGGAATGTCCTGTACAATCGGCTCTGTGACCAAGATCCTTATCATCCAACAACTCACTCATAGGCAGAGGCTGTAAATGTTTTTATCTTTTATTCTAAAAGACGGCACAAAGGCCTAGATAACAGAGACAGAAACCACTCTTTTTTTTAAAGGGAGTTTGATAGGTGAATACAATGTATTTATTGAGATACTCATTTTGAGTGACATGGAGGGATCACGTGAGAAATATCACGAGCTAATTTCGACTGTCACCCGAGTCAAATCTCTCGGGATTCACCAGCAGATGAAGTTGGTGCATTCAGAGTTTGAGTTGAATAAATAAAAAAGGAATGAATTTTTCCCCCTGCGAGCCAATGCGTTGCACTGAGTGTTACGGTGACATCGGACTTAATAACCAGTGTAACCAGGTTGGTGCGTGCCGTTGACCTCTCTCAGAATACAGTCTCTTTATTTTTAAATGTCCTTTGTGTGTGCGTATACCTACTTGGTCATAATAGAGGGCATTGGGATCTCCAGAAACTGCTCCCTGAGGGAAACAAAAGGCAGAAGGCCTGTGTAGAAGAGGCCCAACAGCTGCAGTACTCTGGGAAAGCTGAACAACACGGGAATATGCGGGTTCTGCACAAAAGAAAACATTCATGACTCGTGTTCAAATACTTGAAATTGAGTCATGACAGATAATAACAGCCTACAACGGATTCATTGCACAGTAAAGTGCACGCTTTCTTTTCCACGCTGATCTAAGGGAACTGAGCATTTCAGGCGAACGTACCTCTTTGTAACATTTCTTTACAATCTTGTTGCTGGCGTTGCCCCAGACGGTCAGATGCTCTCTGTCGTACTTTACAACCAGCTCAGAGACCTGCGGCGTTGGTTTAAGAGTCAGCCCGTTTCGTTTTTTCTTACAACTTTACATATACACACACAACGATGTAAACACTACTGATCCTTCTTTAAGGACAACGGGGAAAAAAACAAACAGACACACCTTCTTGATGAGTGTGTCATTGTTGGCCTTGATGTCAATGTTGACGGGCGTATTGGGAAATGCGTCAAAAACCTCCCTGAGGAGAGGGATGCGTTTGTCTTCCCCGCCTTCACAGAAGCACTCTGCACAGACGAGGACGGATTCCATCATCTCAAACTGCTTGTCAAGCAAAACCATATTATCCTTTAAAAGTCAACTAAAATGGCTGTATAATCTGTTAGCAAGTACACTCGGCAGCGATACGTGACGCTCACCTCTCTGAAAAGTCACACCCAGCTTGCGGAGGTATGGAGGGAGCTCCTGCAAAAGGGCACACAGCGGTTAATCAGTCTTATGTGACGAGTGCGACTGAGGATGTTCACATTCATCGTGGGGCTCAATGGCAAAAGCGAGCGGAAGGCGAGGACGCGTCGGAGCGAGTTTAAAGTAAAGTTACCTGTGCTTCTTTGTTCAACCAAACCGAAGAACCACGAAGCGGTGAAGCCGATCTTCAGTTGCACAAATGTACCTTTTTTATGTTGATTATGTAAGAAAACCAAGATCTAACGTTTTGTTCCCTGACGCATTAAAAGGCGTAGGCCGTCACTCAGAACACAGCAGAAACCCCTCAGTGTTCACCATTAATCTGCTGACTCACTGAGCATTTCTGAGGGATCTGATTACTTTAAGTCACGTGACACGGACTTTGACCGATCCGAGCACATGATCCATCGATGCCGTTACGTCATTCGCAAGTCTAGACACAAGGACAATGTGTAAAGATTTGTGGATGAACAGCTTAATTTTTCAGAAACACAACTGTCATCAACATTTTCCTTTTTTGGGGGGGTTTCCTACCAAATCAAAGGGGCCCTGTGGATGCAAGACAGTTTTGGAGATTTGCAGAGCAGTAACTCACCGCGTAGCACACGTTGGAGATGTGGTTGTTGATGCCGGAGGCCCTCTGCAGGCTGGCATCATGTGACACCACTACCTCTTCATCTTTAGTCAGGTGGCAGTCCAGCTCCAGCATGTCGGTGCCGAGCTCCACGGCGCTGCACGGACAGACACACAACACACGTATTTGCCTTCATTCTCCACATGCACATTTGCTAAATATCTGTGTGCGATTCCCCTCCCGATACGTTAATAAAACCAATCAGAAACAATTGCAGCATCTGAGGCCTTGACACAATTATTGAAGTCATTTCTGTCCGGTGCTCGAGACACAACATCACCGACAGAGCTCAGCTGACACAAACTGACCACAGTCACACGCACAAGCACCAGTTATGAGTCACAGATACACACAAAAACCAAAGAAAGAACTTTGCCATTATGAATAAGGTTTATTCTCACTGCTTGAAAGCTGCCATGGTGTTTTCCAGGTTTTCACCGGCTCCTGCAATTAAAAAAAAGAAAAACACAGTTTGTGACAGTGTTTTCTGTATACAGGGATATTGCGCTTGATAAATACATTGTATTAGAACCAAAACCATAAGAAAATGCTAACAACCAGAGGTGGGGAAAGGAGCCAAGCCCTGAAGTTCTCAAAATAACTTTAAAAAGGTCTCACTAGTAGAAAAGAAAATACACATCGCCTATACGTATAATACCTATAAGTTATAACTATTTCCAAACATGATTTCAATAATCTATACAGAAAAAAAATACAATAAAATGAGCCACGACCTGAGCATGAGGCTCAATGTGAAATTCCAAATCAACCTGATATATAAAATCTACATAAATTAGATAAAAGTTTTGTGAGGAACTTAAAATGAAGTTTCCATGCACCAATTCTATTTGATCAAAAAAAAAACAACGCGCCCCAACCAGAGTGTCCCAGGGACTCACCTCCGCGGTGGGAGATGTGCCTGCTGCGAAAAGTCTCCCGTTTCCTGCGGTGCAAAATATTCGGGCATTTGAGCAGCAGGGCAGAGGCGAGCACGTAGCCCGTCACCGTGGACAGCAGGTACACAGCAGCACACATCTCCTGCAAACACAAGCCACTCAAACAATTAAAACAGCCACTGAACAGGAAAGACCAGAAACAATCACGTCTTCAGGCTGCTAGCCCAAACACCAAGGCAATCACAATCATTAATACTTTACAAATGATGTAAAATAATTCAGCAACAACCTAAATGACAATAACTGAGATGTGTCGATTAATAAGCTCTTCATTACAGGACTAAGGTTTTTGTGTGTTTAGACGTCACAAACTGGCTCTTTGGGTTTCGTGCTGTGAGGTGAAACACCAGATTATTTAATAATTAACCATGAGTCTTTACACAATCATAATTAGTATACGAGAACATAGAAAATATAAAAGGCCTAAATGGGAGACACGGCCACAAGGAGCTTATTTCAAAAACATTTCACTACATTTACATTTCAACTTTTCTTGTCAAAGAGTGAACTTCTTCGACTGGGACAGTTGTTAGAAAAATGTTTTACGTTCACATAATACACTGACTAACGTTACATTAAGGACATTCTCTCTCAATACACAGCTGCAAGAAAGGTTAACTTCCAAGTAAGTGAACCAGTTTACCGACGACAGCATTCCGGCTAGAGGTGGCTAATGTTAGTTAGCTGAGCTGATATCGAACTTACCAAATAAATGACCCTACCTGTTTTTATCAATTAAATGCAGTTGACCGACCTAAAAACAACCAGAGTGAGTTAATTGTTGTACAGGAATCTGCGCAGCAGGCCGAGGATAAAGTGGTCAACCTCTCCCCAGCTGTGTAGTGTCAAACCGTCCACCGGGCACCGGCTGCTGTCAGCTGTTTACGCATGCGCGGGACCTCGCGCCCACAAAGGTAAATTGCGCCACTTCCGCCCAAATATTTCACAATAAAGGCGGAATTTCGACATCAGATTTTAAACCAAAACGAACTTATTTATTTTTCTGTAATTAGTGTATGTAATGGAACGTAACATGTAAACAAGTGCATGTACGAGTAGTAATATTTGTGAAGATCACATGCATACTATATTCTATTTAGTGATGTATTTTAGTTTCTTGTTAAGGTGTTTGATATTTATTAAATAAAAAATGTAATTTCTTACATCTTTGAATTTCATATAATTTGTTCCATAAACTACAAAAGTCAAAAGATTACTCCTCGACACCAAACTCCATATTGAAGTGAGTTTATTGCTGATTTGTTCTTTTTATCCACCAGGTGCTGCTAACATGCAGCGGATGAAAGAATGAAAAAAACATGGACTAAGCACAGTCTAATCAACAGGCTGTTGGTTCAACCATTGCAATGGTAAAAAAACTATAGCCCTTTATTATAAAACTTATGGTGATAGTTGTAATATAGTTGACAATCACTTATCATCTGTGGCTCTATGAGTCATAACTGAGCGATGTAATAACTGGAGAGGTTCCATAGAACAATGTCCAAGACAAAATCTTGCACATCCGTAGCAGTCAAAGTTCACTGAACGCAATAAACACTCCGCTGGGATCTGATACACACCCTGGAGAGACACATTTCAGCATGGCATTTTGTGCAAGACATTATTTTCGGTGTGTCTGGGTCCACTCTCAGTGTTGTATGAAAGATTAAACGTTCACAAAATGCCTCAAGATTTAGAAGTCGTTCTGGAGGAGTGGAAATGTCTGGAAGAAGAGCATCAACAACTTCTGGTAAGCATCGGACCAAAATCTCTCTGCCATATTCCCTAAAAGTTTTCTAATGCTTGAACGCTGTTTGTAATCTACATTGTCCTTTGGTTGTTAATGTAACCCCATGTCTCTTCTCCTTCAGGAAACACACAGACTGTACTTACACAAATTGGAGGAAATTTCCAAACTACAAAAAAAATGCTCCTCCACCATTTCAAGTCAGCGCAGCAAACTGAAGGTGGTGTCCCACCTCGTGAAAAAGTAAGTTTACACACACACACACACACACAATTTGACGCAGATTCATGATTAAAGGCACAAAGTAGACCTCTGTCAGTTCAACAATCGCACATATGCACTTACAACATCCGTCAGATGCAGCAAAGGATCATCAGAAGAAGATGCCAAAACCTTGAATGGAATAAATGAGAAAATAAAGACGCGACCAAATTCTTTCTTTGAGATGGAAGCTTTCCTTCCCAATAAAAACGGGTGATGAATTCTATTTCATAATAAAAGTTGATAAAAAATAACACTGCATGAGTGAGACAAGTGATACTATTGCTTTTTTTTTAATAGGTTGTACCTCAGTCTAGTTCTTGGAAATGTGAACGTGACTCTTTTCAGCAAGCAGTCAAAGTAAGCAATACACCTGAAATAATGGCTTTAAATTAACATTTAAAACCTATTTTCCTCAATCAAACATTTAATGGCTGAATCATTCTACTGTTTATTGACTGCTTTTTCGTGTCTGTGTTAGATTTTCCTACAAAGATGACTATGAGAAGTTCAAGCTTTACCTCACAGTTATCCTGCTGCTGTTCTCCTTTATATGTTATTTCTTTACAAACTACAGGTAAGACATGTCACATCACAGACGCTTCACCCCCCCGTTAGCCACAATTCATTAATTTAAAGAACCCGTCCTTACTGTGTGTCCTAATGCAGACCTTTGCTCTGTATTCCTGGTTTTAGATTTCTTGATGCAATCCTCAATTTCCTACTTGTGTGGTACTATTGTACATTAACACTCAGGGAAAGTATCCTCATCGCAAACGGCTCCAGGTGAACCACTTTAACCACAATAAGGACACATTTCTCATAAAACCTTTTTTGAACATTATTAAAAGGGATTTTGTCGTTATTTCTTATAATATTTCAAATAATGTGGATATGTGATTTAAGCACGTGAGTGAGACAAAGTGTAAAACATCAAATGTAATCGACATGTATCCCGCATCATAGAATCAAAGGGTGGTGGGTTTTCCATCACTACATCGCAGCGTTTTTGTCCGGTGTAATGTTGACATGGTGAGTAGAAGAAGATAAAAAACAGATTAAGAAACAATAAAAACACCAAATGAACCCATTCAGAAAATATACTCCATAAATTCATGCTTTGATCCTCATCCACACACAACAAACTGCATTTTATTCCCACATAATCACACCTACAAGGCCAGATGGTGACCTGTACAAGACATTCAGGAACCAGTTCCTCGCCTACTCACTGTATCAAAGTAAGGTCGCAAATACTTCAAAAGAATTCGCGCCTCAAACCTTTTTGAAACCAAATCGAAGCCTGACGCGCGTTCCTCTCCTCTAACTCGCAGATTTTGTTCAGTGTCTGCAGTGCTATTATCAGAGCGGGTGTCTGTACAGGCTACGAGCGCTGGGAGAGAGACACAACATGGATCTGACCGTGGGTGAGATACACACCAAGGACACAGAGCACACGCTCGCTCAGCATGCACATCTTAATTAAAATATTTTAGCGAAGATCCTTTTAATCTTTGAGAGGCAAAGAGGCTCTATGGTCCGTGTTTGGCGTTTCTTATGACTGGGGAAGAGAGGTGGACGTAAAACAAAAAAACATTACGATTTTGATTCTGTTTTTCAGAGGGATTTCAGTCGTGGATGTGGAAAGGGCTGACTTTTCTGCTGCCCTTCCTGTTTTTTGGTCATGTGAGTAGATGCTGATTCACAGTTGAACTTGAGAAATTCTAAGTGAAGCTTAGAAAAAAAAAATCACCCTTCGTCATGGTTTGGACTGCATGACTGGAAAACTGTTCAAAAATGCGGATGTTACTCTCGGCTTGATGAGACTGCACATTGTTTGTGTGATTGCACACCTGCAACGTACATGCAGCCCTTCAATTCTCAAGTCCTCCTCTTTTGTCTCGTAGTTCTGGCAGCTCTTCAATAGCATTTCTCTCTTCAGAATGTCTCGGCTCCCAGACTGCAAAGAATGGCAGGTCAGCGTTCTCACAAGTTTGACAATTTCAGCATTCACCTGCTCGTATAGGTTGTTTATGAACTAACCTGCTTACTTAATATCTTATTATATGCATGACTAAGCACTTTTCAATCAAAGATACTGACACCACAGTGTAACGTTATAATGGGTATTAAATTAAATTGAAAGCCCATCTGATCCCCTGCATTTATAAGAAAACGATGATGAATGAAAGCTGTAATGCTTGCTCATTGTTCCCATTGTTCCCACCAGGTCTTGATGTGTGGTCTCTGCTTCCTCATTCTGTTCATGGGAAACTTCTTCACCACTGTTGCTGTGGTCCTTCACAAGGTCAAGAGCAGGAATTGCAAACCAAAGGGCCTGTGACAGCAGACATTAACAACAACGTCTCTGTGAAATATTGACACAAATGCTAAACTTTCCAAATCAGAAGCTCAAATCATCACTGTTGTTGTCATTAACATGAAGTGCTGTGCTCTGCAGCAACCCGTTTATTATAAGGCTTGGCTTGGCTATCATTATAAAAACATACACATACAACATGTACAGGCAAATGCAAAAATAACATTTTGTGTCTAATCAATCAATGTTAATGGATGAATTAAGCTTTAAAATACCCTTTTCCTTTATTAGTAAAATTACTCACATAGAAAAAGATGAAGAATGTATTGTCCAATACAGAATTTACCGGCCTCTGGGGATTTTATTTTTAATTAATACAAAGGCTGTGCATTTTTCTGAATATGTTTGATGACGCCCACTTAATCCGTTCCTTCGATCCTTTTATGTGGTTGTGGAGCCAAAGAGTTTCCCTGCAAAGAACATCTCTTTCTGTCTCCTTTTGTAACATTGGACATGTATCATCTCTTTGTGTAGAACTTGAACAATACTTATTTCCTTTTTGTGTTACTTTGCACCTTTAACCGATTAAATTACAAGCTGAATTACTCTACATCTTTCTTCACAACATTTATCTGGAAGTAATGAATAATTATTCTGCACATTGTATAAAACTTTTGATGATTTAATAAAATTGATATAAAGAAAGGATTGTTTGTATTCAACAGGCCAGGGAATCTAAATCAATGACAATAATAATACAATATATGATAACACTGACAGGAAGTGGTTGAAGAAAAATGAGTTTATTTACTTAAGGAAAATTAACTTTACCACGGCTTTTACTATGCCACATTAAATAGACTTAGTACAGGAATCTTAGAGACAGTCGGTACTTTACCTTTCAAAAGTAAAAGTAGTAATTTTGTTTAATTGTCCTTGTCAGTGTTCTATTACTGCATGTTATTGCATTTTTAATATTGATGCATTGCATTACGTACTCAGTACTTTAATGTTGTACTTGTACAGGGTCACTTATGTAATTATAATTCGTCTTTTATCAACTGATTTAGTGTTTAAAATATAAATCTGAACTATTCAACAAATGGAGTGGTGTCAACATTTCAACATTTCCCTCTGAAATATACTAAAAGGGACAATTAGGATACACAAACATGTATAAAATGAGATGGACAATTGAACTAAACTCTGGACTAGAAACTGAACTAAACTAGACTATAATTACTAATGTCATACTCTAAATGTACAAACATTGGTTTAGTACAAAAAAGTAAATACAGTCCAGTATACAATGCATTGTATTATATTGATATGGAAAGTAATTAATTTAAATGGTATTGTAAATAAGTATAAGGAATAACTACAATATATGTACACACAGTTAAGACTGAGTCAAGAAAAGTCAAAAGCTTCAATATTGTCCAAATACTACAGTAGAGTTGCTTCCTCGTGCATTGTAGTACTTTTTGGGGTTAAAAGTTGTTTTTGCCCAAAGCAGAGTTTTTAGTTAAATAATCTGAATACGTTTCACAGCATTATTGTGCAGGTAGAACTCACTCGCAGGTTTCCGGCATGTATAAGACTGTGGTAAAAGTTCATGGTATATTATACAACCATGACCCATGGCCCGGTGCGCCCATGAATGCGTGACTTCTGTCTCAGCACGGCTGTCTACAACCTCGTCATGCTCGCTCGGTGATGTTAGGTAATGACAGTGCGGAACAGTCCATTTTGAAAAACAAGTGCGATACGTTGATAAGTAAAGGGAGCTCACCCAAGCGGACACTGCAGATAGAACACTTTGTCTTAAAAAACGGACAACTGCAGTCTGTCAATAAACATAACCTCGTTAGATTATAATCATTTGGGGTTGGACGCGCCAGAGTCCACCCCTGCGGCCGGGGGCGGAGTTGGTTTGATCCTGCATGGCGGAAACTTCCCTTCCGCGGTGAATACAGTTTGTGTCTTGACTCAAAGAGGAGAGGCGAAGGTAAGAGCCGCAGCAAACTCACAACTCGTAGTGGCTTTAGCCCCCGGCCGTCCGTTGGAATCGAGTAGATTAACACCGAAACCGGCAACTTAAACGACTGTTTGTGTTTGTCAGTTGAACCGCGTCTAACGAGAAGCGCTGACTGCTTCTTGCGCAAACGGCGCTGAGCAACTTTTCTTAGATTGAAAAAAAAAACCACACAGACACACAACCTCTGCAAATATCGTGCTTCAGACAACACCCCTTCGTCTCCACATTGATCGTTAGTATCGTTCACTGTATATGTTTTCCGTCGGTGTTGTCACGATCCAGGCGGTAGTCAGGGCCACCGGGTGTCTCTACTGCCGGGTATCCTCCTAAATTAGCCCGTTTACACACAACCGAGATCGTTATTTTCTACAACTCAATTAAAAGTGAATCCACCTGATTACACGTGTCGCTTTGACTAACGCGGTGGGAAACCGGTTCCCCTCTCGCGTGCCTTTTTTTTGCAGTGTTACGTAACTATTTGTTAAAGCAGGCGAGGTGAAAAGGTTGGGATGAACTCTTGTGAACCCGATACTCTTTGACCATTACGGTTTGGGCTGCTAATTGACTCAACAGACAAATGATGCTGCTTAACAACGGCTTCATGTTCTTTGTGTGTTTGTGGGTGTTTGCTCCCGGAGGATCATCAACATGACATTGATATATTTGCGGTGGACAAAATACACCTTTTCAGTGTATTGCAATGAAGTAATTTAAATTCACCGCAACAGTTAAAAGTTTCTGTTCCCAGTTTTATTACAGCTGCGGACACTTATTGCACCTTTACACTGGACAGGCCTCTTTCCAGTACTCGCAGCACTCGCCGTTCAAAGAAATACAAAAAAAAGATGCAGTGTTTACTTTTTCTTCCCCCTCCTAATACGGAATGTTAATGTCTTTTATTACAGCACATATCTTGGTCTCTGTTTGTTTGATAACCGAATTGAAGTGATATTAATTTAAATATTTTATGTCCTTCATGATAAACAATATAAACGGCAGCCACTGTGTTTTTTAAAACTTTTACATAACTATTAGCATCCGCCTTTTAAATTTCCAGCACTGCTCAGGCCGCAGTGCAGATGTGGTCAGTGGGGCGCTTGGAAATGCTGTTCGAATCCAACCGTAACCTGACAATACTATCACAAGCCGTTATCGCGTTAACTTCTGTACCTACTCGGCACCTCCCTGCGTCAACGCTAAAAGGGGTTTGCCTTAAAATTTCAAGTCAAAGGTAAAACCGTGAGCAGGCCCGCGCGTCATCGCTCGAGGGCCTCCTGAGTTCGCGACTGCGCGTCCATCAAAACGGTCCTCCGGGTTGCAGACCGGAACCGGCTCGCGGCAGATCGAGGAGCCGTTGTTTTTGCCTCCTTGAAGCGAGTTGAAACTCGAGAGCCTCTTTGGGCTCGCTGACTAAAGAGAGGTTGAGATGTTATTGTATACGCGGAGCCGATTGTCTAATAAGGAATGCACAAACGCCGCCATTGTAGGGGGGTTTGGCGTGTAGGATCTTGCCGAGTCCCCCCCCCCCCCCCCCAGGTTTGGTTCAGTCTTCTTTTCCCGTCCCCCCATGCAGAGTGTCAGCATGACGGACATGGACGCAGAGAGCGCCGGCCGCACGGAGCCCATGGCTGGTGAAGAGGAGCCGTTTATCAGCAACCTGGACCTCTTCCTCTTCTCCCTGGTCATCGGCATCTTCGTCTACTGGTTCATGTCCCGCAAGAAGCCCGAGCCCATCCCCGAATTCAAGAAGCTCGACACCCCGTGAGTATCCGTCACTGTGCGCCTGCAACGAATCTGTCTCCATTCATGAATGAAGAAATTAGATTAAACCTCTTGGATATGAAAGGAAGGATGTCTTTTGACGTTTTTATTCATTGACCATTTTTATTATTTAAAATTATGGATTAATATAATAACAGCATCTCCGGTCCTCTACCTGGCAAAACATCTGTCGTTTGGGCCAAACTCCGAAGTAAAGTCATCTTTAATTCTATCGTCGCACAGTATTTTAGAACGCACATGCTGTTTTATTCAAAAGCGATGCGACGTCTGCATTTTATCTCATTACAGCCGTTAGATTCTTTTTTTTTTAAAGTATTACCCTCCACTCATTCTGGGTTTGATTGACCCTACATGGACCCTGATGCGAGTGTGTGAGAGTGCACGGCGGTCAGTTTGTAAATGTTCCACTAGCAGCGACCTTTGTTAAGCACTCTGTTCAGCGCTTTATCAACGTCTCCGTTGCCGGACTTATCTGATCTCCCTCTCCTGCTCCCTTCCTTCGCCACATAATTTAATCACACGCACGTAATTGTGCATCAACAATTGAACTGTGTTCCGCGCTTCAACCTGTGTGTTTACCTTCAACGTTTTAATACGCGCACTTTGCAACATTTTTCAGTTAATTAATGTGTTCCATGCCGTTTGGGATGATTAAATGAGTCATTTCAGGTCGAACAAAGGTTTTCTCGGCCGCCCTGGGGGTCTGTAGGGGAAACACTGCACGCGGCGGGTCGCCCCCGCAGAGTCTTGCTTAACGGCATGAGAGGCTGCAGCCATACCCTCTTGGGCTCGTAGCGCAGTGGCGATATTTGTGCCGTTATCGTGGCGGAACCAGCGACAAAACAGCGAAAGCCCACGTCGGAGCAGGCAAGACAGAGGGAAAGGGCTCTGGACAGAGAGAGGACTCGTACACGGGTGACTATCAGGCAATAAGACTTTTCCGAATAGCGAGAGCTAAAAGAGAAAGAAGGCTGAGCGGACCTCGCTGATGCGATTGTAGGTAATATTGGAATGGTTGGTAGCGGTCCGTACACTCTGCGTTCACCCGCGCCGAACCTCCGCGTAAACTCTGCGTTCCCCGCGCAACGTTAGCAGATGTGTTGTCTTTTTATCTTTTTCCGTATAGTTTTCTTTCCGGTACGGCAAACCGGGTCCGAATATCTTACCGGTACGCGGTACCGGACAGTACCGGCTTACTTTCACCTCTGCTTGACGGAGAACAGCTGAGCGTCTTTACGACAGTGCACTTTTATTTTCGGCCTCTGGGGGGAGCCTCGCTGGAAAATCAACCCCGGTTGCATAGTACACCTTTAACCCCGTGGGCCTCTAATGTCATTCACACCACAATTACACAAGTGGCAGGGCGTCTGATCGGATCCAAGCGTTCGAGAGTCGTGTCTGACAGCTTGAGGGAGGGTTTGCGGACCTGCTGCCTTCCGGATGAGCTGCAGAGTTCAGGTCGCACGCGTGCAGACTCGTGAAGCGGGAGTTGAGTTGCTGGACCAGAACCTGCAGCACCTCCGCGGTGAGGATGTTGGAGAAAAAGGACGATGTGGAACGCCACAGAGGTTTCTGTGTCACAGATCTTTTGTGGAGCTGCAGGCGGTGAGCGCGCGTTCACCAAGAGAGATGCAAGCGTTCTTGTCTCGCAGCCGTGTTGATCGTTGAAAATTGGCAAAACATCTACAGTTGCAAGCAAAATTATGTTAAGTTTATTGGCAAAATGTACAATTTCTCAGCTGTTTGCAATAAACAAATTACACAAGAATTGTTTAAGTAGTTTGATGAAACTAATATTACAAAAGGTTTTATCCAGCTTCAACACGAAATGCTAATTTTAATGACTTTAATGAATTTACTGCAGTCTCAAAATTATTCAGTCTTCGCCCATTCCTAGCGGGCAACGGCCTCCAGTTCAGTAATATTCTTTGGTGTGCCTTTTGCAACCGCCTTCTTCCATTTCTTCTTCTGAAACCAAGCCTTGGTGGACTTTGAAGTATGCTTGGGATCATTGTCCTGTTGGAAGGTCCAATGACGCCCAAGTTTCAGCTTCATCACAGACGGCATGACGTTTTTTTTCCTGAGATTTCCTGATATTTGGCTGAATCCATCGTGCCCTCCGCACGCTGCAGGTTTTCAGCATATTGGAGCCGGCTTTTCTCGTGCTTTTCGAGCCGCTTAGTTTGCTTATGCTGCAAGCAGCCCTAGTTTTGTATTATAACCTCACTGTATTCGTTTATAATTTTCTCTATAACATTATAGTGTGACATTTGTGCCAATAATCTTCTAGCACAAGTGACACAGGTGTGCGTGGTGGGAGGGGGGGCCCCCAAATAAAGTTCTGCTTAGGAGAGGCTCGGGCCGGCACTGCTAACATGCAATCAAACGTCAGTCTCAACAAGCCCCTAGCCCACACACGAGAGAACACGGCGAAACCTAAATGAATCTGCTGCTGGACTCATTTGATCATTTCTTCCTACGTCATCGTAACGTTATTATCTGTCTTTTGAGTCCGTCTTCCATCTTTACGCCACGTTATTTTTTATATTGTTTCACCAATCAAAAAATGACAAAAACTCAAACCATCGGGCGTTTATGTAGCGACGGCAACCGGCTCACTCGTCACTTGTTGGAGGCGTGGCTTCGTTTCATTGGGCCCCTCCTCCCACTGGCCGCCTCCCTCGCTGTGTGGCTGAGCTCTCGCGTGGAGACGTTGAATGGAGGCATTGTTGTGTTGGCCAATTGGGGGTGACAATCTGTGTGGAAACAGAAGGTTTGCTCGAACAGGGACGGGGGGGCGGAGGGACGGAGGGGACGGACCCCTGTAGAGCGTGTTTCGCCTCGGGAAGGAGTGTGGTTCTGCTGAAGGCGGCAACACGGGAAGAGAGCGAGGCGCTGGTCTCCCCTCCTCTTTAAAGGGAGCAGTGATTACCTAACTGCTATGGAGGGGGCGTCGTCTTCTGTGTCTTTCCTGTGCTTTTGTTTTCTGGCCCTGAACCCGTTTTAAAAGTTCCCCCGAGGGCGAAGCCAAGCTGCTTTTTGTGAGTCCTCCTCGGAGGTGGAAAGTTGAGGTAAAAGACAAGCAACCCTTTCTTTGCCCCCAAGTTGCTTTTTTTTTCTCATTCTTTTTTCCCCACTCCCCTGTTTTCCTTTTTGTGTGTGTGTGTGTGTGTGGGTGTGTGGGCGGGGGCACAGCCGCGTCGCTCTGCCATTGGAGAAAGGCCATGTCACAAATAGAATCCTTTTATGATAAATGAGGTTGCCATAGCAATGACATTTCCCTCTCTCTTCCAGTGAGACAGGGGCGGGGGGATACTTCAGAAAATCTACCATTCACAGCCCCCCCCCGCCCCCTCCTTCCACCCCGACCTCGCCCCCCTCCTTCCACCCCGACCGGTCCACCGGGGAGTTGCTCTGATAACCAGCCAAATGCTCAGAAAGGTTCTCGTAGACTTTTTCGTTCCCAAACACCTTTTAAGTCCGGAGGGGAAAAGGGGCGGGAGGGGGGGAAGAAGAAGAAGAAGAGGAGGAGGAGGAGGAAGAAGGCATTTTCCGCCCCAGAGTGTTTCATTGTGTGTTTGTGTGAGTCAAAAGTGTGCGTCTGCAGCTCGGCTACATTTTATGGGGAAAGTCAGTTTCCCACCATTGTGTCCGCAGCGGTTGCCAGACACTGACGGGGCTCCTAGGCTGTGTGTGTGTGCGTGTGCGCCTGTGTGCGCCTGTGTGTGTGTGTGTATGCTTGTGTGCAGAACAGACGCTGCTGCACAGGAAGAAGCAGAGTTCAGATTGTGTCGGAGTGTCCGAGGCTGAAGGCAGGCAGCTCTTCCGAACCCTGCGAGCGTCCGGCCGCCTTCCTGCATTTTCTTTTCTTTTTTTTTAAATTTGTATTTTTGCAACCCGTGGCTTTCGGGGTCCCGACGTCCTGCGTTTGGTTTTGAGCGTGGCGGTTGCCGGCGCGGCCTCGCCGGTGGTGCTACAGGGCTGCATGCCATGGGCTGCGTCTTCTCCCTGCCAGAGGACAGGAGAGATGCTGCCGAGAGGTCAGTAACGTGTGCGCGATCCACTGCTCCGGCAGCACAGTAAGACGCTTTTTGTTGTTGTTGTCCGACGATGCCGGCTGGAAATGGAAACTGTCATCGACATGCAACTTGTGGCTTGTTTCCAGAGCTGTGCACAGTGTAATTAGCTTGTTTCAAGGTAGTGTTTTAAAATTTCTGACCGTAAAATACAGAGCTCTCAACTGTTTGGACTAAACTGTAAATTGTTCAAAACATGATCATTAAAACCACTGATGCGTCAGCGGTTTTCACATTCAGGACTACGAAGCCATGTGCATGTGATCAGAGCTGATGACTCCGTTTCCGTTTGAGAAAAACCACTGCGAAGCCAACTCTGTCTGCTTAGAATACGGTTGTTTAAAGTAATATTGTTGAGGATCCACAACCCTTAAAGAGAAGGGAACAAATCAGTCATTATGTGTTAAGTGACTTTTTCCTGATTGCACTTCCCTTTTAAGACGTTGTACAACAGTGAGATTTTAAAAAATGACATTAAATAAAGCAACTTTTTAAAGACTGGGGGAAGGATAACAATGCCATTTCTTATGGGGAAGTGATTAGAATGTGATTGGACTGACTGTCCATTGTTCTTGTGATGCTGAAGGTCTCATCTGGTTTCGGAGGGACGAGGCCTGTTTCACATTGTAATCAGGAATTTGATGGGGCAGATACTTGTGGCGTGCTGGATCCTCATTCCTGTCCCCCCTCCCCCCGAGACGTCCACAGAACGGACAAACCCGCTGTTATTTAACACATTCATTGTCTCGGTTCCTCGCGGCTTTTTGCGGCTCTTTTACCGCTTTGTTGCTTTCAAATGTGGAAAAATCTATAAACATAATCGCCCGTCACTCTCCCTCCGCTCGTGCCTACGCGCAGCAGAACCGCAGCTGCACCTTTGATGCTGAATGAAGCGGCGTCGCCTTTTATTAAGCTCCATAATGGATTTCTCTTCCTGCCTCCCTTTTCTTTAAAATCCTCCGTGTGTTTTGCACACGTCGTTTTGATCTGTTCCAGCGCCGTTCGCTTCTCCCCAGATGAATCCGTTTCAAGATTTTGAATTTCCATCCGGCGGCAGGGTTCCGCATCCACCACTTTGTACTTTTTGAAACGGAAATGCGTGACGCACCGACACACGCAGTCCGTTTGACTGGTGCCTGGAGGGCTGCAGACCCACTGCTCTGCATCCACGCTGACGGAGACCAGACAATAAGTCCACATCTATCAGTTCTTTGCATCTGTCCCGATATTAATCGGGAAATGTGCACGAAAACGGTCCTCGCACAGGCGGAGTAGTGTTTGTTCAGCCTAAATATTGCTTTAATAACAAGTGAAACATGTTCCTCCCCTTTCTAGAGCCCCCACCGCAAGAGAGACCAGTTTCATCGAGAAGATGAAGAAAACAGTGAGTGCTTCTCTTGTCGTCGTGTTCTGTGTTTAATCATCTTTTTTTCGATGTTAGTTGCCGATTGTTTTAGAATAAGTCTGTGAGCCCTTCTGGACTTCGCTTGTTTCCCCCAGTAAACCCCCCAAAGAATACGATGATAACTTCATTTCTTTGATGACTGATCTCGCCTGATGATGCGATAATACTTTAGAAACAGTTTTACAAGAGAAAAAAACTCTGATGGCGTGACGTAGAAAAGGAGTTTGCTCCCCCGCTATGAACCATCACAGCTTTATGCTTGATTGTGATAAGATAATATGTGTGTTTGTGTGCATTAAGTTCAAATCATGTGAAGTGATTCAGTCGTTGTGCTATAAATCATCTCCCTGCCTCATTTGCATTGTGTTTATGTAGTTTACCACACACACTCTGCATGTTGTGTTTGATCACCTGGCAGCAGAGACGGGTCTGCTGTTTTTAAGTCGCCTTTGCGTGACACCAAATGTAAGCGCGTGCCCCCCCCCCTTCGTTACCAGGGCAAGAACATCATCGTGTTCTACGGCTCCCAGACGGGCACAGGAGAGGAGTTCGCCAACAGACTGTCCAAAGACGCGCAGCGCTACGGCATGAAGGGGATGGCCGCCGATCCAGAGGAGTATGAAATGGTAAATCGCATCACACCGGGGAGAGATCCTCCCTCGGTCTCTAGGACTTTACGACGTATTACCTTGGCAAGAAATCCTTCGGTTTATGGATGTGATGTGTACTTGTGATGACGACATAACACGCAAACCGTGGCTGACGCCAACAGAACCAAATAACAGCTTGGAATAATAATGATAATGATATGTGAATGATGTGACATGATTTATACATCCGGTCTGCGGCAATAAAACCTGTTCAGACAAGTGGGTCCATAAAAGCTCAAAGCACAATCAACCAGTTCTGATTCAGTGACGAAATGATGACCTTCATGCTTCATAAACCGCAATGAGCGGCTCGGACGCTCGGCTCTGGTTGTCTCGCGTTTGCTTGTTCAGCTCTCCGCTGCTCCCTGCCCCCCCCTTATCGTGTCTCGCGGCGTTTCAGGGGGAGCTGGCCCGTCTCGCCGAAGTCAAAAACTCCCTCGCCATATTTTGCATGGCCACCTACGGCGAAGGAGACCCGACGGACAACGCCCAGGACTTCTACGACTGGCTGCAGGAGAACGATGACGAGGACCTCTCCGGACTGACCTACACGGTGAGTCCTTTTAAAACGCCTTTTACATTGGAATAAAATGGGATTGTTCAGGGATTATGTTGTTGTTGTTGGATTATGGGCTCACTAGTGACTTTATTTGAAGTAATAAACTTAAGTGAGAGACCACAGTTTTCAAAATGTTTTAAGTTTCCTTTTCAGCCCACTACCCCAAACCCGGCTCGGCCTTTGTGCGCCCCACAAAAGGAAGGCTTTGTGCGCTGTGGTCGCTGCTCCGTCTGTTTACGTTTATTCGCTTGGGCTTTGCAGCCGCTCAGCAGCTCGTTCCAGGGAAGAACCTCCCCGCCCCCCCCCCCCCCCCCCATCCCCTGAGGGTTTCGAGTCTCCAGGCGGACGTCTTTCAGTGTGTCACGTTGTTTCCACTCGGCGTTCAGCGCCTGACTACTAAATACAAACAATGTTCGCAATTTCTACTTTTAAACGTGTCACGTGATCTTCTTCTGCTTGTGTGCTTTAAGTCTTAAGGGGACGTCCACAGTGACGGTTTGTCTCTGTGCGCTTCTGTCTCCTAGGTGTTCGCTTTGGGCAACAAGACGTACGAACACTACAACGCGATGGGAAAATACGTTGACAAAAGGCTGGAAGAACTCGGGGCCAAGCGCATCTTCGACCTGGGCCTGGGGGACGATGATGGCAAGTAAGTGGCGAAAAGGAACCGGTGGCTAAACATTTGAGTGTTGAGGTGTTTGGTGCAGCGCCGATAAACCACACGTGGACTTGAGCATCGAATTCACTTCTCTTGTGAAGAGTAATTATTGAATCGTAACTTTGAAATCAATTGAATCGTTGCAGTGATCCGTCCATTGCTGAGTGTTTTTATACGTGAAATGCACACGCCGATATGGTAGCGAAGTCTAATTTGTTGAATGAGTTGTGCGTGCTGACCGGCCCGGTTGTGTCTTTCAGCCTGGAGGAGGACTTCGTTTCGTGGAGGGAGCAGTTCTGGCCGGCCGTCTGCGAGCACTTTGGCGTTGAAGCCTTGGGAGACGACTCAAGGTTCATTCAAAGATGTTTTTATCTTTCATCATTTCAAATTTGACTCCTTTTCACCCTTGACATTTTGTCCTCTTTTGTTTTTGATTTACCCTAAAACCCTTTTATTTATTGGCTCTTTGTTTACTCATTAAACGGATGAGGAAATGGAAGTTTTTGCAATCGCATTAATGCTAATGAATGTGTTATTCTAACCATAGACTTGCATTTCATTTTCACGTCCCTCACATAAAACAGTGTATTTTTAAAAAGCAGTTTGAACCTTGAATGACAGACTGGAGTTGAGACAGAGATGTTTGCTCAAATGCTACACGTGCGCATGCTTAACATTGTACTTCTTTGTTTTTTTTGTTTTTTTTCAAATGTCCATTTCTTTACTTATTGAGTTATTACGTCACGCTAAGACAGGACTTGTTTGATTTATGATCAACCCCACCCACCTGTATGTGAAAGGAACAAATGTGTGCATGCTTCACTCTAAAAATGGCATCTTTAGGCCTTTTTTAATTAGGAATTCGTCTGATTTCGGTATACATGTCTGCAGTTTCTGAAGACCCTTTTATTTCCCCTCGCAGCATTCGTCAGTACGAGCTGAAGGAGCACACCGACATCAACATGAACAAAGTGTACACAGGAGAGATCGGCCGCATGAAGAGCTTTGAGGTCCAAAAGCCGTAAGTGCTTCTCCAAAGATGCCGTTTGCGAGCAGAACTCATTCATCAAGTCCACTTGTGTGCTCACATTCAGACCACATGTGATTACCAAGTTCACCAGAGTTCACTTTCAAAGAAATGCAACTTTGCGCCCCCTAGTGGACACTGGAAACATATTTACACAGCCCTTTTTTTAAATCAAACATTGTTTATTTGATGCTTAAAACTGCATTTTGACATGTTGGTGTTGCCGTTTCATTTACAGGCCCTTCGATTCGAAAAATCCATTCCTGGCGTCGGTCACCGTCAACCGCAGACTGAACAAAGCCGGCGACAGACATCTCATGCACCTGGAACTAGACATAACCGGCTCCAAGATCAGGTGACGATGTTTGGATGCGTCTGTGGCACTGTTTGACCCAGCGGGAAAAGATGTATATAAAGCTCATAATTAATCTCTTGAATTTTTCCACCCGCTGTGATTCCAGATACGAGTCGGGAGACCACGTCGCCGTCTTCCCCACAAACGACTCTGCGTTGGTGAACAAGCTGGGACAAGTCCTTGGAGTGGACCTTGATGCGGTTATCTCCCTCAACAACCTTGATGGTATGGCATTGAAGGCCTGACGCACGCTGACTTATGAGCTCGGCCCTGAAAACAAAAACCCTCCCCTGATATGAACAGCAGATGCATCCTGTGAAGTTATATTACGGCTTTAGAGTTATTGCTTTTTTATTAGTTGTGGACTTTTGTCGTCATGAAGGTAATGAAAGGTACTTTAGAGGTATTATTGAAACGTGAACAGTGCTTATTAACATTATTAAACATGACAACTACAGTAAGTGCTTAATGATAAATTATACTTCACACACAATAACCCAAACTCATAATGTAAAAATATACGAGGGACATTTGTTGTAAGAATAAACTAAATCGGGTCATTTTATTTTTCAGAGGAGTCCAACAAGAAGCACCCTTTCCCCTGCCCGACCTCCTACCGCACCGCGCTCACTCACTACCTGGACATCACCAACCCCCCTCGCACCAACGTCCTGTACGAGCTGGCCCAGTACGCCTCCGACCCCAAAGACCAGGAGAACATGCGCAAGATGGCCTCTTCCTCGCCCGAGGGCAAGGTCAGTGCCGGGTGGCAAGTCTCACCGAAAGTCACAGTCGAGCCGACGTCATAGGAACTCCTCGTCGGTGGTTTTCCATCCCTTGAGCTTGTGTGTGTGTGTGTGTGTTTGTGTGTGTTGTCCTCAGGCTCTCTACCAGAGTTGGGTGTTGGGCGCCTGTAGAAACATCCTGGCCGTCCTGGAGGACATGCCGTCTCTGAAGCCTCCGGTGGACCACCTGTGCGAGTTGCTGCCTCGCCTCCAGGCCCGCTATTACTCCATCGCCTCCTCCTCAAAGGTAAGATCACAGCGCGGCGGGCGCGATGCGGTCGTCCGCCGCCGCCGTTCCGGCGTTTTTGTAAAACCCTGCCGCGTTCCGTAGGTTCACCCCAACAGCATCCACGTCTGCGCCGTGGTGGTGGAGTACGAGACCCCGACCGGGCGCACCAACAAGGGGGTCGCCACCAACTGGCTGAAGAACAAACTGGTCTCCGACAACGGCCACAAGTCCACCGTGCCCATGTTCATCCGCAAGTCTCAGTTCCGCCTGCCCTTCAAGGCCACCAACCCGGTGATCATGATCGGCCCCGGCACGGGAATCGCTCCCTTCATGGGCTTCATCCAGGAGAGAGCCTGGCTCAAACAACAAGGTTTGCTTTGTGTTCGACGGTTGTTGTTGTTGTTGTTGTTGTTCGTCCGGCCTTTTCACAACGAGGACAAAGACCTCAACATGTGTTTGCGTTGTTTCTGTCCTTTTTGTGCACCACACTGCCCACAAAGATGTGGTTAAAGGCATTTAAGGGTTAAGGTCAATAAACACATCTGTTAGGGAGGTGGGACCACAAGGACCTGGCCTCCAAAACAGACTTGAGGCAGTCGGGATAAAAAAAAAAAAACAATGTTGTTACTTCAGGCGGATTAATCCAAATCGGCAGGCAGAGGTTCACGGGTCGGCACACCCAGAGGGGTCACGGTTTGTTTTCTGTTGTGTTAATCGGTACATTAATAGCTGTTACGCGACTGCGTTCTCTGTTATTTAAACACAGGCCTTTTAGTTTTAGTAAGAATGCTCATAAATCATGTGAGTTCATTCCTTTCTCAGAATTACTTGTTAGTTATATATATTTTTTAAATATCAGTGATGGAGCCGGATTGAGATTAATGGCACACGTAAAATCTTTTTGTTTTAACGTTGTAGGAAAGGACGTCGGCGAGACGGTGATGTACTTCGGCTGCAGACATAAGAACGAGGATTACATCTACCAGGAGGAGCTGGAGGACGCCGAGAGGAAGGGAGTTCTGACGCAGCTCAACGTGGCCTTCTCCAGAGACCAGGAGCAAAAGGTGCGTCTGAGGAGCACGGCAGAGATCATTTTAATATGAAATAATATTCTGTAAATCACCTCTTCAGTTAAGTTATCGTTACAGAAGCTTAATTTGACTGGTAGCATTACTTTTTATTAAACAAATGTTCTTGATTTATATTGTAACATAAGTAAAAAAACGAATATTAAGACGGCCAGACAACTGAAATATAATTTACTGCATATGCTGCATCTGTCTATGTGTGTGTGTTGACGTGCCTTTTTGTTATGTATTTTATGTGAATGTGGAACTTTTCTAACATGGATGCACATATGAAAACTTTTTGCCTCTTTGGATTTTTCCTAAAATAAAGGTTTACGTACAGCATCTCCTGAAGACCAATAAGGAGCACGTCTGGAAGCTGATCCACTCTGACAACGCTCATATCTACGTCTGCGGGTAATTAACTCATTTGAATTAATATATAAACGACATCAACTTTCACATGAATGTTTTAAGTTGTTTTAAGAACCCTGAGTCGAGTATTTGAATTTTGTGTCACTGATCAGTTGTGATCATTGTATATTAAGCACTTGGGAATGTGTACTGGAAGAATGATGCTAACCCGTATTAGTTTGCACTGCCGTCATTTGTGAATGAATAACCAAACGCATGAAATACCAACTCTTTCTGGATTTCAGCGACGCAAAGAGGATGGCTCATGATGTGCAGGCGGCCCTCTATGAGATGGGAGAGGAACTCGGGGGCCTGACGCGCCCACAGGCCACCGATTACATCAAGAAACTGATGACCAAGGGACGCTACTCACAAGACGTCTGGAGTTAAAGCGCTTCAGACCCGGCCGCCGCTGCGCTACTCAAAATGGAGCTGTTAAAGGTTTTTTATTTTTTATTTTATCGTGCATTGTGTTTTATCAGGACGAAATATAAAAACTACATCACACGTGTTCATCTCCCTGGTTCCCGAGAGCTACAGGTAGCAGAAGATCTTAAGGCAAACACTACCTCAGCATGTTTTGTTGATTTTTAAAATCCACTCTGCAAATTGAATCCGTATTTGGTAAAAGGTACTGCGCTGTGTGTTCGGGCCGCCGGCCCGCAGCGCGCCGGAGTCCTGACGAGAGCCGGGGCGTCGCACCCGACAACGGTTAGCAAAGAGTCGTCCGCATTTCAGATTTTATTTTCTTATTAAATTCTTCATTACGCTTTTGTGTCGGTGAGTCAAATCGTAGCGGCTTTTGTAACTTGACGAGCAGCTGATGACGAGTCGGCGGGCAGCGGGGACCAGCTCTCGATGCACGCGACACGATTCCACTGAGAGCGTAACAATTTACACTAAACATGTGGAAAGCTCTTTCAGTTTGTCGTCTTGCGATATTTGTAACTTCCATCTAATTGATTACCGTTTCTAGAGGTAGAAAATAACATTGGATCATGCGAAAGTCTTAGCGAACATGCGGAGTGCTGCGTGTTTCCTGGGGCAGTGTGGGAAAGGTCCTGACTTCGGTTTCTCTCAGAAGCTCCAGTAATATTTCAGACACAAATCTTCCAGACAACCTGTATGAATTGAAATATAAAAAGTATGCATTTATCTTCTGACGAGAGATGTTGCCCGTTATGCATACGTTTATTAATTGTATCAAGAGCTGCAACCTTTTTCGAACGGCTCAAACAGTGATGCAAAGTGGACGATCATTTTACAGATAAATCAATACGATTATGTGTTTATTTACCCAAATAGCTGGCATTTAATCATGATGAGAGTGAACGTCAGTACCATGTATTTTTTTTAATCTAGCCTCCCAAATGTTGGCTATTTATTTGATATGCAGAGGAGCGTGTAAGGAGATTGCATTGTGGCAGTGACACTAGAACACATGACAACCACATCTGCCCCACTGTTAACTGTTATACTGACACACCAATACTACTACACGTGTCTCATTGAATCTGGCAGTCAGTCCTTTTTTGGGGAATATGGAAAGTTTGAGGAGTACAGCCAACCAGTTGAAGTGCACCCTGTGCCTCTTTACCACTGCCTTATGTATTTAGTTATCAATTAAATCCTAATGCTTCGCTGTGGTTTTAACAAAGTTTTTTTATTGTATTTTGTGCTTACATTGTTAAAGTCGGTTGTCATTCTTCATAATCTAATAACATGTCAATGCATGCATTTTTTTAATGAATAAAGTTTGAATAATTTGCTGTGTCAATGACTTATGTGATTCAATGTTTTGACTTCATGAATATATACATACGTTACATATATATGTGTATGTATATATGTGTGTATATATAATATATATATATATATTATATAATTACATATATATGTATATATACATAATATATATACATATATATTACATGTCATTTAGCTGACGCTTTTATCCAAAGCGACTTACAATAAGTGCATTTCAACCATAGGGATACAAACCCAAAGAACAAGAAACAACAAAGTACTTTCCAGCCCGAAACAGCCAATTTACAACTTGTTATAGATAAGTGCAATTTAAGCGCAGCAATTTGTTATTGTAACATATATATATATAGATACCTTAATTTTTCGTCGGACAGCTCAATCTCAACAATAAAAGAAAGTTGCAGTGAGTTGGTTTGGAGAAATTTGTAATCATTAGTTGACTTAACGTTACCGACGACAGCGGTAACGTGAAATGGACCAAATGTTTAGGTTATCTGAACAAAACCAACCTCTTACTTTTTTGTACAGTGAGCTTGTGCGGGAAGTTATTTTACAAGTTGTTATTGAAAACGTAGGATAACAGCGGATTGGTTGCACATAACTTGACATGTCTGGAAAGATTGTCTGAGAGAAATTAAAAATTCTAAGAAAATAACTGAATGAGGCCCAAAGCATGCTGAGCTAATTAAGGTCACACGTCTTTGCAGGAGTGATTCTTTGCAGCACAATAGAAGGGTAGAGGAAACCTCTCATAGCAAGAGCAGCACAAGTGGAAGTAATATTCCCAATGATTCAATTAAATGACGTGTCCTTGAGCCAACGTTATTGTGCAAAATCATTTTATTCTGCCTTGTGGATACAATTAACATTCTTTGTCGGTGTTAAATGTGGGCTGACACTTGAAAATACCCAAACTGCATTTCTAGGCCGCGGTGCATTGCATCCCTTTAACTGTAGGCGGCGGTACTTGTGTTTAGCTTTATATAAGAGCAATCTGCACAAACAGGAGGACGAAGAAGAAGCTGCTTAAGGGGGGAGGTGTTGCAGTGTGCAGATCAATTCTGTGGCGCTGCGTAGATGTCAACCAGGGTTTTTAGCAACTAGTCAGAAAAGCAGATTTCATTGCAATTTTTTAACTAAATATACAACGTCACAGAATGGCCACTGGTAAGTCAACGTGTATATTAATGATTGGTCTAGCTAGATAATTTAAAGTAAGTCGGCTAACATTGGAGCTACATTATCGGATGTCCGCGAGGCCAGAAAAGGGGCCCCGTCTATCTCATTGGAAAATGAACATCTTTCGTTAGCAGACCAAAATTAGCTTACACGAGTGTTCGAGTTCACGTTTCTCGTTCAGTTGGGTCCTTCATTTTCTATCGCACGTAACTTATATTATTAACCCAAGATTGTTTCTTGTTATAAAAAGATATGGCAATCCCACTTCCTGAGCGGGGCCTTGTCGTGGCTAGTTGGCTTATGCTAGCTCTGTTGAACGCGTACTAGCATGCTACTTAGCATGAACGCGTCTTTGTTTATACCGGTGCTGTTGTACCACTGCTAGCCGGTAAGCATTCAAAGCACGGGCACCGTCCCTTGGGAAAGATGGTTATTTAGTACATCATTTGGTTTAAAACCAACTGTTTGTCGAATGAATTCGATTTTCAACACTATTTTGTCGCGTTTCAAGTATTAGTCCGAGCCTGGACCACATTGAGCGCCATTTTTCTTTTTACTGGATTTGCGTGCTGACAGGCCTGTTATAACATAACCGCCCTGATTACTTTATCATCTCATATCGACCCTGCATCATCGACATAACGTTTCTCATTAAAATATTTTACCGTGTAGCTCGACAACGCGTTGTAGGCCGGCGGCGCCTTTACAGTGTTACGTAACGCAAACGTTTAACGTTCATTAACCGGTGTTTTTACTTTCCTTCCAGATTCAGGCTACGGTGGCTCACAGAGGTACGTTTGAGCTCATGTAAAACGGGGATCGCATGCATACACATTTGCAGTCAAATCACTCAAAACACAGTAAAAAGAAAAGCAGGCGTTAACGGCTTTTCTTCTGTTCCCAGCTACGGGTCGTATGGAGGTCAGCAGAGTGGACAGGTGAGATTTGTCTTCAAGTTGACTAACGTTACTATACGAATGTTGGCTTATTACCCCCCCTTATTTAAAATGGGACTTTCTGCTGTGCAGGGTTATGGACAAGGAAATGGCAGTGGCTCTTACGGCGGGCAGAGTTATAGTGGGTATGGACAGCCAGCCGCAGCAACACAAGGTATAGCAGCAACTGAAGGTATATATATGTAATATAAGCACTTTACACCTCAGCAATGAGTGACTCGTTGCTCTGATCACTTTTCTAATAAAATGTTTTAAGTGGAACTACCTCAAAATTTGTCTCAAAAAATACAACCGTGCATTGTTTAAAAGAATTTAGATGTGAATTTTCTTTCGACAGATCCTTATGGCCAGTCTCAGCCACCGAGCTATGATAATTACGGACCGGCCTCAGCTGGGTAAGGCGCTAAATCGCGTTGTTCAGAGACCATTTCTTGATGCATGCATGCTGTGATTTCTCAAACGCATGGTTCCTAGTTATTTTTTTATGTCTTGTAAAAACTATACAGCAATAAAATTGTTAATCCTATAAACTAAAAGGCTGACAAATCAGCCTGTTAACCCTGGTATAAACTTGTAGTACCCTTTTTCTGGGCGACTTTTTATTGTCAACTCATCCTGGCAGCTTAATTATTTGTCCGTTCTACTCGTGATGTTTTTTTTTCTTTTCTTCCTGAAACCCCTTAAAGGTATAGCGACAAGCCGGCCGCTCCTCCAGGGCCGCCAGGTCCCTATGGTAGCCAAGTTCCAGGAGCAGACAGCTTCGGAACGCAAAACTCCTACGGTGCCCAGGGGCCACGAGGTGGTGGTGGTGGTGGCGCCAGCTATGGGAGGTGGAGTGAAGGTAGAGAACTGGCATCTGAATAAATGTAGCCCATGCATGTGTTTTGTAAAACTGTCTTGGGTTACAGTATGTGATCATTCTCCATGTGTCTTTCGGTCCACCAGGCGACGATGGTGGTCAGAGTGGGAGTTTTGGACGAGACCGCGGCGATCGCTCCGAAGGAGGGGGTTTCAGAGGCAGAGGCCGCGGCGGTTACGACCGTGGGAGCTACGACCGCAGTGGTGGATATGACCGCAGTGGCGGATACGACCGTGGCGGAGGACCTCCTGGTATGGGGTAAGTTGCATAGTGCCACTGCCCCCAAGGTACCTCCCTACACTGAACTATGATTCTTGACTGTCACTCAGCGTATCATTACTTATCAACTAAAAAAAACACCCCATTAGACAACTTGCTATATTTTCTTGGTGCTCCAGATCCCTTAATTCAGGCATTTTTCTTTTTTATAACTTGATTCATCCCAGTTGTCACATTACTATCTTAACCACTCCTGTTCATTGGGTTAATTGCCTGAACTGTCAGATATTGTTAAAAAAAAACTAAGCCAAAGGTTTTTTCCGAGACATGCTGTTATCATAGTTAATATATTATAGTTAATAATTTGATAATGAGTTCAACATAGTTGTGTTTTGAGTCTGAAGTGAATGAGAAATTAAGATGGGCATTATATTTTCTGGTGGAACTTATTATTTGGGCAAGTTCACATAAAGGTGAATTGTAATGATGCCCCCTCATTTGTTAGGCAATTCAGCAGTAATAATTGGTCAGCATCCCTTTAAATGGGATTGAACCTGTGCTCTTTTGCATGTATGAAGGCCCTGCTAACGCACTCTGAGCCAGATGACCACATTACTTTAAAATGTTACATTACTGCGTAAACGCATTTTCTGTTTTCAGTTAACGAGCACACAGTATCCCAATGAAACGGTCTGCTAGTTTGGGCTAGCCAGGGGTTAGTGGTGGATGCAGCTTGTTTGGGCGTGCTACTTTTAATATCATTTTGTTTTTGGTCACTTATTTCACACGTCCATCTCTTTTGGCATGAGTTTTTTCAATATTAAACTTGCTAACCATCTCTCACTGTTTATTTCTCATTGCGTGTCTTTGGCAAATGTAACGTATGGTAAATGCAGCCTAGGATAAAAACTCATGCTATCTCAGAGTTCTGCACCACAAACCGCATCAGGGGATTTGGGACAACATTATTATATATATTTTTTTCAACCAAAGGGATATTGTATCTTTAGATTCTGCAATAAAGTGAAATATTTGCTAACTATATTGGAGCTCGAAACTGAACAATGCAGCAGCACATTGTCCATTATGTGAAATTGCTCTCCTATGGAAACTTGTTCTCCGCACTCGGATGCATACAATGATACTATTGCTTTCCCAATTGAAGGACCTGCCAAAGTAATACTATTCCCTTTGGAACAGCGATTCTTCCGCGGTGCCCCTCATGTCATGCGTCTAAAGGCAAAATATAAACATGTTATTTTCATACACAAGGTTTTTTTTGCTTTCAATTTTATGTATATCAATTAATTGCCAGAAACACAATTTGGAGCTCCTTGTGCCCTGACAAGCAAAATAGCTTTTTGAGAAATGGTAACCCTTTGCGAACCATACCCAGAGACACGGCTTCAGACGCTTGACATTCAACAGGTTTCATTTAAGTGTTGTATATATGACAATGGAGAACATGTGTGTTGTGTTAACATGGATCTACATTTTATACTACAGGTGTTCAGAGTGATTGAACTAAAACTTGGACCTCAGTTAAAGGATCTCATAAACTCACTCGGTGGAAGATTGCTCATTAGTTGCTATTCCCATTAACACTAATTTGGCTTTCATGTGGAAAAAAAGTGCTGGTTTTCTGGCTCTTGGCATCCAATTCGGTCATGTAAAGTGAAACTTCCAAATTCATTGTAAATGGCGATCCAGATGTGAGTATGGTCTTCACTAGTCCAATCAGAGTTGCTTAGTCTATTAATTGATCTCTAATTGTCTAAGACTAACGCATTCCTCGTGTGAGACATTTCCACCATAGTCGCACACCCCGGCAGGCGTGCATACTGATGGGATGTAGGGGAGCTTTGAGCTCTCAGTTGGGACAAAGGAAAAATCCATCATATCTCCAATTTTTCCTCTGCAGAGGTGGTGACCGTGGTGGCTACAAAAATTACGGTGGTAAGTGACGAGCATCAGAACTGTGTCGGTGGGGGAAGAAAGAACTTGACTTGGGAAAAGGGGCGGGTTAAAAACTCAGTGAATGCCACCATTTCATGTCCAGATCCCAAGGAACTCCACCTATTCTTAGCAGGGCTTCCCCCTAAAGACTTCAGATATGGTAAACGACATGGAGCCTGAGTTTTAAAATGGTATTGTTGCATGAAGATGGGGGCTGGTAGTAAATGACATGGTGTCCTCAGGACGAAGAAGGAAAAACATTCTGACACTGGAGACTTTTTGGTTCATTTCTGGTATAAGCCCCCCTGCCCCCCCGAAAAAAAACACTGAACAATTTTGTTCTTGTTGCACGGTGTTGGTATGTGACGCAACGGTATGAAACCCATCAGAGAGCTGTAAACGTGGACATTGTTAAATTTTCTTGTTATGCCTTGATAGGGATGAAGTTGATGATTTGTGTGCAACTGGTTTAAATTTGGTGCTCAAGTTCTCTTCCACCCTCTCCTTTGTTTTACAGGCTCTCGTGACTTCGACTCAAGGGATGAACCAGGTAAGAATGAGCAGGGTTTGTGTCCATGTCCTGATGGGCGGATCAGATATTGTTGGTCATAAACTGAACTTTTTCAAAATTCATTAAACAATTATTTTCCCCTCACACTTAAGACGGTATTGGATTTTAGTATAATCACTTTCTTCTCAATCGTTCTCTTCCCCAGCTGGTGACACTGACAACTCCGACAACAACACCATTTTTGTTCAGGGACTGGCAGAAGAAGCCACAGTTCAAGAGATCGGCGATTACTTTAAGCAGATTGGTATTATCAAGGTATTCAATCAGTCCCTATTTGTTAATTAAACATGCAGCATGCCTGATTAGACAGTCAATGTGTCTTTAGTCTCTTTACGCAAATTTACGACACTTATTCATGTAATCTTACAAATGATAAATTGTAACACTTAATTCTTTCGCATCACATGCATCAAAATATTTGAGGCACGTAAAGCGTGTCACGTAATGCTCCTATCTTTTGATTTTTAAAAATATCTTCTAGGTAAACAAGAAAACTGGCCTGCTAATGATCAACATCTACACTGACAAGGCCACCGGTCGGCCAAAGGGAGAATGCACTGTGTCGTTTGATGACCCGCCCTCCGCCAAAGCTGCTATTGACTGGTTTGATGGTATGACCTGTCGCTCTTAATGTCTCATTATTCCCTCGTACAGCCGGTGTCCCTCCTAAACAAACAAAATGTCTTCTCGTATCAGGGAAGGAGTTCAGCGGCAAGCCCATCAAAGTATCCTTTGCTACCCGGAGAGCTGAGTTCACGCAGAGAGGAGGTGCAAGTGGAGGTGGAAGAGGTGGTCGAGGAGGTGGGTGTTGATAAGGCTGATCCAGGGCTGAAATGGTCAATCTTTTTTTATTTTTTTAATTGGGCCTAGTTTTTGACCTATTATCTTTCAGGCTTCAGAGCCCGCGGCGGTGGTGGAGGACCCAGCTTTGACATAAAGGGAGGCGACTGGCCCTGTCCCAACAGGTCTGTATGACTTCTATCCACGTCCAGGGGTGTTAAGTTCATCAGTCATTATAAGGCAGAATTTGTATTTATAAAATGTCTTTCTGGTTCTCAGCTCTTGTGGCAACATGAATTTTGCACGGCGGCAAGAGTGTAACAAGTGCGGCACTCCGAAACCAGGAGACGCAGGAGGAGGTGAGGGCAAATAACAGTTTGTACCGGTATCATTAATGAAACTGACTATTTTATGTGAAACTAAAGCTACTTGTTGGAAAGTTTGCTCGACATCATTCTTGTGAACCTGCTTGCAGACCGCGGAGGAAGAGGTGGTTATGGCGGCGACAGAGGTGGCGGCTTCAGAGGTCGTGGAGGGTTCCGTGGTGGAGACCGTGGAGGATACGGAGGAGGAGGAGGATTTGGAGGAGGCGGTTATAAAATGGGTGCACGGTCAGTTTCCTTCGTCCTTTCTATTGTGATGTGTGCAGTTATTTTGCCAGAGGCTACATGTGTAATGTCTTTATTGATGTAGTTTGACAATACAACCACAGGGAGGTGCCTTCTGCTTCAAATTAATAAACAGAACCTGAGCCTCTAGTTCAGTTAAAATTCACACCATACTGTGTCAGTTGGAGGAATTCAGTCTGTCATCGGCACACTAAAATCTGATCGCTCACAGAATTTGTACTTATTTACTAAACTTGTTTTACTCAATCTTTGCTCAAATTGTTAGATTTGACATGAGTGCATGTTGATATTTTTAAAACGTTAACTGAGAACATGATCTACTCCCTACAGCGGCGACCGCAGAGACGACAGAAGGGAACGGCCGTACTAGGTGTCGACCGGACAGAAACCATCTCAGCTGCGGAGTTCGCCATGGATTGAGGGAGGGTTAATCGGGTGGGGGAGGTGGGGGCCGGCAATCAGACAGTCTGATTTGTGCACCCTTTTAGTAGCCAGTGCATCCCAACTATTGCAACTCATGAGAGGGGGTTGTGTGGCTGATTGGCATGTGGTCAAATGTTTAGTTTTTTTTCTTTTTCATTTCTTTGTACATCTTTTTAATTTCCTCTCAGATTCTAGTTGCAGATGTTATTGTGAGGTAGACTTCGTATCTTTGTTTTTGTATGAACGGATTACATGTTTTACTTTGGCTTCCTTTTTTTTTTTTTTTTGTTCCCCAAAATGACATTAAAAGACTGATCTTTTCTCTGTGCTTTGTCAGTTTATACCCATATTATGAAATGTAACGAATCTTATCCTGTCCTAAACGACAACCAGAATGAGCTTTCATTCCCTGTGGGGGGCGGGGCTTCCTCCCCTAACACCACGTGACGTCACTCCGCGGTGACGGAGACGTCCGGCGGGCAGCAGCTTGCGCTTCGTTACCGTCAGCTCCGGAGCTTCAACAATGTCCAAACGGCATTAATAGTCACGGGGAATAAACCAAAACAAAAATGCGCGAGGCGGTGCGTGCCAGCGTATGAGCCGCGGGACGCGCGCGCTGCCGGACGGGACATGAGGACCGCCTGCGTCCTGGCGCTGAGCGCGCTCATCTGCGCGCGGACCGCCGCAGGATCGCCGCTGGTCTCCGACCCTGGGGTACAAGTGTCTCTGCGTCTCACGGTGTTCGCTGGATAGGAACAGTCATCTTGATTTTATTTTATCACATCGAAACCACAAGAATCCAGGCTGACGGCTCGGTTTAGTGCGCCTGGTTGAGACAAGTCCTATACTTTCTCAAACTTGTAGTTCTGAAAATGGCATGAAGTTGTTTGCTCTTAAGTGGGAGATTACTTCAATTTCTCCTCAGTTCCAATAAGCCTATTTAGACTTGGTCTGAAATCCCTCTGCTGTATGATTAACCTCAAATATAAGACTAATCGAAATCCAATACACGTGTGTGTGACCGGCTTAATGAATGTATATTCTGCACAGACCATAGGATATAAAACGTGATCGCTGTAACTGTTCAGTTGATGCGAGGCGAACGGTTTGGAACGTTTCTTTATGTATCACGCAGGACCCTCAATGGAAATCAAGCCAATTTCGGTTTAAATGACACCTCCAGGATTAGAAAGCACACCATGTATGCGTGTCTAACTTCCCTGTTGTGAAACATATTTTATCCAGCAGTGTCAATGCACCCTGCCATGTGCTGCATGCTCACAGTCTACTACCATAACAGTTAATGTGCTTCATTTGGTGACCAGAAGAACATGCAGCATTTTATATTTGAGGGCAAGTCCGTATTTTTTTTTTTACCATTGAAGTGCCTTTTCTGTGGTTTGAAAGGCACTTGTTTTATCTGCCTGTTGTCCTTAAGCTGTAGGAGCATAATGTCAGGTTATTATTACATGCGTTTCCCCAACCTTACCTCTCCATAAAAAGCCTTCTGGCATGTTTCCCTTCCTCTGATGGGACAAAGGGACATTTTTGAACATTTCTGTTTACCTGTTCAAGTCTGTCTTCTCACTTTTAATGTCTGTCCCACCTCCAACGCATCTGTAATCATAGCTGCTGTTGTCTGAACGAGACACCTCCCACATCCAAACGAGAGATCATGACATGGAACTATCACATATCTTAGCCACATCACAACAACACTCCCAAGTTTTCCCCCGCTATCATGTTGGTGCTGAAGTGTTCTCGTCTGCCATTATGCCCGTGACATGCTATGTTCTGAGACACCTCAGGGGTTTGTCCCTCATGGGTGGTCCACTTCTCCACGTCCGCCTTGTTCACCTACAGCACGAACGGAAACTCACCTGTACACGTTTGCGATTTCATTTATTTTCTCCTCCTGGGGAGGTTTTTCTGTGTGACCCCGGGGAATAATCACAAGTGGCGTTTTTACATTTAACCACTTTTACATCCACCGTTGCAGGTTTTTCTGGAGAGGTACGGCTACCTGCACCAGGACCACCACGCCCACAGCGCAGGAGAGATGCACTCAGCTATCTGGTAGGTGGCGAGTTAGCCGGTGCTGGCCGTGGTCCTCAGGGGGGAGTGGGGGGAGAGGGAGCCCGGGGTGGGAAGAGGCCCCCCCAGCCGAACGCCAGTCCAGGGGCAGTAAAACACACCCACACCTCTGCACCGGGAAAAACCCCTCCTGAACCCTTTGTGAACCGACCAGGAATGCCGAGCAGGGACGTCTCCCCTGTGGCCTACATACCTGCTGCACAATAAAGGGAACTGCTTCAAAAGCTCTGTTGGGGGGGTCACGGCAGTGCCGGCCCGAGCCTCTTGGGGCTCCTAAGCAGAATTTTATTTGGGGGCCCCCCTCCCACCACGCACAGTCACCTGTGCTAGAAGATTATTGGCACAAATGTCACGCTATACTGTTATAGCGAAAATTATAAACGAATACAGTGAGGTTATAATACAAAGCTAGGGCTGCTTGCAGCATAAGTGAACTAAGCGGCTGCTTGGGGCCCCCTGGCCCCAAGCAGCCGCTTAGTTCACTTATGCCTTGGGCCGGCCCTGGGTCAAGGGTTGGGGTGGTAAAATGTGTTCCCCGTGTAAAAATGTAAAACCATTCTTTATTCAGAGGCATTAAGGACCACGAGTGAATCAAACGTTTTGCTCCTCTCCGCAGTGAGTTCCAGTGGCTTTCCCAGCTCCCCGTCACAGGCGAGCTGGACAGCGACACCCTGAAGCGGATGGCGGAGCCTCGCTGCGGGGTGTCGGACGAGGGCAGCCAGCACGTCTGGAGCCGCAGAGTGAACGGCGTCTTCGCCGGAAGGAGCGCCGCTCTCGGGCGACGACCGCTGCGCAGGAAGCGCTCTGGCACGCAAGGTATCTGACTGGGGGTGTTTCTTTGGAGGTGGAAACTTTCCCTTTGGAATGAACAGAGATTCGTGGGAAATCAACGTGACGTAACAGGATTAAAATGGCAAAATGCAAGATTCTAATTTAATCGTTTTTTGCTCAACATTCCCAAGACTTCTCTCCTGACAATATCACACTAATCTTTACTCTGTACGTACAGTCACACATGTGTGACTGTTAAAGCAAACAACTCTATATTGCATTTGTTACAAAACCCACCAAAATCACAAGCTTAACTTGTGGTAATGTTCGGCCTTTGGCATCCCCGTTGCCCTTGATGTGTAGGTTTGTGGTTAGTGGTCTGGAGGACTACCGTTAACTGGGAGGGTCTGCCTCCATAAACCGAAGCCCTAAATAAGAGCTGAAGGGGGGGCAGTTAAAGCTGTAGACGCATACGATGTTGCGCGTGTCGGACTGGATGGTTCCTGCTTGTTGAATATCGTCTCTGCTGGGTGATAGTTTAGAATTTGTGAAGCCCTTGAGTCTAAAAGACCAGGCCACCCACCGGATAGCTTCTCTGAGTTTTCAAAATGATGTTGGAGATATGAAGGCATCTCTTGGAACAAGAATAATGTGTCCTGCAGTTATTTTAAGCAAAATCCCCAATAATTCCCAGCTCTACTCTGAGGTCTACAAACGTTTTAAACAACAACAACAACAGTAAACTCCTTCTTATTCCTTATCTTAATCTTTGACTTTTACTAACTCTGGCATCATTTCTCCCATGCAGTGGAGCTGGGGGGCAAAATCACACAAGTACAGTTTGTAACCCCGTAGACGGGGCAGAGAATCTGGTATGTGCATGTCAGAGAATCAGGTGACGTCAGCTGGGATGGACACATTCAGGTGGCAGGTGGGTGAGCGCGACGAGCTCGACGAGTAAATAGTTATTATTTCCACACTCGTGTTTGCATTTCTCTCCCTACGCGCTGTCATTCCTGAACGTGCTTGTTGACAACCACCCGGGGAGCAGGAGGGGCGGGTCCTCCTGCGGCCTCGCGGCGTGCGACGCCTCCGCATTCCTTCCTGTCACGGACGAGCTGGGCTGATGTTCAGGGGCATGCGGCGGCGGCGGCCGATGTTTGCCTCTTCGTGTCAGTACCTGACACTTTCTCTCCCCGGCAAACACGTCTGGCATAACAGGCAGGATGGAGCGGTGCCTTCGGTGATGAAATTGCACTCTCATGTTTCTTGTTCTTCTGAGGTTGTATCCTGATGGTTGGATGCATTGCAATGCGTTTTGCACATGCATGCAGCTTCTCTTTGGGATGGATCGGAGTCCCTCTGATGCTGAGACTCTTTAAGCGGTTCGACCTTGTTATCTGAACCCAGACGGCAGATTACAACAACGCGCACGCGGGTCTGACGTGCTGCTCTCAGCTGCTGGTGTGGTGGGATTCTGTTTTGCCTCTGAGCTTCCTGAGAACTTAAAAACAGACCTTGACTCGTGCTGCTATCAGATGGGCCTTCCCGCTCATATTTACAGAGCGGACATTCCACCATCCCTGGTGCCCTATAGGTGTTTATGTGTGTGCTTTTACACATGCACTTATCAATCCGAGTCCTGGCCTGTTTACTAACTGTCAGCCATTTCAGGGCAACATCAATTACCATTTCAACAGAATGCGTAAAGCTCGGGGGTTGAAGCCGTTTGACATTGTGTCATTGTGGGATTGTTGTTCTGCTGACCTCAACAGTTATGTTAAAACGGCCTCGGAGCTCACACACCAGCTACCAAATCAGATGATCTCAGCCACTTCCTAATGTCTGTGATAACCCCTCCCTCCCCACGCCGCTGCCATACGGGGCATCATGATAATTGCTTCCATAAGGGAAGTCGGGGAATGTATGAACGTCTTGTGTATCTGACTTCCTGGCTTCTCCGTGGCCCCTCGGGGGGCCCTCTTACTCTGCGGCGGTCTGGGACGGGGTAAAAGGCGCCTGAGAATACAAGTCTGCACACACTATGTAGCAACAGGCCGAACGCGTTCACTTCAACCAGCGGTCCAACTTGTGTATAAAAAAAAAAAGAAAACGGATGTAAACTGTTTTTTGAGTTGAAACCACAAGGTGGTTATTGTAGTATTTGTTTTTGTTGAATGAATGTAAGTCTACGCAATCATCGTGATTCTCTCCCATACAGTCGTTTGGTGTTCGACGACCTGCTGCAGGGCCGGCCCAAGGCATAAGCGAACTAAGCGGCTGCTTGGGGCCCCCTGGTGGCCAGAGGGCCCCAAGCAGCCGCTTAGTTCGCTTATGCTGCAAGCAGCCCTAGTTTTGTATTATAACCTCACTGTATTCGTTTATAATTTTCGCTATAACAGTATAGCGTGACATTTGTGCCAATAATCGTCTAGCACAGGTGACTGTGCGTGGTGGGAGAGGGGCCCCCAAATAAAACTCTGCTTAGGGCCTCCAAAAGGCTCGGGCCGGCACTGACCTGCTGCTTCCACTTTTGTTATCTAACATTTCTGTGAAGTGTTGCAAACCCCCAATTACAAAACTCTCAAGTTCACACCGAGACGTGTGTTCAACAGCATGTGGTAACGGCTCCGCTCAGGTTCGCGGCATGCGGTGCACGCGTTTAGTTTATCGCTCGCGTTTTTTTCTTTTTTTTTTATGAGACTCTGCTGTATATAATTGAACTGAGCACCGACGCCGCCATCAAAATAACTCAAGGGTGCACAATCAGAAACCCGCCTGCCTCCTCGCTGTGTGAGCAGAAGAAGCCGTCGGAGGAGAGACCTCCCACTGGCATCTGGCCTCCGCGTCGGGGAAACACACACCGGCTGCACCTCCAAATGTTTTGACAAGTGTTAAGTGTGCTTGATTTGTCTCGCCACTCTCTAGTTAAGAAAGAAGCGTACCTCTGATAGGTACTTAAATATGGGAAATCATTGACTGTATGTAAATACGCCTTTCAGTTGGATAGTTTTCATGGAAGGAGCCTGTTGTTTTGAAAATATGAATTCAAATGAAGTTACTAAACCATGTTCAAATTATTGGGACAATTATGTTAAACAAATGTTTATTCTGCATTGGGCTGGTTAGTTTTGGAGATGCTTTTTGTCATCTTCTTGTTTAAAATGTGTTGAGCCCCCCTTTGATCCGCGCAGGCCGCTCTTCTGATCGGGACAGTCGTGTTGTCCAATGACGGTTTCTTCTTTCGCTGGTTTTAAAAGTGTGCTTCATTGTTTGCACCGCCGACAAAGAGGATTAACCTTTTGGTGAATCAAAGAACTCCACACTGCTGTGTGTCCTTAAACAAATGTGAGATTCTGAAGTGTGCGACACATGTAATTATGTCTAAGCTGAGAAACCACAGACGTGTTGCCGGAGCAAATTGTTTTTGTCCAGAGTGGCGGTTACGTTACGCAGCTGTGAGCCAACGCGGGCGACATCCTGTCATTTTGATGCAGTGAGACTCCCACTTCAAAGCCTCGGAGATGATCACGGGACACATCTTCCATCCGAACGTGTGAAACGGATGTGCGAGATGTAAATAATACTTAACCACAGCCGATAATAATAACACGAATTGTTTGTGGAACCCTTTTTAAAACCTGTTTCTACTTGTTGTCAGATGCTATTTCAGTAACGGCAATTTGAAAAGCCGTTGGTGCAAGTGAGACGAGGCGGGCGAGTTCCAAATCTGTGCATTTGGAACTTGAATTCTTTATATTTGAACATGTCAGGTTTTGTGTTCTATTAATATTACTGTTAAGAAATGCCACATTTCTTGCATAGACTGGATAGACCCCAAATTCTCCTTTAGCCGACAATTCCCTCAAACGCAGTGATATGATGGTTGCATGAAAACAGTAGTTTATTATTATTATTAGCATTATTGTCATGTGATCTGAGACGACCATAGCAGTAAATCAGCGGTGAATAAGACGGCGCCCGTTTGTCTCACCGTGTTCGTCCGTCGTCCAGCTGAGAAGTGGTTCAAGCGTCACCTGACCTACCAGATGGTGAACTGGCCTCGCCACCTGTCCCTGGGCTCCGTGCGGCTGGCGGTGCGCGTCGCCTTCCAGCTGTGGAGCAACGTGTCGGGCCTGGTGTTCCAGGAGGCCCCCGAGGGCCCCGCGGACATCCGACTGGCGTTCTACGAGGGAGACCACAACGACGGGGCGAGCAACGCCTTCGACGGGCCAGGTTAACGGGGGGACCACACCCCCACCCACTCAAGTCACCTCTGTGTGTGTGTGTGTGTGTGTGTGTGTCTATGTGTGAATGATTAATATTTCGTGGCCTGACCTTGTGTTAGTAATTTCCCATCATGCTTGTCCTGCAAGTGAGCCCAACTTCCTGGATGCATAAAACTGAACAATCTTTGCTGTAAGCAGATCACTGGGATTAAAACGCATTATGATGATAGTTTGGTGACACAATGCAGTGACCAGAATAATAGAATAGCTCGCTTGATTTATGAGCATCATGTCAGCTGATCAGAATGAATGCTCAACTAATATATTTGCCACAGACATGCTGATGGGTCATCTCATCTGAGCAGTAGTTTCAGTGTGTTGTGCGTGTGGCCCTTCAATGCGAAGCAACGACAAATGCGTGTTTGAGTTTAGAGCAGTATTTTTAACACTTAAAATACACATAAATACTTTTTTTAAAAGAAGAGAAATAAGTTCAAATAAAGTGAACCAGAAAAAAAATGTCTTTCACATAAAAAAAAAGCAGAGAAGAGATAAAACTTAAGATATTTTTGTTGTCTTTGTTGCCTTGTTGTGTTGTCCAACTTGTTTAGAATGATAGTAAATCCAGCTCATCAACCAATATCAACAATGGATTTTACCGTCGGCTGTCAAATAAGCTTTAGAGCTACACTGAACTAAAGTAAAGCTTCAGAAACACGCTGTTTCTCTCCTTGTTGACATTCAGGAGGAACTCTGGCTCACGCCTTCCTGCCCCGCAGGGGGGAGGCCCACTTCGACATGGCCGAGAGGTGGACGCTGAACGGACACAAGGGACACAACCTGTTCATGGTGACGGCCCACGAGATCGGCCACACTCTGGGACTGGAGCACTCCCCCGTCCGCCACGCCCTGATGTCGCCGTACTACAGGAAGCTGGGCCGCAGCCTGGTGCTCAGCTGGGACGACATCGTCGCCGTGCAGCAGCTGTACGGTGAGACACCCGTCCCCGTCCCCGTCCTGCTGCCCCGCTGGCTGGTTGCTGGAAACCACAATGTCCATTCAAACATTTCCAAGACGCCAGAGAGAAGCTTCGCAGCTCAGGAGGTCAGGAGGGATGTTTAAACTTAGTCACCTGACAGAGATATATATATATATATATATATACAAATGTCTCCCTATGATCGGGACACTGAGTCCTTCTGAATCCGGACGTGTCCTTGAAGAAACGCACGAGCGGAGTCGTTTGTTTCCGCCGCTGCCCTTCAGAGCAGGAGCCGTGGCACTGAGCTGTCAAAAAAGGCCAGACAGGCTGCATGAAGGCCGCCAGCTGCAGACACAGAACGAGGGCGACTAGAACGGTAGCTCCCCCCAAGTTCATCAGCAGAGCCGGCCCGAGGCGTAAGCGAACTAAGAGGGGGCTCTAAGCAGCTAGCGAGCCGGCGGAAACAGGCGGCTCACGTGCATTCATTGGCAAGTGTGAATGATAGCTCAGATACAGTATAAGGTGTCTGCTTAGGGAGCCAGAGATCTGGGTTTGATTCCTGCCTGCCTTCCTATTTTTCTTCTCTTTTCACTTTTAGACCACGTGTCTGGCTGACTAAGGCCCGTTCAGTGCTGCAAGCAGCCCTAGTTTTGTATTATAACCTCACCGTATTTGTTTATAATTTTCGCTATAACATTATAGCGTGACACTTGTGCCAATAATCTTTTAGCACAGGTGACTCTGCGTGGTGGGAGGGGGGCCCCCAAATAAAATTCTGCTTAAGGCCCCCAAGAGGCTCGGGCCGGCACTGTTGATAAACGACCAGAACAGTGCACTTCCAAGTGCTGTTGTGTAGTCGTTGACTTTTGTTCCCAGCAAAAATATTGAGACTCCTTGAAAACAACAACCGTCCCTTTGCGCTTTCCGTCCGGTTCTGTTGAGTTTGTTCTCTCAGTTGCAGCTCTGTGGCCTCTCGGCAGCTGGGAAAAAAGGGCAGCAGAGGTGGTGTGATTGTCATAATAACCCTGTGCCCTGAAACGCACACACGCACACACACGCACATCTTTGTCGGTGCTGTTGTCGTGGATTGCTGCGCTGGTTGCAGAATGTGGATATGGATGAGTATTATAATAGTTTCTGTTCCTTCTGGCATGTGTAAGGCAGGTTTGCACATGTGTGTCGGTCTCTCTCGGCAGCAAAGAGGCTGATTTCACAGCGGCCGTTGCACAACATCTTTTGTCTTTAAAGTCTCCTGCCTCTGCGTGACCTCTCTCCCGTGATGGTGAGCGACGCTGAAATGTGCACGAGGCAAATAGTGCATCCAGTCCTCACCCGCTCTGCCTCTGGAAGGAGGCGCAGAACAGCTGTGCTGCCGAATGTTCGAATGGCTGCACAATCGCACAGTCATGTGGACGGTTTGACTCCCAAGTCCACGTTTGAATCAACAGAAGCTCGCGGGGCAGGAATGAGGGTCCGGATCCCTCTTTATGCGTTTAATATTTTTAGGATATCTATACTCCTCACAACCTCCCATAGAATACCATTCAATTCATTCCGCCGAATGAACAGCAGTTAAAAATGTTTACTTTCACGCTGAAAGCTAAACATCCACAATGTTTGCTGCTTAGTCTTTACAGAGCGACTCATCGGAATGCTCCACCAGACGTTATTCAGGATTCTTCTGCTCGGGGGGGGAGTTTAGCAAAGCGAAACATGCTTTAAACATGTTTGCTTACCACCCTGATTTCTGCACCCTGCAGCTGCTGCCACGTAAGTGTCAAACAACTCCACGGCCGTGGGAGACGTTAACCGACAGGTCCGTTGGCGTCGTGAAAAACTTCCATCTGCTTAAAGATATGAGCCGGAGGCAACGTGAGCGTATCTGCTTTTGTACGCGTGTGATAATAAGCAGACGTGAGACGGCCCTGAATGTGTCTCCAGAGCTCCACTATCTTCTGCTCCTTAGCATGAGAAGTAGAATAAAGAAGTAGAATAATGTGCGTGTAATACGCGTGATCGACGGTTCATTAGAGCATCAGAAAACCCTGCTAACGGGTACAATAATGCAGAAATACTGACCTAATGTTACTGTGGTGTTTGTATTCCTATTTTCCCTGCTGTCTCCCTCATGTTCTTCGCTGTACTGATTTTATCCACCTTCTACACAAATGTTTGTTCAACTCTTTGCAAACAAAATCGACTGCAATCACGTCTAAGCACCGTCGTTTACTCTAATGCTTTGGTATGTTGTTCTTTTTCCTGCTTCTTTCTCGTTTAAGTTTTTTTTCTTCACTCGTTTCCTCTCGTGTGCCTCAGACATATGCACTATTAGGCCGAGGAAAGCCTTTAATGGCACTAATTCAGTACGTTTAAGGGTCCAGTGTGCAATACATCTACAGCGCGTTGTTTATTTCCTGTGCAGTGTAACGTCATCAACCAAGCCACTTCCCGTAAAGGACCATTTAAGTGTTAACATTACCCAAGTCCTGTTTTTTCGGAGGAAGTCTCCTCTGTTTGTCCTGAACAATTTCTCCCATGCTGTCCAATTTAGGAAATCCTTAAGATGCTGTTGGCATGCCTGAGAAATCACACTATCTGTTCTGCCCACTTTAGGTTTGCAACAACAAGCTATACTTGGGAAATTTAAGCGCCGCTGGACGGTGAACCACGCGACTCAAAGTGCCCCGAGCCGATGGCTGGATTGCATTTTTTTCATGCACATGTGTGACGCCTCCAGTGCCGGCCCGAGCCTCTTGGGGGCCCTAAGCAGAGTTTTATTTGGGGGCCCCCCCTCCCACCACGCACAGTCACCTGTGCTAGAAGATTATTGGCACAAATGTCACGCTATACTGTTATAGTCAAAATTATAAACGAATACAGTGAGGTTATAATACAAAACTAGGGCTGCTTGCAGCATAAGCGAACTAAGCGGCTGCTTAGTTCGCTTATGCCTTGGGCCGGCCCTGGACGCCTCTGCGGTTCAACGTTTCGTTGCTTTGCTCTGTTGCCCCCCCCTCCAGGTAAGCCGCCAGGCGATCGCCCCGTGAGGCTGCCGGGCCAAGTTCTGCACGCCACCCTGCAGGAGTGGGAGTCCGCAGAGCTCCACAGGGGGCGCGAGACCACAGGGCAGCCCCTCTACTGCCGGGCCGTCTTTGACGCCATCACCATGGGTGAGGACGGAGAGGAAACCAGCCACGGACAGTAACGTCCAGCCTCCTCGTTCCTGCCTGTGGTTTGACCTGTTCTGTGTGTCCGCAGACCAGAACCAGACCGTGCTGGTGTTTCGGGGCGGTGTCTACTGGACCGTGTCGCCTGGAGGTGGTGCGAGCGGCCCGCTGCCCCTCCGTCAGCGCTGGTCCAACCTTCCTCCGGCCGTCGAGGCGGCTGCCTTCTCCCCGCTGGACTCCAAGTGGTATTTTTTTAAAGGTATTGTTGCTCCGCTCAACTGGTCAATGGGATTGTCACACTTCCCTTTAAAGACGTCCCCCGAGCTATCGCCTGAATCTGTTGAAGCTCCCGAAATAGATGCCATTGGGCTTCTATCTAGGAAAAGTGCCGTTTAAAGAGAATAGCCCTGTCGAAGCCACAGATGCCATCTTAAAGTTGAACTTGTTTGAGGTCATGGCAAAGTTTGGCCTTCCTGCTAAGAGCCAAAAACAACTCGCATATCTGCTGAATGTAAAGCAGTTCCATGCAGAGTACAGAAAAAAAAGATTATGGTCATTATTTCTGTCCTTTTTTCCCCCCAAGGATTATACTTCTAAAGGGGGTTAATAGTATGGAAGCCCTGTTTCGAATTCATGAATTTCGACTACCATATAATAGTATCTGTATTGTAATAAAAGTTTAATTTCTTAAAGAACAGGGGGCCAAGTGCGATGTGAAGGGAACTGTCGAGTTCTGCACAAACCTTTGGAGACACTGAAATATGTCGAGGTTTCAAATTGGATTCTTGTTGACTCTTCTCGCGGTGCAGGGAAGCGAATGTGGCGCTACTCCGGCAGCGTGCTGGACCCGGGCTTCCCCAGGAGGAGCGGCGAGTTGGGGCTGCCCCGACACCCTGACTGCGCCTTCTACTACGCTCCTCTGGGTCACATGGTCCTCCTCAAGGGCTCCCGTTACTCCGTGCTCAACCTCAAGACCCTGCGCCAGGAGCCCTACTACCCGCGCAGGCTGACGGACTGGACCGGCGTGCCGCAGGGGACCAACGGTGCGCTGGTCCGTCCCGACGGACGCCTCTACCTGTTCAGAGAGCAGCGCTTCTGGAGGTTCGACCCGGTCAAAGTGCGAGTCACCAGAGAGGGCAAGTGGGCCAAGGATCTGAGCTGGACTGGTTGCATCGACGCTCCTCGGAGCAACAGCATTCTTTGACCAGCAGAGGGCGCTGTAGGCCTTAAAGAACTTTGTTTTGCATGTGCTGTAATTTGAAGGTGCAGTGACCTTTTCCACCATGAACCCACATTGAGTTTATATGTGGCAAAAGGCGCATAGCTCAATATATTCCTTAAAGGGTTTCAACTGAAATAGAGCCACTTGTTTCAAAGCACAAGTAGTATTTATACTGCGGATAAATGTGCAATTATAGCCTCATTAATACAACCGAGATAAGCAAAAGAGCCGTGCACCCTCGAGAAAGCAGACCAAACCATTTATTTTCTTGGGATGAACGCTTTTAAAACTCTTTGTAATACCAGAATATACTATCCGGCATATTATATGACTGTTACTTACTTCTGGCTCCTCGTACAGCTTCAGTGAGCTCAGTAATATACAGGGTAAGATTTTGTATTCGCATCTTAAAGCCGGTAAGTGTTTGAACAAGTCTGAAATGTTGAGGTTTCCTGAGGAGAAACAGAACAGAATGTTTTTTTTCAATGTCTCATGCATTTTAAGAAAATCTGATCTAAAGCCTTTTTTTTACCATACAATGTATGCCCTTTTTATTTTAGTAAAACTTTCATTTCATATTCTATAATATTTATACTAAAGATTTTCAACAAGCCTTTTTCTGTTTTTTACCCCCAGAAGAATTTCAACACTGTACTACATTTTCATCACATTTTTCAACATGCTGCAATACAACTTTGACTTGTTCTTTTTTTTTCTCTTAGTGTTGTTGCACAGCGATACACAACAACACTTCGGCAGTTTATGTAACTATTGTAAAACTGACTAGTACATGTATAAACCAGTGGTTGTGTGGTTTCCCACTTATTGCTTTCCACAGTAGATGGCCTTACGTCAGTAATGAATCTTAACCCTTGTTATTATGTGGAAACATGTCAGAACACACAGTGAGCATTCGTACCACAACATAAAGATAGTTTATTCATTTATCTTTCCATTCTAGGGCGTCCACATTTTACACAGCAGGGACACTCGCAGCTGATGCTTCCTGACTGCGCGCGCCTTTGTTCCAGTTTCTCTCCTTTACAGAAATCCCTTAAACACATTAACAACGGCTAGCTGCCATGTACACCCGCAGCACCTGGCTGTTAACCTCTAATCACATGCATTTGATCGATAACCGGCTGTTATCAACAGGTGGAATCCTCTGAGGTGATTCAATCTAGAAGGTCCTTGGGCACATTCAGAGGTTTTCTAGATTTAGAAGATGTCAAATAATCATTCAATGTTTCATGAAACATTCCTCCCCTCAATAATATGCCATCTTTTGTCAGACTGGTTTCTAAACAGCTATGATCACTAACAATGAACATGAGCAGTGTGCAAAACTGTTGTGTTGGACCACCATCTGCTGTAAGCGATGGGTTCATTGCACTTCATCTGTCAGCTGAGCCCTCAGCTTTCTTAGTTCATAGGCTGTTTAACACACCTCACTTATGTACTGATGGTAAATTATCATTTACAAAAACAACTTAATATATCACAAGATTTTTTGTAAACGTCGAAATGTTCTCCTTAAAATCCTGTTAACTCTAAGCCACCAGATGAAAAACATAATTGTGTGAGAAAACGCGATCCTCTTCAATACAGTAATTTGGCCGAAGTCTAGTACATTTTAACACACAAATAAAGAGTACCGGTAGATATAATTCGGAGTACAGTTAAACGAATGTAATCAGAGTTCTACTTTCACGACGTCAAGCCTTTGAAGAGCAATACGATTTTTAACGTTCAGCATTGGTACCGCCCTATCAAGTGGGGGTGAAGCACAGCCAAAAAGAGGAAACACTTGACATTAGTTTGCGTCTCGGCAAAGTGAAACAAACCTCGACAGTGACACTTTTGTCGTGTAGTTCACGGCACTACATTTTAGCACTATAACTGCACAAATGAGTAGCTGGATCTAAATATAAAAGTACATCAGAAATGAAAGATAACTATTATTTTATACCACTCTCTGGTTTAAAGATTTCTGTAAATGTATGTAACAAGTCGAACCATTTAAAGACTTTACAGAGTCATTTCTGAGTGGACAGTGTCCCCCGCAACTGAGCTGTGGTTTCTTCTGTATTCCAGAGCATTTCTTTACAGACGGGCCACACAGACGTGTCCTCCTGCACCTCCTCACATCCACGTCCAACCTCTGTTGCAGCTCTTTAGATGAAGAACTCATCGAGCGGCTCCGGGCTGTTTGTCTGCGCTGACAGCGGCTCGGCAGTAGTCCTGCTCTCCTCCAATGGCCCTCTGGAGGGACTTTGTCCTGCTGCCACGGTCCTGCTGTCCCAGCCCCTCCTGGCTGCATCTGTACATCCAGCAGAGCCCCAAGTCCTGGAGGCGACCCGAGGGGTCGTGTGTCTCCCTGGCGGATGTTCGACCAGCTCCTTTGCCAGACCCTCGACAGCTGAAGCCCCAACCGACACGGGTCTCTCAGCGCGGCGATTCACCGAAGGCTCCGCGGGGGAAGAGCTGCCGATTGTTTTGACCGCCGTGTCAGACGGAGGTGAGACGGGGGCTCCCGTGTCGACGTTTGTTTCTGGCTCCTCCTCCTCTTCCAGAAGAAGGTGGGAGAGAGAACGGGTGATGGAGGGGCGCAGGGGAGAGTCGGGGTGGTTTGCAGTGGAGTGCGGCGCCGGGCTGCTGCGCTGCGACGAGTAGCAGGAGCTCCCCGGAGGAGTGCTGCAGCAGCTCCCTGATCCCTGGCTCTCCGCTCCGTGGAGCTTCTCCAGGACGGAGTCGCTGCGCGGCCTGTGGCCTGTGACTACGCAAACACACAGTCACAAGAGAGGGCGGTTACAAACCTCCGCTCTACCAAGCGAGCTGCCGGGACGAGTCCTAAAGCCCAGTTTGTGCCTCTGCGTTTAAATACAAACGCTCTTTACAGCGTTACTGCCACTTGTAGAACAGCGGGAGAGTGTAAAGCCATCAGACGTTAGGAAAAGTTCCCCAATATATAACATTTAAGACTTTAAAAACACTCTAGGGGCCTTCATTTTTTGTTCATACCCCTGAGAACAATGTTTCCCGTTGGGTGTACTCACTGGGCTTGTGTGTTTGTGTTTGCCAGGGCAGGGGGGCTGTGAGGGTGCAGGGCGACAGGCCGTGGCCCTGCACCGAGCTCCTGAGCTGCATTCCTTGAGGGGACACGCCGGGGCAGCTCACGGGGAAAGCACAGGTCAGAGGTCGTTGAGGCTGAGCCGGGGTTTTTACCTGTAGGGCAGACGGGGTGGGAGGGATTACAATTCACCGAGGACTACAGAGATTTAAGCGAGTTAAGTGACTTTGGCAGAATTAACAGAGGCAAATCGTACATATGGCTCCTATCACAACTGTAAGTTGGTTCTGTGAAGGACAGCAGCCGAGTGCCTCCTTCATTTCATCATCACAGGAAGAATGAAAGTCCATTTCCATTATTGAACAGATGCGGTTTTATCTCATGATATTGATGCCCGATGTATTTAATCAGCGCACATGAAGTAACCAAATATTGTTATTCATACTGTTGTGTGACGAACGCTGGCCTTTTGGCCAAATGTTTTTTATAAACGTATTTATTTGTCCAGTTCGAACTTAAACAAAATGGGGTTGGCATCACATGCGAATCATACAAAGTGGTATTTGCATAGTGAAAATCATGTTGTGCATCCAGCCCACTAAACTTGTGTCTTTTGAAATGTGTTTTTCTTTTTTTACCGTAAAATTGTTGTAAATGGAGAAAAAGATAATCTTTATTTAATCCAGGCGAAATGTTCATCAGCTTGTCAAACTTACATAAAACTAAAACTGAAATGCCACACAAACATTCCTTCACAAACAACTGCTGCTTTCCATTCAAAGTAAACTCGTTCCCTTAAGCAACCTGTCCTGCCTCATGTTGTGCGCAAAATGTTCCGTTCTGCAAATAACATTTTGGCAGAGATGTTTCTCTTTGGACTCTGAGATGATTATGAAGTAAACAAATTGTAGTTAAATTCCCCTTACCTGGAAGAGGATCTTGTTTCCATCTAGGTCTTCTGTCTGCCAGCGTGAGCTGCTTATGGGGGTGCAGGGGTTGGGCAACAGAGGGACCAGTTGGCCAATTTCTTCCACACTAAACTGCAGCACAGCGGAGCCGCACGGCTCCACTCGAGCTCCCGGTGACAGCTGTTTTAAAGCCAGCTGCAGGCTCAGCCCGGGCTCTGTGTGGAAAACAAATGATCACGTGTCATTTGGCTGTTTGATTTCCTGCTTATCGGGTACAAAAGCAAGCTGTAGAGAATGTAAAGAAGCAGCTCTTTGAGGAGTCACCTGTGTGGAGAGTGAACCAGCAGAAGCCCGTCTTTTGCTCCTCTGCCTGTCGCTGCAGCACTGTCTCATAGAGCCGCACAGCGTCCTCGTAGTTGTCATAGCCACAGTACAGTGTCACACGCAGTATTTCCCCGCCGCAGTGGACTGGTCGAACCCCCCACACGGGCATGCCCGCTCCCAAACTATAGAAATCCCGGCTGGGCAGGAGGTAGGGCCGCAGCATGGCGTTGGTGGGGGAGCTGCTGGAGGTGATGTAGAGCCCTCCCGTTCGGTTGCCGCAGGTCTCAGTGTGGTGATACTGCCATGGCGGATGCTGAAAGAAGTCCAGCACTTTGAGGATTCGCTCCTCTCCGTAGGCCTCGTGCAGAAAGAAGGTGATGGCCAGAGAAGGGTAGCCTGAGGGATTAAGAGAGAAGTTATTCTCCGTCAAATTTAAATAAAAACAGTTGCCAATTCTAGCGAGAGAAGCCTGTTTACGTCTAGCATGGATTAAGTTTAGTATTGAGTACAACATTTGGGGGGGTAGTCTTGTTCTTCCCTATGGAAATAATTATTTTTCCTATTTACAGAAATAATGCAACAACTCAATGCGCAAATGTAGTAGGGGCACCTATAAGTTACATACAAGAGAACCGACTTGTCTAACAAGATGCAAACATAATGAATGCACACCACACAGTGAGGATATTTACCTGCATCAGAACACAGGCGTGCGTAACTCCTGAATGGGGAGGCCCTCTCTGACACGTGGAAGATCCGGAGAGTTGGGCAGAGCCAGCGGAGGAGGCGGTCCAGGGTGTGCTGCAGCAGCAGTGAGTCTCCAGGGTTGGCCAACAGATGTAAGTTCAGTAGCAGAAGCTGCTGCTGCTGCTGCTGCTGCTGCTGCCTGACCCGACCGGTCATGCACTGAACTGGGGTCACACACATGCATGTAAGTGTACAAACATAGTTTAGACAGCTATAAACTTGATGTTTAAGCAGGAACCAGAACAAATGTTGAAAAAGGGTAATCCCATTTCACACATCAAGATTAGTGTCCATGTTTTGGGGAGTGTTGCCTGAGCTCTTTAAAACTGTTGTATAATGTCTTCTTTAGAAATGTAGGAACAATACAACTGACATACTCAAGAAGGTCTTGGCATTTAGTTTAGTGCAAAAACAATTAGTGGTGCACTAGCCTGTGTTTGGAAATGGAGATGTCATTGTGGTAGCACCTGTTAACGCCTGGCTGATCACCATTAGGAGACTAATCCGAGAAAGGTAACATATCTATGTTAGATCTATTCATTTCTAAACTGATAGAGGTGTGACCTTTGAATATATTGGCAGGTAGAGTCTAAATAACAATCACAATTGATTATAGGAACAGTTGAATGCTTGTTGGAGCTTCACTGATATTGACTGAAAATGTTGCTCATTTTTCCATTTTTGCTGTATAAATATGTTGCTTGTTAATCGACTCACTTCAAAAAGTACAATTATTATTTTATATACAATTATTGATTACGGCATGGCCTCTTAAACATCCGTTTGTGAATGCGTACTTACTGCCTGATGATGACATCCTGCTGCTGTCAGATCTTAATAAGAACACAGAAAATAAAACGTACACAAGTCATTTTCCCCCAGATAGTGTCTTCATGTTTACATTGGCAGGAGGAAAGGCACAAATCTGTCCCCATCTTGCGGTGGTTGGCTTGGGAACGAGCCCCTTCGGTCACCATGACAACACATTGTATGTTGTTAGCTAACGACATAGTAATAAAGCAAATTTAGAAAAATATATATTTAAGAGGACAGCAGTTATAAACAACAATAAACAAACGTCTGAGAGGCTAAACACAATTTAGTTCGTGGGTTGAAATGATGCCCCCCCTCTCACGAGTCACTGTCAACACTTCCATTAAAACTGGGACTAAGCTAACCATTAGCATCGTTAGCTAGCGCCGAAACGGTTGACTTACTCGGCAGTTTCAGCTCCGGAGTCCACGTTTTCATAGTCGGGTCCCTTTAATAGCGCCGCTCCTCGGAACATCGTCCGGACGCTACACCTTCTCTAACGTTTGGTGCAGCCACCTACTCCGAAAGTTTGAGCGATGTGTGCAGAAGTTCAGTCTGAGGACGGGAAGCATCCCGTTTGATTTCTTTCCACCGTCCGCTCCAGCAAAAAAAAAAAAAAAAAGAAAAAAAGAAAGGAGAAAAAAGAGGGACTTGCTTGCTGGGACGATGACGTCACTGGGCAACCATACACCGTTATGTTAGAATAAAAGGCGACACACGTTTTTGAGGGAGAAAACTAAAACTGGAGATGCTCCCCCTCCCCGCACCGGCCCCACGCCCGGTTGCAATGGACACAAGCAGGGCGAAAGGGACAAGTAAATGTGTGCCGCTTTCGGTCTAAAGCCGCCGATAAGAACATATGGAGCAGATGGCTCGCGACCAACGACACGGGAAGACAAAGGGGACGGTCCAGACGGGCAGGACGGATTTTAAAGCGCAGCCTCTAAACCCTAGAAACTAAAGGCCTTGTTTGTTAATACCTCAATAAGAGCATTAATGTCGCTTTAGGGGCAAACTCTGTCTTGACAAGACCTGAGAAAGCGTCATGCATTTGAGCCCCAACGACGAATGTAGTCCCAACGAGATGCACGCGACCTTATTGTGTTCCTATCACCAACACATGAAGCACACAGTGAACTAATTCTGTACATGTTTAAATCTCAACGCGTGACCATGACGTTTAATTTCATCGTGCACGTTAAAATACATTAGAGGTTAACAAAAAAAACTTTTTTTTTTTTTTAATTTCATGATGTTCACATGTCTGTCTGTCTGGTCGGGGACTTTGGTTTAATTGAGCAGACAGTTGTTTTCAACATAGAAGTGGCCATAAAGACACAAAAAATGACCTAAAAGCTTTTAAGAGTCATTGATGGGTTACACACTCTATCAATCCAGCTATATCTGTTTTAAAACAGCGTTGATTAGACTTTGTCATTTTAAAGGCTGCAGTTTGCGGTGCTTCAGTTTCTAAAATTCTGTAAATTGTACAGTTTATGAAAAACACAGCACAGCCTTCAAACAGCACATACTAATGTACGCTGCTCACAGTTTAAATAAAACTATGCATTCGAACTGAGTTGGATTTTCTTTAAAGAAAAATTCTCTAAATACCACAAGGTGAAACCTAAAGTAAACTTCAAAGGAACTTGTGACTTTTTCCGAAGCATTCACGTAAAAAAAAAAAGAAGACCCCACCCCTTCATTTTTTTATTCTAGATTTACTATGATGAAAACAAGGCCCTGTACATTCCACCTTTGCAGTGAGTACAATAATTAATTTACAATTTGTACACATTATAACATTGCTGGACTGGCTCCAACAGTCTTGAAATCCCCAAAAACCTCTTTGAAAGCTGCCCACATGGAAACGTCCAATCAAAGAGCGGAGATTTTAGTTTTTGGCCAATCATACAGCAGGCCTGAAGTAAAATATGTGTCATGAGACCAAACGGCGTTTCTGGAGTTTTCATGTCTTATTCCCCTGATTGATCCATCAGATCAAAGCATCCTGTGCAGCTACAGCTCTTGATCTCCCCAACCACCCGTACAGACCTGGCCCAAATATTCAAAACGGTATTAAATATTAGGTGCACTTCACTTTTATAAGACAGTAAAACAACCTAAAAAAAAACATTTTTAACATAAATCAAGCACTTCATGTTTTTTCCAGTAGTCAACATGTTTTTTTCTGCTGTTGTAAACCAGGTCTGTAGCAGTGAGCGCTGTCTTTAAATTTTAAAATGGCCAGGAGTGTCTGTTAACACGTACAGCCATCAATGTGCCTCGAAAAAAACACCTTGACATTTAAAACAGGGGAGGGATTTCAAATGTTTTCTTGGTCTCCACGTAGCTGCGAGTTTGCGCCAACACGTTTCGGCTTGTTCTCAAACAGCACGTAGTTAATTGGCAAACAGGCTCACCCAATTCTCTCCAAAGGCCACAAGAAACATGATTTTGTACAAAACTAGACCCGCTTCCTTTCATTCCTCCGCGGAAGAAATCTAATAAACCTAGAAACCTTCCCCGTCTTATGCACGTTTTCTTCTCTTGACACATTTTTATGGAAGAAAAGTTAAGCTTCCCCAGTGTTTCCCAGAATCATTGATGAAAGCACTTCCAGGTTCATTCAAACGCATAGCAGTCCGCAAAAACAACAGGCTCTCCGTTTCGCTCAAGTCGACGTTAGCTTTCATTGAATTCAAGTGTTTTATGCTACGTAAGTGTACACTTTGCGGTCCTCCGGTGTTCGTGCCAAATATTCCCTCTCAATGAGTCCTTCGATGCGCTTCTTGATGACTACGGGACTCGGGAGGAATCGTGCGCGCAGCTGCTGCGTGACCTGCGGAGACGTCAAAAACAAACGACAAAAAAAAAAATATCACTACGTTATACTTTTCATCCCGAGACCATCATCATCATCACTCTTCACAAACGCAACCAGTTGGGCTGACTGACCTCCGCTACCAGAACATTGTGCTGCATCTTCTTTCTGGACTTCATGATGCGAACGATGGCCGCTTCGATCTCGTGCTTCCTGTCGTCGTCCACTTTCTGCCGCGTTTCCTTCCTCTCGGGGTCCGACTCTCCTTGTTTAGCAGCCACTAGGGGGCGCGTGACCAACCGGAAAATAAATGCAAAAGACAACTACTGTGAGTGAGAGCGTGGATTCAATTTCCCCAAATAAGTTTGACTAATTTTCCTGTGAGGAATTACGATTTAAGCCTGCGCTATAAGAGGCCCGTTACTGTAGGAACATACGCCGGACGGCGGGTACCTGTCTGGATCTTGACGCGGTGAAGTTTGGAGGTGAACTGGTCATTGACTGTAAACACGTGGCCATTCTCGATCTCCTTGGACTTGGGCTCCTTGGTGAGAACTCTCTGAGTGGGCTTCCCACAAGCCAGAGACTGCAGCGCACGCACCAGCTCCCTTTCTGGGATGTCCGTCTCCTGCTGGATCTCCTGCAGGGTTGAAGGATCAAGTTTGGGGTCACAGTCAAACATTAAAACAAGACTGAGAAGAAAAGCAGGAATCGAAAACTTGTTTTAGAAGTGCCCCTTTCCTGCTGAAATGGTTCTCTTTTAATCTATATGTCTTTCTCTGCACGGTAAAATGTTTGCGTCAAACTGGGGGATGGAAGTATACCGTTATATTTCGTGGGGCAGCATGTGTCAAATTGTGTACCTCAAAGATGGATTTGTCTCTGTTGTTGAAAAGCATGAGGATGGTCATCTGAAAGGTGGAAACCTGCAGGATGTGCTTCCTGGTGTTGGAGCCGGTGACCTGGGCTCCTCCCACTACAACCTCTGACCCGTCCTCCTTTTGATAAGTTTGGGGCGAAAAGATCAAAATCTAAGAATACCATACTGAATCAGCTTGCACAAGAAGTCATGTTTTCTGTTTCTGAATATTAGAAAGCTGATTTCCCTGCTGCTCGAAAGAAAACGTTTCTTATCACAACTACTGAACCCGTTTTTACTATTAAACAGCTGTGTGCATTAGTCGTGGTATATACAATGTTTATATAAGATGTTTTATTTGAGTGTCAGTTACACAAATGAAGACACTTTCAGACCTTTAACCTTTGGCAAAATGACTGTTCTATTAACAATGAATGGTTTGAGTTGTTCACTGAACATTCTAATGGCACTATTGATTTGTTTTGACTAAGGCGCATGCACATGTCACATTAGTATTTGCAATCTGTTCTATCATAATCACAGCATTTAGTATTTAAAACATGTACTGATCTTACAGTACCTTTTTGATGGGACCGTAGAAGGTGGCGTTCAGATCGGCAGAGCCCATATGGTGCTGAAGTGTGAGTTGTCTTCCGCTGTGCTTACCAAGATAAAACCTACAGGCAGTGGACGTCATTCCCGGTTAACCTCTAAAAGTGGCCAATGTTGCATAATTATTCCAAAATAAGCATCAGAACGCGGTTACAGGCCCGAGGAGAGGAACATGCAACAATACAGCGCTGCGTCAACTATGCTCGAAATGTGAGAACTATTCTGGATATAAACGAGCTTACATTGTCAGGAACTAAAAACAAAAACGTCAGTCTAGTGTTAAATCAAAACAGAATGTGGCTTAGCAAGTCTCTTCATTTTTGGTTTGCACATGAAACAAACTGTGTGTGCTGTTATGAAACCACTCGCTCCTGGTGTGCAACTGACCTTCTAAAGACTTCGAATGCATGTCGCGGTGAAGGCGGGATGTTGCACTTTGGTGTTGCTGATTGTGTTGGCCAATAGCCCGTGGTCAGGACTCTCACAGTGAGATCGACCCCTCCAAGAGACACCTGACGTTGAAAAAGAAGTTTTAGTCCGCGGTCATGCGATTACACACGGAAGCTCACTGATTGTATTGATGTTAAAAAAAAAAAAAAAAAAGAACTTAGATAAAAGTGTAGTGTAGATGAATTAGGACAAATCGATTTTATAACAACCTACAGCTGTGGAATACAGAAAACGTGAACAAATAACCGCCATGTTGTGGCAAACTACAACGACAATCGGATACGGTGACTAGTGACAGGAGGCCGTGTGACGGAAACAGAAATTAGCAACATGTGTTTCAAGGATAGGGATAGTTTGTCGCATAATTGTTCTCATGTAATTGAGCAACGCGCCGATGCTCAGGAAGTCAAGTAGCCGTGCACTCATTACACGCAGCGAACTGGCTCATTAGTTTTGACAGAATGAGGTGTTGCGTGCAGCGCCCCTCCTTACCCCAGTTGTCTGTAGATGTTGTCTAAACTCATCCATGGTGGTGTTTGAGATGCTCATATCGCGGAACATGCCCTCCAGTTTCGAGGTGAACTGACAGCCGCACTCAGTCTGAGCAGGAGAAGAGATCACATCTAGTTAATGCAAGCATGGCTTCACGCTCAAGTCCCTACGATTAGGGGTTCACGTACCCTTATAGGCCAGATTTCAATAAACATTTGAGCTATCAAAGTTCCCATCCACAGGCTCCGAACATTCATTCAAAAGTTTGAGAGAAATCTGTTTTTCCTAGTTATGCCCGCTCACCTTAAGCTTTGAGATCATGTTCTTCTCAGAGTCATCAGAGACGCTCTTGTTGGTGAGCAGCCTCCTTGCAAGGTGCTGCTTGTAGTACCTCTCGAACACGTCCTTCTCCTGCATGAAGCGGAACAGCACCATGGCCTTGTCCAGTATGGACTCCACCTCCTGCTCGGTCAACTGGACAAAAAAAGCACAATGATGCACTTTGCATAGGATGGTCAGAACGGTCCGTTTTATTTGGTTACTGACAAAAAGCGAAGCGTTGTGGAAATATTTTGGGGTTGAACCTAAACGAGAAAGCTCGGCACCCGCTCAACCCCAACAAGGTCCGATTCCCGGCGTTAGAGGGCCTACCCCTTTCACTCCCTTCTTCAGTTTGTCGTCGATGAAGAGCGAGAGGTACTCCGGCGAGCGAGAGTTGAGGTTAAGGAAGTACTCAAAGTCGCCTGCAATGGTTTGCTTGAAGAGCCGGTCATTGTTGAAGGACTCCTGGAGGAAACGGTCAAAACGGGATTTCAGGTCGAGCAAACCCTGCAAGAAAGGAGACGGGGTTGATTAGGGGGTATTAAAGCAACACCGCAATAACAGCCCGACAGTGGCAGGGAACCCGCTGAGTAAAGGATGAAAGCAACAACAGCTACAAAAAAGGAGTAAAACTACAAACAACAGAAACTGAAAGATAAAAATAACAATACTTTAAAATAAAGTGCCTTCTCTGTGGCGGCCCCTCAATGACCTCACATGTTTTTCAGCAGAGAGCAGCTGGACTTTTGGTCACATGCGCGGAGTCTCACAGCAGCGATCCTCTGCTGGGAGACTACGGAAGCACATTATGGTCAGCGGTCTGCGTGCAACGGCGTGCTGAAGTGAGCAGAGGCAGCAGGCAGGACTTTGGCCCCCAAGCGAGGTTGGGCCAATCGCCTCGTACTCGTGCGGCAGCAAATGAGCCGAACGGTCCACAAACGCGCAGCCGGGCAGATTCACGAGACCGAGTGGCAACGCGGCCTGCACTCCTAATCCCCTGATGCCCCATCGTCTCACCTGGATGTAGTCCACGGGGTTCTTTCCCTCTCCCTCCTCTGACACCAGGGCCTTTCCTTGCTCCCGCAGGTATGAGCTCATGCACTCACACATGGTCTTCAGCCCATTGGGCACCCTGGTGAACAGCTTGTACATGCACGCCAAATCTGTGATGAATATGCACGAACACACACACACACACACACACACGTTAGGAATGCATTTCTACCAACTCGGTGGCCGACATCTGCTCAGAATGCGGCTTGTTTGCGCGGAGTAAACGAAGATGCCTTTGAGAGCGCTAGTGGAAATCATTTCGCACATCTAAATCTCATCTAAATCAAATACTCAAAATCAAATTCCCAGCATTATGACACCAGGGAAGCATTGTGACTGTATTACCGATTCAAGAAAATATACATATCTTGCAAGTGTAAGTAACAGCTTGGGGGATTTTGGTTCTCTTACAATATAACTGTCATGAATGAAAATCAAATAGCAAAAGGTGTGGCGCGTAAGCGGCACAGGACTCTCACCGTCGGTCTTGCCGTTTTTGAGCATGTGGACCAGGCCAGAGTTCTCCATCTCCACGATGGTCTTCATGTGCTTGGAGATGAGCTCACGCTCCACCACCTTGACGATGGGCTCTTCTGTAGATTTATCCAGGCAGTGCATCACCCGCTCAATCTCCTCATTGATTCTGGCTTCGACCTTCTTAATGTACACACTAGCACTGTTTTCTGCGAGGAACTTTTGACTTTCCATCTAAGGGTTAAAAAAAGGAAATGAAATGTTTTTTTTCTTTTATCAAACTCATGGAATGTGTCACAAGAAAAAGAAAATGTATCCAAAATAACTTCAAACAATAACAAGCTAAACAATGACGTTGTCAGGGATATGTTCTTCTTCCACAAACCTGGAAAAATTCTGCAGACATTTCTAAGAACGGTGCCTCAAAGTCTTCTTCATAAACCGATCTCCCTTCGAGGCCGAGGATCATCAACATTTGGCAGGCGTTTCTAATGGCCCCCCTGGTGGAGAAGGAGAGGCAGACCAAAAGTTGACGGCCAAACCAGAATAGATAAATACTAAACAAAAATAACAAAAAAAACCCCATCATACAATGTCCCTGTCACACCACTTCACGTCTGACAGTCAGGCACAAGGCGCACATAGCGGCAGAATTTCACAACCTATGGTTGTTACGTGGCTCTGGCTCTGTGTGCGTCTGTGTTTCTCCTGCTGTTCTTCCTACTCTTGGTGGTCAGTTTGACAGAGCTGCACGCATCAAGCGCAGTGTGTTTTTCATCAAACAGCAGAGGACCACTTGCCTGTAATATTTAAAACTAAGCACGTGTGGATGCTCATTATGGCAGCTAACGAGGTATTGGACTCATACGTACTCATAATGTACATATACGTCATATAATCCCATAGCCTGCTTCAATCAGACATTTAGTTTTTTAAGTTTATTGATTAAATATGAAGGATGTAGATTGCATTTACCCCTTTTATGTGCAACTAAAGTCAGAATCAAGCTGTCAACATAACCAGCGAGGGGTTTGTTGTAGAAAATTTCTATAAAAGTTCAGGAGAAGAGAATGACTTATTTCGATGTTTGTCCTATAAGGAAAAACAGGGTTTTGATAAATGAGCAAAGTTGTAAAAGTCAATTTTATTGCTTGCAAGCAGGAGGTCAAATACACAAGCACGTATTACGTTGCTCTGTGGAGATGGCGTCCTCGAGTGCTCAAACACTGAGCTTTTGTACACACGCACACACATGAAGGACATTCTCAGTGGCAGGTATAAAACATATCGCAAACCAAGCTGAGATAAGAACCAAAGTTAAAATGGGGAAACACAGCTCCTTTGTTTGAGCCTTTGCGGAGGGAGTTGACTCGTCCTCCCCTCCACAGCTGCAGAAGATAAACTATCACTCTTTTAGCATAAGACTATGTTGTAACATATTTCACCATTACAGGTTAGGTCTTCGTTGCTATGAATCCTGCCTGCGAGGCCTCACCTGTCCACCACCTCCCCTTTCCTCTCGCGGGCGATCATGTCCAGCAGGGTCTGTCGCAGGTGGTCTCTGATGCAGCCGTAACGAACCACTTGATCCCTGAAGATGATGAGACCCAGGTTGTAGACATTCTCCACATTGTTCTGCTGTACGTACACCCGATCCTGTGAGACAAACACACACAAAAAAAAAGGACAAGCTTTAAGACTTGCATCTTCCCCTCAGCGTTAAACACATCCCTTCCAGTGGGTTTAAGCTCAATTGTGGTTAAAATGAACCTAAACACAGAATACATACACTTTAAAACTGTTTCAGGTTGATTCTAAAATGTTTTGACGTACACGCAAACATTAAATCTGCATGTGCCCCTGAATTGGAAACAATGTGACAGAAGCGAGCTTTTCTCGAGTCAGATCCCACATGAGGAGGACCTGTGTCAACATCAGCCACTCACCATGTACATCAGGATGTCTCTGATCATCACCATAGCTGTTTGATGGTCATTCCAGGCCTGATTTAGGGTCTGAAGGAAGTTATTGTTTAGGGAGTTGAGGACATCTTCTCGTACCTTCAGAGGAAACAAACGCACATGAAGGATGTGGACGTACTACACCACGTTCTGCAGTGTTAGTGATGACACAATGCCTGCGTAAGGGCAAACAACTGCTAGAAAAAAATGCTCTTGTGTTAAGTTGACGCTCTCATTTGTTTTGTGATTTTTTTTGTTGATGCACCTTTTAAGGTGGCTCTCCTTTCCTGCTTGCTTAAAACCCTTTTGTCCACAGGTCAGGCACACAACAGCTGGATAGTTGTCAAACTGCAGTGTGACTCAGCATTGACAAAGTCTCCGTAGAGCAAGAATCTTCAGGGCACAGCGACCTCCCAGACAGACAGATGATGAATTACAACCTCTGCGCTTAGTAATAAACAGGATCGACCCTCACAGACGCACTTGCCTCTCCATTTACAGCCGGGGCGAATGATGAGGTGCAAGGTGGAAACAAACCCATTAATCCGAATAAGCCTTTAAATAAAGACTCAGTATGCACACTGATGATTTACTTATAAACTTATAATTACACAGTGCTGGTAACATGAAGCGTATGTTCATCTGGGTTAATGCTGCTGGTCCTTCAAATAGTTAATACCAATATTACATTCTCTACATTCTCAGTACATTTCACATACACCACACCACTAAGCAAGTTTCTTGAATGAAAATTTGCTGGCGATCAAATGATAGGAATTGTATCCGCCACCTCGTGTTGGCTGTTCTGCTGAGCAGAATTTTTTCATTCTTTATTTTTCATTGTTGGAAGACGTCAATCCCAAATCCTGTGCTCAAGAATTCTTAATGCAATTATAAGGTCTTGTACTCAAACTATAACCGCTGTGGCTGTCGCATCGGAAAGGGCTTTACGTACTTCCTAAAGTTGAGACGTAAAAGGAAACCATTATGTTAGAGTTGTTTCAATAATTTTGTTTGGTGGCAGTGTCTGAGGTTACTGTAAAAACACGCTCAGAAGTCGATTCGCTCGTCTTTAAACGATGAGTTCCTTGCAAGACAAAACCCGTTTCATGAAAGGCCAGCAGACAGATGACTCATGCAGCTGAACCCAACATCACAACTCAAGGACTCTATCCACATGTGGGAGTCCTTTACGAGCCAGTCACAGACACGGTGCGTCTCCCATTGTAGAAGACGAGAGCGAGAACCTCGCAAATTGTACGTGTTGTGAAGGGTGACAGCTCATCTCTTCTGGTATGACAATAATTCTGCAAATTCTTAACCTTAAAATACCACCTTCCCTGATGTTTCTACAAACGCAACCTGTGTGACTCTTACTTTGTTGATAAGGTGTTCGGTGACGACCTCCCTGCAGGCCCGTGTACAGCTTCTCTCCGTGTTTGTGAAGCACCATTGTGTAGGCGTTCCTGTACAGTTCCTCGAAGCTCAGACCGCTGTTGTTCTTCCGCTGAATCTCCTGGATTGCATTCTTCAGAAGGTCCCAAATGTTGTTGACATATTTCTCGTCCATGGTCATCTGAAAAAGGCAGCCGGTAATGGGTTGAATTAGACGACTCATAAAGCCAATACAGCATCAAGGTGCAGATGGACGACATTTAGTTATGACGTACCATTAAAAGGGATACATGCCAATATTTATACAATATTAGAAGGCTTGTATTACATAGGTTAGCCTGTAAGTATTAAATGGTTACTTGGTTGATTTAATATTAGCAGTTCCATAGATGCAGTATGAGCCTGTAGAGTCCTTAAATGCTTCTCGGGCATTGTAACTTATATTGTAACTTAACATTTTTCCATTTTTCATCCATTTTTCTTTTAGTGGGATTTAAAAGCCGGTATTCACAGATGAATAAGAAATACAGGAGCTTGTGATTTTCAACTAGATAACTACATGTTGGCCAAAAGTAGAAAATGAATATCGGCAACAGCTTGTGAGCAGAAACAATGTGTGCTCATCCCAAACTTCACCGGATGCTGCTGTACCTGCACATCTGTCAGGACTGGGTCGCATTCAACAAGCTTCACAAGGGTTTCCTAAAAGGTCCTCTGCATTAACACAATGCATCTGTGTTCCCACTGTCACATGCACACAATTGAAAATGACTTAATTACCCAGAGGAGTAACAAAAGCAGTGTCCGCTGACTGAGCCAGTCACACATGGACTGAACTGTCAATTTAAGCAGAACTGAGGTCAGTTCATAAATGAGGGTTTATCAGTGACTTGCGGACAAAGGGAGTGCCAGGTGGACGGCGACACGACTCCTAAATCACCGTTTAGACAATGAACAAACCACAGAATCAACAAGGCACATGTCTCCCAATGATCAGGCCATTTACGAATCTAAAAACTAACGCTGCCTTAGCCGATTTGTGTTTCGAGACTCCATCTGCAGCTGTGGTAACGATGCGGTTCGCCCTCACGCACGGTCGGGAATGTAGCTGTCACTGTGTTGCACTGAAGTCATCCGAGCATACAGCTCAGCGAAGAACACGTCACGCACTTTGATGAAGCAAAACGAAAACTAGTCAAAAACAACAAGTGTCAACAAGAGCCGGGGCTAAAGTTAGCATCGGCTATGTCGACAAATGCAATCTGCTAGCTGCCGTTTGGGTGGTTGTGAGGCAGTTCAATGTCAGAACACAATGAGCGACGTGAAGTCAACCTCCCGTGCAGCCCACCGGTCCGGCTGAGCGAGAATCCTGACCCCCTGACGCCCTCGGCGGCTGCGAGTCGGCGAGTCATATCTGCTGCTCAGCTGGTTAGCCTGCTAGCAGTTAGCAAGAAGTTAGCTAACAGTGAGCTAGCAGCCCGGACCACGGTGATCGAGCCCCCCCTCCCCGACCCCCCCTTACCGGCGGGCAGGCGGAGCACCCACCGCGGTGTGTACTTACAGGAAAGGCCCGTATCCTCATTTTGGTGTCCTTCTTGGTGCCGCTTTTGCTGAGATTGGACATGGTTGCCTCGTCCGGTGGGCTCGGTATTCACATGAAAGTGGTGTTTTTTTTCCGGGTGGGGGGGGGGGGGGGGGTCGGAGGGGGAACGGGCCTGGGGGGTAGGGAAGGGAGGGGGGAGAAGGGTGTAGGGGGGTCCCTGCTTGTTTTAACGGAGCGGCCGACGAGCTTTCACTCGACCTCGTAGCTCCGCGTCCCGGGCACCGTAAGTTTAATGTTGACAGCCAAACGCCACATCCGATAGTTCACGCAGCGATGGCGGACTACCTGCAGTTCTCATGGCGCAGAGCTCGCGCACTCCAAGTCCCGCGAGAAAGTAATGTGACATTTTTTCTCTCAATGTGACTTGCACCTGTACCTCAGAAATGTTCTGACCCTTAGAATCAAGTCATGATTGTCATTATGGATATAATATCCATATGTATTACGTGCAGTTTAGCAGGGAGTATTGATAGTAGATGTATTAAATAGTTGTTTATTCTGTACTGCAATTCTACACCGAAATGCGCAATACTAGTTCTTATTATAACTGAAAATAATTCGGTATAATTACTCAAGTAGTTTGTTATTTAATTGAAGTTTATTATATTATTTTTCAGCTACGTATAACTACTGTAACTCTTTACCTGTAACTCTTTAATAGGCATATTTAATACTTCATACTTCATATCAAGATTCAGCATGCAACACATATGATGATGATGGTCTTTGTGTTATACTACGCCCTCAAATTGCCTCCACCTCCATCCCCTTCTAAATTAAAGTGTCTTGCTGCTTGTATGTTAATGTCTCAATAACAACTGTCAAGGACTATTCTCCATAATAGGTCTTATTTTGCCACTTTGTGTAGACAAAATCTTTCAAGTACCATTTTTAAATGTATTTCTAAAATTTCTGTTCTTCTATTCTATTTATCTGCAGCGGTCGGATAATTGGTGGGAAATCCATTACTGTGATTCACCTGTGTTTTCATTTGTATCATATCCAGCTTAATTAGATGAGATTGAGTTGGTTCGAGCCATGCAGTGCCATCTTAGTGTTTGGACCAGCTGGATGAAATCCTCTTCAGCTGCCCCTCTTGGTGGATTAGGACTCATTCGTTTCTGCTGTTTGTTTGAGAATTATTGGCTTTTGTGGGGATGAACAGTGTTAGCCTGAAGATGGTACTAGCCAGGTCCGGTTGTGACAGCATTATGTTGTTGGCGCAACATGCGCTTCTATAACTCTGCATGCAAGTATTTACATGGTTTTGTCCCTTCTCTCAAATTCATTAATCAAATATTAAATATTTTCTTCAATTCCATTTGGTTGATTCGTTTAAATAGAGCTGGGTATGGAAATACGCATAATTGTATCCATTGCTTTAGTATAAACTAGTCTGTCAAACTATTAAGTAATGCATATTCCCAGACTAAATTGTGTTTGATGCGTTACCTTTACAGCAAGTATTTGGTTGCATGACCTAAAAGACTGTATTATAGGCAAAATATAATGTGGGCATGTCTCCACCGTAGCCCAATAATCAGAAAAGCTTTAGTAATAACCGTTTAAATTCAACTACATGCACATGCAGAATGTAGAGAGGAGATTTTGCTGTTTGCTGTATGTAGCAGGGCCCTCAGTGTGTTAATCTGCCCATGCTTAAACGCTCAGTCAGTCACAAAGGATCAGAAGAGCTGCCACTACGATGACTTGATTAGAATGCAGTGTATGGGGACGTGGAATTATACCGTGTGTTGTGTGTAGTTTTAGAAACATCAAGAAGCCTTTCATCAGATTTAATCCAAGAAAGAAAGAAAAAAATCTCAACATTCCATTCATAATGCTCTTGTTCATTACATCTGAAGAAGAACAACACCACCGGCACTCAGAACTAAAAAAAAAAAAATGACAGGATTTATACCTCAGTAAAAGCATCATGTATACATTTCAGATTCATTTGGGTTCTTATTGATCGTAGAGAATCACATGTTTAACCTCAGTACACATATGGTTTTTCTTTCATGGCCTTTATCTAAAAGTTTAAGCTTGGTGTGGCTCAAAAACGGTATGAAAAAAAGAGAACAGGATGCAACCATTTAAAATACATTACAGAATTGAAATATTTCCCATTGTAGTAACGACAGACAATTATGTAACGTCTCTGTTTTTAAAAAATTGCTAATTACAGCAAATATATTTTTGTCACTTTTAATGATTATGTCACAGGTGTTTTTTCATTTCAATGACTTTCCATCACAGATTAAAGTCCTGCTGTTCTGTGATGATGGGAAATAGATTGAATTCACACCTCCTGAATGAGCTGCAATTTAGACCGTTTATGATGCATCACAAAGTTTTATATGAAGCACAGCCCTCAACTTCCGCCCAACATTAGACAACAAAACTGATTTAAGGTATGCCTCTTTTCACCTTGCAGCATGGCCAGGAAGTAGACAATGTTTGCTTGGCACATTTAATTCGGACTCTCCAAAACAAGGGATGGGGATGCACACTCAAGATTCAAAACCGTCACAGCCATTCTAATTTGTTTTTCATGGAAACATTGTGATTCAACACCTAAATGCCTTTGGAAACTCATACCTAATAATCATTCAACAAGAGGCATTGGTATTTACGTTACAGAGACAGACGCTTCCTTTTCCACGTGAAAAAGGCAAAGGAAACAGGAAATACGGCAAAATAGAAGAGGGGAAGCCACATGTGAGAGAAAGAGCTTGAGAAATAGAGAGAGTCAACAAACATATCGGTGCAACTTTTAAGAAATTTATTGTAAAAAATAATCCGTCCATTAAGCAGACCAAGGCAGATCGAAGTGGTCGAACGCAGATGTGTATCCCGAAGTATACCACATCTGTCAAACCGCGTTGCATCAAGGGGGAAGGTTATTTGGTTAGCGCTTAGCTTCATGAGACCCTGTCAAACACAATGTTATATTTTACTACCAAGATTGCGATATTTTCATTTCAAGAAATTTCGTAAAGTCCCTGGAGGTTCATGTCTGCATCGTGAGCATCAACAAAGAGCAGTTATCCTGAACATCCCCTTCTTGATCTCAACCACCTCAAGTCCTCTCTCTCTCTCTCTCTCTCTCTCTCGCTTCCTCTCTCTCATCTACTTACCCATTAATTCGTTCACTCATTTGCTCACTCAATCTCAACCCTCTGCAGGGCCTACATACATAAGTAGAAGTTTGTCTTTGTGTGACTAGTTACCTCATCCAGCTCTGCAGCATTTCCTATAAAGTAAAACTGAACTTGGCATTGAGACACAACACGCATAGTCCCGCCTCCCCTTTTATATGAGGTTCAATCTGAGGATTTAACTCTCATTTTCGTGCCCTTCGGGGTGCAGCGATGGTGAACCCTTGATGCTATGGTACTATCTATAATGGCTACATCTCTAGTTTTCTAGTAAAACGATTTTTGGGTACATTGAGGAAAGAAAAATTGTGTTGTGTCTGCCTAATATCCACCAGTGGTTTTACAGTATAACTTAAAATAGAAAGAAGTGAGCATGACATCGGAGGTCTTCACACAGGTATTTCACAAATGTACATCTTTTGAGCACTGTGATCATTCATTCACCACGTTGACACTCAAACTATATCTAAACGAATATACAACATACGTACTAAACAGACTCTTTATTTCAATTTTCATATATTAAAAGCTCTAAGAAAGGCAGCAAAGATGCGCAATAAGGCAGATCCATATGACACACTCAATGACACACTCCATATAACACGCTCTACTCGGGCACGTTTACACTTACAGATGAGATGGATCTTTTAAAGGGCTTCGGTTGCTCTCGGTCTAAAGTGGTTTATGATGAAATCAGAAAAACAAAGGAAATAAATGGAAGTGGTATTTTAGAGTAGGAAGAATGGCAGAGAAAAAGAAACTGGTGGTGCCTTTTATTGAGGTGTAGATGCATACTGCATTCTCGCAGTGACAAGCAGCTAATGTGAACCAGGTGCGTGTTTCTAATGCTTTATGCATTCACTGGGGTATTATGGCAACGGATCTGTGACTAATTGATCAGTGATTGTCAATTTGTCCCCTTAAACATCCCCATGATGACAAGTAAATGAATGCACACAAGGGTTGTAAGGCCGTGTAAGTCAATTAACTAAATCACCCTTGTAGAACGAGAAATTAATCAAATATATTTTGAATAAAAAAAATCTGTCACGATGGTATAAAAAGGGACCGCATGGATAAAAGGAATAGTACATGAGGTGTTCCTATAGCATGCATTCATAAGCATCAGATGAGGGACTATGGCAGCTGCTTGTGTGTGAACAAAGGTGAGCCATTGAAATCAATATAAGCATTTATGAAACATTTTACAGACAGTAAATAGCACTTTATCTCACTGTTACATGAAGTTGTAGTAGTCTGTTTTCCATAACAATTGTTTTTTTTATCTCTCTCTGTAGAGTGTCTAAACAGCATGTGCGTGTTCATTTGTGTGTCTGTGTGTTTGTATGCATGTGTGTTTTTACAATCTTAATCAGGATCAGTACTGTATGAATGAACGTGTAACTTGTGGTTAAAAACTTTATTTTTCCAGTATGGCTGCTGAAAAAGATAAAAGTCACTACCTTCTGCTTTCCTGAACCGGAGAAACAAGCAACAGGTGGCATCTAATCCCTGAACCGGGTCAAATGGATCCACTTGTTTCAAATCACTTTGTCCTTGTCCGTTCTGCAGTGATTGACAGCAGAGGGATCCCTCCCTCTTAGGTCGCGAAAAAGGTATCTTCAGCCTCTCATTGGACCACAGAAAACTTCAAGAAACCGCCAGCACTCCGCTGATGTCACTGGCCCCTCCCTCCTTCTGCGTCGTCAAGGCAACCGTTGAGGCAGTGGTCGTCGCTCCCGAAAGCGCCCTGCGACTGCAGCAGCTCGTATTCCTGGTCCAGGAAGTCTAGGCTGTTGTTGCTCGGCAACCCACGGATGGTGAACTTGTGGGACACTTTGGTCCACTGCTCCCGGTTTGCCGCCACTCTCTCGTACAGCTCAGTAGCTCCGGGTAGCAGCTCGGACAGGAGCCTGAGAGGACAGACGGCCGTTTGGGGTTATCGAAAACGGAATCTGGTGCTTTTGTCTCTGTTTTTCACTGCAAACAGCCCTTACACATCGGCCGTTTGAGGCTTCATTAATGTGAAAAATGTTAAGGTTAAAAGTTAAAAGTTCTTGATTTCTCTGGTGAACATAGATGGGAGATTCATGGACATGTTACAACTCTCTCCCCGTCTTACGTCCTTGCAATGTGTGCAAGACAACGTGCTGTGTGCTGCGGTCCCACCTTGGGGACCTCAGTAATGTTGTGTGTGCTCACTTGTAAATGGGCATGGCGATATGTTCCATGAAGCTTATCTGTAGTTCGGGGATGTACGCTTTCTCTCTGTCCATCATCTCACTGGGTCGGTTCCCCATGGCTTTTTCCTGCACACACACACACACACACACACACACACACACACACACACACACACACACACACACACACACACACACAATACAGACAAACGTGAGTATTGACCACTCCATTGAGCAGAATGACACACTTAAACATTAACAGCCACTGTACTCTGACACATACCAGATCTCCTTGAGAGAAGAACTCTTTATAAATCAGCTCCTGTGGACACAAAAAGGCAGACACCTGTATTTGCTGATGTTGTTTAATATTCACTGCAATATTAGTTTACTATATGTATATTTACCTATATAAATTGCTCAGTTATTTATGTATTGTCACAAAAAATGTAATTTTTCTTCCTACAGGAATCTTCCTTTTTGAAACAATCAGTCAGTCAGTCAGTTAAGAAAAATGAAAATTCATTCTACTGTGTAAAACTGTAATTCCATATTTGATGCCAACCTGTTTGTGTTGTTAGTGTCTCATTTCTGAAAATATTACTGTAAATAAACAATGCTGAATCCTGAGAATTATGTAATCCAAGATCAACCTCATTCACTATGACATTTATGACTCGGTGTGATTGCTCTTTTTCACTTAATCCCGGAACCTTTTCTGAGCAGTGGGAATATAATGTACCAACCGAGACCAACATAAACCAGGCCATTGCTAGATTAAGCATAATCCTTGTAGACAGTGCTGTTTCACAGGATAGGAAACAATACAATATAGATTGTGAGGAGGACGTCTCCAGCTACATGGTTTCGAATCTCCACTGTTAAAAAAAAGGGATCAGTTTTAGCGGTGATTGGGTGCCTTTCGGAAAGTACAGATGAAAATCGGTACTAATAAGACGAGCTGATTGAATGCGGTGAACGGTGGAGACTGTGAACTGACGGCAATCTTGCGCGTGGTTTTCCAGCCCTTGGTTTGGTCCGACAGGTCACACGACGTCATCAACAGGCACAGCAGCATGGAGCGATGGTTGCGGTTCTTTCGGTTGTATCCGTCTGGAACCAACATTTTAAACATTTTTAAGTCGACGCACAACGGACGCTAATGGTAGAATTTTGATTCTGTGTTCGTCAAACATTTGTCCGTCATGGACGAGTCCCCCCCCCCCGTGGTCCTCGGCAATCGCTGGCTAATTTAGAAAAGCTTTTCAGTGGCCTTCGATTACTCAAACAGCGCACAACTGATACATCCACCCGGGATAACCTGTAATTGGTTGCATTCAGTCGAAACAAATCACCGGCCGATTACAGCCAATTACTTTATACGAGAACAGAGAACGCTTCTCTTCAAAAGTGTTAAGAATTCAATTAAAGAGGATTACAAAGAAAGTGACGAACGCTCGAATGCTCTGAAAAAAAAATCAGGAATGGAAAGCAGTCAGCAGAAGAAATATACAGTCTGCATATTGAACAGTGACGCTGTAACCAAAAAGAAACTTACTTAATCAAAGAAGAGATGTGGCTGTGCGTGTTGAACTACTGTTGCGTACGTACCATCGGCCATCTTCTGCAAGTCCTTGAAAATGCGAAGGTGGTGAGCAAGGTCTGTGGCAAGAATGACGTCTCTGATCAAATCCAGCATGCGAGTGTAGTCCTGAAAAGAAGAGAGGAAGTAATGACCGTTGACATACAGGGAAAGCAGAATGCAGCAGACGTCAAATAGAAAATCACGTGTAACGTGTGAATGTGTTTCTTACCTTCCTGTTGAACTTATCAAAAATGTTGCAGCCGTGAGTGTTCAGAATGGCGATGGCCTGGGCAAAGTGGTGTCTCTGCCATAAACACACAATCAGGCATGACAGGAAGAGGAATGAGTGCACCTGCAAATGCAGTTTCTATGGGAAGTTTGTTTAGTCGTTGTTCAGGTTTATATGTACTGTAAATGGCCCAGTGCCTCTTCACTGCTGCAAGGTGTTTCACTTTGAATGTTGGCCACCAAGTGTCGCAGCAGTAAAAAACAACATTAGCAGATCAAACGAATATAGGAAAATGATACGTTTCAGTCTGCAAATCACAGCGCTACTATTATATCATACTTAGTAGGAGTGTGCACTGCATAACACGCGGAGGTGCTTCAAATATTCTGCCTTCACAGTGAGCAAGGACAAAAGTATTCCAGTGGAACAACCTTTTGTTTTTGACTATTACCTAATCAACACTAATGCAATAGTATGATGTGTGGACATAATATAGACACAGATCCATCATGTTGTTGCAGATTGGATTTTCAGCCTGCTCATGTGATGTAACTGGGTGCTGGTTTACCTCCATCACAGATCCCTCTGAGCTGTACAGAGCGGCCAGCACAGATTGCTGGAAATAGAAACAGACAGACGGAGAAACACATTCCATATTATCGATGCGATACATCGATCCAAGTGAAACGTCATTTAGATGCATGCAGAAGTAACAAAGACGTCCAACGTCTCACTGGGCAAATTCACAGACGGGGAGATGCACAGACTCTGATACTTCCATGAACCTTAATTGATATTCTACTTTTGAAATTCTACTCTTGTTGTTTGTTTACTGGTCTCTTTCATGTGAATTCTCTCTCTTTTTTTTCCCTCAACATTTTGTTCTGCATGCAACATGTTATTCCGATATTTCAAATTTCAATGACAACAGTGCGTATAAATACAGAAACATCATGTGTGCTCTCACTGAGGCGACTTGGAAAGAGTTGTTGGTGCCACGGTGGTCCAGGTCATGGCACATGCAGGAGACAAAGAGAGCAAGAATCTCTATTTCCCTAAAGAGAAGACAGAGGGAGGATTAGAGTCACAAACAACTACGCGTTTGGCTACTTCTTTGTCCTTGTAGGGATGCGCTTCATGCACGTACTCGAGGTAGTTGGACAGCCCTAGGTTTTTGTAGAGCAGGTAGCAGAAGTGTGAGACGGAGAAGGCGTGCATCCAGTTGTGGTAGGGAGGGTCCCTGTAGCCTTTCTTCACCATCAGACAGAACCTGTCACCAAACAGCTTCATTAGAAGCTATAACAGATATTTCCTCATGAGCTATGCAGCTTTCTCTCAATTGAGAAAAAACAACATATTATACCTTTTTACTAACCCATCCATAAGTTTGAGGAATACTTATTCAATTCATTTTAATGCTTTACTGATCAATTTTACTAGAGCAATTCATTCCAACACACTTTAAAGCACCTGACAATCAGTGGCGATCATGGAAAAAGGAGTCAACCAAATGGTGAAATAATTGAATCAGGAAGAGTGAAAAATAAAGAGCAAATCTGCTCAACAATTAACGCATTAACGCACGCTACTCAAAGTAACCAAAGCACGCATTCACACACACAGGCTCTTATATATCGAGTACATGAATCGATGGATTCGTCAGACCTGGCGAGAGTGTTCATGTCAATCTTGTATGTGTTGATGAAACCCATGTCTTCAAACATGCTGAGGATGCACTGCAGACACACACAACAGGATCAGTTACATTTGTTTCATCCCCTTCGCCCTCCTTCCAATCTGCGCCTCCGACCCGTCCTCGGCCTCCCTCCTCCTTGTTTGCCTCTTACCAGCGGCGTGGTGTCGTCGGGCAGCGAGCGCGGCGTGTACGTGAATTCTGCAAAGCAGGGGTGGATCTCCCGCACGGGTTCGATCCCCGTTACCAGCAGCTTTGTCACCTCTTCCTCCGACACCTGCAAACATGCACACACTGAATCATATTGAGTAAATAACGTGGACGGTGTGTCAGTAAATACAATGCGCCTGGGCGGGGAGAGGGAGCGAGACGTGCAAATGCGATGTCACCTTCATGTGGTACATCATCATCTCGTTGGCCAGGTGGGACCTGAATTGAGCTTCGTGGACTCTCTTGTAGAGCAGAGACTAGAGAAACAAACATCATGTTATAGTAACCGTGCATGGTTTTTTTATTTCATATACAACCAGCTAATAGATTACAAGTAGAAGATCAGTCTCCTCATATTTTTTTTTTGTGGCGTTCAATCCTTGGCATCCAGCAAAGCAGTGCCGGCCCGAGCCTCTTGGGGGCCCTAAGCAGAATTTTATTTGGGGGCCCCCCTCCCATCACGCACAGTCACCTGTGCTAGAAGATTATTGGCACAAATGTCACGCTATACTGTTATAGCGAAAATTATAAACAAATACGGTGAGGTTATAATACAAAACTAGGGCTGCTTGCAGCATAAGCGAACTAAGCGGCCACCAGGGGGCCCCAAGCAGCCGCTTAGTTCGCTTATGCTTTGGGCCGGCCCTGCATCAGAGCTTGGTTTTTACACGAGGAGTAATCATTTGCTAATTGCAGATCATGCTGCTGAAGCTGTCTCGTGTCCGAAACAACACCATGATCCGCATGGAGCGTGGGTAAATAATGCATGCCGTCCTGTTTGAATGATTAATGAGCCACAAGGAGGCAATTATTTTTCCAATCAAATATCTTTGGCTCATAGATGAAGTACTTTTTTGTGACCTGCAGTCATTGCAAAGGTCGCGCGCCGCAAGAGTTGCTTAATATGAAGGTGAATTGATAATGATGCATAAAATATCACCACAGCTTTACTTTCTGTATCGACTCTCCTTTTCCTTCCTTCCTTCCTTCCTTCATTAATCTATGGTCTCTGCTTGAACTCTCCATTGCAGTGCCTTCCTGACGTTATGTTAAATCAATTGAAAATCTTGTCAAATCGATCACAAGACTCTTAGGGTTTTTTATTTATTCATATTTCTACCTCGTGCTTGTTAAAAGTTGAGAGTTAGTGTAGTGATGAGAAATATGACGTTGGATCATCACGTCGCAAAACAACAATAACAACAAAAAAACGGTGACACCGTGTCAACTGGGTTTGCAAGCCGTCACGCGAGGCCTATGAACTACACACCAGGAAAGCCTCTCAGTTCCATCGGAGACGGAATGTCTTTAATTTCCCTCGAGGCTCCGCTGAGCATTGTGCTCCCACTGAACGGATCCCATTTAGCCAGACAAGATCAATCTCTCTGACAGAACAAAGGATCCAGCACGCGGTTCTAAGAGAGTAAGGACGGATACGCTGCAACTTATGTTGTTGCTTTTTTTTTTTTTTTTCTCTCACGCCGCCAAACTGGATGAGGGATCGGTGCGGTGCGTGGAACAGGCGCTGATTGCATCGCTGCACATGACGTTCATGTCGTGAGCGATGTTACAAAACGAGAGTTAAACACATTAGATTGTTTACAGCGAGAATCAAGATGAACGCGCGGCTAAACGCATCCTGCAGTTATTCCCTTTTAATCTTTCACACCTAAGAGATAATAAGAGAAAGTGATTGAAGCGGTCATATTATGAAGTGAGAGTGAGTTTATGTACTTAATAATAATTTGCTTGGGTTCTGCTTGGCTTTTTGTGCGATTGTGCGATCCGTTTGTTTCTGGCTATTCTCTACAGCGAGTCAGAACATCAGGTGGTTCCAGAGGGTGGGTCACTTCAGCAGGCGGGGACTTACGTGTGCGATGCTGATACCACAGTAGATGGAGAACGCCGTGGCCAGGTCCTCGTCGAAGCGGTTGAACCACGGCCCGTTCATCTTATTCACCAACTCAGCCACCCCGATCACCTCTAGAAGATGCAGGATATACGCAACGACGGTGAGACATTGAGGGAGACAATGAGTTTGAAAGAAAGAAAAACGAGAGAAAAAAGGAGGGCGAAGAAGAATGAGGAGTGAAGACAGGAGTCAACGTACGGAAGAAAAAAAAGGCAGAGGACGCGACAGACGGAGGTGAAGAACAGATGTTGAATCAACTAGGGCTCAATCCGACAGACAAATCTCACAACCTGACGTTTTTCTGCTTGGATACACAAAGAAGTGGGGAGCAGAGTCAAAGTAAAGCATGGAGCACGCGGAGGACGGTTGCCTCTCTAATCTACATTCAAGAGAAAAGCATGTGATGTAACGTCTCTTGGTGTTATTCTGAGAGAGTCTGTGTGTGGAGAAAGAGCAAGAGGCGGTACGTGCTGTTCAGGATACTAAAGGATCAACAGCCAATAGTGTAATGAAACTAAATCTTTTATTGGTATTAATGGTGCATTGCTGGACTCTACACGGGCAGCCGGCTACCTTCCTTTAACATTTCTCCACTTCGTATTGAAATACACTAGAAAAAAACTGTTAACTTGAGAGCTGCTAAAGCAGCCTTCTATTTCATCTACTTGATTTGTTTTTCTGGGTGCATTTGTCTCCAATTTGTAACTCAGGCTAACATTTTACCTGTGAAAAGGTACTTTTTTCCGAACAACGCTTGGTCAACAACAGAAAGTTGCGACCCTCCCTGCGCGCCGAGTGAAATAACAGCGGTCGGTACCATTGTTTTCATCTTTGATGGGGAAGCAGAGGATGTTGCGCGTCTTGAAGCCGGTGCTGTCGTCCACGCCGCGGTAGAACAGAGGGTGGGAGTAGGCGTCCTTTATGTTCAAGATCTGACCGGTGGTCGCCACGTGACCCGCGATGCCCTGATCTGCTGGAATACGAAACTCCTTCTGCACTCACACGCACACACACACACACACACACACACACAAATGGCTCATGTTATCTAGAGACTAGATACGTGTGGGAAGAGCACAACGAATGTAACTGGCAGCGACGCTGTAATTATCACGTCCAGCATTGTGTTCTGCATGAGGGACCTTTGTTAAATGGCTCATTCCATTTCCTGTCCTACCTCCTCATCGCTAACCACGCCTCCGTCAAACACCTTCGCCACCAACTCGTGACTGACTCGATCGAGCAAGAACACTGAACAGCTGGAGGCAGCGAGGGCGGAGGAGGAGAGGGACAGAGAGACAAAGAGAGAGACGGAGTCAGAGTGCTGAGGAGGAACCAAGCGAATCTGACGTCATCTCAGGCCCTTTTGCAACGTTAATTAAAATTGGCAGGTCGTTTAAGAACAAATTGCAGCGATGGCCGTTTAAAATGGAGAAAAGACATTCACACTGAACAGTGAAGACACACTACTTCAAACACGCGTGAAAACACCCATTTGAAGATGAATCAGAGGGCTTACATCTCTGCATCACTGAGGTTCCTGGCCTCCACTATAATTTCCTGTAACAGTACTGACACATCATCTGAAAGAGAAAGAGAGAGAGAGAGAGAGAGAGAGAGAGAGGGGGGTTACAAGGAGAACAGAGGAAATTAAAGGGAAAAACGGCAAGGCCCGAACGGAAGGGAACACAGATTATACAGTTAGTCGCTGCTGCAAAAGCTGATAAGAGCTTTTATAATCAGTGGTCCGGCACAGCGAGAGGGCAGTTCGCTCCACCAGTGGATCAATTCTTTGCACCTTCAATCCCGGTGAATCATCGCTGACTTCATCGGCAGTTGGTGCTCGCTGCTGGATTAGAATCTAAATGACTCAGATGGACAATAGAGAGGTGGAGCCGTCACTTAACGCCCTTCTGATTTTACGGTTATGATCCCGGGTGTAATCACCCTTTCGGAAATAACTCGCGAGCCATTGGCTTTGCTAGGTGATCACTTCAATATAACGGCCTTTACCGCGGATTGTCCTACGACGTTTCTTTTAACGCACAGAGACCGAACTTACCCAAGTGTGTGAAGAGGTTCTTGGCCACTTGTAAAAGTGCCTGTGCGGAAAAACAGGGGACAAAAAAAGCTGTTTTATTTCAAGCATATTTAGGTTTGCATGCAATATGTGTGTAGAGTGTGTGTGTGTGTGTGAGTGTGTGTGTGTGTGTGGGGAGGAGGGGGGGGGGGGGCTGGTGCAGTGTACCTGGCACTCCACTTTGAGTTTCTGTTCTTTCTGGAAAGCCAGAGTCGAAGTGAGGACGGTTGAAGTGTAGCAGAAACAGTGCTGGATCGCGTGCTCGTCTGCCTCTGTGTGTCTGCATCGGACGAGGCCCACACACACGCACACACACACACACGCACACACACACACACGCACACGCACACACACGCACACACACGCACACACACGCACACGCACACACACACACACACACACGCACACACACGCACACACACACGGTCAACGGATAATTTGATCAACCTCCATTTTATCTGATCTGAATCATAAATAAATATTAAATGTAAAACATGATCAGACAATATCATACGCATCAAATCAAACAATACAATACGAATCCGTTAAAATGACATAACGTAAAATTCCAATAACAAAAACCAGATACGGGTCTCCCTGGAGCCATTTCGTTTTGCGGGTACTTGACCGCTGCTTTGTATAGTTTAAACAAAAGGTTGGTTGGTAAATTATCAGACTTGATTTTGGCGGTTTGCTGCTTCCTTTTTAAAAGAACCACTTCAGTCGGTCAGGGGCTGCAGATAGTAATTGATCTGCGGCTTTTTCTGCAGGTGGTGGATGCGAGTGTCACCCTCTTTAGCAGCATTAAGCAGGCGTATGAAGACTGACTAACGAGGTTCTCTGCAGTGACCACAGTGATGCTGGTAATTGTCTGCAGTTCCCTCCCTCGGCCTAAAGAGGGCAGTGGCGCGTTGTTGTGACGAAGTGCTGCGTGACGTTAAGCTCTATTTCCCTTCCATAGAAAGGGAAGGCAGGATTTGATCAAAGCCTGGAGAAAATCCAAAGACGCTTAATTTAAGGGCAATTAAGTTCACATTTTTAATACTTTAGTAAAACAGGCAGAAAATTAATTTTCTGTAATAATACTAGTCCAAAGTCCAAATTTCCACAGTTAGAAGTGTGAGAAGAGTCGACACACAGAAAAGGAAACGGCAGTGTGAGACTTTGTATCATAACAATATAGAACAGCTAACTAATACGACCTTTCTAACAATGCTGCCGACCACCTATTCACCACATACTAATATATACACTGACATCTGCTTCGTCGGTTCAGCTGATTCTTATTGTGTATTCACATACGGCGTAAAACTGAGTTATGGACCTATTACTAAGGGTCACAATATGTGAACAAGAGAATTTCTAAAACAGCTCTGCTCATGATTTTGCGATCTATGCGAGGCAACGTGTCTTTGAGATATACGCCTGTGCTAAAATCTGAACGATTGTGCTACAGGCGATGACTTTTTGTGCACCGTTGCGAGCGTAATCCCGCGGCTGTTACCATGGCGATGAGACGCCGGCTCTGTCGTCGGTGCCACTGGCAGGGGGAGAAATGATTGGACATGATCCCCTCTCATCTAGTCTTAAGAGATAGAGAGAGGGAGGGATGGCATGCAAAGGAGAGGGGCCGTACAGGCATATGAACGAAGGTGTGAGACACGCTTGGACTCGCTGCCCGACGGGTGCATGGATAAATACATTTTTCTCACTTTTCTCACATTAACAAATTGTTCCTTTAACAAACAGCAAACGCTGGAGCTTTCAAAACTTCTGTATTCAGTAGATAGCATGCAGCGTTGCTCCTGGCAGGATCACACACACACAGACACACACACACACACACACACACACACACGCCAAAACATAGTGCCAAACAAGGCAGCCAAGCCACCCGCTGTTAGACTCATGACCTGACTCTAGATCATCACATAGCCATCTGCATTGCTACACGCACACACACACACATACACACACTCACACACTCACACACGCACACACACACACACAGCCAGACAAGCTCCAAAGGGAAGGTTTCCGTTTCTGAGGAAGCATGCAGCACATTCTTGTGCAAACAGCGGTAAGCTCTCTCTGCCCATCCCGACGTCGCCGCGAGCTGCTGTCAGATGAATCTTCCGAGCTTCAGGAATAAGGAGAAGCCGACTCGTCCCAGTATTTTAAGTACACTTCAGCATTAAGCCACCTGTCGCCGTGTTGCAGTGATTTTAGAGGGAAGCTAAGTGGCTCAAAGAAATGCCTGTTTTTTTCGCCGTGAATCTCCTCTGCATGAAATGGTTCCAGCGCGATCTGATGTCCACAAAAAAAAGCTCTGTGGTAGCTTTTTAGCTGCAACGCCGTGTTTGACATACACACCTCTGCCCGGCCCGCTTGTTGAAGGCGCACGCCAGCGCCACCACCTGACCGGTGGCCCTGCTGGCCACTGGTACGCAGAGCATGGAGGCGATCTCACAGCCCAACATGCTGGAAAGCTGCCTGCGCTCCTCCTGAGGGCGACGACAGGTAGAACAAACATGTTTAATATTAAAGGGGGAATAGAGTGATGGACAGCTGAGAAAGAACACAGCTTCCTTACAGCACTGATGTCCTGAAGAGTAATCGACTTCTTCTTCTCGACAACTTGACCGAAGCGTCCGAACATCAGCTGAAAAGAGGCGAGAAAGGGAAAGTGATGAGAGGGGAGCGACTGGAAGAAAAGCAGAATTGTTGAGAGAGTCCCTGCAGATGCTTTTAAAGCTAAAGTATACAGATGAAGGTTGTTTACTTTGAGATGACTCTGTCCCCTGGTGTGTTAAAATATCTCTTTACATGAACTCTCTCTATTCACACACAATGGAAGGCCTGTTGAAAATGCTATTTCCACTCAGACAGGAGACTTAAAGCCAACCAACTGAACCAAGGCATGATTTATTAACAGAGAACAAAGAACACAAACAAACCAATAAATGCAAATAACAGTATAAATGAATGGCTTTTGATCAGAATAAATCATTTGTTGGACTCACCGGGAAGCTGATCTCCTCCTCCAGGACTTTGTCTCCAACTACCTAAAGGTCACACCGTTCAATGGACACAGCTCACTTTATAGAGGTAATGTAAAGTGGATGGCATTTGTTTGTGCGCGCGTGTGTGTGTACCTGGCAGAAAAGCTGGTGGTTGTCCTCGGACACCAGTAGCAAACAACAACACTGCGACTGAGTCTGTTCCTGCAGCTGAAGGAGGACACAAACACAAATCCAATCACACAGAAACACTCTCTTTATCAGAGCCAGTCAGATTGTTTTTAAGGCCTCGGTGCTTCTGCAGCACAGTGGAGGAATCAGTGGACAGTGGACAAGAGGACCGGGGGCGAGAATTCAAGATCGTCTTCATTGTCCCGCAGCAACGTCAAATGGTGAATAAAGACTCATTATTATTGTCTATCTATTATCATTTTTTAATCTTGACACAAGACCATACTTTGAATAAACACAGAGACACAGTCACATATAGTTGTGTGTGTATATTTAAAAGAAGGAGTGTGTGTTATCAACACATGCAAACATTTTTCTGCTGTTATATGAGATGAGAAACATTAATTCACGCACACAAACACACACGTGTACATACAATGAGGCACATGATCACACACCCACACGCAGTCACAACGGCTGCGTTTCCTCACACATCATTCTTCTCTGAAATGCACAGAGCGAACAATAGAGAACAAGCAGAAAACGGATATATTCAACAAAATATCTCGCACCCACGTAAGCATTCAATTTAATTCCCGAAGAACTCAGGATTCCTCAGAAGCTCCCTTTCCTCCCTCCTCTCCTCCCTCCTTTCCTCCCTCCTCTACTCCCTCTCACCCCCTTTTTGCAACGACAACAATAAAGAGGCGAAACAAATCATAGGTTTTCAAACCCCTGCAGCCTTTTGGATTCAGAGGGATTAACGAGGTCACACTGCTGCTCCAGTGTTGTGCATTGACCGAGTCCTCCAGAGGCACATTAGCACGGGAGGTCGGTGGGTGAAAGCTGTTTGGATTGGACTTTTTTTCAAAGAGAAACATTTATCTAAAGCAATTTTCATAAAGGAGATGATGGTCTGTACGCATTGAAAGTTGTTTATGTTCTATGCTGCAGGAGGACACACGTCACTGCTGCCAACTCTAAAGGGATTCTCATTATGCAGCAGTGTTTATTTAATTAAGCATAAAAGGTGCGAATGGTATTTGTTAGAATATATTTGCACATTTTGAGCATGCTATTTAAACATCTATGGTCAGAAAAGCAGCAGATCCTGGCAATAAATGTGAAGTCCTGGATTGTTAATGCGGAGGCTCTGACTTAAACTTTATTCCAGTAAAAAATAAAAAACATGTACAATGAGTAGGATTAAAAAAAAAGAATGTAAGAACTTAAAATGTTTGTGCGTACGTCCATTAAAACTCTGTGTACCTGTTGGACCGAGACGTTGTCGCTTTGATGCATTATACATCCTCCTTCGCACTTGATTCCTTTCTATCTCATATTTTCTTCTACCGGGGGATAATTCCATTCATTTGGTTGTCAGCTTTGTGCACATACTGAATAGCTGATAAGACTGTCGTCTCTCTCCCATAAAGCTTTTCCCTAACTGCAATAAATCTTCACATCTCTTCCTTTGCCTCCCTCCCTTTTACAGAGAGCCTATCATATCGATATATGGACGTGACACAGTATGGGGAGGCTCCTGTGTGATAAAAAAGCCTGCGGCATCGCTGATGACCGGAGGAAGTGGAGGATTCCATGTTTTGCATTTACTGTACGTCTCTTAACACTGTGTGTGTGTGTGTGTGTGTGTGTGTGTGCACGACTGAGCATAGAAGATCTCCACCACTTACATAATTGATGACTTTGAGCTGAAGAGAGGCTGCATCAAGGTCAAAGAGCTCACCTGAAAGAGAAGAGAGAGAGTGAGAGAGAGAGAGAGAGAGAGAGAGAGAGAGAGAGAGAGAGAGAGAGAGTGATGGGAGTCAAAACCACAGAGGAGCAAGGGCAGAAGACGGGGAATGCAGAACGTGTATGCAGGGGGGGACGGAAAGCAATCCGGGGAAGGATGCATCGAGACAGCGAGGTCGGGGAAGGGTGAGCGGGAACCAGCCCACAGAGGGACTAATAATGAAGACATGACAGGGGTTTGAGAGCTGTCTTCACTGCAGATGAAGACAGAAAGGGAAGAGGGCGGGCGCAGACGTGGAAAGGTGAGGCAGAGGTTGGGGAAAGAGCGGAGGAGACCGGAGCCGACTCAAATTTGCTTACAATTACCAGGAAGAAAACAATGTTGATGAATGTGTTTGTGCACAGGAAGCAAGTCCACTTCCATTATGCGTGATGTTTTAAACAGTGTTTTCACACGAGGGCTGTCACACATTCCCTGCGCAACTGATGGAGTCCATCTTAATTCAACGAGCTCTTTATCCAGAAGGGCGTCCTCCATTAACATACCTCCCCGCAAATACACCAGCGCGACTGTGTGTGTGTGTGTGTGATTGTGTTTGCCTCAAAAGGTTTGTGCTTGTATACATGAGGTGTGGGAAATGTGAAATGTACGAGAGAGGTGTTTTTTTCTTAATGTTGTTAACCATTTATGTGTGCGTACCACAGAGTTGCAGAATGTTGCGGTCCAGCTCGCAGTAGTCCTGGTCTGAGACGTGCAGGTGCAGCAGTGCATTGTGGGACTGTATGGGAGAGGGACTGAGAGGAGGCCTCTGGTAGGACGTCTGAACAGCCTGGACTCGCGAGCACGCCACTGAGGCCTGCGATGATATTCACGTGTGCAAAGACACACACACACACAGACACACACACACACATAAGCACCAAAGTATGCTGACTTCAATGTAAATATGGGAGAGAAAATCCTCAGACTAAATGCAGACGGATGCTTTCTGGTGCTTCAGAGAACCGACGTAAAGGAATGAAAACATCACCTGTCTTACGCAGGGTAATGAATGCAAAACACACATTACTGCTGATCAAAAATGATGCCTTTCTTTTAGCTGTGATTTATTACATTATTATTTTTTACCCTTTTTTTTTACCATAAAAAGACAGAGAAAAAGAGAACTTACGTGTTTCTCCAGCACGTTAAGATGCAGTTCATCCTGATCCGATAGTGGATTACAGCCCACCTGCAACACACACAGGTACTTCAGTCCAGTCGACTTCATGAGCATTACATTTGGAGTTTTGTTCAAGTGAATGAATGCATGTATGTACAGCATGTTATTCAACTGTTCACATTGACCTTTTCTTGATGAGAAGTAATATCAAAGAATGCTTTTGGTTTAAGAATTTTATTGGAACCATCAGGGCCGGCCCAAGGCATAAGCGAACTAAGCGGCTGCTTGGGGCCCCCTGGGAAGGGGGCCGCTTAGTTTGCTTATGCTGCAAGCAGCCCTAGTTTTGTATTATAACCTCACTGTATTTGTTTATAATTTTTGCTATAACATTATAGCGTGACATTCGTGCCAATAATCTTCTAGCACAGGTGACTGTGCGTGGTGGGAGGGGGGGCCCCAAATAAAATTCTGTTTAGGGCCCCCAAGAAGCTCGGGCCGGCACTGGCAACCATATTGTTTGCACTTGATTGCATGGACTCACCAGTAAGACAGCGATGGCTGTGTCCTGCTCCTGGTTCAAGAGAGGAATGACGACAGCTGAAACAGAAGAAAGAAGAAAGAAAAGCATTTTAAAACCCCAACAGACAATAATTAACATTGATTCCAACAAAAACAAACTCTGGGTCCTTTTATCTCCTTCTTTCGTTTTCCTCCACGACCTCGTCTCTCTTTTGTTATTTCTCCGTGTTCTGATACTAAATAGAAATATGCAGGACGAACGAACACTGGAAAAAAGAAAAAAAAATAACCAACGTGCTTGAAAAGCACTGCTTGTTATTTTCATTCTCTTCATAGTGCGGATAACAGCACATCTTAATGGAAAAAGTTATCTTGATCTCTGAGGTGACCGCTGCTACACGTGTGTACAGCAGACGAAGCAGTGAACACAACAATGTGCTTCCCTCCGCACACAACTCACCCTCACCTCTGCACCATCATTACATCCTCACGTGTACTTTAGGATGCCTCCGTGATTACTGCACAGCCCTTACCGGTTATTATCCGTTTTGTAGATTACACACAATGCAATGGACGCAGAGTCTATTCTATTCTTTTCTCATCGCACACCTTATCGCTCCTGTCCAATTTTTCTTTGCCCACGCAGCACAATCCCCATCTTTCGGCAATCATCATCTCTTGTTCACTGCTTCTTTCCCCGCCGCCGGTCTTTTTTTTTCTCCCCAGTTCTCTCATCTCTCGGCTCCTCGAACAAGCGCACGCTCACGCACACGCTTACGCACACGCTCACGCACACGCTCACGCACACGCTCTCCTGTGTGGATCCATGTCTCCGTCCGCCGGCATCATTCTAGCAGTTTGCTAGAATGCGTGTGGGGAACAAATAAGCACGCGCACCTCTTCTGTGGGCCGGTAGCGGCGCCGCGAGGCAGATCCTGTACTTCTCGGGCAGTTCGGACGCAGGAAGGCCCGCGCACTGACATCGCCTCAGCTGGTCCACGACGCTCCTAAGACAGGGACACATAAGTCGGGTTTGACTCGTGTTTGAGAAAAAGCAATTACTGCTCGCACGTCAGTTAGAGTGAGAAAAAGAGAGAGAGAGAGAGACAGTCTGCCAGACAATGGTGAGACAGGGAGGACGAGGGGATTTGGAAGACAATTTGAGCAGATGGAAAAGAGAGATTGATAACAAGGCGAAAGAAGTCGGAAGAGAAGTGTTTTTAATTGTGAAATTACTGTTCGGCTAATTGAGGGCAGCTGTCTTACGAGACATTTGGTTATTCTGGACTGAGTACTCCCAAAAGTACGACACAAAGGCGCTCTCAGAATACACATACGTCAATGCACACTTAGGTAACCAAACACACTTAGACAAGTACAAGTGAGGAAATGAAGACACACACACACACACACACACACAGTTCCATTATGCTCTCAGAGTCTGAAATCCCCTCGACTCAATGCACGGTGCATTGATTTAAAGTGTCCATTTGTTGCAGCTCTCGCAGTTTACTATGACAAATACAGCTGACCTTTGTGTAACGTCTTCAATCAAAGTAGCTTTTCTGCACAACCACGAAGCCCTGGCGAAGGCAAAGCAAAGCGCAAAAAAAAAAAAAAAAAAAAACACCCCGGGACGTGAGGAAAAAACACTATAATTAGATTTCTATCTTTGTGCACATATAACATACCTGTTAGATGACACCATTTATTATAGCATGTCCGATATGTGGTGCATGTTGAATTTTTGCTACAGTATACTGTAGCTTTCCAACAACAGGTCACGGCTGAAGGGTGTAGGCGTCGTGTTCGTAGAGCCAATGACAAGGACCCAGTGATGCACCTTAAAATAGGCCCCGTAGATACAGTAAATGTGGCTGTGTGGGTGTGAATTTGGCACTTCAGATAAAACAGCTGATGATTGTTTGATCCGAGTGATGCAAACGAACTTCACGCTCCTGCCTAAACCGACGCTATGAGCTCCGTTTGTCGTAAATGCTTAACCATAAATTGAGAAACAACAGCCGCTCCAAACAGTTTCACAGATGTCAGAGAACGAGAAACAACAAGATCAACAGCGTGTGAAATGATTCCTCTCTGGTTTTTCGGAGCCCCAAAGGCTCTGTAATGGTTATTACTCCGTGCGTTTGTCCATATTAAGTTAATTTGCGTTTCGCTGAGGGGGAACGGCAGTAACTCTGCATGAAGCAGGTTGTCAATTTTTTCTTTTACGTATATTAGTAAACTATTAAGAATTTGCACGTGAAGCGGTGGCACGGTTGGTGCGGCGGTTTCGTTTCGTCCCCTGACAGCAGGAGGGTTCTGGGTTTGAACCCGGCGGGTGGTTTGCATGTTCTCCCCTCGTCAGTGAGAGGCGGCTCTGGGTTCTCAGCGTGGTGACCTGGCTCACCGACCCTTCGGCCAGAGTCAGCTGGGATCGACTCTCCCACGGAAAATGTTGCGGAGCTGCATTGTGCATATTCATCACGCGTGATTCGGCCTGTGAGTTCACCTTTAGCCCGCAAACAACAGCTCGTTTGGCTGTGCGGTTTCTGTGGTCTCGTCCAAAAACAAATAGTTTCGCGGATGAACAATCATTGAAACTCTTTTGGTTTGTTGCCGCATCGTTTTTGTGTTTGTCAATGTCCGGTTAAAGAGCTTGTACGTATCGGATAGTGGGCTGATATGAGGCTTAAACAAAGTGGCCTTCTGCCGCCCGGATGGGTCCATCGTGTGTCACACACACACACACACACACACACACACACACACACACACACACACACACACACAAGTGTGCGCCACTAACAGGCTTATATAAGCAGGTGAATTGGAGGGTAAAACGTGACCAAGTGCCCTGTAGCTCTTTTAATATCCCCGTTTCCTCCGTCCTGTACGTGTGTGCCTGTATACGGTTTGTGCTCGTGTGTGTTTGTGTCTGCGTGTTTGTGCAGGAGCCCGTGTTTGTGTGGCGACGGGGGTCTGCGGTGCTGGAACAGGGCCTCCTGTCCGACAGACAGTTTCATCTATTATGTAGTGTTGTTGTTGTTTTTTCTCCGCGCAGCCTGGACAGCCGTCAGGGCAGCACGAGGGGGTTTGTAGAGTTTCAGAGAGCACTTAAGAGGGGAAAGGATCCCGGCGCCTCGCTGAGGGACCTCGGGCGCTTCACCTCAGCTATTAGCCCTCTGACGCTTCCGTGGGGGGGAAGCGAGGAGGGGTGGGGGGAAGAAAGAGGAGCGCTGTGGGGGGGGGGGGGGGGGGGGGGGGGGGGGCACACAGCCGGCTTAGTGCTACTTGTGCTTTGTTTCACTTTGGGAGGAGAACAAGCTGACAGCAACAGACGCCGATACAGTGAGGCGGGTGAGTGAATAGGATGAAGAGCAATAGAGGCGGTGAGAAAGAGAGGATAACAGTCCCAGAGAAGTTCCTCTTAATGACGACTCCAGGTGCTCAGGTAATTCAGGTGACACAAATTCAGGTGTTCACAATCACACGCACGCACAAAGACACACAGAGGGTCACACACCTGATCTTTCCCTCCCGCGGCAGTTCATGTGGCGGGTCTTCAGATAGCAGCCTCGAGAAACCCTCCAGCGTGTAGACACACACGCACTCCTGGAAACGCACACACACACACACACACACACGTACGGGCACATTCATTTATAATCACATTCTAATTAAAATGATGAGCTTCATCTATTTTTCAAAAGCGAAACCGCTCTGAATACCAACGAGGCGCTTTCAGCTTTCAGCAGATGAAACGTGAAAAACATCAAATGTGCTTGTTTGTGGAACTTTGGAGTTTGTGTGTGTGTGTGTGTGTGTGTGTGTGTGTGTGTGCAAATACCGTGCTGGGTAGCAGCTCCCGTACGCCGTCTCGAAGGGCCACTCGAAGTGAGCCCGCGTCAACAACCGCTGCCAGCCGCAGCAAAGCATCCTGGGAAGGGAGACAAACAGATGCCCTGATGTCTATTTGGTTGTTTGTTTACTATCTCAATGTGTGCCGCCAAAAAACCTGAGGCTTTGGCCAGAGCTTTTTTTTTTTGCGGATACAAGTTTCATGTTACAACAGCTCTTCCCCTGATATGACGTGTGAACGGCCGCACGTGGCAACGCACGGCTACCTGTGCTCGTCGGGGGAACACGTGAGGTGCTCAGAGATGAACCGAACTGAAACAAGGTGGGCGATTGCTCGAGTTAGTTTTGCTCTCCGCAACACTCGATGGATGCATTTGTTCAATTTTCGGCACAGTGAAAAAGCGAGCACTCAACGAGAGAGCGAAAGAGATTCACGGGGAGAAACAGCAGCAAAAGGTCTCGGGGTTCACGAGTTACGCAACAGATGTTTACTCTCACGGTCGCGCTCTTTGAAGGCCTCGACTAGTCGCAGAGCGGCGGTTGTCTCAATCGCAGCCCGCCTCTGATAAGTGAGATCAAAATTATTTTTTATTTCTTTTGACTTTGATCAAGTATCTGCTTCAAATATCCAAAATCCAAAACGCGCACAAACGCTAAAGACAGACGCGCATTGAGGATCTCATCAAACTACAAAGCAATGACTCCGGCTGTGACTGATGACCAATGAGTGTTCTTGAAATAAATGGTCCGTGCCCAACGTTTTGTCAAAGATGTCTGAAAAGAGAGTTTACAGGTGCGTAGGACTCGGCCAGTGCCGGCCCGAGCCTCTTGGGGGCCCTAAGCTGAATTTGATTTGGGTGCCCCCCTCCCACCACGCACAGTCACCTCTGCTAGAGAATTATTGGCAGAAATGTCAAGCTATAATGTTATAGCGAAAATTATAAACGAATACAGTGAGGTTATAATACAAAACTAGGGCTGTCGGGGGGTCAGCGGTCAGCCAGACACGTGGTCAAAAAGTGAAGAAAAGAAGTCTGGTCCCAGGTAGGAATCAAACCCGGATCTCTGGCTCCCTAACCGGACACCTTATATCTGAGATCTCATTCACGCTTTTCAGTGCATGCACGTGAACTGGGTGCTTCCGCTCGCCGTTCGCCGGCAGCTCGCCGGCAGCTCGCCGGCAACTCGTCGGCTGTTTGCGCCGCCTCGCGGCTCGCTGGCTGCTTGGGGCCCCCTGGTGGCCAGGGGGCCCCAAGCAGCCGCTTAGTTCGCTTATGCCTCGTGCCCTGGACTCGTACAAATGGAGATAATGGAAACTTATGATGTTGGATGATGATGTTGAAAAAAAAGCAGTTGTGTGAGGAATGAAAATCAAGAGCTTGAGACTAAAAGTCCAAACTGTTGCATAACTGCTGCTGCATAAAGTGACCGTGTGGTATGAATTCAAGGCTTCGGAACAGACGGGCGGGTTGTCTGCAGCATACTAATACTAAGTCAGGGTCAACTCGACTGCAAGGTGAGAGGCGTTTGTTTTCGCATCGAAGCAACTTTTCTCCTTTAATAAAGATGAGGTTGGGAAGAAGGGTGGAGAGGAGTAGGAAAACCGGAGAGCCGATGAGATAACAGGGGAGCTTTTATCTTAAGGTCATGCGAGATTGAGTTGGTGCTTCTAGGATTTGATGTGTTCACCTTGAAAACAACATTTAGAAAAGGTATCACAACCACACAATCGCTGAGCCTCCCACGTGACAGCTCGAGACTTCACACCCTGAGAATATCTGCAAACTGGGTGCAGTCAACTTGCTGCTTGTTACCACATGGCCTTATTATCACATATAACCACATGTGATCTGATCAAAGCGAAGTAAACCCAGCAGAGGCTTAAAAGTAGCCGTCGTGCTGAATGTAAACTGCACTGGCGATGATGAAGCGACCGCTCGATCGTTCTCTTCTTGTTGTTGTTGTTGTTGCTTTCAGTCACGCGGCCCGAGGAAGCCAGAGGGGAGAACTGGTTCCTTCCTTAAGGAAAGGAGAGGGGCTTTATCCGTCTGCTTCGTTCTCAATGCTCAGCCTTAGTGTTTGAGTGAGAGCAAACGTGTAAGACAAGAGAGCGGGTCGTGGGCTGCAGATGAGGGGGGGGGGCGCGGGGTCAAGGAGCGAGTGAGGGAAAAGGGACGATTCGTCAGGCTCTGAGCACTCAGTGCTGGTTATTACATGATTGGATACGATTAAATGCGATTAGCTTTGATCATTCAATCCGGCTGCCAGAGTGCTGTTGAAATGAAGTTGGAGATCGGCCAGCCCGCGTGTGTGTGTAGGTGTGTGTGTGTGTGTGTGTGTTGGACTGAGAAATGTGTTTTGCATCTTAAGCTGCACACTATGAAATGCTCATGCAAATCCCGATAAGTAACAGTGGATGGATCCGAACCTCAGAAAAAAAACATCAAACTCGCCGAGAAGAGACGCTGCGACCTGCAATCCTTTGTGTGCGTGTGTGTGTGTGTGTGTGTGTGTGTGCGTGCGCGTTACTGGTGATAAGATGCATGCCTCGGTAAATGTCAAACTCTGTCTTCTGCCCTTTCACAATCATTTCTTGCCATAAACCCAAAAACATCTGTTATATTAATTTGCCTGCTTCTCTCCATCACACACACACACACACACACACACACATACACACACATCCCATTATTTATTATTCGCTTATAACCTTTTAAAAATAATACAATTTAACTTTAATTTGATTCCTTTTTCTACTTGCTAAGTCACCTCCATTGTGTTTCTGTCATGTAATGCCTTTCAGGAACTGTGGAAATAATTATTGTTTTTCTAACCAGGTACATTTAAAGCTCATTGAGGGGTGAATTGAGAGTCGCTGAAGCTCCCCTGCCAAATGAAAAAATGAATTGTATCCTTTGATTATTTCGAAACCGAAACGTTAACCTTACATTCTGAATGAAAACAGCAATGGGATTTCATCCTAATAACAGTTTTAATGTGAGTTTGGAAAAATGCTTTTATCTGAATTACGGTGAAAATGCAATAATAATCAGCATTTTTAATATTTTAGACATCAAACCTCTGACAAACAGACAGCATGACAGGAGCCAATGTCAAAAGCCATTATGATAATGGTTTATATGTATAATTTATATTTAATTATATTTATTACTTTTTTTTTTATAAATACTCTCGTAGGTCGCATATCCTTTATCCTCATTGCATAACATTTTTTCATTCATTATTACAGCGATAATAATAGAATAATCTTAATTTATCTGGGCCAGCCCCGAGGGCTCCGTCACATTCTTTCCTTTGTAAACTGCTTAGTTGGGCGTGAACCAAAAGAATTCAAATTTTGATTAAGTTAGATGAAAACACCCCGATCTTCCACTCTATAAACCCCATAGACGCACCGGCGTTCTCTTTGACCCCGCCTCCTGGGTCAAGCAGTGTTCGTTCAGTGTTGTCATCTAGATTCAGACTTTTCAGACTGTCCTGGCCACTTTTTTTTTCAAACAGCACCTACTAACAAATTCAGCTATTTAAAAAAATATACTTGCCACTTTCAGCAACTTTATTAAAGTGACTCAAACGCTAACATGCACATATTTTCCCTCTAAATGACCTAAAAAACAGGCGGCAAAAAGTTCTCAGCTCGTGCTCACATTAGCAAATAGAGCTTATTATTAGCTTGTACCTATATATAATTGTTGATCAGGTTATGTTAACTACTAAAATACTGCTTAAAACTATACTTGGTCAGAATGTGTAGGTTTACTAGTTAATGAGAAAATAAATGTAATTGTTTAGTAATGTGTAATGAATTGTTAAATAATTCAATATGTTGTGTTTTAAACTATCTGATCATGTTTTGTGTTCATAATACTATATAAAAAACAATTCTAAATGAAGAAATGTCAAATCCTATTTTTTCCCAAGACATTATTGTGTATTCCATGTAATGACGCAGTTTTCACCTTTTTTACATGATGACGCCATTGCGCAATGAAATCACAACGTCATATAGCAACTTTTAGCCCCAAATCGACTTTCCTCTAGCAATTTATAGAATAGTTTTTGGCAACACTGGCCTTGTTATCTTGCTCATTCTAAAGAAAAGCATTTGGCCTCAGTGTATTCTACAAATTCTAGGAGCTAATAACTCAAACAAGCGTAGGTAATCGTTGGTTCTGCAAAGTTGATTTAACTAAAAATATATGATCCACTGTGTCCCAGATGTCTGTGGGGAAAAATCTTTTCGGGCCCCATGACATCACTTTACAGATTTACCCACACATCATCACACACGCTGTCTGTCTCCAAAAGGCGCTTGGAATCCAGCAGCATACTGGCAGAGACCCTGGCACAGAGTTCCAGGCGGACTGTTAAAGTGGCCACATGTTTCCACGACAACGCACGCAACTTTGCGGCTGCAAACAATCAACCTCGACTTTCACTTCCAATGTCCTCTTGTACCTCTGGTCCTTTCTTCAGGCTGCACTGTTTGCTGTTGTCCTCATCCGCAGCCTTTTTAAAATCACTCAGAGCGCGCCGACATTGTGAAGGCCGTCTGTGATCAGCATAAATAAACGTGTTCTGGCAGGTTGGTAGGAGTCTTGATGTATTGTCTTTATCTTCTGTCACTCCTTCTACTCATATTTCCACTTACTGTAGGTTTTTTAATTGCAGGCAAAGAGGCGCAAAGAGCCTGAGGTGTGTGCTCTTCCCATGCAAACTCTCCGCTCAATTTGCTCTCCGAGAGGGCATTCGTCTGAGTGGAGCCGCTCTGCAGAGGCTGCAGAAAGCCGAGAACACGGCCAACAGGTACGACGGTATGGACATTTTAAAAACGAATTAAAAGGGGAAAAAACTTTAGCCAATGATTCAATATTTTCACTGAACCAAAGCAGTCACACGTCCACATTTAAAGCATCACGTACAACTCACTGAAAATGAGCTTAACTTAATTTAGTCTACATGGACAGAGCTGCTAGCAGGATGAAGATATCATTTCCTCCTGAGCAAGACTAGGCCTTGTATTTGCACATTCATTCCAACTGCTTTGGTTACCCGGTGAGCAGGTTTGAGGTTGTTTAGATGTAGAATAACATCTAACTATCATGTGATTTGTACATATTCATATAGTATGGAGATTTCAATCGGATTAAAACAAGATGTTTCCCCACTGGTCTTTGACCAAGCACTGCTAGCACGCTCTAATGTTTGATGTATTTTTGCTCACCAATGATGAAAAGCATATTATATAGTCATATTTTGAGGTGAGGGATCGGCTCTCTGAGAGCCTCTCGCAGCAACTGTGAGCAAAAAGATCAGCGGGAAGAACATTTCAAGTCCCTGAGGACACACCGTGGAGATCTGGACCGCAATGATAATAACATTTAAACAGTTTATCCACAAACTGCTCATTATCATCAGATCATAAGTATGTTATTATGGTAAATGTACAGAAGGGAGGAACGCGGGTAAGTGCTGGACGTGGGCAGTGTCAAGTGGGGTCAACGACGCCCCGCCGGCGACAGAGATTTAACTCCACGCGAGGCAGAAGATGCCAATTTTCATTACCGCCGGAAAAAAAATGTCACCCACTGACAGGAAGTGAATGGGAGGCAAATAATCTGCAACGTCAACGCATGTGCACGCAATGGTGAAAAGATCTTTCTTCTGATTTTGTGGCAACACATTGAGCCCCCCCCCCCCCCCCCCTCCCCAACCCCCCGCTGGCACCAAAGATCTGAGGCACAATAATTAATGAAAAAAAAAAGCTGCTTCTCAAGAGGATGGAGTTCGGGGATCTGAGGGACCTCGCAGACACACGCGTCTTAATCATGTCGAGCAGATGATGTGGCCCCCGAGCTATTACAGGAACGTCTGTGACAGACGGGGAGCGAGTGCGGTTTGTTTGGTAGCAAAGCTGCCAACCACAGCATCGTATGGTCGTACATGCGGGATTTTTAGCATGATATCAAAAGGCACAAACACCGTTACATCCAGCTGTTGATTGTGATATCTGTTCAGAAAGAGATCTCATTGAACGCTGACTGAATTGGGTAAAGACTTCAGACGGCGTGGATCTCATTTGTGACACACACAGTTTATTCCACAACTGATAAGGGACGTTTGTTTTCAACACCATTTCTGGTAGAACTTTAGATAAAAGCCCCCCCCTGTTTTTTGATCTGCTCCCATTCAGTTGATTTGGATCGATGGCCTTCTCAGTGTCGCTCAGCGTAAACCAAATCGTAAGCATCATCAAAGGAAAAGGCCATCTTATTCTTTTCTACTGGCATCAATAAAAAGCCGTCGCGTGGCATTTTTTTCATTCTCGGAAGCAAACACAACCCCTTTGAAGGTTTCTCTCGTCTCTGCGAATGAAATCAAAATGTTCCTGCAAAGGATTTTATGCTCATAGGTCTTCTGTCACATAAATAAGAGATACTAGTTATGGTTATTGATGTACTAATTGGTCAGTTATTGCATCTTATTTATAACAGTACGACAGTAAGATATTTTGTTTCAGATTATTGATTTCTTCAGTAAGTAGTGGAAATCAAACCTGCTGTCAGGTCGTTCTCATTGCAATGACATGTCGCCCCTTTTGGTTTCAAAGGTGAAACATTCCTTTGAGAATCATATTTTAGGTTTGCCAGACGGCTGAATACTCATATTTTAAATTGGCCAGATTGAATGAAGAGCAAGCTTAAGCTAAATATTTGACCGGGAGGATTAGTTAAAGAAGCTAATTGGAGCCTTTAGGGTAACCCCCTTATTTCTTATCTGCCACATTGTTCCCAGGAAAGTCAAACTGTGTGAATCAAGCCAATCTGTGCATCAGAAGCTTTACTGTTTGACCTCGATCTAACGGCAACAGGATGAAGGGTAAAGGCATCCCGCCTGCCTGCAGTCCTGAATCTAAAACCAACCGTTTGCATACTCTAACCGGCTCCTCGGTGTATTTAAGCAAAACCCTTGCTTGCTCACTCTGTCACCTGCTGTGTGTTTAAACGTTTAAGTCGACGAGGGACGACATTTTAGTTAAAAGGAAATACTGATGCGGATGGAGTTTTTCTCAGTTTTGTCAGTCGCTGAAGAGAGTGGTGAGTCAGGGACTAAATGAATGTGTCCGGATGTGGGCTTTAGAAACAGACAGACATGAACTGGGACACACACACACACACACACACACACACACACACACACGCAGAGCATGGCGAGGGCTGCGAGTGTTGCTGTGGGTCCTGGTTGTTATTCCAACAGAGCTGGGTCTCCAGTAGCATCACTAACATACTGGAGACACATGCACTGTAGAATACAGCCAGGCCATGATGACCGGCCCCGCCATTCAGGTACACACACAACACACACACACACACACACACACACACGCACACACACACACGCGCACACACGCACACACGTAGATGAATGCTGCTACAGCGATAATGAGGCTGGACCTAAACCGTTCAAAGCACAGAAGAAACAATTTAATTGATGCTGCCGCTACACAACCTTCCTGATTTTGTCTGTGTGTGTGTGTGTGTGTCTGTGTGTGTGTGGTGAAATAGAGAGGTGGTGACAGAGAAATACATCTTTTTGAGGGAAATCTAAGATAATTCAAAGATATTTCCTCAGCATGACTCCAGGCAGGTGGATGATGGACAGAAGAACGAGAAACAGAAGTTCAGATCTTAAAGAACGATTTGAAAGGAAGGAATCGACACAGCGAACCAAGTAAACCCGATTCCATAAAGACAGAAAAACACTCACTGATGAAATCCGAAGGCTGATCGGAGGAGAGACAGCTTAGCGAGAACAGGGAGACGTCTCCATTTGTGATCAGTGTAAGTCAGATCTGGGCTTGTGGAAGAGCGAAATTGGCTGGAAATTAAAAAATAAATATACATGGGAAATAAACATTTTTATCCTCTTATCAGTAAAACAAAGCCGTTTTATATTGGATTTAAAAGTTATAATGAGCATTCAGACTCTAAATATTAAATATGGATGGATATTGAAATTGAATGATGGATGAAAATATTATTTTCATCCATCAATTAAAAAAAAAAAAATAACTGGAGAAAAAATACATTCAAGGTTCATTTATATTGTGGCTTACATATGAATAATAAGAAACCGACATTCTCCCGTTTAGTTGCAGCCCTAATAAAATGTCCTCCAATGCCTCCGTGGGTCACAAATCAGTGTTCAAGAATCAAATCTACGATAGAAACCAACCGTTCATGTCACAATTTCTCAAGTTTCTCTCCCTGAGGCTTCATGCCCTTATTTAAGCCTGCTGCGAGGTGCCATACGAGCTCATTCCTAACTAATAACATTGATTTATAGTATTAAACATGACGGTAATATTCTGGCAGTAATGAATGCTGCCAATTGTCCTCTCCGTCTCAGGCTCCAGAGACGGCAGCTCTCATCTGCTCTCATCAGTCTCACGTTCAATTAAATAGAAAATAAAGAAATCAGAAACTGAGCACGGCAGATTTATAACCCGACTTGGTAGCACGTCCCTGCGTTTCAGTAGGACACTCGTGCACATCGGTGGCAGAAGCATGAAAAAATATATTGATGGTGCAAAAAGATTTGAAGAATTATTTTAAGAAAATATTAAATTGTATTTGTTTCAAAAACATATCCCATAATGATTTAGTAAAGGCCTGACAGCGTGGCTGTGTAGACAGCGGGATACCTCACCAGCCATTTCTTTGCCTATATTTGTATGGATTTTGGCAGGTTTGCACCATGCACACATGTGCCATGAGCAGTAACCATGGAAACAGTCGATTACTACTGAAATATTTACAATACTCAACATTCATAAAAGCATTTAACAGCTTCGATCATTGTGTTGGTAACATGTAATAATATATCTCTTTTTTTTGTCACTCAGCCAGTAAAATGCGCAGCGCGTCGTCTAATTCAAATGGCTCTTCAAAGCTCTCAAATGTCAACCGCTGCCAATCGAAGCTGCTCATAAAGATCGCCTCTAAACAGTCGCTAGAAACCTACCCGGGTAAGAATGCAACAGATGCGTCATGTATGATGTATGACGAGGGCGTGCGTGTATGTCAGAGAAAAAGAAAATGATACCACAGCTCATTTACTTTCCATCTTTCCCGCAGCACTGCTGCATTCAAAGCTCAGGGCAGCAAAAAGAAAAAAAGTAATGGGAGTGCAGAGGGAGAAACACGCCACCTCCTTCTCTTTCACACAAGCTCTGGCCGGGAGGCCGCGATAATGGCCTCCATCCTTTATCATCACCTTCCCTTTCTCCAGCAACCTCTGCCTCATCCGCAGCTGATTCATACTGTTCGTCTTTGTCCCGCGGTTCTCTCTGATGTTTTGCATAGTCTCACTATTCACATTTCCACCCCCCCTCGCTGTTCCCCTTTGTCACTTTGTCACCTGTCCGCTTCTCAATTTGTCCCTCACATCCCATTATCCCCCCTCTCTCCACTGCAGGTGTTTGACACTCATGCTGCCGTCATAGGGCAGCTGTTCTATTTTAATCTAACACTTGATGTTCGGGAGCAGACACCCACGTGGTCTCTCTCCTCTGGGCTCAATTTCCACTTTCTATTGACTTTGTTTTAACCACCAGAAGTTGTCAGTCTCACTATCTGTCTATTGTAAATGATCTTCACTAAATGTGGCTGATGTTACGTTACCCGAAAGGCAAATATTAGTTTAACCGGATATAAATGCAGCCGCACACATTCGATTTGATCTCTGCATTTAAGCCTGCGTGGCACATTTAGGAGCAGCGGCCGGCTGCAAAGCGTCCCGGGAGCCACTCGGGGTTCAGCGTCTCGGGTAAGGACACTTAAACAATCGGACAAACCACCAACCTTGTGGTGTACAGGCGACCCGCTGTACCCGCCCAGCTGCAATCATTTGTGTAAAAATGATCAGACGAGATCACGACGTTGCTGCCTAGGAAACTACTTGCATGCTAGACAACCAAATCGCCATGGATACTGATTTTTTAGTTGCCATGCAGTGGAAATCCAGCACTTGGTAAAGGCTCTGGCTGCTCTGGTACTTTTTACACAGAAATCCCAGTGGAAAGAGTAAAAATAGAAGATTTCCTTGTTATTATTAACACATCAAGTCAATCAAGTCTGAAAATAGTTGTGGGAAATTTCTTCTGTGTATTTGTCTCAGTCTCGATGACACATGCAATGCTTCAAAGCCAGTCGAAGCGATGGGAATCACTTAGCAACAAGTAAAACTGGACTCGGGCTGCAGGAATTTTAAAATCCTTTTTCCATTCCATTTCCAATCCGTTTTTGGACCTCAGAACATCAGGTGGCAGTTTCACAGGCCGGCCCTCTTCCTGGGGGCTCGGGAGCAACAAATGACCCCAATTAATTTCTCCCACGCGAGTTCATTGGGAAACAGATGTGGCCAAAAAAGATACTACAACTTCCTGCAGCTTTGCAGTCAGAAAAAAAAGTAAAGAAGGCCAAACCAGTCTGGAGGAGAACAGATTACTCGGGTCAAACATTGGTATTAACCAAGTTTGCAGAGCGTTTCCGGCCGACCCCCCCCCACTTAACTTAAGGTGGGATGACTAGAAGTTACTTATTAACCCACTGAGGCCTGAGTTATACATATGATATAGTCAGCAGTCATGATAGAAACTCTCAATCCGAAGCTGTTTTTCTTAATCCCGCTCAGATGTGCCAAACCACAGATCTACAGTCACAAAGCCGTCATCATCGTTTGCTGTTAACAAACGTACATCGATTATAAACGCCGCAAAGACTCAGTGTGTTCAATTTAATCTGCCAGCTACCTGCAACCAAAGAAACGATTGTTCTCCGCACCGGGGAGGAAAGACAGATCCACCGTATCAAACTGTTTACTGAACCGCTCGGCATTGGACTGCACAGTGATTCGCGCTGCCGACTCCGTCCCGCAGGCCTGTTTATTGTTTTTATTCCTCATTACTCACAGCGCTCTGTGACGGCTGCTCGACTTCCCCCCCTCCCCCGCCTTTTGTTGGGTCTTTCGCTCTCATAATCGTCAAACGCTGAGGTTTGAAGTCAGGAATACCTTCACGGAGGTGTATTCCCGTCGCTCACACGTTCACACCTTTTGTTTTTACCCCGGGAAAACCTGCCCGGCGACTCGAGCCTCTCGCCCGACGCGTCGCTGCGTGAAAGGTGAGACCGTCCTTCAGAGGGAAGAACCCACCCGGACAGCTGTCGTACATGAATCCAGCACATTAGAAATAAAAATGAATTGTATTGATGTATAAATACGCTGTTATTATTCTACCCAACAAACACACACACACACACACACACACACACACACACAAATGGAATTCTGCACAGCTGCAAACTCGGGAATATTAATCATGAAATATGTGATCAAAAGAAGGCAAACGCCTGAGCAAAGACGTTTGGTCCAATGTGAGTTTCTGTTTTAATGACATGAATAGGTGCGTGTGTGTGTGTGTGTGTGTGTGCGTGTGCGTGTGCGTGTGTGCGTGTGCGTGTGCATGTGTGCACGGGTGCATTATGCCATTGTTTAGGGGTAGGAATACATTTCCTGTTCTAAATTCCAGGATGGACTCCCCTCTGGGAGCTTCCCTGTTTATCTTTTGAGCAGAACACACACACACACACACACACGCACACACGCAGGGCGACACAATGCCTGACGTTACCTCCAGGTCTCCCTGACCTTTAACTCACCTCGCCTTTCCCCTGTTCCTGCCTCACCCGCCTCTCCCTCTGTGCATACGTCTCCATCTCTTCTCCTACTGGCTCATCTGGTGTCCCTCCATCGGCTCCTCTCCTTTCCCATGACCTCTTTTCCTTTCACCCTTAAAAAGGTCACCTTGAGCAGTGTGTGTGTGTGTGTGTTTGAAACTGTGCCAGACTACGTAACACACACAGCTTCAAGCTACACAGACGCTTTCTGTGAATATCAAAAGTGCTTATATAAATATTTTGAATATTAATTTCTTACTATTCTAGATGTCTAACCGTCATCGAGATCTGGGGGAACCTGAACTAAGCAGCAGGGATATTTGATGAGATCTGACTAGAGCAAAGTTTTAAACTCACCAACACGCTCTTATTTGATTGTCCACTGGTGATATAAGCGTGAAGGTGTGTTTGAGTTGTTGACAGGAAGAGTTTACGGGAAGGATGCGGGAGTCGAGGAGTTCTTTCCCGTCCGTACCACTTATAAATCTCGCACGCTTGTGTGCGTGTCCTGCCGGGCAACAGCGTACGCTAAAGAGAGAAACCGATTACTTTTCTTAGTAGTGACAAAGGCTAAGTAAACCGAGGCCTTGACACGTGATTCTTTCCTTTAAATCCACATTCATTGTGTAAACTGCTTATGCCGCTCAAAGCTTTTGCTTGAGAGGCAAATTAATCTGCAGCTTTTTGAAAATAAATTAATCCGTTGAAACATTTTCTGAGTGCAAACGTTCTAACATTGTCACAAATTAAATATCTCTTAATGTGCTAAATGCTCCGCGATGTGAACAAACTACATCAAACCAGCACTTAGTGTGTGTGTGTGTGTGTGTGTGTGTGTGTGTCTGTGTCTACAGCAGTTTGTAATGAGCTTTTCCCTGAAAACCCCTTTCACGTTGTCACATTGTCTTCACACTGTCAATCCAAACACATTGTAGGAAAAACATGTCGCTGTACGGTCTGTTGGTGTGACAAAAACAAAAATGCTGTTGAACGCAAAGACAGACATTTTGTAATCGCCGCACGCCTCCAAACTACAGTCAACCTTTGTAAAAAAAAGGACACTTTAGCGTTTTTGGTGCAAAGCTGCTCTGCACGTCGTACTCGAGGTAACTCCACCCTCCATCATCGCATGATGTCGGCCGGCTTTACTTATACCAAAGTCAGGGCCGGCCCAAGGCATAAGCGAACTAAGCGGCTGCTTGGGGCCCCCAAGCAGCCGCTTAGTTCGCTTATGCTGCAAGCATCCCTAGTTTTGTATTATAACCTCACTGTATTAGTTTATAATTTTTGCTGTAGCAGTATAGCTTGACATTTGTGCCAATAATCTTCTAGCATAGGTGACTGTGCGTGGTGGGCCCCCCAAACAAAATTCTGCTTAGGGCCCCCAAGAGGCTCAGGCCGGCACTGACCAAAGTGTACAACAACTCATCATTACACAGAAGCCCTGCTGAAGAGAATGTAATCCTGACGGGTCTGTCACTGAAATGAGCTAATTTGTTGCCATTGGATGAATTAAACAATTTGTGAGGATCTGAGAAGACTCGAGATGTAAGAGAAGAGAAAACTTAAAATTCTGAAGAGGGCTCGTGTATTAGATGTTCCTGCCGCAGCGTCGTTTCCACTGGGAATAGTTCCCACACTCCTCCGGTGAGTTATTCTCAAGCAGGTAATTGCGTAATAAGCGCGATGGCGTAATGCATATTTCTGTGCATTTGTGTGCATTTTGCTTCCCAGGCACGTGTGAGAGACTTAAATGGAAACTCTAACATGACTGCAGGTGACAATTTGTTCCTCTTTTGGTGTTTTTTTTTTTTTTTCACCCCGCAATAGGAACCTGTCCATGCGTTTATCGCATCATAACAGGTCTTTGGTGCTGGCTTGTTCTCCTGCCCGCGTCGGTAAACAATGACCTGAATGCGGCTGCTGCAGAACGCTGCTGCCAGGCTTCTAAAAAACACTTTCTCAGGTCCAACATCGCTCCCTCGCGACTCGTCCCCTTTGCGTCGGGGGAATACGGGCTCGACTGCAAAAAACCCGTTCTTTTCACATTGATCAGCACCATCAGGCAATGCGGACCGAACGATTGAGTCCTCACGGGGCCGGATGGGTGAAGTCAATAAGAACCAGAAGACGTAGAACCTGGGCATTTTATGTGTTTCTTATATTCTTGTTTCAGACATTTTGTGCGTCCATGTCAATTTCATAATATAAAAAACATTCTACACTTTTACTGAGGGACAACTGGGGGACAATCCAACAGGAGCCAGTGACGGATGATGTTAAATTGATTATTCACCAGCTGCTGTTTGAGGCAAAAGGACGAGGTGAAAAAATAACACACAAAACAGCGTTTTGTTTCATTACGTCTTTGTCCTTCACGGCCCATTAAGTTCTCCACGTCGAGTGTATTCGCCAAACCCGTTACTACTCAGAGCGACGTAACTAATCTTAATGAAATAGTGAAGACAAAAAAAGAAGGAGGACGAGGTCACGGACGGTGAAGGTGGTCGAGGAAGAAGATGTGATGAAGATATGAGAAGATGAAGAAGAGGAGGATGGGACAACAAGGCTTATTTGTAACGAGGCTAACTTTGCACTGGCAGCGGGGCACCAGACACTCAATCAATGCTCGCCGCAGAGGTCACACGACACACACACACACACACACACACACACACACACACACACACACACACACATGACAGAGTGTTGCTGTTGCCTGAGGCAATAATTCCTGCCACAGACACACACAGACACACACACAGCGGACGGGACAGGAAGCTCGCTGTGACAGAACATAAATTACTGATCAGACACTGCGTTGCCAGCAGCTTGAGGACTAATCTACTGAAGCCGCAGCCGGCGTTTGTCAAACTCGGCGACGGAGGAAACACGTCTGCTCTGTTGGGTCTGTCACACTTTTGCTTCAGTTTGAGCAGAAAGCAGGAAGCGCTCAATAAACTCTGACACTTAAATGCATTCTGCTGACTAAACGGTAAGAGCTAAATATGTTAGAATGTAAATGAGTTAAATGAAGCGTGGTCCGACACATGCGCTTCAAACACTGACACACACACACACACACACACACACACACACACACACACACGCATTCAGGCACAAAATCCCATGTGAGGTCCACTTAGCTGATTGGAGAAGCAGTCATTGATTTGGAGTTAATGATGGATGGCAGTTGCTTTACATGCAGACCCCCCCCCCCCCCTTCTCCCACTCACACACACTCATTGACACACGACCAGTTAACTTTAATATAATTAATCATATAATTGTACTTTTTTTAATAGTGTTGTATCTTTGCTGTAAATGATCCCCTGCAGCCGGTCCGAACTGAACAAGTGTAATGCAGACTGCATCTGCTTTTCAGAGCTGCCTCAGCAGAAACGCAACAATACCGAGTCCATAGCAGCCACAGACGAGTCGCCTTAGGACCACAGTTCCCATGTGAGAGTGTGTCCTTTGAGTGTTGCCGCAATCGATTACACGTTTGTGTCAAAGGTGTATTTTGTGCGCGGTTGCCGTGAGTCTCGTCGCCTCACGCTGCTCATTGCACGCGCACACAGAAATGCAAAATTTCAAAGAGGAAAGAAGTGAGTGAAAGCAATCTGTTAAATGTCTGTTTTAAGCCCAAAAGAAGAAGTTTTTTCCTGCAATGCAGACAGCACAAACACACACATGCAGCACGCGCAGTTAAGGCAAAGTGGGAGAAGGAGACAAAAGGGAAGAAGGTGGAGGAAGCAGGAGACATCAAACAAAAGAGAGCGGGATGAAGCGATTGATATATGGCGGGCGACGGGACAAAAGAGGAATAAAAGAGGACTGATTGGGTGGAGGCGCGTGACCGTGTAACTAAAAAAGGTCGACGAGGGATCAAAAGGAATAAGGGACCAGAATATATTGAATCAGGTGGAAAGGGGTTGGCTCTTCCCAAAGACGCTGCTGAGTATGTATCACTAAAAAAGGCTGCGCTCACACCAAATCGGGCGTGGCGGCCATTAGCGTCCCTAAAACGGCCCGTTTGTGTGAGAGCGTGTTCGTCTGGACCTTTGAGCTGATTGATTTTCACACATATTCTTCACGGTTTGGTCCCATGTCATGTTTTGTCATCCGCTGTGTGTTTGAACCCTGCGAGTCTCTTGTCCTTGGTCGCGTCATTGTCTTACGTCCGCGTCTCACGTCGAGTCCATGTCAGCGATCGCTGTTCTGATCCCGTCCTGAACCTGAACCTGACCGCGTCCCTCGTTCGTGTCTTCTGTTTGTATCCTGAGTTCTGCCTTTTTGGAGAATAAATCCCTCCGTCTGCGTCTCGCCCCTCAACTCGACGACACCCCACTGTGACAGTTATGGCTCAATCATTCACGAGTAAAACGCAACACAGGCGACAATATTATACACAATTCTTTTTTCTATTTAATTCTTTCATTTAATAATATTCCGTACGGAAAACTTACTGTAAACCATTTGTTACCTTCGCAAAATACTTTTGCGGAGGTTATGTTTTGATCGCTGTGTATTTATTTATTTGTAAATATGTTTGTTTGTTTGTTATTCGCATAACACAAAAGGTATTGAACCGAATCGCATGATATTTGGTGGGTTGATTGGTCATTATCCGGGGCACATTTGATTAGATTTTGGGAGCGATCGGGTCAAAGGTCAAGGTCGTGAAAAGGTCAAAAAGACACTTTTGACCATAACTTCCTTCATAATCGAGCTATCATGAAACCAACGCCATATTGTTCTGTGACGAAATACCTTTCAAATAATCCACATCCGTCATGACGTCACTCTGACGCAAGTGCGTCAAAATGACGTCACAATTACCACCACCTGGAGGTGATTACAATATCAAGTATCAAGTTTTTGCAGGTTAATTCGAAACAAATCTTCCCGCATGACAACGTAGGTGTTGCTTTACCGTACAGGTCTTGTAGTCTTCTCTCATGGAAACAAAAGTAGCTGCGGCGAAGGTATGTTCTAGTTCTAGTTTACCCTGTAACCTTACCTGCTGCTACACACAAATCCCCCCTGGGGATGAATAAAGTATCCATCTATCCACCCATCTATCTATCTAAAGGTAGGTGTATATAATTTGAGTTATTAACTAAAATAAGGCATTTGGTTGAAGCGTTTAGAGATGAATTGTATATGCATGCGTGTGTGTGCGTGTGTGTGTGCGTGTGCGTGTGCGTGTCGGGGCATCTCTCCTCCAGTCCAGCTGGTATGTGACAATGATGCCATGGCAACAGGGGAAAGCATCACAGCCAAAATGTCTGTTAGCAGACTTGTAGCTATGACTTTCCTTCTGTCCACCTCTTTTATTAATTCTCTTTATCTCTGTTCATCTGACTATTTCTGTCTGTACGATAATCTATTAATCTGAGACCTGCAAATGTTCCCATCTGTTGATCTGCCTACTCTTCCTGTCCGTTGATCCACCTTCCCGTCTTTCTATCTTCTGATTTATCCAAATTCCTGTGTGTCTATCTGTTATATCACTGCCATTCATTGTTGTGAGTGGATGTCTGCATTGGTCTCTTACCTTAAATACGAACATCCAAGAACATCAAGAGGAAGGGACATAAATGGGAGAGAGAGAGAGAGAGAGAGAGAGAAAGAGAGAGAACGAAAATACATATTAAATATAAGTTATATAAATATAATTGTTTACCATTAACAGAATGATGGTTGGCAGAACATGTATTTGAATTGTCGCTTTGACTTAAGGTCAAAGGTGACAGAGCTGTACTGATGATGAGGTCATCAAGTCATCACACACACTTCCACATTGGAGGAGCGCCACCCACTTCCTTTTAACCTCAAGGCAAACATGCAGGCCGGCACGCACTGTTCAACACACTGTGACACACACACACACACACACAGGCTTTTATAAGGTGGTAATTGTGATTACCAACGTAGGCACACACGTGTGTATCTGTGTGTGTGTATCGCTGTGTACTTAGGTACAACTGTGCGTTCTTTCTGTAAGGGTTTATTGGTGTGTGTGTGTGTGTGTGTGAGCGTGCCTATCGTTTCTTTTCGTATGTTGAATGTCACACTGCGGCACTATAATCTAACACCAGTTGCAACTGTGTGCATATGTGTGTGTGTGTGTGTGTGTGTGTGTGTATGTGTGTGGTGCGGCAGGGTCAGCTCTGCAGAAAACGGTCCATTGAGCAGCAATTGCATTCCGCTACCAACGACTCTCGGCTTGACTCCTGCCTTTTCTATGCAGCTTTACGTAAACCGCTGAGCCCACACACACACAAACACACACACACACACCCGCGCACACACACACACACGCACGGACGCACACACACACACACACACACACACACACAGATACACACTTGTGGATGAGTGGACAAAAGGGAGAGACTCAGAGCAAGAGTGGAGGAGGTGTGACTAATCTTCTCTTCCTCTGTTTGGAAAGAGTGGAGGAGATGAGCGAGGGCTGTAAAATCATTTTGACAGGCAGGATTAAGACACTAACACACACACACACACACGCGCACACACACACACGCACACACACGTGCGCAGGTATGCTCTCCTTCTTACACCCACGGAAGATAACATCTCATACAAACATATATTCTAACGCATCTATACATGTAGATTCTTCCACGTAAATAAGTACAGAGAATACTTTACACGTGGTATCAACAAGCTTCTCCTCTGCAAACTGCGCAGAGATCTGATGCTGCAGGATTATATTTACATTTGCAGTGGCATTCAGTCTTTTAGCAAGATTGTCACTTTCGGTTGAAATTTAAGCACCGTTAAGTTAAGTTAAGGCTCCGTATCATTGAATTTTCACGTCTTCAGAAGTAGTCTGGCGCGGGAGCAGAATAATGTTCCTTTTTTTTGTAAAAGTGGGTAAGTGGAAAACTCAGTTGAACCAGTTTAAAGGGAATACATTTGAAGACTGAATAAAAAACTGAGCATAACAGCCACAACACTGGGCCGGTTTTTCGGCTGACAGCAGCAGCCCTTTGAATTCAAACTGCTGATGCTGCAAACTCGTCTGAATGGGGGAATTTACCTAAATGTTTTGTCAGGGTTCTGATGAATAATCGTTGTTAAGACTCAAACTACGCAACAAACGTCTGAGAAGAAATGACACAAATGTTTAGGCCTTTAAAGGCTGAACGCTCCACTTCTCCGTTGAAGGTATTTACATTTTTATTATCACTGCGCAGAAAAACGATGATTACCCAGAGTGAAATACATTCACAGCCGGCGCATACATTTGATATGGCTGCCACAGCACTTTGTGACAATAGACCTTTTTTTTCTTCTTTCTGGTCACAGAAGGAGAACCATTTAGCATAGCTGTGTTCCACGATGCTTTATTGTCCCTTAGCACGAGCCACGAGCTGCAGTGCGAGCACGCACAAAGACCTGGAGGTGAACACGATGTACTGCAAAAAGGGCAAGAAGCTGAACGCCATGAATTAACTCATTGTCTTCAAACAATCCATTTAAACAAATTGGTTGAGTCATTAAAGCCTTGTGTATTGAAACAAATGTTGCACATCGCGTAAAACTCGCTGACACAACCGAGTGCGGATGGCTGCCCAATTTTCCAATTCATCACATCCGACGCAAGAAAAAAAGGAATGAGGCATAATGCAGGAGGAGCCTGTGGAAACAACGTCTCCTGGCGCCTCTCTCTCGAATCCGCAGCACCGCCGACTCGACATGACAGCGAGCCGGCGTGCACAACAGGGAGGCCGTAACGCTGGAGCGGCCAGATGGAAGACAGCCATCGTATCGCGATGCCTTCTGTGGACAAAACGACATGGAAAAAAAAGAAAATAATTTGGATCTTCTTCTGTGTGACACGATACAGAATTTCCCAGAGAAAAAAAAAACGAGCCGGGAAAACTTAAGGAAAAATTGAGAATAGAGTTCTGTGGGTTTGAGCAGTTTGGCAAAGCAGCATGAGCTTATGAAGCAGGGGGGTTAAACTGACAGAAGACACGAGTATATTCCACCCGTTACACACACACACACACACACACACACTGGCATCCTGTCCATCGGTCAAAAGGCCGTGTGTCTGTTTCCTGTCGGATGGGTCAAACAAAGAAAGTCGTCGCGTCTCTGATGTTCAACCTGCGGACGCGTGTTTGTCCGGGTTTCTACGCCGAATTGAGTGAAATGGAAAAAAAAACGGGGAAATATTTTCATATAGCATTAAAGTGACGGAAGCGTGCACAACATTTCCGCCGGCGCTCAGACGGAATTTCCGGGAGGCCTCGACGCCGAGCTACCCCCCATGTAAGTTAGTTAGGGTGATTATTTTGCAGCTTCCTCGCAATCCACCCCGACCTGACCGGAGAGAGAGAGCGAGATGAAGAGAAGGAGAAGCGAGGGGGATGAGAGAGGAAGACGAATGCAAAACGAGGTCTGCTGTTCTCGTTTGTGAAAAGGATACCAGTCAAAAATTCTTGCAAATTCCCCAAACGAGGGCTTCACAGACACTCGTACACACGTTTAAATGCTTTTGGTGCTCAAAAGGAATCGGAGCATTGTCCCACCAGGTTGTGCGTGTTTGTCTAGTTTGTCTACCCATCTGTTGCTGTTGACCTGTGAAATAACAGAGGGGGGGATTTTGTCACCAGAAATAACGTTGCAACCTTTGTGGTCGAGATCAAAATAACGACTTCCCTTCAGGGGTCGACGCGGATAAATGGGTTTGGATGTGGGCTTTTTGTGATTGTTGTTGGATGTGGACAATTAGGCTTTTAGAGGGAAAGCAAAGACAAACTCCGGCTTCCATCTCTATTCGAAATTAACAGGCATTCTGATGAAAATGGAAGAGAGTTAAGGTTTGAGAGCAACTGGGGAGGTTTGGCGAGCGCGTGTACATTTATGGCAATCACAATGAACAGTAGTCCATAGTTTGATAAATTGCATGAATCGTTCAACTGTGTGTAACTTACTTACTTAAGGTGCATTTCTGAGATGAATGTTCTTTAGGCTTCCCGGTCTTAAAGAGTTTTTGACAGTTTAGCCGTCTCATTTGACAACAGACATCATGAATCAAGATGTCATCTATTCAGGGTCAGAAAAGGACCCGAAACAAAGCTCCTCTTTGCATTTCTCGATGCAAGGGAGAGAATTGTAAATAGAGGAGAAGAAGCTTCTGCTCTTCCCCGGCGGTTTGAATGTGTTCGGCTGCGTTCCTCGGCGTTTCTGTAGAAACGCTGTGTGACAGGATGAGTCAGACGCAGTTTGAGACAAGCGACTCCAGAGTTACAGCGCTGTGTTTACACTGGAACAGGAAGAGGTCGTCCTAAATCTGCCGTCGTGGGCCGCTCCGGGACATTCCTCCAAACTCTCTGGACAGAATTCAAGGAATTAGCGGAACAACGGGATCTGAATGGTTCAACCAGATTCTAAGTTTGGATTTGTGTCGAGAAATCTCGCCGGCTGGTTAAAACCTGCAGTGAAGCAGAGCTGAGTGCTCCGATCTGAAGGTTAGTGTGACTCACGGGGTCAGCGTAGTTCACTCCGCTCGCAGCCGAGCTGCTACTAATCTCTTACGCCCACGTAACCCCCACTCGCTTTTAGATATCCGTGCGAGGGCGGCGGCGCCACGGAGGGTAAAATTAGGATGTGCGGAACGCAGGAACAATCATTTACATAACTATCTCTATCAGAATGCCGCACTGGAAGGAACAAGAGAGGGTGCTGATTGATTCTTCCCTTTGCCCTGATTACTCTTTGTTTGAATAAAATACACACACACACACACACACACACACACACACACACACACAAGCACAAAGTATTACGCAAAGAATAACCTGCCATCATAACATCCATAATTCTACTATGCCCTGTCCATACATTTCTCCTGTCTTGCACTTTCCAATCAATCCTGTTCCCAAGGTGACGGCAATTTTACATTCCGATTGGCCGTTTCTACGGTAACTGAGGGATGACTAATTGTGATATGCTTCTTTTCTTTTCTTTTTTTTTTTTTCTAACTCCCTCGCGCGCTCGTTGCCGGCTGCTGGTGTCATTATTTTGTTGAAGGGGAAAAAATAAGTCATTTAAAAAAAAATAACAAAAACAACAACACAGCGCCGCTCTACCAGAGAGCGCTAACAGCATAACAGCATAAGAGCAGTTAGAAAGGCCCAGAAAACTGCACGCAGGCAGGCGGGGCGGAGTTATAGCGGCAGGCAGATCAGACACACGGCGGTCGCGTCAGGAAGAGACGAGTGAACTTCAAAACGACTGAATGACATGTGACCACCGTGATTATTACTTTCAAACATACATTGTAATTGTAACATAAATCGTGATTTCAGCCACAGCAATCAAGATTTCCAAAAAATCTACAATAAAGTTAACAGGCGTCTCTGGTTTTAATGCCAAACACAATCCTGCCTTAATTCATGGCACAAGAAAGTTGTTATTTAAGAGTCAATTTTCACCAAAGTTCCAGCTGCAGTTCTCAGAAACACTGAGAATCTTCAACAGGTCGGTTTCCCTCCTCATTATGAGTTCAATTGGCTGTGTGTTATTATTGGAAGAAAGAGAAGCAGAACATTGACCGAATCCTTTCCATCATCTCTGTGTCTGATTGCTAAATGATTAAATATCATCAGTGTGTGTGTGTGTGTGTGTGTGTGTGACGGAGAGAGAGAGAGAGAGAGAGAGAGAGAGAGAGAGAGAGAGAGTAGTGGCTATCCAAACTACGTGCAGGTTTTCAAAGTGGATCTTGGGTTTTGTCCACGAGCACCAACGAGAAACTACCCTGGTGCTGTTCTCTTCTGTCCCTGCTCCTCCCCCCCCTCTCTCTCTCTCTCTCTCTCTCTTTCTCTCTCTCTCTCTTGTGCGCTCACTCACGCCGATCTACAAAGAAAAACACACCGATGAAGTGGGATGAGAGACGGTAAGAGGGGACAACATGAGGAGAGGAACAGCTCCTGTGGCAGTTTGCACACACACTGTTTTTTAGGAAGAAAGACAGCGAACCACCGCGGACTGCTAATTCAAAGGATCTTGTCATAACAACCTTGGACACTCGGTTTGTTGAGTTTCCCTGTGGCAAAGGCCGACTTCTGACTTTCAGCAAAGATTTTTATATATATGTATATATATATATATATACAGTGTAAACACTGCCTGAGGCTTTCCTCATCCAATGCTGACCTCACACTCGCTTATCGCTCTTCTATAGTACGTTTAAGGTATTTTTAAACGACTCACAATAGAAACAGAGAGAAAGAGAAAGAGATGTGTTTTCTTCCGTGTAGCAGATTTGCTTTGCCCAGTTTAGGTGGAGGAGTTTGTGTCTCCTGCTGGCGTATTTTCACGCCTACATGCCCTTTTTGTTCCAAGACGTTTGTGCTGATCTCTTTCCCCACAATTTACCGTGAGCTGCAGTTTTACTTTCACTTTGATCAGTGTCAGCATGTATCATTAGGGAACAGTGAACAATGCGCCCGACGTTAGAGGACCATTAGGAATCTGACAAAATAATTGCATTGTAATTTCCCCAAAACTGACGCACACATTTCGCCAAGCAGCTTATTAGTAGTCAAGCGGAGGTTCGTCTCCCTTTACCGATGCCGCACAGGGAATTCCATAAATCTGTGGCAAGACACATTATAGTCTGGAAGTCAAACTGGTGGATGCCATCCATCCATAATATTACTCAAAATGAACATGAAGTCATTCGTTTAATTTAAAACACACGCAGTACCTCATTCACTTCCAATCCACATGCTGGTCTGAAGGAGTTTACAAGTTCTAAACTTTCTCAACATTTAAGGCTCATTTAACAGCTATCATGAGCGCACGCGCCCCCTAAAGCAGTTTAATGAACTCAGCATCTGTGTTTCTCCGCTTCCTCCAAAAACAGCTGCATCTCACCACGTTCTCCCAGTGGGTGGATCGGGGGAGTTGGGGAGGAGGGAGGGGGGGAAGCGGGGGGACGCAGGGGGGGGACGCAGAGAACGGAAAAACTGAGACGTGAAACAGAAGGAGAGACGGACTGAAAGGGGGGAGAGAGATTGGCAGGTAGAAATGGGTCAATAACGCTCGCAGAGACAATGAGGGAGATCAAACGGCTCAGCTTCGCCTGAAAAGCACAAAAGGTTTAATTTCCTGGTCAAACACGCGTGGAGGCATTTCAGCGGCCGAGGGCGAAGGCGCCACGCCACTAATATCGTTTTATCTGCCTCAATAACCAACACAAACACACGACATCCCAATGGAGCCTTTGTGTGCCTTTCCTCTACACAAACCCTTTGTATAAATGACGGTAACACACAACGATCTCTCACTCTAACACACACACACACACACACACACACGGTGGTATGTGTGGAGATTGTCATTTCGGACAAGAAGAATTACTCTTTTCTTTGAATCAAATGCTTGAATTCACATGTGACAGAGACCTGCAAATAATAACAACAACACAACAACAGCGCTTCCCTCCCTCTTTCTTCTTCTGCCCTTTGTAAGAATCCCCGACCTTCTTCTCTCCATCTGTCTTTGGCTTTAATTTAACAGTCAATCTAATCCCTCAGGGGGCGATACAACCTCTCCGCTGGTCCCCTCCCTCCTCCCTCCTCCCTCCTCCCTCCTCCCTCCTCCCTCCTCCCTCCTCCCGCCTCCGATCGCCGCTGAATACCAAGTGTGAACGTCCAAAATGAATCATTTCCAAAGCACTGCCTGTAATATTTCAACTGTGTCCTGTGATTAGAATACAGTGAAGAAAAAGTCAAAGGAGCTGTGAAATAATGGGGTATTTTACAGATAAACTGGCGTGTTACAGGAAAAATAGCTCCTGAATTCATCTTTCTGGGTTACGCAGGTATTAGATTTTCTGCACCAATTGGAGAGCGATGCATCTCAAAGCATTTAGTCATTTACAGTGTCTTCAGAGAGCGGCGTGTGCTGTGCAAAAGGTGTGATATTAATGAGATATGAGGAACGTAAAATATTTGTAAAAATATATCACAACATTATAACCAATAAACACACGGTGTCATCGTTCATGTTCTCGCTCGTGCAGGTGCAGCTGTGCGCACATGTGCGCTGTGCGACAGGCGGCAGCTGTAGGGGTCTGTTAGCGCTCCCTGTGATTAAATCATAAATAATTAAAGCTTTGAAAGAGACAGAAAGCAAAGGGGGGCGGCGGCGTGCGTATAACAACGTTCTGCGAGGCTTAAACAGGCCCTGACGTGGAATGAACGCACTTGTGCGCTCAGACGGTTTGTTTGGAGCGAGTTGCGTTCCATTCGACTCCCTCTTTGTTTTCTAGTAAATGAGAGTCTGGCCGAACGCTTCGGGGCGCAGGAGACGGTGATTGAGTTTGTGGAAATAAGAACAACTAATGAACAAAGTGGAATGAAATCGCCACATCCAATGTTTCCGTCTGGTTCTGAGTAACCCTCCCAGTTTGCGGGTACGTGGGTTTGATGGAAATAGAACATGAATAGTTGGCGTTATCGACGGCGCGTCTCTTTGCAGCCGGGCCTTCGAACCGCAGCTGCAAGCACAGGCGTCGCACACAGTTGTGTAACGGCGACCACGCTCACATCTCTCTTCTTTCCACTCACCTCCCACATCACCACTCCATCCGAGCGAAAACTGCCCACAGCTCCGGCTGTTGCCGTCTAATGTCCCCGACGGCACCCGGTGTTTTACTGCAGAAACGTCAGCCGCGTCTCTCGTCCCTGATTCCAGATGGGACACTCTCTCTCCCCGGACAAGGTGGACAAGGTGTGCACCGATTTTACATCACTGCGCTTTCCACTTTCCCAAAGCTCCCGCTGCACACCTGCCCTCCTGTTCTCCATTAGCTCGCTCTTCATCCCTCTTCTTGTCCTGTCCTGTCCACACGCCTGCACCTCCCCCCTTCACAGCTCACAGCTTTGGTTCTCCGTCTTTGCTGTCGATCCCCCTGAGGTGAGCATTTACTACATCCGGGAAATCCACTTCCAGGTATTTCAATGTGTGCGTGAGTGTGTTGTAGTCTGTAGTGTATATAGCATTAATAATTCCAAATGATGTGCTGGAAATCCCCGTTTCAGTTCACTTGATAAGATGAATTCATCCCTTCTAAACGGAACTTCAATGTAAAATAACAACGACAAAACCTTCAAAACCTTTTTTTTAAATATTTAATGCCACTGGTTTTGAAACACTTCATTTGATCCCTTTTGTCATCTCTATTATTTGAGTCTGACAATCATGAGCATGAGTTTTTTTTCCAGAAATGCAAGGTAATTTAAATGGCGTTTGGGGTTCTGATCCTCTCGAAAGATCAGCTCGAAAAATATCCAGAGAAAAATATCTCCATATCCATAGAAAATTATCAGTTTTTTTAAGGTGGGGCAAAAACACAAAGACACTGATTCTATATCCCCAAATTAGATTATTGAGCCACCAGTTGTGCCAAAAACGCGTGTGACTTATCTGTCAGGTTGGGAGTGAACGGACCCAAAAGGGACTTGAGTTACCGTCTATAAAACCGGACGGAGAAAAATGTCACTAAGTGCTTCTTCTCCCTGCTGGTGACGGAGACGGGAGATACAGCAGAACGTAATCGAGGCCCGGTAGCTGCGATGCGATGTGAGCGTTCGCTAGGGAGCCGAGCCGGAGGTGAAACCGGGCTGTTTCAATCTTACAGACAGACATTACAAGCTGCTCCCCGAGGAGACGCTTTTTATGGTTCCCTCGTTTATGAAATACAGAGAAAAAGGGAGAAATGCCAGACCTGGATGGAATCCACAGGTTCGGGAGAAAAAACAGAGCTTTAAAAGAGTCATAACGATGGTTTTTCATTCACGTTTTGGTCCCTGAACTACGAAACCACAACACTGTTGTTTCTGCCACGCACACGATACAGCTTGAATTGATTGAGTTGTTTTACCTCCCGGGCAGCAATTGTTTCCTTTGATTTCATCACGATCGACTTGCAAAGATATGAGTCTATCAAAGGAAATCTTTAGAACACAACACGTTGGGCAAAGTGCAACTCCGGGATGGTTATTAATTTGCAAGGTTCTTGGTGGTTTTATTGACAGCTGACAAATTGGTTCGTATGAAAGGCTTGGTAAATTGGATTTGGCTGTTGTTGTTTTTGATTGATTCAGAAGTCAGCTCACTAATGTATGAATTCCTGATTTCTTTTGATCCATCACACAGCTTTTTGCATTGCAGCTACTCATTTGTAGAAAAAGCTTGTTAAACATTTATGTCCATATTTATAGTACGCAGGATGAATTTAATCTTGTACGTGCTACGAAAACAATAACAATAATGGATTTAGATGACAAACCATAGAGGCGCGACCGTAATGAGGCTAAAGTAACGGTCCAAAATAAAGCTAATTAAATGCTCTCTGATGGATTCCCTATCTGAAGCATGTGTGTTGATTTCCATTTGCCGGCAGGAACTGAAACCAGCGGCTGTCTGGAAGGAAACTAAGTGAATCTTGCATGCTTTGAAAAAATACGTCTCATCTAATCTGCGCTGGGAAGAAATGTGCAAAACCACCTGATGTTCCTTTCCAGAATCATGATATTTTGATTCATTCATAAACTCTATACATTTACTTTAACAAATATTTTAGACAACTTGCATTACGTCCTTCGTCCTTTGCTTGCTGTCCTCTTCATCCCTCTTTCCTAACACTCGCTGCCACCTGTGTGTCCTCTCCTAAATGCCTCTTGTCGCTCTGCCAGATACACACACACGCAAACAGATAGATGGATACATGCGAAACAAACACATATTTACTCCCTGCGGTGCCGCAGGCGTGCGGATGTTTTATCATTATAAAGACATATATGCAAACACATTTAGCATGCTCAAATGCATCCTCACTGCTTGTGCGTGTGTCTTTTTTATCCGTGAGTGTTGCACATGTGTGCGTTTGTGCTCCAGTGTTTCAGTTTGTGCACTTGTCCCCTGGTGAACAATTAGTTTCTGTGTGTCTTTTTATAACCGCTGTGTATCGGAAATACCTTCACACCCTCGGCCCGACAGATGCTGTGGCAGCTAATGTTGCGCCGCGCGTCTCGCTCTCTCTCGGCCTTCGGCTACTTGGATGCAAACGCAGCCACAATATTCCCTTCATTTACACCCACAGGGATACAGACACACACACACACACGCTTCATTGGTATCATCGTCATGATAATTTATACCAGCGTAGCCAAAGGGAAATACTGCGGGACTGAGAAGGCGGGAGAATGGAAACAAAGCAATGTAAGAAACTCAAAAAGTGAAGGTATCCAAAAACACATGAATTTACTCATTCGAACCGATGTTCCACTTTATTGATCCGCCCTCCTGGGTCATTGCTTCCCTTTGTGCCCTGTGCTCCTCCCTCCCTCTTTCTCTCCCTGTTCCACACGGTCTGCCGGAGTTCTGATGTCGGATCCCTCATCCATATTCAGTGCCGAGGCCATCTGTGTGCCTCCAATATGCATGGGCCGGCCTGCCGGAGCCTCGCTGCCAAGCTCACGGCCAGCCGGCGTTCCAAGAGAATGCTTGTGTCCTTTTGCATTTGAGTACAGCCCGTTTACTTCTGTCTATGCATTTTGCACTGTGTGTAATGTTTGATTCTGCTTTTTTTGTTGCTTTGGGTTGAACCCCGCTTGAAACGACTGTAGCTCCTCCCTCCAGGCCGACGGAGACACCCTGAAAGACGACGGGACTAAATCTGTTAAGTGACGTGCGACTTCTTAACAGACACTCGTGTCAGGTGGTTTTATTCTGGCAGCGGTTGGCACAACGCTTTATCCACGTCCTTTATCCACGGACATCACCCTGCAGCATCTTTCGCTACGTCAAAGAAATATTCTTTGGTCGGGTGAGGGGACGCTGAGCGGACTCAGACACGAGAAATAAACTGCAACAAGAGTGCAGGCGTACTGACAAAGTGCATGGTTTTATTTAACATGGAAGATGCTGCTGAGTGGAGTTAGAAGCCTTTTTCTAAGGATAAATTGCACCTTTTTAACAAAGGAAAAAGGCGCCGTGACTTCTTTCTTTCTGATGACTTCAGCACATCACAGCACACGTGGCGTAGAAGCGCTACAGCCTGCCTTCACGCTCCTACATGGCATAGGACAATGAAGACCCATGCAATGAAGACCCACACACACACACACACACACACACACACACACACACACACACACACACACACACACACACACAATACAGTAGCAGAACAGATGCCTGAGTGCAGGACCTCGTGGGAATATTTGTGCTATTTTCTAGAAATCCTGGAAGAAAAATAGCATTCCTTCCCCGCCTCCATCCTCGCCGTGTTCCCCAACGGTCGCTTCAACGCGGATCGACATAGAAAAAGCTCTTCTTGTTAACGCTCTTTAACTTTCTGCGTTGTTTTTTTTACTCTTCCTCTCATTTCTCCGTCCATTTTCGGCCATCTCCGAGGCAGTTCCACACGTACACGGTACCCACTCGTCTTGTTATGAAGCCAATTAGTGTAACTGAAATAGTTTCCATGGCGACAGAGGTGCTAATAATAACAGACACCCCACAGCAGTGGCTGGTGAAGAAGACACGCGAAAGAAGAGACGCACGTTGCGTGAGGAGGAACACACACTAGAAAAGACACAGACCGGTACTCTCACTAGTCTCACGTATGTGCTGTACCTATTCTACACGCGTGCAGCAAGGCCTGCGCGATGAAACAAGAGGGTAAACAAATCGATCACACCCAGCGGATTGATAGAAGGGAAGCCGATGGAGAGCGATGCACCGCGCGGCCGGTGTAGTTAACGTGTTCTGGAGAAACACTGACACTCAGTTTGACCCCTGATGCTGAGGTGCGTTGAGTAATCGCCGGTCGCTGCCTGTTTTAGTACACCGAGGCAGCGGATTCCTCTTCGCTGTTTTATCTGCTGTAATAAAAATGCTAATGTTATTCCAATGGCATTTGTTACCGTGACTAGTGGGAGTACTTGTGTGTCTTTCTACAGAGATCTGGAGTAACTCCACGCTAATTTTGGATCGTGACGTCTCAAAACGGTCATTGGATCGTCTCCGGCGGCCGCAGACAGATGCGTCGTTACAGCAGGTGGTGTGAATTGAAGCGGAAGAGTCTGGCTCCGTTGAAAATGGTGACTTAACCTGGCCCGTTGAATCCATCCATTTTCTCTGCTGGCAGGCGTTGAAACCGGCGAAATGAAATTGCAGAAGTAAAAAAAAAAAAGCAATCAATGCAATTCATGTCGAAAGAGAATCGCCGGCAGATTGCTTTTTGAAGAGTGAATTAAATGAAGCGTTCGCTCGCAGGGTTAACGTTTTAATACACACATTCGGCCGAGGGCGACCAAATGGTTCTCTTCTCGACCAACATCACGATTGAGCGGCTGCGATGACAGTCTCCTGATTCCCTGATCCAATTTTCAGGAGGAGTCCCCTGACGGCTCTGCAGCTACATGAAGGCATCTCAGATTTACTACAGCAAACAAAGTCAATGAGCTGAACCAACGTCGCCCCTTCAGCATACAGACAAAGTTGGGACGCAAAACGAAAGCCAAATAAATGGCTGGTTTACAAACATTGTTGTTGGAAATGCATGAGCAGCGCGCCGCGTGTTTGCCCACTCTGGGGTTTTTACAGACGAAAGACGGGTATTAGAAGCGGATCAGCTGGGCCGACCCGGCGCATCCGTGACTGTCTGGCGTGTGAATCGGCTTCCTCGGGTTCTGCCGGCGCAAAAAAAAGAGCAGCTGCCGTATTCAAAAATCATATCCGTGCGTGCGTCTGCCAGAGAAAAGCAAAGAATGTACGGTGTATTTTCAGTAACACTGCAGCTGGAGAGCGCTGACACCCCCTCGGGGGTATTTGATTGGCTCTTGCCTTATTCCCCTGCATGCGCGGCAGGTGGAGGGGGTCATTCGCTAGTCACGGCGTCGGCTCCATCCCTGGTGCCGCTGTGTCGGAGTGCGGCCGCTCGCTGCGCGGACGCGAACGAGAGGACAATTTGTAAACTCCTTCGGATGCAAATGCTTCACGCGGTCGGCTCCTTCCGGAGGAACTGCAGCTGTGCTCGGCTTGACGGCGCGTTGGCGTCATTGTGGCTCTTTCGATGGTTCTCTGCTGTCCATCTGCGGGCCCAGCAGCACGACGAAAGAAAAAACGACGACGTCAATGACGTTTGAAGGGGGTTTTCAATATGTCGGAGTAAAAAGACGTCATTCCAGCATCGTCAGACGTCGGTGTCATGTCGCCGCCGCGCTCTGCACGTCACATGGGGCTGCGTACGTCCTTCCTCTGTTCTGCTCCGAACAACAGGAAGCTGACCCTCCGCCATGGGCGCTTCTTATATACAACGTCACTCACGTCTAATTAATAATTAGTGTTGAAGGGAAAGGGTGAGCGAGGCAGCAAGAGGAGGCTATTTTTTTTTTTTTTTTTTTTGCGGAGAAGAGCTTTTTACAACACTTCTACCCGCTGTGGAAGAGTGTAAAAAAAGACCACAAAGCCACAGACACACACGTGTAAATAAACGTGCAAAATAAGAACTGAGAATACAATCACGCACAAACAGACACAACGTGGAAACGCACCTTTTGTTTTCTTCACACACTTCTTACAACATTCTGTTTTCTCTTTCATACAAATAATGTCGCCTCCTCACAGCCCAAATCACAACTACAAATCACAAGCACAAACCCCGAGGTCTGTTGTTTGTTCACGTTTGTGCCGCGAGGGGGTCACGTAAAGGTGCGATTGCTTTGTGCGTTTTTATGTATTTTTCCATTTGAGCAGGGTTACATTTCTTTTATTTTTTGGAGTGAATTCAGAACATCTGCTGGTGAGAGAAACCGTCGATTTTTTAGGATGGTTTTGTGATTGGTGAGTGTTACTGGTACGTGCCACGAAAAACCCATTTCGCGGAATCAAAACGAGTGCCGGGGATGAAGAAACTTTTGGAAAAGTTTGCTTTCTTTCTGAACTCGCACGGATAAGTGACCCACACACCTACACACAGGGAGGCCGGACGAGTCAATTTATCTCACAACCGTCCTCTCAGCATATATGAGCAGCATCTGAGGCTGCAGAGATATTGCGTGTGTGTGCGTGCGTGCGTGCGTGTGTGTGCGCGTGCGTGCGTGGGCGAGCATATGATCTTTGACACGAGGCACTAAAAAAAAAAAAAAAAAAAACTCATAATGAAAAAGTGCTCGCTAACTCACAAAGAGCAAAAATAGAAGGACGGCACAAACCTTCCCATGAACACCCACACACAGCGCGCACACATGTGCGCCCACACACGCACACACACACACACAAGTAAATACAGATCACGCAGCGCGGATCGCTGGGTGGACGCGAGGGGAAAGAAGGCTGGAGGAAGAATCCTGTGGGAGACGTTGCCTTCAGGCTCATGTGATGTGAGTTGTGTTTATTATGTGCAGCCGTGCGTTCGTTAGAGCCCTACTGTACACTTCCATCATTGAACGACACCTTTTCGTCCCAGCTGGTTTACTGTCTGACAATATTTTTTTTTATTGTGGCACAGAAACAATTCACTCAACTTGACAGCGTACCCCACACGCGGAAACACACACAAAGACACGCACACCCCGATGCCCCTGCCTCATCGCCTCTTAGGCCCCCGTGACATTACCTGACAGAAATGCTACGTTTAAAAGTAATAGAAATCATTTCATGGGGGGGGGGGGCACACAGACAGGAAGGGAAACGCACACTTTGGGCCTCCGTCAGAGACCCACACCCGCTGAAGCTCATTGTCTTACACATCTGAATAAGTCATTCCGTACACATGATTCCATTCTGTTGGAAGGATTTTTCCGGTGCTGATGCTGATGTGAGGGTTTCGGGACGGAGGATGGCGGATGCGTACAGACTGTGAAGCCCTTTGATTTTGGGCAACACAAAGTAAAATGAATTGAATTAATGAGGGCGACAGAGGGGCAAAAAAATATTGAGTCCACTTTGGATGCTATTTCCTGCCTCGAATAAGAAGTCTTCACTTCCCATCGGCCCGGCGTCAACACGTCCATGTGACGGTTGCCATGTAAACAGCTGCGGGGGAGAGCAACAACCATGAGGGACGGGAGGATAAAAACGGCACAATGCATTTCATTTATTTCAATCACACTCCATTTCTTGTGCCCTCTCTCCCTCTACTTTTCTCTCTCTCTCACTTTCTCCCTCCCTCGGTCTGTCCTGCACAGATGTGTGGTTGAGTCCATGAGATTTTGTGTCCATGTGCAAGTGTCTGTGGAGTCTGTTGAATGGCATTAAATGAGATTAATGACTTCTATGTCGTGCCTGAAGGTGTCTAAAGGCTAACGAAGAGACCAACTCTGTGTGTGTGTGTGTGTGTGTGTGTGTGTGTGTGTGTGTGTGTGTGTGTGTGTGTGTGTGCGTGCGCTCGGTTTGGCAAGGTCTGCTGGAGTGGGGGGGGTGAATGATGATGGTAATAAAATAGACTAATGAAAATATTGTCTGTATATTATACTGATTGGATGAGCATGAGCATTAAAAAACAATGTCTTTGAATATTTGGTCTGGTGGCTGTGACGGAAATGGTAGAAATTGAATGGAAGTTTCTTAATTTAGTGCGTCAGAAAAATACTATACCGATACTATAATATGTCGTCGATATGTTTGTTCTAAAAAGCTTGAGTTGAGTTTAAATCAGGAGTCTGAAACCGTTTTACCCACGCGAGCCACTTGGACAAATGCAATCAAAGACAAAAAACGTAAGGGCACATCACCAGAGAGAAGAGACACCAGGTGAGACTTTTACTTCTGGTCTCTGTTCTTTTTGAGATTTTCTTCCTGTGCATAGAAGGGAAAAATGATAACTAAGACCAAGATATATTGTAGAAGGGACGTGGTTTGTGATTTCTGTGCTGCAGGCCGCCATTCCAACCAACACAAGTGTACCAGTTCTAGGTTAATATCGCCCAGCTGTGGCTGTGATACCAGGGTTCATAAGCTTAATGGGATTCTAACAACCAAGACAAAGTCGCCCACAGAGCCTTGTCTGTTTACAAAGACTACATTCTATTTAGGCAGTCAGCGCCTCTATCCTCTTCACTTTGCATGTTATACACAAATTCATTTCTGACACCTGCACCATCGCAACAAACATGGGTTCGGTGAATAGTATAATAAACCGTACAATTCACAACGTGTGAAAACATCTACACGGCCAGTTTTCCTCCAATAAAACCAGACTTTAAACGCTGTTCCGTCACCAGTTCTGTTCCCCTAATGGCACTGTGATGCGTTCCAGCCCATTTCCACCTCTGACACCAGTTGATGAGACGGCTGTCGAGCTATTGTGAATCCGCCACTAGGCGGCGTGAGGCAAACGAAGCTGGACGCTGTGGTTTCCGAGTCTCGCATTGTCACTGACGGGTGAAAGTAGCCCCCGAAAGCGGCCGTGGAAAGAGGCAGAACAAAGTATACGGACAGTTAATGCACAACGCGACATCATTTAGGTGTGAACGTGCAACCGAAGCGGTCAGCGGGGCGGTTTTTTGAGACTTTGCTTTATCGCGGGACTCGTCCAGCGAAACTGAAATCAACGAGTTCAAGCTGCTGTCAGCGGCACTTCTGTGAAAAAGCAGCGCATTTATTTTATCAGAGGGTTTAATGCACCCGAGATGAATGGCAGCGCTGGGGTGGCTCAAAAGATAAAGGACGCATGGAGAGACATGATGGAGAGGGGCAGATTTAGACACTGATGGAAAAGGAGAGACACTGGCACTGAGAGAACAGTAAATACAAAAGATGGAGAAAGGGATGGAAGCAGCGGCGATGAGGGTGATCTCAAACGTGAGGGGGAAATGAGGACAGACGGAAGCTACGCTGACAAATTTGGAGAGGGATACAAAGATGAATAGGCTAAAAAAAAGAGATAGAGAGGCTGAGTGGGGCTTGTCGGGCAAAGAATCTAGATGGAATAGACAGGGTGAGGACAGAGAGGGAAAAATATGACAGAGGAGAGAAAGTGAAAATGTGCAAAAACCGGAGTGACGGAAAGAGAGATGCGAGCGAGAGGAAAAACAAGATGAGGGGCAGGATAGTGGTTCTGAGAGACGAGTAATGTCAGGTTCATTTCCTGAGAGGCAGAACAAGACGAAGCCCAATTAACAACTGTCACACACACACACACACACACACAGAAAGTGTAGGCATTAGACGTAGTGTGTGTCTCGATAAAATATTTCAGAGCTACAGAGTGTGGTTGGAATAGAAAACGTGTTATCTCATTTTCATTTGATTTAATCAAACAGACCCGCCGTTTAGCATGTTGCTTTCTGTCTCGTAAAGCGTGTGCATCTTTCTGTGTGTGTGTGTGTGTGTGTGTGTGTGTGTGTGTGTGTGTGAACATACTCAGCACAGGTGCCAGCAACTTAAGCGCACCTGATCCAGGGGCATAAATGGGAATTTGCCTGCATAGTAATAAGGTCAATGTAACACAATATCACAATAAAACAACGTAATTTGATCAAGATTATTTTATTATAGGACCTTTATGTTTGGTTTGTCTGTGCCTACCTTTTTTTTTTTATTGTGATCAACGTGCGCAGCTGCCAGCCTGTCCGTCTGCCCGCTCGTCAGTGTGTCTCTCCTTCTGTTTGTTTGTTCATTTCGTGTGACTCACAACCGTCCCCGAGCCCATTTCTCAGGGGAGCGCTACAATTACCGCTTTAATCAATGGCCACCTGCTTGCTATTGGCTAATCAATGCCGGGGTAAACATTAAGATTAGCTCATTGGAAGGGGCAGATCATTGACTGTGGGAGGTCCGACAGGCGAGCGATGCACACTTAGAATGCGTGCGGGGCAGAGGACGCGGAGACACAGATGGACGCAGAGCAGCAGATGCGGGGAAACAAGTGGACAGACACTCGGACGCGGGAAGTGAACGATGAACCAGAAGACAGAAAGAAAAACAACACGATGGCGGAAACGTTTGTTTAAACTTTAGTAAACCGGCAGGATGAACTAACCTGACTTCACCTGGGGGGCAGGTGGAGCCGTGTCAGCTACTGCAGCTCAATCTGAGGATACATGTTCTATTAATAACAAATCACAACGGACACGATGAACTCCCTCCCGATGAGCGGTCCAATGTTGATGGCAGAAGCTTACTGTTATAAGTTATTGTGTGGCTAGCAGAGGGTTTTGTGTTTATGCCACAAACAGTGTGATATTAAGGTGTAAAAAAAAGCTAAATGACTGTGAGGCATGTAAAACTTATCACAACGGCGCTCAGCATTTTAAATACGCATCTCAAAAAACATATTTCACGTCTCGCCAGTTCATTCGCCAGCCCTCACTCATCTATAATTATATCACTTTCAACTTAAATCACCTGATATGAAGAGAATCATGTTCATAAAGATCAGTCAATGAACTGCTGGGAATTCAATAAATGAGGGTTCAACAAACACAAGCAGGGCGGAACGTATCTCCACGCTTCTTTATGTTGCTTGACCTTTAGGTCATGTGATCTCATCGTCCACCAAGGAGGTTGTGTTTTTTCGGTTAGATGTGTTTGTTTGTTGGAAGGGTGTAAAACGGACTAAGAAGAACCCGTTGCATTTAGGAGCAGAGGCGGATACACAAATTACTTTTCAGTGTCACTCAACACTGAAAGATGCTCTTTGCTCTGCGAGTGACCTTCCTGTTAATCAGCTTTCGAACGCAAAGGATTTAGTTTCTCTCTGCAGTTTGTCCGCTCGTTAGAGGTTGAACATGTGCTCTCTGTCTGGCGTCGACCTCATCGTCAATACTATGTGCTAAAAAATTAGTAAGGCAACGCCGGCACGATGTCAGGGGAATACAAACTTCGTGTTCTCTGTAGTCCTGGCAGAGTGAAGAGTGATGAGAAACGTTGAGTCACTTAATGGATATTCATTGTGAAAAGGTTGGAAACTAGACAATAATGTTTATGCGCGATACAACTGATACTTGTGGTTGCAGAGCCACGAGTTCGGCATGTGGTTAAAATGTTAAAATCACACTCTTTGGTGGACTTTGGGTCTGACAATGAGGTGTATTGCATTGTCTCGTAGTTAGCAGCATATCTGTCCTTGGACTCAATCCAGTTGTTCAGTTATCCAGATGTAATCTATTTTCCCCTTAAAATCACAACCTTGAAGAAGGATTGGGTTTAATTTTGGCTATAAAGTGGTACGAGTGGAAAAACCCCCACAAATCCTTGTGTTTTCCCTCTACAGGCTTGAACGGGATTAACCAAAGCATTCGTGCTCTCCCACAAAAACACCTGAGATTATTTTTACACAGGATCAATGTCCACAGCCCTTGTTTTAGTTCAATTACATCAACAAATAACACTGATTCATTTAGTCAAGATTTACTTAAAAATATTCCTGAACCTGTGAATTTATAGCAGTTTACATGCTGGAAACAAGAAGCCCCGCGTCAGATAAAGGGAACAGAGTGAAGAGACGGACGGAGCGTCAACATCGCTTTGACATTTTACCAGCGTTGGAGTCGTGCTGGATGACACATTAGACACAAACACTCTGTTCTGCTCGCCTGTCTGGTCGTTCGGCGGTTACATGCCGGCGGTTTTGCGTTTCCAGCCCCTGAAACACGACGCGGCGAGTCTCTTCAAATGATGGATCACGCCGACGAGAAGTTCAAGGGTAGCCAGTTTGTCACGGAAATGCGTGTGTGCAATAGGTCGGCGCAAAAAATATGCAGAAAAACACACCGAGAGGTGAAGAGTAGAGAGGAGAGAGAAAAAAACTGAAAATCTGTGACGGAGGGAATCAAATCTGACAGTTTAATACAGAAATGCGTTAATAAAATTGACGTAGTTAACGACAAACATCTAATTAACGTCGTAATTTAAATGCATTGTTTACTGTAAAAAGTCTACCCGCACTCTTGAAAATAAAGTTTAAAACTTTGCGCCACAGACTGCAATGTTTAATGACATTTTTTTCAGACAAATACTATTCAGCGTTTCTGTGAGCTCCTGAAAGTGAATTCCCAGTGTACCATTAAAATATTGATTTTTGTAAACAAACCCCAATAAAAGACAAATAAATAAAATTGTAAAAACCTTGCAAAAACACAACCATACGTTTGATTTAGAGACACGATGTCCAAGGGAACAAAAGCATAGCAGCAATCACTAGCATCAAAATCTCTATCAAAAGTACAACAAAGTATCTCCCACTGAAACTCTGACAAAGAAGCCAACGCTCAGCTTTGACTTTACAGTTTTTGATCGTGTCTAAACGACGCGTTCATTTGGGCCTTTTTTGACAGCATAGTAGAGCAAAGAGACCATTAAGGATTAAACGGGAGGAACCAATAAGAGTGCACAGACTCGTTAGCAAACGTTACATAAACGCTTCGCATTGAGCGTTCGTGGCTTTTGTGGACAGTAAATACTATGAGAGTTTGTCGTGCCAAAAAAGAGGGATCATTTTTTTTTTATCTGTCTGTCCGTAGAGAAATGGAAAAAACTGCTTCCCTTTCAGTTAACTGTCAGTTTCCCCCCAGCGAGATGTAAAAGCCACTCGCACGCAGTGATGCATCCCTCCTCACACGGCCCAGCTTTTAGAGTAAAAGGTACACGAGCCTGAGGGACGCTGACCTCTGTGACTACGGACAACTCTGCGCGCAAGTAACGAATATCTATTGGCAATAGATGCACATATTTGCCACACAAACGCACACGGAAACAGACACACACACACACACAAACGAACAACGTCAAAATGACAGTTGTGGTGTGAGTGACTGGTTATTGAAATGTCTGTCCAACGGGAGAACTGGAGCACGTCAGAAATACAATGAGGTCAATACTGCAGAGTGGCACATTATAGGAGAACATCAGGTTGTGTTCCTACCCGCAGACACACAAACACACACACACACACACACACATTGCGCGCACAGGTGCACACGGATCGAGTGCGAGAGAGAGAGAGAGGGACACGCCCATCTCTTTTAGTTCTATCCCATCCCAGCAAACGGCATCCTTGCATCTCTTCCCTCCCTCCTTTCACCCACTTCCTGTGCTCCTTTCTTCCTCTCTCCTCGCCTCCGTTCAGTAACGCTGACGGTCTCACTCGGTCTCGCTGGCATTGAGCCACTGCAGCGATGCCGGATGAGGATTAAAAACACCTAATCTTTTTGTAGAATGAGCGCGGCCGGGCCACCCGCCTTAAGTTTGAGATAGATCGCACACATTAGAAGCTGTAAGGTTATTTAGAAGCACAGGCCGCAGAAAGAAGTTAAGAAACATGCGTTTATTTATGTATCTACACTCCCTATGTGCTAATTACTTTTCTTAATTTACTTTCACATTTCCTGTTAGGATAAAAACATGAACAAGGTTTTTAAACTCGATTGGCTTTCTCCCTATTGGTTTGTCCCAACAACAGAGCTCATTACCAGCAGCGGTCCTTTCACTTTATTCAATTATTGTAGCTAAAAAAATGTTGTGATGACTTTCTAGAATTTCTAAAATAAAAACTAGAAAATCAAGCGATGATTCCTTTGAGTCGACTTATTACGTGCAGTTTCATAATATTGCTTTATTAAATATCTGCATGTAGTGATTGGGAGAGCTCGACCGCTTCAGGAAGTGTCAAGTCACGTCATTTCATTTCAAGTCACGTAGGTGCATCCACCTGCACACACACGCACACACACACACACACACAAATACACACACAAATACACACACAAATACACACACAAATACACACACAAATACACATATCCGGCAGACATCCACATGAGATGCAATTTAGCAGCCTAGAATCTGATGAAGAGCATTCATCAGAGAAAGACCACTAACCCTGACGCACGACACACATTATATATACACATTATATATATATATATATATATATATATATATATATATATATATATATATATATATATATACATGTATATATCTATCTATCTATATATATGTATATAGTACTCTCCGTGTTGATGCCGCCGTGTATTTGATCATTTATGAGAATGTGCGATTCAAAGCCCAGTGGTAGCTACTTTTGCAAACGTCTTATTGTCACTCTGAACCCCAGAGCTCATAAGTACACACCGCTGTGCCTGTGAACAGCAGAACGCGCCCTCCCCTGCGTCGAGATTTGCATCGTTCAGCCACAGCGGAACCTGCAACAGCAGGCGAACGGATGAAATAAACCAAAACGAAATGGCTCAATATGCCGCACAATTTGGAGCAGATACAACAAAGACATTTCTTATTTATTATTAGAGAGTCTAAACAACAAGAAACCGTGTAGTGCATGCAGTTATCTATTGAAAAACACGTTTTGGATTGCTATGTGAATAAAATGCAACCAGTTATATTATTAATAAAAGCAATAATAATAACAACATAAATAACTTTCTTCAAAAAAGAAAAAAGTAATATTTAGTTACTTTAAAAGAAAAAAACATGTGTCAAGTAAATCATTTGATTAAATCAATTGTGGGGGGTAAACTGTGACAGACTGAACCGGACAAGAAGCAGAAGGCCGATTAAAGCCAGGAGGACTGAGAGGAGTAACTGCGCCAAACCACACGCACACACACACACACACACACACACACACACACACACACACACACACACACACACACTACTGAATGAAGTAAAGAAGCAGGTAGAACGAAGACAGGAACAAGATGACACGATCAAAACAGGCACATGTGTTAAACACACCACAGAAGCTTGTCTCACGACGCCCACACGCGCGTCTCCCAGCAGGGTAACACATCATGCCTCTGGTAAACTCAGGGGCAACACAGTCACTGATTAAATCCCAAAACACCCCTCTGGCATGTGACGATTATGAAACTGGCGCGTTCAAACCCTCTTATCTCCCACTCTTTCCCAATTTCCCAACATTGTCCAAAAAATGTCATGCTGAGAGATCCCATCTCCATCTCACTGATAAATCCACACGGTTTATTCCTGACTGTCACACTGCAGCTTCCGTTTTCCCTCAATGAGGAAGACCAGAACGGCCACAATAAACTCAAGACACCGACTGCATGGAAGCCGGAAGGTGAAGACTGCACTTCACACATGGAACACGGGAAAGATGAAGTGAAACAGTGGTAACAAGGGAGTGGTTTGAAAGACAACATCCTCAGTAAGCCGCTGAGGGATTTACAGCGGGATTTTAACTCCTTGTGAAAGGCAGGTGTAATTATTTTGTGCGAAAACTCTCCCGTGAGAACACACAACCCTTCCTGTCGAAAGCTCGGAGATGCAGGGAGACCAGATGATTGGAAATGCGTTGGAGAGCTGCGAGAAGCACCCGGTGCAGTTCGGCAGACCACTCCAAATGTCCCAAATCCAGGCCTCCTCAAAGCAAGAAGACCCATTTCGCAGCTAAACCCGACCCCTGGTGCAGAAGGTGAGCCCACCTGCTTTAGTGACGTTGCAGTAGCTTCTACGGCCTCCGGATGAATAGTCGCTGGTCACAGCGTCACACACTGTGCAAAAAGAATCCCATCTTTCCACAGCAGGGCTGAACAAGATGTCGTGAGGAAGTTTTGTTTTTTGCACCGTTCTTAACTCTAAATGAATTGAAGAAGTCCTTCGTCGCAGTTGAATGCTGACCTAGAACTGTTTGTGGGCAGATCGGCATCAGGCAAAGAACAAAGCCAGAAAGGCTCTGCAGCGGTGCGAGCTCGTAACAACGGCACTGCACCACCTCTGAATACTGCTTACTCCGTTCAAGCAGCGGAAGGTACAGCTGTGCCTGAAGAGGGTGAACCCATTGTTCATCACACACCTGTCTCTCACTTCCTTGATGCCGTCGTACTCCAAAGCACCAACGTGAAGTTGAAAACACGTCGGGCCCCGTCTCTCAAACAACAGAGTAATACCGTCTCTGAAGCACTAATGGCTCCCCTAAAAGCACAGGTACAGAAGCCAAATGCTTTAATATCTTTAATAGTCTCTTACTCTTAAACTTGAGAGTGTGGTACGAGGCATTTTGCAAAAGCTATAATAAATGCTTGATAAACCACTGCTCACTTTGAATCTCCAACTTTTACCAAAATATGTCATTAGTATCAAACAACTGGTAGAAACCCAATAGATCCAATTTAAAACATACGGTTCACAGAGTACCGAGGGCTGGTCTCTGATATCTTTTGTGTGTTTTTTATTTAACTCATTATCAATGATGCATTTTGTCTACTGTGAGACGCCCGGCTTGTACACAAGAGACATGGAGCCGCGCCATTTACTGTACGCTAATCCCACATTCTAATGCACAACTATCTGGGCGCAATCATGTCGCTGATCAAATACAGAGAAGACAAGTAAGCCTGCGAGCTGGTTCACACACACACACACACACACACACACACACACACACACACACACCACTCAACTGGCCGTCAACTATCTGCACATTCCGTGCTGCTGCAGCCGGCTCCTCACGCGTCCCTCGTTGTTCGGAGTCAAGAACAGGGTCGGCGACTGAGGGACGTGAATTGTGAATTCTGCTCCCGGTGGTTTAATTTAACCGGTGATCGATGTGACAAAACGAAGAAGAGGAGAAGCGCACACACGTCTGCTTTGCACCGGATGAGACGCGGTTGCGTAGAAGAAGATGTTGCGCGTTTGCGTTTCCGCTCACCGGAGCGTTCGTGTGTCTTTGGCTTCCGTTTAAAGTCTCTGCACTCACAGCGTCCCGCTAATGGGTTTCTGTTTCAAGTATGACTGATGTGTTATTTTGAGCATTTATGGGATCGGACTTGCGGTGCTTTTGCTCGGATCTTTATGAGCAGCACAGGCTTCTGCATGTTTTTGAGGGTGTTCACGTGTTACTAAGGCCACCTGATGAGATGAGTTTCCATCCACCACTTCACACGCGGTGCAGACTTCACTTCCCACGTGGGTCACTGGTCCTGTGCTGTCGCTGGAGATCATTTCATTTAATCTCAAGTGCTCCTCCCCAATGGACAGTAGAAAAGAACAATTACGCATGAAAGGCTGAATTTAAAAATAAAGTCCGGTCTGTAGGGGAAAACCATTGCATTGCCTCATGTCTAACTAAAAATTGATGAAGTGGGATATTGACCGGAGCTCCGCTGGCGTGCGGCTGTTGTAGATGCCGTTTTTGATGAATTGATCTGTCCCTGTTATTGCTTTCCACTGGCTTTGAATTAAGCTTCGCCCGGGGGGCTGCAGCTCGACATGTTTTCAAACAGAAAATGGATAATAGAAGTGTCTTTGTGCCGCATCGATAGCTCAGTTACAAGACCTGTTATAATCCGTTATTATGCCCTGCAGGGAATCCAGAACAATTGGTCCCACGTTATTAAATTGCCGTGGTCAGATGAGAAGAACAATTTCAGCTGGAAGGACGTGAAGGCAGGCGGAGCCCTGCAAAGTGGAACCAATGCAGCACAATCCCCAAATGTGCCACTGGTGTTAATCCCAGTTTTTCCTTTTTCCTCCCTCGGTGAGGTCAGAGCAAACAGTGCCCCCTTTCTGTGGCCAAAAGGAAACCACAGCATTATAGATTCAAATCTTTAGCTGGCAGAACCCATCCACCAGGAACACGTTGATGCCATTAAGGTCAATCCATCTGGGACACCACTCACAAACACACACACGCCCACGCGATTAATCACAACGTTGTTTGTTAGGCATGAATACTGAACATGGCATTTTTCTATTGCATTTGACACCATCAAGGCCAAATGCGTGCAGCTAAATGACGGAGTGATGAGGATGACAGACGCAGATAGCGGCCAAGGAGCTGAAACAAGAAGCGGTTGCTTCAGATTATTATTATTTTTGTGAATTCGGCCTCATCGGTTGCTCAGATTAAAGGACAGTATGTATAATAAATAAACAAAAAACATATGTTTGATTTGAACTCAGAACACCAGAGCTTATCAAATACACTGGTTACACACGCACACACACACACACACACACACACACACACACACACATGTTGTTACGTTTTAGTGGGACTAGGCAGCCTTTCTCTCAGGAGCATCAACTCCGATGCCCTGACAAAAATTAATCCCCGCATCTGTTCTGCTGGAGACTGAGAAGAGTTTAACCTGCTGCTTTCACTGCCTCATCGCCTCACACGCATGAACCAAGTCCGAGGAAAAAGTAAATTAGTCTTCTGAACATACGTTTAATCCTAAAATCAAACACTCGTCTCCTGCAGGGGGCGCTGTGCGCGCTGAATGTCCTGCAGCCACGTCCACGCACGGAACATCGGCGTGCCGGTCTCGCCATTGTAAAAGCCCGTCGTTTGCGTCAGACCTGAGAGAGTTTAAGTTTTAAAAAATTCATTTTGCACAAGACGACAAACTTGGAATATAATTAACTGGCTTTAAATTATCTCCACTGGGGTCTAAAATAAATGTGCACGCTGGGAATTCTGGCACTAATCTTCATTTCCATATAATCCAGTGGCTATTCTCCTTGGTCTCCTTATTTTGTGTTCTATTTTCCTGCAGCCGTGGCCTGCCTGACATTCATTCTCTAATTCGAATACAGGTTATTAACATTATTACGCCATGTATCACTGATAATAATTACAGTCGATGGCGCTCAAGCAACGAACCATTTGCAAACACACAAAGGCGGCGAGAGAGGAATGCAGTTGGACGAGTCTTTCAGCAAAAGCTGATGGCGGAAGTGCGTACGTTGGGAGGCGTGGAAGCGCACGAGCGCTGAACAACAGAAACACACATGAAAATGTAGAAACGCGTTCAGAAAGGTTGAAACACCGTTTCTGTAGGTGCGCGATATTCGCCCTCGATCGCAACGGCATCCATAATAGAGAAAGTATTTCGGTTGGAAGATGCTGCAATACGTGGTTGTTCATCCCTGTCTTGTGTGAGTGGTGTGTGACATCAGGGTGGTTGCGTTTCTGCCCGCGTGCGTGTGAGCGTGTATCCGTCAAGGTAATTGTATCCCAGCAGAACACGTCAACACTGGCAGCCAATCAGACGTTTTTTTTTTTTTCTTCTATTTTGCTGCCAACAACGTTAAATCCCTCAGCAACACAAAACACAAAAGCAGACGCACGCACCAACAACACACTCGTGAGCTCAGAACACACTTGCTGATACGGCTTGATGACATCACATATTTTAAATGATGGGTTTTAGCTGGTCACAAATCACACTGCATAAAAGAAGGAGCGAGGCGCACTAAAACCAGATGTAGAGAGAGAGAAAAAAAAGGGCCGCGAGAAATGAGGCTCAATGCTGCAGGTTGTGAAAGAACACAACTGCAAAAACTCAACCAAAAATCCAGCGGCTTAAAACAGTGACACAACCTCCCGAAAACAACACACGAATAGAGAACGCGGTGCAATTGAACGCCGTTCAAACAACGTCACTGTCTTTAATATCCTCCCCTTTCATGTTTATTGCTGTCATGTTTTATCTTTCTGCCTTTTATCTGAGCCCTCACACACACACACACGCACACACACACACACACACACACACACACACACACACACACACACACACACACGGGCAAGTAATAAGTACATCACCTACTAAATCAACAGAGGACACACACAAAGGGGCAGCAACATGAGCTCTGCCTTTCCACCTCCTGACTAAAGTTACCTCGTTCCCAAAAAACAAGAACGCAAGCGAATGAGAAGAAGCAGCCGAGGGGACACAAGTGAGAACATTGGACCTGATTGCATGAAGGAAACACCAGAGCGGGACTTAACGAACAGATGTATCCCGGTGCAGCTGCACAGCGGATACATGTCAGACGGCAGAGGGCATGAAGCACATTGCATCCTGTTGTCCGGACAACGGGGCTCAGAGGGAAGAAAGGAGCGAGTCCTACCTGCAGCTGGTCGGACAACGTGGTGGACTGTCTTCTAGTCAGGGCCGAACTCTCCTCGGGACGCAGAAACACTTGCTGACCGCGTCTGCAGGCACCAGAATAATAGTCAGGATCATCTGTGTGTGTGTGTGTGTGTGTGTGTTTGAGTTGTCCGCTGTGCACACACGGAGTCAGCTGCTCCGCCTGAAGGATAAGCTGCTGAGGAAAGAGTTATTCAACACACAACAGAACATATCTTTTCCCTGAAGAGAGGAGTGCTGGAATTTAAAAAAGGGTGTGTTTGTGTGTGAGGGAATGTAGTAGCGAGGTCACTACGTGTGTGTGTGTGTGTGTGGGTGTGTGTGCGTGTGCGCGCGAGTGTGACGTCCTTACAGGTCCTTTCCTTTCTTCCTCTCGAGCGCAGTCATGTCATCTCCACCTGTCGTACGCAGAGAGAGCGCTGGCGTGTCACACACACATTCACACACACACACACACACGCACACACGCGCGCGCACACACGCACTCGCGACGGCGCTCCGATGCACACACTGGCGCCGGCAGGCTGAGACGCACACTGGGATGCTCACACTGCGAGCTGCAACGCGCAGAGTGAGCACACAGTCCCTCCTCCTCTCTCCTCCCGCCTCTCTCTGTCCGTCTCTCTCTCTCTTTAGGCTCCTCCTCCTTTGTCGCTGCCTCCCTCAACCCTCCCAGTTATTCACTTTCCCAACACGTTTAGAGGGTTGAACACTTTCACACGGCCTTAACTCAATGGCAAAATTAGAATACCTAAACATTAGAATTCCATGTTCATAAAGGCTGATCCCGTTTTCATTTTTAGATTTTCTTTTCTAAATAATAGATTTATTCTTTTTAAAATACAGTTTAACCGTTGAACTCAAATTTAGGCGCCGCCGCTAACCATTGGTTGAAACATTTGAATTAACATTTACTTGTCTTGACAAGCGACCTCTTGTGGCCATGCGGATAATGACAATTAGACGATGTTGACGTTAAACTGGTGCAAAGTCAATGTCCACAACTTTGACATTGTGGTTTTTTGCGTCTGCGTTGGCATTTCCTCAGATTAGGTTAAGACCTAGAAGCACAACAGAGAAAGCTCTTTCTAACAAGTCAGAAAACGGTTTTATAAAAGGGTTGTTATTCTAAACCAACGGCAGATGACCATTTTGTTGTCCCATCCAAGTTCCAGTCCACCTTTCCTGGAGCTTGGTGTCATATCTCATGATCATCATCAGCAGATGGAGCTTATTTGTCATGGTACTGTAAATGCTAAAACTGATATTTCTATTTCTATGATTAAACACTTTAAAGTTCCCACTTTAATTAATAGGCGTATTAGCTAGCTAATTGGCACCGCTCTCCACTACGACAGCATTGTCGCGACGCACCCGTCCCACCCGTCCCACCCGTCCCTCTGGTTTCCCTGCTTTTAAACGCGGTGAGCTCAGTCAGCTGTTTGTACTCAGAATGCTGTGAGGACTGTTGGCGCCATTCGCACCGTAAGAATAAAGACTTATATCTCAATGCATTTAATCAGCTGATGTGTCGTATCGCTGCAGGAGGTGCTTTGTGTGGCCGGCGGATCGGTTAGGACACTTAGACGGGACATTTAGCATGAAACTGTGCAGCTTGTTCAACATGTTGACCGTCTAATGCAGTTCATCAATCTCACAACAAACCCCGGAGGCATTCTATGAAAACAACTTTGCCGGCTGCCATGTTTGCTTAAACCCACACTGTAATGTCAAAAAACATAAGTCAACACTTTTGATTTTTTAAAGATATTATATTTCGACTAATATTAACGTTGTTTTTTGTTTTATCAGAATGTTGTTGAACCCTGTGTTTTCAAGACGGTGCTGTTAAAGAACCGCTCAAACAGGTGTTGACTGAATGCATATGAAGCTATCGCAGACAAACAGTCAGTGTTCAAAAGGAAAATAACTGCTGACAAAAGCAGCTTCTCTAAACTCTAATGAAGTAAACGTCTTAGGTTGGAATATTGGAACAATCAGAGTTAAGTTCTCTGCTGCAATTAATGATGAGGCTTTGAATACTTAAACCACTTGAACAAAAGATCTTATGGCCTCTTCCAAAATAATAAACATGGCTTTTTCTAGTGATAATTGAAGCTGTAACATACAGGAGCTGTACAGGGTGCAGGGAGGTGTAGTTCACAGAGGCCAGTAGCGAGAGGTTAATCCTAGGTTGATGGTCCTGTTGGAGGGAGTAAGCTCTGCTATTGAACACAGCAATATCACAGTAAACCCAGAGGCTGTCGGTTTTGTAAACACAGTCAAAGGTTATTTCGGTACAGCAGAACCTCGGACTATTGAGCAGTGTTGGGAAATAGCAGCAGGACACACAGAAAGATAATCAGCACTACACACGGGTTCATATTATCAATTCTATAAAGAGCTGGCTTGAATACAAACACGCGTACACACACAACCACGTATACACACACACACACACAACCACGTATATATACACACACACACACACACAACCACGTATATATACACACACACACACACACACACACACATACACACAGGCACCAAACAGGTAGGAGAGCAGGCCTCACATGTTATCAGGAAAACACAGAAGAGCCAGAAAGTAGCTTAGTTCAAAGGATTTTCTCCTCAAAGACTATCTCTCTTCATCTACTATGGACTCTGTGATCTAGATTACCTTCTAAACACACTCGCACATACACATGGACGCACACACACACACACACACACACACACACACAGACACATTCACCACTAAAACACACTGCTGCCTAATTTAGCTGACCAGAGTATTGATTTGGCTTGTGATTAAAACACAAAAGTTTTTTGTTTTTTTTGCTCAAATGCAATCAACACACGTGTGATCGCTTGCTGCGTGTGTGTGTGTGTGTGTGTTTGTGTGTGTGCACATGAACAGTGAACATTTTGTTGGCTGTGATGTGTTTTTATGAGCGTATGTGACGCTCATAAAATACTCTGATTGAAAGTGCCAATACAGTATGTACGTAAATCTCTTTTTGTGTCTGTGCGTGTGTAGGTCTGCGTGTCTGTGTGTGTGTGTGTGTGTGCATCCTGACCCCTATAAAGCAGCTGAATGATTGAAAAGGTCTGAATGGTGAAAGTGCACTCAGAGGAATAGGGCTAATCTACATAATGGTGGAGCTATCTTAACGGCATCCTAATGCACACACGCACACACACACTCAAATACACACACACACACACACACGCAGCAAGAGATCACACGTGTGTTGATTGCATTTGAACAAAAGCCTCTCTCGCCCCCCCACACAACCGGTTTCACTCTGAAAGCTTGAAAATGCTGCAAAGGAAAATGATCATTAGTGTTTATTTGAATTAAACAAGCTGGAAATTAAACTGTGTTGATAGATTTTTTTTACTTAAGGGCACATTTTAATGCAGGTTTAAGTACATCTGTTTTTCATTTTACTCGTGCCTCCAGATTTTAATGATGAAAGCCGTTCTTTGTGACATGATATGAGTCTTTTGCTTCATTTCAGCTTAAGTCTTTTGACATAACAAGGTTACCTGCAGTGCCGGCCCGAGCCTCTTGGGGGCCCTAAGCAGAATTTTATTTGGGGGCCCCCCTCCCACCGCGCACAGTCACCTGTGCTAGAAGATTATTGGCACAAATGTCACGCTATACTGTTACAGCAAAAATTATAAACGAATACAGTGAGGTTATAATACAAAGCTAGGGCTGCTTGCAGCATAAGCGAACTAACTAACTTCTTGGGGCCCCAAGCAGCCGCTTAGTTCGCTTATGCCTTGGGCCGGCCCTGGTTACCTGTAAGATTCCCTTTGGAGCGGTCAATGATAAAAATCTTTTGCACTTACAGAACTGTAAACTGCTTTGGATAAAAAAAAGTGTCTTAGTATGTGTGTGTGTGTTTACCTTAAGCTTTCTGTTACTCATAATTAATTTCCTTAAACAAAACCCGCAGTAAAACAACAGCCGGAAAGCGACAACGACACACCCTTCTTTGGAAAGTCAACGCAATCAAACACTTGACAGAGGGGCTGCACTGTTTGTATTGATAACCCATTTCCAACTCCGCAGTGCAATTGTTGACCTCAGTGAACTCCGTGAGGCGCGGCCCTTTCAAACAATCAACCTGAGCGCAACAACGCATTAATAACCCAGCCAACAGTGTGTGGAACAATGCAGCCAGCGAACTGAACCAGGCAAAAACCCGACGCCTCCTCAGATATTCGTATTCACCTGGTAGTCAAACTGTGTATGCCGCGCAGGAACACCTCATTTGATAGATTAACAGGATATGCATCATCGAATTTAAAAAATGATACTCGCTTTGTCTGAAAGGGACACCGCCCTTACTCTTGAAGCGCGTTTGTTTTTCCAAGCAATGTCTTAAAATGACTCAGAACTTTTCCGGCACTGCAGAATGTGCCTCATTCACACTTAAATTTTAAGGTGCGTGGGCTCTTTGTGTTAAAAAGTCACGAGCCTCTTTTCCCCCTCTGCTGCAGCATCCATGCAAAGCGTCGGGACATGTAAATCATGCCCGCACAAAGAAACAACCGACCTCTCTGACTTCTATTCATCTGAAATCACAAAGCTGCTTCACGTCACCATTTTTCCAAGGGTGGTTGGTCGTTGCTATGCGAGTTAGAACGTTAGCAACCTGAACAGTTTGTAAGCCAGTTTCCATACCAACATGCCCCGTCTCCTAGCCGTGGTCCATCTCAGCATCACAGAGAAGTGAGTGGAGGCAAATGAGAGGTTGAGAAATTGAGAAAAGATGAGAGGAGATTGCTCTTTAGAAATGTCTATATGCTCCTCTGCTTTTTAGAAGCCCCACCTGCTCAGCTGCACCTTAATGAGGGGTTCACCGTTTATCCAATTGGAGGCCATTAGGCAAGTGTTTCTCGGTGATCCAGGTTTTTTTTCTTTTCTTTAAAGTACATTTACAGTCAATTCTGACTCGGCTTGGTGAAAGTCGGGTACCTAAGTGCTCAAACACTCAAAGGGAAGCTTCAGGGAACAAAATGGGGATGGGGTCATTAGCTCAGCATGGTAATGATGATAAACGAAATGTCAACGATGGACGGGGTTTGTACAGGAAGAAGCAGGACACAGACGCAGGGTTCAAACAATAAGGGATTTTAATATTTAAAAGGAAAAACAGGAACAGGAACAGGAACAGGATCATGATCAGGAACAGGAACAGGAACAGGATGATGATCAGGAACAGGAACAGGGACGGGATCATGATCAGGACAGGAACAGGATCAGGATGATGATCAGGAACAGGAACAGGAACAGGAACAGGATCATGATCAGGACAGGAACAGGAACATGGACGGGATCATAATCAGGACAGGAACAGGGATGGGATTATGATCAGGACAGGAACAGGAACAGGAACATTGACGGGATCATGATCAGGACAGGAACAGGAACAGGAACAGGGACGGGATCATGATCAGGACAGGAACAGGGACGGGATCATAATCAGGACAGGGATAGGAACAGGGACGGGATCATGATCAGGACAGGAACAGGAACAGGGACGGGATCATGATCAGGACAGGAACAGGGACAGGAACAGGAAACCGTGACGACATCCGATAACTAACAACTAACATCTGACAAAGACAATGACGCGACCAGGTACAAGAGACTGACAGGGTTTGAATACACAAGGGAGGTGCAGGTGATTGGACACAGGTCGGAACAATCATCGGCACGGCGGACAATCACAGGGGAAGAAGTGAAGTTACCCCAGGGACACCAGAGACATGAGGCTACAAAACAAGACATGACATGGCACCAAACCGTGACACGAAAGGCTTGTGTTTTTGGGCACAGGGCCTGCTAAAGAGGGCGAGCCAGCTTTTCTAGGCTTCCAACAGCAAAAAGGGTCCCAATGCCTTTTCTCTGCGACCCGTCATTCATCACTGGTGGACTCCCGAACAATCTGGACATCGTAACTGATCCTGTGATCCATGTGAAGCTCACTGCCACTCACTGCCGACGCAGAGAGTCTCTGAGTGGATTTACAGCTTAAGCACGGTTATAAACACCATAGTGAAGGACTTGAGACCCGGGCAATTTATGTGAATGGATAACCTCCTCAATTACTAATGTTTTGCAGAGCTATAGTTACAGGTCCAGCCCACCTGGCATCCTGATCCGGCTACTCCTCACGTCACATCAAAACTGTGTGCGTGAAGAATACCGAAATCTCGTGACAACATGTTGGTTGAGGAAACAACGTTATATTTTATAAGGATGAAGAGATATTGGGATGTGCTTTCTGCATTCAAAGTACAACCTGATAAATAGTAATGAATTAGAACTGCTGACAAATGTCTGTATTGGAGGTTTCAAGGTGTTCTTCCCTCTAGTCCTTATTATGTGGTTCTCACAGGGTGTACACGTTATGAATGACTTAACCAATACTCAATACCTCATTCTTTACAGATTAGTTTGAAGCCATTATAAGAACCTTTGCCACGTTGTGATGGATCCAGGTTGGTTCTGTTCCAGTATCCACCTTCCATCTTGTTACCTAGCAATTTAATAAATCAGGAGCACCTCTCCAATGGGCACTGATGGATGCAAGTTAGAGCCACTGCCAACTTCATTACCAAATGGGTTTCTTACCTTCTACTGAGCAATTGTGTCTGCACTTTTAAGAGATAGTAAGTCATCAATAAAGAATTTCTTAAGCAATTCATCAAGTCTGCAGTCGTAACTAATAGTAAATTGGTGATAGCGGATTCACTTTCTAAAGGAAAGTGGTCAAATGATCCACTGGAGGGGTCGACCTGATGGACTAAAGGCCATAGGAGGAGGACACACTACAGTCAAGACGATTCTTCACAGCCATGGCAGCCAAAAATGTCTTCATGCTAATGGTTTTCTAGTCCATAAAGTATTGTAACCCTGATAATGCTACACAGTTGCACTGAAAGGTGGCAGAGGTCCGGGGGGCCTAAGGAGGTACTTGCAAGGGACTGATCAGTCTGCTGTTGTATGGAGAAGCTGCTCCCACCTGCACATTAAGCTGATGGGTAGTAAGCAGGACAGAGTTTGTGTCTTCCAGTATAATCTTTATCAATTTAAACGTGCCTGGTGTCCCGTGTGGAAAGGAGAGGTCGCGTTAGCCGGTTCCATTCAGAGTCAACGCCACGCAGCGCAGCCTGTGGGAAAGAACGCTCAAAAGGTGTCTCAGCTGACACACAGTCGCTGTAACAGGAACACGCGCACGCCACAAAGAGTAAACACACTCGCACAAACAGAGGTCAAATAGAAAGTGAGTGAGGGCTGTGGATAAATGTCCAGCAGTGAGAAAGGAACAAAGAGAGAACAAAGATGCAGGAACAGTAAACACAGAGAGAAAGAGAGAGAGAGAGAGAGAGAGAGAGAGAGAGAGAGAGAGAGAGAGAGAGAGAGAGAGAGAGAGAGAGCTGAAGGAAAAGACTGCAGCAAAGAATAACAGCCATGGAAAGAGCCAAACAAATAATAGAAGGAGAGAAGTCCTGCTGGGGCCGAGGGTAAAAGAAGAAAGGAGCCAACAAACACAACACAACGTATTCTTTACCTCCCTCTGACCCTTTCTATTAAAATGTCTTTATTCTACTCTAACAGCTAATGAGGTGTGTGGGCAACGGGGTGTGCGTGTCATGTGTGTTTGGGAATGCAAATGTCATAAGTATTTGCCTGTCTTTGCATATGCGTGACATAGAGAGTCTGAATAAATGAATACCGCCGCGCTCTCTTTATCTCTTCATTTCTCTAATCTGACTGGTTGTCAACCAATCGGAACACACGTGCCTGTGAGTCCTGTTGAGAATGCTAAATAGATGCCACAAGTACGGTAATGACAATGACAGCGTGTGTGGGTGAGTGTGTGTGTGTGTGTGTGTGTGTGTGTGTGTGTGTGTGTGTGTGTGTGTGTGTGTGTGTGTGTGAGCATGTGACCGTGAAATAAGCACACCCGATTTGTTGCTATGGCACCCAATCTCAAAAATCACAGAAAAATGGATACCCACAATTTCCTCTCTTCAATGAAGCAATGAATGCAGTGACCCTGGCATGGTCACACACACACACACACACACACACACACACACACACACACACAAACTACTCAGCAACTAAATAGCAGTGCTTTCAAAAAAGAGAGAATAGCAGTGCTTTCAAAAGACAAATCCAAACAGCATATGTGGAATGAAATCCATCGCAAAAATCCTGCAATAAAAACGACGTCAGTTTTAGACCTTTAGTTGGCAAGCAAATTAGCCAAAAGACAATTATTCAGGTCTGTAGCAACACTGCAGAAATATCGGGTTGAAATTCTTCTTACATGTAAAATAATGATGCAATATATTTAACAAGCCAGAGGCAGTTGGGGCGAAGACACACACCAGGATGTTGTCAGATTGTGTAATCCAACACTTGAAAGGTTTGTGGTACATCAAGATGAAACGGGAGATGTTTGGAAAGTGGGAGTAGTGAGTAGTGGTAATATTTAAAAGGTAATGCTAGAAAATGTTGTGGAGCTTTTCATCTCAGCCCACAGAGTTTGTCCATTGGACACAAAATCTTGTAATTTTAGATTACAAAAATCTTCGGTTTAAAGAATAAATAAATTCCAAAATTTTATTTATCAAAATTACTCAACGGAATAATTGTTCAGCCTGTAAAATTTCAACTAAAAGGGGGACACAATCACTATTTACAAGAGCCCTGTGTTTGTTTGATAAGTTTGTTTTAAACCAGCCTTTATTATAGCATAATCAATAAAAACAAGTAATAACTTATGTCTTCAATTAAAACCAAAAGCAGACCATTAGATTAATAATGAATCAATGCCGGCAGGTTAATTAATAAGCCAAATAGTTATATGCCACTCTAAATTACGGGTTGATAATTAGGATCGTTTTAATCCTCTGAGGCTTGTATAAATGTTTGTTGCGGCACAGATGGGCGTGCGGCTGAATGCTGCCCTGCTGTGTGAGAACAAGTGGACTCAGAGAGGAAAGGCGGCCATTTCATGCATGCAGACATTCAACAGGTCAGCACAAAAGAAACGCAATCCACTTCCTTCCTTCCTTCCTTCTTCCCTTCCTTCCCTTTGTTCTTTCTCCCCTCATTTGTCTTTTCTTTCCTTCCTCCTCTTTTTTTGTGAGTGTTCTCGCTGCAGGTGCGCTGCTGTCAGAGCGCCCCCAAGTGTACAAATGCGTAAACTACTCTCAGAGCTGCAGTGGCTTGACATCGCCCCAAAAATTAAACGCAGATGTCTATCTAAATCTAAATCACGACATTCTGCAGGAGTCTGATCCGCATTTAAACTCAATGTATGACTGGATTAAATATACAATCCTATTTCCTATTTTTGTTTTTTTATTTGTCCTTTTCATTCATTTCTTAAGAAAATAAATAATTATCTGCCCTGTGCTCTACATTTGAATCAGTGAATTTGTAACCCTAAGTGGTCATCATTACAGAAAATCCCCGCAGCACCTGAACACACCGTGCACTAGTGCTCTCCTCCTCAGCTGGATTGCCTTTGCTGACGAGCACGATGTAAACCAATTTCTTTAAATGTTCTTGACAATTCCTCTCGAGGGAGCAGTAATCATACAGCTCCTACGGGCGACTCCACCTGTATCCCGCCCCTGCCCCCCCCAAAAAACCCCTTCAGACTGCGAGCAAAGTGCTCTCTGTCGGCCGATCTCTCTCCCACACAGATCCTCACACTTACGGTGTTTACAAGTAGGCCAGACTCACACGGTGAACGCACGTGCCGACTCGTTTTGCTGCATTGTAATCTCATCTCCTCTTTGCTCACGTTACGGTCTCTTCATCTTAGCGGCATTTTTCTCCCGGGTGACGGTGACGTGAATAACGCGAGAGCTCACGTGAGCAAGCGCCTGCATATTTCTGCTTATCCATGTGCTGATGCGCAGCTGGGTGCGTGTTCGTTGTTTCGATCTGTACTCAGTCAGCAGGAACTCGCTCCAGCAGTGAATCCTCAGCGGTGCCAAGTCTGTTTTTCTATGGCAGCCGCGTGCTGAGTGGGCGCCGGATGACCTTTCATTTCAGTTAATCACAATAAAAAGGTGAGTTTCTTGTCATAAATATGAGAGAACTTCTGTTTTGGGGGGGTCATCCGTTCTTATTTGGATTTCCAATTTTCCTCAAGAACGTCGCATGGCGAAGACCCAGCATTACGTGGCAGATTCTTTACGGGTACTCAGTAGCGTGTACCAGATTACTTCTTGAGAGCGACATTCTCAATCCTGAACATCACGCAGATTAAGGATAAGAGACGCGATTCTGCTCCGTGATTAAACGCTATATCCCGTGATCACTGCAGCCGGGCCCTGCCCGCGGCGCTCAGCGTTAAAGTACTTACAAAAAAGGGAGAAAGGGTGGAAAGGGAGTATACGTGTGTGTGTGTGTGTGTGTGTGTGCGTGCGTGTGTAGCACTCGCTCTGCTTGTCCAATCTCCTCACCGCTGCCAAGGAAATCAGAAATAATTTAGTCTTCAATTTGCCCGTCACATCTTGCCTCTCTCTCCCCTCTGCACCCCCTTATGTCTCTCTCTTTTTGTTCACACCCATAAAGACGGCAGTGAACACAATTCTGTTTTTTCCACTTAAATGCTTATTTCAGCGCTTGATGGGATTGATAATGTGTATCTGCTTCCCCTCGTCTCAGTACCGACGCCGGTTTCCAGAGAGACACTTGCTCAATTAGACACACGTGCACACACATACACAAAAACACCTTCATCTTCATCAATCAGTGATCAAGGCGATGACAAAAAAAATGGTGTCCATGGTAACATGGTCCCAACAACCTTTTTCTCTCGATCCCATTCTCTGCCGACACCTTCGCCTACCAACTTTCTTTTCTGTCACATGACCTTGTTTTCCATCTTTTTCCTTTCATTAGATGTTTTTCCTCTTTAACTTTTCCGCATGTGCACTTTCTAGCCTGAAACAACACACGTAGAGATGGAGACATGTGGCACCAAACACACACACCAAAAAGACAGAAGGACAGAATTCAAAGACAACGCAGAGAAAAAATCCGGTAATGAAAGAATCTTAAATGAAAAGCAAAAACAAACATTCTTTTAATGGGCTCTCCTGGTGATACATTTAAAACCAGCCCTGCCAAAATACTACTACTACTGCTACTTCATCTTCTATTCAAAATAGAGTAACTTATCAGGATCAATACAACATAGTCAAGTGTTTTGCCATTTTCTCCACAAGTCCCATTCGTTCCCGTCACAGTCGCTGTTTTCTATTCATGCATCATATATCGTTCATAATGAACTACACCGCTGTACGGTGAAGCTACGACTGAGCCGAGTCTAAAGTCAGCTTCATCCATCTATGGAACAGCGTTGGTCTGACACATGGGTCGGGATCAGACTAACACCCCGCAGCTGTTGTGCGTCGTTTTGTTGACGTAGCCCGACAGCAGTCGGAGTCAACAGGCCGACGCTCGGAGCGCGTCAAACCCGACGGATTGATTTACATACAACTGATTCGACTTTCAGATCTGAGGCTGCGACTTTGCATATAACAAGGGCAGAAAGCCCTGCTGCTGCTCTCTGGCATCTGGAAGGTTCGGACCACAGGCTGCTCACAAAGAAATCTTTGAGTCCCTGTGTGCGGTCAAATCTTGCTATTGCACATAGACATTTATTTTTCTTTCAATCGCAATAGTTTATTTTTTACCTCCTTTCCTCGAGTAATAATAAGTCATTTGCAGTCATTTGCAGTCATTTGCAATTGTTTCCTTGAAAGTAACCCTGAACATGTCTGCTCTTAAAAGCAAAATGTATTTTGACAAAGAAACTCCTTTCATTAATGGTCAAGATATGCCAATCCCCAAAGGGGACGAATTGAAGATAAACATCAAAGAGCCTTATTCAATCGAGCCAATTCAGCAAGACAATGGCCGTCGGTTAGACAGCGACCGTTCCTGAACTAATCGTGGTGCGCTTTTTTTGTCTATTTGATATCCAGGCCTTCAGAAAACGTACCAGTCACTCTAAGCCCTCCGCCTCGGTGTTAATAAACATTTCTTGCCATAACTTCACAAACGCGCGTTGAAGCATCCGTCTCCACAGCGAACCCCAGTTCACGAGGGTTTGTTGAACTGGTTGAAAGGGGACTCTTCCTCCTTGCTTACTCGTTTCTCCCAGTGTTACAGACACTATTAAGATTCAATATGAAAACAATAACCACGGCACCCACCTGCACTGACACCGACAAGCGCAGAGGAAGAGTTCAATTAAATCACCCGAATGAGAACTGTCACTCAAACGCGTGTGTGAGGTCTCTGTATGTAAATTCATACGGAATTCTGATCTGAAATTTTGTGTATTTGTGTGTGTGTGTGTGTGTGTGTGTGTGTGTGTGTGTGTGTGTGTGCGTGTTAGCATTTCTCTCTTTTGCTCTCTCTCGGTTGTCCTTTCTCCTCCTCACCTCCCTCCCTGTCATGTGTTTATTCACTGTTTTGCTGACATTCTTATCCAGAGGGACTTTGCTCATATGCAAACATTGGCACGCTGCAACGACCCCCCCCTCGATGCACCAAATGAATGAAGTCCAAACCCAAAGCAGGACCAAAGCAACGGTTTCCTTAACCAGGCCGTGCGACAGGCTCGCGCTCGTACATACGTCACCAGCACGGCCCCCAAAAGGCCGCTGAGCCGGGAAACCCAAGGCCCGGGCGAGCGTTTAAGTGAAAGGCTGATGAATTTGGGTTCAGGAGTGTGATGTCACCGAATAGCTCTAATGTGGAAATGTGTGAATTGTAGCTGGCAGGTGTAACACCACCGCCGGGAGGGTGGAGGAGATGTGTAACAAGCACGGTCTCTGCATGGCCAAACCGAATCAAAATGAGCGACACCTTAAGTGCATCTTAATACTGTGGGCGTGTCCCAAAATCAACTCAAGCTCACAAAATAGGTACAGAGTCCCACGTACAACGCTTGTTCCGTCCTCACAGCGAGTCGGTTCCAGGTGTGAGTGAGTTTGGTCCGACGTTGTAGGAGGAAAAAAACATGGGGTCGCCTGCTCATCTGTGAGCTTAATCACCAAACAGGGGACACTAGTCTACAAATGTGATTCAGACGTCAGCCCGCCGAGGCACGTTTACTCCATCGCACATCTGACCTCCATTTGTGCTTCATGCGTATCAGTTTGCTCACTATAACAACAGCAGCCCCGGCAGTAATATTATAATGAATACGTTTAATGAGGAAACACAATGCTAACCCGTCGCTTTCATCCACCAGCTCACAACACCAGATGACTGAGCAATCCATCTTCAAATAACAAGGCAACAACAAGAAGTGAAAATGCATAAAAATGGAGGTCGTGATGTAATGGCTTCAACGCAACAGCGTAAAGGCCTACAGGACACCACATGCTGCCCCACGCAACACTGGAGCCAAACAGCTGACATCCGTTAAAATCCAATCCTCGGATGTTTGTGCGTGAGCCACATCAGAGGCGAATACCGTGGTCCTGAGAGAGCAAATCGAAAGGTCAGATCACCTGAGTCCGAGTGGTGAACAAGCCCACGTGGTCTCCCCGGCGCGCCGTGTGCTGCAGCCACAGCTTCCACTTCCAAGGGGTCGGCGTGGAACAAAGACGCTGGAAACGGCGCACGTCAAAAAGAAAAACGTGTTGTATCCCATTAGGTATTCGCCTGGCCAAACCCATGCAGGTCAAAACTGCATTAGACGTTTGTGTGCGTAGCTTGAAAATCAATCTTTTCACGATTATGTTAAAATATTGTTTAAGGATGTTTTCTCACTGCCTGTATTCAGTGCCGGCCCGAGCCCCTTGGGGGCCCGAAGCAGAATTTTATTTGGGGGGCCCCCTCCCACCACGCACAGTCACCTGTGCTAGACGATTATTGGCTCAAATGTCACGCTATACTGTTATAGCGAAAATTATAAACGAATACAGTGAGCTAAGCGGCTGCTTGGGGCCCCCTGGTCAGGGGGCCCCAAGCAGCTGCTTAGTTCGCTTATGCCTTGGGCCGGCCCTGCCTGTATTCTACCGTTGGCTGACGATTTGAACCAACGTAACCCAGAAAATCATCTTTAAAACTACCTATGATGCATGCACCATCACCGTTGCAATTAATTGTATTAACAGAATTTGAGTGAAACAGTTATTCATGCACAGGAAATACAACCACCAGGCATTTGATCTCCGTCTTTGCTGCAGTTGTGTCCTCCCGGCACATTGATTGTGACCGTAGACGTGAGCGCACCGTGATTTCACCACTCAGCCTGTTCTCACATCGCTTACAATACAAGCAGATAAACGCATGCACGCACACATCGCGCGGCTCATACACCGCGCTTCCTCCCATTTACCTGAATGAATATGCCAGAAAGGAAAGGTGTGTGTGTGTGTGTGTGTGTGTGTGTGTGCGACCCTCTGAATAAACAGCGTGGTGGTGTTTGGAGCGATAAGGCTTCCGGTCGTCGTGTTGGTTCAGTTCCTGTGTGACGCTGGAGATAAGAGAGCGACGCCTGTGTACATACGTTTACACACGTATGACACATCACACGCACACGGACAAACACACGGACGCAACTGCAAAAAAAAAAAAGGTTGAATTCAAAACCTGCGTCTCAAACACAAAAAGAAGCACATCCTGTGATTTCCACGAGCGAAATCACTGGTGCGCGAGCTCCGTCCTGACTGGAAGTGACCTCAGAGTCAACAGCTGCCAAGGACGAAATCCAGAAGACAGGAAAAAGAAGCTAATGGAAATTCTCCATGTGTCTGTAATGTTCAACCCTCAGATGTACTAATCTGGGGTCAATTTGTCCTCGGTCACTTCAAGCTCCAGAAAATGAAAAGACCGAAATGTGGTACTTCCTGTCTACCTGACTAAGTGAATTCCCCCTTTAGATTAAATATACTTGCCTCGATTTCACTTTCCACATGAAACAACTGTGATAAGTGGCCACTTTATATTGAAAACCGCACAAGGGGGTAAAAGTGCAAACGGCGATATGTTTTTTCCTCCACTAAAGCCTCTCTTTTCCTTCAGTGTTGATCCCATCCGCGGCCAGAATATGTGCCACCATGTCAGACATACGGGTGGGATGATGCAATAGTCATGAGGATCATTCGTTGGCCTTTTGCTGTGCGTGACATTCTGTTTATGCAAATCTGCAGAATAAACCTGATTATTCTGACTTCAGATTACTTTTGATGAATTATTTCTATTATTCTATAACCACAGGCAGAAAGAAGATGAACCAGTCTGGGAATAAGTTGGCAAATCAAATAAGGAAATGTGAAACAAAAAGGGAAAAAAAGAGGCAGGGTGAACAGGTGGTGAAGAGGAAGCCATGAAGGAGAGAAAGAGATCTTTAATAGGAGAGAGGGAACAAAGGAGGAGGCCACAAGCAAAGTTTAATAAGCAACTGCAGATTCAGAATAATAAAAGAAGACAGTCAACACACACAAGTGATCAGATACAGACACACACACACGCACACAGTCAGCGTAATAAAGTAAATGGAGCAGTGAAGACGGCTCGTATAGAGACACGGGAGGACACAGAAGTGTGAGATGAGGTCTGGTGGATTTGATAGAGTTCAAGCCATGAACACACAGACACACACACACACACACGCACACACACGCACACTCACAGTCAGCGCAGTAAAGCAAATGGAGCAGTGAAGACGGCTCCCAAAGACGCAGGAGGACACAGAAGCGTGAGATGAGGTCTCGCAAAATTCAGAGTGTATCCATGAACACACACACACACACACATTCATTCATTCACAGAACGCCTCACACGCACACCGACAGAAACCTGGACAAACAAACAAGCACACGCAGTTTATCTGTGTACACACGTGCCGATTATACACGCAGATATGACATTTAATCCCCCGCGCGGGGCTTAAGATGATTGTCCACGGTAAAAGTAATTAAGCCGCTCGCCAACCTGTAGACTCTCTCTCTCTCTTATTTTCCTCCCCCAGCCAATCGCTCCCCATCTCGCCGTCTCCAGTGCCCTCTCTGCAAGGACAATATTGCCCCGAGCGCCAAGAGAGACCGAGTTACAGGCAAAGAACAGAGAAACATTGTGTGTGTGTGTGTGTGTGTGTGTGTGTGTGTATCCCTGACTCACTCGCACAGCAAACACCACCTTGAACACATAAGCAATTTAATGAGTCTGGTTTGGCTTTATCTCTTTAAGACTGTACTATCCATTAACAATGACAAAAGACTAAACCGGCCCCGAGGGCATTGTGTCTACGCATGTGTGTGTTTAAGAATGTGTAATAAAATCTCATGTCAAGCAGCCAATTAGACCCTTCAGCCGTCGATAGAGTGCAGCAGCTTGGCCCCTCTTATCTTCCCACTAGACTCGCTGTACGGCAGCACAATGGATGCGTTTTGTTGTTGCGAGGCCAAGAGAGAGAGAGAGAGAGAGAGAGAGAGAGAGAGAGAGAGAGACAGGCCGTCGCGCACGCCAAGGCAAACAGTCCCGCGCGGCAGCAGCTGCAGAAGCGGACGATATTACTGTGAAAAGGCGAACCCCAATGACAAGGCTGAAATGTAAATGAAGGTCAATGAGGTGCAGCCCACTGAGGCGAAGAGCCCGTTTTATAGGCGACTTTCAGAGGTTAATAGTGTTGCTGAAATGCCTTTGACTCCCGGTGATTTGTCAACATTGGCTTTCTAAAAAGGCGACACCTCGCTGATCCGCGAGGGACACTGGCATTTCACACAGTCAACGCCGTTCATTATTAATGGCCGCCGTGGACGCAGGGAGGGAGGGAAGCGGGCGTCGTGAATCAGTGATGACGTCGTCAGGAACTCCACCAAAACCGCCACTTCCGTCAGGAATTCAAACAACTCGTGTTGTCGTGCGTCGCTCTGCGCCAGTTGCCATCACCTCCTCGTTTTATTTCGCGCCGCTGACTGTGCTTCCCTGACTGAGTCCGATCACCTGCGGCGCCTCATTGTGTTGGAACCCTTTCTTTCTCTGAGCCAGTTCGTTCGTCTCCGGCGTTCCAGCATGTCGCCTGGTTTTTGCCGTTTTTTTTCCCTCAGTGCCTTTTTGCTGGTGTACCCGTCAACCTCGGTTAAGTGATGGCTGTTTTCGGGGGGGGGGCTGTCCTGTCCTGAGTGGTGCCTCTGAGTTCTTGCCTCCGTGGAGACTCATTTCAGTCAGGGAATGTTGATAGTTGGTTTTTACTGTCTGTACCCAGGACTCCCTGGAGAGCAATGATTCCAGGAGTTGCTCCAGTGAAATGAAAATGTTTCATTTTAGTATGATGTGCAGCTATGATTGCATTGGGATTTGGCGATGGCATGTATATATTATTAATGTCTATTTAATATTATCTCGGGGAGGTTTTGATCATATTTAATTGCCAAAAGACGGTTTAGCACCTTTCATATGAAATTATGGATGTTTATTCTTTCTCTCAACACGAAGGAATTAATAAAGACAATTTTACTAATGATATTATTATATTTTTATATTATTATACATTATCAATTTTAACGCTGAATCAAAATAATATCATTTCTTGCCAGTGATTATCTGGTAAGCACTACAAGGTCACTACAAAGCACCCGTTCGTGCCCCCTCTTTGCGTTGTTTTGTCTGTTTCCGCCTGTGCAGGTCAGTCGTTCTGCTCACTGGTTCCTTTAGACCTCAAGCTGAAGTGTCAGTGGGGGTCAGAATAAAAGGAGGCCACGCGTAGTTAGAAGAGGAGATGGGTCGTTTTCAGAATATGGAACAATAAAACCACCACACCTGCCTAAACTACCCTTACGCCCCATTTGCCGTGGGTCATCTCCGCAACACCAGTGCAGAATGGACAGATGACTGAGTCAAGACTCTTAACGTCCTGCGGATGGTCAATTAGCTTTCTCTCCTGCTTTCACTAATGGCTCCATGCGTCCTTCCTGTTGGGGAGCTGATGGCCGACACACCTAGCATCTGGCTTCATGAGATGCGAGCGCGCGCACACACACACACACACACACGCACACACACACGCACACACGCACCCATTAAATTCACTGACAGGAAACAATTTGGCAGCTCACTGGGTAAACTGGTGGTTATTGGACAATATACTGCGATGGTCATCAAAGGTCGCCAGGCGGCTACAGCCAACACTCCCCCTCCCCCACATCACCGCTAATGAGTAACTATAACTAGAACAACTAGTGGACCTACGTTTTCTTTTTGGACAATTTGAACAAATTAGATCAGAGTAAAGTGCTGGTGACCATAGCGAACACAGCTACTGTTTCACTAGCACATAGTGACAGGTAAAAAAAAAAGCCTTTGAATGGTTTAATACATGTTGCATTAGGTGAGGATGAAACATAGACAGGACTTAAACATCTGTAAAGATTCCTGCAAGACATGTTTTAACATATTGATCTCTGCTAGGACACAAGTTCTTAAAGGCAGTAACATGCTATGTTTTGGAATTGGTATCCGTTGGTAACAACAAAGTCATGGTAGCATGATGAGAAGGCAACGAGTCACCCGACGAGAGACAATCCCACTTCCTTGTCATGACATTTTATGTACAGATGTGTAATGATGCCGGTGTTACGTTCTCACCTCCTCAAACTAGATTTCCAAGGCTTTCTGAGTATTAAGCAGCCTGGAATAATTATTTTTGGCATTAAGGCCAAAACGTTACGGTAATCAAACATTCAAGCAACTTAACAAAAGGTCAAAGCACATTATGACAACAAGGGAAACTAATATGTCCATAAACAACACAAATATATTGCATTAAAAAGGTTATGCACATTTCTCAATGGCAGATTTTAGATGCAAAAGAGAGACAGTTTACAATAATAAAAAAAGGAAAGAGATGATATCATCCTTACCTCACATTTTCTGTTTGGCACACTTTCTGCTTGCAAAAATGTTAACTTATTACCTTCACTTTTTATCTTTTTTTTTGCGGCATTGGGAACAACATTTTATATTACTATGTGTAATTTCTCTTTTCTAACGATATCAGCTCTCTGTCGTCCACCATGCACTCTTCCATTTTGGGAAAGGTCAGCCAGTGTTTCCCTACGAATAAATTACTACTAGGCCCCAACAATACAGAGAAACGAAACAAGATGGAGAAAGAAAGATGTTGGGACACAGTTGCTGAGAGGGAGGCAAGGATGAGAGGATGACATCATCGCTGGGAGAGGAAATCGGTTAAGGAGCCGGAGCGAAAAAGTGGGATGAGGAGAGAGAGAGAGAGAGAGAGAGAGAAATGATAGATGAAGCCCACTTGGTCTCAGTTGTGATGCATTATGTATCAGAATGGACCAAAAAGCAGGAAAAAGCGTAATCTCATAAGGCTCCCGTGTCTGTGTGCAGGCATATAGGTGTTTGATTGCATGAAATGTGACAAAAAAGAAAAAAAATCACATTCTTATAATTTCTATAATAAAACAGCATTTTTTACATTATTCATGGTATTATTCAAGTACTCCAGCACATTGCCTGCATCCGATTAGCAGTTTCACCCAATTAATTCCTCTCCTGAAATCCCTCACTTGAACTCAGGTTGTGCAGCACTTGACCTGCAAGTTATTTAAAAAATGCAATTACATACAGCTTAACGAGTTGATGAAATCCAGGGTTCTGATTGGTTGAGAGCGAGTCACGTTGTGTGCATTATGGAGCAATGATGTACAGTTGCTGTTCTCATTGACCGCAGCGTTCCAGATCACTGCGCACTCAAAGCAGCAGGTTAGATTTTGCACGACCGTTGGTCGACCTTTCAGCTTTTAGCTTTGTGGCGATCGCTGAAAAAAACCCTGGAAATGCGAGTTTTCGCAACCGGACAATTAAGGTGATGTCAACGAGTGAAAGTGAACATGCACGTACGGGGACTATTTCTTCTCTAGACCACTGTAATGAGATAGACAATGTTTGGTGGCTACAACTATTTTGTGCCCTTTCACTTACTATTCATAATTTCGCTGGTAACCGTGTTATAAAAGCAATAAGGTACCTGAGGCCGTACTTTAAACTGTTGATCGCATCCGATTGAGAATAATAATATAAACATAATCAACGAGTGCTTCCTATGTGTGATGCTGATGGTGATTTAGTCGTGAGACGGCTGCTTTTGAAAGAATGTGAGAAAAGAGAGAATGATTTGACCCTCTGAGAGCCAGATCAGGAACTCCACGTTTCTCTGGTTAATTATCTCCAGTCTCTCAAACCCTGATATTTCTGCGAAAGATTTTCTGTTAAATATGAGACTGTGCTCAAGTTACTGATTCCCAGATCCAAACCAGCCCTTCATGACTTTATGTCACCTAATAAGAATCCATTCTTCTCTTAATGTGGAATGAGTAGAAGAGGAGAAGGCATGCTGCAGCTTACAGAAATGCAATGTGATGAAGTCCCACCCCCCCCCCCCCCCCCCCCAAGAGGACTCTCATTTGAGGTGGCTTTACAGACATATGGGAGCAAGGGTGTTCCCTCTCGACACAAAAAGTTCCGAGGTAACTTGCGTGATGTTCCACCAATCGCAGAGCAAAGTAATAAATACCCCCCGTTCTGTCAACACGCCTGCAGAGCACACAGAAGTTAAAACTTATAAAGTGTCTTGTATCAAAAGGCTCGTGACTTTTTCTTCCCCAGGCCTCCGGCATGATGACGTTGGACACCCCCCCCCCCCCCCCCCCCCTTCTTACCTCATTGCATCATGCACTGTAAACTGCAGTGGAAAAAAAACCCGGTAATATGGTGATTAAACTAGTTCATTTCAGAAAATACATGATGGTAGGAAAAAATCAATCAAGTCGTAACTTTCATCCCCCACAATGGCACATGGCAGCAGAAGAGGCGTATCATGCCGTTAGCAAGCACCGAGATTAAGAACAAAGAAACAAATGTGTTTCAAATAGTTTCATTTATGTGCCAATTACAGAGGATGTTACTGTATCGTTTCCCAGCTAATGGCTTCGATTAATGGATCGACCCTGATGATTTAGTTTCCGTCTCGTTAAACCGTTTAAGAGAGTTTCTTACCGACAGCCCATCAGGCCAAGTGACTGACTGGGCGGCAGGGGGTGAGGAGTCCACACGGCACAGACGTCATCAAACAGACGCGGGGCGGCACTACGGTTCAAAGAAGGCCGGGCCCACTCGTCGTTGACTTACCGACTGGATGGGGACACCAAAGCGCCTCCCTAGACGGCCTCGCCAGGGACCCGGCGAGCTCTGCCCTGATGCAATCTAGCCACGATGGAAACAGGCGACGGTACGACAAAAACAATCCCTCCTCCTTATCGAAAGGCAAAAACACAAGGATGAAAGAGGCCCACGGTCAAGGAGAGTCGAGTAAACACACTGATTGCAAAGAGGGGAGAACGAAAAATACACCGATCACGGGTGAGAGAGAAAAAAAAAGACAAAAAAAAAAAGATGAAAGCAAGTGTGGCCCTCTTTGACATCAATCCACTCCATCGTAATGGAGCTTCTGAAAGAAGACTTTAAGAGGCGCAATGGGACCATCAAAGGCAGAAAAGCTCTAGAGAAACAAACAGAGGTCAATTCTGTGAAACGTACAAAAACTTTCACCGTGTACTGACTTTGATGTTGAGAAGGAGGCCTCGGTGAAACGACGACAAACGTGCCCACCTGTCGGCTCCCTGTGCAGGTAAGCAAGCTGCAAACAACGGATGCACGCGCCCCCCCCAACCCAGTGTGAACACATGCGTCGCACACAAACAAAGCACGACTAAACAAGCGGCACAACGACTTGGTTCACGTGAAGTCTGCCGTTTCTTCTAACTGAACGGATGCCCGGCTGTGTGCACACGGACGCACACTTGCGGTACGTTTTGTGTAGACATGCATGACCCCCTGCTGGCAGTAAATATTGTTCATTTTTCGCTCGAGTTGACTTGATAATATTAGGGGTGTAGCGATTTGTTTTAACAACGATTCGATTCGATCACGATTCGTGGTTGTCGATACGATTCAAGGACGATATTGGTTAATTTAGAACGATACGATTCAGTGACTTTTTAGCCAAAAATTCAACCAGTGTGACTGAAATACATTTCCTAGATTCCTGTTGTTTCTTGTAATAGAATCAGGTATCAATTAATTATGAACATAAATAAACAAGTAAACAACAATGAATGGCAAATGCATTCACATTTTATTTGAATAAAGTGCAAACACTGCTGTAGCAGAAAAAACCCGTATTAGTGATATACACAAAAAACAGCCCTGCAATAATGGTTTCCCCCTACCAACCCCCTCTATTTCAACCTCTGTGGAACGTCCCGTCGGCTCTCGGGCAGGCGGTTTGTCGGCTCAGCCCGTGACAGCCTTTATCATTAAAAGTGCTAAGAAAAAACATCCATATAAAGTCTGACGTGCTTAAATCCAATGGGTTATTTCCTAGTATCGATACAATCGATTTATTACATTTTAAAACGATGTTAGATCGATATATGTCGTCCATACGGCCAACTCGCCGAGCACAGATCAATGTAGTTGGATCGGAGGAATATAAATCGATACATCGATGTAACAGATGGATCGTTACACTCCTAATAAATATTTCAAAAGAGAAAAAAAGGATATCGGGAGGAAACGAGACAGAGTGACAATGTGTGTGTGTGTGTGTGTGAGTGTGTGTGTGTGTGTGTGTATTATCGAACCGCGATGAGGTTTTAAAGGTGACCAGTGGGCATCATGTTACAGAAAATGGGGAAAGATACTGACACAACAACACTCTTATTTGTCTAAGCTTAAACTCAAACTAAGAACTTAGAGATTCACACCCAAGAACAGCTTTTGCAGCCGTGTCTCTCTGTGTATTTGGCTGCTTCCGTCTCAGCGTTATCAGCGATCCTACAGGACAACAAGTGAGGGTCAAGGACAAGTGGTGTGCGTTCGTCTGGGAGTAGTTTATGATCTTGTTACTACTGTATTGTACTTAAATGTGACGTAATAAGTCAAAACAACGAAGGCACCCTCCAACCTTACACAATACAGTGCAATCCTGGTGTTAACACACTCCAAAACGCTTCAGATGCAGAACTCACAAACAGGCCTGGTCTTGCATTGGTGTTGGTATCAAGAGATTTTGCAGTGTAGTGCGGATTACACATATTTGTGGATGTGCATCCACCATGTTGGAGTGAAGGTGTGAAACTGCAGTGAAAAATATATTGATGTTGCATTATTAAAATACTATCTATTATTAGCTTTACCCAAGGCTGGAATGCCTACTGGGAAGATCAGGCAATCAGCACATATTGAATATCAATGGATGACTCAATAAACCGTTAACATCATTCCTTTATCCATGCAAAGAACTCCAGATAGATCATTGTTGCTCGTAATCTTTTTTTTTTTGCATCTGTAAACAGTTCTTCTCGGAAAGGAAGTATAAAGTTTTTCCGTTCCCGCTTCATAAACTGACTCGATATGTGCAGAAGATTACACTTCTACTAATCCAGTACTGTGCATCGAGCTCCCACCACAGTTGCTAGTGGATTTATACGGCATTGTGCGATTTAAAAGCCTCTGGAAGAAGCACTTAACATTTACGGCTATCCGCGTGCTGACCTTGCCGAGGAAAGGAATGAACTCAAGAGCACTTTGGGACAGTGAGCTGTACACAGTCGGTTTGGAGTTTACATTCCGTCCGTCCTGTGACTTTAAAAACCACTGTCTTTGGTCTCCCGCCGTAGTGTGACTCACGTGTGGACTTGTATAATGTCAGCTCGCCGCATCTGTTTGCACAGCACTTCGCCTCAAGATTTCTACTTAATAAGCCTCCCTGTGTAGTCTCCCACCTGAAAGTACTCCGACATCGTTTCCAGTATTAGCAGTTCCTGATTTTCTCCCTGTAGCAGTTTGCATGTAATATGTTCCTATCTAAATCTTTAAGGGTTGTACTGTATAATACGATACATATATTTGTATGCATTGGAACACACATCCAAATGCCAAACTGAGGGCTTAAACTGGAAGCTCCAACATGGTAAAAATGAATAGAAAAGAAGTCCTATTATTTCTATAATTTATGCAACACTAAAAGAAATTCCAGATTCTATTAAGGCCCTCAGCAAAGAAAAATAAAGAAGGCTAAGTTCTGCATATATCACAAAGTGAAACATGAGCTGAGCTGCAGCTTAATAAATACAAATACAGACAGCCTGTATAAATTGTTGTATTAGTGCTTTAAAGAGTGATGGAGTGAGTGAGTTCTTTTACTTGTATTCCTCAGGTATCAATAGGTGTTTTACTCTTTTTAATCGCAATGCTGCCTAATGTTATATTGTTGAAGAGTGAAACAGAATCCCTCGTAAACGTAAATACCGTCAGCATAGCGTGCTGCATATTCACAAAAAGACGCAGGGCTTCACTTGTATGACCGAGAAGATTCCTCCATATCCAGTTTTTCAAAATTAAGCCGATTTCTAGGAATTTATGGTGCTTTTTTTACTCTTTAATGAAATTGCTAAAATAATTTATTTAGCAGACCTTGCAAAGGTCATTAGTGTTGCCTACTGTGATTACTTGTGTTGTCACTGCAGTCAAAAGCAACTCAACCCAACTTCATCCCCCCGTCTTCTTCCCGCGTTTGCTTCGGCCTGACCGCGTCAAGACTTGTTACGTTGCACAACACAAGCAAACATTTTCAGCAGGGAAGAAGGAAACGTTCACCAGAAGCTCCCAAATAGGACGGTTTGCCACTTACTTATTTCTCAAACAATTCAATCCCAAAAGCTAGAAGGGAGAAGTGTCTCAGTGGGTGATTAAGTTACACAGTTTGAGGAGATGACTGGCGTTTGCGACGGGCGGGTTTGCTCTCTACATCCAGACAGTGCAGTGGTGCAAGCAGACAAAAAGACACGTCGTAACCCACATACACAAGCGCGCAAACAAAAGCCACAAAATTGTCCAACACTAGCAATATTACACGTAAAAAAGTATTTATTCAAGCTCGCAACACTTAAAAAATATGAATATACAGAAAGCTAAAAAAAGAGGAAAATACCGAGACTAATGGAATATAATGCCCTGATTTGAGGTAACCTGGCGCCATCAGTTGCCAGGCAACCTGGGCCGCCCTTCAGATGAAACACCTGGCTTTCATCTATCAGGGCATCTCAGCACCCACTTCTTTTTCTTTCCCGTCACACCTGTCTCCCTTTGTCCGTCTCTTTCTGTCGGTGGAAAGTCGACCACGGCGGCACACAAATGAGGATATGTGAAAAGAATAGAGAGCCAATCGACGGGGAGATACAGAAGCAGTCAAAAGGTTGGGA